>OU342976.1:14800000-16155000 GCA_910592155.1 Ypsolopha scabrella | reverse complement strand
GCGAAATCCTGGAAAGGCCTATGTCCAGCAGTGGACGAAACAGGCTGATGGATGGATGGAACAAATTTCGCTCGGAGACGAATAATTATGCGTTTAAATGCGTCCTTTAAACAAAAAGAGCTCATTAAAATTTAAAAACGTAAATTTTTTACTTTATTTTCATGTTATTTTTAACATGTGATTGGTATATTTTATTATTTATTTTCACAAAAACCATATATTGGCTTTTAATTTTTCCCAAATTGTGTTTTATATTAATTTTAAAATTAAAGAAATGTACAATAAATAGCGCTTTGTTTCGGCTGTTCAGTGGGGTCGGATCGGGTGAATGGAAAATATAATATGACATAATATATAAGGTCCTACAATTCAAAGTGAAAAAAATTTAACAGTTTAATCCCTAATAGACCACATTCCACCGAAAACAAAAATTTTTGCGCGAACTTTTTTTTCACCTTTCCATAGAAATTTAGTCAGCTGATTCAACCACTTTGTACTGGGAAGTGAAAAAAATTATTTGAGGAAAATGTTTTTTTTTTTATTCTGGAATGTGATCAATCCTTCGATCATCAAGTATCAATCAGTTAACGATACATGATCTACCCTAGAATTATTTTCACTCATTAATGTAAGACCTTATATATAACGTAAAAAAAACATTATTTGTCTAATTAATTAATAAAATTAGATAAGAGTTGTTTTCCAAAATGTCAATGGGGTGCACGCACGCAATTGCAATTCTACAGTCTCACCTTCTGCACTGTAGTAACTTGAACAACGCGCCGGTGTTTTCGGAAAAACCTACAACTTCCCTCTCACACTAAGGGCAAGGTGTATAGCTCGATGCGAGACAACCAATTACCACGCCTCTTCCAGCGCGAAGTCAGCCGTCTGTTCGTGGGACCCTTAAGATGAACTGACGCCATCTTTACGTATTTAATGGGCAATTTAACTTCAGTGTTTAATGGCACCCAACAAAATACTTGTCAAAGCAGTTTGATGTTTCGCAGACCCTTCAAAAGTCGATCCTAATTGAAAATCGATAAATAATATAAAGATTTTGTTTTCTACCAAAAACAGTGTTTATCTCCTTGATTTTAAAGTCAAATTCTTAATCCCCAAAATATTCTGAGCACGGGGCTAACCCTGCTTTGCGTTGCAAATTCTCGGCTGGGTCTGAGAGGCCACTCGTTGTTGCAGGGTTAACTCGATAAGGACTTTGTTTTTAGAAGCTTCGCTGAGCTCGTGTTACGTAGGAATATTTTGTATTAAATAAATGACAGCGTAGAAGCTTTAAAACTTAATTTGGTTTTTATTTTTAAATTTACGATATATTGAATTTTGCCAAGCTAGTTCATATAATATAGTTCATGTATGGTAAGATCGTATTTTTGTTAAAACTTAAGACGTCGCCTCGTTCCGCTCCGCTTCACTCGGCTCCTGAATTTATATTCACAAGCTACTCGTCGTTGTACCTAGTTTGGCCTAGGAAATGTGTAGATATATATATACCTATAATATTACATAATTATCATTACATATGTGTAAAAAAGTTTTGACTTTGACATTTTTGGTAGTATCCATGGAATTTTTTAAACATTGTTTGACATTTTCTCTAATTTCTTTTCCCGTTGAGATATTACATATATTAAAGAATAAATAAATACGTGCAGAATGCATGAATTGATAGAAAGTACACGTACCTCTGCGTTAACCTATACATATATGTTTGTGCTATGTATACAACGATGAACATCGTTGTATGTATAACTTATCTACATCTGAAACTTCAGTACAGTTCTCAGTACACTGTTCAAGAGCGAAGCCACAGCATTTAGCAAGTCAAAGCAGCTGGAGGCTTTGAATATAACACGATTGAAGATTTAAATTTGAAATTCCATGCAACTTACGAGCACCAAGTCGCCACTTTTCAAACAATATTGTAATTTAATATCCTATACAAAAAATATAACAATCCTATTTGAATAATTACAAAGTACTCACAGGTATTTTTATAATTACAACAGGCAAAGACTAGAAGTGCTATTAAATTGTCGTGCTCATTAGGTTCTTGAATGTAATAATTAAATTGAATGCAAATGATTACTAGTTTTCAAAATCTTTGAAACGCCTTTGCTTTTTAATTGTCTGTCTTGCTCTAATCAATTGCCAAACGAAAAACTTTAGTTATTTTTAAATTGTGGCTACATTCGAACATAAAATATAGAAAATAATGTAATAAAGATTATTTTTAGGGCTCCGTACCTGAATAGAAAAAAACGGAGCCCATATAAGATCACTTTGTTGTCCGTCTGTCAAGACCCTTTATCTCAGGAACGCGTGGAGGCATCAAATTGAAAGTAAAACCAAATACTCAAATCTACAGCCCCTTGAAGCTGTGAAAATATCAATCTTATAAGTTTATGTGAAACAAAGATTTGGCTGTTTATGCCGCAAAAAACGTACAGTGGAGCCCACATCAAGCTATACACATTGAGTACATATATAAGCTGACCTCTCATTGTATAGGCTTCCCGTACAATGAGAGGTCAGCTTATACTGAAAGTGTTTAGCTTGATGTGGGCTCCACTGTACATTTCGACACTTTCAAGGGAATCAAAATTCATAGGGTATTTCCCGTTGACCTAGAACTATGAAATTTGGCAAGTAATACCGTCTCATAAAAATAAACGGCCCCCAGTCCCCGGCAGCCCCGCTATTCCCGATTACGGTGGCGGTCGTGGTAACGGTGGGGCAGGGGGTGCTAAGAGTCTCCGGTTGAATGGCCACCAACACCGACGACTCTTTTTGGCGACGTATAATACACAGACGTTACGGGAAGACAGACACCTCGCTGAGCTCGAATCAGAGTTAGGTAGAATCAACTGACATATTCTGGGGCTATCGGAAGTCCGACGAGCAGGTGAGGATACGATAACCCTAGAGTCAGGACACCTGCTCTACTATCGAGAGGGCGATCAATTGTCTGTCGGTGGAGTTGGCATGCTGGTCAACAAAGACCTCACTAGCAACGTGTTAGAAATCGGTAGTGTCTCTACTCGGGTGGCATATCTTGTTCTTAGGCTTAACAAGAGATATTCTCTTAAAGTCATTCAAGTGTATGCCCCCACGTCGAGCGACTCTGATGATGTAGTCGAGGCCGTCTATGATGACATATCAAAGACCAGACATAACACTACCAAGACACATTTTACCGTAGTTATGGGGGACTTCAACGCCAAAGTGGGAGTACAAGAGTGTGGTGAATCGGTAGTCGGACCACACGGTTATGGCTGCAGAAACCCTCGGGGCCAGATGCTGGTTAACTTCCTTGAAAGCCAGGGGCTCTTTTTGATGAATTCATTCTTCAAAGAGAAGCCTCAAAGGAAATGGACCTGGCGAAGCCCTGATGGTAAGACTAAAAATGAGATAGACTTCATCATGACGGATAAAAAGCACATAATCCAAGATGTATCCGTGATCAACAGGTTTTGTACCGGTAGAGATCACCGACTTGTCCAAAGCATCTTGAATATTGACTTACAGCTTGAGAGAAACCGTCTGATGAAGCCTACGCTCCGCACTTCTCTGCGCCAAACCACTGTGGGATCCGAAAAGTTCCAAATGGAACTTCAGAACCGATTTGCCCTGTTGGAAACCACTGAGAAGGTTGACCAGCTTGCTAACAATTTCACGAATGTCATGCGCGAGATAGGGAGGGCTTATTTTAAGCCGGAGCGAAGGACTAAGGTGTCCAAAATTTCGAGTGGAACTCTGGACCTGATGAGGCAGAGACGGGAAATGTCTTCAGATTCTGCAGATTTTTCCCTTCTTAACAAGCGTGTTAAAAGGCAAATTCGTTTTAACCTGCGCCAACATAACACTCGCATCATTGAAGACGCGATCCAGCGAAATAAAGGCTCAAAAGTTTTTGCCCAGCAGTTAGGAAGGACCAATCTGACAAAGCTGAAGACATCTGACAATAGAACTGTTACCTCTAGGCCAGAGATCCTCGCCAAAATCGAGAAATTTTATGGGCTCCTATATTCTTCACACGCTCCCAAGCCAACTGTTCGCGATAAAGACGACAAACGTGCACCTCTAGTCCACCATTACACCGACGAACTCCCGGATGTCGAAATGGGTGAGATTGGGATAGCTCTTGAACAGCTGAAAAACAACAAGGCGCCGGGCGAGGACGGCATCACAACTGAACTCCCGAAAGCTGGAGGTAACCTTATACTCGGACAGCTACAGGACCTCTTTAATGCCGTTATTCGTACAGGTACTACGCCAAAGGAGTGGAGCAGGAGCCTGGTCATTTTGTTCTTCAAAAAAGGGGACAAAATCCTACTAAAGAACTATAGACCAATCGCACTCCTGAGCCACACCTAAAAGCTGTTCTCAAGAGTTATCACGAATCGTCTCGCTCAACGATTCGACGAATTCCAACCTCCAGAGCAGGCTGGGTTTCGAAAAGGCTACAGCACCGTGGACCACATTCACACGCTAAGGCAGGTTATACAGAAAACCCAAGAGTATAATCAGCCTTTATGTCTAGCGTTTGTGGACTACGAGAAAGCCTTCGACTCCATCGTAACTTGATCTGTTCTGCAGTCCTTGCAGCGATGCCAAGTTGACTGGCGTTACGTGGAGATGTTGAAATATCTGTATGACTCCGCTACAATGTCCGTTCAAGTACAGGGTGTACATACAAGACCGATATATCTTCAGCGCGGCGTGAGTAGGGAGGAATTGGGGGTTCTGGATACTCCTCGCTGGCGCTCGCTCGTATCCAAGAACCCACCAATTCCTTGCTACATCACATTATTTATTGAGAGTTCTAACCACAAACAATCGCCGCAATTCCTTGAGTCAGAACTCTCACAAACACAAATCGAATGAATAACACAAAACAAACGTGAATATTGAAGTCTCGGCTTAGATGATCTCGTAAGCTAAAACTTTGGATGATTAAACGTAAACAAATTGCAACTTGCCTTACTCTCGATAGCAGACACAAACGCTCCGATAGCTTGTTTTGTCTGGAGCAGCCTTTCATTAGCAATGTATTATTGTGTTACGTATGATATGAAACGAATGCTCTATCTACAGAACTTTTTATTGTATCTCTGTAATATAATGAGTCCCGATTCTACAATTATTACTCGTGTTGCGCTTAGAATGATGATACCTTGGCGTACATTTATGTCTTTGCCTATGATAAAATTACGACTACTATTTTGATCTGGGATACACTTTTATTTTATTATCAATAGTTTTTTTACTGTTTTTAGTTTCTTTAACGATATGTTGTTTTTTTTCAACAGGTCATTAAGTAGGCTTGCTTCAAGTGCTTTTGTTATGAATAAGGATTAAAAAAATGCGGTAATGAAAGCACATTTATACAATGTAAATTTATATCTCCTTGCGGTGGATAAATCGTTAAGTGTTTAAAGTATTAAAATTTACTTCTAACACAACACCTGATAAAATATGGAATAAAAATGCATGAAAGTATTTTTATTTAAACTAGTATATTTACGATCGAATAAAAAATTATAAAGTTTACATATTTTGACCCAACTTAGTTGTCACTTCCTTAATGATTTTCTTTACATCCTTATAAATATCATCTGTATTTTGGACCACATGCTGAACACAAATTTCAGCATTACACTGACACAATTCGTCGACAGGGAAATCTTCTGCGTTAAAAATTTCTATTTTTATAACTTTATTTCCATGCGCAGATTTTTTGATGCAGGATGTCAGCTTTCGTTTTTTTGTTGAGCTTAATACTTCTCGTGAAAAAAATCTATTTGCTCTTTCAGCCATTTCAGCATTCGGCGACAACCGCAAGGAATCGTTGGAGTCCTGAAACAAATTGCTTATAAAATTCAACAAAAGGAATTTAGAATTAAAAAAAAAAAAACCTAGACATTTGATTTATGTAACGCCATCTGTTTCTATCCTAGCAATATTTTATGTAGACTACCTAGTACACCATTGCTCTGATGTTTTGCATAGTAACTGTCTATGATGCTGACTTGATGGCGCTATGGTGCTATCATACTTTTTAATTATTAAAATGTGTACTGTATTTCCCTTGAAGAAAATAAGGGGGCATTATATTTCACTAATAAATAAAAAAATAAGAAAAGAACACTTACCATTAGATTCATTTTCTAGCGCTTTTTTCAACTTTCGTCCTGCTATGGAACAAAAATAAATGAAATTGTCTTAGCGGACTATAATGGAGTTTAAAGAAACAAAATACAATTATTTAATTAATTTTGACGAAAATTAGCGTGTGCTTTAACCGAAAACAGAAAACTGAATGTAACAATTTAAATGATACCTACTGCTCTCTTTAGATATTTATATATCTATTGAAAAGAAAGCATATGTCGGGACGCAAATGTGTGATTTGTGATTACTTTTCAATCTTTTTACATAATCATCAAAACTTACTCAAAAGAGTTTTTGATTTTGTCAAAAAAAAACGTTTTTATCATGTTTCATTGATTAACAAACAAATATTTTATTACGCTTTTTACACTAATTATTATGCAATATTGACTCTAAAAAGGGCTTTTGCTTTTATCGAAGCTCAAATTGTTTTTTAACTTGTGTAATATATGCATGTTACATAAGATTTTTCAGTTTGAACTTTATAAAGTGTTTTTTATTTTCCTAAAAACTATTTCTTTTTTTTGGCTACTAATCATATTTCGAAAAACTGAAAGCTCAGCTTATATTAGTAAGTCATATAAGAATGCACGATGGGGTCTTAGGGCATCCAAGTTAAAATGATCTCTGTACTAACTCCGAAGATTTAAAGATAAGTACATAGTCACACCGCACACGAGTTTTGTCTCCAGTTGCAGTTAGAGGAAACTCTACAATAAACATCTCCCCTAATTTGGGGATAGTGTAAGGCCGCGTTTACAATTGAAAACTATCTTTTCATGCTGATTATTATATATGCGTCCTTATTAACATTAGTTTTAAGGCCGATAATTGATTAGAAAATATTTTTACCAATATGCCTGACTAAGCGTTTTATCGTTAAGTTTTACAATGTGAAGGCGACTTAAGGTTGAGGTTTCGATGTAAGAATAAAGCTCATAATTCATTATTTATCGAGCTACCAGAGAAAATGTTCGCTGAAGAAGTATGTAAGTTTATTTTTTAGTTTTATTCGTTTCTCTAGAATAAATTTTCAATGTGTTTTTACTGATTATGTATTTGTATATCATTACGATATGAATCTTAGAGGAGTGGCAGAGGTGTTAACTATGAAATGCAAGTCACATTCCAGACTCGATAGACCGTTTTTTCACCGACGATTATTACGTTTCCAACGTGATGGGTGGTGATCCCTATCGCCATACCTTGGGGCACAGATACATGTTTTTAGGGACATGCAAGTTTTCTTACGATGTTTTTCTTTCACCGTTCAGCAAGTGGAAAGATTAGCAAATACTATGCATTTATCTATATGCTAATCAAAAAAATATTAATTTCAGGTCGACATTAAACCCTTTCGATTCTGACCTAGAGGAGTCAACATCAGCTCAGCCGAAACAAAAACAAAAAACAGTGAAGAAGACAGTTAGCCGACAGAAGCCGAAGAAAACAGTTAAAACGGGTCTTTCCGAACAACTATTTAACAACCAAATGACTGAAGAATCAGGCAGCGAAGATCAAGCTGCTCCAACGACTAAGAAAAGAAAATCAAACAGTATTATTCCTGATTCAGAGGTAAGTGTATTTTGAGTTTGCTTTTAACAAATTTATAAACAACTTTCTCTGAATAAAACGACACCCCCCATATTTTGTTAAAAGCTTTCATTTTTATTTTCTAGCCAATTAAATTTAGATAATAAGAAGTGAATATTTATTTTGTTAAATTATTTATTGTTTTCTTATGAGTGTTTTTGATTTTTGTTTTAATTTTGCTTTTTTTATCAAGTTGATGGGTGTAGTTCGTAAATCATTGTTTGTATTCTTAATTTGATTTTATTAAGGAGTTTAATTTTTTAAGATTCTATTGTTTTTTCCTAAATATATCGGTTATAAATACATAGACTAGTCATCTTTAAATGAAACCATGTACTATGTATGTAAAAAGCAAATATTTCACGTATTATTTTGTCAACAGGATGAGGAAACGACAGCAGAGCCAGTTCGCGCCTCCACTTTAAGAAATCTTCTCTGCCGTCGTGTCGCAAACGGATACACTGTGCAGCGAGACCCAGTGAAGAAAGGCAAATATTACGTGGAATTACGTGTGTTTAACACCAACGAGGCTGAAGCAGCTTTACATAAGGACTTATATAAGCACGCACTTGTAACCTTTAGATCCGCCATCGAGGAAAGCACTTCTGCTTGGAAAGCGGTTGGTCAATTGGTTACCGCTGCGAAGGAAGAATATAGTAATATTCAACCTCTCCTTTACCAAAATAACGTACTCTAAATTTCTTGCTTTGTTTTTTTATTTCATTTGCATTTTATTTTTTGGGTGGGTAATATTTCTGACCTTACAGTGTCTTTTAGTAAAAAAAAAAAAATAAAACAAAAAGTTACAGGAATACAAAAAACAATACTTATTAAAAAGTAAACTTTTTAAATAACCTTATACTAATTATAACCTTAATTTGAATTTTAAATTTTGAAGTTGTTTTGTTCAATGTGTCTTCTTCTAGTTTTTAGTTTTTTGTCTTGTTTATGTGTATTTTCTCTTTCAGCATATAATATGAAAAAATAAAATATAAAAAATAAAAATTACAAGGCGCTAACTTTAAATATATAAAAAACAAAAAAAGAAATTAATTAAATTAAAATTTTATTCAAACGAGTTAAAATTATCTAAATTAAAAATTTGATTTTGTTTTGTTTATATCGTATTATGCATATTTCTTTTTTTTTTTCAGCGTACAAGATATAATACGAAAGAGAAAAATGTATCTTCTTTTTTAGCTTGTCTTTGTTTTTCATGTGTGTATTTTCTCTTTCAGTATATAATATAAAAAATTAAAAAATAAATATAAAAATTACAAGGCGCTTAGTTTAAACATTTAAAATTATAAAAAATAATGAAATTAAAATTTTATTCAAACGAGTTAAATTAATCTTTTTTTAATTTGTTTTTCTTGTTTCATACATGTATTTTCTTTTTTCAGCACAGAATATGAAAAAATAAAAATAAAATATAAAAATAAATACAAAAAATTACAAGGCGCTTATTTTATAATACACAAAACAAAAAAAAAACAATAATGAAATTTTAGTATGTAATGAAATTTAAATTTTATTCAACGAGTCTTAATTTGATTAGAGATTACTTTACCCTTCCACTTAATGTTTTTTTTATTACTGGAAAGAATAAAAGAAAAAAACGAAATAAAGCAAAAATAATAAAATATTGAATCCATTACAGTTTATTAGTACTTACTTATTTCAACTCAAACTCGAACAATCATTAATAATGTTTTACTGTCACGAATGTAAGACACGTGTTTCTAATTATACTTCACATAAAAAGACCAATAAACATAAAACGAATTGTCTCTTGCGAACTAAATTTGACAACGTGCAAATAATAGCCAGTGCTTTTAGGAAGAGAATAATAAGTTATAAAATAACTGTTTCTGAACCAACAAGTGACTTAACACCTGATTTTTTTTTGTCTCAAGCAGCAGATACAGTTTGTTATCTTATTCGAAAATCTCTTAAGCAGCATAATACCCTTAAAATTAACTTAGAACTTTTTGCTTCATTTGTATTGCCAAAAAATGATGAAAAATCTTTAAAATCATTTAACACCAAGTTTGAAATCATTTTTCAAAATTCTGATTTATCAACTTTGGTTAAAAAATGGACAGACCAATTGATGAACAAATGCTCAGAGTTTGAATTATCTGAATCCGGTTGGACGCTTGATTTAGTAAGTCACTTAGAGTTGAATATAAATAAATACAATCCTTTAAGAGGCGGATCGTTTATTTCACTTCCTGAGCGTATACGTAATACAAAATCATGTTTAAACATTAAAAATAATGATTATTATTGTTTCCTATGGAGCATTATAGCTCATATGTACCCAGCATCTCGTAATAAGAATAAAACTTCATCATATCCTAACTTTGAAGAAATATTAAACATTTCAGAAATGACTTTTCCACCAAGCTTGCATGATATAAAATTGTTTGAAAAACATAACCCTGATATAAGCATTAATATCTATGGCTTAGAAAAAAATGAAACTGTTACCGGCCCTTTATACAAAACATCTCAACGAAAACTGAATCATGTTAATTTATTATACATTAGCCAACATGAAAAGGGACATTTCTGTTTGATAAAGAACTTTGGAAAACTTGTTCACAGTCAGTTAACAAAACATAAGTCTAAGATATTTCTATGCGATGAGTGCTTTATTTATTTTAATACGGAAGAAAACTTTTAAAACATAACTGTGCTCGAACACAAACCATTCTTCCCGAGGAGAACACTAAACTCGGTTTTTCGCATTATGAAAGAACTCAGATAATTCCCATTGTTCATTCATACGGTGATTTTGAAAGCTTACTTCGAGAATATTCTGATCAAAACAGATCAAAACATGTAGAAAATATTCAAGTCCATGAAGCTACATGCTTTGCTTACTATATCTGCTGTAAATCAAATCCTGAACTTAACGAGTATGTGTCATATCGTGGTCCTGAATGCGCAAAAAAATTCATAGAATCTATATCTAAAGATGTTATAAAACTACATGAGTTGTTGAATGTAAACAACCCTATGTTACCTCTAACGCCCGAGGACCAAATTTCCTTTAATAATCCGGTCATGTGTCATATTTGCAAACGTAATTTTATTTCTGAAGACAAAATAGTCGCGGATCATGATCATTTTACAGGTAAATACAGAGGACCAGCTCACAACATTTGCAACCTCAATGCGAAAATTTGTCCATTCATTCCAATCATATTCCATAATTTATCCGGTTACGACTGTCACTTGTTCATTAATGAGCTTTCTATCATATTTGGTCGCATTAATTTGATTCCTAAAAACAAAGAGAAATATATAACTATCACAAAATTTTTTCCAATAGACTCAAAAAGTTCTGCTCAGTTGAAATTTATAGATTCATTCAATTTTTTAAGTTCAAGTTTGGATACATTAGTAAAAACATTAAATAAGAAAGATTTTATTAATCTTAAAATGTTTTTTACCGAACGGCGTTTATTTGAATTAGCATGCAAAAAGGGAGTGTACTGTTATGACTATGTAGAATCTTGGGAACGATACAATGAAACTCAACTGCCAAGTCAAGCAGCATTTTATAACAATTTAACATCAGAAAATATTTCTAACGAAGACTACAGACATGCTTTAAAAGTTTGGAAAACCTTTAAAATAACTAATCTTGGAGAATATACAGATTTGTATTTAAAATTCGATGTGTTGTTACTCTGTGATATATTTGAAAAATTCCGAGATATGAGTTTAACTCACTATAATCTGGATCCTTGTCATTTTGTCAGTTCGCCGTCTTTAAGTTGGTCAGCAATGTTATTGTTTACTAAAGTTGAATTAGATCTTGTTACAGACATTGAAGTATACCAAATGTTAGAAAAAGGTATTAGAGGTGGGCTTGCCCAGTGTTCATTAAAGCACGCAAAAGCTAATAACAAATATCTTTCGGATTATGATAAAACTGCTCCTACAAGTTTTCTAGCTTACCTAGATTGTGTCAACTTATATGGTTTTGCTATGATGCAACCGCTTCCTGTAGGAAATTTCAGATTTTTGAATGAAAACGAAATGGAAAAATTTGATGTCATGTCTCTTCCACAAGATAGTGAGAAAGGGTTCATCCTAGAAGTAGATCTATTTTATCCAGTAAACTTACATAATGATCATTCTGATTTACCATTTGCAGCTGAAAAATTCAAACCAATTGGCGGTCAAACTGTAAAATTAATAGCAAATCTTTATGATAAATATAAATACGTTATTCATTATGCTCACTTGAAAGAGTGTTTAAATAATGGTTTGAAACTACTCAAAGTCCATAGAATTTTAACGTTTGATGAGAAACCATTTTTAAAGCCCTACATTTTATTAAATACATCACTGAGGCAAGCAGCAACATCAGATTTTGAGAGAGACTTTTTTAAAAAACAGAATAATTCAATTTTTGGGAAAACTATTGAAAATAAGAGAAAACAAGTTGATGTAAAACTTGTAAATGTGTGGAAAGATTGCTTTAATAAAACTAATAAAATTTGTGGAGCTGAAAAATATATTAGCGCTCCTTATTTTAAAAATATGGCAATATTTTCTGAAAATTTAGTAGCTATTCAATTACAGCCAACTAAAATTGTGTTAGACCGCCCCATCTATATAGGGTTCAGCATACTAGAACTTGCTAAAAGTCATTTGTATTATTTTCTTTACAATGTTATGAAACCTATGTACGGAAATAATATTAAACTTTGTTACCACGATACTGATAGTCTGCTTTATTCTGTAAGCACTGAAAACTTTTACTTGGACATGAGAAATAATATCAAATATTTTGATACAAGTAATTTTGAAGAGAAAAATGTTTATAATATGCCTAGAGTTAACGCAAAAATACCCGGTTTTTTTAAGGATGAACTAGCTGGTAGCATTGTATCAGAATTCGTTGGTTTAAGAGCCAAACTGTACTGCATAAATTCTGAACACTCATCAATTAAGAAAGCGAAAGGTGTTAAAAAGTCAGTAACCAGAAAACTTCATTTACGCAAGTACAAAGAGGCTTTATTCTTCGATAAAACATTACGAGATAATATGTTTGTTATTAAATCAAAAAACCATAAAATATTCACGCAAAAAATTAATAAATTAGTTCTTTGTAGTAATGACGACAAACGGCAAGTAATGAGTGATAAAATCACAACTGTACCATGGGGACACTATCGAACCGTATTTTGAATCAAAAGTTTTTATGGTAATGTGAAATTGTTGATGTGTAAAAATATAAGCGCCTTTTAGTTTTTTAATTACCTAGTTACTAAAAAATTGATTTATATACCATAAAATAAAAGTATAAAATGTATGTTTTATTGAAAAATAAAATTGATATTTTACTTATAAATGATTTTTTTAGTGTTTTCTTTTTTTTCTCTTAATAATTACGGGATACTTCTTTTTATGTAACAATATTCAATTTGGTATGTGAATTTGTTGATGTATCAAAATATAAATGCCTTTTAGTTTCTAATTAGTTATTAAGAAAGTTCATTTATATACCATAAAATAAAAATATAAAATATATGTTTCATTGAAAAATAAAAATTATGTTTTACTTATAAATGTTTTTGAGTGTTTTTCTTTTCTTTTCTCTTAATAATTACTCAGTACTTCTTTTTAAATAAAAATATTCAATTTGATATACTATAAATAATCGTCTGTGGCTGATAAACGATTATTATTTCCCTGACAGTCTTTTGATACTTACTTATTTCTAAAATATGAAATTTGTTAAACAGTCATCTTCATTTCAACTACCAGAAGTTTGTTCAAGTTTACAGAATACATTCCAGAGACATGGAAAATTATTTCCGAACTCTATTCGTTGCATCATTTGTGGACCGTCAAACTGCGGCAAAACTAATCTTATGATTGGGCTGCTGATGCATCAAAATGGTCTTCACTATTTTAATGTTTATTTATATTCAAAAACTGCTTATCAAGCCAAATATATGTTCTTGGAAAATGTTTTCAAAATGATTCCAGCAATAAAGTTTGACAAATTTCAACAAAATGAAGAAGTTTTAAGTCCTGAACAAGCAAAACCTCACTCGATTATAATTTTTGATGATGTGGTGTGTGATAGTCAGAACAACATACGTAGTTATTTTGCAATGGGTAGGCATAGATTGGTTGATTGTTTTTATTTAACTCAGACTTACAGCAAAATACCAAAACAATTAATACGAGATAATTCAAATCTGATTATACTATTTAAGCAGGACGATATTAATTTAAAACATATTTACGATGAACATGTAAATTCAGATATGTCTTGGCTAGCATTCAAAGAAATGTGTGCTGCTATCTGGGATTCTCCCTACAGTTACGTTGTTATAAATAAAGACTGTAAGAAAAATGATGGCTGTTACAGGAAAGGATTTGACACATTCGTTGTTTTTGAATAAAAATATAAAGTTCTGACAAACAATTTTTTATCATTCCCTTACTAACGCTGGAAGAGAGCGAACTAATAAAATGTCACAAGTTGAGACATTTCTTAAAAAAGAAATAATAAAATCTGCAGAGGGGGTCAAAAAGAAATTAAAAAAACTTAAAGACCTAAAAGATGACAGTGATACAGTTTTAGATTATGCTTTTAAACCCATAACAGAACCTTTAAATCAATTAGTAAATAAAAAAAATACTATTCAGTTGAATGAAATTTCAGGAAAAAACATAAAAAATGAAAATGTATCTAATAAAATATTCAAAAATATCTATGATATGCAGACTAGTGATATAACTGAACAAACTAGTACACCAAAATTAAAACATTCCCCGATGATTTGGGATAACGCTGCAGAAGATGAGTTATCAGAAAATAACACTTCTGATACTACAAATGATAATAATGATCAAAACGATGATAGCTCTGATATTTCAGATGACTTGAACGAAAGTGGCGCATTTAGTCCCCCTGTTAGTAGTTTGAATAAAAGTTCCAGCTTTGAAGATGCAGCGTCTTCTTCAAATTCAATTAAAAATGTACCATTTGGTGTAACAACTAAACGAAAAAAGCTTTATTTGGGTTCAACCCCTATTTCCATTAATGCTAATGAAGTTACGGTTGGTAATAAGTCATTTATCTTAACAACAGGACTAAAAGAGCTCTTATTCAGAAGAGTACCTGATTTAAATATGATTACTGAAACAGATAAATTAAACTATAAACAAATGTTGTTAAAAACTAATGCACATCGTCGTAAAAACAACCCTTTAAGACCAATAAAAAGCAATAAAGGTCAGAAATATCTTCAGATCATAAAACCGCTTTTTAGTACACATGAAAAATTAGGAACAGGATCAATAATGAAAAAGTTAAGTAATAACACTGATTATGTATATTGGGATGATCCTAATGAGTTGGTTGAAAGACTGAAACTCCTAATAGCTTCTAGAGATGCTGGCAATACTGGACTTGATAATGAAATTATTTCAATTATTGAAGAGCTACAAGAAAGCGGGTTAATCGAATGAATATATAATACCATTGTTGTATATTAATATGTTATTTCATTGCATTTACAGCATAAAGCAGGTGTTAAATTTAATTACAGGAAAATAAAATAATAAGGATAGTATTTTCAAATGTCAGACACAGATTTGGAAAAATATGTTAGTAAGCATTATTTAGACGAAGCGTTTAAAATGTATTAAGCAAACAACAACTTGAAAAAGAATTAAAGAAGCTTAAAAGAGAGTTTCGTATGTTATTGTCACAACTTGAAGACAAATTACAAACAAAAATTAAAAATTATAATAAATAATGAGTAAGTCTCTTATAGTTGATGAAATTCATAAAAACGCTCGAAAAAACTTTACCCGTCGACGTGTTATAATCAAAGGAATAGACGATCTATGGCAAGCAGATCTGATTGATATCAATAATATTAAATCTGAAAATAAAGGTTATACGTTTATTTTAGTGGCCATCGATTGTTTTTCAAAATTTGTTTGGGCTATTCCTGCAAAAAATAAGGGACAAAAAGAAATATCGGAATGTTTTTTTAAAATTATCAGTCAAGGACGAAAACCAGTAAACCTTCAAACAGATATGGGGAAAGAGTTTTATAACCAAACTTTTAAGCGTTTAATGAACTCTTACAAAATTAATCATTATTCAACATTTTCAGTAAAAAAAGCTTCGATTGTAGAAAGAGTGATTAAAACCTTGAAGACAAAATTATTTAAATATTTTAATAATGCTGGTAATTACAAGTGGCTTGGAAAACCTTTGATTGATGTAGTGGAATCGTACAATAGTACAGTGCATAAAACTACTAAACATAAACCAATAGAAATAAACTCGTCTAATGAATCGTTAGTAAAATATAACATAAACAAAGCTTATAAGTTACCAATTAGACGAAAAAATAAATTTAAATTAGGTGATTTTGTACGGATAAGTAAATATAAAGGCATTTTTGGAAAAGGTTTTACACCGAATTGGTCTACTGAAATATTTAAAATCGTGAAAGTTAACAACACAAATCCATTCACATATCATATAGAAGACCAAAGTAAGCAAGTGATTTTAGGTAGCTTCTCTGAACAAGAGCTTCTTAAAACAAATTACCCTGATATATATTTAATTGAAAAAGTAATCAAAAAGCAAGGAAACAGACTACTTGTTAAATGGTTAGGCATGAGTGATAAGGAAAATTCTTGGATAGATAAAAATACTATCATTTAAATTTTATAAAAGCTCAAAGTTCAAATTAATATTCAGTTAATAATTAGTTATGACTGGAAGAGGACTTGTTAATAGTATAATTAATAATTTACCATTTGAATTACATTTGCCTGGTTATAATTACTGTGGACCTGGTACCAAATTAACAGAGAGGTTAAAAAGGGGTGACAAAGGAATAAATCAATTAGATAATGCTTGTATGGAACACGATATAGCATATTCAAAATCTTCGATTATAGAAAATCGTCATAAAGCTGATAAAGTATTATTAGACATGGCGAAGCAGAGAATGAAGTCTAAAGATGCTAATAAAAGTGAAAAATTAGCTTCGTGGCTGGTAAAGAATGTCATGAAAGCAAAATTAAAAACAGGTGCTGGTGTAAAAAAATTTGCTAACGTTACCAGAAAGATAAAATCTCGGCTTAAAAACATGAAACATAAAGATAATAACTCTGCTATTAAGTTTGCTTATGGTGTGGCTAAAAAACTAGTTAAAAAACTTAGAAATATTAAAATGCCTAGAGTAATACCACTTCCCAAAACTGGAGGAATCTTACCTCTCATACCAATATTTGCAGGGCTTTCTGCTTTGGGTTCCTTAGCAGGAGGATCTGCTGGTATTGCAACAGCTATTAATAATTATAAATCAAAACAAAAAAGGCTTCAAGAATCTGAACGTCATAATCATATAATGGAAACCATCGCATTAGGCAAAGGTCTTTTTTTAAAACCGTATAAAAAAGGGGCTGGTCTTTATCTTAAAAGTTCAAAAAACTACTAAAGCTACCCAGACGTGCTCTGACGAACTATGATATTTTGAAATATTCTAAATTTATTCCCAATTTTAGAGGAGTTTTTATGAGAGATGGGCTACCTAAAAAGCCAAAATTAATTGAATGTGGTATATTAAATTTGGATAAAACAGAAAATGAAGGAACGCACTGGGTAGCTTACATTAAATACAATGACTATTGTGAATATTTCGATAGCTATGGAGATCTTAAACCAACGATTGAACTTTTAAAATATTTTAATAATAGAAGTATATACTATAACTACAGCAAGTTTCAGAAAAGTAATGCAGTAAATTGCGGACACTTATGCATTAAACATCTCCAGAAGTTTTGGGATAAAAGTAATAAAAAAAAGAAAGAATGTCTTTTACCCTTTCAATAACAGGGTTTGAGACTGTTTTAGCAACAAACTACACACCATCTTTGCAACTTGATGGCGATTATGAATGTGGTCTTTTATATTTTTCAACATTCAATTCAATACCAAATATTGACTGTAGAAACAACAAACTTTATTACGGTGACAATGGTGTGATAGAAATTCCAGAGGGTTCTTACGAATTACATGATATAAATGATTATTTAGTAAATAACATAAAAGATTGTATGTTTGAACTAAACTGTAATAATAATACTCTGAGAACATCAATTTTATGCTCTCAGGACGTTCATTTCAATAAAGAAAATTCTATAGGTCCAATATTAGGTTTTGGTAAGGAAACTTTAAAAGCTAATATAACTAATGAATCACACTTTCCAGTGGACATTCTTTCTACGACCGTCATCAGAATCGAATGTGACATTGTTAGTGGATCATACGTAAATGGAAACCCTAGTCACATTATTCATGAGTTCATTCCGAACGTTCCTCCAGGGTATAGAATAATAGAAGTACCAAAAAATATTGTATATTTTCCCGTCAATCAGAATACAATAAATTGTATTAATTTAAAGATATTAGATTCTAAAAATAATCTCATCAACTTGAGAGGAGAAGAAATACAGATATACCTGCATTTAAAAAAAAATGATTGACTTTAATAATTACAATTCATTTAAACCGAGTGAAAAAGTCATTAATACCATTACCAAACGTGCTTTGAAAAGGAGTACACGTTCTAAAATTAAATTAACAAAAGATAATAAGAAGTTTTTAAAACTCATTGGTTTGTTAAAATGAGTATTTTAAACATAACATCAACTTTTGCTCATGACAACACCATTGAAAGCTTTGAGTTTCATTCATATAAACCATATGTTACTAGTTTTAACAAAAATGATGAAATACGAATCCCTATAAATCAGCAAGATTTGTATGTGTTGCCATCGGCAAGTACATTGTACATAGAAGGGACGGCTAAAGCGAAAATAAAAGATAATGATACATATAAAAGCCTAAATACAATAAATTATACAAATAATCCCATATTATTCCTCTTCCAAGATATAAGATACGAATTAAATGGCATTGAAATAGATAAAATTAAAAACGCTGGAATAACAACGACTATGAAAGGTCTCGTATCTTTAAATGAGAGTGAATCGACGACTTCAAAGTATTGGGGATGGGATCTTGATGGTACTTTAAACAAGGGGGGAGGAAATTTTGCAGTTTCGATTCCATTAAATAGAATACTAGGATTTGCTGAAGATTATAAAAA
Source organism: Ypsolopha scabrella (assembly GCA_910592155.1). Taxonomy (NCBI): domain Eukaryota; kingdom Metazoa; phylum Arthropoda; class Insecta; order Lepidoptera; family Ypsolophidae; genus Ypsolopha; species Ypsolopha scabrella. The sequence goes on along the minus strand of OU342976.1, from coordinate 16,136,035 downwards.
AATTATTATGAATTGCAAACATGAACTAATTCTTCTCCGAAATAATACAGATTCAAACGCCGTAATGCTTAATACCGGAGAAATTTTAGAAAATATTGAAATAAAAAAAATAGTTTGGCGCATGTCACATGTCAAGGTTTCGGATAGAGAGAGAATAAATTTACTAAAATGTTTAGAAAAAAATCAACCAATTACCTTGGCTTTTCGTAATTGGGACTTGTATGAGTATCCTTTATTACCTCTTACAACGAAACATACGTGGTCAGTTAAAACATCATCTCAGCTAGAAAAACCGAGGTACGTTATCTTAGGGCTACAAACAGCTCGTAAAAATAACCCCCTAAAAGACATGAGTCAATTTGATCACTGCAATATTCGCGACGTGAAAATATTTTTGAACTCCACATACTTCCCTTATGAAAATTTGAACGTTAACTTTAAGGAAGATAAATATAGTTTATTATATGAGCAGTACATAAGATTTCAGCAGTCTTTCTATGGTCGCCAACCACAACCGTTGTTATCGTTTGAAAATTTTCGTGACAAAGCACCTCTATTTGTAATTGATTGTTGTCGTCAAAACGAAACCTTGAAAGTGGGACCTGTTGATGTGCGTGTAGAAATTGAATGTGAAGTTGAATTACCAGTGCAAACTTCTGCATACTGTTTGATACTAAACGATTGCATTGTAGAATATAGACCATTAAATAATATTGTAAGGAAAATACAGTAAAAATGGGATATATCATTTTAGATCTTCAAGGTTTTAAGGACTACAAAAATAATTTTATTTTAAAAGAACTAGCAATTGCTGATAATAACAAAACACAATGTTTTTTAATAAGACCTCCTTTCCCATTTGAATATTTAACTGAAGAAGAAAAAAAACATGTATTTTGGATGAAAAAACATCGTGGCTTATCATGGAGAGAAGGAACGTTCGATTATTATACCTTTAAAAATGTTATACAACCCCTAATAGAAAATAAGACTATCATAGTAAAGGGCCTGGAAAAAATTAAATGGTTAAAAGAGCTTTCTTCGAATTGTACTGTCTTTGATATTGCAGATATAGATTGTCCAAAGTTTGAGGAATTGTACAAACTATTTTCTGATGATGACTCTATGTTTAATTGTATCCATCATAAAAAGTATTGTGCTTTGAAAAATGTAATTTGTATAAGAAAATGGATAGATGATAAAATTAAAAAATTGTAATTGACTGAATTACTTATTCAGTTTGATGTTTAGTTTATTTTAAAATATTAGTTAAGAAAAATGATTATTTTAGACAATTATGTTTTTGAAAATAAATACTATTTTTATTGTACTAACATTGTGTTTTTTTTCCTTATTTTCACCTTGGATTTTAAGATTAGTGGCTACAAAATAAAAAACAATATATTTTCAATCGATGCTAAATTTATTCATAGTAATATTATTATTATTATCAATATGATGAAAAAATAAAATAACATTAATTTCAAGCTATCTCATTAGCTAATTTCTTTGAAATCTTAGTGATGAGATTTTCAGTCATATCCATCACATCATCAACTGCTTCAGTAACAACATATTGAACACAAACTTCACTTTTATCATCTTCGTCTTCACTTTCATTGCTTGTTTCCTTTCGAATTGTGGTCAAATCAGTTACAATAATTTTAACAACACGTCGGCCATTGTTGGTTTTTCTAATTACAAAAGATTTATGATTCTTCATTAAATGGTTAACTTTTTTCTTATTTTTTCTCATATTTCTAGAAACAGCACTTTTAACTGATTTACTGGGCAGATCTGCATGTGGTGTTTCCGCAGCTTCAAAAGTATTTTGATCGCCAAAAAAAGGGTCTGAGTATCCCATGAAAGCCTAAAAAAAAAGAGTAAATATAATTAAATTTATAATAGACATATTCGAGGAATAAATAAATCACCAATAGACAACTTACCATTTTAAAAAATTAAATGGAGCAGGTGTGTCACTTAAGGATTCTAATAGACTACTGTGAAAATTGGCTAGTCATGTACCTAATAAAAACAAACAGGTTGTGACTTGAACGAATAGGTGTATCACTAAAGGATTCCAATAGACTACTGTGTAAATTCACGGATCATATACCTGATGAAACAAACAGGTTGGGACTTGAACGATGAATTTACTTATTAAGCTTGACTTTATACTATCATCAGTATGCATGCAACATTCAAGAAAATCAGATGTGTGTTTATGGTAATATAAATTCGGTCGACATATGCCAAAGGTATTAAGATCTTCTATAGTTAACTTTGGAGCTAATCGTTCCCAAGGAGGGCACATTAATATGGGAAATGTACAAATCAAATGTTTACAAGAGCCATCCGAAGGCAATGATGCAGCTACTAAAACTTATGTGGATGAAATACAAAACAACATTTTAAAAAGCATTGAAAAGGATCTTCTTAAAATAAGAGCTCAAATAGATATACTAAGCCGTCAGACATCCGACGAAATTTCAGATACAAATATCAATGCTAGTGAAAAAAGAACCCTTTTAGATAAGATTGATGCTTGGCCTGACAATTGGTTAGAACTCTCAAGAAATACGCTGAACGAATAAGAAACTTATACATTTTTTAAAAAGGCTATGTAAAATTTTATACTATTTGATGTAAGCGTTTAGAAAATGTGAGACTTAAATATTCACGTTTGTTTGTGAGAGTTCTGACTCAAAGAATTGCAGCGATTGTTTGTGGTTAGAACTCTCAATAAATAATGTTATGTAGCAAGGAATTGGCGGGTTCTTGGATACGAGCGAGCGCCAGCGAGGAGTATCCAGAACCCCCAATTCCTCCCTACTGGCGTGAGATAGGGAGATGTTATTTCCCCAAAACTGTTTATCGCCGCGCTTGAGGACGTCTTTAAAACACTAAGACTGGAATGGACGAGGCATAAACGTAAACGGAGAGTAAATTTCACATCTTTGCTTTGCCGATGACATCGTGATAATGGCGGAATCGCATCAGGAACTGGAGGTAATGGTGCGCGGCCTTAGCGATTCTTCGAGACGAGTGGGCCTGCGGATGAATTTGGATAAGACTAAGGTCATGTCCAACTGTCACGTCATCCAAGGGCCACTAACCGTCGACAATGTCAGCATCGAAGTTGTTCAGAAATATGTTTATCTGTGTAAAATCATACAGATAGATAAAAACAACTTCGACGCCCAGGCTGACAGAAGAATATGCTTGGGTTGGGCAGCATTCGGAAAGTGGCGTCACATATTTACGTCGTCAATACCGCAGTGCTTAAAGGCTAAGATGTTCAACCAGTGCGTCCTTCCTGTGATGACGTATGGCGCTAAGACGTGGTCTCTTACAAAGGGCCTGATCCACCGATTTAAGGTCGCTCAGCGAGCTATGGAGCGGGCTATGCTTGGGGTATCTCTGATGGATAGAATCCGAAACAAGGAGATCCGTCGGAGATCGAAAGTAACCGACATAGCCTGCAGAATCAGTAAGTTGAAGTGGCAGTGGGCAGGCCATATTTGTCGCCGACATGATGGCTGTTGGGACCGAAAGGCTCTAGAATGGAGACCACGTACAGCAAAGCGTAGTGTAGGCCGACCTCGTGCCCGCTGGACCGACGACCTGAAGGACGTTGCGGGGGGCGGCTGGATGAGGAGGACGGAGGACCGACATGAGTGGCGAAATTTGGGAAAGGCCTTTGTCCAGCAGTGGACGAACACGGGCTGATGGATGGATGGATGGACCGTCTTATACTACAAGTATAGGGAAAAATCTGAAAACTATACATTTGTAAATTAAATCTTAAGAAAATTAGTCTTTAAAGGAGCCCTCGGTGGGCGAGTCCGACTCGCACTTATCCGTTTTTTTTGTAGGAAGTGTCTGATTTTTTTCGTTTCCTTTTAATCGGTTTTAAAATATGGGAGCTGAATTGCTTTATTCGTAAAATTTATACTTTCTTAAAAGTAATTTAATTGTTACCAGAATATGTATATTTATTAAGTTTTTCAAATTTCTATCCTCCACAGCGACGGAACTGAATCCGATGCAAAACTGAAGTTAGTAGCATAATAGCCCCTTAAGAGGCCGGCGAATCATTTGTAGTTCATACAACGAAATACCAAAACCATTTGTAAATCATTGATTTTCTTAGGGTAGTGTGTATTTATTCCGACCGGATTACAGAATATCCAGGTTTCCAAATATATATTTTTAAAAGGACTCTGATTTAAAGATGAGATATAAGGAATTTAAAATTTCCATAGAAAAATGATTTTTCTTATATTCCTGTTTACATCAGTGTTCTTATTTAACATGTATTTGGGAACATAGATATTCCGTAATTCAATCGGAATAAACACTCCCTACCTCAAGAATTTGTTTAATTTAAAAATTATTTTGGTATTTCCTTTGTATGAAATATGCATGATTCGCCGGCCCCTTAAACTGAGGACGAAATCAGGAGTATTCGTGGGTAACGGTCATATTTTCGTTATCCAAATATAAATCTAATAGAAAAAGTTGAAGACGCTCAAGTTATTGGATAATTACACTGGTCAACAAGTTTTCTGCACAGAAACGATATTTTGAAATTCTTGCAGAAAACTGTGAACTCAGATTTTTTCTATCAGCCTAGGTCTCAGTTATTGTGAAACCAACTTTAAGTATTGAAATTTTACGTTTCTTTAATGCTTCTGAAAAATTAATAATTTTTTACTTATTACAAATGTATTTTTCATTATTACAAGTCCTTATTCAATACCGAACAGGTAAAAATAACAGAATTCGCAACTGAACCTTATTTTTCAAAATAAATAATATGTATTTATTGAGGGCTGTCCTGCCTATACATTTCATACCAAGTTTTTACTATGAAAACTTGGGTGTGATTGTTTTGAGACATTAAATCGCTGGTTGTACGGAGCAGGCCTTCTGTACCTATCTATTTTGTGGCTTGGTTACGTAAATCTTTTTATCATATTATTAAAAAGAACTACTGAGAAGAAGTATTATTGAAAATTAAAGCCGAAAAACTAATTGTGCTAAGCGTCTTTACCAGAAGTAGTAAAACCATTTTTCAAAATTCAGCCTCTCTTAGACAAATTTACGACGTGATAGAGAAAATCCGAGTTCATTTCATATTCGGATTCAGCACAGAAATTTCTAAAATAATTTCAATAAATCGTTTCTATGACAGAAAATTGCTACAATTTTGTTGACAAGTGTTATTTTTATCACATAACATATCGTCACGACATGAATCCCCGAGGGGGAGTCAGAGGTCTTCCCGGGTGAGAAATGTGAAATGCAAGTAATGACCCAAGCATTATTTGACAAATATTAATGCTTGACGTTTCCTTACTTAATCTAAAAGGAGGGGTCCCGATAAGCTAAGAAAGGTGATCGAAATATACTAGGTGAAATTAAATCAACCGACCAAATTCATACTGGAGACTCGGTTAGTCATCAGGAACAAGGTTTAATGACCTTCCAGGTGAAATTCGAATAAAAATGTTTTTGCCCCATAGTGCCTGCACTAGGATTTGTACTTAAACTAGTCCAACCAGTAAGGGAGCAAAAGAAAATATTTTTCGAAATTGCCTAAAGGATTACTGAACCTAGTTCTTGATCACTAACCGAGTCTGCAGTATAAATTTTGTCGGTTGATTTAATTTCACCCTATATTATGACAAAAAATTGCGTTCATGTCTAAAAAACTCTGTACAGAAATAAAAGGGTACAATTTTCCCAAAAAAGCTATTGACCTGTTTTTCGTTTTTTGTTTAAGAAATTTTAGTCAATTTATGTTTTAATTTATTGTGGCGTTAAGTTAGTTAGTGTCCTGTATTTTACGAAAATAATGAGAAATAAAAAAATATATTTTTAATTTTTAGTCTTAAAATGGGGTCACTTTTTGTAGCTTATCGATTCCCTCCTTTATGTTAAACGGTTTTAACGTACGCCCCCTTCCACATACACAATATTTATTTATATTATGCCCAACTGATTTATTTTATTTTATTCTAATTCGAACGGCTCTATTCTAGTGGTTCTAACATCGCGTTTTCGGGTCCCGCGGTCGTGGCTGCAAATCCCGGGTACATTTGTGTTCAATCTGCGTGCTGCGGAAGGTACGTTTAGCTGTTGGTACCCGAAGCACGGCAATAGGGCGCACTAGGATCATGCTGCGACGTTAAAATTGTCGGTGAAATGTGGGTACACTCATTTCACAGTCCATACATGGAAAAACCTCTCAAATCCCCTCGGGAATAATTCATGTACCCTAACGCTATTAGCTATAAGCGTTTTTTACTTTTCTACAGAAATTATTAGTATTTTAAAGTAAATAGAAACATATAAAAAAGAATAATTGGCAATATGGATACCCAAGGTTCAGATATAAATAGCGAAAGTTGGAAAATGTTCAACGGGAAACAGGGAGGACTTAGGCAAAAAAAAATCTTTGAAATCGTGAATTATAAAACGACTACGGAGAACTTTGCTGAATTATGAGTTTATCTCGAATAACAGAGCGCCGAAAATGACTTGTAATTCTAAAATCCTAGTATTCGTTATACTGATATAATAAGGGAAATTGGTGTAAAATAAACAAATCGATTGGGCGCAATATAAAAAAAAATCTGGTTGATCATACTCAAAAACATTTGTTACGGTTTCGTTGCCCATATAATTACATCATATCCGTAGATCACAAATAAAATCTCAGAATCTAATTAAAGAAATGCACAAGTATAATAATTATCATACCGCAGTGCTTTTAAAGACTAAGATTTACAACCAGTGCATCCTCTCTAATGATAACGTATGGCGCTGAGACGTGGTCTCATACAAAAGGCTTGATCCCCCGATTTAAGGTCGCTCTTGGGATATATCTGATGGATAGAATCCAAAACGAGGAGTGACCAACATAGCCTGTAGAATCAGTAAGTTGAAGTGGCAGTGGGCAAGCCATATTATCGCCGACATATTGGCCGTTGGGGCTGAAAGGCGTTGGAATGGAGACCACGTAAAAACAATAAGTGAAGCCCCAGCGCCATGTCCGTAATCAACTATGCAAAGCTAACAACAGGCAGGCATGGGATGGCAGCCAATCCTATCGTCCTTTCCATTTACTCGTAGCTAACAGTACCAATAAATAATCAAGTATTTTGAAAGATCAGATTTGAAAATTTTCCAAGTAAGCTTAGGACTTCTTTCGAAACATTCAACTTTATACTTGTAAAATAGTCAATTATTAAATGGCTTTCACATTTTCTTTTTTGAGAGGATATCTATCCATTTAAATTTTTATATATATTTTAATAATACATTTTTTTTATTCCAAATAAATAAAAATAAAATAAAGTTTATTGAGTTTCACATGAATTTCACAACTACATGAAAAATTTAAAAGTAAACGAAAATTACACCGGATTAGTGATGCTATCCTGCTATTTCCAAAACTCTAATTTTTCCATGCCATCTTAACTAAGTAATAATAATAATAATAAAAGCTTTTTATTTGTCTCAAATAACACAATACAATTAATACACAATAATTTTATACATGAAAAGAGACAAATCGGTCTAAGACTCGGCTTATGACAGTCTGTTATTTAAACAAAAAGCCGCCGATTTTCAACCTTAGCCTTTAATAACAAGAAACACACAAAAAAGAAAGATAATAAATAAACAAATTAAAACACACAGAATTTAGAAAACAAAAGTACCAAAATTATATAAAGTTAAACAAAGTTAAGACAGTTGTCATTACACAATTTATATTATTAGACACATTACTGAACCATAGGCCTACCAACAAGGACTCTTTAAATTGGTCATATAATACGTAGAGTTTTCGTTCATTCGAAAATCGTTTTATTTTCGATTCATCGCTACTTATTAAACAAACAGTTCTGTGAACGCAATAAAGTCAATAGAGACTGTATCAGCATCTATATCTCGTTTTGGTTTACGATAGAGTTTTAGAAAAAGATGTCAGTCGATACAATATTAACTGTGCTAGCTATGCTGGTTTTCAGAATATCGAGTTTCTTCTTACCGCCCGACTTGATTTTTTTTAGGCCATTATGTGACGCGCGATGCTTTGATGCAATCAAAGTATGTTTACACTACATATATACCTATTACACTTATTTGCATTTTTTTACATGTATGTACCAAAATGTACTAATTCAAGACTCGAGTCACACACGAATTTGTTTATTTATCCACATAAGTATAGTGATTTCTCGTGGTTTAGAACTCTGAAGTTTCAAACCTTAGTAACATGGTAAAAACAGAAAATAATTACGTTACATAACTTAGTCCTATAAGTATCTTGCAATTACATACTCATTATCACTTTTACTTACACGCGTTAATAGTTTATTAAGCCCCAGGCTGAATGAAAATAAAACTAAGTTACACGAACATATTTCCGCCTCCTTTTTAAAACGGCATCCATATTTTACCATTCATAAATAAATAGGAGGCTCTCGCTTGTAAGTAACTACGCACCAGTGTACTCTTAATCGGCTTTCCTGATGGAAGACAGGTCGATATAAATACTCTAAGTAGTTTTTTGTAAAAGGTCTACGAGTCTACCTTTATATACATGTAGGAATATATGTATTTTTACAAGACTGACCCCAAACATTGTTTTCAGGGTATTTTTATTAATTCCACCATAACTTCTTAATGCCTGCGCTGATTTCGGAGTGTGTGGTATCCTTAGAATCCTTATAGCATCCTGGATGGAGTAGGTTATAAATATATGTACAAAAAGTATTATTTGGCGGAGGATACTCATATAGGTGCAGTCTAAATAGTTTATTTTATTATTTAATTAATTATTTATTTACTAATATTAGATTAAGAACTATTCTTACTTACAAATTATGGGTTTTTAAATTGTAGCCTGAAATAAATGAATTTATTATTATTTCGACTATGTCTTTTTTTTTCTCGATCCGGGGTCGGTTTTTTTAGCACTAGGTACGGGCTTATGCCAAGTATCCTGGTTCCGTTGTGTCAGTGTATGTGTGTACTATTGCATTTCCTGTGTGTTTGGCGGCACGCTATGTGTTGTGTTTATGTGAGGCGTTGTATGATTGGTGAGCAGTGGGAGTGAAGTTGGGTTAAGAAAGCGGCGGACTATAGAGCAGGTGTCGATCACTATTGATTTTTGCATGGGTATGAAGGTTTTTATAGGTAGATCCAATAAGGATATAAGATATAATATTCTTTAGAGTTTTAGGGACGATGTATTATTATTATTATTTCGACTATGTCTTTTTTTTTCTTGATCCGGGGTCGGTTTTTTTAGCACTAGGTACGGGCTTATGCCAAGTATCCTGGTTCCGTTGTGTCAGTGTATGTGTGTACTATTGCATTTCCTGTGTGTTTGGCGGCACGCTATGTGTTGTGTTTATGTGAGGCGTTGTATGATTGGTGAGCAGTGGGAGTGAAGTTGGGTTAAGAAAGCGGCGGACTATAGAGCAGGTGTCGATCACTATTGATTTTTGCATGGGTATGAAGGTTTTTATAGGTAGATCCAATAAGGATATAAGATATAATATTCTTTAGAGTTTTAGGGACGATGTATTATTATTATTATTTCGACTATGTCTTTTTTTTTCTCGACCGGGGTCGGTTTTTTTAGGACTAGGTACGGGCTTATGCCAAGTATCCTGGTTCCGTTGTGTCAGTGTATGTGTGTACTATTGCATTTCCTGTGTGTTTGGCGGCATGCTATGTGTTGTGTTTATGTGAGGCGTTGTATGATTGGTGAGCAGTGGGAGTGAAGTTGGGTTAAGAAAGCGGCGGACTATAGAGCAGGTGTCGATCACTATTGATTTTTGCATGGGTATGAAGGTTTTTATAGGTAGATCCAATAATTCTAGGGCTTTCTTTAGAGTTTTAGGGACGATTTATTATTATTATTATGTAGGTACACTTTTCAGTCACGGGCCCATGGGGACCCGGTCATTTGAAAGGCATCCATGGGGCCGAAGCCAACATTGAAGAGGCCTTAGTACCATTAAATCTAAATGTGAGATGGCCGCATCCATGGAGGCCTCTCCCTCAATGTACCATTGGGATACATTAACGGACAATCCCCCATAGTTGCCAAACTATTGCCAGGAAGGAAGACTTGGAGTGGGCTATGGGGATGGGATGCTAGATGGGCCGGATAACAGGGCTATGGAGTGAGATAACGGACATCTGCCTCAAAAATCTGTATTATTAAATAAAAATAAATAATAATAATATTAAAAAACACGACTGCTGGAATAAATATTTAATTCGGATTTCAGTCGTGTTTCTTAATATTTTTTATTTTTATTACAGGTGTTTTTTGGTAATTCTTCTGCCTTCTCTTCTTGTTTGGTATATTTCAGCTATTCCTCTAGGTTCGTAAACTTTCCTAATGTTTTCTTCGCAGCCATTGACGTATAAATACGTTGTTGCTAACAGCTTACCAAACTATTTTGCTTTTTCTTTCTTTCTTTTATAACAACTTAATATATATAATTATAAAAAACAAGTGGACTTACTTCTAAAAGTATTTTCTCCCAGTCAACCCGACGGAAAGTACAAGAAAATAACAGAGGTATAAATAAAAGAACAACAATATTTAAAAGTATTAAAAATAATATCACTTACCTACTCTCAAATATACATGTACCTATATAATATAAATCAGTTAAGTTTTAATATATAAATATTTGTAACAAATAATTTACGATAGGCATTAAACTTTTATATATACTTCAAATACAAATAAAGATTATTTTATTTTACCAAAACACAAAAATATTTTACTTAGTAATATGAAGGATAAACTAAACAAAAAAATAGTAATCATGTGTAAAAAGACTAACTAAAAGAAAACTCCGGTAAAGTAGGAAATATATGACTGAAGTTGCGTCACATGACTCCAGTAGAAGTAACAAATGGAAACAGTAAACAAGACCCTGCTATCGCAATATTTTCGCTCTCATATTTCACTATCGTATCAGCCATTATCTGAAGCAATATTTCAGACGCTGCTCCTAAATAATAGTATTCTAATGGTTTTCAATTTCCCTTCGCATCGATAGCTTTTAAAGGGTTATTTCCTGGGAGATCATAGTTTTTATTTATAACAAACTAGTATGTGTACTTGTACTTTTCGTTCTCATGAAAATTTGTTTTATATGTACGATATGTACGATCCTATGGTTTGTCCCTGGGGAATTACCCCTTTCTGGGAACAAACCATAGCCTCTATGTCCTAATCGTAAGTCCAAGTGAAGAGACTAACCATAACAGCAGGGAAACAATTTTCAATGTCGGTTTAGTAGTTCCATAGATCACCCGTGCGAATTTAATTAATAGCTATGTCCCTAGGGAATTTGTTCTTACCCAGGGAACAAACTATAGTATTTGTTCAAGTGAAGGACCATTACATCAGAGAAACAATTTTCAAGATTGGTTCCGGAGTTATAATACAGGTATTCTTAGCGAACTGCTCGTCCGTCCCTAGGAAAATCAAGAGTTAAATTATTACAACATTGAAGTGGCGAAGGGTCCATATAACACGATTCCCATCGGCTTGTTTAGAAAATGGCATCCATACCACATTTCTTTATTCTCGCTTTGTCAAACATTTCCAAAAAATCTCAATACCACAAATACACTTGACTGACAGGGAGTTACAAAGTACAAAAATTTTCATGCTTTCCTTGGTTGCTTTTCTGAGTAAGGCGATGTTTTGTCCGGCTTCCTTTTTTAAAATGTTCACCCTTCGCTACACATTGACAGGACTTTTTAAGTCATTTTAGTAGTTTCAAAGATTGAATTTAATTAATAGCTGTTTACTGCCTGTTTCCAGGGAACAGACTATATATAGCCTATGTCCACGTGAAGAGTCTAACCATTACAATACTAAAAGAATTTTCAAAATTGGTTCTGCTGTTCCAAAAATTCATGTCCCTAGTGAACTGTCCATTCCCGGGGAACTAAGTAAATTCTATGTTACACAACGGTAGTGAAGCTTAGTAGTAGTGAAAAATAAATTGGAATCGGTTGAGTGATTTCAGAGATAACCCATTACACAAAAACAAACAAACAAATGTTACCACTTTATATAATAGTATAGAGCAGATGTAGATGTTATGAATTAATGAAAAAGCAGACGAAGGGGCAGAGGACAGGTTCATTGGACCAGAACCTAGGCTGCCAATCCCCGCAAACGTCACTAACAAGGTAATAAGCCGTCTGGCTTCAGAAGAATCAGCAGATGAATGGAGGAACATCGAGGGCTGCCGACAGTCGAAGATGTTTCTCTCGGCTACTGTCTACAAAAAAGTAAGGTATATCCTTAACCTAAGCAGAGTCAACCTGGGTATGTTGGTAGGTATTCTAACTGGCCATTCCAGGCTAAATAGGCATCTGTCAATAATGAAGGTACAAGACGACCCCTCCTGCCCACACTGCGGTGAGGAAGAAACTAACAAGCACTACTTAGGAGAATGCTTTATATATTCTAGCTTGAGATGGGAGATACTTGGTGATGACCACATCAAGGGACAAGATTTTAAGCATCTTATGTATTCAGATATACTTAGGTTCATGAAAAGAAGCGGGAGATTTGAGGAGGGAATGCCCCTGGGACATTAAGATACCATAGCTCCAAACAATGGGAATTGGATGGAATAGCTCCAAGTGGAGAGCCAACCATCCGTCTGAGCCCAGCAGGCGTCCCACCTCAACATCATCATCATCAGATGTAGATGTAGGTAGACAATATTTTTGTTCTCTATCAGATGAAGAGCAGATTACATTATTTTACACCTTTTTGTGACAAAAGCATGTTTTTTAACTAAAACTATCAAAGGTATTAATTAATTAACAGTCTACCAAACACCCTCAGAGATTCGATTAACGCACGAAACGTTAAACATAAATTAAAGAGGTATTTTTTAACTGTTATCTAAACAACAATTCTTTATTATAATTGCTATTATTTATCAATCTGTTACGTTTTAGATTGAAGTGTCATTGTTTTATTAGGTTAGAAAGTACATTCTTGTAAACTTCTAACAATAAATCTGTTATTATTTATTTTTCATATGTAAAAGTGATTTTATCAAAACAAGAATGATATCATTATAATATATCCTCCTGTATAGCAGCTAACAGTGTAAATCCTTATATTCCATCTAACAATTCAAACTGATCGTAATACGCTGTTAGTAAGCTCAAATAGTCCTTATTATAATAGTATTAAGAATGTATCCAATTAATATCTTTTTACACACGTAATTTTATTTGTTATTCTGCATTCTTAACAGGCACGATGTGCGACTGTGTTTTTTAATGTGTGTAGTTCTACCCTCAGACATAATCTGTTTTATATAAAATAACTACCTACTTCTACTATGTTACTCGAAAAGCTAGGAGAATAGTTGAATAATGTTTTCAGACGAGACTTGGAACTGGGTGTACATAAAAACCCCAAAAGGTTTCTGATACACCTTCGTGTAAAATTGCATGTCATGTTATGTTTGATTAAAAATAAATAACAGTCAAAAAAAAAAAAAAAAAAACTGTGTCATACATACTGCCGGACGAACGAACGGACCACGGACACAATTATTTGCTTTGTAAGCAATAAACAAAAGGCACGATTGTGGCTTTGTCCAACCTTTTTATTTTCTTAGAGCCTTTATTATCCTTCAGGAAATATATTTCATTACGTCAGTGCGATCCGCGCAAAACCACCCTCTGCGTGCCGAAAGCGTATTTCGTATAGATTATCCATAAATATTTACAGAAACAGCCGTCCATTATACAAAACAAATGCTTTCTTCGTAATCACTTGGGATGTAAAAGGGTAAGTTATTAAATTAAAGAACAGTAAACTTGAATTAGGCTGTGTTAACTCTCCGAACGTTTTAATCTTAATTAAACAAGGACTTTCTTACTTTACTAAACGGTAAGTTTCTACTTTGTATTGTTACGGTTTTTGGAGAGAAGACCCTTAATCGTGGGCTAAAATAAATGTTCCTTTTTTTCTTTGAACTTCGGAATTTTTTAAACTTTTAGTAGAAAGGCTTAAAGTTTGCTAACTGACGCTGATCCGCGGGCCAATTACGTATCTTTCAAAATAACCTTCAATGGGTATTGAACTCTATTTACGTATTATGACGTCATTTCAAGTGCGAACGTATCCTTTGATAAGCGGATATGTATGTTTTCGACGAAAGGCACTGGGCTTGGCAACTGATTTCACGATACCGAATCAGGAGGCTGGTTTCGATTTCAGCTTGATCTGCAAGAGGTTTTCGCAATTCATGTCCATCCATCCATGCACCAGCCTGTTTCGTCCACTCCCTACATAACCCTTTCCAAGATTTCGCCACTCTTGGTGGTGCTCCTGAAAGAAATGCCCATTCTTACACAAGCTGGCCGGGTTGGTGAGCGCGGTGCCGAAACCCTCACATCAGTGACGCCGCTGCCCGTCACCAGTCTGTTTTATATATGGCGCGGCAATTGGGGATGGATATACCGCCATCCATTGTTCCCAGACAATGGTGGGCCGCCTGGTTTTGCCTGAGAGCTGTCCTCTTACTGTCCCCAGCATAACTTGGGGGTGGGTTTGCGAGTAAGATGGTGGTACAGTTTCCCAGCACCAGCTCTACCACCTATATTTAATATTAACACTTGCTATTTGTTAAATTAACCACGTCCGTGGTCTAGTAGTTCAAACGCCTCGACTCTGAGGTCACGGGTTCAAATACGCAGGGGCATATACATTTGAGTAGGGTTACCACATGACAGACATTTGCCGCATTTGACAGGCATTTTTAGGCTTAGACAGGGCGTGCGGCTGACATTGATCTGAGACACGTATTTTGAAATTTCTTCTGAAGACACATAACTATATAAGTGACTTTTCTTAATATAGCAAAATTCACATTGGAGAATTTTTTAAGGGGTCAGGACCAAGGTTCAATGATCCTGTTTGCGAAATACGCAAAATATTTTTCGTGCCTCTATACTTGTAGAATGTCTAAATATTATTTTACGTATTTCACAGAAAGGATAATTGAACCTTGGTCCTGACCACTGACCGAGTCGCCAGTATGAATTTGGCTTTATAAATGAAAGCATTTAATATATAATATTATTATAGTTAGTTATAGTATTTATTTATCTACTTATTTGTTCATTGCATTATGTATTGCACTAATGCTATAAATGCGAAAGGGGGTGTGTGTGTGTGTGTGTGTGTGTGTGTGTGTGTGTGTGTCTGTGTGCGCGTGACTGTGTCTGTGAATCTGTCCTGCTCCAACGCTTTCATTTTACACATGTTTATCCTGCTCAGCGGAAGCGGGCCGCTCAGAAAACTCGCGGTTTCTATGTGTTTTTATTTATTATTTAGGAATTTAAAGGATGGGTTTTTAATATGACGGCCGTTTTATATCACATTTTTCACGACGTTTATTTTAATATAAGTTTTATTGCCCGAAACTTAATATAGCTCAAATAAAATTATATTTACATCAAAATTTAGACCTATCTATGCGATTTAATCGGATCGAGGGAAATGCAAGTATCTGTGTTTCGAATGGCCGAAATATTGGTTGGAGAAAAAGTTTCCTCGCATTTTATATGAAAATTAAAAACATTTTTTAATAAAGTTTATTTACATTTAACTAAAGTATGTAGGTGCCATTTTGTTCGATAACTTTCTGCCTTCTTGTAGGTAGGGACATGATTCCATTGCTATAGAAATTCTGGGGCTTCTGATAAAAAACCGCGACAAGTGGTTTTGGCAGTCCTCTCGTGATGTTAACCTGACACTGCCTAAAGAATTCTGAAGAGACCGAAACAAGTGGAAATCTGAAGGTGCAAGGTCAGGACTATACGGCGGACTATACAAACCCTCTTAACTTTTGCTGAGTGGCTAAAGATGTGTGAGGTCTAGCGTTATCATGACGAAAAACCACACCCCTTCTGTTGACTAATTCCGGCCGCTTTCTCTCAACTTCTTGCTTTAATCTCATCAGTTGTTCGCAGTAGAGTTCAGAATCGATGGTCCTGCCCGGCGGTAACAGCTCATAATGAATAATGCCCTTCCAATCCCACCATACACACAGAATTAACTTGTTGCGAGATAACCCGGGTTTCGCCAGAGTCTGTGAAGCCTGACCAGGCTTTGACCACAACCTTTTTTCGCACGTTCTTGTCATACATGATCCACTTTTCATGACCAGCTATCAGGTTTTTCAAAATGGATCGGTTTCATTACGTCGTAATAAAGAATGACAAATGAGTACACGGTTCATTAAGTTCCTTTCAGTGAGCTCATGAGGCACCCAAATATCGAGCTTTTTTGTGTACCCAGCTTTTTTCAAATGCGCCAAATCTGTTTTTAGGTCAATCTCCAGTTATTCAGCTACATCGTAACTACTGATGTGCCGATCTTGCTTCACTTTTTCATCCATTTTAACCGTAACAGGGCGCCCAGAGCGAGGTGCATCTTTGACATCAACATTTCCGGATTGAAAACGCTTAAACCAAATTTATAATAATAATAATAATAATAATAAATCATTTATTTCGGACAGGATCCATAAAGTGTTAGTAATACAATATAACTTATAAACTAGTGTTAGTAAGAGATCAGGCGAGTAAAAGTTGTATTAGAATTAAATTGACTTGTGGAGCTCTATCCACTTTTTAAGAAGGGGCGAGTCCCACCTGTCAGATAATACCTTCAGGACACTATTGGGGCTGGCCCGAGTTCGACTGAGCAACGACGCACAGCGCTTTCGCATGATTGCCGCGAAACCATCTGTGTGTGCTTCCGCGAACATGACAGAGGCGCTGCAATATCGCGGTAACCCCAACAGCATCCTGAAAGCATTATTATACTGGACACGCAGGTCGCTGTATGCCCGCTGCGTGTAGTCCACCCAAAGACTGCACGTGTAAAAGGACTGGCAATATGCTTTGAAGAGCGTCACCTTTACCTGATTCGTACACCCTGCAAATCTGCGGGCAAGCATATTACATCGGACAGCCAGCGACCTGCGCTCCCTCTCTATATCCATACAATCACTGAGGTCCTCTCGAACCCAGTGCCCCAAGTATTTGAAGTGCTTGACCCTGGACAACGAGGTACCGCTGAGTTTGACTTCAGGCACAATAGGATAAGTTTTAGACCCTGCCTTGAATACTAAAAACTCGCTCTTTTTTGCATTGTACTTAAGGCCATGCGCCTCAACATACGATTGGCATATGGAAAGAAGCCTCCTCAACGCGCCTACCGATGGACTGAGCAGCACCATATCGTCAGAGTAGCTTATGTTATTGACGCTGACTCCGTCTACATGACAGCCGACGTTGGTGCCGCTGAGCTCATCGAGTAGCTTATTGATATACAGGTTAAAAAGACGGGGAGAGGATAACCCACCCTGCCTGACCCCTCATTCCAACCCATATTCATCCGAGAAGGCTCCTCCCCACATAACTTTGTTTTTCTGGTTGTTTTACCAATGTTTAAACAGACATATTATCTCGTCTGGTACAGTGGTCTCTCTTCTTAGTTTGTCCCATAACACATCATACGATACAAGATCAAATGCTTTAGAGAGATCTAAAAAGCATGCAAACACTGGGGTATTCCTGGCTGTATAGTACTCGACAGTCCGCTTGAGACAAAAGATAGCATTCTCCGTGGAGAGACCTGAACGAAATCCGAACTGCGCATCATTAAGAAAAATATGCTTATTCAAATTTTTATCAAGCAGACTGTCCAGAACCTTAGCGATTACAGAAGCTAGAGATATTGGTCTATAGTTGGCCAAGTCAGAAGTGTCTCCCGTTTTGTTTTTAATAATTGGGACTACCACTGTACGCATTAACTTTTCAGGTAGGTATGAATGGCCAAGACACAGCGTATAAAACATGGCAAGCACTCTGGGTAGATGAACTCCTGCGTACTTCAAGTGCTCAATGCTGAGGCTGTCGTGACCAGGACTCTTCCCTCTGACCATGCCTTTCATGACAGTTTCTACAACTTTTGCACTGATGGTGACGCTACGTTCCCTCACAACAGCCTCATCATGAGTCCCCAGAGACGAAGGCCCCAGTGAAGATCGAACTCTAAAATGCTCTTTAAACAGGTTAGCAATGTCAGTGGGCTCGTGTACTCCGGCTACACTCACAGGGAGGGCAGGTCTCTGAATCAGCTTGTTTGTATTTTTCCAGAATTTACTAAAATTTTTATTATGATGGTGCTCAGCAATGATGTCCATTTTTATCTGCCGTTCGTTATTTTGGCACCACTTTAGTTTGGATTTAAAGACTTTTCTTGTTTCGCACATGCGGTCGTAAAACAAGCCATTTTTTGGTTTGCCGTACCACAACCAAGTCTGAAAACATAGACGAGCCTCACCGTGAGCGCTACGGACATGTTTATTCCAACCGGTTACATGATTGCGTTTCCTTACAGATTTATCAACATAAGAAGACTCAGCCGCTTCAGAAAGAATAGATATTATGTTGTCATACATATTGTTCAATAAAATTCGATGATCCAAGTTATTACACATTATATCACAACATGAGTTAAATGTTTGATCGAAGTCAATTGACCTTAACCTAGAGTTACACAGTTCATGATACTTATTAATCTGGCTCAAGTCACGCTCACCCCATTTTACCTTGTCACACGTAACTGTCGGTATTAATATTTTAGGTTTTATGATGTTAATATTACATTCGACTTGGAGAGGCATGTGGTCAGACCAATAAGTATCATATAAAACAGAGATATTCACAATAGACTGTTTCGCCGCATCAGTCACTACACTATGATCTAGCCATCGCCGGCTCCCGTGTGCGTCACTCACAAACGTGAACGTATCATCCGGTAGTATCTCCCTGTCTACACACGACCACGAGTGTTCGTTACAAAAGTCTAATAACTCATCGGAAAACGACTCACCGGGATGTGCATTGAAGTCCCCAAGGATGTACACACATTCCACGTCCTGGCTGTCAACAATGGCATTTAACTCGCCTAGGCACTCCGTAAATTCAACTAAGTTCTCACTCTTATCAGTAGGCATGTATACTGAGAAAATAAGCAACGATCTACCGCTTATGTCTACCTTTATCGCAGCTAAACGCACACTATTACACGCTATAACCGAAACTGTGGGAAACAACGCCTTTCTCCAGAGTATCGCCACTCCACCATATGGCCTTCCTCGCAGTACTCCGACTGACGTGTCCACGGCAGACTTGCCTGTGAAAGCGAAACCGTCCTCAATAGTCCCGAGAAATGGCAAGTCATGTGGTAGCAGCCACGTCTCCTGAAGCGCAATAATATCAGCTGATTTGCATAATTTTCTAACGCAATCTACCGATCTACGAACGAGTAGTATTATAGTCCATAATAATCACAAATTTTTTTCGCGGCTTGCGTTGCATTTTTACCTTTTTTGTAGTAAAATTTCAAAATGTATCGAATTTTTTCATTAGATTCACTCATCTTAACTTAATAATAGGTGGTAGAGCTGATGCCAGGCTCGACTGTGGAAGTACCACCATCTTACTCGCAAATCCTCCCGAAGTTATTCGGGGGAGAGTAAGAGAACAGCTCTTAGGCAAAACCAGGCGGCCCACCATTGCCTGGGACCGATGGATGGCAGTTTATCCATCCCCAATTGCCGAGCCTTATATAAAACAGACTGGTGACGGGCAGCGGCGTCACTGGTGCAAGGGTTTTGGCACCGCGCTCACCAACCCGCCCGCCCAGCGTGTGTGAGTATGGGAATTTCTTCCAGGAGGACCGCCAAGAGTGACGAAATCCTGGAAAGGCCTATGTCCAGCAGTGGACGAAACAGTCTGATGGATGGATGGATCTTAACAGTAAGAAAAACAAATGAAAATCACACATTTTACCTAATTTGAATTTGGAATTATCTTTATTAAAATTTAAACTTTTTAATAATACCAAAACCAGCCAGATAAAATGGTATAGCCAACGAGATTTTATTATAAGTTCATACATACTATTTGCGAAAAGAGTTTTTCCCCAACCTATTATTAAGATCAAAGAGTAAAATATGACATACATTTTTACAAAATATAATCATCACTATTTATTATTTGAAAAGAGACAGAGCCCCAAGTAAGGCGATAAAGCTCCCCATCCATAACTATGACGTGGTTGTACGAGTGTGGCCTTTGATTTGCACTTATTTCACTCTTTGCAATTGTATTGCTAAATGGCGAGGAAAACCTGCACACCGTCAACGCGATAACGTTGGGACTGGAAAATTGTCGGTCAAACGCGGGTGTACGTGTTATAACTGTTCGAGTCACAGTCAACACCCTTTAATACGATTGGCGGTGTATGTTGTCACTTCTTAATGGAACGCTTGAGAAATAAAATAAAAATACCGAAACTTATTACACTTTGTTCTAATAATATTATATGTCAGAGCGGTCACGCTATCGATTTAATCAATTTAAACGACATCATTACGCGAAAATAATTGGACACAACAAATGCCTTTTTAGGGTTCCGTAGTCCGACAAGGAACCCTTATAGTTTCGCCATGTCCGTCTGTCCGTCTGTCCGCGGCTTAGCTCAGAGACTATTAGTACTAGAAAGCTGTAATTTGACATGGATATAAATATTTATCACGCCGACAAAATGGTAAAATAAAATCATGAAAAAACATTTTTTAAGGGTAAAAAACTTGGGATGAATTTTTTTTCTCGTCTATCCCATAGTGTAGGGTATCGTTGGATAACAAAAACATTGTGGGTGTGGAAAACCATTTTTCGATTTAGGGATCCGTTGGCGAACTATTAAATTTTAAAGTGAAAATATTAGTTAGAGAGGATCGTCCCCCCCCCCCCCCCGCCCCTGCCGTCTAAACGGTTGTTTAGAGAAATGTGAAAAAAATTACAGAAGTAGTATATATAATGAATTTAAAAGGACAACTATCACAGCTAAGAAGGCTTTACACATTTACGAGTACAGGTCGCACCAAACTTTTGGTCCCCTCTAATTTATTATTATTTATCATGACAAATGTACCGGGCAACTACGGAACCCTACATTGCGCGTGGCCCGACACGCACTTGGCCGGTTTTTTTACGGTAATTTTAAATAATGTTTTCATTTTGGATGGCAGTATGTCACAGAATATAACTGATCCATTTTGGTGTAGCCTTGATAAACAATAACCCACTTTTAAAGCATGAGAGATCAGAAATACGTATACTTAAATCTTCTTGATCATATTTTTGGAATCCACCATTCAGCCTTTATTTACGTCAGCTTATTTAATTTATGCTAATTATTTCTGTCTCATTAGAGAGCAATTTCCATTGGACCTCATGTAATTAAACGAGTTCTGTGAAAACCAGTGTTCGACATCTTAGCAGAACCACCTATTGATGGTTCGGATGATATAATATTAAGGGTCCGTATAAGGCTAGATGCACAACTTCAAATGAGCATATTACATTGTGTAACTTGGTTAATCGGTATAGTAAAAATAAGGTAGACAGTAGACTATAGGGCTGATAGATTCGTCTAAGAAAAATGGCAAAATCTTTAAATCAGCTCGATAGAAACAAAATTTACCCCTAAATTTTATGTTTTCCGGGTGATAAGGGGCCTTTTTTAAATCATATAGCCTTGAAATTTGTATTAAAAATAAGTTAAGAAATGACATCGTCAGCCCGTCTTAGAATATTTATAAAAATCATGTAGATGCAGAGTTTTTTTATTTTTTGTGGAAGCGTGTTTCTTGGTGGTCGTATATAACAGCCGTGGCTGAGAGCGCGCTATTTTAAACTAAAGGACTACGTCATCGTAGAGTTCAGTTCTGATTGATGCAAAATGAGGTGCTCAATTTGACCTTATATCGCACAGAATTGGCATTTTTTTTTATCGTTTTATAATTTTCAATAAGAAGTTATTAGTTTGATGAATTTGTATTACATTTTTGGAATATTTTCGTGATTAAAAAAACTCACTCGATAGAAATATTATTGAAATGAGGTTCATACACACGCTTTCATAACGAAGTTAATAGTTTTACTTTCAAATACTCTTCACTGACGCTCGTAGCATGATAACGTGTGACTTCATTTGTCACGCTTTTTAACGCTAGCATCTGTTAATGATATGTTAATTTTTCAACGGTCATTGTCACTCCAAGCGGAAAAACGGACAGCGCGATAGGGACGTATTCAGGGAGAAAAAAATAGCTTATTTATTTATATATAAAAAAAACTAAAATAGTTAGCAAAATTTCCTTAAGCCAATATCTAAATATTGCTAAGACTCATCTAATAAAATATATAAAATTCTCTACACAATTTCTATTTGTCAAAAATGGAAATGTTTGAAGACCCCATATCAATAATAATTCGACCGAGTGAAAGTTTTTCAATCGCGTTTCTGTTCAATAGGAGTCTAGGAAAAGGTTACAAAAATATTATGCTAATTTATTAAACAAGTAGCTGTTTCTTGGAAGTAGTTACACGATTCCAAAAAGTGACAATATATTTGCAGTAACGCCTTAAAATAAGCTACATAACTTGAACAAAGGCTAAGTGGCGCCGCGAGATGTGCTGAGCATGCTACGGACACACCTACGTCGTCACATTATAATTATAACAATGCCTCAGGCAGAGGACGCTCTATCGAATTATTTCGAAAATCAGTACTGCAAAGCTAAATATTTTGCAGAAATATGCTGACAATATATATATATGTATATTTTTTTAATGTTTATTTTAATAAATTGCCACCAAAAATTTCTTTGATCATAGTTTTTTTTAAATTGCAATAATAGAAATCTGCTTCTAATATTATAAATTTTTATGTATTTGTTTCATCATTGTGTACTAGCAAAAGTGTAATTTATTATTTATTTAAAGTGTAGTGGCGCGATAATACAGCTGTTACTCATCTCGGTCTAAACTTAGCTGTACAATTTGGGGCCTCTTTTGGAGTAACAACGGCTGAGTAGAAGGATATACAGCCTCTATACAGCGTAGTTATAAAAACTAAGGTATTAAAAATTCTTAGTACAGCTGTTATACAGTTTCACATGCTATCTGAGGTTGATTGAAATAAATTGCTTGCTTACTTACAATTACGTGTCGAATAGTCGCTGGTATTGGCTGGATGATTCCTCATCTGCATCTCTAGCATGGTAGACTATATCGAGCTTTGACAGCTCGATACACCACTGTCTGTACCTCTTTAGGTAGATCAACAGAGTGAGACAGAGCACTGTATCAAGCGCTATCGTAGAGGTGCTGACTGAACATCGATAGAGGAAACACATCTTTGACCAGCAACAGGCTGATGATAAAGGTGCGAAATATTCATTTTATCACGCCGATTCATGCTCCTTTCATTTTCACTGGTGGAGTGGTTACAGGCAGATCATTCGTCTGTTACCGACTTTCGTAATTTTTTGTAGAAATCCCTGTAAAGACTGGGTTAACGCCTCGCCTGCCGTCACTATCCCAGTTTATAGGCGAGCGCTTTTTAACCTAGATCTTATCGAGGCTTTCCACCAGGCGCGTAATGGCCTAGCGTAAGCACAAAAAATTAAAATAAAAAAAATATATGGTTAGTTTCAACTAGATATCGCACACAAAAAACTGCCTTTTTAATTTAATTAAGTGAGGAGAAAACGACGGTACACTTTGTGAATATTAAGAAACGAAAATGCGGCCAAGAAGAAAATGTTTGCGAATAGGGTTGCCAGGTGTCCGGCTTTAGACGGATTGTTTGGCTTTTTACGGTCGTGTCCGGCCAAATATTTTCGTGTCTGGTCTTTAAGGATTTTGTTGGGATTTTGCTCAGTGTAACGGAGTCATCAGTTTGAATATATATGTTCGAACATTTTTCATTTCGTTAATTTCTTAGCTACCAAATGATAATAGAACTGATTATTTATTGTTGTTAGTTGTAATATAAAAGGTTAATTCTGTAACAAAAGTGTGATATATAGAAAAAAAAATATTATTACACGTAACCCAGCTTTTTTTGTTATAATAGTTATGTCCAGCATTAAAAATATACTATGCCTTTAAAAAAATATGTCCTGCTTTTAGGGAAAAATGTCCGTCGTAATATTATGCAAAGTCCGGCTTTTATATTTTAGGGCCTGACAACACTATTTGCGAACTAAAATTCAAGTCTAGATAGTGCTTTTGTAAATTGCAAGTTTTAAGATATTTGTGCTGTTTCTGCTTTTCATAAGTATTTTAGGCTTTTCATGAAAACACTCCTGTATAAAATACCATTTCTATACCTAAGTACCGAGTGCAAATAGAATAGTTGCAATCTCAAAGCAAATAAATTTTCTACGACTTAACTTTTTAATTTGCGTTGCGTTGGGGAAGTTGCTCAGTATGTTCAGTACGGTAGAGCATGTGGTTTTATTTAACACTAGCTTTCACCTGCGGCTCCACTCGCGTTTAGTAGATATTTGCCCCTCGTTTTCAGCTTGGGCGTTATTTTATGGTTTAGGTGGTAGAGCTGATGCTGGGCTCGACTGTGGAGGTACCACCATATTACTCGCAAATCCTCCCGAAGTTATTCGGGGGAGAGTAAGAGAACAGCTCTCAGGCAAAACCAGGCGGCCCACCATTGCCTGGGACCGATGGATGGCGGTATATCCATCCCCAAATGCCGGACCTTATATAAAACAGACTGGTGACGGGCAGCGGCGTCACTGGTGCAAGGGTTTCGGCACCGCGCTCACCATCCCGCCTGCCCAGCGTGTGTGAGTATGGGCATTTCTTCCAGGAGGACTGCCAAGAGTGGCGAAATCCTGGAAAGGCCTATGTCTAGCAGTGGACGAAACAGGCTGGTGGGTGGGGTGGGTTATTTTATGGCTACTACGATGATAATTAAAAAAATGCATCTAAATCCATTGAGTGGTTCTCCAGTTAAACGAAAAATACATACAGACAGACAGACAAAAATTCTTAAAATTGTTGTTTCGGCCTAAGAGAAAAGATTCAAATATTTATATGTGCAAGATTTTTGGTACAAAATAAAAATTACAAATACATATGTCGAGACCAACAAAAATCTGCACCTTCAGGCGTACAAATTTCAAAGTATTTACAATCATCATAATCATAATTATAATATCTACAAAAACCCATTTCGTTTAAAATTTCGCGAAAATTTCAATGTACAGACTGACACGACCTTTTTACTACTTTATTATTAGTATAATATACGACATGCATTAAAAAAGCGAAAATTTGAATATTACCAAAGACTGGCAAAACCAGAAGATGAGGTCATGAAAATAATTTCAGCAGAAATAGATTCAGCCTTTGGCCCTCCCGAAAACCCTCTTTATTAGCTCAAACACATAAAATAATTTTTGGCATCAGAAAAAACAATCTAACCCGGCTAAGATAAATTGTCAGCCTGAAACATGGTGGGCCTTCGGCCGTGCCAAAAACTGCATGCCCAGATACCATGTGAACTTGCTGCAAGTTTTGTTTTATGATCCCGTCAAAATTGTTTATAACAAGTCTAGTACAGTACGACAAGGATCAAAATGAACTGAGCAGGGCTATCGTGAGTACAACGCAGTGAATTGTCAAAATGTAACGTTTCATAATGAAGACCGCGCGGTCCGGCCCAGATTCCCGCCGGCCTAGGGGCCCCAACCGCCGAAGGGGGCCCCAACCCAGAAAAAGTAGAAAAACAAAAACCTACATTTTTTCTAACACCAGTCATGATATATCGGTAGCGGTACCGATCACGACCGAAAAATGCCGAAACTTCTTTATATCCAAAATCCCTTACCATTTATTTGAGGTGGGCCTTGACTGTCACTACATATATGCCTCGCAGGCCTGAGTTCACTGCGTTGTACTCACGTTCATTTAGTTAGATCCTTGTCCTACTGATTCCAAAGTATTTATTTATATCAGATTAAGTACACAACAAGATACTACGAGATTTTTTTACCCAGGGCAGCATCTCTTTGCCTTTTTACATAATTAGTATCTAAGTTCAAATAGTCATTTAGCATTAATAAAACACCACCTACAACCTAAAAAAATTGTAGACTCCTGCCGGAACATCGGTCTGAAAATAAAATACCACTACCGCCATCTAACGTTGAACTGTTAAACAATGTTAACACGGTATCTCCTACTGAAAGCTACTGCTAAAATTCGTAAGGTAGAGCTTATTGTCTGTCGTACGGCTCTAGCAGTTTAGATTCATCAAGCTTTGCTAGATGGCGCTGGCAATTTTTCAGTCAATTTAGCTTGGATTTTGCTTTTGCATCTAAAACATTCATTTATTAAAAAACCTAGATGCTTCATTTCATTTCCTCGGAAAATAAACTGGTATCGTTTTTCCTATTTCAGTTACTATGAAATATGATTATTAGGAAAATGTTGGTCTATTTTCTCTTTATCAGCCTACAGAATTTAAAAGAGAGAGAGGAAAGGTGAGGAAACCGGCGAAGGTTATTCCGAGCAATAAGCAGTTCCGCTTTTTGCATCCGGACTGGAAGCGAACTGGTAAGGAATCTCAGATGGTGGACGGTGGCGGTATTAAGGGGGGTTTATCCCGACTTTGTCTCTTGTGAAATTAATTTAAAACAAATAAAAAGCGACGATTAGATTTTTCAAAAAATTCACTCTTCTGTTCGATACACGATTGCTTACACTTTCCTCGATCCGATTGAATCGCAAAGATAGGTCTAAACTACGATCTAAATATCATTTTATTTGAGCTATATTAAGTTTTAGACAATAAAACTTATACTTAAATAAACGTCGTGAAAAATGTGATATAAAACGGCCATCATTAAAAACTCATCCCTCTAATTCCAAAATAATAAATAAAAACACCTCAAAACCGCGAGTTTTCTGAGCGGCCCGTTTCGGCTAAGCAGGACAAACATGTGAAAAAACGTCCAACATGTCAGTAACCTCTTGAGTTAGGTCGGGATACTTCCTCCTTTTCTCGGCCTTCATAGTCTGGAATTGTCATATCCATAAAAAAAACTTGAGACTGCGCTGGATCCAACAACGCGATGTCAGTTATTTATTCGCGAAAATCGTCCTTTTTGTGATGATGATGACTGACAAATTATTGATGAGTTGATGAGTGATGGATGACTGACCAGTCCCAGTAAGTTTGCGCGTTTTGATACGCCGAGGCGGTATCTACCATTTTAAAGACACCTACCGACACCAGCATGATAGGTTACCTATTGGAAGTCAATTATTTCAGCGTCATTCCCGTCAAGGCGACTCTATTGTACATCCGCTGTGTATCATCGTATCAGACATATTTCATTAAATGAAATTAAGTAAGAGGCGATTTTGTTGGAGACAATAATAATTTTTGTAATTTTTTCGATAACTGGGACAGTAATTTTATGATTTATACCAAAACCGAATTGCGTAATGTGACGAAATCGGTACTATATTCTTTGATCATGACGATAGATATATGGTAAGAGAGATCAATGCAAAATCAAACAAATAAGAAAAATCTGAACAATACATATTGTTAAGATATTATTATTAATGCTCTTCCATGCCCATCCACATATTTAATAATTGTGCTTGCAAAATTTATGTTTGTCTTTGTTTTCAGTATGGAACTGGGTGGATAAATCAGTCAGAAAATAACTTATAGGTGGGTAAATAAATAAATAATAATAATAATAAAGTCTATGGGTATTTTTCATAGGTGGCTTTATCAATTACATCAGATAAACAGTAAAATATTTTTTATTGTTCAAATACTTCTTAAATTTGATATCAATGTGATTGATAATCCCACTACAAGGTATATTATGAAGAAAAAATACTTTTTTCAAAGATTTTCTAAACTAGGGCCAACGAGAGATTGTACGTTGAAATGCTTTCCAAGTTTCGTAATTATTAATTATGAGTAAAGTCTGGTGATACAAGGTGGTAGAGCTGATGCCATGCTCGACTGTGGAGGTACGATCATCTTACTCGCAAATCCTCCCGAAGTTATTCGGGGGAGAGTAAGAGAACAGCTCTCAGGCAAAACCAGGCGGCCCACTTTGCCTGGGACCGATGGATGGCGGTATATCCATCCCCAATTGCCGGGCCTTGTATAAAACAGACCGGTGACGGGCAGCGGCGTCACTGGTGCAAGGGTCTCGGCATCGCGCTCACCAACCGGCCTGCCCAGCGTGTGTGAGTATGGGCATTTCTTCCAGGAGGACTGCTAAGAGTGGTGAAATCCTGGAAAGGCCTATGTCCAGCAGTGGACGAAACGGGCTGATGGATGGATGGATGGAGTAAAGCCTCGATTACATAATTCGACTTATCGGGATCATAACTACAGGATCATAATTAGTACGCGCAAAGAAGCAGACCATCCGGTCCCAATAAATAGGATGGTGTAATAATTAAAACAATTATATTAACTTCATCGTTGCTAAATCGTGACGAAAAGCGATGTACTACGACGATGTATTTTTCGATTTTTATTTCGCCATTGTTTTGAAATAGAAATTTTATATGTACAGAAACTTTTACGCAAAACTTAATAGCAAGTTTCAATTTTTTTTTAACTCAAGGTTTGATAATGGCTGAGTCAAAATCAACAAATAAATCAAACGGCTCCCTATTTCCAATTTTATATCTAGCTAAAAAATTGCAAATCAGTTAATTGCTTTTAATTGTAAGAGAATTTGGCACATTTGCCACTTTTAGGGTTCCAGAGTCTGTATGGATTTCTTTTCGTCCGTCTGCCTGTCTGTCTGTCTGCGGCTTAGCTCAGAGTCTCTTAGTACTAAGAAGATTTAATTTGGCATGGCTATACGGGGTTTAAATAGATGAAACCACATATTTTACGGATCACACTGAACCACTTTTCCCAAGAAGCATACCCGCGCTAAACATAAGCTTAAACAAAAATGCGTGAACTCTAACGCACCGACATGAGGGCGTTTTTTGAAACAGCGTCTTCCGTAAAACAGCTGTTACGGTGCAGCGTTCTAAAATAGACCTTCTTCCTACGAGATAAAGTATGTCTGATGATTTGCACGGGTATTTTTCTTCAGAAAGTTATTCAGTATGATCAGTAGAGTATGTGGTTTTATTGAAGAGTCACACTCTATTTACACACGGTATATAAGAAAGTAGTAAAATAAAATATTGTCCCCTGCACGTGCAGGGGGTGGATGAATTTATTTTTCTCTAGCCCATGGTTTGGTGTAATTGGATAAGTCATTCAAAAATATTGCGGATACATGAAAACTATTTTATAGCACACCGTGCGTAAAATGACCGCTTTACGCACGCTGCGCTTGCGTAAAGTCGGCATTTTCCGCACTGGTGCTATAAAATATTATACGAAACTCGTGCGAGAAACTTTTTCTCGACTCGTGTGATTGCAGAAACTCACACTCGTCAGAAAACGTTTCATCGCTCTCGTATCGTAATGTACTATTTCGTTTCAGGGATCAGTTTGCTTATTTTTGTTAGAGTCCCCACCTGCCACCTAAACGGTTGTTTTCGGATAAGTGAAAAAAATCACGGCAGTAGTATGCATATAACCAAGTTAAAGGGAACTATCACAGCTAAGTAGGCTTTACAAGCTAACGAGTAAGAGTCGACCAACTTAATTTTGCGGTTTTGTTTTATACATTTAGTACGTAACTATAATATTTTTTTTTTTTTATTCAAGCTATATTACCTTATCTGAATGGTACGTAAACCCCAAGGCGAGAGTCCTAATTGCAACTGACCGATTTTTTTAATTATTTTAAATTTGCATGTTGTATGAAGTACCTAATAAATCAATATTTTATTGACCCAAATCACACTTGAATTCACTTGATTATTATTTTTACCGAAATTTGAAATACACCCCTCCTTAAACGCAGCTGTCATAGGTGGCATCTCCCGCTGGCCCTAGTTTAGATAAGTTTTGACGATATGACATTTATCATTCATTAACGGAAAATGGCAAATCTAGTACTACAGTTTTACTCTGCGTTATTACCATGAATTCAAGATGTTTAATTCACTAAACAAAGTTAAATGTAAAGGATTTTGCTCAAATAAAAGCTGTATAAGAACCAAATGTCTAAATGTATGCAGAAACGAGATACCTATTATTTATGACACGCTATAGAAATGAATTTGTATAAAGCTACTCAGTTTGCACAAAGTTACAATTAACTACGTACTCGTTTAAACTACTCGGACCGCACAAGTTCAAAAGAAAATATTGCCCAATCACAGCCGTCAACAATTCGAAGATTGTAAGATGGCAGTTATTCATGCGTTCAAAACCGTTTATTGGATAAATTTTAACGAACAATTTTTCTTTTCCCCCGGACTTTAAAAAAATCATGCTATTTTTTCAAATCTACTTTTTCCCCTTTGTAAAATGCACGTACTCTTTTTTCTAAACATGCTGTTGAAACGAGAAAATTGCGGGCCGCCATTTGCTATTATCATTTTACTAAATCTTCATTACTTTCTTAACGTCCTACTATAGTACTTTAGAGGAAAAAGTCCGAGATAGCACAGATTTTCAATACATTTTGACAACACTTAAAACTGATACGAAATAATGTTTGAAAATCTTAACATTTCAGTCCCAAACTAAACTATTTATCATCAAATGTATTGTTTGTTACGAGTTAATGAATACCTATGACAAGTAGATGTTCTAAATCATTTAACTATAATATTGTGTTTCTAAACTTCGACTGAACTCCTAAAAATACTAATCTTCCAAATTAAATTAAAATATATATTATTGGCTATATTAAGCTTTTCATTTGTTCACTTTGAGATAATAATAATAAGATATTGTATTTTCGAAATATATTTATATATAAATTAAAACGAATTGGTTCAAAGTGGGCCGAAATATATTTCGAAAATACAATATCTTATTATTATTAACTCAGACTGAACAAATAATTTTCCAAATCAAACACATAGATCATTTAGGCGGTAAGTAAGCCTTTTCCTACTTTTGGTGTTTCAATCATTTGCTATTTATATTGTACAAAATGTACAGCCTATTAATTTAATTTCAATTTTCAGTATTTTTTTACTCGCACATCTTACAAACCTTTTCAGATGAATTTTGTGTTGAGCCCAGTCGTACTTTTTTTGGGATCCTATGTACCTATATATCCTATACATATATCATAACTTAGAAGAGAGACCACTGTACCAGACGAGATAATATGTCTGTTTAAACATTGGTATAACAACCAGAAAAACAAAGTTATGTGGGGAGGAGCCTTCTCGGATGAATATGGGTTGGAATGCGGGGTCAGGCAGGGTGGGTTATCCTCTCCCCGTCTTTTTAAACTGTATATCAATAAGCTACTCTATGAGCTCAGCGGCATCAAACGTCGGCTGTCATGTAGACGGAGTTAGCGTCAATAACATAAGCTACGCTGACGATATGGTGCTGCTGAGTCCATCGGTAGGCGCGCTGAGGAGGCTTCTTTCCATATGTCAATCGTATGTTGAGGCGCATGGCCTTAAGTACAACACAAAAAAAAGCGAGTTTTTAGTATTTAAGGCAGGGTCTAAGACTTATCCTATTATGCCTGAAGTCAAACTCAGCGGTACCTCGTTGTCCAGGGTCAAGCACTTCAAATACTTGGGGCACTGGGTTCGAGAGGACCTCAGTGATTGTATGGATGTAGAGAGGGAGCGCAGGTCGCTGGTTGTCCGATGTAATATGCTTGCCCGCAGATTTGCACGGTGTACGAATCAGGTAAAGGTGACGCTCTTCAAAGCATATTGCCAGTCCTTTTACACGTGCAGTCTGTGGGTGGATTACACGCGACGGGCATACAGCGACCTGCGTGTCCAGTATAATAATGCTTTCAGGATGCTGTTGGGGTTGCCGCGATATTGCAGCGGCTCTGTCATGTTCGCGAAAGCACACACAGATGGTTTCGCGGCAATCATGCGAAAGCGCTGTGCGTCGCTGCTCAGTCGAACTCGAGCCAGCCCCAATAGTGTCCTGAAGGTATTATCTGATAGGTGGGACTCTTAAAAAGTGGATAGAGCTCCACAAGACAATTAAATTTTAATACTACTTTTACTCGCCTGATCTCTTACTAACACTAGTTTATAAGTTATATTGTATCACTAACACTTTATGGATCCTGTCCGAAATAAATGATTTTATTATTATTATTATAAAGAATTTCAACTTTATTATAATCTATCTTCATAAGGTTCACTATATTATATACAATAGGCATCGTGCTACAAAATCCACAAAAAAGATGGCACAAAAAGATGAATTTTCTTAGCAATATACAATTATATTTTGGACACAGAAATACAAATAACAAAAAGAATACCGTACGAAACAATATATCTTTGATACGAAATATAGGTTTAGTAGGCCCCAATTATTCAATTCGGTGGTTTTAAGTAAAATACTGAACATACACAGATAATGCACAGAAATATAGAGAAGTATAATAATAAAACTGTAAATAAGGGTTCATTTTTTGTGATGAAACTCTAATAAAAGGTGCATAAGTTAAACAAAATGTTATTTTATATGAAACATTTTAATTATTATGGATAGTGACTGTGTGAGTGTACCTTACAATAAAAACTTATTTTAAATCTTATGCAACGCAACTTAAAGTAACCTATTACTTAGAACTGTAATCTAAAAGCTATCAATACTGGAATAATAAGCGATACGCTAAAGATATTTTTCACTGCACTACCTTTGT
Organism: Ypsolopha scabrella; assembly: GCA_910592155.1. Taxonomy (NCBI): domain Eukaryota; kingdom Metazoa; phylum Arthropoda; class Insecta; order Lepidoptera; family Ypsolophidae; genus Ypsolopha; species Ypsolopha scabrella. The sequence goes on along the minus strand of OU342976.1, from coordinate 16,103,213 downwards.
AAATATCTTGCTTAGACTCTGTTTCCTCAACATCGTGACTATGAAACTTCAGCTGATCAGGTACTGCTTCATCTGAGGACATTTCTTTAGCTTCATACATTTTATTCTCCATAGGATTGGCAGAAACAGTTGAAACGCTAGATGTTGTAAAAGCATGTTTCTTTTCATTCAAGTTTTGGAGATTCATGACTACTCTTCCGTGCGCTGACTCAGTTGCTTCATTATCATCGTCTATTGAGAGGTCTAGGGTTCCTTTATTTTCTACTTTAGTAGATTTGTATGGCTTCGTTGTTGTAGTTGAAGTTTGAACTTGCGTGGTACTTGTTGTAACTTTAATGGTAGTTGATTTTAATAGCGTCGTCGTAGGGGTAGTAGTTGATGTATATGTTAGAACGGGCGCCTCTTTGGGTAATGCAGAATCTTGGTTAGCTTTCAAGTACTGGAATACTGATGATGTACAGTTTAAAAATTCTCTGATATCGATGTAGAATAATTTTCCTTCCAATTGCGTTTCATCGTAGTATTCATATGCATTGTCTTGATTTGCTTGTTCGTCAAATACCACGCCGTTGTTTTTCTCACTTTCTATAACTTTCTGCCAGGCCTCGCTGAGTTGAGCATTGGGGATACATTTGAGATTTTCAATATTCAGTTTTAAGGCTTCATTCTGAGTGTTGTTCTTCAAGTTAATGAACCAGTCTAGGCGGCAGTCGCAAGGGAACTCGTTCTCTGGAAATTAGACAAAAAGTTATTATTGCAACCGTCTTAAGAATTAATTGTTAAACGAAAGATTTCCCACCCATGTTTACGAATGTGTTTGAATGTTTATTTTTAATTTTTAAAAATGCTAAAAACCTAAAATAATAAATACTTATTTGTTTAGACGCATTATTCATAATTTTGTTTATTTTATTATTATTTTGAATATATGCAATATGATTGTGACTGATTAGGGTTACATCACCTGAATAGCATATTTACTAACAACTATGGAGATATTGTTCAAATAAAAATAACTTCTAGGGTATAAGATAATTGAAGTACTACTTGCTATTTTTATAGTATCCTGCGTAGTTTATTTACTACTTTTATTACTTTTACGTGGTTACATTTTTTGTGTCGACGACCACGTTTGAAAAGGATGCGATGGCAGCCAGTTACTAAACACTTTCTTACTGCACCTTGGCTATCCCTTGCATCCGCGACCATTTACCACAATTATTATATAAGTAGACGGAATTCTCACTTGCGCTCATTGCGCAAGGGGGTTTACTAATAATTTTGGCCACATTCGGGCGCACCAGCGCCGTACCGACTAGAAGAGCAGAAGTACCGGAAACGGTCGAAGAAAATCATCATTATCAGTTTTACTTTATGGTATGTATTGCAAGTATGATATCTAAGTATAGGTATAATAAACTACATTCTTATGAGTATGTATGTATTATTTATGTGTTTTAATATTTAAGTACCATTTATTAGTAGCGGTACACGTATGTATTTCTGAATTTGTAGATATTATTTACGATTTTCGTATCCCCAGAGAATTACCGGAAGGAATCTTTTAGAAATTTATTAGCCCACGCTAAGTATTAGTTTGGGAATACTTGTTTTAAACAAAAATAATTAATACTAAAAATGAACTTATTTGCACAGCCCACATTTACATTTAATGGGGTGCTAATGTATTTTGCACATGCGATGACACAATCAGCAGTTTTTCAGTAACTTTATATTAGGAAATAGGCAGACATCAAGGCGTTATTATAAAAGTATCCGGTTTTTGATATAACCTATAACTCGATTAATTCATTGAAACTCTCACCTTCAACATCCAAAGAGCTTGCCGCCCGGTAGAAGTTGCTTAGAATTGGTGCCATGACGTCAGCCTTTAGCTCGTTAAGCTGGTTCCCTTTTAAACTCAAAGATGTCAACGCATGGAGCCCTTCGAAAATCCTTGCACTGTCTATACTCTGTATTTTATTCAGGCCCAAAGACAGAGATTGGAGATTTGTCAATCCATTAAAAGCCTTCTCGTCTAGCATCTGGATTTTGTTTCCTTCTAAATTCAAATATTGCAAACTCTTTAATGGCAAAAAGGTGTTGTCCCCAATAACTTCCAAGGAATTCTTACTCAGCTCCAGTCTCAAAAGATGCCGTAATCCATAAAAGGTTTCATTATTTAAACTGAAAAGGCTATTCTTATCAATCTCCAGTTCTTTCAAATGAATTAAGTGACTAAATGCTCTATCATGAATCGTGGTTATTTTGTTCATAGTCAGAAACAGCATTTCTAACGATGGCAGGTCATGAAATACATCTCTGTTTATTTCAACAATACTATTTGAGTCAAGACTGATTTTGGTAAGAGCTCTGTGATGAGCGAAAGCATGTTTCTCTAACTTTTCTATTTGGTTATCAATGAGAGATATCTCTTCGATTTCGCTCAAATTGGCAAAAGCATAAGGTTTGATTATTTGAATATTCCCATATTTGATTTCGATTCTAGCTGCATATTGCATTGTTTGTAAAGCGTTGGTTGGTACATAACTTAGTCTTATTCCTCTGGTGGTTGTGAAGACAAGTTTGTTAACAACTTTAAGTGACTCGAAAGACTGCCATTCTGGGTCTTTTTCTTCAATGTTAGCGTTAGTGAGGTAACAATCAGCTGTTTTGACTTCATGGTGGCTATCTTGGACACAGAAGCACTGGACTTTGTTGGTACTATTGTACTCCCTACTGCAGACTTTGGCTGGAGCATCCCTCTTGTGATGGTAGGATAATCGTTTGGTCTCTGCTATCGTGGCCGCAGCAATGATGAGAATCAGTATTCTGTTCTGGACCATTGTCGGTGTTATTTTCAACCTGTAATAAACGAAAAGTTTCTTGTTATTAATGCTCCTTTTAAGTCTCTAAAATCAATTTTAAATCATTCGTTAATTCAAATGTTTTTTTTTATTTTGTTTTTCCGAGAGAATTTGGCGGGAATTCGTTCGTAGTAATGGAGCTCACTCGAAAAGATTTTCGGACAATGATTTGTTATGATTATAAAAAAGTTTTAAAGCCTCAAGAATGTTTTGAACTTTTAGTTACTACTTTTAGTGAATCTGCTTTTTCACGCACAACAGTTTATAATTTGGTTTCTGAATTTAGAAGAGGACGGGAAAGCTTTGAAGATGAGGCGAAGACTGGTCGGCTGCCAACAGCGGTCACTTAAGAAAATGTTCGAGCAATCGAAAATCTTATTCGTGAAAATCGGCGAATTACATATGTAGAGTTCGAGCGAGAAGTGGGCATTGGATCAGCTGCAATGCAGACCATCATAGACGACCACCTTTCTCTCCGTAAGCGTTGTTCGAGATGGGTGCCGCGCAAACTCACCAATGAGCAGAAAGAGCGCCGCATGGATTGGTGTAAATTTATGATAGATAAATTCAACGGCGGCGAGAAAAAACAAGTTTATGATATACTGACTGGTGGTAAAACATGGCTATATAACTACGACACTGAAACAAAGCGGCAGTCGACGGTATATGGTGCTTTAATGATGAGACAACTCCCACGAAATGTCGCCGTGCACGAAGCATGCAGAAACAAATGGTCGCCTCATTTTTCTGCAAGATAGGTCATATTGCTACTGTGGTGTTAGAGGGTCAAAAAACCGTTAAGAGGGGTCCCCCAGCAAAATGCTCTGCGAAGCCATTTCTTGCTTTCTTATAACTCGCTTGTGTATAGACATAAAAATAAATAAAAAATACTGCACATATCTCCAATAAATTGTCGTGCAGTTTCACTAATCAATTATTGTCTAACTTTTAAATACCTTAAGATATTATCTTTCGAAATAATGACTGCAGTTAGAAATATTTACTGATTTCATGCATCTACACCTAATATTTACGTTATTTATTTTAGAGCAAAACACGAATGATTAGAGAATTTTATAAGTAAAATATTACACAAATAAAACTTTTGAATTAATAATTGCGTCCATGTAAAAATTAAAATTTTCGCCTATTTTGTGCTATTTGGAGACGCAGCGAACGTCGTAACAGCCACTTTGCCGCGCGCGCTGATATAAACGTTATTTCAATGTCTTTTCCGTCGATATTTGTACCGACACACATCGAGTTGCTAATTTAGGTAGGGGACCTCCCTTAACTCTAAATGGTACATGACAGTTTGCGCCTCAAAGGTACTGTCAGCTTGGAGTGACAAACGGCCGAAGTCAGGAAACCGGCCGCTTCTCTGGCATCACGACAATGCCTCGGCGCACACGTCTGCCAGAACACTCGACTTTTTCAATTCGAAAAATGTGCCTATCCTACCTCACCCGCCATATTCCCCTGACATAGCACCTTGCGATTTTTACCTGTTTCATAAGTTAATAAATATATATTCTTACAAACCAGACATTGGCTATTAATTTTTAGTATTAAATATTCAATAAAAGCGCTATATTTCGACCCCTCAGTGGGGTCGTCATCAGACGAATGGAAAAAAAATTACATTATAATAACGTAAAAAACTATGACATTAATTTTTCTTACTTTTCTAGAGATTTATAAGTGCAATGTAGCACCATCATACCGATTTTAGCTAAATCGGTCCAGAAGGTATTTCGACATTTCGATCATAACAAACATTTATACTTGTAAAAATAAGATCCGTCACAAATAATTATAATTTCATGTTAATCAAAGGCAGGTACAGTACTGGATAGTTTAAAACAATGCCGTCATCTTTAAGTAAGTTATCAATGTCTGTCTACTTATCTATTGAGATCATTCAAGCATTCATTCATAAGTTACGGTTCTGTGGGCGTTATTGTACATTTTTTGTAGATAATGGATTTGTCTGGAGTCGTGAAATATGGCTATCTTAATCGGGATGATGGACTAATGTTTTTGGCCTCGCAGTTTAGGAACCATGATGTCAATTTAATTTATTATGTCATCTGTAAAATGTATCTCATTTATTCTTTTCAATACTGACTTGTAAAGATAACTAAAAATAAAATAAAATGCGCAATTTTTTTGTCATGCTTATAATAATCTTTATGGCCACATAATTTTTAAAGAAATAAATACGTAACCAGTAATATGTAAGAGCCTTAAATTAAAATCATATCCTAACGACATAATATCACTGACGGTTTTCAGGGTTCCGTTCCACACGGTGCTAAACGGGATCTGTCTGTCTGTTCGTTATCCGTCTGTCACAGTAGACTACAGCTTCAACCGTTGTAGCTAGAGAGTTGAAATTTTCCCAAAATACGTGCTACTGTGGCTTCTACCACGGCTATAAAAAAATTAACAGGGTCCCCATACAAGAAAGCTCGGATAAGTTGCATTATTTTACCGTTATTTGTTTCTAACTTTGTTTGTTATTTGGCTCTAACTTAAAGACATACATGTTTTAAATTTACAATTAGTCATGTTACAGAACATATTTTAAGGTACTTGATCAAATTATTACGTTCCAACGTGATATCGCCGCTGCACTTTGGACACAAATACATTATCCATAAGAAAATATTATAAAATATTTATTACAAATATTATACAATTAATTATTATCAATATAAAATAATTATCATGTTCATAAATATATTTTTCATTCCAACAAAATAATATACACATGCGTCTGATTTTATTTTCATCTTGACTGTCCCAAAGGAGCTCATTTGACTATCAAATTATTAGTACATTTAATTTTCAATTATTTGACAAATTTAGGTTGTGACCAGTCTCTAGTTGGACAAATCAAGGATATGACGTGTCTTTAATTTGACAAATAAAGATTTGTCGAGTATACAATTTGACAAATCAAGGATTTGACGAGCGTCTGCGTAATCCCCATGTGCGTAGCTATAGATTTCTCATGGGGGTCTATATGGATCCAAAAATGCAACATTAATGTTCACCTCACGAGCAATCTTCAAAAAAAAATTTTTTTCATTTCCTTTTCAGCAACAGGCTTTCTGCAAAAGTTGGATGTCCAATGCCCGCTTCGCCTTAAGACGTATTCACCACGCTGTCTCCATTACTTTGTCTGTTTATTTTTAACTTGGTTCATGCTGACCTAAAAACCAATATCACTTGATCCTTACATAGTATACTTCGTGCCGTAAATATTGAATAGAATATTATGTACCAATATCAAAACTGGGATACAAAACAGTACAATAAATACCAAAATAAGTATAATAGGTTTCCATGATGCATGCTTATGAGGGGTTATTCCACTGAGCTCCAGGAGTGCACTCCACTGCGCTTCAAATTTTTATTACATTATATTATTTCAAAAATTTTAACTACCAAAATGGTTCCACGCAGCGCTCCAAAATAAAATAATTAGAGTCATCATAAAAGACAAAGCGTAAATTATTTTCAAGTTTTTGGCCGTACACAAATAAATATATAGCCAGTTTTATTTTTGACCGCGGATTCTAAGTGCGTATACCACTGAAATTCTTTTATATGACACTTAATATAATGTTTTATACTAAAATATTGTTGTTGCTAACTCTACTAAATTTTTTTAGAATCGCGGTGGAACTAAAATATTGAAATATTTTATTGTTATATGATTGCTAAAAATTCTTGGAGCGTGGTGGAATCAATGTATGAACATTAAAACTTTGAGAACAATGGGTTTTGAAGCGCAGTGGAACAACCCCTTATGAGCATATTCTAAACCTTTTGCCCACAAATAAGAATTATGCCAATCGATAGATCTTATCAGCCATAGCAACATTTACTATAACACCAAAAAAATCTAACCGGGGCGAAAAAGATACGGCGATAAGAATCACACAAATTCACACTAATATTATAAATTCGAAAGTTTGTGTGTGTGTATGTTTGTTACTCTTTAATGCTGAAACAGCTAAACGGATTTGGATGAAATTTAGAATGGATATAGCTTATACCCTAACTTAAGACATCGACTACTTTTATCCCGGAAAAACGCATGTCGTTAAACTGAAAATACGCGGGCGAAGCCGCGGGCAAAAGCTAGTGTAAAATAAATGTAAGGTGTCTTGTTTAAATATAATGACATTTTATATATATTTTAAATGCCTACATTTAATGAATGAGTGTATTAAATCGCAATATTAACGTAATTAACTCACTAAATAAGTGTTAAAACTTTTCTGAATCAAATATTGGCAATAGTTTTCAAAAATTTGGGTCAATTGGTTGTATCATTCTTTCATTTATCCCTTGCCTGTAGCCCAGCGGAAATACTTATGTAATCAATAAAAAATATCTACCTTCCCAGTCAAAATTTATTTTTTAAATGGGTTCTATTTTATGGATATTTGCTTATTGTACACTTTTCTGACTCATATTGGTCGAGGACTAAATATTTGTAAATGACGTGAATAACTTGAAGGTAAAAAAGACGAATCACTCTTGAAGACGGTTCAAAGCATTGTTGTGATTTTATAATAATTTCAACTATGTAAAAAAATTCAAAACAAGTTTTGCAAAAATTTATAATAAAATCTTGGTAATTTAATTTAACTATACATAATTAGGTATTAAAACACTCGTGTACTTTTAAAAACCCGCCTATGCCTCGTTTTTTAAACTGAAACTCGTGTTTATAATAACCTTTTTATGTATCAGTTTCATATTTTCTTACCTTTGAATATTAGTATGAAATAAATGTATTTTAAAGCAACTTGCGGAAATAGTTTATTAATAATATAGTCTTCACAAAAAAATTACGTACTTTAATGTATTACATTTTGTATAGTCTTCACAAAAAAATTACGTACTTTAATGTATTACATTTTGTTTGCATTACATTAACAAACTTAAAAGCGTGTTTACAGTTGTAATGTAATTCAGCTGAAATGTAACGCATAAAATTAAATAAAAGCGTGTTTACATCTGTAATGTAATGCAGCTAAAATTTAACGCATAAAATTAAATAATTTTCATGTGATCACCTAACTAAGAACAAGCAGTTTGCGCGAGTTGCTATAAAACGCATTTATTGAAAACTTTTTATTAAAAAGTATAGGAAACAATATTATGATGTGCATTTTGCACCGAGATCCTCCGTTACCAGTTTAATAGTTGGTGCAAACTCATTTCTATCGGACTATTAGCTCTTATTTGAGGCTAAAGGCTCAAAGGATGCTGGTTAAACCAACTCTATTTTTAATTATTTGATAGACAATAGACAGAATCGATTCATGGTCTATGAAATTAATTACACGAACGCACACGTTGTAGAGACATTGTACCTAAACATATTATAATAGACTAGCCTTTGCCCGCGGCTCCGCCCGCGTTTATTCAATATTTGCCCCGTTTTCGGCTTGGGCGTTATTTTATTAACACTCATAGCCTATGTGTTGACCGGGGTCACTACGATGATAATAAATAAAACCGCATCCAAATCCGTTAAGAAGTTCTCGAGTTATAACGGAACATACATACAGACAGATAGAAAGATAAAAAATAAAAAAAGTAGTTCTGGCTTCATTACAGTACTAATAGCCCATTTCATATAAAATTTCGCGAAAATATTCAATGTACAGACACGACCTTATTACTACTGTATTATTAGTATATTATATTTATGAAGAGATGAGATGACACAGTCAGTACAGAATTAGTAAGTGTATGTAATAAACTGCAAGCTTAGTGGTTTACTGACTCACATCCGCGGATTGTGTTCAGTCCGTCAGGTTTTATTGCCTCGTATGTGCTTTAATTGTGAAGGGTGACTTCATCTTTGTTTGTGGATTTCAAATAAAATTAGCGTAAACGTCGTGTTTGTTTGTCTTCTAAAATACATTTTCTCAAAAATACATTGTAATATTACCATTACATACTGTACCAGAAAATACTTCATCCTGGCGAGCTAGTAAAAGTGTCCAGGAAATCTGAATAACTGTCCAGGAAATTCGTATGAAAATCCATTACATACCATATGTTTACAGAGTATAGTTCATATGTTTTCTTTTTAAAACTATCCGTGTCTATTTATGTTTATAAGAGACTAAGGAGGTTATCCTCGTTGTTTTTTTTCTTAGTTCGTAGCGTTCCTCTAGATGGCGTTGTCCATGAAGAAGGCTAGAAGGCTGCATGGCGGTAAATGGGTACCTTTAATTTAATGGGAATTTATATTTTAGTTGAAAGTAGGGTAAACCACCCTATAACTAGCCATTTAAGCACCTTGTGTCGAAATTTTCTTGTACCAAACTTATTTTTAGAGCTTCAAAAATTTTGATGGCTATTTCGCTTAAAGTAAGAATGAATCTTAATACTGTTTGTGTATTAAAATACCAGCAAACTCGTATTCATTTAATTATTATTAGTATTCTTATCATGTTTTACCCAGTAACTGGCTGCAAAATCCAAAAATTGGCCACATTACACCCAATAACTGACCATAGATTTAAATTATGATTAAAAGTATGAAAAATAAACGAAAAATTATTAAAAACATATTTATTTGTAATCATAAGGAAGAGGTGCAGGTACGTCAATTAAACAGTTTTTTAAATTAATCACAAGTTTATAAAATCTAGGTATTGCGCATAAACTTATCCTCTAGTCTACATAGGTACACTAAAATCCATATTTTAGCCTCTTAACGGAATGCATCAAAACATTCATCAGTGGAAGACCCAGAGGTATTTAACTGATAGCAAAAATGACATACAAATGAGTCCCCATCATCTGTAGGTATATGAATTTTATGGAACGATGGAACACAACTAGTGTGAAACTGTTTGTCACACATCTCACAATCCAGACTACAATTTTGACTTTTCTTTTAGGTGATTCAGGCCAATCTTTCCTTTTCAGGTAATCAGACATGGCTTCCGGTTGCGAGACAGTTACAGTTTGATCAATATGTAATGGTGATTCAGAAGTAGAAACTGTGGCATCAATTGTAACAGTTGAGGGCTCTGTTTGGGCTTCTACGATCTCTGAACAACGCAATCCTCCTGTTACTTCATCAAGTTGAACTTCCGGTGTGACTGAATTTATATGTTCTATTGTTGTACTGAGCTCATTAATGAAAATTTTCTTCCAGTGATTAAAAACTATCTAAAAGTCTTGATTTCCAAAGTCGGTGTTTGTTTTATGAGCCAATTGGCATCGATTGATCTGTTCTTCTCCTACAATTTTATTAAATTCGTCAGATGTCATTAAATAAGAGGTATTTTTCTCAACCTCAGGTTGTTTTTGTTTACTTGAACCTAAGCATTTTTTTTTTAAATCGATGCTGTCTGGGTTATGTGGATAAAATCCAGTTGTTCGAAAACCATTGGCAACCCTACTTTCTTTTGTGCAAACATCTACAACTTTTTTAAGCAGAGGAGCAAATGTCAACTTGTTTAGACCTTCATTATGATTGTTTTCCCTGTGCCAAATTCTCAAGTATTTCTTCCAGCCTCCTTTAATTGGTCTGAAACAAGCCACATCTGCAGGTTGCAATATACAGGTAGCATTGGGGTACAAAGCGATGAGGTGTATTTGCAATGATCTGTATAATTCTGAGACTTCTATAGTGAGATGAGTCTTGTGACCATCAACATATAAAATAACAGGAAATTTTACATTAGCTTTTACAAGGTACGGATAAAAAATATTCGAAATGTATTCATAAGAAACAGGTCCAGTCATCCAACCGTTATCGCTACGCCCAATACCCCAACCGGCTGGTACACTCTCTGCAATCATTTCAGGTATTCGTTGATAAGGGTATATAATCATTGGAACCTGTGTACGTCCAGCCCCGGAAAACGCAAACATCACGGTTATATTTGCTTTAGACGTAGTCTTTTCTATATCATTGACATTTTTTGAGCCCTTATCTGCAATAACTTTACCTGTTTTTGGACAGATATAAAAACAAGTTTCGTCGGCTTTATAGATACGTGTAGGATGCTGAATAACTTCCGTAAGGTTTTCGTCATTTATATACTGTTGGATCTTATGAAACCATTTCCTAATATCAGACTCCGAAACACAGGCGCTAGCTCTGGTTACTCCCTCAGCCGTTCTAAATGATAAATTTGGATGTCTTTTTAAAAATGATATAAACCATTTCTCACCTGGTCTACCATTAGTAAAGGGATGGGGCCGTGGATTGTCCTTTTTTCTTGGAAATCCGCGTTTATTAAGGCTTATGATATGATCCACCAAAGCTTGTTCTCTTTTTGAGTTAAAATTGTATTAGGGCCGGATTTGAATCTAGTTTCAGGATGCTTTTGTACTCCTGGGAACTCCAAAAGTCTTAGCTGCTGCCCTGGCTGATCCTTGACCATTTTGGACATATTGAACAGCTTTATCTATGTCTTCCTTATTGTTCTAGCGCTTTTTCATTTTTTTAACGCTGAACAAAATAATCAAATTAATGCTTACCAATAACTAGCCAGTTATTGGAAAACTTGTAATAAAAACGAGAAAAATTTGCCACACGAAATAAAACTTAAATATCATTATATCAGAGACGAAAACTTATTAATATTAAGACTTGTTACAATATACCAGTAACTGGCATGGGTGGCTCGTTATTGGAAAACATATATTTTCACTTTCCATTAACTAGCCACCCTGATATTACCGTGAAAATCTTGAGATTTTGACGAAACTAAAGCACAATTACATGATTAGAAGTTAACAAAACAACATAAACTTAATTTCATTTAGGTATTGCACCATTTAATCTGAAAAATTAACCATATAACACAACACTCACATTAACGTTTTCGTAGCGTATGTGTGCTCTCCTCAAAACCTGGACGCCAAGTAAAATTCAAGTAGCGCTAGAGTCACATCGAGGCAGTAGTGGTGTCAAAATTATTAACTATAAACAATGTTTATTTTGTACTCCACTAATGCTTTGGTGAAGAAATCAATAACAATAAACATGACTAATCTCCCAAATATAAGCAAGTAAGTAATAATATATTGATTATTGATATATCATTTTATTTTTGAGAAAAGCACTATACTTTCTTCGACCATGAATTAGCAACCCTGGCCTCGTATATAAAACTTATTTATATTGCTTATTTCCTGGTCTTAGCAGTAATGTACTATTATTAATACTTGTGTTCAGCCTGTTGGCCGTATTCGAGATTTCGAGCTACGATCGGAACTACGGTTTATTGATTTACTGTTGTTTAGCGATAGTGAAAATTAGATATTTAAGGTACAAAATAAATAATATGTAATAATTTATTAATTATATTATTTTGTAAATTATTCACATGACAAGGCTTCGCTCGCGGGAAGTGTCTTTCAATAATTATATATTTTATTTTCTCATAAAACAAAAACAATTGTCTACAGCTTTCAGCTTGGCGTTTATTTTATCAACACCCCCGTCACAAAAACCGCATGCAAATCGGTTCAGCAGTTGTAGAGTTAAAATGGAACATACAGACAGACAAAAAGGAAGACAAAGAGACAAACATAAACATGAACATGCATTGCTCTTGCATTATTTTAAAGTATTTAAACCATTTTACAGGAAAAAAACTCAAATTGGTTTTGTCTCATGATAAAATTAAATGAGACTATCATAAAATCTCTTTTCAAATTTTCCTTTTAAGAACATCCAAAATGATGTTTTCATTATTAGCCATCGTCCTGATCAATCTGATCAGCACCAGATTTTAAAATTATGGCTGCTCAGAATTTGAAATTTATAATAATTACAAAAGTGTTCATCCATAAATTAAGAATAAGTATACTTGTTGAAAATAGACCAAGTGTAGGGTTACCAGACTCAGTAACGAGAGTTCCTGACATAATCTCTGGTAAATCAATAAAATTTCTGACATTGTCGTACAGGTTTTTTGTTTGGGATGGTCCAAAGCCGCTCTCCATACAAACTAGTCAGAACCAACAACCACGACAAAAATTATAATTATAATTTCGTTGTGTTACTTTTTTCTATGTACACGTTCCATCAATTCTACACCCGCGAATAATCGGTTTTTTCACCAAAAAAAAAAATGTTTTTACTATCCAATTTTGCTGCTTAAAAAATGTATGAAGATATTAAATATACAATTTCTTGTGAACAAGCTGATTATTCGTGGGTGTAGAATTGATGGAACGTGTAGAAACGTAAACACAACGAAATTCAATAAATTATACACAAATTCTTGTACTTTTATTCCACATATATTTATTTTAATTCTTACTTAGGCTTTCGTATTACACATCATCGGGCCAACAAATTATTGATTAAATAACTATTACTATTTAAAATATAAAATAATGTATTTGCTTGCTAAAAATGTTTTCTTTTTGTTTTCATTCTGTAGTTTTAAAAAGTTATTAAATTAATAATTTGTTGGCCCGATGATGTGTCATACGAAACCGGTAGCCTAAGTTAGAATAAAAATAAATACCTATACGTGGAATAAAAGTACTAGAATTTGTGTATAATTTATTGAAGATAATATTCCACTAAGAACCATCAATCGAATCCATCAAACAACGAAATTATAATGCTTTTGTTGTTGGTTCCGACAACTTTTTATGGAGAGCGGCCTTGGACCATCCTCTTAATACAATCGATTTAACACAATTGTAAACTGTTTTTGTAACAAACTCAAAAAATATAATAATTTTAACCTCCTATTCATTAGCTTTCAAAAATTCCTGACAAATCCATTTTTTTCCTGATTTCCTGACAAATGTTAAAATAACATGTCAAGAAATTTTATGTCATCTGGTAACCCCACCCAAGTGCGATAGATAAATAAACATATACAGTACATTTTATAGGCCAAAATTACTTCACTTCATGAATCGTCTGCTAAATGTATCTCACACTTCGTTTGGCATCGATACAGAGATGATAATAATAATAATCTTACGTATTTCAGTACACTGACTGAAACCGAATCGATAAAATAGGTGAGTAGTTTCATAATCGTTTTGAACTAAAGGGTTTATGTGTTTGTGAAGTTGTTGGTTTATGTGGTAGAGAGTGCTGAGCACGACTATGCATACCACCATCTTACTTGCAAACCCCCATGAAGTTATTCGGGGGAGAGTAAGACGACAGCTCTCAAACAGGCGTAACCAGGTGGCACACTATTCCCTGGGACCGATTGATGGCGGTATTTCCATCTCCAGTTCGGTTGGTTTTAAAACTTCAATGTGCTATTTTTGTCTGCTTTTTGGAATAAATAAATCAATTTTGGAATTTAATTTTAATAGTACATTTTTTCGTGCTTTTAAACCGATTTTATAAGTATTTTAGTATTTAAAGTGACGTCATCATGTTAGATTAAATGGTCGGATCCATGTCAAACTATGGATGCGTTCAAGAAAAATAAATATGCATATGGAAATATGTGATGATGACGTCACTGAATGTCAAATGAGAGACATCGCCTTTTTTCTTTTTGATAAAGTTTATGAACGCTTATTTTAAAACCTTTTACTTAAAACAGTTAAGAACAGCTATTCCTTGAAATGGTTTTCGAACCTTGAATATTCGTGAAAAAAAGAGGAGGCCAATTGCCGGGCCTTATATAAAACAGACTGGTGACGGGCATCAGTGGTGCGAGGGTTTTAGCACCGCGTTCAACAACCGGCCTATCCAACGTGTGTAAGTATTGGCATTTCTCCCAGGAGGACCGCCAAGAGTGGCGAAATCTCTGACGAAAAATGCCTGATGGATGGTTGCATCAAAGTTGAACTAATATGAATAAAAGGGCGTCAAGATGTGTACATAACTATTTTATTCGTGGGCAATACACACACTCACCCAATTCGTGCATTTCTATTCAAAAATCTTGTAAAATAAAAACAGAATTTGAATAATCCACAAATCAATTATGCAGGACATTTCAATTCCGCGCACAAAGGGTTCCGTACCAACACACAATACTGAACCCTAAAATATTATGGTAAATAACAACAATGTAGATGACAAAGCAACATCTTAGCGGCAAAAAACAAGGCACTAACCGGCACTAGTTCGGCACCTTCTGCACAGTAGATATTTACCATGTCGTCTGGGTACGGAGTCCTAATTTATATTATTTGTTGATTTACTTTAGTTAGAGTATGCAAAATATCTTTAAGACAGGGCTGAATCAAGTAACGTTCAAAATTGCTAATTTTTCGAGGTTATTCCTATGGGGAATCATCACATTTTATTTTCCTTATTAGAGGCCATTATAACATATTACGTGAATATTTCAACTGGGCGGCTATTCCGGCATTATTGCGCATTCACAATATCAGTCAGTAGATGTTTGTTTAAAGTTTGATAAATGCCATGCGATGGAAATTAGAGTGACTAAATCAATCAAAAGAAGCTATGGGATATAAGGAATGCTTACGATAAGTTTCCAATCAAAAAAATTAACACATATCTGTCCAAAATCCCTTTTAAAGTCACCCGCAATCTGCCTTTGCAATTTTTGCGCACGTGTATACCCGCCCTGGCTACCTATTACGGCTGAACGTGTAATTCTTGAAGCAATAGAGCCCTTCTGGAGGGTGCCATTCGGGTAGGGAACCCAAAAAATCTTAGAAAACTAAGCCCTGATAAGTAATAAACCATGCAGTTTACCATTAAAACATTTTCAAATAATTTCAGAACTACTAATATGTGATTCTAAATTAAATAAAGCGAATAGAATCTTTAAAAAACTCTCTAAAATTAGGTCGAAACGAAAGAAGATGCTTCATTGGATAACTATTTTTAAAATCAACAAAAAAATAAGCCTCCATATGTTTTTGAACTTTAGATGCAGTTCTTGGGGTATATTTCATCATGGAGGTGGCGACGCAGTCACGTAGTTGAAAACAAAATTTTATATGGAAGGAAAGGACTTTATAAGTATCATTAATGATAAATAACCTCGTAATCGAATGCGCTACCATAAGTAGGATATTTTTATGTCCGGAGCTCGGGTTTTCGAACCAAAAAGTAAAATAAAAGATTTATAATTAAAAGATTATGTATGATTGCGCATATAAAATTATTTTGTATTAGATACTATGCGGTTATTTTATTTATGTGTGAAACATGCCTATTATTACAGTTTTCCTTTGCTTGCCTCCCGCCCAAACAAAATTCAGGCTTCGCAATCAATGTTTTCTTGAATAGCTAGAAAATGTTTTCCTTAAAAAGATCTTATTTCTAACGCCAAATTACTTGTAATATTAAAGCGAAATTTTCTAAGTAGCTATTACATAATCACATTGGCAGCGGAAATACAAAGAAAAGTAGGACCCACGGCTCCTCTTAATCCAAGAAAACAACGTAATCCTCTCTTTTATGTTTATCCATCTCACTCACACTTCTACAAATAGACAAGGACAGTCGATGAGGGTTCCTAATCCACTGCACTAACAAAGGTTCAGATCTAATTAGGATTAGGGCGTCTTTGTTGGCATAGTGCGAGTGTATTAGCGAAACATTGTTAGGTTAGGACCAGGCTAGCCCAAGCTGTCAGTCCAGTCTGGTGACTTGGGCTAAAATTATCGTACTATAAAATAACTATCAAGTATGTAGTCTAAATTAAATTTAATTTGGAAAATTCTAGTAGAACTCGATTGACAAACTGGATTAGTATGACTTTTGAAATAACTCAAAACCTATTATTTCACTTCCATATCAAAAAACGATAAAATATTTATCATTCAATCCACTTTCTATATGAAAACAAGTGATTTCAAAAACTTATATGCACCCCACTAATATTATAAATGCTAAAGTTTGGATGTATGGATGGATGGATAGATGGATGGATGTTTGTTACTCTTTCACGCCGTAACTACTGAAAAGATTGGGCTGAAATTTCGCATGAATGTAGTTCTAGACCTGAAATAGGACAAAGTAGGATACTTTTTATCCCATAAAATCAGCTCCCATGGGATGAAAATGAGGTTTCAAGTTTCTATAGAAAAGTGATGTGTCACCATTTCACGCCATACTTATTAAACCTATTGGGCTGAAACTTTGCACAGATCAATTTTCTAGGTCTAGAAGAGGATAAAAACTACTTTTTATCCCATAAATCAGTTCCCATGGTAAAGCTATAAAGAGACATACAAAATGGGAAACAGAGAGGCGCATAACACACACATTTCATCAGCTGTGTTTAGTGCACGTAACAGTCCAAAAATATTGACAGGTTGTATATAGGAGTACACAAAAACTAATTAAAACGCGGGCGAAGCCGCGGGCATAAGCTAGTAGTCAGCAGAATAATTAATCAAGGAACAGTTACTTATTCAGCAGGTAAATAACATTGTAAAATAATGAAATCACTGTTATCTGATTAAATACTCACCCATTGGAACTATAATCGAATAGAGAAAGCCTAGAGAATCTATTTTATTTATATAAGGAACTCCTAAAATATTAAGGATTAAAGGATTCCGTAGCAGCTGTCAATAATAGAGTAAGGAATTAGTGAAAATCCTTATTTAAGCTGTCTTTGATTCATATAACTAAATTCGTGCTGGAATCTTTTTAAGACGACACACGTAGTAAAAAATAGATTTTAATACAGTAGAACTCAGATACTACAATAGATAGGGTTCTTAAAAAATAGAAGTTCATGAAACTGGTAATAAAAAGGTTATTAAAAACAAGAGTTTCAGTTTAAAAAACGAGGCGTAGGCAAGTGTTTTAATACCTAGTTATGTATAGCTTAACACACTACTTTTTCTAAACTCATGCCTACTAACCTGTTTTTATAATTTTTGTTAATTTTTTATTTGTCATTTTTGATTTAGCTTGTAAAAGCTTGGTCTAAAAGTGATTGTAATTTCCGTCGTTATTTCCAGAATTTCAGGTGGAGTCAAATATCATCACCATCCCTGCTCTCGGTAATCTTAGGGCAACATAATTCTTTTTACCTATAAAACCACAGTAAGTAATAAATCCTCGAAAACTATGGCGCAACAAACAGTTCATACATTGACAGACCGATTCCAACGCCCCGTAAGACATAAAAAATACCTGGCCGAAAATAAAGTTGGAACTGTTACCTTGTTACTGTTTTGTACGTATTTGAAAACATTATATAAAAACCTCATTGGTATTTGATATTAAACTTCGGATATGGCTGTATGGGCTAAGTTCCCTTTGCCTTCCTAGTTAGTATCACATGTATCTCAGAAAAAGTTATTTTATTGCATTTTGTTGTTCGAAGACCTATACTATAATTTAATTCCTTTTGTGTTTTAGAGACGTTCATGAAAAATATTCGTAAAGAGGATTTTCTGATATCAGGTTAGATAAAGTAATAAATGGGGCCTTTTCCAAGACGATAACAACCCAAAACGTGATAAAGACAATTCGGTCTATTTAAAAAAATTGTAAAGTGAAGGTTGTTTTTTTCCTACAAAACTGTAGTCCGTCCAAACTAAAAAAGTAAAAATAACAACAATGACTGTTGTAAACTTAATAATCTCCTTTCTAAAACGTAAAAACGCGTTTTTAAAGCCCTCGTGTAAATTAATTAAATATTATTCACTAAACCAGCAATACCCAACATTTTCTTGATTCAACGCACTACTTGGCCACGCACTTTTTTAGATACCTATGTTTGTCTTTCGTTGTGTGATGGACATATTGCGCCTTAAGTGAAACGGTTCGACGACCCTTAATCCGAAAAAAATAAATTTGTCTTTCGTTACTCATTAACTTGGGGTAAGGCTTGAAGAACTATTTTGCCTTTGTTAAATATTGTGTATTCGTAACTTTATATTCTGTTTTATTTTGTGTATAATGAAGTGTATATTTAATCATTGAACTATATGAGCATAAAATATATTTCTCATACTTCCTAAAATGTGTTACTGAACCATGTTTCTGTCTGACCCCTTAGTGCGTGTCCAGTGTAAATTGAATCAATCAAAAGATATAGTTTCAACAAAAAACACTATCTTTGAATACTTTTGTAGTAGTAGATCTAAAATCTACGTACATTTTGGTCGTTTATTCTAGATCTTGACATTCAATAAATAGGTCTCTCAGCATTACAATAGGCGATTTCTAATTATTTCTGCCGTCCTTTCACGCCAACACAAAGATCTGCCAAACCCAGCTGGCCTATGAAGACGTATGTACCGTAGAAAATATATTTCACTAATGGAATACTCGTATACGAATATACATCTATAGGTACATATACGGTACGGCTTCTTTGAAATAAGGCTCTACCCGGAAATTTGAGATGAACAATTTTGTAACTTTTGTTTATCTTTAGTCCTCAGCCCAAAAACCAGCCACAAAAAAAAATTCAAGTAATTTTTTTTCTCCCATTTTTTATCCCTTATTCACGTATACAGCTGTTTTTTATATATAATATGTCACCGTAAAATTGTACAATCTGACGGTTAATAATTTCACGGTCGCTTATAAACTATAACCTAACATAACCTAGTGAAATTATAAACTATCGGATGACGCTGACTTAATATTTTAAGGCTCTACAATAATAAGTGAAAATAATTCTAGGGTAGTCATGTATCGTTAACTGATCAAATTCCTGAAGAAGAGAAAAATTTTTGTTCAAATCATTTTTTCACTTTCTAGTACAAAGTGGTTCAATCAGCTGACTAAATTTCAATGGAAAAGTAAAAACAATGTTCGCGCAAAATTTATTTTTTTAAGAGTATGGAGTTTGGAGTTTGGAGTATGGTATATTATATACTCTATCATCTATTAAATTTTTTTCACTTTGAATTGTAGGATACCTAAGCTCATTTTTTCTGCCCTTTCCTTGTAGTGCTAAAGACAGAAACTCTCAATTTCCAGGCTGGTTATTACTACATACGATTAGACGTGGCCCGGCCTTCCCTAAATAACAGTAAATTTTCATTTGACAGATTATTGCAATACCGTGACAGCCATATATTTATTTACTGTCAATTAAAATCAATTTCATACATAATATACTCGTTGTCCTTATAACACAGTAAAGTTATTTATGGAATGTATAAAAGTAAATATGGATGATATAAGACCTGCTATGGTATACATTTTGGGAGATTATTTAGAAAAATTTAAATTACATGGTATTTTACGTGCTTCTAAAATAAAGAACAGTTTTTTTTTTAATAATACATTATAATTATAACTATTTAGGTTTAAGCATGTGCATACAGATGATTTTACAGTAAAAGTAAAAGAACTGTAGTTAAGTATGATTTGGAAGGTTTTTTTAAATACGTGACTTTATTTCAAGGATATAAGCCTGTTTTTCCAAATGATCCGACCCAGAGCTCTGTGTGAAATAAAAATTGTTAGGTTTGTATTACAGTAATCGCTTGAGGCTAGTAACTATTATTTTCTTTAATTAATCAAACAAAGGCAAAATTGAACAAGAACGTTCGAATGTGTAGCTATTTTTAACAGTTGATCTCGAGCTTCGAAAATGTGCAGTGAACATCTTTATTATAGCGCTACTGTCTTATTTAAGCAACTTTTCTTGTGGCCCTCTTTAATATGATGTAAGAGTAGTAAACAAAAGACTACTAAAACGAAATTACGTATATTTGAATAATTAAAGTGATAAAAATTATTATATGAATAAATAACAAATTCCACAAAAAAATATAATATCAATAATACACACAAGGTGGGAAAAAAATTCATGTCATGTTTATTTAAATGATAAAAAGTTACGCCTAAAATATTTTAGTTGATATCGAAATTAAAAACCCAGGAAGATTAATATGGGGTATCATCTCGTTGGGTTGCTTTTAAGGGGGTAACTTTTTACCTCGGTACAAAATGCACATCATAATATTGTTTTCCTTACTTTTGAATAAAAAGTATGCAGTAAATGTGTTTAAAAACAACTTGCGGAAATAGTTTATTATAATAACCTCTTCACAAAAAAATTACGTACTTTAATGTATTACATTTTCACTAACAAACTTAAAAGCGTGTTTACAGTAGTAATGTAAAGCAGCTAAAATGTAACGCATAAAATTGAATAATTTTCATGTGGTCACCTAATTATTTACAAGCAGTTTGCGCGAATTGCTGTAAAACGCATTTATTGCATACTTTTTATCCAAATTAAGGAAAACAATATTATGATGTGCATTTTGCACCGAGTTCCTCCGTTACCACCTTAAGATGGTCATGAAATTTTCAAGCTCGTAAGTACACAATCTATTATGACAATTCCAAAGTAAAGTAGCTCCATTGGCTTATAGCTTCCGCTACTCCATACCCTAGAACAATAAAGCTCTACGTATTATTAGCTCAAGCGACATCTGCCGTCGACTCTGAACTAATATTTCTTGTCGTATTTACTATTCCACCTCGGATAGACACATAACCCAATCAAATATCGTCTGTATCGTCAGCTAATAAGAGTGTTCCGATGAGTCTAAGAATCATGGTGTTTTGGTAATTGAAACTGGGCTGAAGCCCGCACCTGTGAGAATGGGCTATTAAACGTTTTCTTGTTTTGTTTTGGGACATGTGGTAAATTTGATAAAAAAGCGTCGTAAACTATGTATGTTTATGCAGGCACGGGATTTCGTCAATGAAAATGTGATTGTGGATTGAAAATATGATTTATTTTACACACAATAATGGAATGAAATTTATTAATGTAATGAAATTATTATAAAAGTATTGTAGAAAACGTGACGTCATAAGCAAATTTTTCAGGGTATCAGCAGTTAAATGCAAGATTTCATGCAGATGTTATTCAATAAAGAGTTTAGTTTTCGACGGAAGTATAAAAATAAAGGAAGTTGATGTTTGTTATTATCAACTTTTGGTA
Organism: Ypsolopha scabrella; assembly: GCA_910592155.1. Lineage (NCBI taxonomy): Eukaryota > Metazoa > Arthropoda > Insecta > Lepidoptera > Ypsolophidae > Ypsolopha > Ypsolopha scabrella. The sequence goes on along the minus strand of OU342976.1, from coordinate 16,081,432 downwards.
AAATTTATAAAACATTATTATAAAAAGGCTTGTACTTGTGATTGTCGGCACATGGTAGAACATTCTGATTCAGATTCACGTAAAGTTGTCTACCCAACCGGTTTCGCTATAAGAACATTTTCAAGAGCTTACGTTATTACATGGAATCTATGCGTTATTATGATATATTAGCTTTTGCCGCGTGTTATTCGGTTTAACGACATGCTTTTTTCCGGGATAAAAAGTAGCCTTTGTGTTAAGTTAGGGTATAAGCTATATCCATTCTAAATTTCATCCAAATCCTTTCAGCCGTTTCAGTGTGAAAGAGTAACAAACATACACACACATACACACACAAACTTTCGTATTTATAATATTAGTGTGATGAAAATAACTATTGCTTGGTACTAATTACTGTTTACGTCCAATAGGTATATACCGGGTGTAAAAGCAAAGGTGTGTTAGTATGATCGGTAAAGATATTATTTTAAATACTGGGATCTCTGAACAAAGTACCTCATAATAAGACGATTTTCTTTACTTAAAATACACTAATCGCGTGGACACCCTCACTGGTCGCTGGACACTCGGTTGAGGGGTGCGGGTTGCGGGGTGTAATTAGGTGTGTGGGCAGGCCGGTGAGCTGCGTAGCCATAGCTTAGAAAAATTATGGAATTTTTGGTGAAAATTCAAGGTATATATTTTTTTGTCGTAATGATATCAGAATCGTGTATACTTTCATACCCTAAAGGGATTTTTGACTTTGAATTTACACCCTGTATATATATATAAATATATATACATTACATATATAGGTATACAATACATATTATACTTGTACTTTTCCAAAAAGTATTCTATCTACTCACTGTCCAATGGTATTTCATACAAAGCTGTCACGTCATAGCATACGTGTTGAAATCTTTAAAAAATAGTAAGCTGCTGGATTACATGATTTATGACTGTAGGTGACTGTAATCTGGTCGTGCCACGTGATGCATTTAAATATTTTATGGTTTTATTTTTATACATTAATAGGGAGAAAAACCTTGCAAGTTTGAAAACGTGCAACATATTGCACATATTTAGCAATGTAAACATCATTTATTATTTTGTAAGCTGTTTTGGTGAAACCGGTTGGGCAGAATAGGTTCTAATATAAAATTTGTAGAAACTACAAGTGTTTTGTGTATAACGATGTATAAAAATAAATAAAGAAACATATTCCAATGGATCATACACGATCTCCCATTGGGTATGTTGACGTTTAGGTATATACAAAGAAACAGGAAATATTTCGGTCTTATCCCATCCCACTTCCCACTAAGCCCATCCCACTATCCCACTAATCCCATCCTACTATCCCACTAATATTATAAATGCGAAAGTTTGGATGTATGGATAGATGGATGGATGGATGTTTGTTACTCTTTCACGCCGTAACTACTAAACCGATTGAGCTCAAATTTTGCATGAATATAATTCTAGACCTGGAATAGGACATGGGCTACTTTTTATCCCATAAATCAGTTTCCATAGGATAAAAAATGAGTTTTGAAGTTTCTATAGAAAAGTGATGTGTCACCCTTTCACGTCGTATCTATTGAACCGATTGGGCTGAAACTTCGCACAAATAATTTTCTACATCTAACATGAGACAAAAACTTATTTTTATCCCATAAATCAGTTTCCAAGGAAAAACTATAAAAGGGACATACAAAATCGGAAACACAGAGGCACAAAACACACACATTTCACCAGCTCAGTGTTGACAGCTGACAGTCCGAAAAATATTGATAGATTTTATAGGAGTACACAAAAACTAATTCAACGCGGGCGAAGCCGCGGGCAAAAGCTAGTACTCAATAAATGAATATTCTCTTAGTACTTTATTAGATTTTGCTGTGACTTCGTCCACGTATTTAAGCTTAAGGCGAGGGAATTCCGGAACAGTAACCATCATAATTTGACCCATGACCTGGAAAAATTTCCTTGAATTATCTATAACACTGACTAGGTTGCTAGGACAGAGACTCGACAAAAAATTACACCCCTAAAGGTACAACTAGATATTTCAAAAAATTCATACCTTTTACCTCAATTGGCAAATGGTTTTTCTTCAATCATATAGAATTATAGGATGAAGAGAATATTATCTAGTAAATGTAAGTAAGAAAGTTTTGTAAGAATTTTCATCTCAATACCTAAATAACTCTCGAGGACAATCACATATTGGAATCCTGACAGTAAGGAATGGAACAGATGGCTCAAGCTCGGCGACTACTTAGCCGGGGAGGAATTTTCAATATCAGTTTTAAAGTGATCCCCACGAAAACTTCCAAATACCGTAAATTCTGATTACATTCATCCCTTTCCGTACCCCACTAATATTATAAATATGAAAGTTTGTTAGTTTGCGGTGAAAGTTTGGCCAATACAGGCTATCTATAGAAATACTTTAACAATGGATGTAGTCAACCTTGAAACTACAAAAAACTGCTATTTCATGCATTTTGGTCAAGTACCTACGTTACTACTACATATTTTCCTAATGAAACAGTTGATTCTCTTTTTACGACTTAAATTCTATAGTAAAAGTTGTTTATAGATAGACGATAACCTATCCCTAGCTTTTGGTTTTGCACATAAAATTTACTTTAAGTACAAAATGGAGCCGCTTCCAATAAATGGTTATTTTGCAAGAACGGACATTTTGTCAATGGTAAGCTTACACTCAGCTTTGAAAGAACCTTACCTTGTCATGGATAATTAGTGGCCATGGCTTTACGATTCCCGGCACTTGGTGGAACTTTTCATACATCTTTCATGGAAATTTAAATGTGTTTTTAGGCTTTCTATGATCTTTCTAGAAATTAAACATTATTCCTTGTCTAGATATACACTTAGTAACTACGCCCAAGGTTATGCATTGTAAACATATCCAGTGGCTTATAAGGTAAATTATCGCTAAATAAATGAAAAACTATTGTTTAGTACGAGGTGAGAAGAATATGTGTTTGGATTTACCAAATCAATATGTGTGTTTTGTTCTCGATTATCAAAATTACAATTTGACGTATACTTGACTAAACAGCAAAAATTTCATAAGAGGTGCGACATTAATTGGTCTAGTTGAAGTCTTAAGTTTAAGCGGTGGCATCAAAAATGTCTGGAATCTCTAAGGGTTGGCGATCTATTTACCTGAATTCCTTAAATACCTTGTGCCAGTAGACATACAAATTGAGAATTAAATTCAGACCCTATTCTGTTTCAACTCTTGTCAGTTTAAAACCAGGATTGTAACTGTCTGGATACAATATAAGAAGCCTCTATTTGTAATGTCCTGGAACAAACTTTTTTTTTTCAAAACTTTAGGCTTGATGTTGCAACTCCAAAAGTTTGCTAATAAATAATTTATTTTATTAGCAGGAGCTATTAATATACTTTTAACAGATCTAACTTTAAGTACATCTTTTTTTGACCCTGCTGGAGGGCGAGATCCAATTTTATACCAACATCTATTTTGATTTTTTAGTCACCCAGAATTATATATTTTAATTCGTCTAGGCTCCGCCCGCGTGTTATTCGGTTTAACGACATGCTTTTCCGACATAAAAAGTAGCCTATGTGTTAAGTTAGAGTATAAGCTATACTCATACTAAATTTCATCCAAATCCGTTCAGCCGTTTCACGCACGCACTCACCCTTTCGCATTTATAATATTAGTGTGATATCTATTTATTCAAAATCACAAATATGTAAAATAGCCTTTGAAAATCCTCAAGTTAATATAAATAATTTGATAAATATTCCCATCATCGATGTCACAGATATTTGTTTGATGATTTAAAAGTCAATGGTATAAAATCTTGGATTTAGGTTCCTATAGATATTGGAAGTACCTTAGTATAAGAATCAATGCCATCGCAACTAGAAAAATTTTAATTGAGCTAACCTAATCTGAATGTTTATCATAAAGGATCCCCAAAAAATGTTTATACACAAATATAATTGCGCTTTGCTCCTTATAACTTGAAAGTAGGCGATACTAGAGGCTGGGTACTCTCTGTACCCCTCACCTTTAAGGCAAAGCCTAAAGGCCAAAAGGCCAACAGCACAACAAGTCATTAAAAAATTTCCTTCCGATGAACCAAGGAAAGGCATTTTCTTTTATGTACGCGTCGTTTTAATTTTTTTTACTACCCTTATCTAACCAGAACTAGGACCTCGCTAAAATTCAGGAAGAGAAGCACATAAAGTTGCTGATAGCTGAGTTAGCTATTACTCAGTTAAACACCGACCTGCAAAAAATTAAAGTATGGGCAGATGCACATGGACTGCTTGTCAACCCTAATAAATCACAGGCTGTGCTGCTTGGCAGTAGGTATATGTTAAATTTACTTAAGGGCACTGGAACATTTTCTGTAAACTTCGATGGTACTGTTATTCCATTTTCCAACACTGCTAAGAATCTGGGCGTTATTTTTGACAGCACACTTTCTTGGGTCACACAGATCAACGAAGTAAGCAGAAAAGTCCATGGAGCTTTTCATTCCCTGAAGTGACTCCAGAACTTTCTCCCTTACAAAACTAAAGTCTCTCTTGCTCAGTCTCTTCTCCTACCGCTTATTGACTACAAAGATGTCTGTTTTCTTGATGCCAATGTGGAGCTGGTCAATAAGCTTGAACGTCTTCAAAATCTTGGTATTAGATTCATCTATGGTTTACGTAAATATGATCATGTATCTCATTTTCGTCGTGAGCTTCAATGGCTCCCCATTCGACTTCGTCGTCACTTTCATATTCTAACTCAACTCGTACTCAACTTATAGTATAATCAATAACCCCCTTTCCCCTGATTATCTCCGTGTTCGTTTTGAGACCCTGTTTTCAACGAACAAAATTCCCCGATCACACACTGTTTCTCTCCTTAAAACCCCATTACATAGTTCTGCGTCGTTTAGCAAGTCTTTTAACGTTGAGGCTGTCAGACTCTGGAACTCGCTTCCAGCAAATATTCGTGATTGTTCTATGAATATATTTAAAAGGCGACTCAAAGTGCACTATATATCACTCTCATGAGTATCTTTTAGCATTTTAATATAGTATCATTAGTATATATGTATGTATTAGTATTCTTATTTATATATTAATGAGTATATATGTATTAGATTATGTATTATATATTATTCAATTATTAATAAATGTACACTTATGTATGTCTACCTATTTACTATCTTTTCTCTAATCCCCAGAGGTAAACTGGAAGAAATCTCTTCTTAGAGATAAGTTTGCTTTTGTACATGTTTATTTGTTTAGTTTTATTTAAAAATAAGTTTTTAGTGTACAATAAAGAATAAAGAATAAAGAATAATGTTGTCCCTCTCATCGATGCTCTCGGTCGATGAAGCTCACATGGCACGCTTGCTGCCAACCCTAGCACTAGCTCACGCACACACACAAGCGTGTGCGGACAAGCTAATGCGATCTCGGCAAGATTCTTTGGAGTGTCGGAGGTGTACAGGTATTTGGAGTAACAGTAGTAAATAAAGTGTACGCTATTCAGTGAAGCTCCTTTCACTTTATTGCACACAGAACAAGATATTTACAATTATTTATTTTGGTTGTAGAACAGGCTCGCCTGTGGAGGTAACACTATTTTACTCGCAAATCCTCCCAAAGTTATTCGGGGGAGGGTAAGAGGACAGCTCGCAGACAGGTCAGGTGGCTCACCATTGCCTGAGCTAGGACCGATTGATGACGGTATATCATATCCATCCCAAATTGCCGGGCGGGCCTTATAAAATAAACAGACTGGTGACGGGCAGTGGCGTCACTGGAGGGTTTCGGCACCGCGCTCATCAACCCGCCTACCCAACGTGTGTGAGTAAATGGGTATTTCTTCCAGGGGGACCGCCGAGAGTGGCGAAATGTTGAAAAGGCCTAAGTCCAGCAGTGAACGAAACGGGCTGATGCATGATGAATAGTCTTGTTAAGCCCTTGAATAAAATATTTCATTACATTTAAAGTTCAACTAAAAACCCCTTTTCATATTTTCGTGTTAAATTAAAAAACCTGAATACTAACACTTGATCGACCAATTAGCTAGGACATTTTAAAAATCGTCGTTAATCTTTAATAACGTTAATGAGAATTAGGACGGCCAATTCAATAAAAATGCTTACACAAAAAATCTGATCTCATTTCACTCTCCATTCATCTTTGCTTCCTTTGATCTAAATTTAACATCCTGTAGGCAGGAATTCAGGAAAACAAAATCTAGATCAAATATATAAATTTAAAACATCTGTGTTCAGAAATACCAGAGGTTTCCGAGAATAATTATCTTTTACAAACAAACTCCACGTTTGATTACTCATCCACAATAAAGTGGAAATGTTTAATCTATGGTGATTGATGCATACAGCTGTAGTACGGTCACCTAAAAAATTCGGAGATATAGACGAAGACACTGTCATAGGATTTTGTTCCTAAAGTTTTCAGCATAAAGGCCACAATGGTTTCTAGTTGACAATAGTTTGCTTTTCAATGAAATCTCAAACGCGATGTGAGTAATCTATCATTCATAAATCATATTGTAGATTTATAGGGTGCTAAAAGATTTTCTCGTCAAGGAATGCGCAAGCGAAGGCTTAAGAGGAACCTTGAGTGAATTCTAGTCATTGTAGTTCCACTTTCAATGTAATTCCGTTATACTTACAACTCTCTTCAAATAACTTTGAAGTAAAGAACTGTATAATAATATCAATCGCACATCCGGTGCAAGAACGTCATAAGTGCAAAAAAGTAAAAATTGAGAAAAATGTATAAAAACGTACATAATTTGACCACATACCTGGTACGTAGTTTTTCGTCTGAGGGCTCTTTTGTCTTTGCTGTTTTGGCGCAATTTAGCGAGTAACTGGAGAGACAACGTCTTAGGGTCAGTTGTTCCTCGCGCTCTCGGATGTACATGTGACGTTCTTGCACCGGATGTTCGTTATATATCTACCGTCTTCGAATACATCACCTGTATTGTTACACACGTTTACAAAGTTATTTGACCCAGTTACCAGAGTATTGTTCAAGATCAAGATTTTGTAGTAAACTGTACCACAAAATTTAGATTCCTTCTGCAGGCCTTAAATCTTTTAAAGATTTTTTTGAGATCATCGCTAATGGTACCAAAGGTAAAGTTAGTTATCCAAAGGAGGGTCCGAAAATCTGAAACTTTACATGGTCTACTATTTATAAGGATACTGTATTTTTCATACCAATGATATAGACTCAAAAATATGTGTATCTACACTTTGTGTTATAACTGCTAATGTTTTCAGATACCATAAACATTACATAAGAAATTTTTTTCTCATATCAATTTCGCAAATTTCTCCCGCCAACTTTGTTTTTGGCTATATCTCCGGAAGTAGTTGTTAGATTCTAATGCGGTTTCCTTTTTCTAAAACAAGACAAAATTTCCTAAATAAAACAAAACGAAGTTTTTTTTCTTCAGAGAAAGTTTTAGTTATATATATCAATATATTTATGTATGTATAGATACTATATATAATAATATATGTCTATTTAAATGTAGAGAAATAGAAAGAAAAATAAAAAAATATAAATTTATGAAAAATGGGTAGGCGTAAAATTTGGGTCTCAAATTACAATCCACAATTTTTTTTTAATTTTTTTTTGTTACCCATCTTTTTTGCTTTCCAATGATACCAATATTACTAACAACGTGAAATTTAAGTCATTTTGCTAACAGAAACTGGTAATAGTACTCGTCCATATGAACAACTTTTATTATGAAGCCAATCCTGAAATCGTGAAAAAAATATCAGCTGTTTCATACATTTGGGTCGTGTAGGTATTTAACTTTTCTATAGAACAGCTGATATTTTATTCACGATTTCAGGGTTGGCTCCATAGTAAAAGTTGTTCATATGAACGAGTACTATCACCAGTTTTAGTTAACAAAATGACTTCAATTTCACGTTGTATATAAATATTTTTCTTGTATGAGTCGGCAGACCGTTTTGTAACTGACAGACAACGCAATGCCTAAGCCGCTGAACATAAAAATTATGGACATACGTTCCATAACTAATTCTTTATTTTTCTGTCAAAATTCACCCCAGCGGGCTGTAAACTTTTGTGTTAAAAATGCGCCCTCAACGGGTACAACAGGCTGTTTATATTCCAAATCCACGAGGATGAAGTCGCAGTCGTTTAGGTCCTTACATTTAAAATTGGCGTTTCATACAAAAAAACAAAACGAAAAAAAATTAAATTATATATTTAATCAATCAAAGTTTGTACTATTGCTATATCTATGAACCTTAGCCATTTAATAGGTATTTCATTGATTCCTTTACTGAAGAAATTGTGGGAGCGAGAATCAATAAAATCTTTGAAGGCGGTTTGGACTGCCTCATCGGAATTGAATTTGTTCCGTGCAAGATGTCGTCCAAATTCCGGAAAAAGTAGTAATCTGTTGGAACAAGGTCCGGGGAGCATTGTGAGTGTCGGAGACATTCCAATCGCAGCTCTTCTTATTTAGCGGCCTTCACTCGTGGAGTGTGTGGTCTAGCGATGTCCTGAAGCAGCAGTGGGCTAGCTAGAGCAATTAACCAATACTCACCAATAGCACTTTGGGTCAACTTTCGCTTGTTGCAGGATTCGGCCGGTTGTCCTGGGTTCAACCATTGTGATAAGCGTTTTCGTTTATCGTATAGGATCCAATTTTCATCGCAAGTAACGATACAATTCAAAATCCCCTCATTATTGTTCCGGTTGAGTAATGCAACGCAGCAGATCTTTGTTTGTGTGCATCAGTCAAATCATGCGGTACCCATTTTCCAAGCTTTTTCACTTTTCCAATTTATTTCAAGTGAATTAAAATTATTTTATCACTCACATCGAAACGTTTACTCTGACGTGGTTTGCGATGCATCCGCTTCCACGATCACTTATGATGATGTGGACACCGAGAGGGAGCGGAGGAAGCTGGCTGTAAGAAGCAATATGCTGGCCCGCAGATTTGCACGTTGTACTGATAACGTAAAAAGTCAGTCAGTCCATGTACACGTGTAGTCTGCGGGCCAGATAACCGCAAAAATCATTCAGTGCCCTCCGTGTCCAATACAACAATGCGTTCAGGGTGCTTGGGTTTGGACAACTTGCGTCTCCGGCCGTCCACGGGCCTTGTTCTGTAGGTCAAAAATTCCAGAACGAAAACGTTAGAGCCAAAACCGTACCGTGTTTACTTTTGCAGTAGCTGCTCCATACACATCTTTAATCCTTCGAGCTGTTTCTGCCGCGCTGGTGCCAGAAATGGAACACGTACTCGTAAATAACACGATATTTTAAGTTTTCCATAATGTGAAAATAGAAACACGTTAAAAGAAAAATCAAATCCGCGAAAATAAAACCACGAGCTTAAATTTGGATATGGAACGCCAGATATTTTGAGACCAAACTGGCCAGTTCGACAAAATGCCAATTTCAAATGTAAGGACCTAATATTATAAATAGAATTTAAAATATGTATTAATAAAATACATACTCGTTTATCACATCCATCCATCCATCCATCCTTCAGCCTGTTTCGTCCACTACTGGACATAGGCCTTTCCAGGATTTCCTCCTGGAAGAAATGGCCATACTCACACACGCTGGGCAGGCGAGTGGGTGAGCTCGGTGCCGAAACCCTTGCACCAGTGACGCCGCTGCCCGTCACCAGTCTGTTTTATACAAGGCCCGGCAATTGGGGATGGATATACCGCCATCCATGATAGGCTATGGTGGGCCGCCTGGTCTTGCCTGAGAGCTGTTCTCTTACTCTCCCCTGAATAACTTCGGGAGGAATTGTGAGTAATATGGTGGTACCTCCACAGTCGAGCCCGGCATCAGCACTACCACCTATACCTATATCACATACTCTAACAAATTACGGTATTGTTAATATTTCGATAGTCAAACTGAAGATGGCGGTAGCTTAGACGGTAGAACGCTGGCCTCTTACTCTTGAGACCTACCTAGGTTCAAATCCCGGTTGGTCATGCGCACCAATAAGATTTTCGCAATTTATGTGCATAGTATTTGTGTTTTAACCTAACACTTGCTGAATGTTGAAAGAAAACACCGTGAGGAAACCTTCATGCCCTAAGGGGCGTGTATTTGTGCCCGAAACACGGCAATAGGGCTCAACACCACCCATCACGTTGGGACGTAATAATCGTCGGTGAAACGCAGGTATACCAGTGTGACCTATGACTGAAGTGCAAGTTACAGTTCACAATCAAGAACACCCCTGATACCCTTCGGAGATTCATGTCGTGACGATATATATATATTTTTTTTTCAATTTCAATCTAAAGATTAGTAAGCCAATGGCCTTCAAGTCAGCAATTTAAAAGACACATACATCAGCCTCTAAAACGCTTAAAATAAAAACTTGATTAATATCACATCTAAATTAGTAACTAGGTCCATTTGCGATACAAAATGTAAACACATATTTTATAGTTTGTCGTCCATTGAGGTAGAAACGTGGGAGTGGGATGGCGGTTTTCCAAAAAAAGCGTAGTTTTTTACTGAACGTAATTATCAAAATGCCAAATTTGATGCTTCACTTCCTTGTGACAAACTGATTCTCGGGTAATCGAAGTTTTGAAACAAAGCTTTATAAACTGAAATACAGAAATCTGTCTATACTTCTATACTAAATAACAAAGATAAAAAGTCGTGTCTGTACATTAAATATTTACGTGAAAACTAAAATAGGTGATTAGATTACTCGTAGTAATCGTTCTGAGGCAAAACCATTTTTTTTCTGCTTGTCTATCTATTCCTTTTTAACTCTAGAACCACTCAACAGATTTCGACGCGATTTTCTTTATTATCATCGTGACGCTGACCAACATTATATGTTTTAAGAAGTTTAAAAAAATAAACACCAAGCTAATAACTATCGATACAACTCAAAGACTGAAAGTCAATTCCACGCGAGCGAAGCCGCGAGCAGAAGCTAGTTTCTTAAAAAAAACGCAAAAAAAAAAAAAAAACAAACTGCCTCGATTCACTTGTCATCTGAAAGCTGCTGCTCGTAACTGAAATCGGGTCGTAGTATTTTGTTGTGATGGACTTTCACCAGAGAAATTATAATATTAGGCTTTTACAATTATTTACCAGCGATATTTTTTAAGACTACGTAAAGTACCTTTTATACATACTGGTGTGAACAAAACTTCGAGTATATTGGTGTCGATTCGGTGCAACACGACTTAACCCTTAAATGCATGATTTTTTCTTTTTGCATATATATATAGATATATATATATGTATATATATATATAGATATATATATATGTATATATATATATAAATTAAAATTTTAATTTAATAGTGTGATGCGTAGTTTTGTGTACACGTATGTCTACTTATTAATTTATTATGATTTTTGATTTTTTAAAGCTGCTGCTCGTAACTGAAATCGGGTCGTAGTATTTTGTATATATATATAGTTTTGTGTACTTTTTCCGATTTTATATATATATCTATATGTATTAAAATTTTAATTTAATAGTGTGATGCGTAGTTTTGTGTACACGTATGTCTACTTATTAATTTATTATGATTTTTTTTATTTATCAGAGGGGTTTGCTGGAAGAAATCTCTACTTAGAGATAAGCTCGCCTGTGTACATCCTATTTCTAACCTCAATTGTAATTATATTTATGTGTACAATAAAGTATAAAGTATAAAAAAATAAAATATTTTACGTTTTTTTTCCAAAAGGTCTCGTTACGACATCGTTACAAAATAATAATGCAAATCTAATAATGAAGTTTCAAAAAATCATATAAAATCAAGAAATAAAGTTTGAATCAAATGCATTGAACATTATTATTGCTCCATCTCTCTTATACATACTAATACCAATTATTTTGAGTTATCATTTTAAATATTTATTTATTTAATTAAATACTGGTATGTTGCCAATTGGCAACACAATGCATTTAAGGGTTAACACTTATTTTAAGCTTCCTGTCCTTCTCTTTTCGTTACAGAAAGAAAAAGACAGAATGCTTAAATTAAGTTTATTCCTGTCAAATAAGTTAAGTCGGGTTGCACCGAATCGACACCATTATATCGCACAATATTATAAGCGCGAAAGTTCGTGTGTGTGCGTATGTTTGTTACTCTTTAACGCTGAAACGGCTGAACGGATTTGGATGAAATTTAGAAGGGATATAGCTTATACCCTAACTTAACACATAGGCTACTTTTTATCTCGGAAAAAGCACGTCACTAAACCGAATAACACGCGGGCGGAGCCACGGCCAAAAGCTAGTACTTCCAGAAAAATTAAACTCGTCCAGTGCCAAGGCCGGATGCCAAGTTTTATACCGCATACCATACCTGAACTGCTTAAGTTTATTACTACCTCCATGGCCGGTAATTTTAGATTTAACAGCTTATTGTGCGTAGGTTTCTAAAAGTTTCCTGTTTATACTGATAGCTTTTGACATGATTAAAGTAAAGCTAAACCTAACTTTAAAGAACATCAGTTTGAACCATAGCTCTGTGTTCTAGTCATTGAAGCAAGATATTGTTCAAAAAGTGACCTGCCGTCAGTTGAATGTTTGTTAAAGGCCTTAAGAGAAGCTAAGGTGTTGCCACTTAAAAAAAAACGTTTATTATTTGCTTCGTTAAATAACTAGAAATAGCAATGATCCACTTTTAAATAGCAAAGTTTTCATAAGCAACGTCTATTATAGCCAACATTTCAAGTTATGCCAAAAGCGGCCGTTCTCAGCAACATTTAAAATTTTAGCTTGTCAAAGATTATTATTTTGTATCAAATTTTAACTTCTTTTTTATTAATTATTATTAAAACCGAAATGCATAAACGATTTTAGTTCGTCAAAAAAGTTGTCTGTAAATTCTGTGCTATTTTAATTAAAGAACTAATGGCATGTGCTATGTTGTGCAATCTTCAGATTCCTCACAGTACAAAAAGAAAGAAAGTCGTATTTCTGCACGAGTTTTGTCAATGAAATATTTTACTTGAAACTACGCTACAAATATTTTCAAAGTGTCATGTGTAAATATTCTCCATACATCTGGATCCTAGAGAAATTCTTCAGTCGCAAATTGACAAACAGACAGATGGTCATATACCGGAACTTCACTGATATTCACTATTGTTACGATAAAAAAACCACCTAGGGAGGGGTTACAGGAGAGGTTACAAACATTAAACAATTAATGGTAAAAAAGAATCTTGCTAAGGCAAGATTCAAACGTCGACCTACTGACCCCAACAAAGATAAGTACTTACGTATTCGGAATCACTGCAACAAGGTGTGTAGAGACGCTCAACGACGCCATATTCATGAATCCGTCGAAAACGGTGATCCAGCCAAAGTCTGGAAATTTCTCAAATCTCTGGGTGTGGGTAAATCTCGTAAAGACTCAATTTCGAAAGATTTGAACTTAAATTCACTTAACCAATATTTTTCTTCTTCGTCCACTATTGACAGTGCAACGAAAATAAAAACTCTAAACTATCTTTCTTCAATCCCAACACCCGGCTACCCTTCTTTTAGTTTTAGTCAACTCACCGATTGTGATGTTAAGAAACACATCAATGCGATTTCATCCAACGCTGTAGGAAGTGACTGTATTAGTCGTAAAATGATCGTTCCTATCCTTGATATCCTCTTACCCATCATCACCTGTATCCTCAATCGATCCATCTCCACAGGATCTTTTCCGAACTTATGGAAAGATGCTCAAGTGACTCCCTTAGCTAAAAAAGCAAATCCCACTACTTTTTCTGAGTATCGTCCTATTTCTATCCTTTTGTTTCTTTCCAAGGTCCTTGAACGTGCTGTCCATCATCAGTTAAGTGTTTTTTTGAACAAAAACAACCTTCTGAATCCTCATCAGTCAGGTTTCCGCCCTGGTCATAGTACCGCTACGGCCCTTCTAAAAATTACTGATGATATACGCAAAGGAATGGATGATGGACAACTCACAGTTTTGACCCTACTTGACTTTTCTAACGCATTTAATACAGTTGACTTTGAAATCCTACTGGGTCTGCTACGTTCTCTTAACATATCTCCAACGGTGATTGACTGGTTTCGTAGTTATCTACAGGGGCGCCGGCAACGTATCCGCATTGATGATACCTTTTCTGAATGGTGCGACACTACTGCCGGTGTTCCTTAAGGTGGCGTCCTATCTCCTCTTCTCTTCGCTATATTTATTAATAATATATCTCAGTTTATTTCTTCGTCCTACCACCTTTACGCAGATGATCTCCAAATTTACACTCAGGCCAAATTAGAAGATCTTCCAGAAGCCATAGCTACGACAAATGCCGATCTATCAAAAATATCTGTCTGGAGCAACGAATATGGTTTAAAAATCAATCCCTCCAAGACGCAAGTCATTATCATCGGAAGTCCTTGGTTCACCGATAGGATTGACTGGCAAACAATTCCTACTATTGTATTTGATGGGACTATAATACCATACAGCAACAAAGTAAAAAATTTAGGTCTCCTATTAGATAGTTGCCTGTCATGGGACCCCCAAATAAATGAAGTTAGCAGAAAACTTTTTGCGGCTGCAGGAGCTCTGAGAAGGCTTCGAAATTTCCTCCCGACTGCTACTAAAATTGCGCTTGCACATTCCTTGTTACTACCGATTCTCGATTACGCAGATATTTGTTACCTCGATCTTACGCAGGTCCAACTTGATAAACTCGAACGTCTTCAGAATTTCTGTATTAGGTTCATTTTTGGTATTCGTAAATTCGATCACATTTCTGAATTTCGTTCGCGTCTTAATTGGCTTCCTATTCGTCGTCGTCGCAATTCTCATATTCTGTCTCTTTTGTATTCTGTATTAAATAATCCTGCCACCCCATCATATCTCAAAGCTCGCTTTCAGTTTCTTCATGGTACTCATGACCGTATCTTACGGTCCTCTCAAAATCTACTCCTGGCTACCCCAATGCATTCATCGTCCTTCTATGACAATTCCTTTTCAGTACAAGCCGTCCGTTTGTGGAATGATCTTCCTCTATCTATAAGAAGAGCACCTTCCCTACCAGTCTTTAAGAGACTGGTAAAAGAACACTACCTCTCACTCTGACCACTGAACTATCTACATTCCTCTTAAAGTTCATTTATTATTTATGTAATATATGTATGTATGTATATATTTATTCATTCATGTTATTTATCTATAATACATTATTATTTTTCTTTTAATTTATTAATGTAGATTTTGTATAGTATATTTTAATATTATTTTAAAATTAGTGCACCGCCTATTCATCAATCTCCTTTTAAACCAGATTCTACCCAAAGGTTGTCTGGAAGAGATCGCTATAAGCGATAAGGCCGCCTGATTGTACCTACGTTATTTGGCTATTGTAATTTATATTATTTTTGTTTCCTTCTGTGTGGTGTGCAAATAAAGTTATATTGTATTGTATTGTATTGTATTGTACAGGCAGTTGCGTAGTAAAAGTCAACCAAAGTTACCAACTTCCGTAGATTTTTGCGGAAGTCCCTGGAAGTCGCTCTCCCAGTTTCTGCGTAATCGTGCTTTATAATAAAAAATTATATATATATATTTATTTCATGTGACACAGAGACTCATATAGGCAGCAACGTAAAAAGATAAATTAGATAAATACATAGAACATACATTATAATGTGTCACTTGAAATGAAGTTTTTTTTTATTATTGTCCATGGTCTTACACGCTTTGCACCCTTAGACCATTTAACACTGGACCTGGCAAAGCGCGACTCTTAGTACTGAAATTATTCTGCCGTTTTCCACGGGAGGGGGGGGTAAACACGCACAGCACACATTTACTCATTCACGCACATTCCTGCGAAAAATTGATATGTCACACTAAATCAAAAGCTGCAACACAAACACAAAACGCGCACACAAGCAAACTTACATGAACAAATTGTTCATGTACTTCGGCAGAGCAGGATAAGTGCGCTTGCCTAGACCCGTGTTAAATGGTCTAAGTTTGCACCAGGCGTAAAATTTTTGCAAAAAAGATGAAATCGTAAGAAATAAATCTAAAAGCCAAAAAACAACTGTCACTTCGGTAAAAACAATTTACCATCAAAGAAATATCCGCTGACCCACTTATCGCACTTATTACTGTTGCAATACAGGTGATAAGTGGACTTGGGGATTCATGCCTTGATAGTACACAAATACAGTATGCAAAAACATGTGCAAAAACTGATATTTTGTAAAATTAAAGTAGCTGCAAAATTATTAGATTTTCTAGTTAAAATTCACGTCTTTTCGGGAATTTACAGCTAAATGAAATAAAAGGTTACTATTAAAAAATTAAAAGATCGATTATTATTTTTTGTTACAAAATCGTAATAAATTACTCTGAAGCACTACTATTTCTTCATGTAAAAACAATGTAGGTACACAAATACTATTTATAGGCAAAAAATGTTTTGTTATGACATTATAGGAGCTTCAAAATTGTTTGATTTTTCACTTTTTTAAGAATTTACACCTAAACTCATGACTACGGAATATCCAATTATTTTTATATGTATTATTTTAACAAAATTATTAAATATACAATTTTATTTTCATAGAGTATATTATTTTTACCGTTATAGTTTATTCTTGTTATTTCGTTCCAAATCTGTCATTTTTGTCTTGACTCCAAAAATAGTTATCCGATAAATAAACAATCAAATCTCTATTACGTGGGACGCACTATAAGTTTCGGGAATGAATATGAAAAAATACTATTAAAGGTACAAAATTAATTTATTGTTTTTCAAAATAATCTCCCTTGGCGTCTATGCACTTTTTCATTCGATCAAACCAGTTTTGAAAACTTTTGTGCCACTCCCCTGTGGTGACCTCTGAAACGTGTTTTTCATACTCCTCGACAGCCTCTTCTGGTGATGAAAATCGTTGACCGCGTAATTGGTTCTTAATTTTTGGGAACAGAAAAAGTCACAAGGTGCCAGGTCGGGACTGTATGCAGGATGACTCATGAGTTCTACATTTTTCGTCTTCAAAAAGTCGTTTGTCTGTCTGGCCGTGTGAGAACTAGCATTGTCGTGGTGCAGGATGATACGGCGTTTACGGTTATTTTTACGGAGTTCGTCAATAACTTCCGGCAAACAAATGGTCGTGTACCAGTCACTATTCACGGTACGACGATTCTCTAAAGCAACAGTAGCCACGTGTCCAGTTTTATTAAAAAAAGAAGCAATCATCCGCTTAGATGCACTTTTCACGCGCGCCACTTTGGTTGGTTTCGGCTCATCTTGAAAGACCCATACGCTCGATTGCTGCTTTGTTTTGGGATTGTAGCAATAAATCCATGTTTCGTCACCTGTTACTATGTCCCACACCAAATTTGACGCACCTTCGTTGAATCTGGTAAGCATGGCACTGCACCAAGTGACGCGGTCCGTTTTTTGAGCCTCGGTCAAGTTGTGTGGGATCCACCGTGAGCACAGCTTTCTCACACCCAAATGTTTGTGTAGGATTGATTGTATTTGACTCATGCCTATTTCTAAGGATGCGCGAATTTCATGGTAGGTCACATGCCTGTCTGTTTCAATCATACGGCGCACAGCATCGATGTTTTTGTTGGTCACAGCGGTGGACGGCCGACCATCGCGAGATTCGTCACTGAGATTGATACGACCACGCTTGAATTCTGCAAACCAGCTATAAACAGTCGTCTTGCATGGTGCTTCATTGCCAAAAGCTGTTTCAAGCCGAGCGATGCTCTGTTGAGCTGTCAAATTACACTTAAAATCGTAGAAAATCATACTACGAAAATTTTCCCGAGTTAAATCCATGTTGATGCAGACACACAATTTTTTAAATAGCGCCACAAGGTAAAAACAAAAGACAGTCAGATGAAACAAACTGCATTCTACAGCCAAAGAGTTCTATTTTCAAATGTTGCAATAAATTTTTAAATATTGTTTATGTAAGTGGCCAGTTCCGGAAACTTTTAGTGTTACCTATGTATACTCTAGGGTAACTTAGTTATATTGCATCTGCCATAGTGCCCAATCGATTATCGTATCTCATAAATTAGATTCCCTTGTCAATTAAATCCATCTCACAGGAATCCAATCACGTTACATACTCGAGCACATCCGATATACAGTTAGTTAGTGTTGTATGCAGTTATGTATGAACTTTGTACGATCATGTTACGGTTAAATACCTTTTTTTGACAAACAGTGGGTTAACGCTGAAAAGTGTCGGTACGAAAGCGTGAAAGAGCGTGAGAGTGAAAGCAGGCTAGGCAAAGACTTCCGTAAAATCCACAGAAGTGGGTAACGGATGGACTTGATGAACTCATACTACGCGACTGCCTCCAACCACGGTACGGCTTCTCATTACGTCATACCGGAACATAATTATGCATAATATGTCGAAATACTGAACTAGAGAAACTTACTGCGAATTTCACGACATTCTGCGTTACAGCTCAATAAACGTATCTGCCAACTTGAAGATGTTAAATAAATTGAGTCTATTTTTCAAATATTTGTTATCTCATTTTTATTCCCCAAGAAGTAGAAACCTTTGCTATTAATGTCCGTCCTTCCACATCATAAGCTGAAGAAGAACTAGGTGATGAAATGGTTTACGGAAGATAAAAAAAGTGTTCTTTGTGTATTCATATTTTCACGCAATTTTACAACTTTATAATGTGTATGAAGTACGCCTGAATGTTTTTTTAAAGTAGGAGTATGTTTAAAGTCAAGATAGAGTTATAGGTTCAAAAAGGTTGAGAATGCATGCTGCACAGCCACTTTACTTGTTTTACGTCTCTAAAATACGATGAGTCTTGCAAATTATACAATAATTTTTACCAAGAACTCCAATGAAAATCACAAAAAAAGACTTCATTTTTAAGCAAAACAGGAAAATAAAACAACAATGGAAATTAAAAACGATATAAAAACACGAAAAATATGTTTCTTAGATCCAGAAAACTAATAATTGAATCGTTGCTTTGTTCCTTTCCTGTTCAAAGATATAAATGCTTATTTTTTTTTAAACTACAAACCAACAATGGAAATTAAAAACGATGAAAGCAACACAAAAAGAATATTTCTTTGATCCAACGAACTAATAATTAAATCGTCGCTTTGTTCCTCTGTTTAAAGATATAAATGCTTATTTGTTTTTTTAAACTTTGTTTCCTTTTGAATTTTTGAATTGAACTTTGAATTGTTAGCACTATCATCGTTTTAATTCCTGCTCTTCAAGTTTGGAGGAGAATGAAATGTAAGAGTTATAGTCAGGATTATAGCAATCTGACATAAATTTACCAATCTACCCCTTTGGGACATGATGATTAATTACACTTGTTCTTGTTTCACAATAATTATACCCAACCGGTTTCGATTTTACACCATTATCAAGGGTTTAGCTTTAATAACACATTTTGCATGATATATACATTAGTTTGATGTGCAATCCATGAAATATGTCGTTAATTAGTCTCCCTTGGGGAGACAAGCGTGTATGTGATAAAAGCGTAACTGTTTGACCTAACTTTATTCGATACGAAGGAATGTCATAGAATGCTTCGCGACTTCAGTTTAACCGTAACACATACAATGTCCAACATCTAGATCGTGTTATTCATGTCAGTGCGGTGTTCAGATAAGGGAATGTTGGGATCATGACATATTGAGGGTGTGTAGGGTGTAATAATGTGCATGTTGTAGCTATTCTGAAGTGTTATTTGATAGATTGACCATTAAAGTCTCCGTATGACGTCAAACACATTCGAATGAGGGTTATACTCGTAATTGGAATGTTTTCTTTTTAGGTTGCTAACACTCCTTATCTTAAATCATCTTGTGCTGCAAAATCGCAAGTGTCAGCTTTTATAGAAATTTCTATCTGATTATCAGAGTTTTGAAAAGATTTCTTCATTTAATAGATATTGATTATTTTAAATTCGAATTCAAATAGGCGAGCTCATCTCTGAAAGATATTTCTACCAGCAAACACAGTTGGTGATGAGTGATGAGAATTGCAAGTTATGTAGATTTATAAATATTTTATTATACTGTTGCAAAAATTCCGTTAAGTTATGGTTTTTGGGGAATAACCTCTGATAAATCTAAAGGCTTCGGGTTTTTTGTGTACTCATTTTTTTTTCAAAGATTCAAATATTTATTATCAAGATTTTTGGTACAAAATAAAGATTGCAAATACATATGTCGAGGAGACCAAAAATAATCTGCACCTTCAGGCGTACAAATTTCAAAGTATAATATCTACAAAATTTACACTTAAATAATATTTTTTTAATGCCACCGTCAGTATAAAATTAATCTGAATTTTGGTTTGTTTTATGTTTAAAGTATTCACCAATAGATTAAAAGCAGTTGCTTAATAGCCGAACATGAAGCTTCCTCTTAAATCGGGTAAAGGGTAGCTCTTTTAAATCATCATGCAGTTCATTATAAACCTGGACTGCCATTTGGTATACATTCTGCTTGGTAAGGGACAATTTGCATGGTGGTACCACAAATCTATTCATTGTGTTACCTAGGGGTTGTTTTTTGCAAACTTCTCGGACCTTTCGAAAAATCCCGGGATTTTGCTTTACGAACAAGCTTTGGGGAATAATGGCTGACGAGAAAATATTCAAGGCATATAATATCAAAGATATACACCCGCACCAGCCGCCCACTTTTCCCTTGTATTCGCAGTGGTAACTACGAAAAGTATATCTGTTTCAATTATTTTAATGGCAGATACTAAAACTAAAAAAAATTGAAATTTTACAAAGAAGGCTCTATACAATGGCATGTGATGTATTGAGAAATCTATATGCAGTATTTTGCTACGGCGTAGCTATTTAGAGTCATTAAAAAGTATAATTAATAAGCTGTTAGTGTTCCATGAGTACATACATATCGATACGTAATGAATCCACACACTCGGTACACCCGCTTTTTACCGACGATTATTACGTCCCAAACGTGATGGGTGGTGAGCTTTATTGCCGATGTGCCTTCCAAAGCACACAGACCGTGAGAAAATGTATGTGCATCGCGGGGAATGAACCCACGACCTCTGGATTAGCTGGCTATTACTGCTTTACTACTCGGCTACAAAGTAAATGTTGTCAAAAAACCGGCAACTGAACGTGTTATATATTACCAAGTATTTTGATGACCTAAAAGTTTGTCTGACTGGGTTTCAAGAAAAGAGCTAAGCATAAAAAAATTAAAAAGTTGTGATTTTTCAATAATTATATTTGAGTATCCATTGATTGACTGACTCAATTGATCAATCTAGAAGCGAAAGAAGTGTGTCAGGATTAGATCTGTAAGTAGTAACTGGCTTCTCTTTTTGGAACATCGCTAAAGTTCCCCTGTTTTATTTGCACACCCTCTTTACATAATTATAGATTTTACTATAGTATTGTTAAAAATAAAACGGGCAAGAAATATTTAATGCACATTTTTTAATAAAATACAAAAATTTCCCCAGCTATCCAAAACAAATATTATTTTTCTTCCTCACACTTTAGGCTCAATAGCAATAGCGAAACAAAATTCTTAAAACTACAACATTTTACAATATATTCTAAATACCTAGATCAAAACTGAAAACAAACATCTGAAATAATAACTTTTCCAAAATACAGCAAAGAAAAATATTTTATAAATACCAACCTGCCTCCAAAAAAACTATTACGACCACCAAAAAATCCAAAAATTATTCCACTATAATCACATCACAACGCATGTTCCAAACACTATCAAAAAAAACTTTGGGTTCCGTAAGCGTCCTCACACTAACATGTCTACCCTTCACGCGCGTCTGATCTCGACTAAACGCCGGCAAAAGCAAAAGCGTCAAAGCTATTATGACCTAATGAACAAATGTATGACAAATAGCATTGTTGTCCCGAGCACCTCCTTTGTGGAAGAAAGATATGCAATAATTACGAACAAACCATTATTTATTATAAAACATACCGTAAAATACAATCACATGGCTTTGATTTAACCATATTATTTGCGTAAGTAAATTTTTATTGTTTCACCTTTTATAGAGTTTTGTTGACTGGAAAATCTGTGACTTTTAAATGTATTATTTAAACGTACAGAAAAATAGGCAGGCAAACACCGAGATGTAATTCTATGAAAATGTTTGGTCAGTCAGAAATGTAGAGTTGAAATCTGATTATTTTAACGTATTGGATCGACACATTTTTACTATTTTCCTGTTATGTTTGAGATTCCAGTCAAGTTCTCGTTATCTCTGTCACTGAATACCAGATTTCGCATCAAGTAGAACTGACCTCTTTGAGGTTTCCTTATTGTCTAAAATAGCGCGCTCTGAGCCGTGGCGTGTCTGATCCGACAACCGAAACATTGCGCGTTCTCAAAAAACGTTTTTACGTTGTAATTTTTATGAAAGTATCCTATAAGTCTAAAACTATTTGTACCTTTTCATTAATTACTTGCTACGACGTGCATTTTTGATGTAATTTGGTTATGTAAATTTTATACAAAACGAAAATAATCTTGAAATATGGACAATGTCGGATTTTTCTCGAACAAGCAAGGTATTACGTATTGACCGTAAAAATCTGCAAAATGGGTGTATCTAAAATATTTTTTTTTTTCAGACATAAAATATTACAATTTCATAATAATTTGAAAAGAGACAAAATCGGGATAAGCCGGGATTAATCGGTCCGTTTTAGATGGTTCGCTTTTCGCAGTCGGTAGGGCGCAAACTGAACCTTGAGACCTTAATATCTATCGCTGCCCCTTTCAAAGGTGTCGTGATTGACTAGAAATGACATCCCACATCATTTTTTACCCAATCACGATACATTTTGAAAGTGATAGCGATTGATGTTAAAGTTAGACAATAAGGCCCCTGGATCCTCTCAGTAAAGCATGCACCAATGAGTTTTTCAGAATCTATGTGCGTAGTAATAGTACAACCTGCATACCCTGAAAAGTGTCTATTTGTAACCAAAGTACGGCGATAAGGCCCACCCCTTGTCTCGTTAGGATCGTTCTAGTAACAGTTCACACTCGAAATAACCACTATCCCCCCGGAGGTATATGTCGTAACGTAACGATATGATTTTTTTATGTTTATTAATAAATGTTTGTAAAAGCTAAGTATAAAATTAACTGCAAACCCAACAATACCGATGGTCGGACCTATGCATTTTGCAGATAAATCATAAAGTAAACAAATATTGCCGCAGTGAATTATTGAATAGATCTCTGGTGGCGTCAGTTGATCAACATTTTGTTTGTCAGTGATTTAACACTTTAAAGAGGTTGCGAATAAACTCTACAGTTTACATTGCTGGAAGGTAACGTTGTGAAACGGTTTACGTTTTAGTTAACAGCAGTTTTATAAAGTACCGATTTTACGAGTACACACAGCCACAGGTATTTATACGATTATAACTCTTCCGCGAGTGTAGTAAGGACTGTTATTTTACCAAGTATAAATGGACATGTATCTCTAAATTAAATCACATACACAACTGATTATACTGAACACGTTCCCAAAGAAACATAGCTGCGGAAATTAAGAAATATTTTCTAGTCTCTTACTAGTTTGAGAACCTATTAAAACTAAATTTTCTTAATTCCAACCTATTCCATTCTTAATTCTTAGTTCTTTAGAACAGATTAGGTATATTACTTTGAAAAAAATTAAGTTTTGACAGCACTATAACTAAAATTAAAGCCTTCAAAATCGACTTTACTGTGGAAGTATAAGCCTATTATTTTTTTTTTCGAGAAGTTTCTTTAGTTTATCTTTAGATTAAGCGGTCGGTTCCATTTAAAGATACCAG
This sequence comes from Ypsolopha scabrella, assembly GCA_910592155.1. Classification (NCBI taxonomy): domain Eukaryota; kingdom Metazoa; phylum Arthropoda; class Insecta; order Lepidoptera; family Ypsolophidae; genus Ypsolopha; species Ypsolopha scabrella. The sequence goes on along the minus strand of OU342976.1, from coordinate 16,057,522 downwards.
TTTGTTTGCACGTTGTGTGTCGGAGACTGGATATTTGCTGCCGATCGAGTCAAACCTCGAGCACCAGATGTTTTTATGTCTGCAACAAAGCATACCTAAACTGAAATGAATAGTATAGCGAATTTGTGAGTTTTGCATAATTTTTGATGTTTTTTTTTTCCTTCAACGTTCGGTTTAGTATTTACTTAGATTCAAAACAACATAAACGCTACATACTCTACCTACATAATATTAACTTAAATTGCGGGTGTAAATACAATTTTATTATTGTTGCATTTTACTCATTTAAGGTACGTCGAAGAGAAAAGAAGATGGGGGATATTGCTTTCAAATCTGCAGTTATTATTATACTTAGCAAGAACATATACATCGTGTAATTTCATCTTGCACTTGGGTCTACAGATGCTTGCCAGTCAGCGACACCTTGAAACTTTAGTTAAGATATGAAGAAGGTAAACAAAAAAACATATATATCGTAAACTAACACAAACAGAATATTTGGAATCTGAGCAACACTTTTAATTTTTATAAAACGGATTGCTGACAATAATACAAAAAAATACTTTGGGCACTCTCCCTCCCGCAGAGTAGTGCCTGGAGGCAATCTTTTTATGATTATTGTGTGTATTCTGGTTTTGTGTTTTTTTAGGATTATTTAATTTCTGTTATTTTAAGATGTACCTATGTATTTTTTTTTTCATGCGGCAGCGACAACCTCGACAGCATTTTTCATTTGTTTTAAATTTAGATAGGTTTAATTTGATTGTATATTTTAGGTATAGTTTTTTATATCTTGATGTTTTCTATATTATTGATTTATAGATATTTTATTGTTAGAACTTTATATTTTTGTTGAAAGTGTTTTGCGCAAATGAAAAAATATGTATTCTTCGACATAAACTCGTGAAGTTTCACGTTTCCAATGTGGTATTTTACGAGCTCTCGACAATGAATATTTCGTGTGCCGTTTTGTTTTATACATTTTCATACATTTCATAAGTTCGTAATTTTTATTCAAATATTTTAACTTATTTGAATGGTACGGACTACTAGTCCTACTTGGCCACCATAACACAAAAAGAGGCGGACGGTATCCGAAGGCCAGGCTCCATACCAAAATCTTAAAACTCCTTTAAACTCTTATCTTGATCATGTATAAATAAATAAACAGACAATGGCACACTTACCTATCTCCGTATCATTCTCTCTGTTACAATAAATGTTTAATTAAATAAATCCATACAACGCGTAACTATTTAACAATGCTATCAAACATTTAGATGACATAAACAAATACCTACGCTGGGGCTGTGACTATATTTATTTTATGACTATTTTCATTACGACGAAAAGATACCCAGACTATTTGCATATAAAATATTTTTTTATGTTCTTTTCTTTTCATTTGTTACCTCTGACAAAAAAAAACAAGTCATCAAAAGTTTTAGACTATTTCTAAATCTATAAAATAATAGTCGTTGGATAAAATATTGCGGGTGTTATGTTTATCTGTATTATGTTATGTTGGGTTACAACCCAAACTATGAGATAGGGGAGAAAAAAAATCATCCCCACTTTGCGGGTAAGGGAGGCACACAATTTTTTTTTTTTAGATTTTGTTGTACCACTATGATTAATAATGTATACCCATTCCAAATTTTTCGCTATATTTAACTATTAATTGAAAAAATAATAATGTTATCATCTTATTAAATAAAAGTTCATTTAGTACAAACTATATATCACATAAATATTCCTGAAAGTAAACGAGTAAGAACTATTCCTTAAGGGTGTAATTAAGGTGACATTTATTTATACAGCCAAATTCATACTGGAGGCTCGGAAAGTGATCAGTACCACGGATCGAAAACACTTTTTGCTAATTCCACAAAATGAAATGTTGAACTTCCATACTAATTGACTCGGGGCTCGACTTGCGTTTGGGAACACGAAGAAAATAATTTACGAATTTCACAAAAAGGGTAATTGAACCTTGTTACTGAGCACTTACCGAGCCTTCAGTATGGATTGGACATTTATTTATGCAGCCATATTCATATTAAAGACTCAGTAAGTAGTCGATATCAAAGTTGGATGACCCTTTTTGGGAAATTAAAAAATTATATTGTCTTCCTTTACCTAAAACGCAAGCCCAGCTCCGAGTCAACTAATACGGGAGATCAGTATTGTATTTTAAAAAGTGTTATAGATCCGTCCTACTGATTACTTACCAAGCCTACAGTATGAAATTATACATGTCGTAGCGAGAGGTCGCAGATTCAAATCATGACCCGAGGATTTTTTTGAATACCTATTTTGTTTTCTTTATTTTTAATTAATCTTTTTCAGTTTGCTATGCACACTAATTTATTTCAGATTAATTTAATAGGTATTTTTTACTTAAATTGTTAAAGAGTACAAAAATACTCCGCGTTCGAGCTTCGTAGAACATTTTTCATGGGAAAATATAGGTTGTAATTTTCTCGGAAGGAAAATGAATTCAGTAAGCTTTGATTACACTCTGTCGTCCAAGAATAAAAGCATCTTTCTTTGTAAAGTGAACTTCAAAAGATACGCTCAATTAATTTCATGCCTGCACGTAAATGTTGGAATTTTCAATTATCTCAAGTGTTATTTTATTTTACTTTGGGTCCTTCAGTTTGGGACTGCCTGAAACTGCCTGGCCCGAGCCGAAAATTTTAAACTTTTTATTTTTTATTTATTCAATATTATTGACGTGGTACGTGATGGGGTGAGCCCTATTGCCGTATTTTCGGTACACAAATGTGGACCCAGATCTTAATAGAGGTCGTCCCTTGTTAGTTTTATCATCATACTGAACAAATCACCAAAGAAATATAAGGTGACTTTAATGTATGCAACCAAACTCTTACTAAAGACTCGGTAAGCGCTGAGTAACAAGGTTCGATGACCCTTTTTGTGAAATTCGTAAATTATTCTTTTCGTGTTTCTTACAAACGCAAGCCCAGCCCCGAGTCAATTACTATGGGACGTCAAGATTTTATTTTGCGAAATTAGTGTAAGACGTTATCGATCCGGATGTTACTGATCACTTACCAAGCCTCCATTATGAGTTTGACTGTGTAAATAAAAGTAACCTTAGTCGTTGGTTAGGTTTCTTTTAATGAGCATATAGAAATGATCCGGTACCCAGTCAACAAAAAATCATACAATTGAAAGTTGAAAAAAAAAACGGCCAAGTGAGAGCAGAAATCACGCCCTAAGGGTCCCTTAATATTGTTCAAATGTGTCAAACAAAACTGTATTTTTAGTGTAAATATGCGCTTTGAGGTATTCTTTATTGCGAATAACCAGAAATTATAATTTAATTTTAAGTTGATACCTCAAGACGTACCTTGAGAAAAGGGCCTTGATGTGAATAGTGGGTGACGACGACAGACAGAGACGGACAATAAAGTAGGACATATGGATTTTGTTTTACCATGATATGGTACGGCACCCTAAAAATCGGCGGTAGCGCACTTGCCGTGAAAGCAAGAGGTCGCAGATTCAAATCCTGATCCAAAGTAATAAAAATAAAACTTTTACTTGACATTTCTTTCAACTGATCTTTTCTAGTTTAAATAATGTTAAGAGTATCCAAATATATGGATTTCGCTAGAAATCATATAATCTTATTTGTAACTCCTTATAAAGTTGTGAAAAACACGCTGAATTCTCCATTCATTAAAAGTACCGGGAAATTTACACCAGTTAAGTCTCGTATTAAACCGCTTAGTACTCGTAAACAAATAGCACAAAGAGTCCGCCAAGCGTGTTTCATACACAAACACGGGATCCGTATATGCAGAAGTGGTTGTCTCAAAAATACGCTTCATTCAACTAGACGCGACAATGAGCCCCGTTTCGATTCCGGATGAAGGGGACAAACCAACACGAGTAAGCAGGGTGGACGGAAGACAGAACACATATTACACTTTCTCGTATAGGTTTGTCCCTTTTATCCGAAACCAAAATGGATGCGTACGCGCGGCTGAATTCGTAACTGCATACAAAGAGCCTTATGTGTTTGGTGATCTATACATATAGCTTTTTATGTGTTCAATAATTGGCTTTTTATACGTCCGTATGGTCTTATTTTGTTGAAAAAGTCTATAACTACATACTGAATTATAAAAGAAATACATTTATTTTTTAACTTTTTATGGGATTAAAAAAGAGTTACGTATCACTTCTTAAGGTGTGTGCAAAGTTTTATTGAGACCAAACCTATCAAGGTTTCGCGAACATGACCTTAAGTTATGCAGGGGACGGACAGACAAACACCGATGGTTTGCTATAAATAGCGGAACCCTAAAATGCTGGGGATCGTAACACGGAACGTCCGCCATTTGCTAGCTCGATAAGTTACCCTTTCAACTGGAGCAGATAAAGTACCTATTATTAAACTAGAAAAGTGCGGTCAACCTAGATGCAGGGTAGGGTGACTAGGATTTTGGTATTAGGTGAACTTTCTGTCTTTCTAAACATCTCCGGGGGTAATATTATTAGAACTGGCATGAGGTAGCGTAAAGTGTTGAAGACTATTTCTTTGGTTCAGTAGCTAACTATAAAGCGCAAGTCACAGCGCGAGCTAAGTTGAGAAAGATGACTTCATGCAAGATGGACCGACGAAGTATGAATAGACACGTAAGCTATTCTTAGCTCGCGGTATGGCTTTTGAAAATAAATGGGACTTTTCAGTTTTGATATGTAATTGTACGAAAAATTTATTTACAAAAGACGGATTGAAATTTAATAAAACATATAATTAATCCATCCATCCATCAGCCTGTTTCGTCCACATAGGCCTTTCCAGGATTTCGCCACTCTTGGCGGTCCTCGTGGAAGAAATGCCCATACTCACACACGCTGGGCAGGCGGGTTGGTGAGCGCGGTGCCGAAACCATTGCACTAGTGACGCCGCTGCCCGTCACCAGTCTGTTTTATATAAGGCCCGGCAATTGGGGATGGATATACCGCCATCCATCGGTCCCAGGCAATGGTGGGCCGCCTGGTTTTGCCTAAGAGCTGTTTTCTTACTCTCCCCCGAATAACTTCGGGAGGATTCGCGAGTAAGATGGTGGTACCTCTACAGTCGAGCTCGGCATCAGCTCTACCACCTAGATATATTTTATCTTATATATCTATATTAATATATAATAAATCTACTAAAGTAAAGACGTCTGACAAAAACAGATGTTTCACTTAATGTGGTCACCCTTCATCACAAGCTAGACACTTGAGTCGGCTATTTCTTACTTGAACTTACGAGTGAGCTCGTAAAGTCTGGTCTCTTCAGATCGATGATAGGAGTTACAACTTCTTACCGAGCGTCTGGCTAATAGATAGGGAAGGTACATCTTGGAAAAGGTATTTCATTATACATGTTCTACGATTGTGGAACCAGCCCTTTAAGATGTGTCCTTGGATAAGATTAGTAGAACACTATTTCGACGCTGCTACTGACAATCTATATCAGAGTTTTGATCAAGCTGGACAAAAGACAGAACTTTGAAGTAATACTGTTAAAAATTATATACAGTATAATACGTACTCAATCGGCGATCGGCACGAGTCCGACTCGCACTTGGCCAACTTATTAGCCATTGTAAGCCACAATTTGACCACTATGTAGGTAACAGAGGCGCTCGAAAATTTAAGGAAGCGTAAATTTTAAATTCAGATTCTTTACTTGTGCCCCCAATAGTATACATAAAAATATTTTATAGAGATAGTTACTAGATAACTATAATTATAAAAAAGAAAGAAATATTTTTTAGATATATTTCAGCCCTTGGTATGGAGCCGTCATCAGTCGAATGAAACATTTTGACAATGATATAAATAACCGATAATTATCTAGTTTTTTTTTTTTCAATAAAATAAAGCTTAGAAGAGTACCCATATCTTTATTTATACATTACAATACATAAAAAAAATAATCTAACATTTGGACTCGTATGTATTGCAAGTTTTTTAAATATTATTTGCAGGATGAAACATCCATATCTCATTACACCAACAGAATTTATCTCAAATAAATCCAAGCTCGAAGTTTACAAGCAACCAAGAAATAATAACAAACTCGGCAACTCGGCGTATTTTTACACAAATTATATCTACGTTGAAGGAATCCGTCCATTCTGTACGAAGTTCAAAAAATAATAAATCGTCACGACATGAATCAGCGTGATTGTGTCAGAGGTGTTTCCGAGTTTGGACTGTGAAATGCAAGTCACAGTTTTCACCTACAATTATTACGTCACAACGGGATGGCTATCGCCCTGTGATCGCCCTACTTCGAGCATAAATTGGACCCACAGTCTAGCGATTAATCGAACTACAAAACCACAGGCGGTCTACAGACACTAGGACGAAAACAATGTGCAAATTATCAAATAAACATTGCGAATGTTTACAAGAAGCGAGAAATTTCAGCGGCCTTAAATCATTCTCTATTGTAAATAATGAAACAGTGAACAGGTGGATCCTGAAACCGCAACTGACATATTTCAGGCAGATTCCGCACTAAAGCGGCGAACTAGACGTGACTGAAACAAATTGGACATGTCTCTGAATTAAATTTCGTACCCTGTCAAAATGTTACACTTGGAAAAAAAGGGAAATAAATTATAAAAAAAGAAGAGAAGGAAACGGAGAAATGGGATAAGCTTTGTACTGGTCCTAGAAACCTTAAAAACAGTCTTAACCCTATCCATCCATCAGCCTGTTTCGTCCACTGCTGGACATAAGTCTTTCCAAGATTTCGCCACTTTAGGCGGTCCTCCTGAAAGAAATGCCCATACTCACACACGCTGGGCAGGCAGGTTGGTGAGCGCGGTGCCAAAACATGGCGAGCAACCTGGTTGTGCATGTCTGTGAGCTGCCATCTTACTCTCCCCCGAATAACTTCACAGTCGAGCGTGACACTGTATTTATTATTTTTGCTTTATTAAAAATTAACTTATCCATAACAGGCATTTTAACTTATTTTTGTCGGCACACCCCTAAGCTCGTTGCTATTTTTAGCATTTTGGTAGTGCAATACTTCGAATATCATGCATTCAATGCAATTCGTCGAACGACGAGAAGACGTGAATGACGCCTACAATATTTTTAGATTGCCTAGTACACCTAGGCCAAAAGCTATTGTCGTAAGCTTACGCATAGCTTTTATCGTGTTTCCGAGGCCGCCTGTGAATGTTTGTGTCGAAGTTTGTTAATTTTATCGCCCATCAAGAGTATAATTATAACTTTTAAGAATGAAACTTTTTGTATTTTTATAAATTTCAATATCGAACGCAACGAAATGACGCTTTGTTCTTTTATATTTCTGATCTATGGCTTTGGTAAAGCTGCCGAAAAAAATTGCTGCCTTTGGTTTTTTGTGAACTAGCCTTTCATCCGCGGCTGCACCCACGTTTATTCAATCTTTGCCCGTTTTTGGCTTAGGCGTTAATTTATGAACACTCCTTGTAGCCCTTATAGCCTATATGTTGACCAGGGTCACTACGATGACAATAAATAAACCGCATCCAAATCCGTTGAGTTGTTCTCGTTGGTGAAAATATAGTCTTTAACGGAACCCTCGGTGGGCGAGTCCGACTCGCACCTGTCCGGTGTTTTACTATTACCGTAGTAACCCTGGTCAATATGTAGGGTATAAACGCATAAACAGTGTTCATAAAATAACGTCCAGGCCGAAAACGAGGCAAAGATTAAATAAACGCGGGCGGAGCCGCGGGCGAAAGGCTAATTGTAATAAAAGATGAAAAAAATTGTCACTTTATCAACTATTTGCATATGTTCTTATTATTGGTCACCATAAAATTGTGCATTCGCTATGTTAGCTCAATACGACAAGTCTATGTTATATTACGCCCTCGTCTAGTTACGTTCTCAATACGATAAGTAGTAGCACGTACTCTTCGCAGTTTCCTCCCTTGAAAAGGACAAAGAACTTTTTGGCTCGTTGTTAGAGCTTTTTCCCTAAATAAAACTACTTTCAATCACTTAATTTAAGGGGAATAATGATTAACTTACTACCATTATGATTCACTTAATCTATATGGAAAAGGATACCTACCTACCTTGCAAAAGGTTGGGTAACCGCCATTTTTGGATATGTTGTACACATCGACAATGTTGTACATGAAGAGACCTTCATTTAAAAATGCAAGTTCTCGACTTCGGGGTGCTGCCGCGGGCTCTGCCATGCCATGTCCCTAAAATAATATAAAATTTGACGTTTTATATTCAGTTTTCTTTTAATAAATTTAAAACTCCGGTGTTTATAGCAAAATATTTTGGTGTCCCACTAGCAAAACTAACTTATGTCTTAATTCACCAATCACTAGAATGTTAAGACAATGTACCGAGAAGTGTCAATTTATCCCAGATCTTGACATTTTTACTTATCCTTGACCAAGTTTAATCTTACTTTCCCATTTTGTAGATTAGTACTTGCTGTAAAGGTCTATAATATAATGTCTGCTTTGTGTTTACCTCTTTGTTTATTGCTGAATGTTGAGAACGTCTGTCGCTGGTCCACAAATCAGAATTTTAGTTTTATGTTTTAATTTGTTAAGTATGTATAATATGTGTACTGTTGGTGTTCCGTTTTAAATAAATAATTAAATAAATAAATAAAGTTGTTTTCTAATGTAATTAACTAGACTAAACGCGCTATAAGTTGGTATTTGCATCATCTTTAAATACTTAATAGTTACCAAGATACGATACTTCAAAATATAAGCAGTTAGGACTAATTCCGCAAAATTTTGATTTCTTTTACATTTCATATAAAATAAACTCTGAACTGTCTGTGGTTTTACTGAAAAAGATTTTTTATCTGAAGTATAAACCAAACTAAATGCGCAACAGTTCGTTTTTTGAATTATATTTTTATAATTCAAAGTTCCAAAGATATGAGAAACTTGCAAAGTCTCAGCCAGTGTGGAGAAAAAGAGGGATTGATTTACAAATATTTAGATTTCGAGCTGAAAATTTATTAAACAGAAATTCATTTATATGACATTGCATTGCACTCAAGAATAGTGTAGCTATCTAGCAGTGTAAGAATTTTTACAATCAGTTTGGTAGTTCCAGAATTACCCTCTCTAAAAACCAAAAAACATACGAATATTTCCTACTTTTAATATACAATTATAATTTTAATAATAAAATTAAAAACAAACAGTAAGAAAGTACACAGCATATCCAGAACCGAAAATCTTGGTACAATTTTCGTCACTTAGATGGACCTAGCGTATCATCTTTTGCTCCATTACTCTCTATGTCACCGTTCTTTGATCTTTCATAATCACCATTGTCACCATCACTTTCAACTGTAATATCTGGCACATTTTCACAAGATTGACCAATACGAAATTCGCATAATATTGAACACTTGAGCCTAGCTTTTTGGAACCCAAAAGGATTGCATTGCCACAACCTTTTGGTAACATAAGAAGGTTTGCAAGGCAAAATGTTTAAATTTATTCCATCCATCCATCAGCCTGTTTCATCCAGTGCTAGACATAGGCCTTTCCAGGATTTTGCCACTCTTGGCGGTCCTCCTGGAAGAAATGACCATACTCACACACGCTGGGCAGGTGGGTTGGTGAGCGTGGTGCCGAAACCCTTGCACCAGTGACGCTGCTGCCTGTCACCAGTCTGATTTATATAAGGCCAGGCAGTTGGGGATGGATATACCGCCATCCATCGGTCCCAGGCAATGGTGGGCCGCCTGGTTTTTTTGCCTGCAAGCTGTCCTCTTACTCTCCCCCGAATAACTTCGGGAGGATTTCCGAGTAAGATAGTGGTACCTCCACAGTCGAGCCCAGCATTAACTCTACCACCTAACCTTAAATTTATTAGATTACTATTTATGATTCTAAGGGAAAATATAATCTTTGCAATAAAGGAAAGATTAAACTTAAGGAAAAATAAATATTAAAACTGACCACTTACAACTATATTGTCCGAATTTCTAAATTATGAATATATCATGTTTAACATAATGGGTTTGACACATTTTAATTAGTCTCTAACGCTTTCTTTATTAATGCTTTCATCATCTATGCGGGCCTGTTTGTCTGTCTGTCCGTACAAAATTACTGTACGTTTATCTAAACACGATCTTAATTATGACATAAAGTCATGAATATTTTAGAAACATCCAATTTGGCACCGAGCGACACATGAACCAAAATAAATCATCGTTAAAAATGCCAGTAAAACCTATTAATTACTTATATCCGTTGAGATAATTTTGTCAGTGAGTGTAGGGTACGGAACTATAATAATAGATGAATCTTTTAACGATATTTAGCTTAAAAACGTAATGGAAATAGCAAATCACGTCCGCGATGTTAATAAAAAATAAAGTCTTCACAAAAAAAATTACGTACTTCAATGTGTTACATTTTATTTGCATTACATTAACAAGCTTAAAAGCGTGTTTACAGTTGTTATGTAATACAGCTAAAATGTAACGCATAAAATTGAATAATTTTCATGTGATCATCTAACTATTAACAAACAGTTTGCGCGAATTGCTATAAACGCATTTATTGCAAACTTTTTATTCAAAAGTAAGGAAAACAATATTATGATGTGCATTTTGCACTGAGATTCTCCGTTACCACTTTCAGCTCTATTTTTAATTATTGTAAAATCAACTGTTGTTAGTTGTTTTTACAATAATTAAAAATTAAAACACCCTCTCTGCCTACCTTTGCGAGTAAACTAGGGTGCCGAGATATTTTCCGTGGGTTGTACAGTAAGATTTTATTTCTAAACGGTGCCCTAAAAGTAGCTGAAACTCTGCTATAACAAATATTTTATGCAATTTTCTTCACTTTTCAAACTCCGGGATGTAGATTTACCGTTTTGTAAGTAGATTTTGATGCAGCAGTGAGGTGCTGGTCCGCAATAAGTCCATATTTCAGCGCTCCGTAATTCCTGATTCTACCTGCAGACTCGCAAATCTGTCTGACAACGAAAATGGGAACATCGACGAAAACCAAGGAGTTATAGTTACCAAAGTCGTGTGCTTCGTACGTTTTCGTTACTATTCTCCAGTTTATTTAAGGACTTGTTGTGGAATATGGTCCAAGCGTCAACTATTGTCAACTAAGGTACAAACATGATTTAAGGCGTAGTAGGTCGATCGCACAACGAAAGAGATAAGCATATCTGATAAAGCGCGCGTTTGAGCAGTGCGGTAAATCAAGAAGAGAGTAGATCACAGATATAGATCCAAATAGATGCCGCGAGTGTATGTACTTCGCGTGCCCGATTGCGCGCCAAAAGGGAGAGCAATGCTCTTCCTTCACAGATATTGACTCCTCCAACTTTGACTCTTATGTATTATGTCTTAAGTCTTACAATCCCTTCTAAGATTCAAACCGCTGTCAACCAATTTCATTGTAAAATGTGACACGCTTGATTTTAATAGAGTTTGATGCACTTGCGTCATCTATTTAGATCTATATCTGTGGAGTAGATAATGCTGTTTTACAAGGAATAAAATTTAAAATAAATTCACACAAGTGCGTTTAAAAAAATGGTTTACATGTTTTAAAGAGTAATCATTGTTATTTTTACTTTATGAGTTTCGATAGACTGCTTGTTTGAAATGAAAAATAGCCTTCACTTTGCATTTTTTTTCGATCGAGCCAATTTTTCTCTATCGTGTTTCGCCTTGGAAAAGGCTTTGTTTATAACATGTATTTATTTCAATACCATATCTTTTGTAGTTTGGAAGTACTACTTGTTCAAAAACTCCGTTTTTACTACCTACGTCGTCTTAACAATAAAATTTAATCGACGAATAGTCATGATCTGCAGTCATACTTGCCAAACTTCAGTTTATTCACGCCAAGGAATGATTTTATAGGTAACTTCGGTGCTGTTTTTTGAATTTTAAGATAACATTAATAGATACAACAACGGGTTTTTACCATAGTTCAATTTGTCTTTATTTTAAAATAAATAACACATTTTGTTTTAGCTAAGATAGTTTGAAGGATAATACTTTTCACCAAAAATAAATAAGATAACTAGTTTTGTGATTGTTTGTAAGGCTTTTCAAATGTTTACGACAACTCGCTATATCAAGGAAATGAAATATAAAAATAAATAAAAGGGGTAGTTCCCTTTTGTCCCCACGTCCTGTCCCCACCTGGGGACAAGCGGAAATAAAAAATCCTTTGCGTCACCGAATTAAAATTCGACAACAGGCACAACTGTAGCTAAGTGGACAAGGGCCCCGGTGCATAGAGAAAGAATCGGGCCCTCACCCCTCTTTCCACGTAGCTTGAACTTATGTATATATTGGCCTTCAAAATTAGTGCACCAGCAGGGTCCCCTGAGCTCCGGGGTCCTGGTGCACTGCACCACTCGGCCCTAGAATAGCTACGCCACTTTACAGGTCTTAACATTTTGGTCAGGTCAATTTCAGATACCGTGTTTGCCTTTCTTACTTTATGAATAAACAGTAAATGTGATTTCTTATACCACTATTTGCTTATTTTTTCGTATCCCCGCACATCCAACTGTTATCCTTTGTGCCAAAATGATATTTTAGTTTGTTAGTCTTAGTTTTTAGTATAAAAATATATGTATTAGTAGTATAAGGTAATTATTGTTATGGGCCTTGTTGCCTGAAATAAAGCAATTTATTTATTATTATTATTATTATTATTAAAATAATTATACAAAAAGTAGGTATCGGAAATTTATTTATTTATTTATTTATTTATTTAACTACATTACACTATCTTTACAGCTAGGCCAATTCAATAGTGCAGTAAAATCAACAATATATAAGTTACCACACAACGTGACACAAAAGAAACACAAGTATTTACATTCTCACAAAATTACCAACACATAACATGACACAAGAAACAAATTTAAACATAATTGATTTGATTAAGGGAAATAATACTTACTTGCTTCTTAGAATTCATATTTCATCTCTCCTCAAATTCAAATTTGAATGTTAAGACCTGGTTGTTGAATTACAATTCGGGGACAGAAAGGATTTTTTATTCTCGTTTGTCCCCACGAAGGGACAGGACATGGGGACAAACGGGAACTACCCAATAAAAGAACTTTCATTTCCGTGCTCGGAAAAGGCATCTCGCTTCTGCAAAATATCAGATGTGATCAATATCTGGTTAGCTCTTCCACTATAAACTCCATCGAGAAAAAGATTCTGCTTTTATGATTAATTTGATAAAAAGCGTTTGTCGTTTTACACAAATCTAAATATCACGAATCTTCCTGAAACAATTATAATCCTACAACGAGTGGTTCATGTTTCGGCGAAGATATAGAAAATACCACAAACATAATATTTAGAGGTAAGAACGAACCTAACCCCTGGCGCCATTTTAAGGGAAATCCATATTTCAACTTTTCACGTCCCTTATACCTCATAAATCTTTCTGAAAGCAAGATAAAACTAAAAAGTGTGCCGTTTTATGAGCATTACTACTGAAACAGGAACAAGAAAGAAAGTAAAGAAATAGCTAAAAAAATTAATGGCAATGATAATTATGATGATCTTGATTGACTGATCTTTTGTTACATTTTTTTGCCTAGTTCAATGGCCAAGTTCCGTAAAAGCTAAAACAACATTAAAACATTAACTAGTCCAGCCCTCTTTTTGTCTAACTTCAATATCCATCGCTATAGCCTTCAAAAGCGTCGTGATTGGCCAAAAACCGGTCAAGTGCGAGTCGGACTCGCGCCAAGGGTTTCGTATTTATTTTTAAAGTGAATAATATAACTCAATAATCTGTGAATATTTCAAGCATCTACTTGTTGCCGTTATCACTATCGAGCAAAAACGAACAAAAAAACAGAAATACATCATCTGTGAAAATTTCAACTGTCTAGCTATCACGGTTCATGAGATACAGCTTGGTGACAGACGGAAAGCGGAGTCTTGGTAATAGGGTCCCGTTGGTAATCCGATTGCGATGGATTTCGAAGTTAGACAATAAGACCCCTGATCATGGCTTGGATCCATCTCACAGATAAACGGAAATATAAAACTCCTCTAAATACCTAAAAATTACCATGTTACATGAAAGTGCAGTTCTTCACCGGAGATCTGGAGCAGATGCAAAGAGGTCAAAACGTGTTGTACCTCCACCTATACTTCTTTTTTCCTATGGATTCAAACAGTACCCCTCTAACTCCTGTTGGGAAAGATCTTTAAACCCGTCAACAATGAATAGAAGTAGACACTTATTTGACATCGGTGGCAAGTTTGTTTGATATTCAGATAAACGCTTATACAGCGTGTTATTTGAAACAACAGACGCTATTATGTTTATATCTGGAGCAGCCTGACGTCTGGGATCAAAAGGTCGTTGACTGTCTTATTATAAGTTTGTTAGAGTCGGATAAGAACGTATAAAAATTAATGATTGATTGGATTTTTATGGTTATTTGCTATATTAATAGGATGTTATCAGTCTTTGACGTTTCCTGTCGGTTTGTCCGTTTTGCAGTAAGTGTTTTAAGTAGAGTCTAAGTCTAAGTTTTGGGAAAATTAATAGTAAGTTGCAAAATTAAAGTACGTGAGGTTGTTCATTTTACACTAAACGAAAGTGTTCAATAAAAAAATTCACATAAAAGTAACTTCATCAAAAAATAAGTATGGGAGCTTCATACTTAAAATTATTTCTATGTGTTCAAAACTTCTTTGAAAGCTCTTGTATTACGTTATTTGATAGTAAATATAAAAGTTTTACCAATAGGTAATGTATAGTTTTTCTATCATATTGATGGTTGTGACTGTCGGCACTTGGTGGAACTTATTATACATCTTGTTAAATAAGACACTTGTACTTGTCCACAGGATTAAAATTTAACTTAATACACCCGATTTTTTTACATTTATCGCACGTATTAAACATGTAAATATTATATTAAACTTAATAGTAAGCCGGGCTTGCCTGTGAGTGTCAACGGTATCAACGATCTGACAGGCATAGCCGAAATGTTCAGGGAGCACTTCACTGTAACGTCACCTTTGGGGCCATCACAGTCTTTGTGCGGTGCTGGGTGTGGTGGCCGGGAGAATAGTGCCCGATTTACGGCAAAAGATGTAAGGCAGGTTATTAAATCTATGTCGCGGGGCAAGTCACCGGGCCACGATGACCTGAGCATTGAACACCTTAAATATGCAGGTAATGATCTGCCCAGAGTGCTGGCGATGTTCTACTCCCTGTGTGTGGGGCACTCGTACTTACCTGCGCAGATTATGAGGACTGTGGTGGTGCCGATTGTGAAGAGCATGACTGGCGATATTAGTGACAGGAGCAATTATAGGCCTATCTCATTAGCCACTATTATCTCGAAGGTTCTTGACGGTTTGCTTAACACTCAGCTTGATAAATATCTACAAATACATGACAACCAATTCGGTTTTAAGTCAGGTCTCTCCACAGAAACAGCTGTATTGTGTTTAAAGCAAACTGTCAAGTACTATACTGATAGAAATACGCCTATTTTTGCTTGTTTCCTCGACTTATCGAAGGCGTTTGACCTGGTTTGTTATGGTATTCTTTGGAAAAAAACTTCACCAAACTTCAATGCCCGAGGAACTAATAAGCATTTTTAAATATTGGTATCAGAATCAGGACAATGTCGTTCGATGGTCGGGGGCCTATTCAATCCCATACAGGTTGGAGTGTGGAGTGAGGCAAGGAGGGCTAACTTCACCTAAGCTCTTCAACCTCTATGTGAATGCGCTGATTGAGAGGCTCAGCAGCACACATGTTGGCTGTCATATTGGAGGAATTAGCATTAACAATATTAGTTATGCTGATGACATGGTGCTGCTGAGCGCCTCTGTGAGCGGTTTATCAAAGCTGCTTGGCATTTGCGAAGAGTACGCTGACAATCACGGGCTGTTGTATAACGTGAAAAAAAGCGAATGCATGGTCTTTCAGGCCCGAGGAAAACATCTACATAATATACCAGCTATTAAACTCTACGGGTATCCTCTTAATAGAGTCAATCAGTTTAAATACCTTGGACATGTTGTAACCTCGGACCTGAGAGACGATGCAGACATAGAGAGGGAGCGTAGGGCGTTGTCTGTTCGTGCTAATATGATAGCCCGCAGATTTGCTCGCTGCTCAATAAACGTCAAAATCACTCTGTTCAGGGCATTTTGTACGTCCTTCTACACGAGCAGTCTGTGGGTGAGTTATACGCAAAGACAGTACAGCGCGCTACGAGTCCAATACAACAATGCGTTTAGGATGATTTTGGGGCTGCCTCGCTTCTGTAGTGCGTCAGGGATGTTCGCGGACGCGCATGTGGATTGCTTTTTTGCAACGATGCGCGGGCGGTGCACATCCCTGTTGTGCAGGGTGCGGGCCAGCCGCAACTGTATCCTGAACGCATTTGCGGAACGGTTTGACTGTCAGTACCTGAATCATTGCAGCATGATTCATGTGCTGACAGCAGCCAAAATATTGTTTTAATTTTATATATATTTTACTGTGTATATTTTATTGTACTAATTGATAATTGATTTTTTTGTGTATTAATAATTATTATCTTAATCGATCGAAATAAACGTCATTCTATTCTATTATATTCTATTATTTAAGTTATTTTTATGTTATAAAGCCCTAGATAATGCTTATAAGCGAAACAGGTCGGGTGTATTAAGTTAAATTATAATCCTGTGGACATGTACAAGTGTCTTATTTAACAAGATTTTCTATCATAATTAATTTATTACATATTACCTACGGGTTGATATTAAACTAAGTGATTTAATTATAACAGAACATTATTCGTCCATTCAGTAAGTTTTCTACAAAATGTGTTCATATTTAGATATGTACGAGTACTATCTAAACTAATTATAATAGGTTGGGGAAAAACTCTTTTCGCAAATAGTATGTATGAACTTATAATAAAATCTCTTTGGCTATACCATTTGTATCTGGCTGGTTTTGGTATTATTAAAAAGTTCAAATTTTAAAAAAGATAATTCCAAATTCAAATTAGGTAAAATGTGTAATTTTCATTTGTTTTTCTTACTGTTAAGATGAGTGATTCTAGTGAAGAAATTCGATACATTTTAAAATTTTACTACAAAAAAGGTAAAAATGCAACGCAAGCCGCGAAAAAAATTTGTGATGTTTATGGACCTAGTGCAGTGTCTGTGAGAGTAGCACAAATTTGGTTTGAGCGTTTTCGATCCGGAAATTTTGATGTCAAGGATGCACCTCGCTCTGGGCGCCCTGTTACGGTTAAAATGGTTGCCATTTTTAAAAAAGTGGAGCAAGATCGGCATATCAGTAGTTACGGTGTAGCTGAAGAACTGGGGATTGACGACAAAACAGTTTTGGCGCATTTGAAAAAAGCTGGGTACACAAAAAAGCTCGATATTTGGGTGCCTCATGAGCTCACTGAAAGAAACTTAATGAACCGTGTACTAATTTGAGATTCTTTATTACGACGTAATGAAACCGAACCATTTTTGAAAAACCTGATAACTGGTGATGAAAAGTGGATCACGTACGACAAGAACTTGCAAAAAAGGGCGTGGTCAAAGGCTGGTCAGGCTTAACAGACTGGCGAAACACGGGTTATCTCGCAACAAGGTAATGCTGGGTGTATGGTGGGATTGGAAGGGCATTATTCATTATGAGCTGTTACCGCCAGGCAGGACCGTCGATTCTGAACTCTACTGCGAACAACTGATGAGATTAAAGCAAGAAGTTGAGAGAAACCGGCCGGAATTAGTCAACAGGTTTTTCATCATGATAACGCTAGACTTCACACATCTTTAGCCTTTCAGCAAAAATTAATAGAGTTTGGCTGGGACGTATTAATGCATCCGCCGTATAGTCCTGACCTTGCACCTTCAGATTTCCACTTGTTTCGGTCTCCTTAGAATTCATTAGGCAGTGTCAGGTTAACATCACGAGAGGACTGCCAAAACCACTTGTCGCGGTGTTTTGATCTGAAGCCTCAGAATTTCTATAGCAATGGGATCATGTCCCCTACCTACAAGATGGCAGAAAGTTATCGAACAAAATGGCACCTACATACTTAAGTTAAATGTAAATAAACTTTATTAAAAAATGTTTTGAATTTTCATATCAAATGCGAAAAAACTTTTTCCCCAACCTATTATAAAAAAGTTTCATTTATGATATTATTTCATTATCTGCAAAACTTTTTGCTTTGAAAGTTCTTGTATTAGATAATTTAATATAATTTAAATGCATTAAAAACTTCTTTCTTTGAAAGCTTATGTATTAGGTAATTAGACAGTTAATGTACATTTACACTTCTATTATTATTACAATATGTGCAATACTTCTTGCTTTAAAAGCTCTTGTTAGATATAGTTTAGTAGTAAATGTAAAAGGTATACTTATAATATTATTCCAATGTGCACTGAACTTCTTGCATTGAAAGCTCTTGTATTATGTTTTTTAATCGTGTATACAAAAAACTATAATAATATTATTATAAACTGCATTTAACTGCATAATCATAAATGAATAATGACAAATATAGCCTCGTTAATTTGTAATCAGGAATTTTATTATTAGATTCGAGACATGATCTGGACTGCGATCCATTGTTTCACTATTGTCTTAACAATAATGAGAATTGAGAGGGTTAATTGTCACTTATATAAGTTGTACTCGTACTACGAGTACAAGCGCCGGATTTAGGGGAGGGCAACCGGGGCTGAAGCCCAGGGGCCTCCACACAAGAGGGGCCTCCACAAGGTTATTATGTTGTAATTTTTTTAATAAATGTAGTTATACTAATTTAAAGGGTAATGTTGAAACACAAAATTGTTTTCAAACACTAAGTACAAATAACTTTGTTATTGCCCAGGGGCCTCCACACCTTAAAATACGGCCCTGGCTCGTAGTTTTATACGATCACGTATAATAATAGAGCTGTGCACTTAGTCACACTCTGGTTGTAGCAACGTTTCAATGCCAAGTCCGTTACAAATGAAATATCGCTCTTCAAACTCATAAAGTAAACATGTCAAATATTTTTGTGTGACATTTTTATTACACGTCTAACTTTGAGTGAAAATTTTGGGAAATTAAACAACTGTTTTTATTACCTGTAAATATTTTCTGATAATTGAGAATCGAGACAAAATTAAATTTTATCGGGTATCTTTAATAGGATAAAGATATTAGAGTAGCCTGTGCCCGCAGCTTCGCCCGCGTTCAGTTAATCTTTGCCCCGTTTTCGCCTTAGGTGTTATTTTATGAACACTACCTATAACTTATGTGTTGACCAGGGTCACTACAATGATAATAAAAAAAACCGCATCCAAATTATTTGAATGGTTCTCGATTTAAATCGTAACATACAAACAGATAGACAGACAAAAGTTCTAAAAATTGTTGTTTTGGCCTCAGTACAGTACCAATAAACCATTTCAATTAAAATTTTGCGAAAATATTCAATGTACAGACACGACATTTTTACTACTTTATTAGTAGTATACATAGCAAACGCACCGGAAAAAAGATAAACAAATTTCGCGTTACAGATTTTTTATTTCTCAGAATGTAAGGTGATGTTTACCAGACACTAAGAATTCCCCAGAAATTTTGTTCATTAATAAAATTTCATATATTCTCAGACGAAATAAAAAGTCAAGACGTAGTTTACTCTATGTCACGGGTGAAGCAGGCCAAAAGTGAGACAGTCTCGTGTTCGTACACGGCTTGAAACTCACACATGCGCAATCTGTCTCAGTTTTTACTTGGCGGATATATTATGTAGTTTACACACGCACGAATAATATTATAAGATGTCTATGCGTTTACATTAGAGTCCGGCGTGACGTGACTATCTTGCTAAGTCAAAGACAAATAAAACAATTTCTAATTAAACAATATTTATTTGTGGTCAGTAAGTCGCCAAAGTCGATTGTAATGACGTGGGAGGAAGAAAAATTGAGAAGCGGATTATGGTGTTGCACTCTTCCTCGCTTTTTAGGGTTCCGTATCCGAAGGGTGCTAAACGGGACCATATTACTAAAGCAATGCCTGTCTTTCTGTTCGTCTGTCAGAGGGGTCTACTCTACAGCATCAACCGCAATAGGTATAAACTTTAAATTTTCACATAATGCTTGTAGATCACGAAAAATAATAAAATATTCAAATAATTACTTGAATATAAATTTAAGGGGAAACAAGAAACCTCAAAAAAGTTGCATTATTTTAAAGTTGTTTGTTTTGTCTGTAACTTGAAGACGGTATTACAGACAAGTTTTAAATTTAGTCAGATTGTTGTAGTAGTATTGCATGACTATCGATAGTCGATGTATCGATAGTTGACCTTGGAAAAAAGTAACAATATCGATTGTGCTATCGATGGTATCGATTATATCGATAGTATCGATACGATCGATTGCCCAAATTGAGTAATACCATCGATAGTATCGATTATATAGGTTGGGGAAAAAGTTTCTTCGCTTTTTATATGATAATTCAAAATATTTTTTAATAAAGTTTAATTATATTTAACTAAAGTATGTAGGTGGCATTTTATTCGATAACTTTCTGCCATCTTGTAGGTAGGGATATGATCCCATTGCTATAGAAATTCTGGGGCTTCTGATCAAAAAACCGCGACAAGTGGTTTTGGCAGTACTCTCGTGATGTTAACCTGAGACTGCCTAAAGAATTCTGAAGAGACCGAAACAAGTGGAAATCTGAAGGCGCTAGGTCAGGATTATACGTCTCAGCCAAACTCTCTTAATTTTTGCTGAGTGGCTATGTGTGTGGTCTAGCGTTATCATGATGAAAAACCACACCCCTTCTGTTGACTGATTCCGGCCGCTTTCTCTCAACTTCTTGCTTTAATCTCACCAGTTGTTCACAGTAGAGTTCAGAATCGATGGTCCTGCCTGGTGGTAACAGCTCATAATTAATAATGCCCTTCCAATCCCACCATACACACAGCATTACCTTGTTGCGAGATAACCCGGGTTTCGCCAGAGTCTGTGAAGCCTGACCAGCCTTTGACCATGCCCTTTTTTGCACGTTCTTGTCGTACGTGATCCACTTTTCATCACCAGTTATCAGGTTTTTCAAAAATGGTTCGGTTTCATTACGTCGTAATAAAGAATCACAAATGAGTACACGGTTCATTGAGTTTCTTTCAGTGAGCTCATGAGGCACCCAAATATCGAGCTTTTTTGTGTACCCAGCTTTTTTCGAGTTTGTGGTCAATCCCCAGTTCTTTAGCTACATCGTAACTACTGATATGCCGATCTTGCTCCACTTTTTCAAAAATAGCATCCGTTTTATAAATTTTAAAATGTATCGAATTTCTTCATTAGATTCACTCATCTTAACAGTAATAAAAACAAATTAAAATCACACATTTTACCTTATTTGATTTTGGAATTATCTTTTTAAAATTTAGACTTTTTAATAATACCAAAACCAGCCATATAGAAATGGTATAGCCAAAGAGATTTTATTATAAGTTCATACATACTATTTGCGAAAAGAGTTTTTCCCCAACCAAAAGTTTTTTTTATATATTATGTTAGCATTGCTATATTAAGTTAGCAATACTATCGATACTATCAATTGTATTATTTGCGTTAATCAATGAAACAATCGATTGTATCGATACTATTGAAAGTATCTCACAATTAAACACAATGTATATCACAAGTAATAGATATTACATTTAGTGCGATTACAAAGTCAATCTATTTATTTAAAACATAAAAGATTTTTAATATTGATATGGTCACTATATGAAGTTGTTCGGTTATCTAATTATGTATTAACTTCAGACAGAAGAAACCGCAAACAGAAATGTGTACAGAATGTTAGATGGCGCCACGCGCTAAGAAACTCTAAATTATTAGTAATAAATCTGTTAATGTTGCCTTTGGGCATTAATTGAGTTGATATGCGGATAAAGTAATTTATTTCACGACGCTTTGGGGTGATAATAAATGTGAAATCCCTTTGCTTTTACTATGCATTCAAATGTTTCATAAATTAATTAGTTGTCAAACTAATACGCACACTAGTAAAGGCAGTTCTGTCAATGTGTGAGTTTGTTCATTCATATAAATCAAATCGATACAAAACGTAAAACGTTGCCGCTCCGTACCTATTTTACCGCGGAAGCAGAGCGGCAACGTGTTGACTTTGCAAAACAAGACAAAATATTAGATTATTATACAATTATATTTGTCAGCATTGGTATGAAACAAACATTATCAATATTTAGATAAAAAAACAAGATGATTTATTACATATTCTTCACAGAGGGATTATTTTGAACTAGCTTTTGTCCGCGGCTTCGCCCGTGTTAATTAAGTTTTTGTATAATCGTATCAATAATAATATATCGTCACGACATAAATCGACATAGAGCTGATGCCGGGCTCGACTGTGGAGGTACCACCATCTTACTCGCAAACCCCCCGAAGTTTGTCGGGCGAGAGTAAGAGGACAGCTCTCAGGCACAAAAACAGGTGGCCCATCTCACCTGGGACCGATTGATGGCGGTATATCCATCCCCAATTGCCTAGCCTTATATAAAACAGACTGGTGACGGGCAGCGGCGTCACTAGTGCGAGGGTTTCGACACCGCGCTCACCAACCCGCCTGCCCAGCGTGTGTGAGTATGGGCATTTCTTTATTAAATTTTCATCTTTATCAACTAAAATGATTTACAATGGTTTACAAAAGTTTTTCACATTTTCCAAATTATGTTAATCAGGAAAGGAATAATTAGTAAGTAAAAGCACAAAGTAAATATTTAATTGTTTTATTTTTTATTTATGTCTTTACGATAGAGAAAGAAAAATACAAATTCTTCAATTAATATAAGTCCTGTCAAATAAGTGTGTTACACTGAATCGACACTATCTATTTAGGCTCCAAGCATTTTTGATTAGCAGGTACTCTCCTTAAAATTATTTCTGGCAAAACGCATCTTCTATAAAAGTCACTCAGTTTTGGCATCATGTTACTGATGAACTCATCATCTTTTTGAATTATTATTACTTTTATAGGGCTGCCAACGTCCACAAAGCAAATCAGGTAGCACTTGTCTCTCTGAGCCACTTTCAATTGTCCTTGGATCTGAAAAAAAAAGTATTTATCTTAGTACCTATTTATTATTCATTAAAATTAAACAATCTATAGGCCAAGAGCTATAAAGAGATAAAGACAAAAATTGATACATACATACATATAAAACACCAGATTGTTCAAATAGACTGTATCAGAAAACTTCGCTCACTTTGCTCTCTTGTTCAAGAAATCAAAACTAAAACTTATCAAATAACTAAACTTACTATTCCTGAATTGGCATTAAAGTTGTGTCCATAAGACCTCTTTGACCAGCCTCCATCTACATATACTGTTATATATGGAACTCCATCCGAGCATATGTGCCCTTTTTCAACGGCAATTTGTTCTTCTTTTTTCCCAGCTTCTAGCATTTCTTTATACAAGTGTTCTTCAGTGAGTCCATTTCTTTCTTCTCGAACAAACTCTAAGTAGCCACAAGTGCAGTGCTTATTGTGTTCCTGTTGCATTTTCAAAGACCATTTTAATAAATGTTGAATATCTACTATACGATAGCCTTGTAAGCCTTCAAGACTAGAAACACCACATGTTTTTTCAATGGTTAATTCGTGCTTGTCCACGTCTGCATCTTGTGTCCAAATTATATCTATTGGTTCATTGCTGGGTCCAGCTGTCTGTTCATCATGCCTGACGTCCCTGCGAATCTGTGATACTGATACCTCACGAGGTGTAAAAGGACATTTTTTTTCACGAGTCATATCTGTCAATCTTTGTTTCGAATAGGTATGTTCGGATGGCGCGTTTAGGTGTAGGATTAGAAGAACTTCCTTCTGGATGCACTTCTATGGTAACGTTGGTTGGTCACAAGAACCATTCGGCTCATTTGCGCGCCAGGCACTTGGTCGACTGGAAGGAAATACAATTTTTTTAGAGTAACCATGGTAAGATGTTGTATGTCGTGCCCCTTTATCGACACAGACCAACATAAGTAATTCATTTTCAAAATAGCGATAAAATATTTACCTTTTCTCTTCACCATGGCAACGTTTCATGGCAGCTCTCGAACGCTTGCTGTTCACTTTGTGCCCGGAATATTCATGCTTGTTAACAGCACGCTTCATCGTGGTGGCATTCAAATAAATGTCTTTTCTTTTTCTCTATTTAAAACTAAGGAATTGCTGTTCTTATCACACTGAATCTGTAAAAATCTATTTCGTTCACGTTTATTTACCTAGAAAGAAATTAAAGAGTATAGTACCTAAGTGTCCTATAAAAAGAAAACAGCGTCAGTAACGATATTAGAAGAGAATTTTTCTTCTAATATCTTTGAGCCGCTCGAGTAAAACGAAGTGATTATATTGTCTTTGCGAGCAACTTGAGCGTCAGCCATTGTTGATTGTCGAGTTCAACCCATATAGAGCGCTTCACGCAATGGCGACTGATTAGCGTTGTGAATTGCTGTCAAAAGCTATAGCACTTAAAACGCTTGACGTGATAAATATGCAATGTTGACATGGCCGCTACCGTTCCGAATCTTCACACAATGTACGGTGACGAATAAATAAAAATACATTCTAAGGAATTATCGTAGTCGATTTTTGTAATAATAAAATAAGAAATGGTTTTTTTTATTGAAGTTACTTTGAAATCATTTTACCCGAGACATTTATTTGTTTTTATATCGTTAATAAATGTAACAATACCTATTGTAAGTTATTGTTTTGTGCTACAATCGGAACTAAAGTTTTATGAATGAAACGTATTTTTACACCTGTCATGGACTTCTATGTGTGCGTAAGTCGCACCAATACACAAAAATCTTGCAAATTTTAAATACTTTTGATCTATTAATGGCGTAATAATTAAACAATATTCGAATAATATTATTGCATATGCGGAAACTAGATTTTTTGTTGATTTTTATAGCCATATTTGAGAAGTCTGTTTTGTAGTAATTAGGGCATGTATTCAATTAAAAAATCGTATGAAATTGTGTAGGTTTAACCACCTTAAGTAGGGACTGAATAAATTAACCGACTTGGATTTACATATACAGGCTGTAAATGCAAAGTCAAGAATCCCTTTAGGGTATGAAAGTATACACGTTTTTGATGTCATTACGAGAAAAAAACATATACCTTTAATTTTCACCATAAATTCCATCATTTTTCAAAGCTACGCAGCTCACCGGCCTCCCACACACACACCACACACCTAATTGCACCCCGCAACCCGCACCCCTTATCCGAGTGGCCAGCGACCAGTGAGGGTGTCCACGCGATTAGTGTATTTTGAGTAAAGAAAATCGGCTTATTATGAAGTACGGGTACGTTATTTAGAGATTCCAGTATTTAAAATGATATCTTTACCGATACTAACACATCCATAAAGGATTCTTGCCTTTGCTTTTACACCCGGTATATGGATCTCACAACTCTTTACGGTCGAAGAACTAAGTTGCGAGACTTTTTTTTTCACAAGTTTTGTTTTTGATGGCATCTCATTTCTTTTTGTAGATAGTCCTACTTTTTTTCCTTTCCAGCTTCTACTTATATATTTATATGGGATTACAAAGTTATTTATGCAGTTGGTGTATCTAGAGCACTGGGCCGAAATTGCAAAATATTTTAGTTTTTCTTTGATTTATACACTAAACACTAATTGTATTCCAAATTTGAAGCTTCTATGTCTTCTAGAAGTGCCTTGGAGTTTTGATGATCGGTCAGTCAGTCAGTGAGTGAGTGAGTGAGTGAGTGACAAAATTGAGAAACTTTGACTAGTTATAATTCTTAAACTACTGGTTGAAATTGAATTAAATTTGAAATATACCGTTTTTATACAATGCCTACTTGGTTACTGAAAATTCAGGCTTCTAGTTTTATCCACAACAAAGTAATAGTGGGGTCGAAAATGGCCTGAACTGCTTCGAGAAAAGGATGCTACGGCCGTGCCGCTTTTTAGCTCGACTTGGCGGAGGGCACTGCCGTGCCCCCAGATTTACGAATTTCTTAAAAAAATCATCAAACCTTGTTACTGAGCACTTACCCAGTCTTCAGTAAGAATTCAACAGAATAAATAAAAGTCACCTTATATTATAAACTCCATTATAAAGACAGACAAGTCAATTAGTCATATTTATTTACGTTCTTTTATTGCTCATACATGCTAAAGCTTTCTATTTCACTCGTATACCACAAAATCATTATCTATAGTATATTTACACGAAATATGTAGTTGTGGACCACATCTCCTGTCATCATCACAGAGTAGGAGAACCTCATAAACCTATTTCACGAATGATGTCATTTGCACATAAAATAACTGGCGTGGAAATAAATTATACTAAATGCTGTTGTGACATTTACGTACTAAAAATTAATAGGGCATAAGCGATGCCAGCTAGGGACGTGGTATTTTGTCATTTGGTCAGATTTATTGTTTATTTGTTGTGATTAATACTATATTTGTTTCATGAACAAAACTCTTGCTTCAAAATTAATGTTACTTAAAAACAGTTTTGTGTGGAGGACATAACCTTAGCAGAATTTAGAAAATATATATATAAACTAGGTCTAAGGTCTAGAAAGAGTGCTAAAATTTACATACTGCTGATCATACTCGTACTAAACATTTCTTAGAGGTCTGCATCTCATGACGAAATGGAACCCTTATAGGATCACTTTGTTGTCCGTCTGTTTGTCAGTCAGTGTGTAAACTAAAGTAAATACGGTCTTTCAAGGAGTATCACTCACTGGACTGTTAATTATCATGAAAACCTGTAGGTACTTCTTGGTGACCAGCAATCTTGAAATTTGATACGAAGGGGTCATCTGGCATAAAAGTGAAGCAATAACTACGAAAATCAGAATTTCCTATTCTATGTGGAATAATAAATTGACTAACTTAAATTTGCAGTTTTCACAATAAGATTGTATTTTTTGTTCAAATTATTTAAATCTACCAATTCCAATGGTACAAAACTCTCAGGGCCTGAATCTTACTCGCACTGACCGTGGCCGTTTTCTTTTTTGTCATGAGTGGAAGGAAGAACTATTTCAGAAAGCTGCGCGCTAACAGCTTTCTGATTTAATGTAATAAACTTTTATGTGTCAGTCAATGTTGATTGCCTAGTGAAATATCGTCATCAAACCAAGCTTAGTCCCACCATCCATCCATCCATCAGCCTGTTTCGTCCACTGCTGGACATAGGCCTTTCCAGGATTTCACCACTCTTGGCGGTCCCCCTGGAAGAAATGCCCATACTCACACACGCTGGGCAGGCGGGTCGGTGAGCGCGGTGCCGAAACCCTTGCACCAGTGACGCCGCTGCCCGTCACTAGTCTGTTTTAAGGCCTGGCAATTAGGGATGGATATACCGCCATCCATCGGTCCCAGGCAATGGTGGGCCGCCTGGTTTTGCCAGAGAGCTGTCCTCTTACTCTCCCCCGAATAACTTCGGGAGGATTTGCAAGTAAGATGATGGTACCTCCACAGTCGAGCTAGTCCTACCACAAATACCTTATTATAATATGACCACCAAATTGTATCATTCACATATTTATCAATGCACACGTTTTCACACTTTAAATAAGATGACATTTATTTAAACAACCAAATTTTTACTGAAGACTCTATAAGTAGTCGGTATCATGGTTGAATGGCCCTTTTTGGGAAATTCGAAAATTATTTTTCTAGCTCCCTACAAACGCAAGCCCCGCCCGAGCAGATATTATGGAAACACAAAATTTCCTTTTTAAAATTCCTTTAAAAAATATATATTGATCCATGGTAATGACTGCTTACCAAGGCTCTAGTATGAATTTTGCTGTATAAATAAAAGTCACCTTGTATTTTTATAATCATCATTATATATAGACACTTTTCATATCCACTGTACTCGTATGTCCAATAACAATATTGTTCATTATACCAGGCCCCTCAGAAAGTATTGCGAAAAAAAGTTTTTATATATGGGAGACTGGCCAGTTATAATGTTTTTCGAAAATATGATTATTTATAAGTAAAAATAGGTATGTTCTTATTTCAAAATTATCTATCTTATTATTATCACATGTTTAGAGGACAAGATTGAAGTCGTTGACCAAGTGCGTATCTATGATAAATAATTGATAATAAATTGATAACTAAGAACAAAAAAAGTTTCAAAGCAACGAGAAAAAAGGAATTTCAATTCTAGAAGTAACTTTACATAAGTATAACAGTAGTTATTCAACACACATAACATGCAGTTATGTCCTTATTTAATGTCTATTGCGATTCGGAGGTGCAATTGTGTAAGCCAATCGTATTCAAATTGATTATCATATGGCTATTCGGCTAAGAAAATAAGGCTGTTTGACATTTGAAATCGTACGTTTTTTGGATGTCAACAACAAAACAAGACAATTTTATTCATTTGACAGCCAAAAATGTACAATTACAATTGTCAAACGGGCTAATTTGATTAGCCGAATAGCCATATGACAATCAATTTGAATACGATTGGCTTACACAATTGCACCTCTGATGTCTCTTTTGCTTTTTCAGTCAATCTTGGGTTTTCCTGCTCAGATAACTAAGAATTACAACTGTAAGAAAACTGGGCTTGCCTTAACTTACTTCAATTTGATAGTCACTCTCATTCTATTATAAACTTATAACTATTCAATATTCCAAACTATTATCAAAAATGATACCAAGGTTTTTTATTTATTATACAAATTATTTTATTTTAAAAATTGAAATTACATGATTATATGAGCAAAAAATTGGTTTGGCAACAGCTTTAAATATTTTTTTTAACTTTAAAATTCTCTTATTTATTTTTCTTTGTTTTGTTTTGTATTTTGTCGCATTTTGGCGGGAAAATTGTTAAGGAGAGTTTTTGAAAAAATAACGAATAAATATTCTGCTTGCATATAAAATTTTATAGCAAAAATTGATTTGTTTTTTTTTCTTGTTTTCATGTGTAAAAACCCCCTTTCTATCAAAAAATATTGTTTTTTTTACATTTTTACGTATTTTTTCACTGTTTTCAATTTCATGCAAAGATGAAACCTCATGCATTTAAGGGTTAAGGTGACTAAATATTTTACATATTTTTGTCCGATTTTTTTGCAATGTAATTTAATCAATATGCCGTTACCATTAATTTTTTTAAATCTTTAAAACAACGCCTAGAAATGAAAGGGGCGTTTTTTTTCATGACTTTGAACAATTGTACAGTGTTTCAAGGAACCACAAAATTTTCTAAAGAGCCCTATGCAATAAGCTGCGAGCAAAAGATGTTCAGAAAATATGAACAATTCATTTTTTTTTATATTTCCGCCTATGTTAGAAATTAATATATCTATCACATAATGTTTTAAGTTACGTCTAGGTTTTTACCGCATTGATATATAAGGTGACTTTTACTTATGCAGCCAAACTCATACTGGAGGCTAGGTAAGTGATCAGTAACACGGATCAATAACACTTTTTGTTAGTTTCGGAAAATAAAATCTTGACTCCCCATAGTAATTGACTCGGGGCTAAGCTTGCGTTTATAAGGAACACGAAAAGAATAATTCACGAATTTCACAAAAAAGGTCATCGCACCTTGTTATTGAGCACTTACCGAGTCTTCAGTAAGAATTTGGCTGTATCAATTAAAGTCACCTTATATATGATATGTAAATGCTGACACTTTTAACTTGGACAACATTACGTTCCTCCCAATTCCACATACATACTAATATAAATACCTACTAATACAACTCGAACGTCTAATAAATATAAACATTCCATCCATCCATCCATATATAAACATTAAAACTATCAAATTTAAATAAGTAGGTAATTTCTATGCAGTTAACAATACAAGTGCAGCGACATAGTAACTGATTTAACCGTTAAATAATTCAACGTTAAGGGCAGTCTTGGAATAATCCTACTCCACATTATTGAGCTTATTTTTTCAGTTATGATTGTATATCAAATATGTCTAAATAAGGAATTAAGGTGAAAAAGAAAGTATCAAGACGTCATAATTATTTAATATTGGTTTCAAAACAACATATTTTAGTTCTTAACTAGGTTTGGGTGAACTGATTATAAAATAAATCAAACATCGACACTAGGGTGGCTTAAGAATTGCATTTTTTAAATTTCATGTTGTAATACTCGTAGTGAAATTACTTTATAAAGAACTTTGGACAGCCTAAATAAAATAAAAAAATATTGTACTACATCTTCTGCCCCCACAAAGTCTTACAAAAAAAAAGAAAATTCTTTGCTATTCTCTCCCTAATAGATACAGAGCTGTGGGTGGTAGAGCTGATGCCGGGCTCGACTGTGGAGGTACCACCATCTTACTCGTAAATCCTCCCGAAGTTATTCGGGGGAGAGTAAGAGAACAGCTCTCAGGCAAAACCAGGCGGCCCACCATTGCCTGGGACCGATGGATGGCGGTATATCCATCCCCAATTGCCGGGCCTTATTAAAACAGACTAGTGACGGGCAGCGGCGTCACTGGTGCAAAAGGTTTCGGCACCGCGCTCACCAACCCGCCGGCCCAGCGTGTGTGAGTATGGGCATTTCTTCCAGGAGGACCGCCAAAAGTGGCGAAATCCTGGAAAGGCCTATGTCCAGCAGTGGACGAAACAGGCTGATGGATGGATGGATGAGATACAGAGCTTAATGTGACTGCCTTCCGAAGCATGCAGACAATGTTGGACACACGACCTCCGGCTTAGTTGTCCAGACGTTCAAACATCTAGACTCTAGATTCTAGATTCTAGAATCTCGATTCTAAACCACATAGTCAAATTATTTATAGTCCATCCATCCATCAGCCTGTTTCGTCCACTGCTGGACATAGGCCTTTCCAGGATTTCGCCACTCTTGGCGGTCCCCCTGGAAGAAATGCCCATACTCACACACGCTGGGCAGGCGGGTTGGTGAGCGCGGTGCCGAAACCCTTGCACCAGTGACGCCGCTGCCCGTCACCAGTCTGGTTTATATAAGGCCCGGCGATTGGGGATGGATATACCGCCATCCATCGGTCCCAGGCAATGGTGGGCCGCCTGGTTTTATTGCCAGAAAGCTGTCCTCTTACTCTCCCCCGAATAACTTCGGGAGGATTTCCGAGTAAGATGGTGGTACCTCCACAGTCGAGCCCGGCATTAGCTCTACCACCTACCTAAATTATTTATAGTACCTTAAATTAATAGAATCTATACGATATATAATCTTTCTTACTTATTCTCAATCTCCGCTGAGAGCAAAGGGCCGAAGTGAAGTGCCATCATTTTTCACGATCTTAGGCAAGCTCGGAGACCTCAGCCCATTATGTCTATATGTATATATCATTATGTATATATCTATCCAGAGAACATCTGTGCCAAATTTCATGCTTTTGTCACTATCCGAATAGCTAATATGATGAATCAGCGTTAGTACTCGTGCTATCCCGCCTGGTCCAGTTCTCTTTTAAATGTACGCTGTCAGATCTCGCGTGATCTGCCGAGTTTTCATCTTCCACCTTCGGGATGTTATATCAATGCTGTCTTTGGGTTGTATTTTATCTGGAACCTACTTAATAAAATCGAACAAGAATAGCCTTAAGCCTTACTACGAGACAAGTCATTAAATCATCATTGCACGTAAATCTACCTGGGTGGCAATGATGTGATCAATCAAAAACATTATTTTATTTTATACTAGCCTTTGCCCGCGGATTTTTATTTTATTTTATTTTTAATTTTTATTGTTTATTTATCAGAAAACCGCTAGCTTGTGCCCGAATTTGTATCCGTTAAAATGGCTTTGGTTCTCATGTCGACATGGGTGGCTGCACCTCGTTTTACTAAAAACTAGGTGTCCTAATTTCTAGTTAATAATTTTCTTTTTTGGGTACTTATTATATTTCTAAAAAGATTGCAGACCCGAGTATTTTCCCAGCACTATTATGAGTATGAGATTGTGCTAGAAACCACAAATTGCTTTGTTAGTTATTGCAAGAGCGTGATTTTCTCTTTGTTTTCCGTCATTTTCAAAACCAATACAACATGTTTTAGTTTTAAACCTAAAGCGGGATAGGATAGGTAACTTTTTAAGATAGACTAGGTAAGTTTAATTTTAAAAAATCTGATTTCATTAACCAGAAATATTGTACTAGGTATATGTGACGTCTATATTTATAGTTCAGTATATATGAACAGAATTAAGTCAAGATTACTCGAATTATCTTAAACAAAACAAGGCTGTTTGTTGTAACTATATTGTTCAAGTAAACTGAATACTTAATAAATATAGACGTCTAGTTAATGAAACCAGATTTTTTTCTCGGTGTATTGTTGATAGAAATATGAGGGGGTTAAGCAGACCCTGTATTGTTTTTACCATTATAAAGGACTCGCCCCACTTCCATCCGCTCGGTTCGGCTCTTTTACGACAGTGGAACCTAAACCTAAACTTATTAATCGAACAGATTCTAATATATAAGATAAATAGCTTATCCCAAATGAAACTAACGAGCTTGAGCCAAACTAGTTTAGCGCAAAATCGGGTTCCACTGGACGCAAACATTTACATACAACTATCGGGAAAATTGCCGCTGGCCTATTTTCGCTCTTATACAATCGTAACACATGCGACATATGGAAATTTCCACGATAGTACTATTGATCCATTCATTCTGGAGTCTTGGTGAGTGGTCAGTATGACGGATAAATTTTATCTTTATTGCATAATTTGAAAAAGAACATTTTGACTATACATTTTGACTCGGGGCTGGGCCTGCGTTTGTATAAGAAAAAAATAATTTCCGAATTTCCATAAAAATGTCGTCCAACCTTGAGACCGATTGAGTCTTCACTATGAATTTGGCTGTATTAATAAAATGTCATCTTATATTTCCAGTCACCAGGCACGTATTCAGGTGGGGGGGTTCAGGGGTCAGGCCCACCTAAAACTCTATATTCAGACAATCTAATCCTTGGGAAAAAATAAACGTTATGTGATATGATTATCGTATTTCTGTTTACCAACCACAATTTTTTTTATGAGTTATGTATGATATTTATAGTAGAACCAGAATCAGAGGTGCAATTGTGTAAGCCAATGGTATTCAAATTGATTGTCATATGGCTATTCGGCTAAGCAAAATATTTATTTGTCAGACTTTTGGTGAATAAATATTTATGTGATATACAAATCGCCAGGTTATGACGTAAAAATACTAGTATTTCTTATAAATAATATTGATTAATTAAAATAAACCACATATATTTACAAAATATTATAGTATTACATGTTTTAGGTATTTTTTGTACATTAGCACTTCATTTAATTATTTATTATAATAAATATGTTTACTATTCGTAAGTTTTTATATTGAATGGATATTAATTTATAGGTATTAAAATTGCCATTTTCTCGTTGAATGTATTTTTTTACAAATCTATGAATTAAGAAGTAAAATACTCCAAAGGTAGGGTTCGTCTCCTTAGTAAATTTTCTTGTAGCTATAAGGTTTCTCGCAGCTGCACTTTGTATTGTGACCGTGCAAAAAAGACGAAACGTTGTGTTGTCAGCTAGTTTCACTAAAGATAATAAGGAGAAGAAACATATCACACATAAAAAACAAATTAAAAAAGGAACCTCAAGTTCCTTATCAGTAAGAGGATCTAATAGGATGAAAAAATCACCTTTTTCTCTGTAATTGTACTTCTTTTTTATCTGTGTATGACGAAGTAAGAGTTAAAAGTTAGAGTTAGTCTCCTAAGTTTATTTCCTTTTAAGTAGATATAAAGGTTCTGATAGCTACCCTTCGTGCCCCATCTCTCCAACCTGTAGTATTCACGAGAATTTTATGAGGGCGCATAATCTATAACGGGACGTATTTGTGAATTTTTAGGCACCCCCCTCCCCCCTATATTAGAATCCTGGATACGTTTCTGGGCTACATAATATACTTAAATGTCATTGTGTAGGCTGACGTGCGGGCGATTCTACTTGGTACACAACACAAATCGATACAATCAGTAACTTGTCTCCCCAAGACCCAACCCTTCCTCAATTAATGCAAATTCTAAGTGAAAATAAACAAAACCTGAGAGCATGAAGATACGTTATCAGTTGAACGAACCCTGATGTCACCACATTTACATAATCCGTATTGTTTGTGAAGGCGTCTGTGTGGGAAGAAGATCTACTTAATGAAAAGACATAATTTATTGCCGAGTAGCATAATGTTGTGGCCTTGGATCGTTGTGGAATTGGAAATGTCATGGCTTTGGCTTATTAGTCATCAGTCATCACTTGTGCATTGGTGCATTGGATATCCGAACACTATCCGGATACTTTATAGTTATCCAAATCCAACCGAATATCGTATTATCACTATTGGGTGGGGCTACCAAAGTAAATGCTTAACCATCCAGTCGCAAAACTATTAAAACTTACAAATTTACTTTAGCTATTAAAAGTAATAGGCACATAAAGAACAAAAGGATCCTTATACATGGCCGAACCTTTAAACCTCAAACCAGAAAAGTCTGTAAACTAACCACACAAGCAGCCTTGACCAATAAGTCTTCAAGGATGCAGATTGTCGCATAAAGGATTCCGAGTAAATGGGAACCGCTAAGTGTACTGAACAATACAGTGAATTCACAAGAGACTCGTAATTCTGTATGGTTTGCGTTGAACACAGTGCACGAATTTGACTATGACTTTGAATTCTGTCAATAAAGAAGGGTGGTCTACAAAAAATACGATTTATTTGAAACCCTACAGAGATTTCAAAAAATGTCGTCTTCAAACATTTCCCCAGTATTCCAGATATAATATACAGACATGTTACAGGTATTATTAATTCGCCATGATAAAAGACATGATCTTGCTAAGTTTCTTGCCCTTCTTCTTAGCAAGATTAATCGAATGGGTGGATTTAGGCACTATATCTATTTATAGTTTGTTTATCTATTAACTTATTTATTAATTGCATTATGTAGGTATGGATACACAATATTTAAATTTTTTACTTATATTAGTATATATTTGGCTAGGCATTATATTTATTTAGGGTCTATTCAGTTTATTTATCAACTTATATATTAATTGCATTGTGTAGTTATAATAATATTCATATTCCAATAAGTCTTTATTTTATGCATGTGTATAACTTTAGTAGCCCAACTTAAATATAGTTTTTTTATATATTTCCCGTATCATATTTGTTTCATCATAAAATATTATTTTTATACAGATTAGATTTGACATGTAAAACGTATACTTTATGTATCTATTTTACAAATAAACATTTTGAATCTTTGAATCTTTGAACACGACCCCACTAAGGGGTCGAAATATAAACAGTATTTCTTGGATTTTACGAATAAAACTATAAATTAAAAGCCATTTACTGGTTTTTAGAAAAAAAAAATTATTAACTTATTATGAAATCTATAAATAAGGTGACTTTCGTTTATATGATTCATACTGGAGGCTCGCTAAGTAGTTAGGACAAGATTTCATTACCATTTCTGTCATACACAAAATGAAATTTTGACCTCATATACTAATTGAGTCAAGGTTGTTCTTGGACAAGTATATAGAGAAACAAAAAATATATTTTTCATATTTCGCAAAAAGGTTCCTTGAACCCTTTGAGCACTTACCAAGTCTCTAGTATGAATTTGGCAATATCCATATAATTTGCTGTGGAACTAATGAACTTATTAAATAAATAAATATTAACGAAAGTGGACCTTATAGGTATATAGGCGCCTGACCGGACGTGCACTATCTGTCATGGATTGTACAGAAAGAGTAAAAATACGTAATTTGCCGAAGAGTGGCGAAGATTCCTACGCGCATTATTTAAATGGTACTACTGTAGGTAGGTTTTCGAATTTGGCTAAAAAAATTGTTATTTATATTTAATTTTTTCAAGAGTAGCATTTTAAACATCAATTTATTCATTATTACTTTAATGGCTCAACACATTTTTAAGTCACCTAAATTTTTTCGTTACTCTTCGCCTAAGCTTTACAGTCTATTGTTAGCACTGACATCAGCATAAAGAGAATATTGTATTAGCTAATTTAGCTGAATGGTTATTACTTATTTTTGTAATGAAAATAAAACAAGTGTAGCAACAAGGAATACGTTTTTATAGGAACATTATCTTTATTCGTAGTTGAACTATCATATGTACCACAAACTACAATTTTAAGGACAGCTTTTACTGTAGAGCTGATGCCGGGCTCGACTGTGGAGGTACCACCATCTTACTTGCAAATACTCCCGAAGTTATTCGGGAGAGAGTAAGAGAACAGCTCTCAGGCTAAACCAGGCGACCCACCATTGCTTGGGACCGATGGATGGCGGTATATCGCCTAAATATATTTTGTTAATTCTTTCACCAAATTACAGACAATTTATAGATCTACAAAAAGATTTCATTTTCTTTTCTTCGGTCCCGTCCATGCAAAAAGTTTTATTTTCTCCTACTTTGGGCTATCCGGAGACGCAGTGATCATCATAACAGTCACTGCAATGCGCTCTGATTGATATAAACATTATTTCAAAGACGTTTCCGTCAATATTTGTACTGACAGCATAGATATCTTTACTTAAGAGGATACGTTCCGAAAACCATAATTTATTCTTCCTTGTTTGAAGAATATAGCAATACTAGATATTTGAAAAAAATTTGGACTTCTGTCAAGAATATAATGTACACTCTTATTGAAACAGAATCTTCAGAAGTCATTCCAACATTGAGCCATAAAAAATCAAAGATGACTCCAAAAAAAGGTTTCATGTCGAGTTTTAACATTATTTGAGCAAAATCATATTATATTATTTATTTATTAAAATCTGTATAAACTTTATTATGCTGTTATCCGAACAGATATTTGATACAAACTTTAGTTTTTTTTAAAATAATAAAATTCGTGATAAAAGTCGTCATTTTGATAATTTTCCAGAATTCGTCCCTCTCGCACTGCAGGTTTTTCGGCATGGAGTAACAGCGATCAATGCAATCGGAACCTATTCTCTTAAGGGGGGGCTATACCGACTTTGTCTCTTTTCAAATTAATTTTAAACCAATAAAAAGCGAGGATTAAATTTTACTACAAATGTATATCATATTTCACTCTTTGATCTTAATATTTCGGCTGTTCGATACACGATTGCTTAGATTTTCCTCGATCCGATTAAATCTCAAAGATAGGTCTAAACTATGATCTAAATATAATTTCAATTGAGCTATATTATGTTTTGGACAATAAAACTTATGTTAAAATAAACTTCGTGAAAAATGTGATATATAACGGCCATCATATTAAAAACCCATGCCTCTAATTCCAAAATAATAAATAAAACACATCAAAACTGCGAGTTTTCTGAGCGGCTCGCTTCCGCTGAGCAGGATGAACATGTGAAAAATTAAAGCGTTGGAGCAGGACAGATTTTTCTGGCTGGATAACCTCTCCATAATAGTATTATGGTAACATATATCAGTGACCGCGACACACATAGAGCTGCGAATTTAGGGTATGTATGCACCTTAAATCTTTTCATTCACAGTTTGGCAATAGTGGATGTCTGACAGGAAGTGAATCCGTACCCTCTGATGGAGAGTCTCATGCAGATTCTATAACTATATGCATGCTCTAAACTAATTCATTCCGTTCATTTTTGCTATACAGCTAATGAAAAAATTATAAGTTTCCTATTCATCCAAAAAACGGACAGACAGTTTGGCAAACCGTATATGAAACGAGCCAACATTACACATGCAGAATGCATCAACATTTTTCAACCGAGTTGTCTACACGTGACTAAATTTAGCAACTTTATTGCTCGGGTTATGTCGGAGTCACACGAAATTTTTTTAATTTATTTTTGTGACAATATAATTGATTATTTCCTATAATAAAGAATTGGTTTAGTCAGCTTGAACGTAACGAGGAATGGGCACAAGAGTGTATTTTTTATGTGTGTATTTTCTGTTTAGTGTATTTTCTAATTGCTACGTTACCCGATATTTTCTGGTTTTTGGTCTCAGTATATATGATTCTGCACTCTCAATTGTGCTGTTCATGTTTAATTCGAAGCTATAATATTTTACATTTATACTATAATAATTTCCTCTCCGTTGTTGATTGTCTTCATATAGTGACCCAAGCTTGCGTGAACGCATTTATTTTTCTCAGCCGTTGGTGTCATCACAGGACGCTAATAATAACTGTTTATGTATTAGTCATACTTGTTTGAATGAGATCATTTTAACGAGATACAAACTTCATTCATGGATTTTTAATGAATTAGTTTCGCGGGGTACAAAATACAATATACTACTAAGGGAAAGAAAATATTCTTATGCAAATGATTATGAAAGGTTTTTAATCAATATTTTTAACAAATTCTGTTTGAATATAGTCTTATTGAATATTCATCATTAATTATTTTACTAGTTGTGAAATAAACAAGTCAATCTACGAATTTGTATGATTGAAGAGGCATCAAATTAATGTCAAAGTAAAAAAGTTACGTCAAAGCTTGAATTTCGGGTCTAACTTCGAAATCAGAGTTATTTTCTTTTTAAAAAGCTCGTATATCACAAAACGTGTTCTCATAAGCCAGTAAGTACTTACCATAAAACGAATTCTTTATGAAATTCTTCAACGTTTTTAAATATTATATTAACAAAGTTAGAAAACTGGCTTCAGACAAAAAGAAAGATGCCTTGAAAATGATGAAAAGAGACAAAGTTTCGTCAAGAACAAATTATGCTTTATTTTGGGGTAAAAGTTTAGATACAACGAAAGTAAAATAAAAACCTCATATTAGATGAAATAAATATATATAATTTAGCTATATAAAGCCTTTAGTTTCCTTTAACTTGTATTAATAATAAAAAAATATTAATTTTCGAAATATATTTCGGCCCACTATGGGGCCGGCATCAGTCGAATACTTCAGGTATTATATATATATATATTATATTATATCCATAGTGGGCCGAAATATATTTCGAAAATTAATATTTTTTTATTATTAATTCATATTAGATGAGAAATATTTTAAAATTAAAAAACAAAGCATATGTATGTAAAACTATAGGTGGTAGAGCTGATGCCGGGCTCGACTGTGGAGGTACCACCATCTTACTCGCAAATCCTCCCGAAGTTATTCGGAGGAGAGTAAGAGAACAGCTCTCAGGCAAAACCAGGCGACCCACCATTGCTTGGGACCGATGGATGGCAGTATCCCCAATCGCCGGGCCTTATATAAAATAGACTGGTGACGGGCAGCGGCGTCACTGGTGCAAGGGTCTCGGCACCGCGCTCACCAACCCACCTGCCCACCGTGTGTGAGTATGGGCATTTCTTCCAGGAGGACCACCAAGAGTGGCGAAATCCTGGAAAGGCCTATGTCCAGCAGTGGACGAAACAGGCTGATGGATGGATGGATGGAAAATGACGTTATCGGTCAACATAGAACATTTATAAGATACTGTGAATAGTTTTATTTTTGAAGTGGATAGTCCCTTGTGCGCTCCCCGATACAGGAGGGCATGTTCATAATTTTTACGACACTTCCGGTACGACGTTTCTGATGAATGATAATTTCTATACTTAACAAAGTAACATTATTTAAAAATATGGGGAAATTTTTTTCTATCATGTTTTTTTATAAATATAGTTTAGTATGTTTTTAATCGGTCATTTTAAGTAAATTATGTTAATAATCATTTGATCAGATAAAAAAAATATTAAATGAGCTCGTCATCGAATGCGCTGCCATTACTGACCTTTTATTATGATATCAATAACCGCCATTGGCTCTGTGATTTAAGGCGACAAAAGTATCCACTTGAATATTTACGGTTGAATCTCTGACACAAACCGCAGCTTTTTAAGGTTACAAATAAGATCAGATTGAGCACCTCATTTTGCATCAATCAGAAGTGAACTCTACGAAGTTTTCTTTTAGTTTAAAATAGTGCGCTCTCAGCCGTGGCTGTTACGACCACCAAGAAACACGCGGCCACTAAAACCTGCGTTTTTATTTAATAACTCTGCTTCTTGATTTTATTTAATATCTAAAACGAACGACAATGTCATCTGCAACTTATTTTTGACACAAATTTCAAGGCTGTATGATTTAAGGAACACTCGAAAAACATGAAATTTAGAGGTAACTTTGTAATTTTATTCTATCGAGCGAACTTAAAGATTTTGCGTTTTTTCAAAGATGAATCTATCAGCCCTATAGTCTACTGTCTATATTATTTTTACTATACCGATTAACCAAGTTACACAATGTGATATGCTCATTTGAAGTTGTGCATCTAGCCTTATAACTACGGACCCAAGATGTAAAGTTTCTTCTGTACCAGCGTCATAGCTTAACTGTTTTATAAATAGTTGTGGGCAAAGTCCGGCTTACCAGGAATTGGTTGTTTCTGGAATAATAAATTTATGATAAACATGAATGTAATTTTTATCAGTGTTTTTTCCGGTCCTACTGTGAGGAAGAGATCAGCTTCTGGAAAAAATGCATTAATTCATTAATATTTTTATGATTGCCCTAAACTTTACTCTACTTGATTATTCCTACAATATTTTGGGTACATTTTGTTTTTACAATTTTTAGGATTCCGTAGTACCTAAAAGGTAAAAGGAACCTTTATGATGACACTCCGTTGTCCGTCCGTCCGTCCGTCCGTATGTCACAGTCTCATAACTTTAGCATCGTTAAAGATAAAGACTTGAAATTTTCTACAAAAATAGCATTCTCTTGTCTACATAATATGGTATAAAAAAATTGAAAAATTCTAAATTGTTCCCAATATTTCCAA
The DNA here is from genome assembly GCA_910592155.1 of Ypsolopha scabrella. NCBI lineage: Eukaryota > Metazoa > Arthropoda > Insecta > Lepidoptera > Ypsolophidae > Ypsolopha > Ypsolopha scabrella. Next base: position 16,016,530 of record OU342976.1, on the reverse strand, counting down.
TACAAAAGTGAGAAACATAATAAAATTAATTCTTAAAAATACAATGTGGATATGAAATTGTAGATATTAAAGAGCTGATTATAAAAATATATACTTTTACTATATTTGCTGGCACAGATTACAAAAAATTACGATAATAGGCCATAAGTGACCAATTACAGGAAAACTATAGCGATTAAAAAAAAGTTGAACACAAATGAGAAGTATAAAAAAATATAAAATAAATAATTTTTTTTTTATAAACATACAATAGATATCAAATTGTAGGTATTAAAAATTTGATTTTAAAAATATATACCATTACTATACTTACTCTCACTGATTTCGAGAAATCTTTGAAAAAACCACAAAAAAGTGCATGTCCGCCCCCTTATTTCCGAAACTAGTGGACCGAAAAAAATGAAAAAATTCATGGTAATTTGCGATTACCTAAAAATACAGGAAAAATATAGCGGTTGAGAAATTCACGATGGTAAAATGACAAAAAATACAAAAAGCATTTATTTTCTCAAAGTACATTGATACACAAATAATACTAACATGTAGGTAGGCATACAAAAATATTCGCATATAAAGCACAAGACAAAATTTATGGCAAACTAGAAAATATTTAGAAAAATATAATATACGTTTGAGCATTTGGTTCAATTAAATATTAGCAACAGACTACGCACTAAGTCAGACTTGTTACGCGCGAGTCTAATCTTCGATTGACAGTAAAAGTTCACAGGGGGCTAATTTCTCGTAGAGTATTTATTGATTATTTACTGTTAGTCTTTAAATAATTCAAGTCTAATGACATAAACCAAAACTTAAATAACTAAAACAAAGTGAAATTAATATTATTTTAGAAGACTCCAGCATGTGTGTAAATATACGATATAATAAACATAAATATAAAATTATGTAAATATATAATTTATTTATTTAAATTATAACTGTACATACATAGTTTTTATATATAATAAATAAATAAGGGAGTAGGTATATACTCGTAGGTGTTAAGGGGGGAAGTAGTAAGGGACATTAATTATTTTTGAATTTTTAGAATGGCTTCGTTGGCGTCATAATTTAAAGTCAGCAACCATTTTGTAATTTTACTTTTTGCCTCCCATGTACTGCAGTTTTTGAGGTCACATGACTTGCATATTTGTTTATAGATGTAAGGAAAGGAGAATGCGCTGAACCTTTGAGCAAAAACCGTTTCAACCAACGGAGTATCGATATTGAGACGACAAAATCAAATTTTTCATCTACGAGTTTTATTTTAAAATGTGGTACAATCAATTCTTTTTTTAGTCATCATAAACAGTTATGGGCAAGATTTTAAATATCTTCTTCCTCACTGTTCCCAAAACTGTCGAATTACGGAACCCTAGGTATGCGTGTCTGACTCGCACTTGACCGGTTTTCTTTTTGTACTTTTTGAATTACCGCAAAGTACTGATGAATCTACCAGTTGCATATAATAAGAACTACTCAAATGACGAAAGCCAATTTTAAATAATTATAATGTGATGAAATTTTATCGTCCTTTTCGTGACTTTTAGCCAAATTCACACTGGAGACTCGGTAAATAGTCATTCAATGAACCCTTCCGGGAAAATACAAAAAATAAAATTTGGACTTCCCATACTAATTGAGTCGAGGTTGTTCTTAAACATATTTCGCAAACAGGTTCATTGAACCTTAGTCCTGATCACTTACCGAGTCTCCAGTGTGAATTTCGCTATGGAAACGAAAGTCACCTTATAATATAATCCTACTCTTGAAATTGTCTCCGTTGGCCCCGTCTGCAAAGACAACTAATTTGTTTTCTTGCTCACTGAGTGAATTCACAAAGGTGACACTATGTTGCTTGTAAGTTTTGTTATGTAAGGTAAAATATGTTTTTTTATTATTTTATTCTGAAATTGAATAAGAATAAGAATAAGATATTTATTCACCATATAACAATGTCCGTTATAAAAGGTTTGTCAATACATAAGAAATTTACACGAAATACAAAATATGTACAATGTACATACACAATGTAATTTATAAAAATTTACATAAAATAATGGCTTGAATTAAAAATAAATTAAAAATGTCATAATTAAAAATAAATTTATATTTTAACTGTATAATCAGAAAATGAACATGTCTTTAGCTTTAAATTCAAGAACTCATTAATTGAGTAAAACGGTTTATTTTCCAAAAAACGTTTCACCCTCGTTTTAAACTCCAAGAGCGGCAACTTTGAAATAGCTGTAGGTATTTTATTAAACATAATTAATTTAATATATTTTCCTTGTTTTTGCGTCTTTTTTAGTCTAGTTTTTGGTGTTATGAATTTCTCTTTATTTCTTGTATTATATCTGTGAATGTCCATTTTTTTAGGTAAATTGTCTTTTTGTAAATAAGTTTCGATCAAAGAGTTGTAAATAAATAATGAAATTACGGTCATAATTTTGTCTCTTTTAAAATAACTTCGTACAGACGTACGTTTGTGTAGCCCGTTTATAATTCTTATTGCCCTTTTTTGAGAAATTAGGACTCGTTTCATATCAGCTCCATTTCCCCATACTGTGATAGCGTAATTTATAATAGATTGAATGTAGGCATAATAAACAGCAATGAGGGTTTTTCATGATTGTTTTTTATTGTGTTATATTCTAATAATTATGTGTTATTTGGTACAAGGGTGTTAATTTAAAATTATTGTTTAAGTAGTTACTGATTTATGCTAATCTATCGTCTTAGGTCCAGACCCGTGAAGATAGCTGTAAGAAAGTTAAATGAATAAATAAATAAATTTACCGAGCTGTGGCGGCTTGTCACCACTCTTAGCTCTTATAATGAAACGATGCCGCAAAGCGACTCATCGTTTTTCGGCGTGACGTCATCAGTAGCCATATCCAGGGGGCCTAGCACAGCAGATCATAATACAGAATGTCTATCCCTCTCGAGGGAGATCAACAGAGTGAGAGAGAGCATTGTATCACACGCTATCGAGCTCGATATGGTTTGCTATGCTAAATTAGCTGCATCAGTCATTCACCCGTTTTCGACTTGCGTAGATTTTTGGGGCAGTTCCTGACTCTCCTAGTTTCTGGGTGAATGCTCTTCATCCTAGGTCTTATCGAAGCCTGGGAAGATACAAAATTAGAATGTTCCGAAAACACTATTTCTTAGCCCGCCTCCATTGCAATTCGTTAAAAATAAACATTAAGTAAACACTCGTTATTGAGTGTGATTCACAGCCTAGATTTACAATTTTACGCGTTTGAGGATCCGCCTACACTTGTTCAAATTTACACGTTGTTTGAAGGTTTATTACCGACATGGACCAGTTCTTTGACTCGTTGTAGATCTTTTATCTTAAGACCCATCTATCTAATGAATAAATATGATAAACTAAACCCCATCACCGGCCCAGTACAGGGTTTCGTATCATAATGAATCTTTAAATATCATATTTTCATATCACGATAAATCTCTCCATCGCTAGCGACGTCTACGTTAGGGTTTTTAATGCATTTACATTTGATAAAGAAAATTCCATCCATCCATCCATCCATCATTTCGTCCACTGCTGGACATAGGCCTTTCCAGGATTTCGAGACTCTTGGCGGTCCTCCTGGAAGAAATACCCATACTCACACATGCTGGGCAGGCGGGTTGGTGAGCGCGGTGGTGAAACCTGAAAAAATTATTTATTTATTTATTTATTTTATTTATTTATTTAACCACATTACACTATCTTTACAGCTAGGCCAATTCAATAGTGCAGTAAAATCAACAATATATAAGTTACCACACAACATTATGACTATTTTCACTATTTATTTCAAAAAGAATCTGTAATATTACAACACGAAATTATGGAAACTGACGATCCAAACGAAAAGTTAAACATTTTGTTAAATTGTCTAAGACATTGTTTTAATACCGCGTTTCCCTTAAAGAAAATGCAATTATATCATAAAAATGAAAATTGGACTACAAAGGGCATAGAAATCTCTAAAAATAACTTGGAAAAACTTCAATTGCTTCAGGATTTGAAGCCGTGTCAAGACCATAAACTAAAAATTAAAAAATACAAAAAGATATTTCGTAATGTTTTAAATGCAACTAAACGAATAAACGTAAATAAGAATAAACGGGAATAGGATAAAAAAAGCAAACAATAAAATTAAGGAAACATGGAGAATAATTACAGAGCAAGTTCAATATAAAAGAAAACCAAAAAATCAAATATAGGTAGAGGAGATAAAAAACGATACAGGAGATACGGTCACAAGTCCTAAAGAAATAGCAAACATTTTCAACAATTTCTTCAGAAACATAGTCAAAAATATATCCAAACACATTGAGACAGATATTGACAAATGCGACGATTATTTAGTGAAAACAAAAAAGCCAACTAAAAATATTGTATTTCACACAATTAACATAAAAGAAATAAGGCAAATTGTCAGACAACTAAAAAGTAAAAAGTCTAAAGACATTTATAACATAAGCTGCGATATATACAAAAAAATTACCCTTAACAATGGTACTATTCTTGAGCTTATAACAGTTGTTCTAAATTCATGTTTAGAGAAAGGCATATTTCTAGAGGCACTAAAACCGGGTAAAATAGTACCGCTTTTTAAAAAAGGCGATAGCTCGGATCCTGGGGATTACAGACCCGTCTGCATTTTACCAGTCATGTCAAAGGTTTTAGAATCCGTCATTAAACCAAGGGTAGTGGAGTTCTTTGAAAAAAAATTATATTTTTACACAGACACAATTTGGTTTCCGCAAAGGTAGGTCAACGGAAATGGCGATACGGAAAGTAGTGTATAATGTTGGATGCAATGGACACGTCGCAGAAATGCTCAAGCATATTCTTTGACTTGTCCAAAGCATTCGACTGCTTGCGTCATGATGTGCTTATTCACAAATTAAAATATTATGGCTTCATGGGAAAAGAGTTGAATTTGCTAGCCACTTATCTAAGAAACAGAAAACAGGTAGTGTGTGTGAATGGAACACATTCGTCCCTTGAACTGAATGATATCGGGGTACCTCAAGGTTCTATTCTAGGTCCAATTTTGTTCCTTATTTATGTGAACGATTTGCCAAATATTTTATCGAATTGGGCTTTCATAACCCTATTCGCAGATGATACTCATGTGGGCATTAGGGACAAAAATCAATCATCATTAGATACAAAAGTTGATGATGTTTTGAAAACATTGCGGAACTGGTTCGAGGTAAATGGAATCGTTCTCAACGCGGACAAGAGTGTTATTATGCAATATAATACCCGTATAAATAAATCTGTGGCAGTTCAAACTAAACAAACTACATTCCTTGGGTATACACTAGACTATAAATTTACCTAAAAAACTGTGCAAACTATGCTTGATTAAAGCTCAAACCTTTAGTGGACAAAGCTACCCTAATAAATGTTAATTACGCATATGTCCAAGCAAATATTAACTATGCTATAACAGTTTGGGGGTATGCCGCAGACATAAACAAAATCATGGTTTGCCAAAAACGTGCAGTTAGAACATTATATGGACTTCATAGGCACACGTCAACAAGAAAGTACTTTAAATCAAATAGGATAATGACTGTCTTATCTGTGTATCTGTATAGCTCACTAATTAAATTCATAACGAGAAACACAATTTACCTAAAAGAATGGATGGACATAATTTTAATACGCGGAATAAAGAAAAAATATCATTACCTAGAATACGACTCACAAAAACAGAAAAACAAGGAATAAGAAATAAAATAAAAATGTACAATAAATTGCCCTAAGAATTAACTAGATTGACATTTTTGGAATTTAAAACAAAACTTAAACATTTTTTTCCAATGTAATCCATTTTATACAATGAATGAATTTATTACAAAGAAACTTACGCAATGTTCATTTTCAATATAATTTGACTTAACTATGTATGCATCAATTTGACATTATAAGAATTTATATTTCATTGTTTTTAATTTTAATTTAGATTAAGAATTTGGTTGATAAATTAATATCAATGCGATATAACTGTTTTAGAATAGTAATTTGTAAAACATTATTATTTTTTGACTTGCCATGTAACAATCACTGTTATAATTGATGGTTAATAAATGATTACTGATTACTGATTACTGTCTACAAGCGTTACGATTTTCATAATTTTGTTTATTTTTAATTTTTGGATGTTCGGAGTAGGGGGAGGTTTTTTATTTTCAATATGTACTTTTTATTGATCTGAAGATTTGTCTAATTCTGTACAGGCAACTGAAACATATTTTAAATAAACTTTTTAACACCCACAACTCGATATCTGTCGTGGCGTATACCATACAAATGGTCATTTCATGATCTGCGCAAATATCGCGAAATCTGTAAAAAATGTTCACTCTCGCTCCGCTCCGCTTCGCTCGGCTCCCAAATTTATGATCTAAAGCAAACTAACACGCTCCTCACTCATCGCTTCAATCATCATCGCACCTATTTTTGACAATTGTTGAAAGTCTGTCGTAAATTTCTTATTGTCGATCATTAGTAGGATATAAGGAGTGTTTATAAAATAACGCCCAAGCCGAAAACGGTGCAGCGATTTAATAAACGTGGGCGGAGCGGCGGGCAAAGGCTAGTAACTAGTAATATAATAAATAAATAATTTATTTTTCGTGTCCAATGTAGTGATGGCCAGTTAGTATTGACCAGTCTCTGCTCTGCTCTTTAAAGTGTCAAGTTTTTCAGGGCCAAACTATCTGGCTGAAAATTGTTGGGTTGTGAATGTCATATCATATTACAATTTAAGAAGGTATTTCAACACAAATCAGAAATATCTGTTCTTTACAAAATAAAATCAACCTATTTTCAACTCAAGTTGCTAGATTTTACATCGCTCGTTATTAAAATACGTGTGTTAAAATATTATATCTCATGTGAAATACCGTCGAAATAAAAATTTCTGAAAATAATACTATCCGTGACTGTCCTACGATCAGCCTATTCAAGAAGAAGCTTAAAGAGCATTATTTATAAATATTTTCCCCTTTAAAATATATATATATTTATTATTTATGCAGGTATATACACTGTATGTATTTATGTTTATATTTGGTATATACTAAATTCTTGTTTTAAACATATATTTATGAATACTTTTGTTATGTAGGTTTATGCCCATGTTTATATTACAGTATTTAAGTATGTTTGTTCTTTTTATATTTAAGTAATTATTAATTAATTTATTATGTAAGTATTTATTTAAAAGTTAGGTATATTTATGGTAGTTTTAAGTTCATATTATCTCCACATTTTTATTTTTTATATCACTTGTTTCTTTATGTGTGCACATTTGATCACACACTTTTAGTTAATATTTCCTTAGCACCTAGGTTTTGCTGGCAGAAATCTCTCTCAGAGATAAGCTCGCCTATAGCACGTTTAATTTATGACTGCTTGTACGTATAACTTTTCTGTGCAATAAAGAATATGAATATGAATATGAATATGAATATGAATATGAATATATCCTTGATGTTTTTCTTCAAATTTGATTTATGGGCCAAATAGAGTTCCGTATGTAGAACGCACCAATTGAACACGTTCATACAACAATAACGAGGCGCGGACATCGATCCCCGCCGGTCGGGTCAGCACACCCGATGTGTAAAAAGTCTCTAGACCCAATGACTCATGCATGTAAGTAAAGGCATGTAAACAAAACGGGTTACTGGGTCGAGTTGGGAGTGACGTACGGACTTGCAGATTCGGTTACCGTCATAGATTCAATATTGACGTAGAAAAGCAGGTCGAGTCTCAAATGAAATTACACTGTGAAAACGGCAGGCACAAAGTCTACGCCAAAATTATACTGCCTTCGTACAGTGAGGCATACGTGAAGTTAAATCTCTTTACATCAGCAATATCCATTAGAACCTTAGATAAAGTTATATCAATGGTTAGAACATGGAGTCTTGAAGATAAAAATTGTCAAGTAATTTGTTTATATTTTGTAATAGTCTCGTGTAAATGCAAAACTATTTGTTACATTGTTTTCGAATCTTTGTTAAAAATTATAAAATGTGGTGCCAATTTTTCTCCAGTATGAACTTATTTGCACTGACTCCCGAAATGTTTTAATTAAACAAGATCTTTTTAACCGTAAATAACTATGTATTTTAACTCCATATATGAGCGCAATAAGATGTCAGTTTCCTGTAATACTAAGTGAACTTGTTTACTTGATCATAAAAACATTAGAAACAACTAATAACATACATCATCAAGTGACATGAATCCCCGAGGGGGTGTCATAGGGGTTCCCGAATGTGAACTGTGAAACGCAAGTCACAGCCCACAACCCAACACCCGCGTTTCACCGACGATTATTACGTCCCAACGTGATGGGTGGCGAGTGAGCCCTACCGCCGTAATTCAGGCACAATTACACGCTCTTTAGGGCATACAGGTTTCCTCATGATGTTTTCCTTCACTGTTCAGCAAGTGGTAAGTATTAGGTAAGAACACAAATACTATGCACATAAATTCCGAAAAACTCAATGTTTCATGCCCGACCGGGGATCGAACCTGGGTCTCAAGATTGAGAGGCCACTACCGCCTGAGCTACCACCGCTCCAACAAGTGAAAAATTGCCGTAAACAAGACATAATGCCTCTTGTTTGGAAGCTATTTGTTTGAGTGTATCCTTGCACTCTAGTAGACACCTAAAACACGAATTCACATTTTCTACCAACCCCAATAATTGACCGTTAGATTGACCGACAGACATGATGGTTCCTGTCCATCAGCAGAACCCTAAAAATTACTTTATCTTCCACCAGCCATCTGTGGCCTCATGGAGGTAGCATTAATATAACACCTAGAGATATACCGGGTGTAAATAGACTGCTACCATTAAATGAAACCACATATTCTACCGACCCTACTGAACCACTTTTCCCAAGAATCATACCCGCGGACACCCTTAGTTTGGGAAATAATTGAGTTCCAAACAAAAATGCGTGAGCCCTAACGCACCGGCATACCGGGCAATTGTCGAGAGAGCGTCGTCCGTGAAACAGCTGTTCGGGTGCAGCGTTCTAAAATAGAACTTCCTCCTACGAGATAAAGTCTCTGAGTTACAGCTGAATATCTTATTCTATGAAGATATGCGCGGGTTTTTTTTTTCGAATAGTTGTTCAGTATGATCGGTGGAGTATGTGGTTTTATTTAATGGTCGCACTCTATTTACATCCTGTATAGTCCGCGACTCTTAAAGTATGTTCAAAATGTCATAAATATAAGGTGACTTTTGTTTATGACCAAATTCATACTGGAGACTCGGTCGGGACCAAGGTTCAGGTCATATAAACAAAGTCACCTTATACACGTTGCTTTAAACTTTAAAACGCCCTTATTATAGTGATTTTAAAGGATAAAAAATCGAGATCGATTTTGCCGACAGGGTAATTATTATTGAACCTTGGTCCTCACGACTTACCGAGTCTCCACTATGATTTTGGCTATATCCACCAGTCACTTTATACATTGGTGCAGTTTTAACCACACTCGCAATAACGGACTCATTCTGTACCAGGGTCTGTATGAAGCTTTGGTATCACAATGCATGGCAAATAGCAAAGCTCTAGAAATTCGCTGCCATCCCTATGTGTGTCCCACTCCCGAATCGTCTGGAGTCCCGACAAACACGCAACTGTTCCCTAAATCAAGATAACCTCTGAACTTGGAGATTTCGTTCTTAAGAATGAAGGGTAGAGTAGAGAAGTAATGCAGTGAGGTTTTAAAATCCTCTGCCTAACTAACCCTTATCTCACCTCGCCCTGCAGAAACAACAACTCTAAACCAGGGTCAACGAGAGACGGCACCTATGACAGCTACGTTTAGTGACAGGGTGCATTTCAAATTCCGGTAAATATAAAAATCAAATGTGAGGTGGGTAAATAAAACATCAATTTATTAGACACATAATTCAACAAGCAACTTATTAATACAAAAGAAAAAAGTTACAAGTTACAATTTTGTAACCTACTTTCTAGATTTCATGGCCGCTTAGTAATTGTAAGCAAATCTGCTTACAATTACCAAGCGGCCATGAAATCTAGAAAGTAGGTTACAAAATTGTAGGCTATTAGCTTAAAGTACATACTTAAACTATTAAATTTGTTATTCGTAAATTAATTCTATAAAAACACACATTCGCTATTTTTATTGAGCTGTTATCGGCGCACACAAATACATTTGCACATATTTACAGAATTTCGCTTTAGGACTTGCAGTGCGCCCACTGTATCAACATTTACTCTGTGGTACACTGGGACAGTTTGAACAGCATTCGTTTTCATTCCGCCAGACGACAACTGTTTAATTAAAGTCGAATGTAGGAGAGAGTGGAGAATGCTTGTTGATAAATTAGGGACAGATTGCATAATGATATTGTTACAAGACATTTCTGTTAAAACGAACGAGACATTATATTTTCGTTTTGACTTGTGCCCGTGCACTAGATGAAGATGATTTTAGTATTGCCTGCATTATTTATTTAGTGTGTATTTAAATTTAGACATGAAACGTCATTACACTTTGGTGTAGAACGTAAACTGTAAACCTATAATAGTACGCGTAAGGGTTCGTGCGGGTCGAATGGCGGGTGATTGATTACATCCATATCAGTATGCTGCCATATTTACAGATTTATCTGATATGTGCCGACTCAAAAAAAGTAATTATTATTTTCTAACTATTAGCACTAGCAACACTAAAGGCCGCTATCTGGGGGCACGGTAGTACCCCCGCCAAGACGAGCTAAAAAAAGCACTACTTTTTTTCGAAGCGATATGTCGTATTTTCCATCTCCAATACTTATGTGTGAATAATACTACAGAGCCCAAATTCCCAGAATAAAATGTGTTAGCAGGCTATTAAATAAAAGCTGCACGGTTTGCGGAGTTAGGGCTTGTAGAGTTAGGCCTTATATAGTTGAAGGCTTAGCTCTACATGAGATCTGATAACTTTTAAACAGTTAAAGCTGTTATGAGTTGTTATGAGTTACTTATGAGTCTTGGCAACCTTCTTTACATGAAACGTTTTTGGTAGGATCTACCTATAGTTTTCACTTAGAAATTCTCGGTTTCAAAGGAGTAGTACTTAAACAAAGACGAGCTTGACTTACATTATGTACCGGTCATTATTTATTCATTGACTACTCATTTGTAAGTTAAAGTTGTAAGACTAAGAGTGAGCCAGCAAAAAACATGTTTTTTTTATTTTTTTTATTAGTACAGGTCTTTGACAGATTTTTGACTTGGTAACACAGATAATATACCTACCTATATGTATGTGTCTACAAGGGTGGCAGCACTTTGTGCTCAATGCCCTATTTCAATGCGTTGAATATTGTATTTGATAACTAAAACTAGAAAAGACAAGTTTAGATAGGTATATAGTTAGATCGATGTTATAGAGGCTTAGATTAGATATTATAATTCAACATCGAGTGTAAACAAAAGCTTTGTCTTTTATTCTGGTTCATTAACATCTATTTATAAACAAATAAAGGTACTGCCATTGACGAGTCCTATTCATATCTATTGACTCTCATTTTGTTATTTTGCAAGATAATAGGTACAAACGCCTGCCTTTCACAAGCTTTTTCATGTATAATTTAAATCGTTATGAAAGAAGAACCAAGAATAATTGATATCTGAACTCAAGGGGTTTTTGGAAACCCTCATTTTACGGTAAGAAAATAGGACTCTAATCTAAGTTTGATTTTCTAATTAGGAAATGTCTTATGAAACCTATTTCTTCCAATGAAAAGGATAATTTTGTAGCTTTAAATAAGGTCAAATGTGAGCCTGTGCAATAAATGAAGAGGAACACAATATAAATTAAGACGCCACACAATCTCTCTAACTTCGCTTATATTGCACCATTGAACGCCGTGGCACAAAAAAGCAAGGAACCAAAATCTCATTAATTAACATTCCGTATGCGTCCGACATTTCGCCGGAAATGGACGGACAGACAGATGGGACGATCAAACAATACCAAACACATATTCGAATTTGGTGAAAGAAATCCTGTGTCTCTTTGAACGCATTCTGTAACAAAAAGTAGTGAGTCATTGAAACCATTCAGAGCAACTATGTTTACAGAAAATGAAAATAAGAAAGGGACATTGCCACTAAAACAATTTCTCCCGGGTAATGAAAAGATACAATAACAATACATAGACGACGTGTAATACAAAGGTGTGGTCATATTCGAAGAGTTCATTCAGCAATGGTATAGAACAATTTTTTCTATGGAGCCTGAAAACGCGGATATAAATCTGCTAATATATAATTTCATAGAAAAGTGTAATACCTACTAGGCCGTAGTGGATACAAGGATTGATTCTTTATTTCTTGGCTTTTGCTGGATAATAAAAGTGATATATTTGATCTGTTGGTACTCTTTCTTTTCTACACGTTTCCAAATCGTCAAATGGCGTAGCGTTTTCTTGAATATCCTAGCTAGGAATCCTAGTTACGCCAATGGTCAACCCTCCGCTTTATTGTCTTGCCCGGGACACAGTTCTATTTGCAACTCGTTCGCACACTACCAAACTTATTTTGTTACTCATAAACAAACAACACAAGAGATCTTACAAAATTGCCATAAATCTTCACCAATCAAATTGCACTTAAATAAGAGCAAAGGTTATTATTTACGCCCATTTCTGGGCTCAAACAAAATGGTTGCCCTTCATAGGTTCTAATTAGCTCAATTGATCCATGACATAGTTCATGAATACACATGAAGTAATCGCCATGTGTCAAGTAATTAAAATTGTTTAATAAAGTAATGTGGCACCTTAATTGGATGCAAATGTAGATACAGATGTTATGCAAGAAAAGTTTTCTTTAAATATAACACGGTGTTATCATACTCATATATGTCAACGTTTATTATGTACGAAATATATTACTTTTTTGGGTAAGTTCGTCCGTCTATACCGGGTATAAATACTCACTTTATACAACACGAAATTCTCACACTACCTTGTATATATATAGGTATACTTGAAACCTGTAAGTTCACCCGAAAGTACCCCGAGTTTTATGAAAAACGCGAAAATCTAACAAGTCGTACCCTGAGACCTAGACACGGATTAGCACTACCACCCTCTCAGCTAAAAATGCACTCCTCAGGACCATTATCATGTCTATAAAAATTTATAATAAATTACCAATGTATTTAATAAAAGAAGCAAATGATATTAAATTTTTAAAATTACTAATACAGCTACAGTCAATGACACGGTAGCGTACGGTCTATAACTTCAAAATTAAACATCTAGGTAAGGCAAGGGTACTATTTTCGTACCCAGTGATGAAGATTCTATAGTGCATAGGGGTCAGATGCATTTCCGAAAATTTTGACTTTTTTTGTATGTGCCGCCTCTAAAGTGATATGAGTATGGGTCAAAGCAGCAGGTAATATGAATTGCTGGGGCCGCAGCATCAGCATCCAAGCTGGGGCCGAATTGCCAGAAACCTACAGCTCACGTTCTCACGGAACGATACCTAGACCGCCTAGAATAAACATACTTCTTGTAGAATTATCTGCTTTGTTGCCATGCAGCGGTCACCCGCATCTCATAGGCCATGCACCGCTTTGCCACTTTTGCATAATGTAAGCATGACGCTGGACTTGCAGCGCAGCATTCATAGCGGGCACTCACAAGATCCACTAGTGCTATAATTGTACCTAGTTCTTTTTCAAACAGGAGTACTAAAGTGGGATGATACCTAAGTGTGACGTGTATCTAAATATCGGCTGACGTGGTCTCAGCATTGCTTTTACACGAGTTAAATACCTTATCACTAAGTCGCCCGATAGCCTAACAGTTTCTCGTTTTGGAGAAACCCCGTCTATTTTGTTTATATCTTCTGTGTTATCAGTATTCGGTCAAGAGTCACATACTAGTTGTTTCACCCTACTAAAACTGCATCCGATCTGCATCATTGTCGTTGTTAAGACACGCTCTTATCGCGCACACAATGCCGTATGTGCTTAATAGGTATGTTTTACCTGTATACTAAAGGTACAAACTTTTGCCGAAGTAACTGCTTTCGGACTGGTAATTGGTTCTGAGAATTGTTTATCATTGTTATCAGTATTCGGTTGAGGGGCACGCACACTGAATGTTTAACCCTACTAGCGGATCTGCTTTGACATGACCTTACCCCAGTGGACCGTATCATTCTAATTCACTTGTTTATCATAAGGTCGCCCGATAACCGAACGGTTATCTATCGGGAAAACCGACTTAATTTTGTGTCAGCATTGTTTTTTATTCCTAGATTCATTTATGTGCCTAACTCGGTTGTTTACGATGAATCCACCCCTTTATCGGTAATGTATATTTTCTGGGAAAACCCAATTCTTTGAATAACTACTAGCTTATCATCAGGGGTCACCAGCCACAATACGACTATAAAATAACCAGTGGACAGTGACTGCTCAACACTTGAGGTCCAACACTTAAGTAACAAACATAAACGAAAGGCTCCAGAGCCGCAGAACTTCATCGGGTCACAATGGCGTTACAGAAAAGAAATAAATCACAGAAAAGAAAGGAAAATTTCACAGTAGATGACTTCACGACACGTGGATTCCGTCTACCGTGTGGGGCCCCCTTCAACGCGAACCAATATTTGAATTTTGATCGTGAATATCGCCGGTTTCTCCTGTCCACGAACAAAATTGAAGTGACTTTCTTCAACGGCGAATCCTTCCAAGTGCTCTACAACTTCGATGCCACAAGAACGGAGGAAGATCGCCTGCTCATCAATTGGGATACCCTGACACCCCTATTCGGAGGAGTAACCCCATCGGGGTTTAGAAGTTTCGTCAGACTCTCGAAAATAGCGACGTTCGTCGAAAAGCGCATCCATCTCGACCAGTGCGAGGTCGGTTTACAGAACTCCTGTTTCTGTGGAAGAACGCCACCAGATGACCTGGACCTGGATACTTATTGGGACTCGTGCAGTGATCGACACTTCCATCATTTCTGTTCATTGCACGTCCGCTCGTGGTTGTATCTGTATCTAGATCCAAAGATTTTGTTCCAAGAATCGGAACAGCTGTTCTACGAGACCGTCTGGCAGCGACACTCGAGCAATCCAGATGTCTTAAAGTATTATTCAACGGGGAACCGCAAGGATACTGCGATTTTACTTGATTCGGCACGCTCCCTTGGTTACTCCAGCCGTTGCACAATAAATCGGGTGAAAAGTTGATGAATATCGTGATAATTAAGTATTATATTAAATTAAGTTTTCAAGTATGTATACTTTCTTGTGTATTCCTCTATAGTACAGGATGACTGGAAGTAGTTTAGGAAAAGTATAAGCACCATTTTCTGCAATGTCGATGCAAGTTGCATCTCCATATTGCCACAGAGCACACCGAGCATAGGTATCACACTACAGCCGTCATCCTTTTTTTCCGTTTTCATGGGTGACGAATGTAACATGGTAAGAACTAGAAATGCAGAGCTTCGCTGACATGCAGTGGTCACCCGCGTTCGATGGAGCATACATCACGTTGCTACTTTTGCATAATGTGAGCATAACGCTAGACTGCAGTGCAGTATCTCCAGCGGGCATTGTCAACAGCTACTACTACTACAACAGCAACAACTACTATATTATCGCGCTTATCACGCACACAATGCCGTATGTGCTTAATAGGTATGTTTTACCTGTATACTAAAGTTACAAACTTTTGAACTGGTTTTCCCTATGAATGCCCGGCATTTATATTATGGTGTGGCGAGCTAAGACAATGCATCGAGTACAGCAATTAAACGTTGTTATCGATGTCCCAAATTGGTAGCGTAATTTTTATCGTAGGTATGAGATACGATCTATAGTGACTATGTGAACACGTGAGTGACTCCCGGGGCCCCAGTATGGGAGCGCGGGATGAATTGTAAATCGTCTATTTTCATAAGGATGGAAGTTTGACTGACGTGGTCCAAGAATATTTTAATATTCACTCGTGTATTTTAGGAATGATCCGATTACCGCGCCGAACGATAACCCCGCACGCGAGGTTGTGGGAATTCCAAATTGATATTATCCCTATATTGTTTTCTTTTTTCGGTACGATAAACAACTGGAGTGGTATAAATTGCTATGTGGGCAGTCAGTCGCTAGACACTACACGGTCAACATTACCGCAAGAACATCATATAGACTTAGGAGTCCCGTGACATCCATCCAGAACTCAAGATGCAGTCCCAAGACAGAATACTCAGTTTCCCGGTGGACACCTTCACGAGGCGCGGGCCTTCTATACCCGAGGAGGCCCCTTTCAGCCCCGGCGAAATTCTGCAATTCAATAAAGCATACAAACAGTTTCTTCAGGCGGAACGACAGCTGGACGACCTGACTTTCCTTAACGGGAAGCCATGCCCCGTCCGCTACAACTTTGATCCGACGAGGCCAGAAGAAGATCGTCTGATGGTGAACTGGGACTGGCTCATGCCCTTATTTTGGGGGCCGCCGCCAGGTGAGAGGGATCTCGTGAGGGTGCCCACTATACTGGAGTTTGTTGAAAAGAAGATTCGCTTTTCGAAGTGCAAGGCGGTCGCCGGGGACACCTGTTCCTGCGGCAAGAGGCCTAATGTAGTGGTACCACCGGGACGTGAGTGCAGGATCCCACAGCACTTTCATCATTTCTGCACGGCGCACGTCTCTGCGTGGATAACCAAGTACATGGTCCCGGCGATTCTGCTGAAAGAATCCCAAGAAATCTTTAGAGAGGTCATCCAGAAAGTGCATGAAGGTGATCCGCAAATCCTCGAATACTATTCGACGGGTGACCGGACGGACACAGAAATGTTGCTGCACTCGGCTCGCAACATCAGTGATAATAGTGCTAAATAGTGCAGCAATGCTGCTGCAATGTGACGTTCGCTTATTAAAATAAATATTTGTGTTTATAATATGTTTACTTTTTTTTTCTTGTACCCCTATGAGTGTAGGATGATGGAGAGTTGTGCAGGTAAGGTACTGAGATCATTCCCTCTGACGTTGCTTCAAGTTGAAATTTAGTTTCTCTCGTGACCACTCTATGTTAGATACAATCAAGTCAAGCTTGGACTGCACCAGATGTAACGTCTAGGTAACGTGCTACTAGCCGCTGCATAGCACGTCACATCACTAACGCAGATAAGTTGCAAGGCGTGATGATTAGCGTTATGTGCACATGGGATGCAAAGCTCCGTTATCACAAACTATGCTTGGCATATGCTTATCATATGTCTTGAGCAAGGCCTGAGTGTGCATTCGCCTCTGACTACGTGTATCTGCGACGTTTAGGTATGGAGCCGACCATACAGGAATATGAGACGTCTAAATAAGGTTTTTCTTAACTTTATATCTATGAATAACTGCATGTAAGCCGCAAACAGTATTATGACAAAGACCGGCGGCAATTGGCGTTACATCTGTAACTCTTTATGGACCGATAATACGTATGACCACATGGCACGCTATCGTTTAAATATGGAACAAACTATGTGTCACTACTCAAAAGATAGGTAAATATGATAAGACGACGGGACCTTCATCGAAATATTATTACAGGCTGCCGGCCGAACGTAAGTAGCTCCAGCGTATTACGGCAACCCACGTTTAGTTGGCACTGTCTTGAAATATTCGGGAAAACCCGTGCTATATTCATTTTATGATCTGTATCCGACTGGCGGCGTGTATTTCAAAACGAAATCAAAACTGATGAGTGACCATAGAAAATTACCGGGACATACACGTGTGCTTCATACACGTATACACCTCACTTATACTTAAGATTTGTCATTGTATAGGTGTTACAGGTTTGGTTAGACTATAATGATGTACAAAACATCATTCTAAATATGTATACTTTTCATGATTCCTGTAATGTTAGGACTATGGTATGACAGATACCTTACCTAAACACTGCACCGTACCTACCTATCGCTGCATAGCATGTCGCGGTGCCCCTCTATCGTGTTACAAAGTGTAGTGACCACGGTTATCTATGCATGGATGTAGATTGTACAACATCTTAGTGGATAGAACTAGTACAATATATTATTATCATTATTAAACTAACTACCTAAATATCTAGTATCGTGAAGGAAACTGGTATGTCGTGACATTTGTAAGTCGGCATGCATTTTGAAATGAAATAACTATGTATCGGGAACAAGTTTTTTTTTTTTTTTTTCAAAAACAAACACTCACATGCACAATATACTCAATACTGATGTACACAAATACCTAATACTTATTATATAAACAAATGATCATATCTATGATTAGCACTACTTCGGCCGGTTGAGAGTTCCACGCCACGATGCCTGCTGACGCAAAGCTTCTGCATACTGCATCAAGTGCCTGTCCAGTCGCCGCTGCTCGGCCTTCTGACGTTTTCTCTCCTCCCGCTCCAAGTCTTGTCTGCGCTTTTCTGCTTCTTCTTCCGCCCGCTCTTGCTCCTTCCGAGATTTTTCCCCGTTGTCGCGATGAACGGCTTCTCCAGAGTTTCCGCTCATGGTGGATGATGATTTTGTGAATGATGACATGGTGATTTTGTTAAGACTGATCGATTGTACACAACCTTGTGATTATGGCGAGTGTATATGTGCTAATGATTGATTGTATATGTACTTTCCTCCATTTATACTAACCCGAAACCTACCTAATAAGGACTCGTTGTTCCATAATTATCGCGAATTTTTTCCCACTTGAATAAGCTCGTTCATGAGGGATAATTCAAATACCGTGACATCATGGTGTACCGCAGTAACGACAGAATTGATAAGCAAATTAGGTAGAGAAACGTATTTTGTGGTAAAATGGCGCAATATCGATGATGTCAACGGGTAATACATGCATATATCGGCAATACCCAGTTATTTTCAGCTGAAAAGGAAAAAATTGATAAGGATAATGCATACAGTTTTATATTTTAATACGGGAGTGATATCATACACTGTGTTAACTTCTGTTAGCTAGCACAATCATGCTCCGTATGGAAAAAAGTATAGGTAAGCTTCAGTACGTGCTCGTTACGGTACAAATGCAACCAACGATTGTTTCAACTCTAACTGCAAGCACCCCGGCATGCTGAGTATGCACGCAGTCTTGCTACGTGACCTGCAGTCTTACTTGACTATGTTGTATGTTCTTCGGATGTTCGGCTCCGACAAGCTATTCCACTACAGCGTTGCAGCGTGCACTCATGTCCGCAAAGCAGTTTACCAAGCGAACCCGAGAGACTTGGGTTTTTGTTGAATCGTCCATGCACACCATCGTTAGGTGATGAACACTTAATTACCTCCGCAGGTGTACCTGTACACCTTACCGTAGGTATGCCTTACCGTAGGTATGACGTCAAACCTTATCGAACAATGGTGTATTGTTTCATTTTTCCGAACTATTAATATTTCAATATACCCCACGGACAGGATGAGATCGGTTAATTAAGCCCGATAACATATTTAATTGAATGAGAGGAAATTAATATAAATACCATTTAAGTTCAGCGATAAGAGCGTTATCGCCGTCGCGGGTGGCCGTTCTAATGCTGTAACAATTTACTGATATGGATGTTGCTACCTACAACCAATGCTACAACAAGGTGCACTTACAGGTTAACAGTAAAGAGTTTTTGCGCTCATATTCAGAGAGACCTAAGGTTAGGCTTGAGACTAGGTCTCACTTTTACATAGCAAAACCTAGATAGAACTCAACAATCATATTTTTCCCGAGACCATGCACTGTGCATCAGAGTCGTTGCTCCGCTGTATACATTAGTAGCATCCCCCCTTTCCCCTGGTCCACCATTTTTTATTTTCACCCCGTACGCTCTTGTGTCACTGACTGTATTGACCACAAAATGTTATTACACTGTCAACGAATATTTAAATGATAAATTATAAAATACAAATATATAAAAAGAAAACTGACAAATAAAACTGGGAATTTAAATATTTTAATAACTTAATAATCAATCTTTAATAATAACAATGATAATGAAAATAATTATTAATAATACATAATAATAATAATGATACAAATAAATTTCTTTATTGCGCAAAACTTACATACTAAGATACCTCTCTTCCATATAACAGGTAAGTAGCTATTAATTTGCAACAATTTTAAATATTTTTATGTAGCATAATAAGTTGTTTATAGTAGGATCTTCACAAATAATAAATCTATAATAATAAAGTGCCGCCCTCTCTTATATTGCTGTGCCTGTACAAGATCCATAATGATCTAATAATATTAATGTTTTTCACCTGTGTATAGGTATATACATTATGGAATGCAATAAAATATATGAATATGAATAAATGACTGCTACCATTAAATGAAACCACATATTCTACTGATCCTACTGAACCACTTTTCCCAAGAATCATACCCACGGCAACCCTTAGTTTGAGAAATAATTGAGTTCCAGGGAAAGTATCGAGAGAGCGTCGTCCGTGAAACAGCTGTTCCGGTGCAGCGTTCTAAAATAGACCTTCGAAGATAATCTTTGAGTTACAGTTGAATGTTTTTATTCTCTGAAGATTTGTGCTGTTTTTTTTTTGAATAGTTATTCAGTATGATCAGTAGAGCATGTGGTTTTATTTAATGGTCGCACTCTATTTACACCCTGTATATATGTCACAACCTTCTAATTGTAACCTTTGATCAGTTTAAGCTAGACTCTAGCGAATTCTAAATACTTCGAAACAAGTAGTTGTGCGACTAAAATTCCCACACAAACCTGCGTAGGAGTCGTTGCTATCGCGACCTTCCAAAATCAAATAAAAGGATCGAACTGTTGCAAAACTATTCAACAGTATGGTCATAACATAAATGTCGATCATAATACAACCATAGAGTACTAAGAGGTACATAGACATAGCCATACAAATACACCGCAAGTTTCATTCGAACCGCGTTACACGTTCAGATAGTAAATTGAGTTAAAGTGTGTGTCTGATTTAAAGTCAGTATGTCTGTGAACCAAAATAATCACAAATCATATTCTAACAAAATTATTATACCTACTGGAATCACTGGAATCTTTAAAATCATCAAAACATTGGTTATTTGATGGTTCTAATGGAAATTTGAAAACGACTTGACATGATGATGACGCATTTGAAAGGTTTAAAGCGAAAAACTGGCTGCTTCTATCCCTCTACAAACTGTATTATCACTGCTACCTCTATGAATATAACGTACTCGGACTTGTACTACACTGTGGTGTGATGTATGACAGAATGTCGCAACCAGCCGCGCAAGCGCAGAAAGATGAATTTAGTTAGGCACCCACGACATGTTTTAAAACATTTTGTTAGTTTTACAAGACATTTCGTAAATATGTAAAGTTAAAGATATATGCCTCAGGAATTTGAAGGGGTTTTGATGTTAATCGTAGGTAGATACTATAAGAGCCTGCTTCAACATAGTAATATGTAAACTATTGGCAACTCATCGTCAATAGTTGAAGTGATTTTACTGAAGATGCTTTTGATGTTTGACAAAGTGGCGACAGTCGAATTTTAATTGATATTGAAAATTTTAATTAGGAACTCAAGCTGCCAAATGTAACACAAAAACATATCGTCACGACATAAATCCCCGGGGGTGTCAGACGTGTTCTCAAAAGCGAACTTTGAAATGCAACTTAAGTGCTTTTCACCGAAGATTATTACGTCCTAGACGTGACGTTATGGGTAGTAAGCTCTACAATAGTACTTTGGGCACAAATGGACCAACAGCTCCGAAGCACTCAGACCGAGCACAAATTAATGTGCACCGCGGGGATCGAACCCAGGACCTCTGGGTCCACAAAGCGGTCAGATATAAATATATGTTTAATATGTTTTCAACACACTTGCTTATAAAGTAGCCCTTATTGCAGCGTTCTTAGGGTCATATTATAACATAATGAACTATTTTGATACAAGTATCTATGACCTGTATTAGTTGCTTCACTTCAACATTTTTTATAAATTTTATATAAATCTTATTCAACTTTAAAACTCATTGTTTTTAGGTTTAGAAAAGTATTCATATTAAGTGTAACTTTTTGACTGAAACCCAAAAGTCCCTATAACCAGAACAAAGATGTCTATTACAGGGCTCATAAATGTCGCGATGACGTAATAGGGACCTAATTATCAGCTCGGTTTATGGCGTTTTTGTTCGCTGGACATCCAGGTCACGAGGGACTTGGAAAGCAGTAAAATGGGGCTTCCGCAGACGTGGTGTGGTGTTTGGGACAGGAGAATATCAACCACCGTAAATAAACGATCCTGTTAGAGAATTACTGGTTTTGGAGTGAAAACGGACAGGACTGGGCTAGCTCAGACAACACAAGTTGAATGAAAGTAACAATATGGTAACCAGCGCCTAGATTATTTATATTTGAAACATCGAAACATAGATATAAGTACCATCGTATTCCAATAATAGAAAAATATTGAAATTACTTGTTCGTTGTTCCACTAGTATTTAATTAAGGATGATCACGCTTATTGTTTCGCCTGAAGATGTCGATAAATCGATGAAATCGGTATCCTTAATTAAATACTAGTGGAACAACGTACAAGTAATTTCAATATCTTTCTATTATTGTAAAAATGTTCCATCAAGAAGTGACAACATACAGCATCAATCGCTATCGTATTCCGATTATCTAAGGATATTTTCGCACTTGAAGTGACGCCACAGTTCGTAAATTGTTCAGTACCCATTGAAGCTAATTTTTAAAATTCCGAGTTCCAGTTCCGATTTAAAGATACACTAATAGTTCGCCTCAAACTTTGAACTCGCGCTCGCCCGATTCGCGCTTGACCGATTTAGCTCATGTTTGAACTTAAAAATTCTATTTGTCATATTTACTCGCCTGCCAAATTTCATGACATTCCGATCAACGATACTTGAGTTATCTTCGAACAAACAAACATTCATACATACATACATACAAACGCTGGATTGTTCCAGTTGGCCGTTGTGTTTGATACATTTTGTAGGTAATGATAAGTTTTGTAATTTCTATTATATTAATGCCACGGAACCCCCAAGCGCGAGTCCTACTCGCACTTGACCGGTTTTTAATACGGTATTCCATAAGGTACTAATTTATTCCATACCCATGAAAATTTACTAATACTTATATGATCATGTTGTGCCATTCTGAATCAACAAGAGCCGCTGAGTCGCTGCAACTTATCTACTTGCACCGAACCAAAGTTAGATATTTGATGGATCGCAGGTTTATGACGCCGATGTTTTTTTAACTCACCAGTTTTATTGTATCGTTTAATAGGTCTGTGATGAGAGTCGGGATGGCTGTTGATTTTAAGTGAAAATTTCTGAGTTTGGTTGGGGCCAAATGTTTGTGGTCGTACCATTTTAGAGCCATTTCTTAGTTCATTTTGTTTAACTATCATGTAGTAAGAATAGTAATGGAGTTTTAAGGAGAGGTTATCCAGAAAAATCAGTCCTGCTCCAACGCTTTCATTTTTCACATGCTTATCCTGCTCAACGGAAGTGGGCCGTCTGGAAAACGCGCGGTTTTGAGGTGTTTTTATTTATTATTTTGGAATTAGAGAGATGGGTTTTTAATTTGATGACCGTTTTATATCACATTTTTCACGACGTTTATTTTAGTATAGGTAAGTTTTATTGTCCAAAACCTAATATAGCTCAAATGAAATAATATTTAGATCATAGTTTATGATATATGATTATATTTAATCTTTGCAATTTAGTTGAATCGAGGAAAATGTAAGCAATCGTGTATCGAACAGCAGAAATATTAAGATCAAAGAGTGAAATATGACATATATTTTCTGCAAAATTTAATCGTCACTTTTTATTAGTTTAAAATTAATTTGAAAAGAAACAAAGTTGGGATAACCCCCTTAAGTCTAAAAATATTTACTCAATGTAAGTAAATACAAATTAATACTTGTAGATAATACTTGGTAAAACTTAGAAAGCATCGTGCTAAAATATCACTTAAATTCACACAGTTTTAACACTTTAAGGTAATAACAATAACATATGCTAATTTTCGAAATATATTTCGGCCCACTTTGGTCAGTCAAATAAAATTGATCATTATGATACAAGTGAGCTGCGCTGGACATTACAGTCGAGGCGGGATTGCAGCCACCTGTGGGATGCGATCTCCATATAGGTAGACAGCCGTTTGAACATAACAAACCAGAGTCAGAGTAGGTTTATTGAGAATAGATAAATGAGTAAGGGCCCTTTAGAGACTCAAAGGAAAAATTGCATGGAATCCCAAAACTGGGTCACAACAATTTTAACTTTCTTATCAGCATTCCAATTACGAACTCCATAACGTCTCGATTGCGTGCGTACGCGCATCAAATAATCTCTAAGTTGTCAACTGTCTCTGATTGTGCCGACGAGCGACGGACGTTTTGATTGGATAATTATGAAGCGTTTCAAATCTCGTAATTTTAGTTAAATTGTTAGTTTGACCACCCGTAACAACTTTTGATTTCAAACTATGATCACATATCTATACTTGATATTTTTATCACATTCATTAAGGTATTATTTACAGCTTTTGTTAAAGATGTGCGATCAATTATTTTTCTTTATTATGAACAACAATAACATAAATAATAAATGCCCACAAAATATACTCTTTGTTATTGCCAATAATGTTAAGCATTCAATTCACCGATGATACAATAAAAAGTATTAGATCAGTCAAAGAGATCAAAGAAAACAAATAATCAACGAGATATCACAGTGATTCAAAAAAAAAAGTTCTGACTGCGTGCCTTTCTACGAAAAACCTCAATTTCTTGAATTTCGTAGCACACTTCAGCCATGTTCTCCAATACTGTTACCCAGTGTTGCTATTTTCAAACATTATCTCAACATCCCAGCTGTTGTAAAATCATAAACAAAACGTGTCTTACACAAATAAATATTATCGCATCGGCAAGGCACACGTGGAAATAGTTCAACGGGTTAACTATCAGTTAATAAATAACTGCAGTTTCTAGGAAACTGTATGTAACGTTTCATCCTACGGTTATATTTAACTTTGTTATGATGAGATAACTTTGTCGGACGCTGCAAGAACTCACTATCAGTTGAATTCAGATATTATTGTTAAAAGTTCTACGTGCGTTCAATACCTATTTGTTTCGATGATATTTATTTTTTTGAATGCTCTCTTATTTGATTAGCTTTCTACATTTCATGATTTCCAGTAACATAACAAAAATGTGTTATTATATTACACTAACATTTTGGATCGGATTGTAAAGGTTTTTATTGCAAAGATTTGTCATGTTTTCAAAGCATGAGTGCTTGAGATGCAAATAACTGAAAAACTAAAACATTTTAAAAAGTAAATATATACTCGTACATTCGTCAGCAGTTCAAGCTCCCAATTTGTAAACTATTTTAGCAGCTATGGCGCCGTAATACGAACCAACAATAGATAGCCTACCATGCTGGCTTCCACACATAGTAGGAGCTCATGAAAACTTACACCAAATAACCATAAAACGATAAGTGCATGGAGTCGTTCAAAAAACTACCCAGATGTTTAGTTACTTTCTGCTTTTAACGTCAATAAAAAGGGCACCTTTTCTAAATCCACATCAATATTTTCGTGAGCTAAATTGTAAAAACATTGTATTTGCTGTTGATGTTGATTCTATACACAAACTGCCTATAAAAATATAGGGTACGAGGGTTACGTTTTACTTGGAATAACAAATGTAGTTTCAGTAGCGGCTGATATTTGCTGCTATTTCAAGAAAACTGGGGCCTGCTCTTGAATTTAATTTCACTAATATGTTAGCAGCTAAACCCGATTTCAGGACAAACTAGTTTGGCCTAGGCCAAAATGGTTCTGGGTGGTCAGAAAAAACCTTCCTTGTACCAGTTCTCTTCTGCGCTGAAGGATTTCCGAAAAAACTAGTTTTTCCCAGCGATATAAAATACATCGCTGGTCACCGGTAACATTTACATCATTCCAAAATTCCTTTAAGATTGGAATTCAGGCAAACTCAGTGACTCGCTAAAAATTTCTTAGGCCCACTTGCATCAATACTTAAATCTAGATTTAGGACTTAAGTTGAGATTAATTTGACAGAAATGTATTTACTCACAGATCGTAAACCTGATTTAGCGATAAAATCGAGATCTAAGTTTTTGGTGCAAGCCGCCCTTAATGTTTTATTGAACCAAAAAAGTAACCTTATTATAAAAACAAAAATACTTATTACTTATATAAACATAAAACCTATCTAAGAAATTAAATCTAAAATAAATCTAAATTGCTAATATCAAAATAAATAAATACACCTTAAAACATTAAACTAAATAAAAGATATCACTCAATATTGAGGACCCGGACTCTGTGATTGAGGATATCGCTTTGTAAAAAGACGCTGACTGCAGAGTGTTACTTGAAAATTGGCTATTTGATTCTGGCCTGGCCTCATCACCATAGAACATATTTTGCTGATTACAAAGTATTACTTCGAAATTATTGATACATAGGTAACACTAAAAGTTTCCGGAACTGGCCACTTACATAAACAATATTTAAAAATTTATTGCAACATTTGAAAATAGAACTCTTTGGCTGTAGAATGCAGTTTGTTTCATCTGACTGTCTTTTGTTTTTACCTTGTGGCGCCATTTAAAAAATTGTGTGTCTGCATCAACATGGATTTAACTCGGGAAAATTTTCGTAGTATGATTTTCTACGATTTTAAGTGTAATTTGACAGCTCAACAGAGCATCGCTCGGCTTGAAACAGCTTTTGGCAATGAAGCACCATGCAAGACGACTGTTGAAGCACCATGCAAGACGACTGTTTATAGCTGGTTTGCAGAATTCAAGCGTGGTCGTATCAATCTCAGTGACGAATCTCGCGATGGTCGGCCGTCCACCGCTGTGACCAACAAAAACATCGATGCTGTGCGCCGTATGATTGAAACAGACAGGCATGTGACCTACCATGAAATTCGCGCATCCTTAGAAATAGGCATGAGTCAAATACAATCAATCCTACACAAACATTTGGGTGTGAGAAAGCTGTGCTCGCGGTGGATCCCACACAACTTGACCGAGGCTCAAAAAACGAACCGCGTCACTTGGTGCAGTGCCATGCTTACCAGATTCAACGAAGGTGCGTCAAATTTGGTGTGGGACATAGTAACAGGTGACGAAACATGGATTTATTGCTACGATCCCAAAACAAAGCAGAAATCGAGCGTATGGGTCTTTCAAGATGAGCCGAAACCAACCAAAGTGGCGCGCGTGAAAAGTGCATCTAAGCGGATGATTGCTTCTTTTTTTAATAAAACTGGACACGTGGCTACTGTTGCTTTAGAGAATCGTCGTACCGTGAATAGTGACTGGTATACGACCATTTGTTTGCCGGAAGTTATTGACGAACTCCGTAAAAATAACCGTAAACGCCGTATCATCCTGCACCACGACAATGTTTGTTCTCACACCAGACAGGCAAACGACTTTTTGAAGACGAAAAATGTAGAACTCATGAGTCATCCTGCATACAGTCCCGACCTGGCACCTTGTGACTTTTTTCTGTTCCCAAAAATTAAGAACAAATTACGCGGTCAACGATTTTCATCACCAGAAGAGGCTGTCGAGGAGTATGAAAAACACGTTTCAGAGGTCACCACAGGGGAGTGGCACAAAAGTTTTCAAAACTGGTTTGATCGAATGAAAAAGTGCATAGACGCCAAGGGAGATTATTTTGAAAAACAATAAATTAATTTTGTACCTTTAATAGTATTTTTTCATATTCATTCCGGAAACTTATAGTGCGTCCCACGTATATCGACCTGACTTTCGACTCTCACCTCATTAGAATAGAACTCTTTAATTATTGATGAAAACGCGCACCCTCGCTATTGAGACAATCGCTTTGTGTCAGGGTGCTGATTGCATGATGCTACTTTACCTTACCTTTGTTTCATACAAACAGCGAGAAGACCTACTTGTAAAGACAAAAAATGATAAAACATTGAATAAAAATATAATGAATGCTGTTATATTTGAAGTCGGTTAGACGCAACATACACAAAAAAATATAACTGTACAATGGTACCAAAGTTGGTACCAAAATAACACTTGGCAACGAGTGAAGCGGAGCGCAGCGAGGAAGAGCGTGTGTATAAACCTTTTTAGTTGGTACTTCACAACATATCCTTGAGGAATTGTTATTGTATTGTTTGGTGACTACATTTTGATGATCGATCTATTATTTAGATACAAACCCTATAATATAAATAAAGAAATTCAGAACCGATCAAATTGATAACAGCTGAAATCATATCCATTTCTTCAGTCTATTAACTTATTTGAATGGTACGGAACCCTCAGGGCGTTAATTATACTCGCACTGACCGGTTTTATCTACTTAAACTACTTTCTTATTTAAATGCATCGTTCAAATAATCGATTTATCTCTGCGTATCAAGTTGCAGATTTAACCCTCTAAATTTCCAGCATCTCAGTATATTTCTTTGCATTTTCTTAGTACAGTCAAGTACAAGTTATAGTTCACCGGGTGTAAAAGCAATGGCAAGAATCCTTTAAGGGTGTGTTAGTATGATCGGTAAAGATTTTTTTAAATACTGGGGTCTCTAAATAAAGTACTAGTACCTCATAATAAGACGATTTTCTTTACTCAAAATACACTAATCGCGTGGACACCCTCACGGTCGCTGGCCACTGGGATGAGGGGTGCGGGTTACGGGGTGCAATTAGGTGTGTGGGGAGGCCGGTGAGCTGCGTAGCCATAGCTTAGAAAATGATGGAATTTTTGGTGAATATTCAAGGTATTTTTTTTTTCTCGTAATGACATCAGAATCGAGTATATCTTTCAACTATATAACAACTTTTATTATTTATATATGTCGCCACCATGTGGTTCTAGGTTGTTATTTAGATGGTGGCCAATCCAATCCAATTAAATGGCTAAAGGATGCTTAGCCAAATAGTTGAACGCAATGTTTAACCAACGGGCTAAACTTCACTTAGCATTTTGGTGAAATAGTATTATGATGCAGACGAATCAGTGGAATCTAATTTCATCTGAACATGCTGATACATGGAAAGGCCAGTGTTAAGAGATGGATTAAGATCGGATACATTAAAAGTACTTTTATGAAAGAAAAACTTTGAAACATTTGAACCAGGGCCTAGCCATTCAATTGTTCAATTGGATGTCACTTTATTTGCTACCTAGCTGTTCAATTAAGAGGCTGATTTTACTATCCGGCGGCGACATATACCCCAACAAATAAATCGCTAAGAAAATTATTGTTCGATACATTTTGGTCAAGCAGGGATTTAATTGTACATTTTCTATGAGAGAGCTTTATATGGTGATTTTAGTAATGGCTCTATTCTAGAAGATGCTGCTATAAAGCTGCTGCTGCTGCAGTTTTTGGCATTTTAGATACTAAAAATCCAGCATGTATGCAGTATGTATGCAGCATACATACAAACAGTATAGATCTTCGCCATGATTTTTATCAGTGGTCTCCTTCTCGTAGTTATTACGTGGCAATTTGTGTTTTTTTTTTAAATGCAGCGATCTTTAAATTTAACCACACACTCAACTGATCATACTGAACAACTTTTCCCAGGAATCATACCCCCGCGCAAATCTTCAGGGAATAAGATGTTCAACTTTACTATAGCCTCTTCACGAAAAACAATATATATCAAAAAACTGAATCCTTGATGAGGGTCCTCATTCAAGAAACCTCGAAAAAATTACATATATTTTTAAGCTATTTATTCCAGCTCTATTTTAAAAATGGTGAACACATAAATATTAAATTTGGTCAAATTGTTTTACATACTCTAAAATAAAACAAATAATAAGAATTATTGTTCAGTAATCAGCGGGAACCAAATCATTCGGTGCTATTTTAGCTGCTTTCTTTGTGTTGCCTTGATGTTCCTACGATATGTTGCTATTTACCATGTTTTATAGGGTTTCGTACCCATATTGTGTGGTGATACGAAACCCTTTGTGCGCGAGTCCAAATCGCACTTGGCCAAATTATTAATAGTCCCATCAAGATTACAAGGTCACGATTTATTCAAGCCAGTGCTGAAAACGAATGTACGAATTCGTACAGACTCAAAATGTAACAACACAAAAGGTGCAAAAAATACATTTAAAAACACATTTATTTTTCAAACCTTATTCGTGTTAATTTAACTCCCGCAAGCCCTTCGCTCGTTACTAATTCCATTTCCATGATTGTAAAACAAATTCAAGTCATGGACTCTGCTTTATTTTTCACTGCTGACCTTTCAGTTGATTATAAAATGAATGTAAAAGGAAGTTATAAGTTTATAACAGAAAAGTTCTACCTTTGTGATGAGCTATGAGAGGCAGCTGGTGAGAAAACTTTTCCTTTTCTTTATCTTTGTAGTGAGTAAACTACGAATAGAGTGCTAGGGGCGTCTTGTTAATCCTTTAATTAAAAAATATAATGCGTGTAATACTAAGGTTGATTGCCAAAATAAACATTGTACATTATTGCAGCCGAAACTACAATGATAGTACTCGTTTATACGGATAACTTTACTACTCTCAGAGAACGAAAGACCATAATGTCGAAGCCGATTAAAAAGGCAAATTTCAATTGACCATAATAATAAATTACACACGACGCAAATACATATGTATATCCATATATGGCCACAAATCCAGGTAGCCCACCAATCCTGGGACCGTGTGATGGCGGTATATCCTATCCATCCCGAATTTCCGGACCTTAAATAAACAGACTAGTGATGGGCAGCGGCGTCACTAGTGCGAGAGGTCTGGCACCGCGCTCACCAACCCGCCTGCCCAGCGTGTGTGAGTATGGGCATCTCTTCCCAATTCATGATGTACACCAAAAATAAACGGCCCCCAGTCCCCGGCAGCCCCACTATTCCCGACTACGGTGGCGGTCGCGGTAACGGTGGGGCAGGGGGTGCTAAGAGTCTCCGGTTGAATGGCCACCAACACCGACGACTCTTTTTGGCGACGTATAATACACAGACGTTACGGGAAGACAGACACCTCGCTGAGCTCGAGTCAGAGTTAGGTAGAATCAACTGGCATATTCTGGGGTTATCGGAAGTCCGACGAGCAGGTGAGGATACCATAACCCTAGAGTCAGGACACCTGCTCTACTATCGAGAGGGCGATAAATTGTCTGTCGGTGGAGTTGGCATGCTGGTCAACAAACACCTCACTAGCAACGTGTTAGAAATCGGTAGTGTCTCTACTCGGGTGGCATATCTTGTTATTAGACTCAACAAGAGATATTCACTTAAAGTCATTCAAGTGTATGCCCCCACGTCGAGCGACTCTGATGATATAGTCGAGGCCGTCTATGACAACATATCAACATTTAAGGCCAGACATAACACCACCAAGACAAATTTTACCGTTGTTATGGGGGACTTCAACGCCAAAGTGGGAGTACAAGAGTGTGGTGAATCGGTAATCGGACCACATGGTTATGGCTGCAGAAATCCTCGGAGCCAGATGCTGGTTAGCTTCCTTGAGAGCCAGGGTCTCTATTTGATGAACTCATTCTTCAAAAAGAAGCCTCAAAGGAAGTGGACCTGGCGAAGTCCTGATGGTAAGAGTAAAAATGAGATAGACTTCATCATGACGGATCAAAAGCACATAATCCAAGATGTATCTGTGATCAACAGGTTTTGTACCAGTAGCGATCACCGACTTGTGCGATGCATCTTGAATATCAACTTACAGCTTGAGAGAAATCGTCTGATGAAGCCTACGCTTCGCCCTTCTCTGCGCCAAACCGCTGCGGGATCCGAAAAGTTCCAAATGGAACTTCAGAACCGATTTGCCCTGTTGGAAACCACTGAGGATGTTGACCAGCTTGCTAACAATTTCACGAATGTCGTGCGCGAGATAGGGAGGGCTTATTTTAAGCCGGAGCGAAGGACTAAGGAGTCCAAAATTTCGAATAGAACTCTGGACCTAAAGAGGCAGACACAGGAAATGTCTTCAAAATCTGCAGATTTTTCCCTTCTTAGGAAGGACCAATCTGACGAAGCTGAAGACATCTGACAATAGAACTGTTACCTCTAGGCCAAAAATCATCGCTGAAATCGAGAAATTTTATGGGCTCATATATTCTTCACACGCTCCCAAGCCAAGTCCGCCACTACACCGATGAACTCCTGGATGTAGAAATGGGTGAGATTAGGATAGCTCTTGAACAGCTGAAAAACAACAATGCGCCGGGCGAGGACGGCATCATAACTGAACTCCTGAAAGCTGGAGGTTACCGTGAACTTGGACAGCTACATGACCTCTTTAATGCCGTCATTCGTACAGGTACAACGCCAAAGGAGTGGAGCAGGAGTCTGGTCATTTTGTTCTTCAAAAAAGGGGACAAAATCCTACTAAAGAACTATAGACCAATTGCGCTCCTGATCCACACCTACAAGCTGTTCTCAAGAGTTATCATGAATCGTCTCGCCCAACGATTCGACAACTTCCAACCTCCAGAGCAGGCCGGGTTTCGAAAAGGCTACAGCACCGTGGACCACATTCACACGCTAAGGCAGGTTATACAGAAAACTCAAGAGTTTAATCAGCCCTTATGTCTAGCGTTTGTTGACTACGAGAAAGCCTTCGACTCCATCGAAACTTGGTCTGTTCTGTAGTCCTTGCAGCGTTGCCAAGTTGCGTTGGAGCTGTTGAAATGTTTGTATGACTCCGCTACGATGTCCGTCCAAGTACAGGGTGTACAAACAAGACCGATACATCTTCAGCGCGGCGTGAGACAGGGAGATGTTATTTCTCCAAAACTGGTTACCGCCGCGCTGGAGGACGTCTTTTAAACACTAGACTGGAACGGACGAGGCATAAACGTAAACCGAGAGTACATTTTACATCTTCGCTTTGCCGATGACATCGTCATAATGGCGGAATCGCTGCAGGAACTAGAGGAAATGATGCGCGGTCTTGGCAATTCTTCGAGACGAGTGAGCCTGCGGATGAATTTAGATAAGACTAAGGTCATGTCCAACTGTCACGTCATCCAAGGGCTAATAACCGTCGACAAAGTTAGCATCGAAGTTGTTCAAAAATATGTTTATCTGGGTCAAGTCATACAGCTGGATAAAAACAACTTCGACGCCGAGGCTGACAGAAGAATATGCTTGGGTTGGGCAGCATTCGGAAGTTGCGTCACATATTTACGTCGTCAATACCGCAGTGCTTAAAGGCTAAGATGTACAACCAGTGCGTCCTTCCTGTGATGACATACATAGGTAACACTAAAAGTTTCCGGAACTGGCCACTTACATAAACAATATTTAAAAATTTATTGCAACATTTGAAAATAGAACTCTTTGGCTGTAGAATGCAGTTTGTTTCATCTGACTGTCTTTTGTTTTTACCTTGTGGCGCCATTTAAAAAATTGTGTGTCTGCATCAACATGGATTTAACTCGGGAAAATTTTCGTAGTATGATTTTCTACGATTTTAAGTGTAATTTGACAGCTCAACAGAGCATCGCTCGGCTTGAAACAGCTTTTGGCAATGAAGCACCATGCAAGACGACTGTTTATAGCTGGTTTGCAGAATTCAAGCGTGGTCGTATCAATCTCAGTGACGAATCTCGCGATGGTCGGCCGTCCACCGCTGTGACCAACAAAAACATCGATGCTGTGCGCCGTATGATTGAAACAGACAGGCATGTGAGCTACCATGAAATTCGCGCATCCTTAGAAATAGGCATGAGTCAAATACAATCAATCCTACACAAACATTTGGGTGTGAGAAAGCTGTGCTCGCGGTGGATCCCACACAACTTGACCGAGGCTCAAAAAACGGACCGCGTCACTTGGTGCAGTGCCATGCTTACCAGATTCAACGAAGGTGCGTCAAATTTGGTGTGGGACATAGTAACAGGTGACGAAACATGGATTTATTGCTACGATCCCAAAACAAAGCAGCAATCGAGCGTATGGGTCTTTCAAGGTGAGCCGAAACCAACCAAAGTGGCGCGCGTGAAAAGTGCATCTAAGCGGATGATTGCTTCTTTTTTTAATAAAACTGGACACGTGGCTACTGTTGCTTTAGAGAATCGTCGTACCGTGAATAGTGACTGGTACACGACCATTTGTTTGCCGGAAGTTATTGACGAACTCCGTAAAAATAACCGTAAACGCCGTATCATCCTGCACCACGACAATGCTAGTTCTCACACGGCCAGACAGACAAACGACTTTTTGAAGACGAAAAATGTAGAACTCATGAGTCATCCTGCATACAGTCCCGACCTGGCACCTTGTGACTTTTTTCTGTTCCCAAAAATTAAGAACCAATTACACGGTCAACGATTTTCATCACCAGAAGAGGCTGTCGAGGAGTATGAAAAACACGTTTCAGAGGTCACCACAGGGGAGTGGCACAAAAGTTTTCAAAACTGGTTTGATCGAATGAAAAAGTACATAGACGCCAAGGGAGATTATTTTGAAAAACAATAAATTAATTTTGTACCTTTAATAGTATTTTTTCATATTCATTCCGGAAACTTATAGTGCGTCCCACGTATGACGCTGAGACGTGGTCTCTTACAAAGGGTCTGATCCACCGGTTTAAGGTCGCTCAGCGAGCTATGGAGCGGGCTATGCTTGGGGTATCTCTGATGGATAGAATCCGAAATGAGGAGATCCGTCGGGGATCGAAAGTAACCGACATAGCCTGCAGAATCAGTAAGTTGAAGTGGCAGTGGGCAGGCCATATTTGTCGCCGACATGATGGCCGTTAGGGCCGAAAGGCTTTAGAATGGAGACCACGTACAGCAAAGCGTAGTGTAGGCCGACCTCGTGCCCGCTGGACCGACGACCTGAAGGACGTTGCGGGGGGCGGCTGGATGAGGAGGACGGAGGACCGACATGAGTGGCGAAATTTGGGAAAAGCCTATGGTCCAGCAGTGGACGGTCACGAGCTGATGGATGGATGGATGGAACTGTATATCCAGTAAAAAAACCAACGTTTTGCTTATTTCTCCATAATCAACTTGAGGAAATTGTAACCAGCTGACGGGTATATTTTAACAAAGTTAGTATTTATTACTAAAGTACAAATAATAAACTGACATTAATGTCAGAAATGCGTTTTCCCTAAATGTTTTCTGAGTGTATCAGAACAGACAAAAAAATACAGTCGAATTGAGAACCTCCTCCTTTTTGAAGTCGGTTAAAAGTGCAAGTTTATTTTCAAAATTCAGTTAATATGTCCATAGAACAAAATTGCAATGAAAAAATATCCATACAATTACATAATTATATTAATTTTAAAATTGTCAAAAATTATTACAATGGGTACAATTAGTCAAACATAATTACTTCTAATTTACTTCTAAAAAAATTCAATTAATTTCTTGAACGGTTTGTCCATAAAGCTTTAGTTAACTTTGGAAAGTTTGTAGATTTTCGCTTTCTACAATATCTTCGCTCAGGTTATTGTAAATTTTGATGACAGCATTAAACTCCTATTAAAAGTATTATAATTTGGGGAAGAAGAAGATAATTTATTATTGTTTCTTAAAAAATGTCCTTGAATGTCACCAACAGTCTTGTGATTTTTATGGTTTTTATGATATTTTTCGCAATTTCATGGTTGCTAACAAAATAAACTTTAAAAATAATAGTATAGACTGCTATCGTTTATTTCTAGCTTCGCTTGCGTAGGTCCTTAGGTTGTCCGTAGGTCATTTACCAAGGAGTATCTTTCCAAGGTAATTAGGTATTTTCCTAGGATAAAAAGTAGCGTCGCTTCCCGGGCCCTCTGTGCAATAAATCATGTCGATCCGTTTCAAAAGAAGAAAAAACCGGTCAAGCGCGTGTAGGACTCGTGCCCTGAGGGTCCCATAACATTTAAATACGTTAATAGACTTAAAAGATTTGATTAAAAATTACAAACTTATCATTAATTAGAAATTGAATGAAAAGGAACTGCAAAATTATGTTGGTTGAGTATTCGGGTGATTCCATCCATCCATCAGCCTGTTTCGTCCACTGCTGGACATAGGCCTTTCCAGGATTTCACCACTCTTGGCGGTCCGCCTGGAAGAAATGCCCATACTCACACACGCTGGGCAGGCGGGTTGCTGAGCGCGGTGCCGAAACCCTTGCACCAGTGACGCCGCTGCCCGTCACCAGTCTAATTTATATAAGGCCCGGCAATTGGGGATGGATATACCGCCATCCATCGGTCCCAGGCAATGGTGGGCCGCCTGGTTTTGCTTGAGAGCTGTTCTCTCACTCTCCCCCGAATAACTTCGGAAGGATTTCTGAGTAAGATGGTGGTTCCTCCACAGTCGAGCTCGGCATCAGCTCTACCACCTAATACGTCACCCTAAACCTAAAAATCCGCGTTTTCACTATTTGTTGTTTAAATACAGTAGATGGCACATAATATACAGAAGATTCCAAATTCCTAACTAGTTTAGTTT
Source organism: Ypsolopha scabrella (assembly GCA_910592155.1). Classification (NCBI taxonomy): domain Eukaryota; kingdom Metazoa; phylum Arthropoda; class Insecta; order Lepidoptera; family Ypsolophidae; genus Ypsolopha; species Ypsolopha scabrella. Next base: position 15,979,901 of record OU342976.1, on the reverse strand, counting down.
TTGAGATAGACCCCGTACCAAAAATGGTCTACAATTTACAACTTTAACCATCTCTTTAATTTTGAAGATAAAAAAAATATTAAAAAATATTTTGTACTCAACTTAATTAAGTTCTAGACAATAAAACACCACAGGCAAGTACAAGTGTTTATCAAACAAAAAATGTTTCAAAAGTTCCACCAAGTGCCAACAATCACGAGCATCAACACCACAGGCAAGGATAAGAAAAAAAAATTCGGTTCCTTTTTTATGTATGGTTGGCTTAAAATTTATTTTATTTAATTTTAAATTCAATATTCGATTTTGGGTCAATATTTTACATAACATGTCCAAATTTCAGATTTGTAGTTTATTCTATCTGCAAGTTAGAGACCTGTGACATACGGACGGACAGACGGGCTGACAGCAGAGTGACATTAATAAGTTCTGTGGGTTCTGTGTTGCCTTTTGGGTACGGAACCCTAAAAACGAACAAATAATTAAGGACACTTTCACACGTATTTATATTATTTACACGGATTACCAGTTTGCAGTTAGAAGTTAGCTTGTCTTAGGTTAGGGATGGGTCTGTCGTCGGCAGATCGTAGAATTGGGCGTATCATGAACTGCCTAGGCGTATCATATTTCTGTTAAAACTAGGAGGGGTCGCTTCGCTCCACTACGCTTCGCTCGGCTTCCCAAATTAATGATCACAAGCAACCTAACACGCTCGTCCTCGCTCCGCTAGTCGTCGCACCTATTTTTCACTTCTGCAGGCCTTTTATGTAACTCAGTATCGGTTGCCATCTATAGTTGCTATTCACCAAATACAGATAAAAAATGTACTTCAAAAATAACCTAAACTATTTACGAATCGTGATGTCATTTCAAGTGCAAACGTATACTTATAGGATAAAACGGATATGTATGTTTTCGACGGTAGGCACGCGGTTTGGTAACTGATTTTACGATACAGAATCAGGGGGCTGGTGAAAGATTTTCGGTTTTATACTTTACGATCTGCCAACTTCCTGTGATGACGTATGGCTCTGAGACTTGGTCTCTTACAAAGGGCCTGATCCACCGATTTAAGGTCGCTCAGCGACCTATAGAGCGGGCTATACTTGGGGTATCTCTGATGGGTAGAATCCGAAATGAGGAGATCCGTTGGAGATGGAAAGTAACCGGCATAGCCAGCAGAATCAGTAAATTGAAGTGGCAGTGGGTAGGCTATATTTGTCGCCGACATGGTGGCCGTTAGGGCCGAAAGAAATTAGAATGGAGACCACGTACAGCAAAGCGTAGTGTGGGCTGACCTCGTGCCCACTGGAGCGACGACGGCCTGAAGGACGTTGTGGGTGGTGGCTGAATGAGGAGGACGGAGGACCGACATGGAGTGGCGAAATTTGGGAAAGGCATGTCCAGCAGTGGACGAACACGGGCTGATGGATCGATAATATTACAAAGCACTTATCCTGTAAGTATTTACAGGATATATCCTGGTATATTTTTAAATACTGAATCACTTGAATCTAATAATAAGACCAAATTACGTAATCTGTTAAATTTCACTGAGTCCATTCAAAGAACATAAATATTTTCCATAAAATTTTCACAATGCACAAATAAAAAAGAAATACAGACAGCAAGCTTGCAATACTATTCTAAAACAGGTCAGTTGCTCAATGGCGAGAAAACACGAAAAATGAACGTTAGAATTTAGTTTTCCCGTTATTTTCATATTTCATTTCATTCTGAACCCTCTTCAAGTAATTGAAGTAAGATGTGCTTTTGTGTGAGTTACTTAGCAACTTACTAGGTGGCTTCGATATTTAGGGCACTTTCTTGGATGGAAACCCTTATAACTTGGTTTGTGAGTGATTTGTACGAGGTAGATTGATTTCATAACTAGGTTTTGCCTGCGGCCTCATCCTCGCTGACCACTTGACACAAGACTCAGTGTACTGCGCTGTTTATAGTTAGAAATTCATAAACGAACTAATTCATACACACACTCCAATAAATGTAGATGAAAGTAGTTAATCTAGTGGTACAAAGGGAGAAGTAAAAGTATGTGTGGTTTCTTAGTTTTTTCAAAATCTGTAAAATAAGTTTATCCTAGGACATTTAACAATAGTTAAGAACTGGTTAAGTGCGAGTAAGGCTCGTACCCTGAGTAAGGACCATTAAAATAAGTTTATAAACAATAATTACAAACTAATTATTTTATATGTACATTTATACAACAAAACTGCAGGTCGGTGTTTTCAGTATTGTTTGTTTAAATACAGCACATGGTGTATAATTAATATACACAACTTTTTAATTATTTCCTTTTTTTTAAAACGGACCCTGTAGCGATAAAGTTCCAAGATTTTGACGGCCTCCCATTTCTGAATTTTTGAAGAAAAAATAATAAAAGAGTTTATTTTTCGTCTACTTAGTAAGCTCGAGATAACGACTCCCCAGCGAAAAACATTTTTTTCTTCTCCTTTTTTATTTATTCTTGGAGACCCCCTCTCTAAATAAATATTCAGTCGAATTTCTAATTCATTATGTATTCGAGTTTGTTTGAGTCAGAATATCAATATTTAAGGTATGGAACTCTTTCCGTCTACGAGCTAATGACCCGTAAAATAGAGACGGACAGCAGTGTGACATTAATAGGGCTCCGTTTTGTCCTTTGAGTACGGAACCCTAAAAAACGCATCTAAAGACAGACAGTCAAAACAAACATACAAAGATTGGTAGGAATCATTTTATTTAATATTTTATGGATCTACGACATTTAAAACATGGTTTATTTCCTTAACTCGCAAAAGTAGCAAAGGCGACGCCACGAAATTTTAGCGACATGGATCTTCATTTTTCTCAGCAATAAAAAAACATATGTGATTACCAATTTATATACTAGATTAAGCATTTCATTGACATCATTTTGCTCGAAGATTTAGTTGATTGATTAATTTTCATAGCAGAGGAAAGATATTTAGAAAACATCTTTTAAAACAGAAATTTCTATTTTACTGACAAACGGGAGCGAATACAAATACACTTCAATATGGCCGATTGGATTTATTAAATTACTTATATTACGGCGGTGTGTGACTAAAGACAGAGACACCGTGCGAGTGAGAGCGAAATATGGACGCTATAGGATTCCTTTCTTGTTTTATAGATGAGTTAGTAAGTAAGGGACATAGTAACTAGAGATGCGCCGAGTACTCGTTTATGACTCGGTACTCGGCATATTCGGCACTTTTTTTTTAGCAAAAGTATAAATCCTAATACATTGTGTATAAGTAGATCCCCTTGATAAAAGATCAATAAATCAAATATATTTTTTCCAATATTAAGACAGTCCTACTTTCGTCAAAAGAACCCTCGAAAATCTGGCTTTTTTCATATTCTAGGGTCAGGTACAGCCTTAAACTGAACCGAATAACTCGGCTGAGTTACTCGGTTTGGTAAATATAAAACCGAGCAATACTCGGTATTCGGTTACTCGGTTACTCGGTAAAACTTGATCTCGGCGTATCTCTAATAATAACCCTTTTTAAAAAATATCCCTATAATATTTTACTTTTCATGTAGATACGAGTACGAGTAGGAGAAATCTCTTTTGAAGTTACCTCTACTATATGAGATGCTCTAAAAATATCTGCCACGACTGTAATAGGAGAGTGTATTGTGTATATAGATTAGAATAGTAACGATATTTTATTGACCTAAAGTCATACATTTTTTCATACAAAAAAATGTGCGTATAACTTAGAATTGATTTACTTGCATGAAACCGTCCTGTAATAACACAAAACAGTTGGAAAGAGATAGAAATTATTTTCATTGATGAAACGACACATCGCTCGTAGTTTGTGAATCAATTTATGCCGAATAAAGTAAATATTTATTTATTCTCTTTATTTTGTCAAACATAAATAACTATTCCGCGGTATAAAATTTCTTCACTTTTGTAATCTACATACACAATACTATCTCCCATTGCAGCCGTGGCAGATATATTTAGAGCACCTTATATATTTTCTGCTTGATCTTTTGCACAATTTGAGGTAGGAAATCACTTACGTAAAGATTCCCTAGGTCAAAGTTAAAGCTCCTCTGTCTAGACGACGACAAGTGTTTAGGCTATACAGGAAGATTCTCATAGTTACAGCAAAACAGTTGGTGATAAAGATAATACTCCTAAACGACGCCCTTTTGTTATCATTTAAAAATCCCAATAATAGATATTGTATTTTGTTCTACTCATATGAGTATAACGTCAAACAGTTTCTTAACGAGAAAAACTGAAACAAAAATCGCTTCATACAGTTTTCTAAAAAAGCAATTTTGACCTCAGTTTGTCAATTTGTCTCGTGAAGAAAACGTAGTCATTTTTACTTTTAATTTATTGCAGCGTTATAGACCGGGAGATGGTAACACAAAATATTAGGGCATTTGTACCAGTATGGCGGTTCATGGTGGCGCCATACATGAAAAACTTAACAAGAATTTTTGTGGAAGAAATCTTTCGACACTGGTTATTTATCAGACACGTTCGATTAACGCCCATGCGATTGGGCCGCCCGGTACCAGCGCTATGACCATCATTTTCCTTTTTGTCATTACGTAATTAGATCCCTGAAGAACTGCTTTACTGGTACACAAATGACCTAATATTTTGTGTCACCATCCCGGTCTATTAAGTTAGTGTTCGTAATTGTACTAAAATAATGAGAAATAAAAAACATAACGTTAATTTATTTGTAATATTGGAGTCAATTTTCTTAGCTTACTGATACACCTCCTTTAAGGCTACATATAAGGTCAAATTGAGCACCTCATTTTGCATTAATCAAAACTAAACTCTACGATGTTTCCTTTTAGTTTAAAATAGCGCGCTCCCAGCCGTGGACTTAGGTATAAGAGGCGTCCCTTTGGACATCTTTCGCAGCTACCTATCGGAAAGAACCCAGAGTGTGAGAATTGATAGTTTCACTAGCAGTAATCAATCTCTGACATATGGCGTTCCTCAAGGTAGCGTGTTAGGTCCAACTCTCTTCCTTATGTATATTAACAATCTTTGCTCGATGCATATTCCTAACTGCAAAATAATTACTTACGCAGATGATACTGTTTTACTTATACGGGGCAAAAATTGGGAAGAGTGTTGTCGCCACGCTGAAAACTCTCTTAGAACTGTGATGAGTTGGCTTTCGTCAAACCTCTTAACTTTAAATATTAATAAGACGAAATACATAACATTTTCTCACTATGCTAGCCATCAGCCTGACCATGACTCCTACAATATTTTAGCTCATACTTGTGGGGCCCAAGTCCGCAAATGCGGCTGCACTCCTATTGTTCGAGCCTCTAATATTAAATACTTGGGCGTTATAATAGATAGTACCCTTTCATGGAAAGATCATCTTGAATCCTTAATATCCCGGGTTAGAAAAATAATGTATATATTTCGTAAACTTAGATATTCAGCTGATAATCATACCCTAAAAACTGTGTATTATGCGCTGGCGCAATCAGTACTTACATACTGTATTACATCCTGGGGTGGTGCATGTTCATCGCACTTCATCCGCCTAGAGCGAGCCCAAAGGGCCGTCCTTAAGGTCATGACTAAAAAGCCAATCCTTCATAACACAGACCAGCTGTACAAAGAATGTCAGGTGCTTTCCGTTAGAAGGGTTTTTATTTTTAACGTTATCCTGCGTAAACACTCTACACTCCCTTATGACCCATCTACCATTAGTTCGATAAGACGATCGGACCTAGTCTGCAGGGTTGTGAAGCACAGGACTCAGTTAGCCGCTCGACACTACAAAGTTCTGAGTTCTCGTCTGTATAATAAGGTAAATAGAACGGTCAATATTTATCCTCTTCTCTTAGGCAAATGCAAGGTTGTGGTCTTGAACTGGCTGCTCTCACTTAATTACAAGGATTCAGAGGCACTTCTGAAAGTGATTGCGTAAGAGGTATTAACAGTAATAGTAATTTCCATATATATATATTAAATATATATTGTGTATATAAATGTAGGTGATAAAACCAATTCTCCAGCATCCATAATTTCATTTATTGTATTTATTATATTTATTCGGACTCAGCTACACACATGCAAACACACCCTCACACACACACACACACCTTCTCCCTCACACACACACACACCTTCTCCCTCACACACACGCACACACCCCCCACACACCTTTAGAGTATATAGCATGCAAATTTTTCATTTTTAATTATTTTTCTTTTTCTGTTATTCTTCCATGTAACACGTAAATTTTATAGTTATCACTCTCCTATAGGAAGGCGTTGGTGACTGTATAACAATTTATATTACCACAGTTACCAACGGCACATTTTTCATGTTAATATTTATCCCAATATACAAATAATTTGTTTAAGATCTATGTACTCAAATATTTTCCCTGTTTTTTTGTACAATGTATATTGGTTGACACAATATTGGTTGGCTCTTACGACCAAAAAGAAGGACGCGCCCACAAAAATCTGCGTTTTTATTCAATAACTCTGCTTTAGATGCAATGTTTAAAATATTCTAAGACGAGCCGACGATGTCATTTGTTAACTTATTTTTAATATAAATTTCAAGGATTTATGATTTAAGGAAGGTCCTTTAACACTCCAAAAACATAAAATTAAGAGTTAGCTTCGTAATTTTTTTCTATCGAACGAATCATTTTGCGTTTTTTCTAAGATCAGCCTATCAGCCATATAGTCTACTGTCTATATTATTTTTACTATACAGTTTAACCAAGTTACACAATGTGATATGCTCATTTGAATCTAGCCTTATATTATAATATTCCAACTTGCAATTACTACCTACATATTTTCGTAGAAATAATAATGCTTCATACATTTTCAGAAAGTACCATCACGGTTGGAAGAGAATCAATCATGAATCCCAAGAGAACCATTGAACCGTTCTCATAAAAAATAACAATATTACGGAACCCGTACTGTGCAGATTACGTGTTCTTGATAAACGTAGTCTGCAAACGGAACTTCTAAGCCGGAAGTAAGTCTGAAACCGGTAATAACCCTTTTCATGGCAACCTTTTAGAAAGGAATATGAGTAGCTTAGGTATTTGAAAAATATCTTTGTGGTGGATGAATCTTGGTATTTTTCTTGAACGTCTGTGAAAATTCTTTGTTGGTCGCGCGTAAGGTTGGAAACTCCAGCGGGCATGTTATGTAACATAAAATCGGTTGCCATCTGGTTGCTAAACACTAAAAACATACAAAAAAACTGAAATTTTAAAACTGCCTTCAGTGTACTGTTCACGAAACTGTGACGTCACTTTAAGCACGAACCTTAGATAATCGGAATTCGATACTATGGTTTTTGACGTTTGGCAACCAGTTGGCAACAGACTCAACGAATCGAAAGTCTTAACTAACATTTTTTAGCCTGTAGTCGGCGGCGGCGGCTTGAAGTCAGCGCACGGGGTCGCTATGCTTGCTATTTCATTATACATTTAACTTCGGATTATAGAGCACTGACTGACTGCTATTGGTTGGCCCGAACGTTCATTTCCCGAGCTCGTACGGAACTAGCCGAACACAGTGTGAGAGGCAAGCTAACGCGAGACAACCTTCATGTTTTGAAAAAACTCGAGAATGGTTTTGGTGATTGCGATGATTTCAGTAGAAATATCCCGAAAATTGAAATGAAATAAAAATATTTTTGAATAGTATAAAATATACTATGCTGTGAAACTAAAATTATTTGATTTGTTGTATCGCTTCTGGGATTTCATCAAAATATGTGTAAAATCCAGGACTTTTATACGCTTGTAACTTTTGTATGTATTTGGTTTTGATAAATGTTTTAGGTTCAAGTCATGGATATTGTATGGGATATGTTGAAAAATAAAAAATAATAAGCAAGTACCTATAAATAAGGATATGATCAGCGAACTGCGTTAGTATGGGAGTTCGGGTGAATAGAGTCGCTTTATGAACTATTTTCTATGTTGCATAGTTTATAAAATCTATAATGTGATATAGTCTTATCTGACTATATCGGCGTGTGGTATAAAATAGTAAAGACTAGTGCTACTATTTACCTCTACTTGGCAATACAGATAAAAAGGCTTAAAGTATACCCCAAAGTGACACGTGCACCCGAAGTCAGCGGCCATGCAGTCCAACCGTTCCCCTCCGGTATAGTACTCTGGCGGTCAAAACGTCTTTTGATAAAGCTCAATACGTGTAGGCGTATAATAAATTTAAATATTTTACCTTGCAAAAGATTGGGTACCCGCAATTTTTAGATATGTCATACAAGTAGATCCCTTCATTTAAAAATGCAAGTTCTCGACCTTGGGGTGCTGCCGCGGGCTCTGATGTACCTAAATTTCCCTAAAACAATACAAATTTCGACTTTTTTTTCAGTTTTCATTTAATGAATACCAAACTTTGGGGATATAATCAAAGTAGTTTTCTAAAGTAATTGACTAGACTAAATGCGCTATATTTGGTATTTGAACCATCTTTAATACTTAACAGTATATACGATACTTCAAAATATAAGCAGGAGTAATTCCACAAAATTTCGATTTCATTTATATTTTATTAGCTTTTGCCCGCGGCTCCGCCCGCGTCGAAGAGATTTTCCTGGAAATAAGGAAAACAAAATAATATGATGTTTTAAACGACTATATGCAACGGACACCATGTTTAACCAAGGCGCTAATAATGACCAATCAAATAAGTCCAAACTCGAAGGGTTTGCTTTTGTCCGTTGAGGAGATCCCGTACCCATCTTCTAGTCCCATCACCAGATCCTGGTCACCATGGTTTATCAAAGTGCAAATAAAGACCAATCAAATAAGTCTAAACTCGAAGGGTCTGCTGTTGTCCGTTGAGGAGATCCTGTACCCATCTTACAGTCCCATCATCAGACCCTGGTCTCCATGTTTTACCAAAGTGCTAATAAAGACCAATCAAATGAGCCCAAACTCGAAGTGTCTGCTGTTGTCCGTTGAGGAGATCCTGTATCCGTCTTACATTGTCTATTACCTTTTACAGCAAAGTCAGTTTACATATTAGTTAACTATAAAGGGCTTAAGATTAGCCTTTAGAGGAATCAAACATTTCGTATTAAAATTTGCTAATTATGACTCACAATTTTGATAAGGATTATAATTATTTATTACACCATGCTTCATTATCGTCCAAATAATCATTGATTTTATAATAAGCTTTCATAAGTAGTCCCTGTTTATTGTATAATTTAAACTTATTTTCAGGCAAAGTAAGGACCTCCTTTGGAAGTTTATTGTAAAATATTATACCATGTCCTACAAAAGAGGTAGAGTCCGTCTAATCTTAAACTGCACGCCACTCCACCTACGTTTTCATTTGTAATTATAAAAGTACCACCTCTAGTATATTATTATATTTCTATAATATTGTCTAAATATGTACGATACAATTAGAAGTATAATATTAAGATATAATATAGTAGTTATTTAATTAGAGATAAAAACGTAGGTGAAGTGCAGTGCAGTTTAAGATTAGAATATCTCTACCTACTAATGTATTTATGCTTAAACCTGGCTGTGGTTACTTTTTCAAGCTTAATATTAGCAATAGGTGTGTCAGGATCGTTGTAGATGGAAATCTTTAGTCAGATTAAACTGATACAGTTTCCTCGTATGGAAAAACAGCCGGTTTAATCACGTATAACTAACCATTTGGTCAAGGAACGCCGATAAAGCATTGATTACCCCTGATTACCCCCCCCCCCCCCCCTCTGGGGTACGGATCTAGGGGCAGGGCTACACAAATACTATTTTCTGAAATGTTTGCGAAAGTATTTATGCTGGTTGTTTTTTTCTCACTCGTTGAACAAAACGATGCGGGTTATTTACTTAGAGGTGTTAATTAGGTTGTACTTAAATAAGCAGAACTAAATATATATGTATAAAAAGGTCCTACATTCAAAGTAAAAAAAATTAAGACTTGATTCACTATTGCTAATAGACCACTTTCCAACGAAAATATTTTTCATTTTCGCGAAATTTTTTCAGTTTTCCATGGAAATTTTGTCTGCCGATTGAACCATTTTGTCCTGGAAAGTAAAAAAAATATTTTTCTTCTTTCTTGTGATCGGTTACCGAAACACAATCTGTCCTGAAGTTATTTCCCTTATTATTGTAGGACCTTATATTACTTGAAATGAAAGTAGGACATTGCCCGTGAAAAGAGAAAAAATTACAGAAGTAGATTACTTGAGGCCCCTAAAGACACGCATAAATATATAATTTAAAATAACAGACGGTTTCATCTACAAGTATGTAGTTGTGCGATAACTTAAAAACTATTGAACGTATTCAGATTGGGTTTTCACTTTCAGCCGAGAATTGTAATAGAACTAATGTGAAACCAGGAAAAGGTTAAAAGAAGAAAAAGCTTTGAGTCCATAATTTGTGCCCCGAAATACGGCGATAGAATTCACCGCCCATCACGCAGGGACTGGAGCCGTAATCGTCGGTGAAATGTGGTTGCTTAAATAAAGTTTTTTTTTTCCCGTAAGTATCATATTTGTTTCATTATAAAATATTATTTTTATACAGATTAGATTTAACATGTAAAACGTATACTTTATGTATATATTTTACAAATAAACATTTTGAACCTTTGAATCTTTGCACGAAGGTCTGAACCCAGAATAATTTCGGTCACTTTTGATATGCTGAAAACGCGGTATTTAAACAAGATCTCAACCGTATCTCAACGATCAAAAGTATTAAATAAATGAAATGAAAATATCGAAATGATCTGAACCAAAGCTTTTATTCGAAGTAGTAGTAACAATTTTTAACTTAAATTAACATTAGTATATTTTTTTGCCCAGTCATATTTTGGGGTTGATAAGGGTTAGTTTTTCAGTGGGCGTGAATGGCCAAATCTAAAACTATATGGAATAAAGGAAAATAGTCAAGGGAATCTCCGAGCCGATTTTGAAGAAAACCAAAACTGCAGCATTAGAATTTTTTTTTTATTTCCCTAGCCGCCATTATCGAAACAGTTAATTTAAAAACTAAACACTGTATTTTATAAGTGATACTATCGAATGGTGCAATAATAATAAGTGTTTTTTTTAATCAACATTTCGATACTCAACTAGGGAAATTATAAAAAAAAATCGAATTGTGTAGTTTTAAAAAAGTTGACAGTCTTTCCTTGTGTACTATAGATAGACTTGACAGAAATGAGCTAAGAACGCATCAAACTGAAAGCAGCTTATTTCCGTCAAGTTAGCAGCTTGCGTGAAAATAAAAGAAAATAATGCCCGCCTAAAGTTCATTTTGGAGTATTTATTGTTTCTTTAATTACGTTTTATTTATTGACTCACACTATGCATCGAAAAATGTAGTATGATACACGTGGGTAAAGGGTAATAACTTACTCGTAACGTTTAAAACACTCGCTTAGCGCTCGTGTTTCAAATCGCTCCTCGTATAAGTGACTCCTTTACGCACTTGTAGCATAAACTACTGTTTTATTGTTTTGAGGCTATAACATCCTGTAAAGCAACTTCAAAATGAAAACAAACCATAATAATGCACGTCGGTATGAGGATGAGGTGTGCATATCTCGTCAAGACGCCCAAACTTCAAACTAATGCAGCTTCAAGCATCTTCTGGACCACTTAAGCTTGACCTCCGTCGATATTGGACGGTCCCCGTATTCTCAAACTTTAATGAGGTTAATCTAACTTGGCTCATGCATATCCCAATATTTATTTAGCCGGCCCCTGCTAAGTTATAGAAGTTATGAACTTGGTAGATTGGTTTCGCATTTTATGTTGGGTTCCGTAACAGAGGATCTTAGATTTTCACCGTTATGACTACACTAGATGTTAGATGACATCATCCTTTTCGTTATTTTACCCAATAACATCGACAACTTTTACGATGGGTCCAATCCTGAAATCGTAAAATAAAAGAAAGCTGTTTTGTACATTTTGACCGAGAAAGTAATTTAACTTTCCTATTAATCGGCTGATCTTTTTATCCCGACTTGAGGGTTGGCTGCATAGAGTTGATCATATTGATAAAACAACCTGTATAAAGGGAAAAGGTTATTAAATTAACACCCAGTATAAAAACTTCTTCTTGACATGAATAACGTGTGCACTTAGACGTGAATTTGTGGGTGCACTCGAGAAAACTTATAATACACACATTTACCCAAAAATATATGACATTAATTTATGTGACTAAATGTACAGTCTTAGTAAAGTTATCAGTATCACGGATCGTCACACTTTTTGCTAAATTCGGAAAATAATAAAATGATAAAATAAAATGATGACCTCCCATTAAATTTCATAAAGGGTCACTAGGCACTTACCGAGTCTTCAGTATTAATTTGGCTATACATACATAAATTAATATCACCTTGTATATTATTTTTAGAGTGCATTTGAAACTAGAAAAGATAAATTAGAAGCAGTAATAATAATTACTCTCTAATAATAATATTTAGAGTATTCCAAAGCGTGGATTTCGCAATAAAACATAACCTTGTATATTGTTATTAAAATGTGCATATTGTTTTAATACCCATTACAGCTTAAAAATAAGGCAATGAAGTGTGTAAGCATGATTTTCCTACATTTTTTTTATGTGACATCATCAAAGATTCTCCGTATTTCCAAGGTTCCAAGGTCCTAGTATAATTAATCAGCCATTCATTGACGAAACCCTAAAAACAGAACCATTGAACAGACGAGTCATACTTACACTTACTTTTACTTTTCGAAGGCGCTAATAAGATTGCGTCCCACTTTTACTTATTGGATGACGTCACCAACTCCCCTATTTGTCGTCAATTTTCGCAACATCGACATTCGTATGGATGGGCTATCTTGCGAGTTGTGACCTTATTTTTTAACTCTGTTTTGTTTAATTTGGTTATAACTTGTTGGCTCGATAAAGTTTCGAACAGGAATTCAGGACACATGAATATATTACCTACTTCGTTTACGTAATGTGACGTTTGTAGAGTCAGACCAACGATTTTAATTTATATGACATTTTGTAGGGTTAGCGGGCATCTATTGTAAAGCCTCGGTGTCTATCTGTCTAATTCAAAACCGACTGAGTCGATTTATTTGTTCATTCGCCTGCGTGTCGCACGAGACATACGGCATCTACAATTTTCAATGTTCCGCCTATGGTCAGAACTCGCTCCTTACCCGATTGCCTAAAACCTACAACACCATGTTTGACGACGTAGATATCTTTCTTGGATCCAAACTGTCATTTAAAATAAAATTGAGTTAGCTATCACAAACTCGCTTCAAATAAACCCCCCTTTTTTTTCCTTCTGTTCCCCTCCACACCCAACAAGCCCTCACACACACTCTCACACAATACATACATACATACTCACACATACATACCCTCACGCGTGCCATACTACCTGTTGACTTTAATTAATTATTGTTTGATCATTCTATTTATAATCATTTATTTATAATTATTATCAGGCAGTATTTATTATACCTAGGTATCATTGGTGAATAACTATTATTGGCTCTATTATGTGTATATTTTTGTCTGAACTTATATTTTAACCTAATCATAAGCTGTTGTTATTCCAAATAAGAAATTGAAATTGAAATTCATTCTGCGACTAATAATTTGTGCAAAGTATTATTTTGAAAAAAAAACTTGTGGAGTATTAAGCCTATTTTTAGATTTCGACGAAGCCTGTACCTGCGTCGTGTACGTGTACATAATATTATGAGTTTTTCAGTAGATCGCTGAAGTCATAGTTTTCCTGAAAGACAAAAAATGTGCCGGAAGCTTTTGACGTGACGTTTTCAAAATCTGAGAAAATTTACCGCAACCACGATATAAGATGACTGTTATTTATGCAGCCAAACTCATACTGGAGGCTTGGTAAGTGATCAGTAACACGGATCGATAACACTTCTAGCTAATTTCACAAAATAAAATCTTGACGTCCCATAGTAATTGACTCGGGGCTGGGCTTGCGTTTGTAAGGAACACGAAAAGAATAATTTACGAATTTCACAAGAAGGGTCATCGAACTTTATTACTTAGCACTTACCGAGTCTTCAGTAAGAATTTGGCTGCATAAATCAAAGTCACCATACTAATACTCAAAACAAAATAAGGGCCAATTGTTATTTTTACATTTCTGTGTAACTTGAAAATGAAATTAAATGAAAATGAATTTATTCTTATCAAACAACACAATTTTTAAAAATTGTGAACGAAGACACATAACTATATAATTGGGAAATGTTGGAAGCCAAGGTAAGCTAAAGATAACCTCCAGCGCCTTCCTCCAGAACAAGATCATTTAATTTTTAGTGAACTAAAAGAGTGTTACCTAAATAATACATAACGTGACATAACAGTCAAACTTAATATAGACGTGCCAGAAGTTACATTAGTTTATTGGTTGAAGAAAACACTTGTACTGTTTCACAAAATTATTATATTTTTATTTCAGACTAGTTTCGCCTTAAAGGCATTTTCCAGGTTTTATAAATGTACGAGTTTGTCACAAAAGCTTAAACAAGTATACTTGAACAAGTATACTTGAACAAGTATACTTGAACAGCTTTTGTGACAAACTCGTACATTTATTAAACCTGGAAAATGCCTTTAAGGCGAAACTAGTCGGAAATATAAATATAATAATTTTGTGAAACAGTACAAGTGTTTTTTAAAACCATGATGGTGTTTCACCAAATGCCGACAATCGCAAGTATTAACTATAGTTTATTGAGACATGAATTTTAAAATTGCAGAACTAAATAAGTGAAAAAAAAATATTATAACAATAGGAGGGTACTTAAATCAGACAGATGTTAATGCACATTATCTAATTGATAAGTAGCAAAATGTTGATGTTACGAACTCTTTGGTATCTAACCCTCTTTGATGTTGTGCTTGAGATGAGACCAAATGCTGGCCACTATAAAAAAATATAATTTGAAATCTTGTAATTTTGCTTCAATTTTTCTTAAAGTTTAGGGTCGATTAGCATCTTGATATTCTGAAAAAGATCGTAATTTCATTTTGTTAACTTCTCAACAACATTTAACGTTAATACACTATGTTATATGCCACAAGTACGAAGACATTCAAAACGACGAGTTTTTCGAATTCCTTTGTCCAGGGCTCAACGTGCAAACCGTTTAAAGTTCTCCCGCCAATATTTTGACTGGGGCATAAATCATTGGGGCATGGTGCTTTTCACCGACTAGTGCATAGTAAAATTTTTCAATGACGATCGGCGAGGGATTTTCGGAAGGCAAAGTAGACCGTTTCTAATTATTTCGGGTGGCATTAGCTTACACGGCAAAACTGAGCTCGCTATTTTAAATGAGGGATCCGTAACTGCTCAGCGTTACATTGAGGAAGTCATCAGGCCTCATGTGATCCCATTTGCAAAGCGAAAGGGCCCTGCCCCCTGATTCTGTATCGTAAAACATACATATCCGCTAATCTAAGAATGCGTTCGCACTTGAAATTACGTCACAATTCGTAAATAGTTCAATATTCATTGAAGGTTATCTTGAAAGTTCATTTTTATCTGTTTTTGGTTAATAACAACCATAGATGGCAACCGACACTGAGTTACATAATAGGCCCGCTGGATTTGTCTTGATGCAAGACAATTCCCGTGCTCACACAGCTCAAACAACTCAGTCTGTACTGAAAGACTCTCATATTCACCGTCACCGTTGTAACCGTGACCAGCAAAGCAAGCAGTGCGGACATAAATCTGATCGAGCACACGTGGGACCAATTGAAGGAGTGACCAAGGAGTCTACAACCTGGGCCGCGTTCAGTTTGATCGCCCGCTCATCACTGACAGCAGGATAGCATATACAAACTCAACGCGTGCAAAAGAGATGTCATGATCGCCGGGCGTGAGCGGGCGAACAAACTGAACTCAGCCCAGCAGCAACTGATTGACGCTTTGTAAAGTGCCTGGGAAGAGATTCCAGCTGACACGTGAGGCATTTGATCGAGAGCATGCATTCCAGGCTTCAGGAGTGCATAGCCAAAAGAGGAGGGCACACCCGTTCATAACAAACAGAAAAAGAAATAAAGAGTGAAGAATTTTTTTATTTTCGTTGTCCGTGTTTTTTTAACCTAAGTTGTATTTTTTATTTTTTCATTATAATTAAATTAAACGGTTACTAGCGTAAATGGTAAACAATAACATTGGTTTATGTTTACGTTAATTTAACAATATATCCATTTGAAAGTGACTAGGAAACCGTTAGCGACTCTCTTGGTTTTAATTTTATTCGACCGCTAGGGATAGGTCGCGACGAGCGAAACGAGGAGGAGCGGTTAGGTTGACATGTACATAGGTACATATTTATTAGGGAGCCGAGCGAAGTATTTTTAACAGAATTCACGATATGCAGAAAAACTCATTTTCTGAGCACTTTCCGATGACTTACGGTTCAATAATGTATAAAATTAAAGGACCGCTACCTTCCCCTACCCTATCCTACCCTTTCCGAACTGTACATTGTAGATCGAACTTTATGAGTTCATGCTAAGGAAGATATTCCAACAGCTAAATATGACTTACGGTTCAATAATTTTAGGAATCAAAAGTCCGCTAGCGATACCGTAGTCACTTCCTATTCATTTTATAATTTTCACACCAATTTTCACCACAATAGTGGCCCTTATTTTATTTTGTCTAGTATATTTTTTAGGATTCCGCGCCCAAAGGGCAAAACGGAGCCCTATTAATGTCGCTCTGCTATATGTCCGTCTGTCCGTCGTTTGTCACGGCTGCTCCCTTTAGCTTACAGACGGAATGAGTTACAGATCTGAAAATCGAATACAGAAACTAAAAATTAATTTAAATTAAACTTTTTTTTTCTTTCCTATGTGGGGTGTCATTGTCTAGAATAATATACCTACAGAAAATTCCAAACTCCCAACTAGTTTTTTTAGATATTCCCCGTATCAAAAAAGGTCTAAGCCTGACAAGTTTGATTGCCCCCCATTTTTTTGTTTTTGGCGATAATAAAAATTATTTGTGCTCAATGAGTTCTATAAAATGCCATCCCATAATAATATATCATAACATAAATGAATCTAATGGCCAAATTCTCGAAACGCTCAAGTTTACTGATCAACTCTTGATTAGCATTTAGGAAGGTGACATTGGCGTAGTCGTTTAGGAGGAAGAAGAAGATACTGGGCGAGGGTACCTAACTCTAGTTTCAAAGGGAAGAAATTTCTGCAGGCGCTTGAGCGAATGAAAAGTGGCATAAACTCTCCTACTGACCTCATTGGTGTGATGTGAGATTTCCATGACAAGTTGCAGTCAATAATAATCCCCTATGTAGATTCCTTGTTGTTTTGTGTAGGGAATAGAAATTATATTATATACCTAGTACAGGTGGAATACTCTCCCGATTGAGTAAGTTGGTCACAAAATAAATATATAGCTAAACTTTGAGTATAAGCTGACCTCTCATTGTACGGGAAGCCTATACAATAAGTGCTTAGCTTGATGTGGGCTCCACTGTACATACAGAATACCAGCTCCTTACAACCAGCTATTACCGAGATCACAGATAATATAATACTAGTACCCGAGATCGTCGTACGTACGCGTCTATCTATGTGTGCGTGCGCCCGGAATCGCTGGTTGTAAGGAGCTGCTGTTTAGCCTATTCAAGGCCTATTCTTATCAGTCTGTCGAATTAGCCTTCTCGATCGTAAAAACCCATTCTATGATAAAAACCCATTCTACAAAAAATGTATGGAGTTCGACTGATAGAAATTCTATCAGTCGAACTCCATACATTTTTTGTTCGAGTTTTAGAGATCTCGATTCGAATGATTCTCCGGAATTGCCCCCCTTTCCTTCTGTATGTATTTCTTTTGTATACGAGAGGTACGTACTACCTACCAATAGTGCCTGGGACTTTTTGGAATTAATTAAGTGTCCAAATTGCAGAAATTTATGTAGGCTTAGCTGTAGGTATCTATTTCACATACATGAAAATCCCGATATATGTGCAAGAATATTTCATTCGAGTGTATGCACTGCAGGCAGGCGACCCCTACTATAATGAATCTAAACGATTTAAATAATCCGTCGGAATTCGTTGGTTCACAGATCATTATATAAACTATTATAGTACTTTGGTTTTGTAGGTACTCTTTTGTTCGTATAGGTAGGTAGGTATAAAGAAATACTTTTGAGAAGCGCCATCTACTAACGGAAGGTTGAACTTGTCTGGTTTTCAAAGAACTCCCTAGATGGCTCTACCATAAAGCACAAAAACTTGTTCTAGCTGATCTTAAAAACTGTTAAGTTGTAGCTAAATGTTGCTAGTTTCAAATACATTTTTTTAATTTTTGTGTTAGCAACAACAACAATTTCTTTTTTTTTAAACTGACTGACGCACGCACTCACCAGTGTTGTGGTAAGAGTATTTTCCCCCTAATTTCAGGCAATTAAGGCCTTTCCACGTTTTTTGGGGGTAACGATGACTGCCGGTTAATTTCTGGTATTTTTGTCACAATCGCTTATAAAAGCAATAAATATTGAATACGTGTTTTATTATTATGTATGACTATTTAATACACCTGGGTTGAAGACCCCCTAACAAGGTGACCACTCGTAATTAATTAATATAATTTAATTTTTATCAAGGTTTAATCTATCAGAGCATCTTGATGTTCTTACTTGCTTTTTTGTGTTCTATCTTACAAGTTCCTGTAATTGATGTTGTCGTATTTTTTTATACATTTATATAAATGTTTACTTATGAAAATGAAATACATACCTACCTACTTATGAAAAACTAACAAAAACTATATATATTTTATTCGTGTCAGTGAGGAAATAGACCTACTTTAGATATTTATAAAATATGAAGTATAAAAGCTAGACCAATAAAACTGAGCGTTTTTCATTAGCCTGCTTACTCTACATCTTAAAGATTACATAGCATAAAATTTAAATAATAATCTCGTCCTGAGAATTCGGGCTCTCCATAATTATCCAGATTGAAGCTATAAAATAGTTCAATAATACCACCAAACGCTTCGAGAAAAAGGTACTCTTAAGTAATGACCTGGTTTTTTAGCTCGTCTTGGCGCGGGCACTACCTACCTATACAGCGTTCCGAATGAGGATAGCAGTGCTAAAACTACTCACGCCCACGAAGCCATTCCGAATGGGAAATGGCGTCCATCAGTGCTTAAACTTATGATCCATTCGGAACTCTTTTAAACACGACGTGGATGATGACACTTGTCAGTGACAGAAAATTTTACCTTAAACACAATTTTAAGAAATTTGGTAACGTTACATTAATACCAACAAAGGGTATACTTTACCTACGTGTTATGCAAGAGTTATTTGCGACTCATTCAGAGCAATCATTACCTGTTGGTTTGTTATTTCGTCATTTGTTATTTTGTCAAAAATCCTTTTTTCTGGGCTCGTAATTATTTGGTACTATAAACTTAGGTCCAAGAAGCGAACTAAAATCTCTGATTCAACGTTTAATATTAAACTCTTATACTACGAATAACCTATTTTTGAAATTACCGCCGGCTGGCTGTCACTTTTGATAGATCACTCACAGTGCTTACACTCAGAAGCATGGGCAATGATAGCACAACATGGCGGCTTTAGTGATGTCATTCATGACGTCATAACCACCATTTTAGGGCTATCGTTATCGGGCTAACGTTGACTCGGAATGATGATAGACGGGATGTAATTGATTATGTTTTGAATCGGAACGCGCTGCTAGATTTTAAGCTGGATCGTTTCCCCTTATCGACACACTGATATTTTTTTTTCAATCTAGAAATTATATTTAAATATTTAAAATATATGTACAGTAAATATATTTTTTATTCAAAAACTAGCCTTTTGCCCGTTGCTCCGCCCATGGTTATTCAATCATTGCCCTTGTTTCAGGTTACGCGTTTGTTAGGACTAATATGTTTAGTCTCGGGGTGTTGGTTTCAGGTCTTATCCCTTGAGGGTTTGATGAGAAGCAGGATCATAGCAACTAGATCTCCGTGATGTCAATGGCTAGGAACATCGAGTTTGGATCATATATTTAGTCTAAGGCTGTCCATCTTAGGATGTCTTGAGGATCTAATGATCCTGTTAAAGCAACTGAATCTCATTGCAATAGCTAGAAACATCTAAAAAGTAATCCCGATGTGTCGTCATTCCGAACCGCCAACGACAAGTTTTGTTTTAAGGGTTTTTTGACAGGACCATAAATGTTCTAATACTTTCTGCATCTTAATCAATAAACCATGATTACAGAAATTGAGCATACTGTACATAAAAATGGTAGTTTGGAGAAACAAGCACTAAGCTAACATAACATTTTGTTTTACTGGCCTATCTCGATGTTATTATACTCAGTCTCCAATTATTTTGTTGTCATTATGTCCAACCTTTACTTGCAAATTAAAATTACTTCTACTGGGCTAACGTATTTTATTAATCATATTTCCATAGCAATGTATGATTGCATGATTCCTAAATCATCGTTGGTTGTAATAAACTTATTTTTATATCCACACCAAACGAATATAATTGAAGTACGAGTCCCCCCATGGTTTTATTTTTTATTATTTTCTGTGATAGAGGCTATAGTAACACATACTCTGAGAAAATTTCAATTGTCTACCTATTACGACGGCAGTAGCTGTATACTTGTGACAGATGGACGGACAGACAAACAGACAGACAGATAGTAAAGGCTGGTAAAGGTTTGGTGCCCTTGTGGTATGGTGCGGAACCCTCAAAACATCACCGGTAAAATTTGCTAAATGGTATAATGTTGGCCATTAAGGAACTTGGGCGACGACTGATAACTAAGATAAATCATAAAATTTTCAAAAAATATTAAGTGCTTAGACACGACTTTTCTACTTTCAACGTAGTAAATAGGTACCATCAAAGAAATGTCAGCAGACCTACTTTTCTCCCGTATTATAATGGTAATAAGAGCAAAAAGTAGGTCTGCGGCCATTTCTTCGATGGTACATATTCAATTCAAAGTACCTATTCAACACGGGGAATTTAATTTGCGTTGGTTCGGTTTCGGGTCACTTTCAACGTAGTAAATAGGTACCATCAAAGAAATGTCAGCAGACCTACTTTTCTCCCGTATTATAATGGTAATAAGAGCAAAAAGTAGGTCTGCGGCCATTTCTTCGATGGTACATATTCAATTCAAAGTACCTATTCAACACGGGGAATTTAATTTGCGTTGGTTCGGTTTCGGACTTTTTCTTGTTTAACTGCCGGCAACACTGGCACGCACTCTTTCTTCCCTCTGTGGCCTAAAGGTCGATGTAACCAGGCCATAAAATACAAAAAAAAAAAAAAAAAAAAAAAAAATTTCTTCCCTCTGGACTTTTTGGCGGGCTTTTGAAAAGTTAGGACGCGATTTTTGATTAAATTTTTTCAAAAGTTATTTTCGAGCTAAAAACTTGCTAGAGAGGAACAAAAATGGATGGAAACGAGGGAGGCGGGGATAACCCGCCTACCTCCAACAAGCGTTCTCGCATTGAGGGTGGTGGAACTGATTTAAACTGCGGCATTGGCGGCGGTGGTGAGCGTATTGACTCTAACTCGTACTTACCATATTTTAAACCTAATTATAAAAGACTTTACCCGGAGAACTCCTCCAAAACAGACTTTAAAGTGTTTGTTGAGCATGTAGACCACAAGGACAGGTTGGGAAATAAAAGTCCCATATACCTAAACCATATATTTTCTAATGAAGTAAAGGGTGTGATGGCAATTCAAAGACTGAACTCAAATAAAATTGCTGTAATATTTAAACAGTATAACACGGCAAATAACTTCCTAAATAACACGGCTTTTCTACAGAAGTATAATTTAAAAGCATATATACCAGCTGCACAGATTGAAAAAACAGGAATTATTCGGTTTGTCCCAGCAAATATATCAAACAAGGACCTATACACAAAATTAACCTCCATTTATGAAATAATTGCAATAAGAAGATTCACGAAGAAAGTAGGACAGGAACGTGTTCCCTTGCAAACTGTTAGCATTACTTTTTTGTCTAATGTATTACCAGACGATGTGCAATATGACTTATTCTCTTATAGAGTATTTGAATACATCCCACCCCTACAGCAGTGTTTTAAATGTTTTAAATTCAATCACTCAGCTAAGATATGCAATGGCAAGCAAAGGTGTTCAATCTGTTCAGGCGAACACTTATTTAAGGAATGTGACAAGCCAAATGAAATCTGCTGCGTTAATTGCAGTGGACCTCATCTGGCCATATCCAAACTATGTCCAATTAAGATAAAGAAATTAACGGAAAAGAAAAGTAAAATTACATATGCAAGTGTAGCACAATCAAAAAAACCTGATACTGACTTCCCTCCTCTGTCATTGCCAAGACAACACCCTCTACAATCTGTAAATAAATATGTAAATAAATCTGTAAATAAACCTGTAAATAGCAAGCCTGATTCACAGGCTCCGAACAAGGATGTCCGCCCTGCAGCTGCGGACATCAAAGCCCAGATCATCTGTAATGATGATGTACTAATGGCCCTAGTACGAACATTAGTAGATTTGGGTAATAAAAAGATGCAGCTCCACTAACTACAGCAACTATTAAAGATATATTGATCAAAAATCTATCCCCATAATGGATTTAAGTCCCCTCAGAACATCCCAGCTACGCATTGCACAATTTAATATTCAGAGTGCCAATAGTAAAAAGCCATTATTAATAAATTTTTTGCAAAAACAGAATATTGATATTTGTTTACTAAATGAAACTTGGTTTAAGAAACATCACACTTTTAAAATACCAGGTTATAATATCTATAATAAAAATTCCAAAAATGATCATAATGGTGTAGCTATATTAGTTAAACCAGAATTAAAATACAGCATTCTAAACACATCCTTTTATGAGGACATTCAAACTGTAGCGATATCATTATCTACCAATAATGGGAAATTAACTATACTATGTGTGTACTGTCCTCCTTCCGGAGGACACATAAGAATGAATAGGCTGCGCAACATCATTCAAGATCTCCCTAAGCCTATTTTTGTGAGTGGTGACTTTAATGCTCATCATATTGCATTTGGTTGCCTGTCAACGAAAGGTCGAGGTCAGGATTTATATGACGTAATAGATGACTGTGATTTATGCATTTTAAATGATGGCAGTTTCACGACTATAAACTATCCCACACGTAACCCTTCCGCTATTGATGTAAGTTTTGTCAGTGCATGCTTGGCCCCATTATGTGAATGGTCTGTACATGACGACCCTATGGGTAGTTATCATTATCCCACAATAACAAAAATATCCCTTTGCATTGATAAATACCAAATAAACCCTCCTATTGACAAATTTTTATATAATAGAGCCAACTGGGAAAAATATCATGAACTATCTGAAGCCATATTCAATGACATCACAGTAAATGTGGATGACCCTCTCGCTTCTTATACGGAATTCTGTAACCGTCTTGATACCCTTAAGCAGATGGCTATTCCTAGATTTTCTAAATCTAGTCACTTTGCGAGCAGACCTCCAGCACCTTGGTGGAATGAGGTCTGTGAACAAAGTGTAATAGCATCCTACAATGCACTAAAATTGTACAGAAATGATCCGACAATGGACAACTACATAAACTATAAGAGATTAGATGCTTTAAAAAAGAGAACAATTTCAGAGCAAAAGAAAACTGGATGGAATAAGTTATGCGATAGCTTTAATAGAACAACTCCCATAAGTAAGATCTGGAATATGATTAAAAGGTTTAAGGGTGTTAAAACAGTTAACAGATCTTACAGAGATGAGTTTGTTGAACCTCTTTTAGACAAGCTTTCAAATAATAGTAACTTAGCAGACACAAGTAATTTGAATAATTATTTTGATACTAATAATAATAATCAAAATTCCAAGTTTTTGTTAGATCCATTTACATGGAATGAATTCCAAATAAGTTTAAATTCTAGACGTAACACAAGCCCAGGTTTAGATGATTTTCCTTACATTGTAATCAAAAAACTCCATGAATCTGTTCAAAGACTGTTTCTTGATATCCTTAATGCTCTATGGCATGCTCAATTAATTCCTGAATCTTGGAAAACACAATGTGTTATCCCAATACTTAAACCAGATAAATCACCAGAGGAAGCGAGTTCCTACCGCCCTATATCATTATCTTCATGCTTAGGAAAATTATTTGAAAGCATGATTAAAATAAGATTGGACTGGTATGTAGAAGCTAATAACATCATTCCGCATGTTCAGTATGGGTTTCGTAGAGGGCGTAGTTGCACTGACAGTTTCATATCTCTGATCTCAGACCTGAAAAATGCAAATAATTCAAAGTCAAACACCGTATGTGTATTCTTGGATGTTCAGGGAGCTTTTGATAGTGTCGATCCTGGTATACTAGTCAAAGTTATGTCTGACGTGGGTATACCTGGACAACTGTGTAAGTGGATTTATAATTTTTTAAATAGTAGAACCCTCTATGTCAAACATAATAACACTTTACACGGACCAAAAACTGCATCAAAAGGAACAATGCAAGGTGCATCACTTTCATCATTGCTATATAATCTATATACTTGTGAAATATGTAAATATGTAAATATAAAGGATGTTAATTTTTTACAATTTGCAGATGATATTGTATTATATACTAGTAACAAAAATTTTCAATCTGCCATAGTCAACATAAATAAAGCCCTTAATCAGTTAAGTCTTTACTATGATGGTAGGTTAAATTTAAAGATTAATGCTTCCAAAAGCAGTGCTATGATTTTTGGGGAAGATGACTTAACCAGAGATATTGTATATTGCGGAGAATCCATAAAGAGAGTAAGAACAAAAAAGTTCTTAGGAATCATTATTGATGACAGACTGACTTTTGAGAAGCATATCAAATATATTTCAGAGAATGCTTTGAAAGCAATCAACATACTCAGATGTCTTGCTGGTGTATCCTGGGGAGCAGATCCCAAAATACTATCCATTTTATATAAATCTATAGTGAGAAGCCATTTCGATTACAGTGCCTTAGCATATATTAATAGTCCACATGGGAAAAAATTAGATGTTTTGCAGAATAAGGCTTTGAGAATTATTTCTGGTGCTATGTGCTCGACTCCCATTAGGGCCATGGAAGTTGAGACTAAAATAATGCCATTAATATTGAGACGTATCCTACTAGCTAAAAGATATTGCCTAAGATTACTGTACTCTGATAATAAACAGATCATTAAAAAAATTTTACCTTACCGAATTAATATGTCCGGTCCATTAGCAACTGGTGAGTCTCTTCTCATAGGTAACTCTCCAATGTTGTTCCACATTTACCTGGAAACTGAAAAAAAAATGTCATACAATTATAAAACAGCACCCATGGCCTTGCTATTCCTCTTCGTACCAAAGTATAACACATCCAATTAAAATAGTTGATTCAATCACTAACAATTCCGATATGTTGCAATTTCTTTCAGAAAATGACTATTATACATTATACACAGATGGGAGTAAAGGTGAGGGTTATATGCGCTGTGCTGTGTATGATCCTCAAATAAAGTTTTCTCAAAGCTTTATTCTACAAGATGTTAGTACAATATTCACTGCAGAAGCTTATGCGGTCTATCAAGCTCTCATGCGAATCAGAAATGTAAATAATTGTAAATACTTTTTAATTGTAACTGATTCTTTAAGTTTAATTCAGGGCATAACAAATTTGAAAATTCACTACAAAACTAATTTTATCTTATATATTATAAAAGAATTGATATTTAATTATTATAAAAAAGAAATAAACGTTTCCTTTATGTGGGTACCTTCTCATAGGGGTATTACTGGAAACGAAATGGCAGATAAAGCTGCATACGAAGGAATAAATGCACTAGATATTTCTAATGTTATGCATGTTCCTTTTACTGATTATCTTTATTCTTTCAAACTAGCTATAAGTACGCTATGGGAAGACTTATGGAAGAAGGACCAAGAGACTAAAGGAAGATGGTATGGGACCATACAAAACAACTTACCAATAAGACCATGGTATGACGATGTAAAAGAAGCCAGCCGTGACTTTATTACTACCATAAATAGACTTCGTTTTGGCCATAACACGACACCATCACACCTAGCAAGACTTCGAATAATACAAAGTAACGTCTGCACATTTTGTGGAGCTCATGAAGCCAATGCTCAACATTTAATATTTAACTGCCAAAACTTTCTCATTGACAGATTAGTGCTTGCAAGTGAATTAAGTGAAGTGTTGCAAAATGATGGTTTATTATCATCCAGCCCGCCGCCGCCACTTGAACAATTGCTGAAAGTATTTAAATGTTTTAAACCAATATATAAATACATTAAAAATACAATACAAAAAATATAATTACAACTAAACAAGTGTAATAAATAAAGTGAAGTGTACTAAATGAAGATGTGGCCTAAAGGTCGATGTAACCAGGCCATAAAATACAAAAAAAAAAAAAAAAAAAAAATTTCTTCCCTCTCTACCAATATTTCGCGAAAAAATCTCTGCTTTTTCCTCAACAACTAAAAATAACTGGGATTCCCAATCAGTCGAGTCAGAATTAATATTTTTCAATAAGATTTAACAGTGTTACACGAAAACTGTCTCTTTGATGGATTGGTAATCATTTGCGTATTAGAAAGTAAATAATCTTGCAAAATGTGCAGATTGATTTTTATTTTATTTTGATTTTACCGTGGCTTATTGATTTCATTGCTATTAAAATCACCTCAAGTGTGCCGTGACTCAATTATTCCTATCGGACGTGCTATAATGTGAAATGTGAAGTAGATAAGCTCATTGAACCATGGATGAAAGACTAAAGAATACCCCTTGTAAGGTAATAAAATTCGTTGATAATTTACTGTTTCATAATCCTCTGTAGCAAAACTATAGTGAAACAGTAGCAGCCTTCATTTACTTGTAGAAACTAAACACTTTTTATAATGAAAATCGATAAGTATTCAATTCTGTAATACTATGTGAATTGGCTCCTAGCCTAGTGGCAATTTATTTTATGTTCATAACTGGAATGCCATTCTCACCAAGTATGTTATTTAAATGTTCAATGTCATGATATTTCCATAAGTAAATAAATCATTCATCCAATACAGGGGAAATATTTTCTCTGCATGAAAACCTAACATTTTATGGAAACGTACACATTTTATTTAAAAATTAGACGGGTTCCAAGCCTTTCAGGCAACTTTTATTTTCTGTCAAGGTTCAGTTAAGTTTTAATGATACTAGAAATGCACTGCTTCTCTTTCTTATTTTGCTATTAGTAATAAGTTTTACTGTTTTGACATACACGTATCTGAAAAGCTAGTAAGTTTTAGTTGCATGCACTTAAAAGTATAATTAACCACTTACATAAACAACAAACCTCATGAAACTAGCTTATCAATATTCATATTTTTACCTGCTTCATTTTGATTTTTTTTGATGTTGCACAACAATTGGTAGGAGTGCACAGAGGGGGACGATGAATTGCAACTACATGATGAACTGGATCACTTACGACGCCACCTCAGTGAACGTGATGCGCACATAATAGTTCTTGAAGCTGAGTTTATCAAGTCCAGTACACAAGCTAGCAATCTGGAGGAGCAACTTGGCACATGGCGAGAGAAGTATGATAGGTACGTATTGTTTAATGCTATTCTTATTCGAAGTAAAATTGTTTACTTATTTATATGCAGAAAGTGAAGCAGTTGGTAACAATAATAAAGAGTGCAAAACGCATTGGCGGACTTTATGGATTAGATTAATTTGTTTAGTAAGGGACTGACCACACAGAGCATGTTTTGCCGTCAAAACAATCAAAAAGTGTTATCTCCTTGACTGCCATTAGACAGGTAGACTAAGACATATTTTTATTTTTTTCTCATGACACAATTTCCTTCTGTCTTTTATATTTTTATCCTTTTTTAATACATTGTCTAGTATTATTTTATATAAGTTAAAAAAAACTGTAATAGTATTAAGGCATATTCAGAAAAAAAAATACTGACAAAAAAGACATGATCTTGCTAAGTTTCTTGCCCTTCTTCTTAGCAAGATTCATCGAATGGGCGGATTTAGGCATTATATCTATTTATAGTTTATTTATCTATTAACTTATTTATTCATTGAATTATGTAGGTATGTATATACAATATTTTAATTTCTTACTTATGTGAGTATATATTTGGCTAGGCATTATATTTATTTAGGGTCTATTCAGTTTATTTATCAACTTATATATTAATTGCATTGTGTAGTTATAATAATATTCGTATTCCAATAAGTCTTAATTTTATGCATTTAACTTTTGTAGCCCAACTTAAATATAGTTTTTTTATATTTTTCCCGTATCATATTTGTTAATAACACAGTATAACATATTTGTGTAACACAGCTTAATTTATTTAACTTACTTCTCACTAACCTTATTTTGAGTGTCCTGTCCTTGTCTTTCTGATACATAAAGAAAAAGACAGAATGCTTCAACTATTATTAGTCCTGTCAAATAAGTTTGGTTGTGTTAAACCAACCTTTTCATTTCAGAGCTGCTTACATTCAGATTTATGTTATTTCCATGTTTTGATATTGCAATGATTATGAAATTAATTTGTATCACCTTGCAATTGGATATATTGCCAAGTGTTAAAAGTATAGAAATTTATTTCTTTCCTAGTTTTGACCCTTTCTTATCATAAAGAATTTTTCTTCTTTTCAGACTGTATGATTCGCACAAAAGAGTTCAAAAACTGAATCAAGTTCTTGAAGACAAGTTGCTACAAATGGTTGACAAGATGAAAAGTGAAAAAAGCCAGTTAACTAAAGACATAGCCACCCTGTCAGTGAGACTAGCTGAGTCCAAGCATAACTACAGCATGCTGCAGAAGGAAAATGTTAGTGTTAATAGATTTATTGCTTTGTTAATATAACTATCAGTCCAACCCCGGCTTTGCATGGGTTCGAATAAATAATAATAAATAAAATAACGCAACTTTGCTAGAACAGCCGTTCTAAGCATAACCAATGCAAGTGCTCTTCGGGAGTTTCTGAGAAAATCGCGCTTAAACATTGTTTTCATTTTTTTGTATTAAAATAACTTATTTTCATAAAAATTATGATTACGATCGTTAGGATGGCACAAAAGCCTAATTTACATAAAATATGGTCGTGTAATGCCATAAATCAAATACTTTTTATTTAAAATTATGAAAAACAATCATAAGTAAACTCTAACAGAATAAAAACACGTGAGTCTGTTTATTATTTAACTAAGAGCCCCAAAAGCGGTATTTTTGTCGATTTGATTTCTCTCCTTCTATTGACTTATGTGTAATGTGTTGTACATATAAACATTCCTTGTGAAATTTTCTAAATCATGGTAAAAACCGCATTGAAATTCACTTGGAAGTTATAATCGAATACATATACAAACGCTCAATGCGACTTTTTTAGAGATTAATACTGGCTATTGCCTTGGGGAAACTTTAAAAACATATTGATAAATTAATTTTAAATATTATTAAAACTAGCAGAAATCGAATATACATCTATAGGAAATGTAAATTTGCTTGACTATTTGGCCAGATGTTTTACCGATATAATATTTTCAAAGCGATTGTCATTCCCAACTTGAGAATCTGAAGAGAAACAGTTGGTATTTATTTATTCAACCAATTATATGAGGACTGTGTCGCTAGGCTGCGCGAGCTCATTACTAATTCGCTGGTTCAATGTTTATTTAAATATTATGTAAAAAAAAATGTACAGAAAATTAATTTCTGTTACAATTTTCGTGGTTGTATGAAAATTCTTTTATTACTTAGATTGTCCTGCTGAAGTTGAGTCCTTATTTTAAAAAATAAATTTGTGTTACATGCCATTTTGAAATAAAATTATTTGACAGAAAACTGACCTCAATCTTAGAAACAAACCACAATCCCAGGAATTCGGGTATTACTTTCTAAGCCTGACTACAAAATGTCATCATGTTTATTAATTGGTTATTGTTCAAAATATTATCAAACTTCGTTTATAAACATATAAACATCATATGGAATGCTCACGATGAAGTCCTGTGAAACATTTCTAATTTATTTATAGCTTGGTTGGTTGAATTCCCGCCGCAACCAATGACTTTGTTTTTTTTTTTACATATTTGTCTACTTGCCACTTGCTGAATGGTGCAATTGCTATAAAAACCTTAAAATACACCGCAGAAAAACTCAGGCGTTGCTATATTGTAGTTTATTTAGAGACTGCCTCTGTCTGCGTTAGTGTAACTAGGATTTGTAGCTGGGGGAGGCTTCACCTCATGAAGACATCAAGTATCTGTTCTAATGACACCCATATTTCCGGGGGGGGGGGATTCTACTATTGGGAGGGGAGGGGGGGGGGAGCGTGCCCCCTGGCCCCTACCTAATTACTCCTATGTCTGTTTGTGATCTAGTGGTCCGAACGACTTCTTTGTTCTTCGGAAGGCAAATTAAGCTATGAGTCTTAATCTCGGCGTAAATACTGCGACAGGATAACCACTCATCACCACGCCAATCAATACTTGTAAATACCTCCGCTCCGACTTTCCGACTTTCCCTCGTGTTTTCATCTCGTGACGATCTATGTGCATGTATAATACGTACATTAATTAGAGAAAAGGGGTTTCTAGATGTAATCTCTATTGCAGCTGCGAGGTTAGTCGATAAGTAATATCAATAAAGAAATATATCGAATGTCGTGTGCAGCCGTCCAAAACAGAAATGCAATGCACCAAAAACGTGCGGTTGTTTGATTTCATATGCGGAAAGTGGATGTACGTGTGGTTCAGTTGATATTTGGAACAACTGATGATTTATGACATGGCTAGCTAGAGGTGCGGGTGTGTAACCTTTTATCATTAATAGATTTAATGTGTTTTATTTCTTTTGTTATTTCAGGAGAGATACAAAAATGACATGAATCTGGCCATCCAGCTTCTGCAGTGCAAGCCTGACAACTTCGTGGCGCAGAAATTGGATAATGTAGGTGTACCCATCGCTTATTTATCAATATCCAATTCAAGGTTTATCAATCTTAATCATCAAATACGAATTGTAAATAGACTGCTACGATTAAATGAAACCACATATTCTACCGACCCTACTGAACCACTTTTCCCAAGAATCATACCCGCGGACACCCTTAGTTTAGGAAATAATTGAGTTCCAAACAAAAATGCGTGAACCCTAACGCACCGACATACGGGCGAGTTTAGTGAGAGCATCGTCCATGGAACGACGTCCATGGAACAGACGACGCTCTCGACGATTCTTGGGAAAAGAGGTTCAGTGGGGTCGGTAGAATATGTGGTTTCATTTAATGGTAGCAGTCTACTTACACCCGGTAGATTGTTAAACGTACACTTTGTTAATTCGGGTGTAATTTGTTTAGAAATACGCTTTTTGTATTTCCTCGTGAAGTGAAGGGATCAAATCGATTTAAACGATGGCACAGTGTTGCATATACAAAGCGTATTAATGTCATGCTTCATAAATCAACTCTTGTTCTAATAATTATCATTCTATTGTACACACAGACAAGTGTTTCACCTTCCAATAGAAATTCGCTAATAGTTATTAAAGTTTTTAATCGAATGTTCACTTAATTTAAAAAATCTTAGTACGAAAGTCAGTCAGTATGATCAGTTAAAGTTTTGAAGCACGTCACAGATACATTATAAAAAAAACTTTTCTTTCCCTTGAATAAATAATTCCTGTTTATACTTTTTACAGCTGTCAGTCGACACTCAAGCAAGAGTATCACAGTACGTGATGTCCAAAACTAAAGCAGGCCAGTCCAGTTCATCTACACATTCTAAGAACGGTAACGAAAACGAAACTTTTGATTCAAGTGAGTACGAATTCAACATATCCGCCTCACTGATGTCCAAAATCCTCGAAGACAGTATCCAAGATACAGTAACTAAACATTGCGATACTTGCACATGCTCAAACACACAGAATAAACCCTTCTGCTACAACGATAGTCATTATTCTGTCGCCTCGCAGACAAACATGAGCGGAGAAATGAAAAACTCACTTTGTCTCAGCTGTAATTCCGAAATCAAGTCTATCCATTCCAATTTGAGCATCAGAAGTGCTTCGCCTCATGCTGTTAAACTTATCAACGATAAGAACCCAGGGCCTTCGTTACCGGGCCCTTTGTATATTATTCCGCAGCCTGTTATTGAAAATCCCAAAGCCATACCTGAAAATGAAATGCTCAAAGTCGTGAAACCGAATGATATTGTCAATGATGGCATTAAAACTGAGGAAAAAAACAAAATAGATGCGATTGTCCAAAAAGAAATAATTACTAAGATAGGTGAGGATTTAAAGCAAATCAGAAAAAGCAACGGTATGAGTATGGAACCAGCTGTTCATCATAAGCTCTGTGATCGTACAAAAACTCCTATTTCTAGTAAGAAAAGTAGTAACAGTGTAGTTAACGAAGATGTGCTCATAAAGGATTTGCCGGTCGCTAAAGACATCAAAACTGTAATTGAAAACCAAAGCGTAGACAATATTAGTCTGAGAAAGAATTCTCACAGTTCCATGGGAGCTGTAAGCAGGACGTCTTCTATCGCTAAATCGACCACAAGTACGCACAAATCTAACACACAAGTAGGGCCAGGTCCTAGATTTTGTTCTCTGCGAATGCAGGCTGGATCCAAAAATATCTTACTTGATAATGCACAACCAGATGTGCCCCCTGTATTGTACAGACGCCAAAGTAAATGCAACGAAAACTCTATTTTCAAAGACTTGGCTGATAACTTTCTGGATAAAAACAATGACGATGCAATAAATGACTTCAAAAATGACACTGTCGTGGTCGAAAGCACTTTAATTGATGTTCACATTGATAATAACGTTAAGGAAATTAATGCTGCTGTTAAAAATACAAGCATCAATCCTATTCTCATGAACGTATCGTCATCGCCGTTGCAACCACTAAAAACTCATAATTTTTCAAATAGTTCAGAGAATAATAACAACCAAGCACGCAGTATCAGCAGCCAGAAAAACTCGTCTGAAGTTGACAATCTTCTAAATGATTTCAATCTG
Organism: Ypsolopha scabrella; assembly: GCA_910592155.1. Lineage (NCBI taxonomy): Eukaryota > Metazoa > Arthropoda > Insecta > Lepidoptera > Ypsolophidae > Ypsolopha > Ypsolopha scabrella. The sequence goes on along the minus strand of OU342976.1, from coordinate 15,946,663 downwards.
ATCACAAACAATACTCTTGATGCAAAATATAAGGATATTGAAGGTAATATAATTGCTAATCTTGCCAATAAAACTGATACGAATGCTTTTACGCCCACCGATAACCACGATGTCAAAATATTTAATTTTGATCGTTACGAACAAAAACTATCTAGTCAGTACGCTCGTCCTCTTAGGAATATAAATATGTCTCAACTGCACTCTTTAGAAAACACCAAGATTTCCAAAGACCTTCCACCCCAGGGCGAGGTTCCAAAAATCGCGAAAAAGGAGGTTGGTGCTAAAACGAATATGCCAACTGTTGTCAACGTTTACCCGAATTTAACGCAAACGCACCTAAAAGTGAAAGAAAAGAAAGTTTTCACAAATGAACAGAGTACGAGTTCACTATCAAGCGATGACTCAGCAGCAATACTGCAAAAGCAACAATTGCTGAGAGTTGCTGAGTGGGTTGAGCAAAACCTTGAGCAGCAAAACAATTTCAATGATCCTTTGGTCTCTGAAGATGACGTTTCGTTCAACACAAAACTCGCTAGAAGAGAGAGCAGGCTTAGCAGACTCACAGAGACTTTGAATGAACTTGCACTTAACATGCCACATCCAGTCAGCAAATACTCAAAGTCCTACTCAAGAGACGATCATAAGAATTTCATCCATAACAATCACGAAACTCGAAGAGCAACTCAGTCAATGAAAAGCAACAGTACAAAAGTTGCAGTTGTCAACAACGTCCCAAAAGAAACTGAATTTCCCGTCGAGTGCGACCCAAATGACGGAGAAGCGAGCAATACTACAACAATGCGTAACAGTGCAGAATATGAACTTAGTAAGAATATAAATGACGTCTTAAATGGCGATAAAGAGATAACAGCAGAAGAATTGGCAAGAATGGAGTATAACGTGAAGAAATTCCTGCTAAGTGGTCCACATTGGGCCAATCCGGAATCAGTTGGACGTAGCCGACGCACAAGTAGCAAAACTGAGACTGATGTTTAATTCCACGTTAGCTAGAAGACAACCATTGTAACATTCCATTGTACTTTGTGTATTAGCATATTTTGTTATAGAGTATCAATAGTTGCTTTCTGCAGCTGACTATTGTAAGTTAGTTGATTTACGCTAGGTAGACAACTTATTTTTGAATTCACTCTTTGATAAGAACTGAGATTGCATTCATCAAAGGAGTCGAAATAACTGTTTCTAGAAATAGCTTGTGTATTTTGTCCACCGGAAATTCGCTATGCAGTTACGCCATATTTGTAGTATTCAGTGTTGTAACTTTGTCAATGTTTATCAGAATCAAGGCTGCCATTTAATTGAAATTGTATCATCTAGTGTAGTAACTGACGAGTATTAAATCACGAATTATGAGATGCTTCAAAACAAATTGTGATATATGCAATAATGCATAGAAGTCTTGGTGTAGTTTGATACAGATACATGCGTACAAAAACTATTTGGTGTAGACAAGATAAGGTTAATAGAAACTAGCTTTTACGTCGGAAGATATAATTTTAAACGTGTGTTGTGCATTGACGAGTGTTACTTTAAAGAGTTGTTTGGAATTGGTTTAGTAGACTCAGTCAACAACATGCTCTTGAAAGTAAAGAAAGTTCTTAATTGGAAAAAAGGCACTTGTATGAAAAAATAAGCATTTAAAATATTCCTAAGTTTTAGGCCAAGATGATGCCGTCGATGATTAATAATCTAATATTCTATTAGCATAGTTACACTATATCACATATAACATGCCTCAGCCTACACAATGTACAACTAAATTATAAATCAGCTATTCTAACTAGTATCTGACCGTGAGTCGATTTTCGGCCAAAGCCGTAGACCGAATTTTAGTTTTGGCAAGCCGAAGGTGTCTCGTGCTGAAAGATTTTTCTCTTTTTATTGTGATTTGATTTATAATAGTAAAAGATGTATTGGTAAAAAAATTATGACAAATCATTGCGTTTTATCTTTATCTTATGAATAAATATGGAAAAATATGGGTCTTGAAATTATACCAACACGCAGTAGACAAATGCCATTATAAGGAAAAAATGGCTGTCTAGAAAAACTAGTTGAGAAATTCACCATCGCACAACTTCGGATTTGGCCAAAAATTCGGCTCAGGATTGCCGAATGTTTAACCAAAGGTGCCTTTTTCGGCCAAAGCCGAACCTTCGGTCGGATACTAATTCTAAATTTACACACATTAAAAATATTGTATCTATGTACCCCGGAGGAATATTTTTCATTCCTCCTTAAAATTCCATGTACTCCAAATACCTAAATTGATATATTTTTGAAAATGTTAACATACTGGGCTGTATGTATAGACAGATTAATCAAAATGTTAGATTGTAGATTCTCAATTTTTTTCCAATGTTTGTAGGATCGAGCACAATTATACTAGTTATTTGTTTGGTGTTAGTGATTGGCTTCAGCCCATACAATTAATGTCATTTTGTGTGTTAAGAATGGCTGCTTTTGTTAGTCTTACAAGAATGTTATTGATGTATATTATCTCAAATGCACAGTAAAATTTACAAAAGAAAGCCACGGGAAATTCTAAAAGCAGCCATTTATTGATGAAAAGTGTGAGTTGTAAAGATAAATTGAAAGTGCCCTAATTTCCTTTAAATAAATGTAACCTAATTGTACTCGTAAAGCAAAGTTCCTAAGATTTATTTTTTGTTGGTACCAAGGAGCTGTCTTTACGTCCCAAGATGTGATTTTTTTTGGTCTCATTTACCGAATTTATATTCGTTTTCAAATGCAATGTTAGATCTGCTTGTAAGAGAATTGGCTCTATTTATAAAAACAAAATTTTATTGATTAAAATGCTTAAACTGAAAAGTGATTACCGCTTTAGCAGCGTAATGTATCTCTGTGTTTATTTATTTATTGTCAAATAAAATCATAACATATAAGAAAATTTGTTTTATTACGATAAGGTTCTCAATTTTTGATTAATATTACAATTTTATACGATTTTGACAAAAAAAATACAACACGGTCTATTATTGTGCAGCAATTTTAATTTTAGAGCGGTCCAGACCTAAAATAGTGCAAGGTAATTAAATTTTTACACGACTGACCCTAAAACAGGAGTGTATGTATAGTTTTCAGGGTTCATTTTGGGTATTTTTCTTAATTCCACCATAACTTCTTAATACCTGAACCGATTTTGAAGTGTGTGGTATCGTTAGAATCCTTATAGCACCCTGAGTGGAATAGGCTATAAACATATACAAAGAAGTATTATTTAAAATAAATAATAAAAATATTAAAAAACACGGTCCGAAGTCTGTCAAAAAAGTGTTTAAATTAATATTGAAAAAACTTTTTTTCTTTCGCCTGATTACACCAAACATATAAGTACAAAATCTGTTAAATCGAGTTAACCGCGTTGTTATTTCATAAATATATTACCTAAATTATACTACTTGAACGTTTCAAGTTCAATAAAGTTAATTAAAGTTTCATTTTCATTTCAACGCTTTTTTGACAGACTATACATTGGATACGTGTTGTTTTGTGTGTTCCACGACTGCACTGAAATCCGAATTAAATCTCTGTTCCGGCAGTCGTGATTTTTAATATATTTTATTATTTATTTTTACTCTTTGTGTTAAAGTATCTTTTCAATTCATATTTTTCAATTTGCCTTGTTTAAATTTAAGTTGAGCTTCACGAAAATAGGGGTATAGAGTGTCCCAAAAACATGTCTTCAATATAGCGAGTAAGGTGATTCAAATTTTCACTTTTTTCCGTTTTATTACGGGCCACCCCCTCAATGTGTTCTATGTAGCTAAAAACAAATAAATTATTTTTTTCAATTTTTTTTAATACATTTATTTGGCTCTACTACAGTTTTTAAAATTTAAATTTATTACATTTTTTTTTGTGAAGTCTTTATTATTAATTAACTAAACAATATTACGATGTGCACTTTGTACCTAGGTAAAAAGTTACCGGGTATTTATTAAATCTAGTTTTTTTTTGTAAATGCACTTTCAATTAAAACATTTTAAGAAAATCGGTACTTTGTAGCTTTGACAGATTTTGTCGGGTCACATAGATTTTAATATTGACCGATGGCATAAAACAGGTTACAAAACAAACAGGGTGACCATCGGCGCGTGAAATAGGTAATCTTGAAACAAGAAGGAGGAAGGGCTTTATCACAAATCAAAACGGCTCAAGCGACCTTCAGTTTTCCAAAATGCTCGCTCCATTGTCTTCTGGCCTTCACGAGATGCGACCTATTGTTCTACGGTGTCTTCAATTTTCGTACGAACATGAAATTTCACCTTGGATGAGTTGCATTCAATTAACAAGTAATTTTATTGTATATTTTTATCGCTAAGCTTGTTTGCAAAGATCCGTCTTGTTTATCTAATCAAGTAAATGGAGTTTCGCAAATTCAAGGGGCCCAAGGCTGAACCTTGTGGTACACTCAAATCGTAGTTCGTGTTTTATTTCGTAAATTGCGTAGCATTTTGATTGACACATAAACGTTAACATATCGTCACGACATTATTCCCCGAGGGGGTGTCAGAGGTGTTCCCGAGTGTGAATTGTGAAATGCAAGTCACAGTCCACACTCGGCATACCCGCGTTTTACCGACGATTATTACGTCCAAACGTGATGGGTGGTGAGCCCTTTCACCGTACTTCGGGCATATTTAAAACGCTTTGTAGGGCATGCAGGTTTCCTCGCAATGTTTTCCATCACCGTTTAGCAATTGGTAAGTATTAGGTAAGAACACAATGCACATAAATTCCGAAAAATTCATTGGAATGCCCGAGTGCGGATCGAACCTGGGTCTCAAGATTGAGAGGCCAGCGTTCTACCGCCGCTTTATGATTTTGATTGATTGATTGATTTTGATTATGATTGTCCCTAAAAAGCCTATCATACATGAACGAATAACACGAACCTCCGAGGGGGTATAGAGGTGTTTCCGTCCGAGTATAGATGATAATAACTTCCCAATGTGATGGGTGTTGAGCCCTATCGCCGTACTTTGGGCACAACTGCGGACCCACAGCCCCTACAATATTCGAATACGTGACCTCCGGGTCTCTTCTCCAGTAGGTACTCAATCACAAGACAACGGAGGCGTACAAATAACTCAAGTAAATAATATATATTAACATAGCATTATTTTATATGTATAATTATGGGGCTATGCTTATTTGAACTTTTGTCACTCACTCCAAGCGAAAAAACGCGCAGTTCGAGAGCGGATTCAGCGCAAAGGAGAAAAAAAGTATTTTTTTAAACTTTATTAAAAAAAACTAAAATACCTAGTATAATTTCCAAAATCAAATATCTGATTATTGTCAAATCAAAACCCATCTTAAAAAATATGTTTGAGTTCTGTACATGATCCCTATTCGTCAAACGAGGAGAAAAAGTGCGTTTGAATACCTCATTTCAATAATTATTTCTATTGATGAAAATGTATCCAAACGTGTTTTCCAAAAACAAAACCCTAGATTATATATTCATAATGCATATACACTGTGAAATACACAGAAACAAAGCATCTGTATATTTTTCACATAGCCTCAGAAACCTTGGAAGAATGTCCAAAAAAACCGGTCAAGTGCGAATAGGACTCGGGCCCTGAGGGTTTCGTACCATTCAAATAAGACTTAAATAAAACTATAAACTTATGATTACTTAACTAAAAAAATATATCTATTATAAATTAAAAAAATATATCTTTCGTAGTTATTCGGCTTCCGAAACTAGATGGCAGCACTGGCATTCTTCATCGCGATATCGTGTCTCTTACAATATTCTTAACTAAGGTGACATTTATTTACGCAGCCAAATACATACTGAAGACCTAGTAAGTAGTCGGTATCAAGATTTAATTGCCCTTTTCGTAAATTCGAAAATTGTTTTTCCTGTTCTCTGCAAACGCAAGTTCAGCCCCGAGTCAATACAATGAGAAGTCAACATTTTCTTTTTCAAATTATGCAAAAAGAATTAATTGATCCTCGATACTGATTACTTACCACGCCTCCAGTTTGAATCCATCCCTCAGCCCGTGCGTCCACTGCTGGACATAGGCCTTTCCCAAATTTCGCCACTCATGTCGTCCCCACGTCCTCATCCAGCCGCCAACCACAGCATCCTTCAGGTCGTCGTCGGTCCAGCGAGCACGCGGTCGGCCTACGCTACGCTTTGCTGTACGTGGTCTCCATTCTAAAGCCTTTCGGCCCAAACGGCCATCATGTCGGCGGCAAATATGACCTGCCCACTGCCACTTCAACTTAATGATTCTGCAGGCTATGTCGGTTACTTTCGATCTCCGACAGATCTCCTCATTTCAGATTCTATCCATCAGAGTCAGAGATACCCCAAGCATAGCCCGCTCCATAGCTCGCTGAGCGACCTTAATTCGATGGATCAGGCCCTTTGTAACAGACCACGTCTCAGCGCCATACGTCTTCACAGGCAGGACGCACTGGTTGCATGTGATGCAATTATCCAGCTGTATGACTTGACCCAGATAAACATATTTTTGAACAGCTTGGACGACGTGACAGTTGGACATGGCCTTAGTCTTATCCAAATTCATCCGCAGGCCTACTCGTCTTGAAGAATCGTTAAAGCCGCGCACCATTTCCTGCAGTTCCTGCAGCGATTCCGCCATTATCACGATGTCATCGGCAAAGCGAAGATGTGAAATGGACTCTCCTTATACGTTTATGCCTCGTCCATTCCAGTCTAGTGTTTAAAGGCGTCCTCCTGTTTGAATATGGCTGTACAAATAAAAGTCACCTTGTAAGTATACCAAACAACAAAATTAAATACTCTATTTAAACAACACATACTGAAAACGCCGATTTTTAATACAGGTTTCCCGAATACTTGATCAACTTAATTTTGCAGTTTTGTTTTATACAGTTTCTACGTATTGATAAGTTTGTAATTTTTATTCCATCAGAGTGGTACGGAACCCCAGGGACGCGAGTCCCACTCGCCGTGACCAGTTTTTTTTACTCACTATAGTAGGGGGTTAGTTTACGTAGCTAATGGTTTCCGAAAAATAGTAATGTGAATTTATTTTGTGCTACGACTATTTTAAAAGTCAGTTTTTGTATGTAGGCATGTATAATTAAAATTAATGTTTCTACTTCAAGTGTCCTAGGAAGTAACGTGAAACATTCCTTGCAGACATTTTCAATATCGCAGTTGTCATTGGCTGGCAATCTTCGCGTCATCCGCGGACGACTCAGAGAACGACCGTGCGATTAGAAAAACGCGACAGGTGGTCAACCCTATGCCCAGGGGCGTATTTACTGTATTGAAGGCTGTTTTTCGCGCCAAAAGGCCCATACGAAGCCAAATTAATGTCGTTTGCTGTCTGTCCATCCGTATGTCACGGATCTCTAGCTTGCAGGCGGAATGAAGATCTGAAATTTATTTCTGTTTTTATTTTTTCCCAAAACCGGATATTGAACAAAAAAATATTTTTTTTTACATTTTTCGAAGTGCCACAAAGGTACACTTTAGTCCTTTTGACCTGAATTTGTTTTCTGAGTACAACCCTGGTTCGCAGGTGTGTGTGGTTATTATATTACAATGGAAAACAACTTTACCTTTGCGCTTTCCTTTTCCGATACGGTTACTATAATCCTGAATTCCTAGTAACTTCTGTGTTCCTGGTATCTAATGTTCGCTTCTATAAAGTAATGATTTCATAAAAGTCGTTCACTTTACTGATATTTCTTTTAAATAAACATGATTACGAGTTCACAGACCATAATCCCTCTTGAAATCATTGGTCCGCGATAAAAGCGAAGATTGGATTCTTTTGTTGAATAATGCGAGAAAATATACAGGAGCTTTGAGTCTTTGACCTGAAGATTGTGTTGAAAATTGATAGGTCATCCATTACTAACATTTAATTCAATTCAATTCAAATTTATTAATATAATTGTTTTATTTATTTTCTTTATTGGGAAAACCAGTAGTTATTAAGCTAATTTTAACAATACACAAACTGCTAAACTTCCAACTTATTAAGATAATCACAGCATGCATTATGTATAAGTGACGAATAACATGTAAATAAACACATATTTTAAATTCTTAATTACTAAAATTACATTAATAATTTACATATTTTAAATTTTATCTTAATATCTAACTACTAAAATTAACAAACATAATTTAAATGTTATTTATTCAAGTGTACATATTATATTTATATATTTTCTAATTTGTAATTATATTTATATAGATACGTAGATATTGGTTAATGATTATATCGGTTAAGATTATATGATTTATACCGAAATCCATCGCTTTGGATACTTTAAACATTATTTAGAGTGCATTTCGAACTAGAAACAAATCTTGTATTTGCGTAAAAGCAAGAGGTCGTGGGTTCGAATCCTGGCCCTAGGTATTTTTTCAGATTAGTTTCAGTACTTACTAGAAGATTTGGCTCGGCGTGCCTTTCATTAAGAAATAAGTTTTATTTTTTTGAAATTATTTACTCCGTGATCGTTATTAATTTTAATCCTTAACATGAAAAAAAATATAACATGTCGTTTTTCAAGAGCATCTTATTTATTGCGTAACCTATTCGTGTTTATTGGTTTTTGCATTTTACGCTCAAATAAGGAATAGTAACGCAAAAGCGCATTCAAAATCTGACGTAACGTAAAGGTAACGATGCAAACACACGCTCCAAGTCCAGTTATCATTACATCAGAACTGCTATACGTGACGTTTTTCGCGAAAAACATTGCACATGAATGCAAGTAGCTTCCCACGGCAAGTGACCGCGTCCGGCCGACAAATTGCAGTTAAACCTGGATGTATAGAAATTCGGAGATTTACCGCTACGTCGGTAACTGTTCGCCGTAGAAATATGAATTAGTCGACTTGGCACTGACGAAAACACGCACGCTTCTAAAACCATTAACCGTGACAGTGGTCCCATTGTAGCCAGCGGCACGAGAAAAATAACGCATGAATAACACGCATACTCGTACATATAAATTACATTCGGTGTAACGATGAAGACGTTTCAATTCAAGGCGTAGTAAAATGTAAATAAAAATGAAATTAATTGTATTTTGTTACACAGGACATAAAAATTTTTGTGCTTTTGGGTTGGTTGGTAATTAAATTAATTATATTTATTTATTAGAAGTACTGCCGTGTACCGTTTTTGATCCGGAGTTGCGAGCGAGCCGTCGTCCCAACAAGTCGTGTACAGTACACGTGGCGCAAAGCCCTGCTCAGAGCCAGCTCTTTGTTCAATTGAGGCCAAAGTGAAGAACAATAGATTTTTGTTTTGACCAGTTTGATTTGAAGTCGGCAAACAGTACTTTCTAAATATAAAACTGGATTATAGTGCTGTGTTAAGTTTATTGGGTGCCGGTTGAACTTTGATCACTGTATACTACACCGAGGCGCCGCCGCGCCGGTCGCTGAAAGAGTGATTAGTGGCGAGCAGTTCAAATTTGGTGAGATCTTTTCAAGTTGTAGGCAAAGTATACGGTGGTCGGTAGAATATTTTGTCCTTTTTGTCAACCCAGGTCGAGATCAAGCGATTGGTGTTGGACAAGCAAACATACACAAGCCGTATACCCCAATTCTTAATCTTACATTTAATACTATCCATATAAAACTTGTTCCAGGAAAACCAAGTCAGCAGTAAAACTAGGCGCATCTAAACCACGTGTTTATGTATATATGAAATAGATTGTATGTATTCATGTAATCAAAAATTACCAGTATTCTCACATTAAATTTACTTTAAAGTCATCCATCACGAATTAACTACCTTATGAATGTATATATTCAATAATACAAAACTAGTTACAAATATCCATTCGTACAGATTTAAATCTTAACATGTCTGGCTAAAACGTAAGTAAATCATTCGTTAAACCGTGTCTTATTCCCGAATATTTCTGGCAAATCAGGGGCAGTAAAACATTACAAAAGCCAAGCATAGTAAAACAATTTAAAAGGGTAGCTTACAAAAGAAGCATCCAGTAACAACATAGCAAACAAAAAATAAGTCTGCCCAAACACATGCGAAGCCAAAGGATTCCAAATATTTTGAGACTTATATTGTCGTGACTTTATCCGAGAACAATAAATCACTATACCCATCTCTCTTTTCGGAGAAATTTCTTTTTTCTAGGAAACCGGCAGGTCTAAACTACACAGATGACAAACACTAACCATTATATCCATGGTGGGAGATGGAAACTGCATCTATCGTGCTATTGCACATCAAATAAATTTCGTCATGGGACTAACTTTCGATCACCGGGCGGTACGACAAGATCTCGCTACTTTCGTCTCTGAAAACCGGGACAATAGCAGAATAAATTTAGCGTTACTGAATAACACGTTTAATAGTCCGAATCCCACAAACTTGACCCCAGAAGAGCAAATCTCCAACTATATTGATCCCCAATTCAATAGTTCTGGGGAGGTGAAGATATCGTAATAGCAGAGGCTGAATTCTACTTGGTCAACGTACATGTACATCGCATCAACGGAACAACTATTGTTTACAAACCAACGGGCGATCCAGTTACGGAAACGTTCACAATTTTTACGACAGAAACCACTATGACAGCGTCTCAATCAATAGTAACTCCAAGAAAACATTAACAACAAATCGAACACAAAAGGAATTGAACACTGCAGGCTTAAAGTCAAAAACTTCCAGAATTAAAACAAACAACGACTACTAAACAGGACCCCGAATCAAAACTTACACTATCAGGTGAGTACCTTAGCCGATGCCCAACACATGAGCTGCAGCCTGAGAGCCCCTGACACAACACATGACGTGTACTTATGGCACGACAGCAGCGTCTACCGAAGGTTCCCCGCAGTCATTAGCGTGAACAACAAAAATAAATTTGATTGAAAACTACCTGGTAGATGGAACAGGACAAAGACTAATTCGACCATCTCCTACGGCTATACTTCAACATAAACACTGTGAATCACTTTTAGTAGCCACGTGGAACGTCAGGGGTTGTGCTACTCTGAAAGACAAAATAAGAATTGACAAAGAACTTTCTAAAAGGAACATGACAATAGCAGGCCTCCAAGAAACACACTTAGCTAACGGAGAATATGAATCTGAGAATTACACGTGGATTCCAAGCGGAGGATTCAAGCCAAAAGCATACCGGGAAACAGCAATCCTTATTAGTAAATCGATTAAACATGAAATTCCAAATTTCAAACATTCACAAAAAAAAACTTTAATCTTGGTGCCATTCACATTAGAATTTTCACTTCCCATAGAGACTGCCCTGTTGAACTATTCTTTATGAATACCCACTTGCCATCCCATACAGCAAACAATTTTTTGAGCATAGGAACTTTCCTTGGTAGGATTCCCAAAAACTCATACTCTATACTTACTTCTAGGTGACTTTAATGCACACATCGGCAAAGAAGATATATAAAATCAATTCAGAATAAAAACATAGGTAAAACATTATTCCGCGAGAAATCCAATTCCAATGGGACTGTCCTATTGAATTTTATCTAACAAAACAACGTAGTAATAAATAGCACCTGGGGAAGGAATTCATGCAAAGTAACATGGCAATCAGGTAACAAAAGATCACAAATAGACCACATAATGACATGTAAGTATAAAACAGTTAGATTTAAATCAATTAAAAGTGTGGTCGAAAAATTAAATTTCAGACCATAAAATAATACACGGGGAAATTGACCTCAACTCCAAATTTTGCATTAACCCCAAAATCTAAAGAGGTTTCCGTCAACAAACCCCTAACCAACAGATCCACACACCGACTACAGAAATTACCGTTACGTAGGATTTCTTATTTTTGTCACATTCAACGGCGACCACAACCCCACTTGCTTCACGCAGCCTACAACTATGCAGAATCAAAAAGGAAAACTGGACGACCAATATACACCTGGCTTAATTCCCTGTTCCAAGATGTAACATTTTCACGACAAACCAGAAGCTTGGAAAAGAATTTCTGGAGACAAGTTCCTGGTAAAAAAGACAGCAGAAGAAATCTACAACCTACCCGAAACAGATCCAGAATCGGAACGCGAATGACAAGCAGGGCCGAGACTACAGATGAATACTAAATTATAGTGGATTACTCTGCATTTATCACCGAGCAAATCCACATTTCCAAGCGCAGCGTATCCATATTTATAACACACAAATTATTGTATCTATTTAATCCTAACATGCTCACTATACGATGCTTGAATTCGGGTGGGCCTCCAATCTCCTGTCACTCCTCGATCCCGCAGCTGCCTCTCTACAGACCCCACCTGTATACTACGTGGCTCTCCGGTGTCTCGGGTCTTTGCACCCTTGCAGCAGAACTGCTGGCTGGATGAGTCACCGGAACGGAACGGAACGGAGAAGTACTGCCGTGTACCGTTTTTGATCCTAAGATCAGCTGAAAGCCGAATATTACGGCAATTGCCGTATCAACCCTGGTTCTGAGAATCTGAGTTCTGAGAACTACGAGTATCTATCTGTGCCTTCCTTCACGCCCGCCTTCTGTACAGGCATCGTATTTATTTAACAGCCAAAAACGTACGATTTCAATTGTCAAGCGGGCGAATTTCAAATTTTCAAATAAATACAATTCTCTTGCACAATTGCACCTCTGGACTGCACAAGATGTTATCCCCTTGGAAAACTACATAATCAAAGAACTTGACATTCTATTTGAAATCGACATCCTCTCTAGTCCCGTTGACGTGGAAGCTATTAGGCACTCTGACGCCAGAACAATGGAGCCATACACCACTGTGATGGCCTGCAGTAACAATGGCAGAACGGGACCACCTCGTGTGCGTTACGCGGTTTATGTCACAGAGCGCCTAACCGTTAATGCCCTCGCGTCCACTTAAAATACTATTAAAATAACCGAAAAAACCCTCCATCTTTGTTGGGGAAATGCGGTTGGCCTTTGTAGTTGTTACCGTCGATTGGATTATATCTAGTTGCGGTGATAGAATTAAATGCCTATTTAATACCTAGAGGTTTTGGAGGTCACCTCCGAAGCTGACGACCTGACTTTCCGTGTCTTTTGTTGACCATAAGATCTAAAATAAGTACTTAACACAAATTTAGCCGTGTCATTGGGTTGATTGAAAACCACTGAAAATCTGAGACAGGCATATCGTTGCGGTATGGGAAAGAACATCGGTAAATTCGCAGGTTGTGTTGATAACTGGATAGGTAGCACATTTGGTAAAGCAACTGCCCTGTAAGCGAGAGAGAGGTTCGGGGCCTTGAATCCCGGTTCAAAACTCCTAACGTCCAGATTAACTTTTCTGAATTTTCTATACCTCAATGATATAATGTTTATTTGTTATTTGTCCTTGCGATGGATAAATCGCCAAGTGTTTAAAATATATAAATTTATTTATACCATAGTTTTGATTGAAAACCATTTGAAGCTGTGGTAAGGGTTCGAAATAAATGATCCGAAAAACAATTCTGCCAAATTTAAGCAATGTCGTATCATCAGTATTGAGGCAGGTAATCAAAATGTAGTCTAAATGTTTTCCTGGGTTCCTTCCATCTATGTTTCTCCACCTATTTAAATATTCGCAAAGTTTTCTGTTTGCCGTGGATTGTCGACCGTTACGTATAGCTATAGGTTACTATTTTTAGACGGATCCCCAAAACAGAACATTTTCCATGTTGCTATCAGCATACATGTTCCAAACCAAAGAATTCTGCATCAAGCATGACATCCAACCTTGTAACAGCAGCAAGACTCGAAAATTTCAGTACCCAATTTAACAGATGTTAACCTAGACTTAAAGTAGGAATTGGGTTAGGGTTAATAAGTGTGAAATATGGCGCTGACGGAGGGTTCGCTTTCACACGGTGTACGTGCGCGGGCGCAGCTGGTCACAAGGCTGGTGATAGCTGCCGAAAACGCTTAGATATGCGACTTTTATTCACGATTAAGGTGTGAATCTGGTTTGAAATGCCTCATTTTGGCTCAATTAACTGGTAATGGCTGCAAAAAGCGGTGTCGCATACGACGCAGGTTGAGAGTCTGAGTAGTACCAAAGGCGCTGATGTGTTTGAATTTTGGATACAATTAATGTTTTGACGGTTTCAGGGTATTTGCAATCTACCTTGTGATATTTATACCGTCCAGTTTGGGAGGGAAGAGTTTACGCCTCGCGTGGGAAGTAAAATATTACCAGGGAACAAATAAAATTTGGATGTTATTGCACTTTAATATTATTTATTAATACCCAAAAGATGAGGAAGGAAACTCTTCTCCAAAAAAAAACTCCGTTGTCCATCCGTCCCGGTGATCCTTTTAATCTTGAGACTTGAAATATGGTGAACATAATAATTGCCTACGTAAGTGTGGAATAAGAAAATTGAAAAAATTGCTAACAATTTTTCGTACCACAAGTGTCTTTTAAAAATACTTCCTTACATTGAAAAACTGAAAATATATTTATTTTTCGAAACAACTGAATCGAATTGATGAGTAAAATCTCATGCTAATAAAATTACGGAATAAAGGCCACTTGTAGATACGTATTTTTTGGTACAATGCGGAACCGTCAGCGCGTGAATTCCAATTCCAAATGGCTCCAATTAAATTTTCTTGTGGCCTAACTGGTTTGGCAACCTAGTTAGGCCATGATGAACAACCCCTAAAAAACCGCGCCACCAGGGTCGCAACCTTCCCCAAAGAATATGCAAAGTTCTCTTCTCCTTATCAAAGAAACATTTCGTTTTACAAAAAAAAATTTACGTGTAGAAAAACCAAAGACATTCAATTATACTTATATTTTATAATACTTAAGATTGAATGTCTGTGAGAAAAACAAACTTGACGAATAATCTTAAATGTCATTTATTGCGTTTCTATGGCGTGTTTGTGACATTTTTATTCAGTATTGTTTTTATGTAGATTCACCAAAATTGCAGTAAATTTTAATGAAAAAGCCATCACAAGACCTATAACCAATCATCTGACAAACTGTTGTTCCTCAATAAGACATGGACTGTGAAGACAATACGGTCTTACGGGCGAGACTCATCCCAAACTTGGAGGTTTCACGTCGAAAACCTTGCTGCTGCTTGAAGACCAGCGAGAAACTTAAACAGATCCTCAAAACTTTCCCGGAACCCTCGCCTCCGTTGTTGCACAGAGCACCAGCGCCTATTCCTCGGAATGTAAGTTTTTTCTCTATGGTACAGATCCACAATCCACCACATCGTTACAACATATTCTATGAAATCGCAAACGTTTTCCAGCTTCGTCATTGGTTAAAATTTGAAACGTCGGATGATTTCAACCAATCAGAGTTACCTTTACTGCAAACGCAACGCGCTGGCCGCTCTCGGTTCACAAAATGTAGGAGTTGGGTCAAACATGGTTTTCTTTCACGATATATATCCGTATTTAGGTACCAAATTTAAAAAATCATCTACTGCAATTTATTTCGATATATTTTTAGGTTATCGGTTTTTACTCCCTGCTTAAAACCTATCTTTGTTTTCAGCTGCCCCCAGGGTCTTGCGTCCCACTATTTGCTCCAACTTACTCATACAGAACCAATCACGACAGGACAAGGATTGTTGTAGAAGGTCGACCAGAAATACAACTAAATAATGTTCAGAATGCAAGTATTCAATTGCTACCTTGGTTTTTTCTAGCGATCCCGTTGCCTAGTAAATAGAACATATGTGGCACGATCTTAGATTCGTCTATCTAATGCATAAATAAAACACTTTTTAAAGGTTTCGCGGTTCTCGTCTCGGGACTAAATTATGCATTTCTCAACCAACTACAACGCTTTTTCGCTTTATTTGTTATGCATCTCTTCCAGGGTTTTTTTGCCTTATGAGTCTCAGAGGTGGGTATAGAATGGTGGCAGCCTGTCATTTCTTATCCAGTGGTAAATTATGAAAGCATAGCCATTTGAAAATATCTTCGTTCGCCTTTGAGTAAGACTATGAAAAGCAGCGAAATTTTTCAAATGAAAAGTTAAAAAGAAAGTTAACTAGATGTAGATACGAGTAGCATTTTAGGTTATTTAATTGCGATGAAAACATTTCCAACTCAATGGCAAAATTAGAAAATTTATATTATTCTTTCTGTAACTAAAATCACATATTTATGTGGACTTCAAAGGTACATGACAGTGTATCGTGAGAAATTTCTTTTGCTCTAGGAAAAATCTAGCATCTTGAACCGTCCATCAATCTCATAGCTCCTCAAGTCAAGACGTCATTACCAGAGCATCGTATGTAAACAAAGGCCCAGTTGTCCATCTAATTGGAGCCCAGTGATACCATCGCACTAAACGCTGGTTTGGATTAGTGTGGCTCAGTTTACGTCGTGTCTGCTCGTCGTGACAAGGGGTCGAGGTTCGTGGGCGCTATCGACCATCGCTCTCGGCGCTTCTTCAGCGATCGACATCGGTGTCGTTACTCAGGAATGCCTGTTAGTTACTGCCGTTGTGGCGCTGGCTACGGAGCTTTCGTTCCTAAAGCTCTAGCTCTTATTTTCTGGGGCTTATGAGTGAAATCTTCACAATTGAAGTGCTTGGTGTGAACTATTGGGCGTGGAGGCTGGTTTTTGATGTTGAGGGATTCCGAGATGTTTTTTCTTCCATCCTCATCGGGAGACCTTTTCTTAATAACACCGAAGAAGTGATAAGTTTTGGAATATTTTATTACGAAGAGTATGATATGGGTATACTGGGGTGAACAAAAGATAACAGGCGAAGAGTCAGCAGTCCACAGGCAAAGTAGCCCGACGACATCTAAAATATCACTGGTATAGTTTGGCCCAGCAGATGTTTTTGGTGCAGCAAAGAAGGCTTATGTGCTAAAAGATGCTGCCAATAAATAATTCAACTAAATCCCCACAAATGAAATTGATTATTACTATTTATTAGCTACTCTAGTATTTTCGTGCAGCCTAATTCGGTTTTGCGCTTCAGCATTTCTATCCTGAATTATTTTGCGCTTTCATTAGTTTATGAAAAGACAGTTCAGTTATTCTAAAAAATTCACGGGTAAAATAAAACTGTTGCTCTTCTAAAGATAAAACTGTTGCTTTTCTAAGAGAAAATCAGCGATTTTCATACAAAACGTGCTTTCTAAACAAAACAAACACTAGCAACATTATCGTAAAATCCTAAGCGATTTATGACCCTTATTTATCTCAGGATATGTTTTTATTTTTAATCGTAAACTTTCAACTTTCATGAACTAGGAACTGGCTGGTAAGAGTCACGACCCTGGACCTCTTGATCATATCATGGGGTCACGAGCTCCTATTAACAACGCGCACCGAATCGCTTTTCTTTCATACAAGGTTTACCTTTACAACTTAAAAATTATTTGGCCAAGTGCGAATCGGACACACGATTACGGAATCTAAGAAAACCTAGTAAATAACAACAATATAAATGTTGCAGCAACAGCAAGGCGACACAAACAAAACAAAAGCTACAATTGTCCTGCCTGACAGGCTATCTGGCCCCCACTAAGAAGGGAAACCTAATTTTGTTTTTTTTTTTGTTGTTTTACTTCAGAATATGTACAAAAACCTGTACCAGGTGGTAGAGCTGATGCCGGGCTCGACTGTGGAGGTACCACCATCTTACTCGCAAATCCTCCCGAAGTTATAATTCGGGGGAGAGTAAGAGAACAGCTCTCAGGCAAAACCAGGCGGCCACCATTGCCTGGGACCGATGGATGGCGGTATATCCATCCCAAATTGCCGGGCCTTATATAAAACAGACTGGTGACGGGCAGCGGCGTCACTGGTGCGAGGGTTTCGGCACCGCGCTCACCAACCCGCCTGCCCAGCGTGTGTGAGTATGGGCATTTCTTCCAGAAGAACCGCCAAAAGTGGCGAAATCCTGGAAAGGCCTATGTCCAGCAGTGGACAAAACAGGCTGAAGGATGGATGGATGGATGTACAACAATGTGACCAAATTTGAAACTTTTATGTATCCCCGCCTTTAAGACAGATCTGAAACAAGTTACGTAAAAAAATATTTCGTAATTAATTTTAATTTCATTATATCTAGTAGTTGATAATTTGTAAATATTATATTGGCCTAGAGCCTGACATAAATAAATGAATAGAATTGAATTTCTTAATATAATACAGGTTGAGTTTTAACCTAACCCCGATAATTTAGTATTTAGTAGAAGAATACAAACTGGTTTTATTAAAACCATTGAAAATCATACTGATAATTATTTTTTAAAGTTGGAGCCCTTTGAAGATTTTCGTAAAATCCAAAGAAATCATGGTCACCCGAAGAGATAAAATAATAATAATCTAATAATTAGATAAAATAATTAGATCACGCTAAGTTATTTTTATTATTGATCCCGCTATTTTGAATTATTTTCAACTTTTTCCGTAAGGTAATGGCTACGTTTTATTTCCAAGTAAATTTTTTTATAATACTTATTTTGACTTTGAATTTGAATTGTTTTTACATTTCTTGTAAAATGTATTCTACTGACGTTTCTTAATAACCTCTATCGGGATTTGTTTGAAAGTCAGCCTGTATATGAATGATGTCCGTATAAATAACCTAAATAGTTATATTTCAAATTAGTAAAAAAAAATATAATCGAATAACTGAAATTAGTGAAAATCTGAAAAAGAATAGCTTTATATCTGCAAGCGTTTTTAAGCCTCCGCTGTCTATATGTCCGTCCGTCTATAACAGGGGTCTACAGCTTCAACCAGAGTGTTAAAATTTTCACAGAATACGTGTTACTAAGGCCGTGTAATTCCTCTATAACGGTAATTAACAAAATATATATTTAAAAAAAAGAATTTTTAACTTTTTCTCTATCATCTCTGTATTAAAAACAGTAAATACATACAAATTTCAAATCTGATCAAATTGTCATACATACTCTTAAAAAAAATGGTTTTGGTACTCAGAGGGTGCCGAATTGTTTGTCAGACCTTACCATTTTAGCGCCTTGTTTTTTGTTCCCCTAATGTTGCTACGGCTTCTATGGTACGGTATTCTTATGTACCATAATGTACCACCACACAATACGGGTACGGAACCCTTTAAGCGAGAGTTCGACTCGCACTTGGCCAAATTATTTTAACCCACTTGTTGCAAACAATAAAGAAAATCGGTGGCGTACTTTCAGAATAATACGTACTCGTGTTTAACTGAACCTAACTTGTATGGGAAGTGCAGTGGCGCAATTAGTTACCCGACTTTATACTCATAAAGCGTTTGTCCACGATCCGGCGCGGCGCGGCTCCCGGCATCACGACGGTCCGAAGAAGTAGGCCTAAGTTTTTTTTTTTTTATTGCAAAACACTTGTTCTAGTCCACTTATTTATATTATTTCCCTTACCGGAAATGTATCAAAAGTTCCACCAAGTGCCAACAATCACGAGCATCAACTCTAAGCCTATTTTGATAAAATTTTGACCACACAACATCCGGCGCCTGATGTCGAACATGTCGGGTTACGTTGATTAAGCCGCGAGATCGGACCATTGCCGGTGCGTCATTTACCGGCTCCGGTATGGTCGCAATACAAACACGCACGGACTTTTCCACGATGACGCGTCTTACCTCGACCGTCCGTCATTGCCAGTACATTGCTGCGAGTGACTGACCTTCCACGATTACACTGCTGTTGTTGGTAAAATGTGTCTTGCTTGATCCAATATCGAATCCGTGGACGACCTAGTGGAAGGTGGCTGGGCAGTAATGCTATCGTTGCCCGGCTCTGGCGTCCGGCGCCCGACATCGGTGCCGGACCGTGAAAAAACGTTATTTCCACATAAATCGTCTCTTTTAAAGTTTTCTAAAAGTCTAGTTATATACGTCTGGATATCTTGATGGTATACGAGTAGTTCCTACCGATTGGATATGTCTTGGCCACATCGTAGAATTGATCATTGATTTTCATGATTTGATCGATAAAGGGGTCGCCTCGATCGAAATTTCTTATTTCAATATAGTAATCATTTGACAGCTTAAAACGTACGATTAAGCAAGTTAGCCCGTTTAAGAGTATGGCATACCCGAGGAAAAAATGTTATTACCCGTCCGACACAAAAAGGCCAATGTCAAATACTTTATTAGATTTTGATAGAGGTGATTATTGGTTAGCTAATCGACCTATTTGTCTAGGACGCGTTATACTAATAATTACGCGCGAAACAGCAGATCGGAGGGTTTTTAGCTAATACTGAAATATTTTGGAGGGAAAAAAATATTGGATATAAGTAAAAAACCTTTATATTTCTATTACCCATTTTATGAAAAAAAAAAGTTGATCTCTTAGCCGCGTTCTTGAAAGAACGTTTGAAAACCAAAAAAAGAGGGTGGGAAACATTTTTTTTTCTGACAAATGTATAAATCTTAGTACATTGTTTATAAGTAGATCACCTAGATAAAAAATCAATAAAAAAAAATATTTTTTACAATATTAAGATAGTCTTGCTTTCTTCAAAAGAACCCTTGAAAATCTGGCTTTGTTCAAGTTCTAGGGTCAGGTACAGCCTTAACAATTGAAACAGTACGTTTTTTGATGTCAAATTAACGATTTTCTTACACAATTCCCAAACTGGGTACCAAGTATGAACATGCTATCAACTCGACATTGCTTTGATAAACAAAAATGTAGCTCTTACTTCATAGCAATAAGAGTTGTCGTTTAGAATTTATCGAGTTTATCTGTCAAATTTATCGAATCGATGCTTACGTACTTGCTGTGCTGTTCTTGAAACTATCAATTCTACAATATGGCTACCACAGATACATAGGATGTGCTACAGCCTCATATTTAACATAAAACAACGAGCAGGTTTTCCTCAGAAATATGAAAATCTCTTATAACGAGTTTACTTTTATTTGTGTAGGCTGATAAATTAATTTTTCTGATTCAAGGAAATAATGATTTGTATTTTCAATAGTACAATTAGTTTTAGTAAATGCAGCATGTTATTTAGATAGGTAGTAACTTTTACGTACACTTCTATATAATATGACAATGGGCTTATTATTTAGGTTAAGGAACTTATAGCCTTTTTTTACTTTTTTTTGTGAATGACCATGTAAACCAATAAAATGCGCATTCTCTTACCTAGAATATCCTTTTAATTGCACGGTTCATAAACAAATTGCATCAAATATAAAAATTAAACTGTTTACTTACAAAATGTCTAATTTATTCCCAAATTCTTCAATGTAAATATGATGATATAAGTCCGATAAAAACAAACCGGACGGATATAGCGAAGGTTTTTTTTATTTGCCTTACAATTTAATTTATATCTGCATCCCTAACATGTGTAAGTTTTAACGTAAAATTATCATTACTTAATTACGTACAATGAGACCTTACTAACCCACTAAGCTTTTCGATTTGGAATATAACTCCTATCGTTTCGTAATAAATACTACATTCGTTTACGTTATTCGTATAAATAGTACTTCGGGCCGCGTAATTCTTAATTACTGTGTTAGATTAATATCTCTCTAGGTTAAGACCAAGTACGGTTTTTGAATACGGTCTAGAGTAAGGTTGGTCTAAATGTTAGGTGACCTGGGCCAATGCGCACGCACTTTGCCTAGATTTAGCCCTTATCTGGGTGGAAATCACATCTCGTTAGCAGTTTCCACGTATTTAGTCTTTTGGAATCAACTGTGTTGCTCCTCTTATCTGTTGTTGGTTGCTACTTTATTTTACTTCACTGTATAGGTATGAGAGTGGATCTCTCATTCATGCATGCTTTATGATTTCATACAATTTTCATATTTCAAACGTTTCATAATTAGGTGCAAGCCACACAGAAACGGCGCGGCGCGCTACCGGCGCGCCACTGGCACGCTACCGGTGTGTGTCGGTGGTATTCAAGTGTTTAATTTTGATCTGACAAGATGTCTTCCCCTGACGACGAAGGTGTGACGGTGCGCTTTCGGTGCACCCGCGGTTGTCCAATGTTCTTTCATACAAAATGTAGGAGAGGGACGTGGTTTAAAACAGATAGAAGAGGTGGACTGAGGGCGCGCCCGCACCCGCGCCGTTTCTATGTGGCTTGCACCTTAAGAACCGGTCAAGTGCGAAAAGGACTTGCGCTCTGAGGGTTCCGTACCATATAAATAAGTTGATGGACTTAAATAAATTCATTAAACATTACAATTTTATCAGTAACACCACAATGTATGGAACAAAACTGCAGAATTAAGTTTGTCGAGTATTCCTACGTAACCTATACCGGGTGTAAAAGCAAAGCCAAGAGGTGTGTTAGTATGGTCGGTAAAGATATTATTTTAAATCCTGGGATCTCCAAATAAAGTACCAGTACATCATAATAAGATGATTTTCTTTACTCAGAATACATTAATCGCGTGGACACCCTCACTGGTCGCTGGCCACTCGGATGAGGGGTGCGGGTTGCGGGGTTCAATTAGGTGTGTGGGCAGGCCGGTGAGCTGCGTAGCCATAGCTTAGAAAAATGATGTAATTTTCGGTGAAAATACAAGGTATATATATTTTTTTCGTAATGACATCAGAATCGTGTATACTTTTATACTCTAAAGGGATTCTTGACTTTGCATTTACATTCTGTATAAAAAATAGGTGTTTTTAGTATTTGTCGTCGATATCGTTGCATAGACCCCGTAACACAAATAGTCCAAAATTCACAACTTTGATGGCCCCCCATTTCTTTATTTTCAGAGATAAAAATGAAGTATTTGTACTCTACTTAATAAGTTCTAGACAATGGAATTCCAAATGTAAGAAAAAAATTAATTTCGGCTCCGTTTTCATACGTATACGGGACCTGAAAATTAATTAAATTAAATTTTGTTCCACATTCGGTTTTGGGTCAAATTTTTCACAACAAATCTGTAACTCATTCCGTCTGCAAGCTAGGCCCGTGACATACGGACGGACAGACAACAGAGCGACAATAATGGGCTCCGTGTCACCCTTAAATTTTTAGTATACGTTACTTTTCGCATTTATTATTTTGGAATGTCAGTAGGTTTTCATGTAGTAGATATATACATGTAGTAGCGGAGAATTTCGACCCTTAAACAGAAAGGTTGAAAATGACCCCTTAGCCTTATACAAACATAAACACAAGACAATAAAAAAAATTTTTGGTTTTCAAATTTCGAATGAATGGCCAACCTACGCGACGCGACATGTGACTGGCAATAGATAGTGCATATTCCCGGTGGTAAATAATGCACATAGGCTATATACACATAGTGTTGGTCGTTATTACGACAACAGATAATATAATGAATTATTTGTGCGCAACGAACAACACTGTTGTCGAAAACTCAAGCATCCTGTTGTCGTTCGTAATCGTTGCGGTTTTCATTTTTGTAGGCGAGCCCTGTTGTCGGCGTTGCCGCTGTTCTCAATAATGTCATGAATGATTATGATTAGCCAATGACGCGACGCCGTCCGGCCGTCCGACTTCATTCAAGCTATTAGTTTCTCAAACATATTTAGATTTACGTATACGAAGTATTGACAGTGATTCTGACAGTCCTAAGCCTGTTTAAAGTATGAAGGGAAGTTAATTTATCATTATTCTAATTGTGAAATAACTGACAACGAGCAAGAACATATAAATAATGGTATTGTCAATCTGCAATCTGCGATTCTTTCAATTGTCGTTTCACCAAACAGCAATATAACAGGATAACAGTTTACGACAACAGTTATTTTGAAATAACACAACAGTGTTGTTAATTATTGGAAAACAGCCGTTATTGCCACCTCTATATACACATAGGTTTTGTAGAGCGTCGTCTCTGTCATCGGAGTATTAGTGCTTCTTTTGACGGTCGATGTATATTTTTTTATTATTTTTTGATTAATCATGACAAAAGTAACAAAACATGTATTTTTTATTTCAAACGTTTTCGTTTTTACAGTTTCTTTTGTTATAGCTCAGGGTTTCATTTTCAACTTGTTATTATACAGCCTGTATAATTACCTGCCTGCCTGTACTATTTTCCCCGATGATACATTCACGGAACCCGACTAGCCTACAACGGTACGCTTGAGAGACTTTTCTATACATTTTTGCAGACTAGCCGCTGCTGGCTGTTTGTCGGGAAGATGGCAAAGTTCGTACAGCTATCAGTTACTGCCGCAGCGCTCCTGCTGTACTACTGCCTTTACTGCTACATGCAGCTGGTACACTTTACACTGATGACTGCCGTGTTTTTTCATAATGCGGATCGGTAAGTTTTGAAAAATTAACCCTTACTAAGCTGTGCGAGGCGATGCGATGGGAAGCGTTCATCTCAAGGGATACGGGACGTCGTCGCTTCGCCGCAAACCGACACCAAAGAATATTAGCAATTACTACGTAAAGAAGAGAAACTCACCTCCAGCCGCCCCAGTTTAACACCGCCCGTAAATTAGAAGTACACATACACATTGGGACACATTGGCACAATTTTGGTACGCGCTACTTGGCTGCCGGCCGTTCCTGTGTGTAGACACACACACATACACAAACGTGTGTGGACAGGCTGGTGCTCATGTAGTAATAGTTGGTAATTTAATCAGTTCGATTATATTGAGGGGTTTGCCATCGCACAGCGTAGCACGAGTTTAACCGATTATAATATTGTTAGCACTTTTGCCTGCAGGCTTTGAAGGAAACTCTTCCCGCCGCGCCGGCTTCTATTTTCCCAACTTTTTTTACTAAATTGGTTACTGTTGACACCATAGGCATAACTAAGTAGGAGCTACGGGGGCATGTCCCCCCAGTGTACCGACTTTCCCCT
The DNA here is from genome assembly GCA_910592155.1 of Ypsolopha scabrella. Classification (NCBI taxonomy): domain Eukaryota; kingdom Metazoa; phylum Arthropoda; class Insecta; order Lepidoptera; family Ypsolophidae; genus Ypsolopha; species Ypsolopha scabrella. The sequence goes on along the minus strand of OU342976.1, from coordinate 15,921,822 downwards.
CCAAAAGTACGGATGTCATTGATATAAAAAATTGCTTTATTTAATTTTAAGGTGTTAATTGTTTTGTTTATTGGCTTGTGTGTGATCTCGTATTTATCATACTACGATCACATAATAGAGAACAGATACTTGATAGATTCATGAGTTCATGCCCCTCCCCTCCCTCCGCTACAATTCCAAACACTCCAGTTAAGATAAGATAAGATAAGATAAAAATCATTTATTAAACCAAAAATTTCCTTGTGGTGTATGATAAAGAGCAATGATACATAAACTTTGCTTAATCATGCTTGTAAAAATTTAAATGTATGTGTCCAGTGAAAACGTTCAGACATGTTTGTAGGTAGGAGACAAGTCTATAGCCCGCGGTTCCGCCTACTTTAAAAATATTGATATCTTTTCTTGACCGCTTGCATTTTCTCTGTGACTTGTGTTATTGAAACGGTTACGGCTTATAGTAATTTTCTTTCTTTCAGGCAAATGAAGGTAACATTATCTGCGGTGGCATTGACGACCATTCTTCTTGGCTTCAACCTGGTTTTGAGGACTGAAAGACTACTCGGCTACAAAAGCTGAAAATAACAAAATTGACGAATACAGGATGATTATTTGATTAAAATGTCGTTGGTACAATACGAAACAAAGTTACGTTTAACTTTGAAATCAATAAAGTATTATTTTGTGTTTCTGATATAATGTCCTCTAAATATTCTATTAGCAACCTTTTTGTGGAAATGAATTTACAGTACACGTGTTTCGATTAAGCGTTTCTGTTTTCCTTCATAAAAGTATTTAACACTAATTGCGCATTAACTTCACAAAAAAACATAAAGCGGAACAACTTTTACACCTGGAGAATAGTTTTTCGAGTGATTAGCCCCCCTCTGAGGCTTTTGTTCAAGCCCATTGCTGCGGGAAGCATTTCGCGCCTGAAGAAACACGCCGTGGAGGCTGCGAGTAAGGAGTCTCAACACTCCGCGAGCAAACCTCGACAGAGACACGCGCCCGACCGACCTTCGCCACTGATTTTGAAACGCGACTTCTTTTCCGCGCGCTTGGGACGGCTGAACATTTTCCCGCCTCTTTAAATTTTCGTGGTGGGCATTCTCGAAGTGATTTCATGAATTTTCGGACAAGTGATGTGTTAAAATAACAATTGAGTGTAATAAGTGAACCGCTTTTGTGCAACACGAGTGCAAAATGGTGCTAAGTGTAAGGTAAGTGGAGTATGGAGATAATTGTTATTATTTAGTTCGTCGCTTTGTTGAATGATAAATTCATTATTTTGTCGTACAGTCTTAGAATATAATCTGAGGACCTATACCTATTGTTTAAATTATTTAGTATTCAATCAACGAACCTTATGACAGTACCTATAGAAACTTTAAGAGATTTTGAAAGACTTTAATCTACGAGTTTTGGCATAAAGTTAGGAACCACTAAGATATCAGAAAATATTCTGTAGGCAGTATTTTTGACATTCTACTCTAAATGATATCCATAAACATCGTCACGACATAAATTCTTGAGTGGGTTTCAGAGGTGTTACCGAGTATGGACTGTAAAATGCGAGTCACAGCCCACACTCGTACACCCGTGTTTCACTGACGACATTACCTCCCAGTGTGATGGGTGATACTGTAAATTACTTTTTAAATATATTATCTATAGCTACAAGGCGTGCTAACCTTTTTACCGAGTATTTGTACTGAACATAAACCGTTTCAGTTTTTACCCCATTTGTTTTTCAGTTTCTGAAAGACACATACCCTTTATCAAAATTATCTATAAAAGGTTAGAACTAATGTTTTTCAATATGGTCAGTGGACTTTTTTATATAAGTTACTCATTCGTCTTTTAGAGGAGGGTTATTACGCATAAAAACAGTATAAATCTACAACTTTTGAAATTTTCAAGCTCAAGTGAGCGTGAAAGGCTTCAAAATCAAATCACTACTCAATTTTTTCACTTTAGTTCCAAGAAGACATAACTGTTTATAGATTAGTAGAGCATTTACTATTATAATTTGGCTCTACGACAATATTTGCTAAACTAGTTCTGTGACCCCGCTACGCTTCACTCAGATAAATACCATGTCTTATCGAAGTCTCAAGAAATTCTTCTCAGTAAAGATCGACCGGATTCCATGGACAGACAAATTGTAAAGGTAATTTTAACTTTAATTTTAAGGCTTGTCTGTGGCAATATAATTACTTAATACATGGAGCTTGTTACTCGTATCACTCTTCGGTCTTTGTGAACAAAAACAATATTTTTATTGTAAAAAAAAAAAAACATTTAAAATCAAATCAATAGACTGGCGGTCTTACCCATAAAAATCTACAACTTTCTGTTAAACAATTAAAAAAAAAAACTGGCCAAGTGCGTATCGGGCCACGCGCAATGTAGTGTTCCTTAGTTGCCCGGTACATTTAAGTTGGTCTACTAATACAGACCGCGCCAAACCTCTGGTCCCATACATTAGAGGGGGCCAAAAGTTTGGCGCGACCTGTACTCGTAAACCTGTAAAGCCTACTTAGCTGTGATAGTTTTCCTTTAAATTCATTATATATACTACTTCTGTGAATTTTTTCACATTTCTATAAACAACCGTTTAGCCGGCAGGGGGGGGGGGGGACGCTCCACTCTAACTAAAATTTTCACTTTAAATCTTAATATTTCACTATTGGATCCCTAAATCTAAAAATGGTTTGCACACACCCATAATGTTTTTGAACGGCCTATTCAACGATACCCCACACTATGGGATAGACGAGAAAAAAAAATTCATCCCCAGTTTACTTGTGTAAGAGAAGTACCGCTAAAAAAAATTTTTTTCAAGATTTTATTTTACCATTTTGTCGGCGTGATTATTATTTACATCCATGCCAAATTACAGCTTTCTATTATTAATAGTCTCTGCGCTAAGCCGCGGACAGACGGACAGACGGACATGGCGAAACTTTAAGGGTTCCTTGTCGGACTACGGAACCCTAAAAAAGAAACGGGAAAATAAAACGCATTGAACGACAAATCTGTGGAGGAGCCACCAGGAATTCATTATTAATAGAATATATTTTAGTTAGAAAATATACTAATATAATAAAATACCAAAATTGTTTTGATGGTGAAATAAAATTAAAAAGGTTTACATATTTGTGCAATATAGGTATTATTACAAACTCCTACTACACATTCTCTTTTTGTGTAAAAAACACATTTGGACCTAATATTAAATAGATACTGTAAGTTCAGCAAGTTTATCATTATTTGGTGTTAAAACACAATCCCATAAAAATCAATACTACAATCAACGCAATGGAAGTACCTCGTCGATACGGGATTGCAGCGCGTAGCAAAAAGCGCAACAGAGCAGAGCTTTAGTCAAACCATTATTTACAACTGGCTTTTGCCCGCGGCTCCACCCGCGTGTTATTCGGTTTAACAATGTGCTTTTTCCGGGATAAAAAGTAGCCTATGTGTTAAATTACGGTATAAGTTATATCCATTCTAAATTTCATCCAAATCCGTTCAGCCGTTTCAGCGTGAAAGAGTAACAAACATACACACACACAAACATTCGCATTTATAATATTAGTGTGATAATAGAAAGGTTTTGAGCACTGTGTATTAAGCCTTTTCGCACAAAGAACACTGCCCGTCGATGGTCTTAGTGTTTAATCAGGTCTATTGTGACTATACCGCCAAAAGTCTGTCGCCAGAGGCTTTTCCGTTAGCCGGTCACAAGCAGTTGACACTAGAATAGAATAGAATAGAATAGAATATCATTTATTGCTGAGTCATAGGTAGGTAGGTAAATCTTAAGCTTATAATGTGCCGTATGCTCTGCCGTTAGGCGTACAATTCTTTATCATAAAATGATTTTATATATTTACAAAATACACAAATTGATCACTTATAAAATATTAATAACTAAATACTATTACATTACTGATTTTATGTCAGAATATATTTTAAATTCAATTGCTTGTCAGTTAGGTCAATTACCTTAAATTTAAATTACACTATAAATTACATGTCAACTATTTCATTTCATTACATATTATTCATTATCATTTTTTAAAAATTCGGTCAACGAGTAGTAGGATTTTCTGGTCAGAAAATTTTGTAATTTAAATTTATACAATACAATGTTATCTATTTCTCTGATGGAGTTTGGAAGCTTATTATAAATTTTGTTACACATACCAAAAACACTCTGATTAAAAAATTCTGTCTTGCGAGAGGCGGCCTTTACCTTATTGCGGTGTCTTCTACCAGTGTAAGAATCAAACAGGTGGATGTTAGATTTAACAAAAATTGCTACTTCCAGTACGTAAATGGAAGGAAATGTTAATAATTTGTGCTCTTGAAAATAAGGCTTACAAGTGTCCCTGGGCTTTGAGCAAAAAATAGCTCGTATGCATTTTTTTTGTGCTTTGAAAACACGGAGTCTATCTTTGGAATTACCCCAAAAAATAACACCATACCTAAGGGTGGACACCACGTATGCATGGTATGCTGTCAGCACTGTATTTATGTTTGCTACTTTGCGAAGCATATATAGGGCATATGCAAAAGAATTTATCTTTTTGCAGACGTGATCAATTTGCTTAGTCCAACTTAAATTACTGTCAATATAAATTCCTAAAAATTTTGTAATGTCAGTTTCTCCGATTGAAATGTTATTATATTTAATTTTAAGATCTAATTCTAGTCTATTTTGTTTTTGTTTGAAGTTCATAATTTTTGTTTTATCGAGATTTATTAAAAGATTATTTGAATTCAGCCAATTTATTATGTTTGTCAAAGAGTTATTAATATCTGCCTCAAAAGTATTTACATTTTGACCTGTATATATTGCAGTACTGTCGTCCGCGAACAACACCATAGGAACATTTACAGCTTTCGGGAGATCATTAATGTATACTAGGAACAGTAAAGGTCCTAGCACACTGCCCTGCGGTACACCTATGTTTATTTTTGTTACTTGGGATGCATAGACCTTTTCGATCTTAGTTTTGGAACATATTGACGATGGAAGATCTTCACTTTTCTCTTTTATTTTGTGTAGTTCTTAACCCCATGTCCCTCTCACAGAGGAAAGTGTTTGCAGTGAACAGTAGTGAGTGACGCTATAACATAGTCCATGGGCCTGGTGTCGCAAGGTAACGGTGCTGCACGGTGTCTGCACGCGAATTCGATAGCGCGAGAATGTGTTAAACTGTCTTCAACAAAACGACGAGTGAGTAGAAAAGTTATAGTGAACGATTATGTGAAAAAGTTAAGGTACTCATTTAAAGAAAAGGCTTCTAGATGTGTTCTATGCTTCTAAGCTTACACTGTGACATGAGTACTTTTTATTCAGATATTTATGAAAAATCCAAAAATCTGAGCAGCCAAAATCATTTATGTGTACAACATAACATACAACAAAAAATAATTAGTAATTCATCCATCCATCCATCACCCTGTTTCGTCCACTGCTGGACATAGGCCTTTCCAGGATTTCGTCACTCTTGGTGGTCCTCCTGGAAGAAATGCCCATACTCACACACGCTGGGCAGGCGGGTTAGTGAGCGCGGTGCCGAAACCCTTGCACCAGTGACGTCACTGACCGTCACCAGTCTGTTTTATATAAGGCCCGGCAATTGGGGAAGGATATACCGCCATCCATCGGTCCCAAGCAATGGTGGGCCGCCTGGTTTTGCCTGAGAGCTGTTCTCTTACTCTCCCCCGAATAACTTCGGGAGGATTTGCGAGTAAGATTGTGGTACCTCCACAGTCGAGCCCGACATCAGCTCTACCACCTAATTTGTAATCAAATGAGATTATATATGTCGATCGTAAAAAATGTCTTTTGAAGAATTTCGTTAATTAAACATTAACATTGTGCCCTTGCTGTTTGTGGCCTAGTTACAACCGTTTTGTAACAAAGTTGTAGGTATTCAAACATTCTTGGAGGAAGCCGTAATGAGGTAGAGATGCATAGGAAACTGCGCAAGGCCATCGACAACATTTCCGACGTAAATATGACTTAGAACGATTGTCTTCGCCGTAAAATACGATCAAAACTGGTCTCTATCTGAAAGAAAAAAGGTTCATGTGATACGAGTGAAAGAAAAAGCGATTCTCAAAATGGGTAACTTTCCTTCTTTTTAAGAATGTGGGGTTAAAAATAAAATGAGAAACTGCTTCCGTATCGTGTACATGTTGTGCCAAATGGTACTTTTCAGAAATTTACAATGTTATTTTGAACCTAAGCTAAGTAATTTTAGTTCAATCTCATTGACCTCTCATGAAACAACAAGACACACAGTCTCTAATTCGTCAAAAAGTGTCCGAGCGTGAGACGTGCATTACTATGCTACTGCAAAGATCTTCAATCAAATTAAGACGTTATGTCGTTAACATAAGATGCAATGTCAGTTGTACGAAAGCGTTAATCGAATTTGTCACCCCAAAGAGGTAACAAAATTCATCGCGTACACTTTTTGAGCGAGATTGTGAGTCTAGTTGTTTAATGGGAGGTCAATGTTCAATCTTTACAATAGTTTCTCAATTTCACTTTAACCGCAGATAGATGGACAGAAGGCTTCGCTGTATGGCTCTTTATTTTTAAAGAACCCTGAATATGATAAAACATACTGCAAATAATAAAATAAGCCTCAGGTGGGAGTGGGGACGAGTACTCGGACATACTACTAAAGCAAGGTTTACATTTTGGCTATTTAGAAGTAGAGTAACTATCGTAATATTTATCAAACTACTATCTTTAATACTATTTTGTAACTGTTTATTTTGAGGTAAAGTTAATACTTGCGATTGTCGGCACTTGGTGGAAAATCATCATAGTTGAAGAAAACACTTGTACTGTTTCACAAAATTATTATATTTATATTTCCGACTAGTTTCGCCTTAAAGGCATTTTCCAGGTTTTATAAATGTACGAGTTTGTCACAAAAACTGTTCAAGTATGTGAAAACAGGATGACAATCCTCAGGATCAAATCTCAGGATTGTCATCCTGTTTTCACATACTTGAACAGCTTTTGTGACAAACTCGTACATTTATAAAACCTAGAAAATGCCTTTAAGGCGAAACTAGTCGGAAATATAAATATAATAATTTTGTGAAACAGTACAAGTGTTTTCTTCAACCTATTTTGAGGTAGTAATGTTTTTATCCGTGGTACTTTAGCTTTACCAGTTACTCATCCGTATAAAGTAGGCTTTGGCTACGGCGTAGCTCCTAATAAAAACTTAACTAGACGAAAGTAAGCATAGCAACCTATTGTTTTGTTTTTGTTTTCAATTTAACAAAGTTTATTAGTTTCAACATCACTAAAATCATCACAGTCAGTACATCAAATATCGCCAGGATATACTCTATACACAAGAAATCTGTGAATATTCCATTTTGAACCGTACTGCCTTATGTAAAGAGCTTTATAATGGAAAGTTATCTTTGTTTCGACTAAGCGACGATGATTGAAGAACAAAAGGCATGAACGCGTGTCCGCGCACTGTCTTCGATGTATCTTGAATAATCTTGATAGTTGCGTCACTTACATAGCTAGGTCAGCTCTGAAAATGAAACATATGACATGAGTCATGATGATCATGATATGTTATATCCTCGTGTTTTCAGTATAACTGTCAATCGAATAGTCAAAACACTCGTACACCCGTTTCATCCAAGATTCATAAGCGATAACAGGAGATCCTATCACCGTACCTCAACTACAAATATAACTTTTTAAAGGTTTTATTAAAGTGTTTTTCTTAATTAATCCCATAATCCCATCCCATCCCATCCCATAATCACTCACACTAATATTATAAATGCGAAAGTTTGTGTGTGTGTGTGTATGTTTGTTACTCTTTCACGCTGAAACGGCTGGACGGATTTGGATGAAATTTAGAATGGATATAGCTTATACCCTAACTTAACACATATGCTACTTTTCATAGCGGAAAAAAGCATGTCGTTAAAACGAATAACACGCGGGCGGAGCCGCTGGCAAAAGCTAGTAATATTATAAATTATAAATGCGAAAGTATGGATGGATGTTTGTTACTCTTTCACGCCGTAACTACTAGACCGATTGGGCTGAAATTTTACATGAATGTAGTTCTAGATCTGGAATAGGACATAGGCTACTTTTTATCCCATAAATTAGTTCCCAAGGGATGAAAATGAGCTTTCAAATTTATATAGAAAAGTGATGTGTCACCCTTTCACGGCATCCTTACGAAACCGATTAGGCTGAAATCTTGCATAAATGTTATTCTAGACTTTGAATAGGACAAAAACTACTTTTTCCCTTTGTTCCCATGGAAAAACTATAAAAGAGACACACAAAATGGGAAACAGAGGCGCATAACACACACATTTCACCAGCTGCGTTTACTGTAGGTAACAGTCCGAATAATATTGACTGATTTTATAGGAGTACACAAAAACTAATTCAACGGGTGAAACCGCGGGCAAAAGCTAGTATGATATAAATTCTTAAAAACTCTTTTGTGCCATGCTCGTTCGCTACACTATGTTATCTACTTTAGCTCATGCCGCGGCCGCCATTTAATTTAAGTATATTATTATCTACTAGCTTTTTCCAGCAGCTTGTCTAAAAACTATTATCAACAGTTTTCAGCTTGGAACTTATTTTATCAACACCCTTATATCTGGGTCACTAGAGAAAACCGTATCCAAATTGGTTGTGTGTTTCTTAAGTCAAAACGAAAAGACAGACAGACAAACATTTAAAAAATAGTTTTGGCCTCAGAACAATACTATTATACCATTTCTTTTAAAATTTCGTAAAAATGTTCAATGTGCTGACACTACTTTTGTACTACTTTACACAGTACGTTTTACTTACTACCACAGTTTTCTGAAATTTTGTCTGTCTGTCTATTCGTCTGTCTGTATGTATGGTCCAGTTTAACTCGAGAACCACTCAACGGCTTTGGATGCGTTTTTTTTATTATCATTATAGTGACCCTGGTCAACACAAGGCGTGTTCATAAAATAACGCCCAAGCCGAAAACGGGGCAAAAATTTAATAAAACACTTTTAAATAGAATACTCAACGGATTTGGATGCGGTTTTTTACTATCATCGTAATAATCCTGGTCACCACATACGCTATAAGGGGTGCTCATAAAATAACGCCCAAACCAAAAACGAGGCAAATATTGAATAAACGCTTTTATTTCAAAAACAACTCAATGGATTTAGATGCTATTTTTTTTGGTTAACACATAGGCTACAAGGGACGTTTATAAAATACCGCTCAAGCCGAAAACGCGGCAAAGACTGAATAACAGCGGGTGGAGCCGCAAGCAAAGGCTAGTCAACAGGTTATAAATTTGGTGTTCTGTACTCAGAGGGTACCGAACTGTTTGTCAGGCGCTACCATTTTGGCACCTTGATGTTGTCATTATGATATCATTGTATTTTTGTTATTTACCATATTTTTAGGTTTCCTAACCCTTATTGTATAGTGATACGGAACCCTTTGTGCACAAGTCCCACTTGCACTTGCCAGTTTTCGTTTTTGATAAAAAATATCTCAATTTATGTAGGTACTGTCGTAGAAAACCGCCTCAATCGAGATGATAATAAGAGCGAAAAGTGGGCCAATAGAAGTTCTTTCCTTAGTAAGTAAGTTTTACTGACCTTTACAATCTAGCAGAGTATACTTTTGTACACTATCAATAGAGTGCATCGAGCTCGTAATTTTTTATGAAGCCTTCAAACTATCGAATCTGATGAAAACAGAACATAAACCAACAGTTAACCCCTCGGTTGGCCAACAATCTGCAAAAACATTTGCATATTTGTCAATGTAACTCTGATCAATCTAATCTGTGATCTGTACCTCTAACATGAAGGACCATATCGAGCTCGATAGCGCTTGATACATTGCTCTGTCTCACTCTGTTGATCTACTTAAAGAGGGACAGACAGTGGTAGATCGAGCTGTCAAAGCTCGATATGGTCTACCATGCTAGGTACGCTGAAGTAGCTATTACTACAAAGGAATAAAGATTACCCGAATCACCACATCTTTAGCTGAACTGCGGCCTGGGATCTTGGGCTTGCAATTAGCTATGGGTTGAGTGATTGGCGATATTGATAGTAGAACAGGGACGTAGCTAGGCGATTAACAATAGCAGGGGCGGCCTTTTGATGTCTTTTATTTTCTATAAAAAACATTTAAACTTATATCTTAAGCGTTGGAAACATTTATAACAGTTATTTTGTTCAGGTTCAATATTCTTTACCTCGCTATATTTGTTTATGACCCTTAGGCCAGAAACTTAACCCATCCATCCATCAGCTCGGTTCGTCCACTGCTGGACATAGGCCTTTCCCTAATTTCGCCACTCATGTCGGTGCTCCGTCCTCCTCATCCAGCCGCCGCCCCCCGCAACGTCCTTCAGGTCGTCGGTCCAGCGGGCACGAGGTCGGCCTACACTACGCTTTGCTGTATGTGGTCTCCATTCTAGAGCCTTTCGGCCTCAACGGCCATCATGTCGGCGACAAATATGGCCTGCCCACTGCCACTTCAACTTACTGATTCTGCAGGCTATGTCGGTTACTTTCGATCGATCTCCGACGGATATCCTCCTTTCGGATTCTATCCATCAGAGATACCCCAAGCATAGCCCGCTCCATAGCTCGCTGAGCGACCTTAAATCGGTGGATCAAGCCCTTTGTAAGAGACCACGTCTCAGGCCAGAAACTTAACCCAGGTTAACTAATTTCTTATGCTATATCCCTGTCTAACAGAGCATCAATAGTGCAACCATGCATATCGAGAAGAGATCGAAGAATAATTTTAACGGACACATAATATAGTCGAATTTCGTGTGATACAGCAGTTGGCGCTTGTGAAAAAATCCGTAAAGATGATAATATTTTGCAGGTAATTCGTACTTTAATGGAAAACTAAGGCTTATTTATAAAGAAAGTGCTCGACTTTGCATTTAATACAGTGGTATAGCTATTGGTCTCCAAAAAATAAACAGTAGCTGTCGCTCAAAGTTCTGAGATCTCCGCAACGAAAGCTTATTCTGAAGGGTAGTTTGCAATTTATTTTTAAAGTCGGATTTTTATAAGCTGCTGTAAACTGACAGTTCGTGATAGTGAAATATTTCAACATAGCGAACTTTTAATGTTGCGATTGTAAAATGGCTCATTCACCATTTAAGTTAAAAGTGTATTTCCCAGTATCACGTACTTTCAGCTTACTTTAGCTAATTAAAACTCTTTTTCGACTTTAGTGAGACTAAAAAGTGTTCTCAACAATGCTTTATATTTTTTAAGGCTTGAGTCTGTTCAGCAATCTTGCACTTGATGTCAAAATATTCCAGTAGTCTAGGTTTTTAGGAGGGTAGCACCCTTCGTGCAAGTGGACCTTAGGGTAAAAGTATAATCTAAAATCGAATTATTATTTTTTTCTCTGGCTTCGTCCCTGTACGGTATCGTTTGTATTCAGTTACGTATAATAATCGATACTTAGCTCGTGATCTGTTCGATTGTGTCCGTTACTCCAGCGCTCCCAGTGGGGACATGCATTTATGCCAATTTTGGTCTACTAACGTACCACGACTTTTAGACGCCAAAGCTAATTTAAAAACGTATCTGTTGCCTGTTAGTAGAGATCACAAGCTTTTTCATCTAAGTCTTGCCACTAGATACCGGTGTAATGGGCCGATACTGGTAGATTTGATTGTCAGATTTTGATGAAATCCACGTAGATATTGTTTTGCAATGAAGAATTTGTACATAGGTAAATAGTTGTAGTGGGGATAAAGTTTGATAAAAAATAAAAACGTAAGTAAAAAAATATATGTACAGCCAAGTTCTTTTAGTTATAACTTCATAGTATCAAATAAAATATGAATGATTCACAATGAAAATTTGTATATTACGGTATGAATTATGTTTTGGCCTTGAATATCTTTGTTATTAAAGGTTTTGACTCAACTCAAAAAACTGTGTTCATATCTTCAAATATACAATTAAAGAACACTTTCGATAATTATTTCCTTCCATTCATATAGTTTTATTTTTATTTTGTAATATATAAAATGCTTGGGGTATCTCTGATGGATAGAATCCGAAATGAGGAGATCCGTCGGAGATCTAAAGTAACCGACACAGCCTGCAGAATCAGTAAGTTGAAGTGGCAGTGGGCAGGCCATATTTGTCGCCGACTTGATGGCCGTTGGTAAAGGCTTAGAATGAAGACCACGTACAGCAAAGCGTAGTGTAGGACGACCTCGTGCCCGCTGGACCGACGACCTGAAGGACGTTGCGGGGGGCGGCGGGATGAGGAGGACGGAGGACCGACATGAGTGGCGAAATTTGGGAAAGGCCTATGTCCAGCAGTGGACGAACACGGGCTGATGGATGGATGGATGGATATATAAAATGAATATTGTTGTGATAAAAAAAACACTTGTACTTTTCCACAGATAATATTTAATTCTACACTACCCAACCGGTTTCACTATATAAGCATCATCAGGGGCTTTTTAATTACATAATTTTATATATAATTATTTATTTAAACAATCTTTCTGTTGCTAGATGTCCGTGCAATAAACGATAAATGATAAAATGAATATATTAATTTTATTGACTTTAAATATTACTGAGTACAATAAAAATTAAATAAAAACACAATTTCCAAAATATTTGTTTTTATTTAATTTTTATTGTACTCAGTAATATTTAAAGAAAATAAAAGGCTAAACATAGCAATTATATCTTTATTTAAATTAATTTTATTGATTTATATGTATTGTGTATCTAGGCATTTATATTGTTTTTAAAAGTATCAAGTAGCTTAAGTAGTACGAGTATGTCATCCATCAGCCTGTTTCGTCCACTGCTGGACATAGGCCTTTCCAGGATTTCGCCACTCCCATACTCACGCACGCTGGGCAGGCGGGTTGGTGAGCGCGGTGCCGAAACCCTCGCACCAGTGACGGCGCTGCCCGGAACCAGTCTGTTTTATATAAGGCCCGGCAATTGGGGATGGATATACCGCCATCCATCGGTCCCAGGCAATGGTGGGCCGCCTGGTTTTGCCTGAGAGCTGTTCTCTTACTCTCCCCCGAATAACTACGGGAGGATTTGCGAGTAAGATGGTGGTACCTCCACAGTCGAGCCCGGCATCAGCTCTACCACCTTACGAGTATGTAACCAATTCTAAGTTTTTTTTATACTTAAGATTTAGTTGTTTTTGTGTCTGCACATTTGTGATTCTTATTTATTTAAGGTTACAAACAGTCATACAAAGAAACATTAAAAAGAAAACATAAAACACAAGGAGACCTATAGAACCATAATAATATTTATACACAATTATATGCATAATCAGATATTATTAGGAAACATTGAAATTGCAAAATTAATAAAAAGTGTGATTTAAGAGTATAGTTATAATTTTAACACAAACAAACACACACAGACAAAACACAAAATCGACAATATGTTCACGTGAAAGATATATAATTTGGTTCAAGTATTTATCATTTATAAGGTACACATAAAACTTGTGTTGTCTTCACCTCGAAGGAGTTTAAAAACACTGTCCAAAAATATGGGTTGGGTTCATATATTATAGCCTAGATTGTAAAACGACTTGGTAGGCAAAACCTCCTGGTTGCAAAAGGTCTTATATCGATGTCATTGAGTTCATCGTTATGTAGTCTTAGAGAACGGGAAATAAAACGATTTTGGGCGTAATTAGTTCCATTTGTATTGGTCCACACCATTCATTAAAACATTCACAGCATGATCGTAATAATCAGTATATTAATTTGTAAACGTAGATAATACGATTATTACATATTGTAGATCTTAAAATATTTAACAGATGATCAGTACGTGTGACTCAGAACAGCGCACAAGCTTACAGGCTTTTTACAAAGATTATAAGTAAAAATAAAATATATCATAGCAAAACTTGAATTTTTACAAAAAGTCCCCATACAAAGTCTCATAGCATACGAGTATGTTAATTGCTTCTATCACCAAAGGTTTGCTGGTAGAAATCTCTTTCAGTGATAAGCTCACCTATTTGCATGTAAAATTTAAGATTTATTGTCATTATAAATAGTTACGTGCAATAAAGAATTTGAATAGGAATAATTATGAATGTTTTCCTGCTTAAGAACAATCTCCGTATTTTTCGTCTGTTTGATACGAAGTATTATATTAATATTTTTTCTTGTAATTGCCGCGATGTTTTTTGTAAAAATCAGGGACATAAGCCAGTCCATATTGGGCATCTAAATGAAGACCAATTTAATTGTTTCTCCTTTGCGCGTTATTTTGATACTTAGATATTATTAATAAAGATTCGGAGCGGGCTCGTAAGTAATAAAATACCTCATAAAAGAGAAATGATTCAATCAAATAGATTCTAGGCCTTTATTAAGACGGCCAATATGAAGTGGTGTATGTCGCTAGTTTTTCCAAAACATCGCGATAAAAGCCAGAAGAATATTTGTAATAATATATAAATATACCTATATATTACATATGAATATATTGTTTTTCATCAAAGTTGTCGTCGTCGCAGACCGGGCTCTTAACAGAATGGCCCAATTTAAATACTTATCTATCTAATGTTAACAACTTATTCATACAATAACAAACTATTATAAAGTGTTAAGAGCATCGACTCTCACGCCAACGGCACTGCGTTAAAACTTGTATTTGATAGTATCTCTTTAACAATAAGACTTCCCATACACACATAAATGCATTATTTTACATGAATCTGCATTTTGGATGACAATGAGTAGGTATTCAGGAATTATGCGTAAATAGATAAGAATTATACAAGCATTGTAGTCATTTGGATGCTTCCTATTCTCTTAAATCCTTTGTCATCATCAGCTTGTAGCTGTTTACTGCTGGACTTATGCCTTTTCAAAGATTGAGGGTCGTTGTGTGGGTATTCTATTTATCATCATGCTGAGCGGGCAGGTTGGTGATCGAAGGTTTTGATGAGGATGCTGCTGCCTGTTGCCCGCGCTAAATTAGCAACTCGGTTTGTGTCAGTACAAAAATCGACGGAAATAACGTTCATATCAGCGCGTATTGCAAAGTGGCCGGATGGCGCAAAATAGGAGAAAACAGAAAAAAAAGTAGGCAAATAGTTTTGTATAATAAGAAAATTCTTGCGTAAATCATGAGAAACGTTATGAAAAGACGGATTTTTTTAATTACAAATGGATTTTATTTGTTGTTATGTTAATGTTTATTTTTTTATTCTTTGGGCAACTCGTGTAGGAGGAGAGCCATTTAAAGACAGTTCTTATATTGCGTTTTGAGTATATATTCACTTCTATTGCTAGACAGCTAGCTTTTTTATTTAACTAGATTTTACCTGTCACTTTGTCTGCGCTGGCTTAGTTGTTGACTATAGGGTGTAATATAAATACTTCGCGAAAGCGCCCCATCAAGTTGGGACAGAAAACTATATATAGAGTTAAATAATAATAGTCAGCGAAACTCAAAACATAGGTAGTACTCGTCTATATGAACAACTTATTCCATGGGGACTATGCAAAATTCTCAAAAACAAATTCGCCTTCTCATAGTAAAACAGACGACTGATATGGAGAAAAGTTGCGATGTTCGCTTAGCCCCGATAGAAAAAGTTGTTCATATAGACCAGTAGCCTTAGCATGAAAACATTACGGTTACGTTTAGTTTGAACGTAACGCGGTTTTGTATGGAATTCTGATAAGTTTCGCTACTGACCGCTAGGGGGTGTTATCAGATTACAAAGTACTACCTATGTTTTGAATTTCGCTGACTATTATTATTTAACCTTGTATACTAATGTAATAACGAAATTTTGATGCCATACAAAAATATTTGTTGTCTCATTTGTCAGCTAATGCATAAAATTAAATAAAACATATACTCACTTTATGTACCGCCTAACCATACATCCTATTCGTCTTGAAGCTATGGGTAATCAACATGTTAAAAAATACAACAAAGTGTTGAGAAATCTAGTGTTTTAAGCTCCAAAACTCCCATCGTCACATAGATTTTTTTTTGAATAGAATAGAATGTTGCCTATTTACGAAAATTGCATTTTGAAATCGGAAATCCACCAATGGATCTTTCCAATGGATTTTTGTAGACAAAGGGGAAAATTCACAGTATTCTTAATCCTTTCTATCAAAAGCACGGTCCACCGGCCATAACCACAAGGTCACTGACTGTTCCGAATGACTCGGAATATAATAATAAACCAGAAAACAATCCGAATCAAATAAACTTCGAATCGGCACTATATAATTTTCCAGTTCAACCGCTGATTACACTAAAAACAACGCGCATAATTAATGAATGTATAAAATATAGCTTTGGTTAGTAAACTTTAAACTTTCGCGATTTTCACATCACTAGCTAGCTAGCTAGCTTGTGACCACGACAGCCTACAGAGGCGTCGAAACGTCAAGCACATAATTATCTATTAAGGTATGTTGTTAGTTATCGCGAGTAAGACCCCAATACAAAGTTAATAATAGTAGCTTTGTTTATTTTTCGCAAAAAAGCGCGCTTTTTCGTGAAAAACCGAATTATGGCGTGAACATAGTCCTATTTTCTGATAAAACTATTTATTTAAACACGCTTCTCTTCGCTTCGCTCGTCCTATTTTTTACTTTTTGTTGGAGGATATTTGTTTTAAATTCGATTTAAGAAATACCTGCTTATTCGCAGAAGCGGAATAATTTGCCATATTTCGATTTTTCACGAAAAAGCGGCTATTTCACGGAAAAGCACCATCATACGACGACATAATATATATAATATTCATTAATGCAACAAATCGAGTTTCTTGGTCTTACGTTAGACATTTTTATTTGAAACCTTAAGCCTGAACTTAAGTTTGGACCAACAAATTTTACAAGGCGCAGTCGCTCTCCCTACATATTGTTCGTCAATAGTCATTTAAAATCAAAGTCTGAACGAGTTAATTATTTACGGCCAACGACGACGTGATAAACGGTCATTTTGTACCAACATCTCGAAGTAACAGAGCTGGTTACGTGAGAGTACCAATTTAACTTAGTTTGTTGTTATAGCAAAGCAAACGAAAAAGTTCAAGAAAAACAAATACAGTAAGAGCCAAACTTTATAGGCCCTTTATACGATGATCAATACCGAACACTGAATCAATCACGGCAACCACACTAAATAGGGTGATTACGAGGCTGATAGCCATTAGCCTATGATGATTTACTCATTTGCTACAATGAATTCATCAACGTTTAAAGCGGGCATATTATGCCTAGGGTTTACTAAGTAGATTTTTGGCTTTGTAAAATTTATTAATAATTAGTTAGGCATTTAAGCGTTGAAGATATTCTGACTTCCTCATAACATGTATACCTTCCTGATATGATGCAAGCCATTGCAATTCGCATGTGATACTTGAAATTCATACAAAATGCATTCTTAAGGCGACATCGGTGGTAAAACTATAATAGACTGGGTTCTGAAAAAAAATATGTTTTATAAGAGACCTTTTCCAAGACGATGGCACAGCCCAAAATGTGATATAAATTAGCTGCATACAAAAAAAAACAAGTTAAGGGTTATTTTAGGGTTCCGTACCCGAAGGGTGCGAAACCAAAAGGGTCCCTATTACTAAGCCTCCGTTGTCTGTGTGTCTGTCTGTCTGTTCGTCCGTCAGTCCGTCTGTCACAGGGGTCTACAGCTTCAACCGTCATAGGTGGTCCGTTAAAATTTTCACAAAATACGTGTTACTATACTATAGCCTATACGACGACAAATAATAAAAAAAAACCCAAGGATGGGCCCCAAACAATAAACATCATGTTAACCATAGCGCCATCTGAGATGACTTGTTTGACAGCTTGTCAATAGGTGACGCTAATATTAGCTTGTCAACATTTTTGTATAGAGGTTCATTGATGGCGCTAAGGGTAGCTTTTGAACTATTCTGTACCATCATATTTTAGGGTTTTGTACCCGTAACATGTGGTGGTACGGAACCCCTTGTGTGCGAATCCGACTCGCACTTGGCCAATTTCAAAACAGTAGTCCGTCAAACTAATAAAGTCAAAATAACTGCCTCCGTGGTCTCGTGGTGAGAGAGCCTTGGGCTCTAAACCCATAGGTCGTGGGTTCAATTCCCGCGGGGAAACAAACACACACTGTGGAAAGTCACTTTGTGAATTGTTCTCAGTTTGGTTAGGACATTGCAGGCTTGATTGTCCGAAAAGTAAGATGATTCCGTGCTTCGGAAGGCTCTCTAAGCTGTTGGTCCTGAGTCCTGAGCACTTTTTGGTACAGTGTTCGTACATAAACCATGTCAGAGGCCGCAAGGCGGTTTGAAAACTCTGACACCAGGGCTCGTCGGGCCGATAGGCCTTTTGCAGCCCACACGATAAGAAAAAGAAGTCAAAATAACAATACAGACTGTTGTAAACATAAAAACCTAATTTAAATTTAAAATTTTGAAATATGTGTGCACCTGTAACGTTAAAACACACGGATTTGAAACCTACCTACTATTGTTATACTATATGTGTATGTAACATTTGTGTTCCAAATAAATAAATAAACCTATTATCTAAATAATAGAATTGCGTTTTTTTGTTAAAACGCTCTCGTGTGAATTTATATTAAATTTTATTCATTTATCAGCTTTATCCAACCTTTTCTTGATTCACCGCATTACTCGAATGCGCATTTTTTCAGATATGTTTATCTCTTTCGTTGTGCGATGGACCTAGTGCGCCTTAATGTATTACTGCAGAGATTGCGGCTACCTTTAAACTCTATAAAACTCTATTAGAGAAATAGAAAAACATCCCACAGAGAATCTTTCACATACGAACTTTAACACGAGGATTCCGCCTCCAATATAAACAAATTACCCCATCAAGGGCCATACGAAACAATATCCTATACCAACAGTCGTGATACGCAAAGATTACCGAGTGCACAATTGTGGCAGCGATATTACGGGTTTAGTAATCGCGTAATCGAGTAATAGTAATCTGGGGGTCAAAAGACACCGCAAGTAATGACAGGATGGATCGACCCGCTCGGGAATCAATATTGGAACGCAATTATGGCTGCCGTGATCACAGCGTGCAATCAGTTGTATTGTCTTGCAGTAGCTGTTGCGACGGTGCTGTTATTTTTTAGGGCTCCGTCAAGGAAACCCTGGTAGTCAAGCCTTAGTTTGGCTGTTTGTACACAGTCTAATTTGACGCGACCAGGCCAATTTCAACAGAAGCCGTGAAGGTATAGTTTGTAGAGGTACCGCGGTTTTTATACTGTCAAACAAACGTCACCATATCCGGGAGTTTAAAATTTTCTGTTTGTACCAGAAAAACACCAGTGTTCCGATGATTTTCGGGATGTTTCTCTTTGATTGGACACAGATATACTTTTTTACATTTTAATCACAAACACACAGTTTAACATTTATAGTAACATGAACCTGAAGCGAAATTTGTATGAAACTTTGGTGTCTTTGCGTGGCCATGTAGCTCTTTTACTACTACAGCTATCTCTATGATTGAAACCAAATATGAAGAAGAAGTCTGCAAATAATAGGGAATTTGATATAAATTTAATTTGTTATCTCCTTGCGATGGATAAATCGCCAAGTGTTTAAAAATATAGAAATTTATTTCTATCATAGTTTCGATACGAGTAATGTGTATTCTTAACTACCCGATGCTGTAACAGGTGACGGTAGGGCAATAATAGTCTCAGACTTGTCTTGAATACACTAGCGCCCTCTAGGCGCCAAGAGGCTCACTACTAAGTGAGTACCTATACATATCGTTGCGGTATGGGAAAGCACAAGCGTAAATTCGCAGGTCATGTTGAGAACTGGATAGCTCAGTTGGTAGAGCAACCGCCCGGTAAGCGAGAGGTCCCGGGTTCGAATCCCAGTTCAGAGCTCCTCACGTCCAGATTTACTTTTCTGATTTTCTATACCGCAGTGATATAAATTTAATAGGGAATTTCCTTTATTTTCGGTGTTGAATTGTAAAAAGCTTTTTTGAAGCCGTTTGAAAGATTTGTACTTTGTATTTTTCTATGCATTTTTCAATCGTAGAATCCTATTCTATATGCGTCTAAACTTTTGTCAAAGTCAACTTTACCGACCTAGTGTTTTTTTATTTATTAAAAAAAATTGCCAGTCTTTTCTTGTGTACCATAGATAGACTTGACAGAAATGAGCTGGTTTTAGTCTGATGCGTTCGTAGGCTGTGTTCAGTTTGATGGTGGGACGAAAACCACCTACCATTGACAGCAGGACATGGCAAGGTATGTAATGACTGAAAGCAGATACGAACGCATCAAAATGAAAGCAGCTTATTTCCGACAAGTGGCAACTTGCGTGCAAAGAAAAAAAATGCCCGCCTAAATTCATTTGGAGTATTTATTGTTTGTTTGTTACTTTAATTACCTTTTATTTATTTACTCACACTATGCATTGAAAAACGTAGTATGATACACGTGGGTAAGGACAATAACTTACTCGTAACGTTTAAAATACTCGCTTATCGCTCGTGTTTCAAATCGTCCTCGTAAGCTATTACCTCCTTACCGCACCCTATAGCATAAACTACTATTATTTTATTATATACAGTTTTGTAATTAATTATTATATATGTACTGTTCATAAATACAAACACTGCACACTTAGGTCTGTCTACGTGAAGATTTCGTCATTAGTACAAAAAGGTCAAAAAAAGAAAAGTAAATTACTTATCACTGGACAAAAATGTGCTATTCTAATTAGTCACTTTAATAATGTTAACTATGGAAGGTCCATGCGTTCCTAAGATTTTGCTGGTAATTAAGTTTTCACAATCATTTTGTAATACGTGGACACTAAGGTCGTTCAACTAAGTAAATATGTAATACAAATACATTTTTTATGTAAAAGGCAAATAATATGGCAAAACAGAGAATTAAACTGTTCAAAATTTGTATTTTTCTTATTTATGTTCTCTAAGTTAGTCTAACAACACGAACGATTTAAAACATCTTTGACATGAAAAATAAAACACAAATCTAATACCTACAAACGGTATAACTTAAAGAATGCAAGAAGTTTATCAATATATTTTGCCAATCAAGCGTGACGTCGTAGCGAGTAGACTTTCGTAGTACATACTCGTACCTACGAATGTTTTTGCTACGATCGCGGCGTAGCACGTACTCCTGCGAGTATGTTTGAGGCAATGAAAACTTTATACATATATATAACGCTTACGAAGACAGATAATTCAGTGCTAATGAACTTTGTTATTTGTTTCAGATTATTGGTGTTGTGCAATGCCTTTCTGTTGATTCAGGTGAGTTTACCCTATTGACATAAATAATTTACACACTTTTATATTATGGTTCTAATTTACACCGAATATTTTATCGTAATTGATAGCTGTTAAATGAGATATTATACAATAGCATAAATGCAGTTAAACGCTATTACAGCGGCACAAATATATAAAAGATTACGATAAAATAAAATAATCCTTTATATATTTTTTCATCCCTAATGTTACACCCCTGACTCATCCAACATCTATTCATATTATATCTTATCCAAAATTACCATTGATTTATTATATGTGTGTTTATTTATGTATTTGTATAAGTAAGTTTATTCTATATAATTTCTTTTGTGTACGTTTGTGTATAGTTTGTTATAGCGGTAGGAATCCCTTATTAATAAGTCTATGTTATCTAATCACGTATTTTAATTTATTATCATTCTTTCTTTTTTCATTTGCACGCTCCCTTTAATGTTTTTTTTTCATATCTACTATTTTACCCAAAGGTTGCCTGGAATATATTGCTGTTAGCAATAAGTGCCGCCTCTGTACTCAATGAAATATTTTTAATGCTTTTTCATGTTTTGTGTAAATGTGAAATAAGTGTAATAAATAAATAAATAAATGCTCTGAAAGTAAGTCGCATATAACTCGAAAAGCAGGAGGTATATTCGATTTACCAACCTAGGGAGGTAAGTAAATTTGAAAATCAAACTAGTGTGCCTTACAGTCACTAACTATGTAGTAAATCACTCGTCTCGTTAAATGACAATGGAAAGTATATTTCTGCCTATTTCCTTTTTATTTTGTTATTCTGTATTTTATTTATATACCTATATTATTTTGGAAAATTTTAAAAAGACGTTTAAGAGTTAAAACAGCAACTATATTAGTTTTATTTTTGAAACAATCACACTGGCCAGTAAGACACGATTGCACAAAAAAAATCATATGAAAATAAAATGGCGGCCGTAAAATTATCATGTTGAAAACGTTGTTACAAACATAATTTCATAATTGATTAACCGATTGATTACACGTCGAATTAATTCTTATATCCTGCAGAATGTGTCATCTTGATAAGTTATTTTATTGTAGATAGACCCTTGATAATATTGTAAAACCTAAACCGGTTTGGATAAATATAATTACTGTGAAACAAGTACACGTGCAGTTAATCATCATGTTATATAAAAGATTTTTATTTCCTCGCATTGATGATGAAAAGTAGAGTATTACTCACGGGTGTAAGTGATATAACTTTCTATAACTTACCTCCCTTGTATAACAATCTACTATATTTGCCCCAAAGTCCAATCACAAGGATTCCTATAGGTAATGGAAACTGCGTAAAAATATGTTCAGTAGTTCTCAAGCATTGATTGGCAAACCGATGTTGGAGTGTATTCTTTTAATCGTATTATAAACTCATATCATATGTACTGGGAAAAAGAAATATAACTTTATTATACATTTATTATGTTACTTTAAAAGCACAAAGTGCTACAAATCCTAGAATCTCCTGGATTTATCGTACGGCGAAAAATTAAACAAGATATGGACTATTAGGGTAGCACACTTTCTTAAATTTCTTAATTTGTTTAACAGTTGGCCCACTCGGCTGTGCCACAAGAAGACTCAGATGATTCGTCGGAG
Organism: Ypsolopha scabrella; assembly: GCA_910592155.1. Lineage (NCBI taxonomy): Eukaryota > Metazoa > Arthropoda > Insecta > Lepidoptera > Ypsolophidae > Ypsolopha > Ypsolopha scabrella. The sequence goes on along the minus strand of OU342976.1, from coordinate 15,898,777 downwards.
AACTCCACGGAAGTGTCGGTGGTGTCTGTGGCTTCTTCATCATCGTCATCGGTGGAAGTTCACGATATTGATGAGCTGGATCAAGATGAACATGGGCGTGAGGGGTCGGGGGACGATCCGCCTGATCCGGAGCCTCCTTTGATAAATAAGGTAAAAATATAAAAAAAAGGAATTGAAATAAAAATTTTCATTCAATTCGTCCACTGCTGGACATGGGCTTTTCCAAGATTTCACCACTTTTGGCGGTGCTCCTTGAAGAAATGCCGATACTTACACACGCTGGGCAGGCAGGTTAGTGAGCGTGGTGCCGAAACCCTCGCACCAGTGACGCTCCTGCCCGTCACATGTTTGTTTTTTATAAGGTCCGGCAATTTGGGATGGATATTATATCGCCATCAATCGGTCCCAGGGAATGATGGGTCACCTGGTTATGCTTATTTGAAAACTGTCCTCTTACTCTCCCCCGAATAACATCGAGGGGGGGGGGGGGGGTTCGCGATTAAGACGGTGGTACCTCCACAGTCGAACCCGACATCAGCTCTACCACCTAATTTACCTAATGTAATTTACTGGTACTGAAAATGTGCCAAAAATATTCACAATTTCACAAAAAGGGTCATCGAACCTTGTTACTGCGCACTTACTGAGTCTATAGTAAGAATTTGGCTGCATAAATTAAAGTCACCTAATATATTACAGCATAAGAAAAAAAAAACAAAATTGTGCGTTGCCATTTGATTCCAAAATAATCAGAAAACTATACAAATCCATAAAAAAACAGAATATGCCGTAAGGCATTTAAAATAACTGTACCAACCTAGCTATTCGTAGTAGAGCGATTAAAATGTCATCTTTGCTAGAGGTAGAGTAAAACAATTTTTATGTGGTTACAAAGAGTAATGTGTGGATTTTATAATGGCTTTTCCTGGCCTTGCCTTTTAAAGTAAAAGCAGAAAGAACATGACAACTTAGAAAGTGGTGTGAATTTGATCTCCTTAGTAAATGGGTAAATGACTTTGATGAAATAAAAGTGACATGAGCTCCCAACGCCGCCGTCACCTACACTGTGTTCACTCGAACTGTGCCGGATTTTGTATTATATTATATTTTCTCCTTGACTCTAACACATGTTCTCATTCAGAAAAAGGTTATTTACTCGTTCAAATTATTAAAATCCTAATTTTTAATTCTAAATAACCTTGAATATTGAAGCCAAAGTTTATAGAAATTAATATTTTATGGTACGACTTATAAAATGTAAATGACACTCGATTTCACAACCACAAACTGCGCGTAATATAATTTGTATCTTGCTTTACAAGCCCATGTATTAGGGTGAGTTAGAAAAATGTCGCTTACAAATTTTTAGACGAAGTATTTCGTGTACAACGTATTATCAAAGAAAAATGCAAGCTGACTTACGTAATGCGATAGTAATAAGAGGAAAAGTGGCCATTTTCTTTGGGACACTTGCTTATAAATTAAAACCACATTTTCTATTTATTTTTTAATTTATTACACTTTAATGTACCTATACATTTACAAAAGATACATAAAAACAAGACATAAAAAAGAACATATTTTACAAAGGCGGCACTTATTGCTAATAGCAATATCTACCATGCAACCTTTGGATGAGACAAGATGAGAAGGAAAAAGTATAGAGGGAAGCATGTAAATGTAAAATAAAGTCAACTACAAATTAAAGAGTTAATAATCATTCCTAATAAACGAATACATGAACATACACAAAAAATATAATATTTATAAAAAAAAATAGACATACACAATTAAGTACATACACTTACACATAAATAATAAATTACGGATAATCTTATATGGAGTGAACATGAACAATAGTGGACAAGTTAAGAGTGAAGCTCACTAAAGTAATGAGCTTTGAGTTTAATTTTAAATGTGTTTAAAGTACGACTGATTTGAACGGATTCAGGTAGACGATTCCATAATCGAGCAGCATGCACGGTAAAAGAGTCGGAATAAAAACCAGTTTTATGCGTAGGTATACACAAGTTTTTCTGGTTGACAGAGCGTTGTAGTTTTCTACTGATCATACTAAACTTTTGTTTTGCGGTTTTTGAAATTACCAGGAGGCATAATTTCTATAGAGAAAATTACTAACTTCTATGAAGAAAATTGCAAAATATGTTAGGATGGTTTATGTTTTGTATCACTGCTACCCCTTGTACAAACGGTACCAAACTTAATGGCGCCTCTGAAGTTCGTTTATGACTCTGTATGTATATCTCCATTTCTTATATCCCTGTCATCTATTTATCTCTTTACGTCCTTCCTCATAACTTCAAGCCCGCCTTCTGTACTGGCCCGAATTGTATGCACCATCGACAAAATTGTCGCCGATAACGCTGATAGTACTAAGAAGTTTTGTAAATCCCTGCTTCTTTTTCAGAATGAAACACGAGAAGCCCTGAAATCTGATGGAACGGAGCAGGATCCGGTAAGCTCACACGTTCATTTTACTTGGGAGTTATGGGGTAATAAAGCTTGAAGGCTTTAGCTTTAGTTTGGCATACATAAAATTATACTTAAGTATGATTAAAACGAAGAGCCATTTTCAAGTCACCATTTTATAAACGTCAAACTAAAATTTTAGTTTGACAGCCATAATTTACACAACTTAGTGATTTTAACTTGTTTTGGTAATTTCAAGGCACATTTTAGAGCTGTCATTTTATTTTATTAAAAAAAAAAATTTGATAGGAGCATTTAATAGACTTGCTAATTTTAGTTGGTGTGCCCTTCAGAAAAGCAAAATATAGTGCTGTCACTTAAAATTACGTTTTTTAGTAAGTTTCTTAGCTTAATATTAAAACCTTCAAAATCGGCTTTATTGTTTGTCTTTTTAGTTACCCCACTTTATTCCTGTAAAAGGAGTTAAGGTCTCAACATGGAAAAACCATTATTTCTAGTTGAAAAAAAATGGATAGTAATAAAAATACTAGTATGGTCTTTACGTCATATTTTTATAGTATCCTTTAACGTTAAATTTATTATTGGTAGATATGGTTTTTATGGTTGCAAAAGTTCATGTTTTCTATAGAGCAAGAATCGTCATAAACAAAGATAAAGCCAAAAGATAATATCTCATAACTAGACATAACACGCGTTATAATTATCCGCCCAAATTGCGAAGTTTACACCTACATGCGCGGTGAACCGTATCTCATACAAGGTATGAATGTGTGCCAATGACCAGTTTTTCACTTTCATACATAAGCCGGCCTTGACTGGTAAGGCTTATGAATTGTAATTTCTCAGATGATACAGGTTGCAAGTTTCTTTCTTGAAAAAATCGTTCAATATTTTCACAATATTCGTTTTATAGGTGTTGTTATGTTAAATTCATGAACTTCTGGCGAAAAGAAATAAACCTATTTTTAAAAGCTCTTAAGCAACTTAATTTGTATGGTCACACCAAAGAAAACATCAATTAGAAAAGCAATCGGAAATATTTTTTGTATTGCTCAGGTTCACTTAGTACGTCTTATGGGGTTAAAACAGAGCTAAAAACCGGCCAAGTGCGAGTCGGACTCGCGCACAAAGGGTTCCGTGCCATTATCTATAAAAACGGCAAAAAAATCATGTCTGTTGTACGGGAGTACGCAGGCCCGACTCGCACGTAGCCGGTTTTAGTTTTTATTGTTATAGCAGCAACAGAAATACATCATTTGTGAAAATTTCAACTGTCTTACTATCACGGTTCATGAGATACAGCCTGCTGACAGACGGACAGACAGACGGACAGACAGACAGACACACGGACAGCGGAGTCTTAGTAATAGGGTCCCGTTGGGTACGGAACCCTAAAAAATAAGAAGAATATTTGTGGAATAAAAAGTACTAGAATTTGTGTATAATTTATAAAAGAAGAACGTTTTTGCCCAAGGGCTCCTGTATTTTAAAATCGTAAGCACAAGCAAGTCTCACAGGAAAAGCTAAAGAGCTTCCACTCAGTCTAGCAGAACAATGAACCATTTCTTTTAATTCAGTCGTTATGTAACGTTCATAGCCCTACAGATGTTTATTCTCTCTAGAATAAGTCCCATCCCAATGTCAATGCAATTAGTGTGTGTACTGTAATAATGCGTCTTGTTATTCTTTAAGTGGAGGTCAGGAAGTATTAAGCGATTTTTCAGGTATGACAGTGTTATATCCTGGCTTTGTACCGTCTAATCACTTCATTATATTATTCTACTTTACTAGTTTTTGTCCGCGGCTACGCTCGAATGGGTGTCTTTCAATCAATGCGTATTTTATTTGTGCGTAAGATAAAAATGATTATCGACAGTTTTCGACTTGGTGGTTATTTTAGTAACACTCCTTATATCCTATCGATTAGGGTCACTACGAGAATAATAAAGTAAACCTCATCCAAATCCGTTGAGTGGTTCTCGAGTTAAAAAGGAACAGACAGAGAGACCAAATAAAAAAAAAGTTTTAGCCTTTGCATAATATTACTTATCACTCATTTCATACAAAATTAAACAAAAATATTCAATGAACAGAAACGACTTTTTTACTACTTTATTATTAGTATAGATTATTATATCGCAATATAATAAAAAAAAAACGGAAAGTGCGAGTCGGACTCGCGCACGAAGAGTTCCGTACCGTTATCTATAAAAGCGGTAAAAAGATCATGTCTGTTCTATGGGAGTGCGCAGGTCCGTATCGTACTTGGCTGGTTTTAGTATTTATTGTTATAGCGGCAACAGAAATACATCATCCGTGAAAATTTCAACTGTCTAACTATAACGATTCATGAGATACAGCCTGGTGACAGACGGACAGACAGACAGACAGACAGGCGGACAGACAGTCAGCGGAGCTTTAGTAATAGGGTCCCGTTGTTGGTTACTCTTTGGGTCCGGAACCGTAAAAAACGGATCAACTCGAATATACTAGGATGATAACAAAGGTCCGGATAATTGGAAACTAAGGAAAGAACTTCGATCCTAGCATGATTAGGTGTACTTTTCAACAAAAAGTCAAATATACACAGGTGCATGGGCGTCGGAAGACGAAAGTCTAGGGTGGGGCAACCTTTCAAATATCAACGGAATTTATAGTTGAAAAATTAAAACGCACTTTTGTGCAAACCAAAACTGCCAATCAGTCTTGTCTCTCATATGTCCGCTGTATGTGTGCTTTAGTCGTGCTACGAAATCCTATTTTTTACTGTCCCATTCTGTTTCCAATATAATATTCTGTTATAAATAATAATTTAAACATTCTTTTTAATGTAATATAATCTTCATCAAATAAATTTTAAACAGTAAATAAATTATAATCATTAATTGGGGGTCTGCCCCCCTTGCCCCCCCACCCTTCCGACGCTCACGCACAGGTGCGACAACGAGCGAAGCGAGAAGGAACGTATTACGTTTACATGTACGTAAATACATTTGGAGAGACGAGTGAAGCAGAACGGAGTGAGGCGGAATCTTTAGTTCTTAACAAATCCTAGGATTTTCATGATAATCCGTTTTTTCCAAACTTCCTACGACATATTTAAATATACCGAAAATCATAATGAAGGAACACATTGAAATGCGAAGGTCAAAAATAATAATTAAAACATGTCTTTGGTACCCTGCCCGGTGACAGCAATGACTAATAGATTTTTCTTTAATCTAAATAAATTTTTAGTTAGTTTAGTTTATATATTAATATATTTAGTTTCAGACCTTTAGTGTGTTTAAGTTTTTAGGATTATTTAGTTTTAATTTTGTTAAAATATGTAAATATTTAAATCTTTTGGGTTTACATTAACTACGTTAAATGTTGGAATTCGGTTCAGCTACCACACTTAGAAGAATGGAAAGAGGCTCAGTAGGGAAGAACCTTCGAATATAAATGGAAGAACTGTGTCTGATTTATCGGTTTTGTATGTTAGTATGTAGGAAAGCTTCGTTAATTGGCTCTCAACGGGTTGCTTCAGCAATAATAGTGAAAAAAATACACATTCCTGACATGGTTCACTTTGTCAAGTTTTGGTCAAACTGTAAAATTTCTATCCAGTTTGCATTTAAATATTCAATTGAATGGTCACTTCACGCATCTTTTGAGAATTCTATTACAAAATCGTACACGCACGCAGCGGTTCAAGCAGCTTCATGGTGTCATACGATGTTCACAGATATGTCGTCAGAAAATCGTAGAATTCGATTTGTAAATTAAGGAATCGAAATTCTTTCATCAAAAGTTAAGGCGAGGGTATTCAGAGAAATATGTCCTTCTCCAACGCTTTAATTTTCCTGAATCTGCTCAGTCGAAGCGGGCCGCTCAGAAAACTTGCTATTTCGAGGTTTTATGTTGATTTTTAATGTTTATTCTAACTTTTTTACAAATATAGTTTCCATAAAAAACTGGACTATTCTAAAACTTGATCTAATTTTCATTGCGAAAAAAACTTATACGATAAACGAAACTGTTTTTTAACTGAAAATTATCTTCTTGTTTCAGAATTATTTCAATGGAGTAAAGTTTAATCAATTGTTTGAAAATTCCCATTTTAATTTGAATTGAGACGTAAAGAAGCACACATATTAATTTGAAATTTTTGATCTTTATTTTAGTAACCCGGAAATTAATTTAAAAGCAAGCATTTTTGGTTAAACAAGAATTAAAATATGTGCGACGACGAACAGAGCAAAGACGAGCGTGTTAAGTTTTGATGTAAATAAATTTGGGGAGCCATGTGAAGCGAAGCAGAGCGAGGCGACATCCCTTAGTTTTAACAGAAACACGATCTGCCTAGGCAGATTATGATATGCCGAATTGTGCGATAGATATGACAGATATACCAAATCGGACCACTTTTAAAAGAAATCATAGGATAAATGAGTGTGCCAATGCCAAGTTCAAATTACTAAATTATGGTTGTTTGAGATTCCACGTGCATCGTGACCGCCGAAACTAAAATGCTAAATGTATTTTATTTCACGAATTCAGTTCCGCAATTTTCAACGTAAACAATTACATGGAAACGGGTGAAAGGTAATCGGTGTTAATTTACTCCAATTTTTTATGCTATTGATAAGTGATTGAAAACTTGATCGAGCAATCGGAGACTGTTAAGCCACGTAATTCAATTTCTTTATTTTATAATTTTAGAAATGAGAGATAGTTACAAATGTGCAAAAGTGTGAGATTTTTCAAAGATTTCTCGAAATAGATTCCAGGAAATATAGTCAAATTATACATTTTTACAATCAGCTCTTTGATAGCTTGAATTTAATACCAATATTGTATTTTTATAAAATATTGTTTTTATTTATTTTACTTTATTTTTTACATTTCTTATTTGTGTTCAACTTTTTTTCATCGCTAATAGTTTTCCTGTAATGTGTTATAATTGTGATTTTTTTCATGTTTTTGGTGTACCAGTTCCGGAAAAAAGAGGGGGCACAGGCTTTTTTGTGTTTTTTTAAAGATTTCTTGAAATTTGTGTCTGTAAATATAGTAAAAGTAAATATTTTTATAATCAGCTCTTTAATGTCTACAATTTGATACACATAGTGTTTTTTTTTTCACACCGTATTATGTATGCAAGTGAATGCTATTTTTGTGGCAAATTTCAAGTCTTTATCTTAAACTAGCTTTTGCCCGCGGCTCCACCCGCGTCGAAAAGATTTTCGTGGAAATAAGGAAAACAAAATAATTTGATTTTTTGAACAACTATATGCAACGGACACCATGTTTAAGGAAAGCGCTAATAAAGACCAATCATATAAGCCTAAACTCGAAGGGTCTGCTGTTGTCCGTTGAGGAGATCCCGTACCTATCTTCCAGTCCCATCATCAGAGCCTGGCCACCATGTTTTACCAAAGTGATAATAAAGACCAATCAAATAAGCCCAAACTTAAAGGGTCTGCTGTTGTTAGTTGAGAAGATCCGGTACTCATCTTCCAGTCCCATCATCAGACCCTGGTTTCCATGTTTTACCAAAGTGCTAATAATGACCAATCAAATAAGCCCAAACTCGAAGGGTCTGCTGTTGTCCGTTGAGGAAATCCTGTACCTATCTTCCAGTTCCATCATCAGACCCTGGTCACCATGTTTTAACAAAGCGCCAAGAAGTGTGTCAGGATCGTTGTAGATGGAAATCTGTAGTCAGATTATATTCATACAGTTTCCTCGTATGGGAAAAAATCAATAAATAAACCTGGCTGTAATCACTTTTTCAAGCTAAATATTAGCAAGAGGTGTGTCCAGATCGTTGTAGATGTAAATCTGTAGTCAAATGAAACTGATATAGTTTTCCCGTATGGGAACAAATCATTACTTAAAGCATAGTATTTAATGTATCTATGCTTAAACCTGGCTGTAGTTACTTTTTCAAGCTTAATATTAGCAAGAGGTGTGTCAGGATCGTTGTAGATGGAAATCTTTAGTCAGATTATACTGATACAGTTTCCTCGTATGGAAAATCAACCGGCTTCATCACGTATAACTAACCATTTGTTCAAGGAACGCCGATAAAGCAGTTAAGTAGCGTTTTTTCTCCCGAGATGGTTAACAAATATTGAATTTTCAAACTGAACTCTTACTTTTATTAAAAAAAATAAAGCTTATGTTACTCAGCAATAGTATAGCTTTTTATAAAAGAAAGAATTTTTAAAATCGGTTCAGTAGTTCCAAAGTTTACATCAAACATACAAACAAACAAACAAACAAATCTTTCCTCTTTAATAGTATAGATGTAGATGTAGATATAGATTATGTTACTCAAATATAGTGAAGCTTTTTACAAAAGAAAGAATTTTTAGAATCGTTTCTGTAGTTCCAAAGATTACCTCAAACATACAAAAGCAAGAGGTGTGTCAGGATCGTTGTATTAAAATCAAATATGGCCTATGTTACTCAACAACAGTGTAGCTTTTTACAAAAGAAAGAAGTTTTAGAATCGGTTCAGTAGTTCCAAAGATTACCTCAAACATACAAACAAACAAACAAACAAATCTTTCCTCTTTATATAATAGGGTTGATTTTGATGTAGATGATGACCCATCATCAGACCCTGGTTTCCATGTTTTACCAAAGTGCTAATAATGACCAATCAAATAAGCCCAAGCTCGAAGGGTCTGCTGTTGTCCGTTGAGGAGATCCTGTACCTATCTTCCAGTCCCATCATCAGACCCTGGTCACCATGTTTTACCGAAGTGCCAAGAAGTGTGTCAGGATCGTTGTAGATGGAAATCTGTAGTCAGACTAAACTCATACAGTTTTCTCGTATGGGAAAAAATCAATACATAAACCTGGCTGTAATCACTTTTTCAAGCTAAATATTAGCAAGAGGTGTGTCCGGATCGTTGTAGATGTAAATCTGTAGTCAAGTTAAACTGATATAGTTTTTCCGTATGGGAACAAATACAATACAATACAATACAATATAACTTTATTTGCACACCACAAAGAAGGAAACAAAAATAATATAAATTACAATAGCCAAATAACGTAGGTACAATCAGGCGGCCTTATCGCTTATCATTACTTAAACCATAGTATTTAATGTATCTATGCTTAAACCTGGTTGTAGTTACTTTTTCAAGCTTAATATTAGCAAGAGGTGTGTCAGGATCGTTGTAGATGGAAATCTTTAGTCAGATTAAATTGATACAGTTTTCTCGTTTGGAAAAACAACCGGTTTCATCACGTATAACTCACCATTTGGTCAAGGAACGCCGATAAAACAGCTAAGCAGCGTTTTTTCTCACGACATGGTTCACAAATATTGGATTTTCCAACTGAAAACTTAGATTTATTATAATAAAATATAGCCTATGTTACTCAGCAATAATAGTGTAGCTTTTTATAAACGAAAGAATTTTTAGAATCCGTTCAGTAGTTCCAAAGTTTACCTCAAACATACAAACAAACAAACAAATCTTTCCTCTTTATATAATAGTGTAGACGATACTAAAGTTATGAGGCTGTGACATACGGACGGACGGACAACAGAGTCTCACCATAAAGGTTCCTTTTACCTTTCAGGTACTACGGAAAACTAAAAATACGGATTTAAGGGGAGGCCACAAGGAAACCACATCAGATTTTTTTTTCTTGGATTCCTAATATATTGACAAAAGCCTTTGTACAATATTGTACTGCACAGACAAAAGCCTTGTTAAAATTGTACAGACAAAACCCTTATATTTATATTGCTTTTGCAGACAAAACTTCTTAGAGTTGTATTCCTCGTACAGACAAAACCATTCTTACATTATTGTCTTCCATGAATGGATAAAACTCTTCTTACAATTGTTTTGCTTCTACGAACAAAACTCTTCTTACAGTTGTATTGCTTGTACGGAAAAAAAACTTGTTACAACTGTATTCCTTGTACGGAAAAAACCCACCGAATAACGTAGAAATTGAAATATAAAGGCGCTTGAAAATTGACACCACCAAATAAGTGCCACGGTGGGCATGTGCTTAGATATAAGTGCCGCACCTCGATCAGTCTCGTGACAGCCGCGCGTGGACTGTGTCGTCGAGTACTTTTACATATAACCTTGCAAAAAAAGCCATAAAATGCCTAATTTTGTTGTCAACTGGTATATAAACAACTCCACGAAACATTCCAAGCGTGATGGTATAACTTTCTATGCGTAAATATGAAAATTGAGTTGATTTCTTAAGATTAAATTATTTTTTCTCAGAAAGTTTGATTTTGCTATCTTGTTATGCACTCCTATTAATATTTAGAGTTATCCAAACAATCGATTTCACTATAAAGCATCATAGTTGACGTCTCGATTCCGCCCAGTGCTCAGGCCGATCTCATGCATGTTCTACCAGCTACCCCGCTAATTTCATCGGCCACCTACATAGTTGGCAGTTGGTTGGCAGTCTGCTGATTTCTCGTTGCTTCGGTCGTCTTCTCTGGGCCTCAGTTCGGTTGTTTTATAAACTTCAATTTGTCTACTTTTTAGGGTTCCGTAGTCCGACAAGGAGGGGTTATAGGGGTTATAGTTTCGCCATGTCCGTCTGTCCATCCGTCTGTCCGTCCGTCTGTCCGCGGTTATCTCAAAGACTTTTAGTACTAGAAATGAGTACAAAAGGGTAAAATAATATCTCTAAAACAAGAATTTCAAGGGTATCTCCCATACACGTAAATTTGAGATGATTTTTTTTTCTTGTCTAACCCATAGTGTGGGGTATCGTTGGATAGGTCGTTCAAAAACATTATGGGTGTGTGAAAATCATTTTTCGATTAAGGGATCCGTTGGCGAAATATTAAGCTTCAAAGTGCTAATTTTTGTTAGAGTCAAATTTCCCCCCCCCCCTACCGGCTAAACGATTGTTTATGATTATGTATGTGGATAAATTCACAGAAGTAGTATATATAATGGAGTAAAAAGGAAAACTATCACAGCTAAGTACACTTTACAGATTTACGAGTCCCCTCTAACTAAACACGATAATGTATGGGCTGTTCTTCAGGAGAGCAACTTCCGAGCGGACTAGAAGTTTGGCGTGATCTGTATTAGTAGACTAACTTATAAAATATACTGAGTAACTACGGAACCCTACACTGCACGTGGCCTGACACGCACTTGACCGGTTTTTTGGACAAAAAGATAAATTTAGAAATGTGATTTCAATCAATTTATTCGTGCTTTTAAACCTATTTTATAAAGTATCTTAGTATTTACAGGAAGTGCCGTCATCATATTAGATTGAATGGTCGGATCTTCATCAAACTATGGATGTGTTCAAGAAAAATAAATATACGGAAATGTGTGATGATGACGTCACTGAAGGTCAAATTAAAGATATCGCTTTTTTCGTTTAATAAGGTAGGTAGGTATATGTACGCTAATTTTAAAAACTGTCAATTAAGAAAATCTATTCCCCTAAACGGTTTTCGAACCGCAAACATTGGTGAAAAAAAGAAGAGGCTAAGATTTTTCAGGGATTTGGTCTACCAGCCAATACTTCGCCGCTATAAATCATATACTATTTAAAGTTTATAAGTTAATTTCCACGCAATTATATATGTTTATTATGTCCGACAATTGGAGGATATAAAGAAAAAATTCCAACATGTATAAATACCAGCCCAGTAACTTTGTTGTAAAAAGTTATGAAACAACAATGGTACCTATCCTACTGCGGATGGATGGATGGATGGATGGATGGATGGATCCTATTGCAAAGGGCTACCGACATTGTTAATCTGATGAGTTCAAACTTCTTTTCCTTTGTAGTAATTTTATGAAGATGCACATTTATGGTGTTATAAAATACCTTCGCAATCCTCGGCCACCATATCCAGATTGTTACACTTAGATACTGTAACAAAGTTGTTACTTGTTGATGTAAAAGAGCGTTTATGTTTTGCACCATATTTTTAAGGTTAATTAAAAACCTATTGGGTTGGATTATATACAGTGCTACAAGGCTTTTTTTGAATGTAGATGTGGATTTAAACTCTGTATCAAACCTTTACATATTTAGAATTTCACAAAACCCTACCTGCCTTATTTCATGTTTATAGGGTATATTGTATGCAAAACGTGGGCATAATAAACTTTAATCCACACGCCAAAAAATGGTTAACGCACTGTAAGCTATTTTCATAGAAAATTACAAAATTCAAAAATGTATGTAAGCAGCACAGTTGTAAATCAGATGATACGAATCTAAATTGTCATGCAAATATTTGGAAACTTATTTATAAACCAAAGATTTTTTACGACGCATGTCGCAAATCCAGTATTACCAATTTTCACGAGATTTTCGTAGATACTTACGTATAGGAAATATAGAGTTTTATACTTTCGCGTTTGGGAACACATATTTGGCTAAAACGAAAAGATCAATGAGAAAAAAAATGCAATTAAGGTAAGAATTTGAAAAAATTCTTTGGGCCAACCGAACCTGCGACCTTTTGCTATCACGACAAGTGCGCTACCGACCACGCCACCGAGGTAATCATCCTAGACCGTTGAATTTTTCCACCATACTTGTACACTGAATTTTTGTAATTGTTTGATAAACTTACCGGTAAGGTAAGGCACATACTGAATGCTATTTAATAATATTTAAAGTATTCACAAAGCATTGGAATTCGATAGGAAACATACTTATTAAATTTTTTTGTAATTTTACCGGTTTATACGAAAATAACATTTTATTTACGTTATTAAATAGTAGCCACCCTAAATATGTATAACTACGAAACGCCCGGCACAAATTTAAAAAGATCTATTGTTTTTATTCTCGTATTACCCGGTAAAATGTGTATTATATAAGAAGCAAATATTTTATGAGACCCTAATTTCAGCTTTGGACATCCATAAAAATTTCATTTAAAAACACAACAACAACAACAACAACAATACAACTTTATTTGTACATCTTAAAAAGGAAACAAAAAAGAAAAAACATAAACATTTAAATATCTAACTCAGGAAACAAAGAAATATAACTCACTAACTTATTAGCTAAGCACAAACAGGCGGCCTTATCAATTACTGTCATGGCGGTGTACTAATTTTGTGTTAAATACATATACAAACATGTATCAATGGATATATAGTATTACAAATGGTAATATACTAGTAAATAAATACGTAATAATATATATATATATATATATATATATATATATATATATATATTTATATACTACATACATGTTTTATTATATAGGTATATAGAGAAATCACATTTCGGTAATCAGAGTGTGAGGTAGTGATGTTTAACTAGTATCTTGAAGACAGGCAGGGAAGGGGCTTTCTTGATAGGTAAAGGAAGAACACAATTTAGATTTAAGAATATATTTAATAGTAACCACCCTAAATATGTGTACCTAACTACGAAACGCCAGGCACAAATTTAAAAACGACAAATTGTATTTTATTCGCGTAATCCGGCAAAATTAGTATATACTAGAATCAAATATTTTCGGAGATCCTAATTTAAGTTTTGGACATCCATAAAATCGCTTTACCTTGTCAATTCAGTCACCGAAAAATACGAATTCATTTAAAATAAAACTGAAACAATTTTTCTCAACAGAGTTTTAGTAGAACTCGAATATCCAGTATTATTATACATTTAATGTTTATTTATTTTATATAGTTGAGTATATATGTGTGTGTGTATATTTTATATGTATTCATTTAATTTAACTAGGTTCATGAATTGTAAGTTTATGCCATAGATAAGTAATTTTTTGTTATGTATTTTCTTCTTAGTCTCCTTTTTGATGATTAGCATTTACACCTTCTACCTATGTTATTTCTTCAACTATCTCTCTGTATGCTTCCAAAGGTTGCCTGGAAGATATTGCCATTAGCAATATGTGCCGCTTTTATACACCATATTTGTTTGTTTCGTTTATCTATATACAAAAAAAAACAAATTAGTATAAGAATATATTAACAGCAGAACTACCATAACTTTAAATTTATCGGAAGAGCGTGAGAAAACAACATTAAAAAGTATTTTCTTAATATGATTTTTTATCTACGTGTGACATACTTACTTCTTGTACTGTCATGGAAAATTACGGCGACTTACTTTTCGTCCTTATTGCTATTGTAATCGGAGCAATAAGTGGCCCAGAGGAGCCTTTTTTAAGTCTTTAACCTTACACGTACAATGAGTAAGAGATTATACTTAGTGATAGATAACTGACACTTCATGTTATCCTCTCACGTAAAGTACTAGAGTTTTCAACAAATATTTTGCTTTGGATTTTTGAAAATAGGGCATAAGATATAATTATATATAGGTCCTACAATAATAAGTAAAATTATTTCTAGGGTAGAATATGTATCGTTAACTGACCAAAACAAAGAAAAAAAATTTTTTTTTGGTCATATAATTTTTTCTCTTCCCAGTATATGTAAGTCTGTGAGGGATACTCTATTAGCCCGGGAGGTACCGTTGCAAATACAAAAGTCAAAGTAAGCCGGCAGATATTGACATCGATCGTGGATCTCACATGACTGATATGTAAATTGACCGTCAGCTGCTCATGTAGCGGTGGGTCTGGATGTGAGAGGTTGCGAAAGTGGTTAAAAAAAAGAAACTAACGAATCCACGATGCAGCTGACGATTTTTTTTCAGCTCAATATGATGTCAACTATCTGTGAGAAAAGTTTCAGCCGGCGTACTATTACTTTTTTTTTTCTTACCACTTTCTCAGCCTCTCACATGCAGACCCACCGCGGGTGCGTCAGCTGACGCTTAGTTCTGTTATTAGCCATTCCAGATCTATTGAAAAAGATGGAAATCAATCGGCGTAAAATCACTTCCTATAATGCAAACAAGTTCATGCGAGCAGCTAACGCATCTTCCCCCCTCCACTATGCAGCTGACAATTTTTTTTTAACTTCCTATGGCGTCAGCTATCTGTGAGAAAAGTTTCAGCCGGCGTACTATTACTTTTTTTTTTCTTACCACTTCCTCTACCTTCCACACCCACACCCACCACGGGTGCGTCAGGTGACGCTTGGTTCTGTTAATAGCCATTCCAGATCTATTGAAAAAGATCGAAATCAATCGGCGTAAAATCACTACCTAAAATGCAACGCTACCACTACCACCCGCCCGGGCTATATCATCTCTTAAATATTTCACTTTGAGTTGTAGGGCCATGTCCATCCATCCATCCATCAGCCTGTTTCGTCCACTGCTGGACATAGGCCTTTCCAGGATTTTGCCATGCTTGGCGGGCCTCCTGGAAGAAATGCCCATACTCACACACGCTGGGCAGGCGGGTTGGTGAGCGCGGTGCCAAACCCCTTGCACCAGTGACGCCGCTGCCCTTCACCAGTCTATTTTATATAAGGCCCGGCAATTGGGGATGGCTATACCGCCATCCATCGGTCCCAGGCAATGGTGGGCCGCCTGGTTTTGCCTGAGAGCTGTTCTCTTACTCTCCCCCGAATAACTTCGGGAGGATTTGCGAGTAAGATGGTGGTACCTCCACAGTCGAGTCCGGCATCAGCTCTACCACCTTTACCCATACCCATATACCCATCTACCCATACTCGTAGCTTTTGTTTGCCCGCGATTTCATATGCGCAAACCTCTACTCCATGAATTGTTAGATTGATGAATGCGGAAGAAGTAAAAAAGGTGTGTCAGGATCGTAGCAGATGGAAATATGTAGTCTCTGCCTACCACACTGGGTAAGGCGTGAGTATATGTAAAAGGTATCCTGATCGTAGACGAACAAAACTCAACTTACATTTTTATTATAAGTCTACATAATATGTTTTATATCAGCTCCCTGGTTTTTATGTCTCAGTCCTCTTGTAAGGTTTCCACCATAGAAATCTGAATAAATGTTTATTCAGATTGTATATGGTTATCTCATATTATGGTTGGGCTCTTTTCAAGTCCTCGGCTCCAAAGTAGATACAAATATGTAACACCTATAATAGCTAGCTAGAAGAATAAAAAATTTTGCCTCTCGACAAATGGTTTCACCAGTGGAAGCGCAGGAAAGCTATATCACATGAATATCGTCTCCACAAACGGCTCATCCTGTTGGAGCCTCCAGCCTGTACACATACACAGTAATAAAAGGTTATTCAGATGCAGCTTTATTTTATTTTTTACCTATATTTAATTTTATGTATACAAACAATGAAGTAGTAAAAACGGGTCGGGGTACATTCGTCCTCTTGAAATTCGTACCGCGTAAATTTGTCCTTAAATTCGTCCCTTTTCAAAAAATATATTCCTTATGTTAAGATTCGTCCTCTTTTTGGGTGTCGATTCGTCCCCTTCGGATTGAGATGGATTCGGATGGATTTTATACATAGGTTTCTATTTAATTTATATAAAAATACTATCAGTCACAAACGTTAAGAGGCATCTAATTGCTATACAAAAAAATATTTTACTACTCTTTGGTTTGAAAATATTTTGTTGATTATAAATTGTAAGAATTTTTATGTATTATTTTTTTTTTTAGTCTTTGTAATTGGAACATTTTTTTATTTTATTTGTACAATGAATATTGTAGCATTTTAATTTTTATAATATATGTGTGAGTATTTTTAAGTATACTTTAGTTGAAGTTATATAAATTGTTGATTTTTATAAACAGAATGTTGATTGCAAATTTACTTTTATTTTGTTCTGATTTCACTTTTCACTCTCATCGTACTATCGAAAAGAAATACCATTTTTAAGAACCTAACGGTTTTGGATGTTATGAGTTGAGGGACGAATTTACTATGCTTGAGTCAAGAGGGACAAATTTGACCAAAAATAGAAAAGAAGACGAATCCTTGAGGACGAATATTCTCTAACCCAAAAAAACCGGTCAAGTACGAGTCAGACTCGCATACCTAGGGTTCCGTAATTCGACAGTTTTGGGAACAGTCAGGAAAAAGGTATTTAAAATCTTACTGCTTATGATAACTAAAAAAAGAATTGATTGTACCACAAAAGAGAGACTCAAATATTTTTATACCGTACTAGAAATAAAACTCGTACATGAAAAATTTTATTTTGTCATTTTGATATCGTGAATTTCTCACCCGCTATATTTTTCCTGTAATCTTTACTTAATCCTAAATTACCATATTTTTTTTCATATTTTTCGGTTCATTAGTTTCGGAAATAAGGGGGGGACATGCATTTTTTGTGGTTTTTCAAATATTTCTCGAAATTGGTGGCAGTAAATACCTATAGTAAAAGTATATATTTTTGTAATCAGCTCCTTAATATCTACAATTTGATACCCTTTATTTTTATCATTTTTTTATTTATATTATTTATATATCAAATCTGACAATAAAACATAACGTAACTTTTTTGTAAGTTTCAATCTAACAGAGTCGCATTAAAAAGCTCGAATATTTATTGAATCTAGCCCGCTTTTTTCTATATGTAAATTAAAAAGATAAAGATCTTAGGTAATTTTATTATTTAGTGATTACATTATCCGTCGAATAATAACGGATACGAAAGCTAAAGTACACTGAATGCCGTTATCCACTTCATCCATAAAAACATAGTTACGTGACCTCCAAAATCGCTTCTAAAAAGAGTTAAATCACTCGCTCATTGTCCAATTATGTTTGACATCCAAAAGAAAGAGCGTCTTTTTATTTGAATGATTTTGTTGAGTGGCTGCAGTGAGTAAGTAGCTGTTGATAAACCTCTTCGCACTCTAGTGCCCCAATTTTGGTAATGCGTGCAGCAAACCGCGCGGCCGACCGCCGCGCCGCCGCCGCCGTGCGAACCGCCCTGGCTTACTTTTGTCTCAATTTTTTTTGTCAGTGCAAAATTGCTTTGAGGGATCGTGACTATGAAATGGTGCATTACTAGTCTCGCTTCAACAATAATTCGATAGTTGTTTTTTAACGTTTTGTTCGATGCAATCAGAATACCTCAGTTTCTGAACCCGATGAAGGCATTTGAATAGATAACAGTCACGTCGACAACTCTATTAGGCGTAATTCGAGTTCCGTTTTTGTTTTGTAGATGGAAAGATATCATTATGCGTAGATAATTATCCTTGATGAAAAAAAAAATTAAGGCTTTATAGTTTTTTTGGTCGCGTGTGCCGGAAGGATGTGGTTGTTAGGCGTGCACCTTATCTCAGGGTTATCAGCGTTACCCAAGATGCAGTGGCGTCGACTTTGTAAGTGTTTAGACGTGTTTGAATGCGGTCTTATGAAATAAACGTTTTAGATTATTAGATTTGAGTTTTGTAAGTACTTGGCGGTAACAATGTTTGTTCTGTTTGTCTACTTGCAGATATTTATTTGTTTTGTTGATTAAGGCAATAATACAACTAGAAATAAGCAGGAACAATAAAAGTAAAGTTTCACTGGGCTCCCTTACATATATTATAAGGTGACTTTAATTTATCCAGCCAAATTCTTACTGAAGACTCGGTAAGTGCTCAGTTACAAGGTTCGATGACCCATTTTGTGAAATAGGTAGATTATTTTTTTCGTGTGCCTTACAAATGCAAGCCCAGCCCCGAGTCAATTACTATGGCACGTCAAATTTTATTTTGCGAAATTATCAAAAAGTGTTATCGATCCGTGTTACTAATCACTTACTAAGCCTCCATCCAGTATGAGTTTGGCTGAATTAATAAAACTCCATTGAGAGAGTTAAAATCAGCCATATAGTCAGACCAAGGACAATAAGGCTTTTCTAGCAAAATTGTGTTATTTTAAGTGCTACTTTATTAATCATCGTGCAAAAATACACTAAATACTTTTTTAAGGTTGTTTAGGACGATTATTTACAACGTCGTAATAATATAACGAAATTTTGGTCATCATCGATCCGTCCATCAGCCCGTGTTTGTCCATTGCTGGATATAGGCCTTTCCCAAATTTCGCCACTCATGGCGGTCCTCCGTCCTCCTCATCCAGCCGCCACCCACAACGTCCTTCAGGTCGTTGGTCCAGCGGGCACGAGGTCGGCCTACACTACGATTTGCTGTACGTGGTCTCCATTCTAAGCATTTCCCAACGGCCATCAAGTCGGCGACAAATATGGCCTGCCCACTGCCACTTCAACTTACTGATTCTGCAGGCTATGTCGGTTACTTTCGATCTACGACATTAACATTGAGCTATGTTCGCGAAATGCCATAAATCTTAATTTAACATTATTTATTCAAAATATTATATATATATATATACAAAAAACACGTTATCTAATAGCCAGATATATTTCGACAATTATTATTGTCGGCATCAGAGGAATACACATAAATTATAATATTATAGTACATGACGTAAAATGTTCTAATAGTGTGGATGATTGACAGACAGAAATATCCAAAAAGAAAAAAAAAATTTATGAGCTTTTTATTGTGGAGATGCTAAAATAATCTATTTCTGTTTATTTAGACCTGGACCGTAATGGGCACCAAGCGGCCAAATATAAAATAAATGAAAGACCAAATAGATCAATAAAAAAATATATGTTATTTTATTTATTCAAAAGTAAGAAAACAACCATAAATTGTGCGTTTGGAAACCGTGTGGAACGTGAGGAATCAGTTTAGTTTGAAAAATTCTCATCTCTTTTACCACACGCATTTTCCAAAAAAGACTACTCAGTTAAAAGATTATTTCGGTTTGAACAGGTGGTGTTCCTCGCAGACAAGAACAGCTACATTCCAGTCAGCATCAAACCTCGGTCTCCGGCAGTAGACACCACCTGGAGAGAACCACCAGCCTGGGAGAGGGAGTATCGGAGACACAGGACCAATGGAAGCAGAGTACAGTGTGAGTTGCATATGCTTTGTTACCTTACTCTTTATTTACCTAGAAAACATACGTGGATTGTCGGTTAGATTATAGGTTAGATTATTTATTTATTTAACACACACGAAATACATTACAGACACAAATCCAATGCGTATAACATGGTAGACAAATTATTAACAAATTTATTTACCCTACGAAAAAAAAATATATATATAGATATATTAGCTAAAATGCACATATACACTTAAAATATAC
Source organism: Ypsolopha scabrella (assembly GCA_910592155.1). Lineage (NCBI taxonomy): Eukaryota > Metazoa > Arthropoda > Insecta > Lepidoptera > Ypsolophidae > Ypsolopha > Ypsolopha scabrella. Next base: position 15,878,264 of record OU342976.1, on the reverse strand, counting down.
TAAAAAGTAGACAATCACTTCTCTAAGTACTTTACCACACGTGTGTGGATGCAGAAAAAATATCCACCTCTGGGTATATCGTTGAGCAAGCGAAGCACGCGGCTGAGGGCTTCAGCTGCGAGGTTGGTGCGAGCCCCCGGAAGCTCGAACAGTCAATAGGCAGTAAAGTATGATATTGCGGGGTAAGTTATCATTTCGGTTTATACTTAAGAGCCATTCCACCAAATTACTCATTTTGTATGGAGTGTCTTTGCTGATGGTAATTTTCTTGGAATTCGGAGTGATCTTAATTTTGTTTTACGGTCTAATTGAATGAATGGATTGTCAATATAATTGCAGAATTCGATTGGTTAAGGATCACAGGTTATTGTGACGTGAATTGGATTATTGCTCTGTATCCGGCAGTTTTTTTTTTTTTAAGATGGTAAGTTAGGCGCTGGAAACTTTTGATTTTCACATGAAAATGTAAGCCGCCTCTTAATGATAATTATTATGGCAATTTGGTGGATTTCCTGGTGTGAATTTAATACAAGCGTCAACTGTCTGGGCAAGCCAAAGCTGTGTACCAACTCTGTACGAATATGAATTATGTCTTAATCAGTACCTCATTCTTAACTAGTTAAACTAGAATGAAGCTGTATAGCAAGTATGCGATTGATTCATCCATGTTGCTAAACCATACAATCTTGGTACTGATGTTATCAATAGTCTACTATACGATCCACGGTGGGTCTGTGCTTGCGCAATCCTTTGTTCACTTTTCTCTGCGTTTTTACGGAATTGGCTTTTCATTTGCATACCATAGTACTATATAGCCCTATAAGTGGGTATTATATTACACTCGTAAATAATATTGCACACAAATATGAAATTCATGCAAAAACTTACTAATAGAACAGTTATTTGGAGGTCAATAACAAAGTTTTTAGACTCTACACAAAGGTAACTAAGTTCCATCGAAGAAAGTACCTGACCCACTTTTTTATTTATATGTGTCATTTTATAATGTATTCTAAGTTAAATGTGATGTTGACAAACAAATTAATGTAAAGTTCATAATATGTAATAAAGAAACCATTAGCTGAGGCATTCACCCAAATGAAAAATAAACAGTACAGAAAAGTAAAAGGTCTGGGAGAAAAGTAAAACAATAAGTGTAAATCACGCACGCCCAGTAGCATGAAAATCAAGTGGAACATAAAAACCGCATCGATCAATCGAAAGGGAAACCTCAAATAATAAACTTTCTATTAATATAACATTGTTTTTTATCCACAGATATCGAGGCAGAATGTCAAGATGATTTCATGAAGATTCGGGTCGGATTTAATGGATCTTTCACGGGCTTGGTCTATTCTGCAGGTGAGTAGTAACAAATGAAATGGAAAATCAGACCCAGAGTGTGTTTACAAATAATACGACCAAATGAGAAAGTGTATCGATAACTTTTTGTAAGGTTTTTTTGAGATCGAGGTTGACTTTTAATAGAATAATGACTTTACATTATTTCCTTGAGCCCGTGACATTGATAATTTACAAAACGTCTAATCCAAATATATTTCATTGGTTCTTTTGTGAATTTCTTCTTCTGGAATGCAGGTTTTCGTCAAGCTTTACCTATCCCTTACATGCAATAATGTTTGTAATTTCTTACAAACAACGATTTACTTACCAAGTAACCCGGTTACACAAAGCAATTAATTTTACGCAGGCACTATTATATTTGAAGAACAGTTTTTAAAGTACATAAATAAGGTAGTCAGTATGAAATGTTCCTTAGTTGGACGTGATCCATGGGATTTGTGGGCTTCTTGACATATCAAGATTGTAATTAAAAGTAACATTGCCTTCCATAATCTTGTTTCAAGCCTTTAAGATGACTTTCCCTCAGATTCTAATTTAAGAAAATCTCTTTAATCTGTAAGACGGATTTGAGCCGCAATCTGCAATGTGTTGTATTAGCGATGATCAGAATTAACAGGATAAAGCGATACTTAGGTCATACTTAAGCATCGATTCAGCCATCAGTCTTTCTTCGTCCATTGCAGGAAAATCATTTTAAAATCATCCTTTTAAAAATTTTGGCACACTTTGGGGTCCTCTTGGAAGTGATGTCCATACTTACACACGCTGGACCTTTTCTCGAAATCTCCAATCGAGCCCGGCATCAGCTCTATCACCTAAAGCATTGCCTAACTTGGAATGTTTAAATGTGGGATCAGGGGTGTGTCCAGCTATTTCGGATCAAGCACTGGCGTAATGACTGAAGATTGTTACATTTTATAACAGAGCTCAACGACATAAATGCTTAAGTGTCTGATTAATATTTTCATAATTTATGTCCTTTTTCCCATAACAGTGGCCTTTGAAAGGATTTTGACCTTGAAGAATTATTTAAATTTAATGATAGTATCTTACAAAACGGACATTAGGCCACAAAAAGAGTATACTTATATGTACCCTGTGTCACCCTACATTGTTACCTGAGTACCGTTGACAAAGCGATGGCAGATAAACTAGAAACACGCTAGAAACAAGCCCACACAAAGGTACCGCTCGGTTTGAGATAATAATGTTGGGAACCGAATGATAGGACAAAGTAAGGTTAGCGTTTTAAGTCCTTCTTCTTATCGTTATGAGATTGACGTGAGTAGTTGGGTGGTCCTGTTCTAATTATTGCGAATCTTTAAATGAACTCAGTCGTTTCCTGCTTACTTGTGGGTATTTACTGCCAAATATGGTGGAATTAAAGCAGCCTGCATTTTATCTTGAGTTAAAATTTGACAATCCTTTTGGAAAAGTTTCATTGCATTCCATTTCTTGGTTGTGGGTAGAGCTATTACAAACAAACTTTTCAAATACAAGGTGTTAATTTGATCATTTTTTTCATTCAATCCCATGTGTTCTACGCATGAATATTGTCAACTTTTACTATAAAGACAAATATCAAATCGCGAATAAAAATCAGCTGCTTCATAGGAAAGTTGACCAAAGGGTATGAAACAGCTGATTTGGTTATAAAATCGAAAGTCACCTTATATTAATGGGTAGAGCAGCCGGTTTAAAAGAAAAAGGTGTAAAAAGTATTAGGATCACGGTTTCCTAACAGAACTGATAAACCACCACTATCTGTCATACAACTGTACAGGTGGCGCCACTCTCATTCCCATAAAAATTATTAAACTACCCTCATTATATGATCCTTCTTGCGATAACGCACATTGTCTACTCAGTCAAGAAACTTGTAGATAATTTTAACTCCGTTAGACCCCGTAGACGTTAGTTATTTTTAAGTGACAATTACCTAGTTATCTTGTTATTTATAGCGCCTAAAAATGGAGGAAGTGTGCCTTTGACCTTTAACTGTGATATAAACGTTGTTTACATGCAATCAGTGTTTGAACAATATGGTAGCACGCATGCCTTCAAAATGGGCATTATGTTCTCTGCACCGGAAGTAAGGCAATTGAAATACAATATTATGATGCTAATTTAGTTTTTCGTATTGGCCTAAAGGCTGTCTGGCCTATTTTTTCTAAAAGAATTATTATTGTCAAGGCATCACTTATACTATAACTAGAAAATGAAAGGTGAACCAAATATACAATAAATATTACTATAACATATTTTTTTATTATCCTTCAAAAAACATTATACTAAACCAATGATGGGCAAAGTACGGCCCGCGGGCCAACTCTGGCCCGCGACGGGGTTTAGTCCGGCCCGCGAACTCCTCTTTTAAATCACGAGTAGAATGGTGTGCGGTCATAAATTTGTCATTTTTTACTGATCTGCTTGAGCACTACAATAAATTAAATAAAAGATTACATTGTGTGAAGAAAGGCAACTTGAACCACTTTTTACGATTGAAATCGTTATCACCAGTATGCGAAAACAAATTGAACGAATTCACACAAATTTTGAAAAAACTTCACAAAGATTTTGAACCAGATTTCAGGATTTTAAAAATATTCAGCCATCTTTAGATGTTTTTTCAAATTTTTTCAACGTTGACTTGGAGAAATTCCCGCCCAAATTGCAGGTGGAAATGATTGAGTTGCAGTGTAGCACTCACTACAAACAACTTTTCTTAAATTCGACAAAAAATGATTTTTATAAAGCACTGCCCAAAGCACAATTTCCAAATGTTATTGCTCATGTCCAGGAAATAATGGCAATGTTTGCATCGTCATACATTTGTGAACAGACGTTCTCCACCATGAAGATGCGAAAAAATTGCCTCCGAAGCAGGCTAACTGATGAGTATCATCGTCTCAGCTTGAACCCGCTTACGAGGATATCATGGTCAATGAAAAGCAGTTCCATAATTCACATAGGCCTACCATGGCAGGGCCTTCAACTTAAAAAAATTAAATTAAATAGTGTTTTTGGCACTATCTGTAACTTTCATAATAAATAAATTTGAGAAAAAAACAAAATGCATTTTTAGTTGTAATTCATTCTGGCCGGCCGCGGCCGGCCCCTCGTCAAATTAATTTTATTTTCTGGCCCCTCGTGGAAAAAGTTTGCCCACCATTGTACTAAACCAAGCAGCGAAATATTGTAACACAAAATATACTTACCCATACGTTACAATGTACCTTTTGTGTACATTCAGTCAAGAAAGTATCAGGAATGGATGATTTCTCTATGGTTCCAAATTCATATTTTGTTTTTTTTTTGTTGTTGTTCGATTGGCACAACTGTTTTCCACTTTGGCGCGGAGTTTGAGTTGCATCTGTTATTTAGAAAAAATACAGTGCAGTTTTTAGTTAGGTATATCATATCTTGTGTGATTGTGTGTATTGCGAATTTCATAATGGACAAAAACATCTAACAAAGGGTTGGTCTTAAATTTTGCATCGCCAATAGAATTTCGTTTTCGGAATCACTGAAAATGAATCACTGAATAACTGAATCACTGAATATGTTACCAAAGGTGAATCGATTTTGTCAAAAACACGTGCTTATGAGTGGTACAAAGCGTTCAAAAGCGGTTGAGATGAGATGGAAGATTTGCCTCGCTCTGGTAGACCATCAACGTTAATATCGCAAAAGTGAAGAATATAGTGACTGAAAATCTTCATTCAAATTTGAGAGAGATAGCCGACGAACTTTCTGTGTCTCACGAGTCGATCCGTACCATTTTGAATAATCACTTGGATATGAAACATGTTGCCGCTCGGCTAGTCCTAAATAGACCTGTTCTTCGCACAAGACTATCATTGTGAACGAATTTTTGATCAAAATCTCAACAAATACCATCGAGCAACCACCTTATTCACCAGATATGGCTCCAGCCGATTTTTTTCTTTTTCCTAAACTCAAATTACCACTTCGTGGCACCCGTTTACATTCGTTAGAAGACATAAAGGAGAATTTGCGGCAAGAACTGAACTCAATTCCGGAAAAGGCGTTTAGAAACTGTTTTGATGATTGGATTATTCGTTGCCGTACATAAGTGTATCGTTTCCGAATGAGCATACTTTGAAGATGATAAAATAAATTTTGATGAGTAATTAACATTTTGTATATTATTGATCTTTTCCCTTTTTATTGTTACTTTCTTCACAGAGTAGTATGTTACAAATATTTTTCTCGCAATAAGTTTTTACTTTTAAAGTAAACTGGTGTTTGAACTTTTTTGTACATCGGAATAAAGAAAATGCATGATCTGTTCCTTGCTGCAAATGTATATAATATAACAATGTGTGTTTTGGATATAGTACTGTTTTACGATAGACTAGCCTTTGCCCGCAGCTCCGCGCGCCATTATTCAATCTCTGCCCCGTTCTCGGTTTGGGCGTTATTTTATGAATAACCCTTATAGCCTATATATTTACCAATGTCACTAAGATGATAATAAAGAAACCGCATCTAATGGTTCTCCAGTTAAAACGGAATACACATACATCATACAGACAGACACAAATTATAATAATGGCAGTTTTAGCTTAAGTACAAAACCAATAACACACAACAATAAAAATTAAAAAAATATATCCAATGTATAGACACGACAATATGACTTTATTATTAGCATAGATATAGACAGTTATTTGGCCGCGACGTCACTCGCTTTGAGGAGGAAACTCTGCCCTTGGCCCTATTTTTTTCCAAACTTTATTCACTCAAACGGCAACTGCACTAAATCCTTTAAATATAGCAAAACTAGAGCTACTTACATACTAAAACCGCATTAAAATCCGTTTAGTAGTTCTTAAGTTGTAAGCGAACAGACATTAATATAGACAGACATTCCTATCAGACAGGAGAACTTTAAAAAAGTCTTCCCGGTTTCACATTTGAAAATTATAAGTATGTGAGAAATGGGGAAAGGTCCACCCGTCTGCATAAAAAATACACGTAAGCAAATCCAAAACCTTTCGAAAAGAATAAATGTATTTAAAAAGTTACAGCTACATTAACGGAATCTGCAAGTCTACAGATATTTTATCTCACGAAGTCCGTTTGGCTATGAAATGAATACCACGTAATTCTATTATATTCTTTTCCAGGATATTCTTACGATCCCGACTGCATGTACATAAACGGTTCAGGAAGGGACTACTACGAGTTCTACATCCAGCTCAACAGATGCGGGACTTTGGGCAGGAACAGTCAACATGAGGACTCCAGGAAACATCCCACTGTAAGTGAAGTCTGTTCGTCGCTGCAAGAATGAGGTTTATCCAAACATAGCTACGTTACAACATTTTAACTTCTAACCATCGAATACAAAACGAACTTCTAACATAAAAAAACTTACCTAAAAACTATAAATAACATAACTTAATAATAACATAAAACTAATATAAATTATATCAAAACTCAACTATTTATAATAAATGAAAAATGCTTGCTAAATCGCCGCCATCGTTGGGAAGGGTTCCCAAAAGGCTGGCGGCGCGGCGTTGCCACGCTGGATGGCCAGACTTATTCTTTGGCCAAAATAGGCCCCAGCCCTTCGATCTCCCGAAACGTCGACCAGACGTTTTTTGTCGCTTAAGTTTTGATAATTCTCTTACTGAATTCTGAATAAAATTGAAAACGCACCAATACTTGACTTACGCAGAGTTTGGGATCGAGAGCATATAATGAACCAACGATCTAAACCGTAATTTTTCAAAAAGCCTTGAAGGCCGTTTCTTTTTTGTGCAGAATCGTTGGTTCTTTGAGCAAATTTCTCTATCTCTCATGGTTTACATTTTTCCCATAATGCCCCCTCTCAATGCACTACCCTGTATATTTGTTCAAATTATACTAATATTATAAATGCGAAAGTTTGTGCGTGTGTGTGTATGTTTGTTACTCTTTCACGCTGAAACGGCTGAACGGATTTAGATGAAATTTAGAATGGATATAGCTTATACCGTAACTTAACACATAAGCTACTTTTTATCCCGTAAAAATGCATGGTTCCTGTAGGATAGATCAATAACATTGAAAAATCAGGTGTCTAATTAGCGCGGTCCTTAACGTTTGTGATGAAATAAGACAAGGCTTTGTTATCTCATCACACTTCACACGAATATTATAAATGCGAAAGTTTGTGCGTGTGTGTGCGTATGTTTGTTACTCTTTCACGCTGAAACGGCTGGACAGATTTGGATGAAATTTAGAATGGATATAGCTTATATTAACACATAGGTTACTATTTATCCCGGAAAAAAAGCATGTCGTTAAACCGAATAACACGCGGGCGGAGCCGCGGGCAAAGGCTAGTGATTCAATAGACGTACGTTTTAATTTAAAGACATTTATTTTTGTTGCTTTAACTCGAACTTATCATCTTTCGTTACAAACAAAATATTATCTTAGTTGTTTTTTTTTAATTTCTTATTAATTTTAATTTAATACAATTAAACCCCAAATACTAGAAAATCACTCTTAGTTGGCTTTCATTTCTTAAAGTACTCTTATTGGAACAGGTCTAAGTTTTATCTAGAACAAACTGCCGATGAATTTATAAAAAAAATGCATTTATTAATACTGCAACAATACAAGGAAGTCTTGGCAACACGTTGATGTCTTTTCTTCTGCTCATGGAAAATATGTAGGTATTTACTTCGTCTGAAATAAACGAGTCTTGTGTGGTTTTTTACTGTAGTAAACATGCCAAGAAAAAGCAGTAAAATGCTCGGCAAATAACTTTTGGTAGTAAGTATATTTGGGTGACGATGCAATTGCACATATAAGAGCGTAAACAAAAAAGGGGGTGTGCAGAGGGAAACGCAACTTTTACAACTGCAGTTATTTCACGACCTTTTTACGGGTAGATTTATCAGATATTTAAGCTAATCACATGAAATCATCATAACATACCTAGGTAGCAATTGACTGAAAATAAAGTCAAATTTAAAAAAATCTTTTTATCATGCTTCGCAATTTCAAAACCAATTTTAATAATTTTAAAATTTTACAGATATTATTTACATTCGTATTACAAACTTATTATATAACAAGCACGAACTTATAGGTATTATACTTAACGTTTAATGCTTTTGGTTCATTTCATTTCAAAAAAATATATTGTTGCTCTACTTGTCCGTCCTGATGACTTCTGTTGACCAATTAATTTATGATATTGATCAATTAAACACGCCAATGGCATATAGGAGTGAACCAGAGTCTTGCCATCTTCTTTTTCCAAAATCAAAAGCCCAACCTATTGTTGTCCTCAATCTAAATATAAGAAGTATTGGTGGAAACATAGACCAAATTCCTATACTCCTCCAAAGAATTTCCTGTGACGTTCACGTAATCATATTAACTGAATCCCGAATAGATAATTCTACTTTAATTCCACAGTTACCTACCTACAAATCTTTTAGAACCACTAAGTTCATCAACCAAAACAATGGAGTTGTCGTATACGTAAAAGATAACTTGGATAGCTCAGTTGAAGAGGTAAATATCCGAGATGGTGATTGCCTCACCATAAAATTTGGGCCTGATTTAATTATTGTAGGAGTTTACAGACCTCCTTGTTTTCATAACCCAAAAAATTTCATTAACTCATTAGACGACTTGCTAGCCAAACTTAAATCTTTTCAAACTATTGTCTTATTAGGTGATATGAACATAAACATAGTTCCTAATATTTCTGATGATTCTGCCTGCGAATATCTTAATATGAATGCTACACATGGTGTCTTTCCTACTCACTATTTACCGACTAGGCTCAAAAGCTGTCTTGATCATGTTTTCCTTAAAGGACCTAATACCTACTCTACAATTGTTTTAGATACAGCAATAACCGATCATGAACCAGTTCTACTTTATCTTTGTTTACGGAAAAATATTAAATCCACAACAAATACTAGAACTAGACTTAAAATTAATTATGAAAATCTAAATACTGACCTTGCAAACAACTCATTTGATAATGTCTACTCGGAAAATGATGCAAACAAAGCTGCAACGAACCTGGTCAAAGCAATCAAAACAGCAATTGATAATAATTCTCATCTAGTAAAAGTGTCTCGTTCTAGAAATAAATTAAAAAGTTGGATAACCCCTGGAATTTTAAAATCCATTAGAACTCGTGATCGTCTACATTTAAAACTAAAACGTAATCCTAGTGATGCTATTGCGGTGTTAAAATACAAAAAATATAGGAATATTTGCAATTATTTAATAAAACTCCTTAAAAGACAGTATCAAAAACAATTACTTGATAAAAGTTCTAATAATCCTAAGCAGATGTGGGATACTGTAAAGAAAATATGTGACCTAAACTCTACTTCAGAGATAGCAACACCACTTTTATCGTTAAAAAAAACGCACAAGGAGTCAATAGACTATACTAATCACTTTTTTGCCAATGTGGGTAAAAACCTAGCTAAACAAATATTAGATAAAATTGATGAGACTGAAAATGAGTTAGTCAATAAATGTAATAGTAATACAATTACTCCAGTTAACTCATTTTCCCTTTTGCCTACTGATGAGACCGAAGTTTCTTCATTGATTTCGTCTCTAGCCAATAAGTCGTCCTGTGGTTGGGACGGTATCTCTAGTATTGTTATCAAAAATTCAAAATCAATCCTAATTGCCCCACTTACATATGTTTTTAATCTCTGTATTACAAATGGTATTGTTCCAGACGTTTTTAAAAAGTCTATCATACACCCCATACATAAGGGTGGGGATGTTGACGGTGTCGGAAACTATAGGCCAATTTCATTACTATCCACAATCTCTAAATTATTTGAAAAAGTCATCAATAAACGCTTAACAAGTTACCTCGAACATAATAAATATCTTTCAAATAACCAATTTGGCTTTAGAAAACATAAATCTACCGAAGAAGCAGTCTCTGAACTCACTAACTCAATTATTGACAGACTTGATAAGCGTGATAGATGTGTTACTGTATTCCTGGACCTCGCCAAAGCTTTTGACACTGTGTCCATTCCCATCCTTTTACGTAAATTAAACCTTATGGGTATACGTGGAACACCGTTGGAGCTGTTTAAAAGCTATCTCAGTAACAGGATGCAAGCGGTTAAAATTGGATCTGATTATAGTGAATTTATACCGGTCAGCTTTGGTGTCCCACAGGGCAGTGTGTTGGGTCCTACCCTTTTTCTAGTGTATATAAACGACTTGTGCGAGCTGGAAATAAAAAACTGTCGAATTGTTACCTTCGCGGATGACACAGCCGTTATTTTTCATCACAACACATGGGAAGAGGTAGAAACCGTTGCTACCGCTGGCCTGTGCACCATAGCTGACTGGCTTAACTCTAACTTACTTACACTCAACGTTTCAAAATCTAAATATATAACATTTAGTATTAACAGTTCAACACAACCTTCTTCTGAACATTTTAAATTAAAAATTCACTTGTGCGGACAGTCTAGCCATATCGTATGTAATTGTGAACAAATGGAGAGGGTTTCTAATATACGATACTTAGGTATCATATTAGACATGCATCTATCATGGGCAGATCATATTAACTTAACCATGAAGCGAGTGCGTAAAACTGTCAAAATATTTAAAACTCTGCGATCTATAACTGACTTAAAATCATTAAAAACCATATACTTTGCCTTAACACATTCACTCTTAACATACTGTATTAGGGCGTGGGGTGGTGCCTCGAAAACTGTACTTATAAATCTTGAACGAGCCCAAAGATATGTGCTCAAAACTATGCTTAAAAAGCCTCGCCGATATCCCACTCAGAAACTATACAGTGAAGCCCAAATCCTTACAGTCCGACAGTCTTACATAAAATCTATTATCTTATATCAACATCGTCAACAACGTACAAATATTTCTGCCTCTAAACGTATCAAATACAAAAATTTTCACACTCCTTTAGTTCGTACTTGTTTTGCACAAAGGTGTATTTATTTTACTGGACCTTCTATTTACAATAAAATTAACAAAGAATTAAATATTATTAACCTTAACAAATTTCAATGTGTCCGAGTATTGCATAAATATCTAATTAAACTTGACTACAACAAAACTGAAGGCTTGTTTACAATATTAACATAACCTTTTGTCATCTCTGTGCAACGATAAGTCTATGGCCTATTCTTATCTTTCGTTACAACTAGCTGTCCAGTTTACGTAAGACTTGCCATAAGCGTAAATACCCGTGAAACCAGTGTCAAGCAATACTGGACGTTTAAATGTTCACTGCTTCTTAGCTAACTAACACCCGATAGTTTTTATTTAGTTTTTATTCAATTTCTATAACTACCTGCATTATATTTGTGTCTGTTATTTTATTTCATCTACTTTTTGATCGTCGTTTGTCAATCTAACAAAGTATCCTAAAACTTATTATCTTATCGTGTACCCAATACATATACTATATCCTCACAGAAATATCAATTTAGTAATGTACTTATGTTAAGAAATTATGTCTATTTTATACTAGAATAATAATATACTTATGTAATATTTGTGTGTAGTTTATTTAACTATTTTAAAATTATTATCTATTAGTGTATACATTGAGCCATATTTTGTTTATTTTGTTTATTTTGTTTATTTTGTCTGTAGATAAAATCAATTTTCTTTGTGTGTAGAATACCTATGTCCGTGTAAAATATTTTAAGTACCCTCGAATTGGAAACACTGTTCCCCAAAGGACAATTATATTAGTTTGGGGTTCAGAGTCTTAGCAATATTTTTTGTAAACTAATTGTTCAATAAAGAAATTTGATTTGATTTGATTTGATCTTAGTCATGTTTAGTTCATTGTTATGTGGATTTTAAAAGCATTGTATATGTTACTGTCCAAACCCGATCTTAGGACAAACTAGTTTTGCCTAGGCTAAATTAAAAATCTAAATAATCATCACTTGAATCTAAATACCTGTCGTGACACCTTGAAATACTATATTTTTCTATCATTGCTTTCATTGATTCCATAATATAATATATTTGATGGCAAATACCAAATCGTCACGACATCAATCCTCTAGGGGGTGTCAGAGGTGTTCCTGGGTGTGAAATGCAAGTCACGGTCCACACCCGGTGCACCCGCGTTTCACCGACGCTTATTACGTCTCAACGTGATGGGTGGTGAGCCCATCGCCGTATTGATGGCAAATAAGATTCAAAATATTAATATCAACTCATCTCCTCAGAAGAACCTGATGTGGAACACGATCACGGTGCAATACAACCCGCTGATAGAGGAAGAGCTGGATGAACACTTCAAGGTCACCTGCGAGTACGGATATGACTTCTGGAAGACCGTCACCTTCCCTTTCTTAGACGTTGAGTAAGTTTCGTTTTGCTTCTGCGGCTTCACTTTGGCGATCGCTGATGTTTTGAGAGTTCTAAATTTAAATATGAACGTATAAAATCAGCTGATCGCCCGTTAAAGAAAACCTTTGCTGTATTAGATCGTGAGAGTTGAGAGGTATGACATTAAAGTTAAACTTAAGTTCTACCCGAGGAGGTGTCAGAGGTGTTTACGAGTGAGTACTGACCTACCGCTGCAAGTTGTGAGTGGCGAAATCTAGTAAAGGCAGCAGTTAACGAACACCAGGCTGATGGATGGTTGGATCCAAAAGATGGTTGTCCAAAAAGGACATGTCCTCCTTTTTCACAATTTGCCCTCCTGTTCTCCCTCATCCACCGATTCTTCTCCTTTTTCTTTCTCATTTTCTTTTCCTAATGTTATACTGACAAAACACTCAAATGTCAGCTTAAATTATTTGTGTTTAAGTTTATTTTCAAAAGTGATATATAACTTAATAAGATAACAAATGCCCGAGTAATTAGAACTCTGTTTTTTCTGTTATTTATGAATGTTCTCCTTTTTTTCTCAAAGATTCTCCTTTTTGTACCGTCTGTTCTGTTTCATGCTCTCGTTTTCCATTTTTCCATCTCGCAGCTCTACCCGCGATAGACAGTGATTGAGATTCAAACTTCGTATGAGATTAAGAAATTGTATTAAAAATATAAGATGACTTTCGTTTATAAAGCCAAATTCGTACTGGACACTCGATAAGTGGTCAGGACCAAGGTTCAATGACCCTTTCTGTGAAATACGCAAAATAAAACTGACTTCCTATACTAAGTACAAATTGAGTCGAGGTTGTTCTTGGAACAAGTATAGGGGTACAAAAATATTTTTTATTATTCGCAAACAGGCTCAAGCCTTGGTCCTGACCACTAACCGAATCTTCAGTATGAATTTGGCTACATAAACGAAAGTCACCTTATATAACGCTTGGATCTAGGCTAGGTTGGAGCAATATAGCCAACTCTTTATTTAATTCCTGTCAGATGATGTCTGTGTTATGTGGTAGACCTTTAAATCTATCTGTACGTTCTTTGCTGCTTTCATAAACGGTTAAACTTCCTTCGGTCTTATCATAACGTACATTGAGTCAGAATATGCCTTCTTGGTACATACAGACAAATCTGTCAATTACGCGCTCCTTGACTCGTACCGTAGATTTGCTTTTTTTTTGACTCAGCGATTCGACGATGATTTTGATCTATAAACTATGAAATAAATATGATGTATTTTATCAGGGTGGCGACTGGCAACCCTGTGGTGTTCACGCTGCAACCACCAGAATGCTACATGGAGATCCGCTCAGGGTAATGTAATGATACTTAATTGTAAAATATCCGACAATTTCGAAAACAAATAAACAATTGTGTTTATTTCGGTACTAACCCTAAACACTTTCTCAAAAACTTCCCTAGATTACAGTGAAAAGCACATAAAAATGTATCTATAGTACTCGTCTATACGAACAACCTTTGTTATGGAGACAACCCTGAATTTGTGAAAAAAAAATACATACGAATGAAAAATTATACTTTTAAGATTATTCCTTGCTATGATGGAGATCCATCAAGAGTTATCAATCAATTCTATTATTTTGTAGATTTTGCCCGCGACTTCACTCGCATGAAAGTGTCTTTCAAGTCAGCCTTGGCGGTTATTTTACCAACATTGAAATGAAATGAATACTTTATTTCTGCAATATAGCTACATAAATACACTTATCGCACGTTAGGATTTATTAAATAGGTAATAAAAATAATTAATTTAAAAGGGGAAATACAATTTTTTGGGTTTTCTTATATTTAATAAGTAAATACACGTAGATGAACTAAAATAAAGGTATATTTAATGTATACAATTATGTATATACGATATGATAATAATAAAAGCTACCCATATACTAAATACTAATACGTTACATACATATATAAATACATGCCTAACTCCGCCCATTCGATTAGTCTTGCTAAGAAGAAGGGCAAGAAACTTAGCAAGATTTCTCATACCTATGTTGATCAGGGTCACTACGATTATGATAATATAAAAACCGTATACAAAGTGGTCCTCGAGTTTAATAAAACGGAACAGAAAGACAAAAACTCAAAAAATGCATGTGGTTTAATATAACTGATGTAATTTAAAATTTAGCAAAAATATTAAATGAACAGAGACGACTTTTTTAGTATCCTATTATCAGAATCGATAGCTACAACCTGACCAGTATAATAAAAAACCAGCTTTAGGGGCGCTACATTTGCTTATATGATTACAACACTCATATTCACACAAACTCATACAACACTCATATTCACATATTCACAATTCCTAACGTGCGATAAGTGTATTTATGTACCTATATTGCAAAAATAAAGTATGCAAACAAAAAAACTACACCACACTTTGACACAATCGACATAAATGACGTTTTAAAGTTTGTTACCAGTAAAAGAAATTAATTCTATTTGTTTTCCGGAACATGCAAGGTTTTTTATTTTTATTTTTAAATAAATATATTATAATAATGAACAATAGAGAAACTAAAAAAGGAAAAAATATATACGATATATACTTCTGGACACATCTATTGGCCCACCTTGCGTTTTCAGTTTCGTTTGGTCCTAGCTGAAAATTTATATTAGGCCGAGCAAAAAGTTTAAAACAATACGATCGAAAAAGATGGTAAAATGTATCAGGTTTAAAAATGGATCAATAGTTTTTGTTCAATCTAGCAATCATAATTAGGTAGGGGCCATCGAAACCTAAACTCTAAGGTGGGCCAATAGATCTGTCCAGAAGTGTATTTCACTATTATTCATTATTATAACTACAATAATATAAGGCCATATACTGGTGAAATACATAAAGTATTCCAAAGCGATTGATTTCGCAATAAAACATAAATTTAAATTTTTATAAACCTAAATTTACAGTTATTATATCTATTATATAGGTATATTTATTTTCACGATCGAAGCACTCTAAGCAACAACGACAGCCATTAACAACTCCTTTCCAAGGAAAGTTTCTAATTCATTTTGTCAATAGATGTCAGTGTTTTTACATTAGGTGACTTTTATTTATACAGCCAAACTGCTACTGGAGTCTTGGTAAGTGATCAGTAACACGGATCGATAACCCTTTCTGCTAATTTCGTTAAATAAAATCTTGACGTCCCATAGTAATTGACTCGGGGATGGGCTTGCGTTTGTAAGGAACATAAAAATAATAAAATTTATGAATTTCACAATAAGTTCATCGAACCTTGTTACTAAGCACTTACCGAGTCTTCAGTAAGAATTTGGCTGCATAAATTAAATCACCTTATATATGTCATATTTTATTCTCCATTCCCCATGATTTCCCGACTGAGGGGTCGAAATATGCGCATTATACTGAATATTTATTTGCTTTCCTTAATAAATACTAAAAATTATAAGTCAATGGTATCGATTCGGTGTACAACGACACACGACTTAACTTATTTGACAGGACTAAACTTAATTTACTGTATTTTTCCTCCTGTATCGAAAATACAAGAACAGGACGCCTAAAATATAAGGTTACTCCTGTCAAATAAATTAAGTCGTGTTACAGCGAATCGACATCATTGTCTGGTTTGTAAGAAAATATATTTATAAATTTTTCCAGGTACGGTGCGACCGGCGCAAGAGTGTCCGGCCCGGTCCGTATCGGCGATCCGCTAACCCTGCTCATTTATATGAGGAGTGCTTATGGTACGTTACGTTACATCATCCTTGTTTTATTGTTTATCTATGAATACGTAACTTTTATTTTGTTTCCATTTAAAATTAGGTACATCCTCTGTAAGATCGCATATTATCTGTCATAATGGAAAGAACTATGCTATGATTGCCGTTGAGGTAATTCTACTTATAGTAGTTTTGCTCTTAATGATACTCTGTAATATTACTAATCAAATTATCATTCATTCTTTATTGCACAAAAACAGAAACATAGAAACAGGTTTACAATGAAGTATGACTACAAGGATCTTGCTTGTTAAATCAAAAGTGTTCTTCACTTCTTCAGTATTTATATAAATACCCTAGACATTAACATATCACTGAACACATTCACGGGGACTCTCCAAATCAATCAGTACTAAAACTCTGCTCGTTTCTTTGTCTTTTTTCTAGACATCCTTTTATTTTTGGAATACTTCGTTAAATCTATTAATCCGACGTACAATTGATCATAAAGATTACTGATTGCCAACCAATAACGGTCTATTTAATAGAATATATAATAGAGGTCTATAATCTAATCATATGACCTAAGATTGCCTACCAACACTACAGTACATTGGCGTGCTTATCTCTAAAAAGAGATTTCTTCCAGCAAAACCAAAAGGAAACATCAACAAAAAAAAGAAACAGAATATTTTGATATCAACGTTAAAGAGATACTTACTAGACTCTGAATAAAGGCCTCAGTTTCATTTGCACATTTGCTATTTTTTGGTTGTTCAATATTATCAGTACATTACATTTAATACTCTGTATAGTAAAAAGGTACAGAAAATCGATTCCAATTCTTCAATCTCATATAAAAAAAACTACAATACAATATCAACAAATCTCTGCGAAAAATAAATCTCAGAGGGGGTTGAACCCGTATTTTATAGATTATATAATTATATATATATAAACTAAATTAGCAACTCGATGTGTGGCGGTACAAATATCGACAGAAAATACGTTGAATTAACATTGTTAAGTGGCTGTTACGACGATCGCTGCGTCGCCGGGTAGCGCAAAATAGAGAAAAATATTATTCATAGATGATAAATTTGATGTGTGTGTATAAGTTTTCACCTAGTCTCTTATGATTATGAGATAAAATGTTTTATATTTTTTGTTTTAAATCATTTTAAAGCATATGAAATGTTAATTTTCTAGTTGTAGGTTGAACCTGTTAGGTCGGGAAATAAAAATGTCATACTTACATATATTTCGAAATTTTGTAAGAGCAATATTCATATAGAAGTTTAAAGCGGTTCAAAAACGTCTCGGCTTGAGACCATTTGACAATGCACACACACATACGAACGCTCACAAGGGCGTTGTATGGATTTCACGCCTTATTCTAAGGAAACATTTGTGTAGCCTCGGTCAGTATACAGTTCTTAACTAAGATTATACGATTTATAGCGAAACCACCCCCTAAGCACTGAAAGATATTTTTCCAGAAAACTTGTTATTAATTAATTTTTCTATTGTAATGCACACTAATAATATATATTAATAGTTTTCCAAGCGATGCATTTTTCTAGAAGTCATAATTATAATCAAAACTTCAAACTAATTATATTCAAAATATGGAGCGACGGCTTTAACGGTTCCCTGCGCAGTATGATTATGAATGATGATCCAATGATCTATAGATCGGATCGATCGCGTGACGTTCGGCAATAGCAACTGATTCAGAACTAATAGGTACAAGATAAGTTCATTGTTTCGGTTTGCCCCCGATATTTGGATCAAAGTTCGGTGACTTTAGGATCACTAAATTGCTTCTTACTTGAATGGCTGACCTAATGGATGAGAGGTCGCGACAAATCTGGTAAATATACGGGAAATGGCTGAATCTGGGTTCACAGGATAATGGGCACCTCTCTTATAATTTCAAATATGTCTAGTTTCGCGAAGAGATTGCGTAATCTATTTATGGCGCCTGAAAAACTGGTTATGGTGAATTAAAAAAAAACTGGTAAATGGCAGAGTATAGTAAACAAAGTGAGTGCTAACTGTACTCATATCAATTATGTAAAAAAACTGACCCAGTATTCGGTTGCGTTATGGAGCAACGCCCGTTTAAATAAATAAAAAATAAAAAAGTCTTTATTTCAGGCAATGCAAAAAGATAATATTATATCATCATCACTGTTCATCACATGGTGATTAGCATTTATGATCAGATACAGAAAAATACATCATTTGTCGTACAATAAGGATTTATATTATTAATAAAATAACATATAAAAAAACTTTTTTAGAAACAATCTTTGAACGGGTATTGCTCCATGACGAAACCAAATATTTCGTCAGTTTTAACACATTTGACATAGTAGAACTAGGAGATCTAGAATTTCTACAAATATTCTGTAATTTACTACATCGTTTTTTTTTTGTTCACCATAACCAGTTTTTCAGGCGCCACAAATAGATACATAACGCAACCACTTCGTTGCCCGATTTGTCGTGACCTCCTAGAATATAAAGTTTTCGCTATTCATATACAGCACAACAGAAAGGTTTAAAATGTATTGAGAAGTCCTATCTTATACAGGTTGTTAGGAAAAGTACTTCGTTCCTTTAATCCACGTGTGCTATAGGTAGAAAAGCAAGTAAAGCGTGTTAATTTTTAAAAAAATAAATAAAATAAAATGTTTTTTTAAACATTTATATATTTTTTTTATTGTTAATTAATGAAGTTTTTTTTTATTTTAATAATAATAACTAGTATTTATAATTATAATATTTTAATCTATCTATTGCGTTCTGAACTAGGGTTGAACAATTTTATGAAAAGATGGAAAAAAAAAACATTTTTTATTATTAAAGAAAAATTATGCACGCCTAACATACTTTGTTATACCTCTAGCACACGTGGTTTAAAAGAACGAAGTACTTTTCCTAACATTCTGTATACATAGTTTGTCAATGTTTAGTCAGAGACTAAATCATGGAATAGGTAAATAAATCACCAAAGAATTAAAAAAGACGCTATTTATAATATAAGTATTTTGGGGTACAAAAAAAAACATAACTCTATGTCCATCTATTTGTCTGCGGCATGACTTAAACAAAAACTACTGGACTTATTATAGAACAAGGCGTGCAGATGGGATTACTGGAAAATTTTCAAATTGGTTACAAGTGTAGTACAATAACATATTTACATTTTATTGAGTTTTTTTGTACGTACAGAAATGTAACTATTTCTTTAAGGCTGATTTGAATATTAACATTACATTACGCAGAAGAAAAGAGAATCAGGATATGAGGAGCTTTGAATATCTCTAAGATTTGATTAACTCTGTCTGGGTTATACTAAAACCAATCGCTTGATGTTTATCTTTAGCACAGAAGAAATAATGACTTACGGTCTTTTTTATCCAGAAACAAATTGTAACTGTTTTCTTTTTCTTTCTTCAGACGGCTTCGATATAGTCGTGAACGATTGCTTCGCACATAATGGGGCCACTAAAAAGATACAACTTATCGACGAATTGGGGTAAGTACCGACATTAGTAAGAGTTCAGTGTTTAACTGAAAATTGCCAGTGAAATCTAATGGGCGGATGACTGCATTAAAGGTTTTTAGTGAGAATTTCAATGTGAATGTTAAAGTGTTACAGCGGGAGTTTAGGACTTTCACGTCACGAGTCTAAAGTGAGAATTAAGTGAATAAATGGTTTTTAAACTATAATAGTAGTTTATGAAACTGGTAGGTACATAAAAAGGTTATTAAAAACACGAGTGGCAGTTTAAAAAACGAGCCGAAAGCGAGTTTTGTAATAGAACACGAGTGTTTTAATACCTAGTTATGTATAGTTTCGTACCCTACTTTATCTAAACTCATGCCTACTAATCTGTTTTTATATTTTTTATAAGTTTGTCGTCAGCCATTTTTGATTATTCTTGTAAAAGCTTGTTCTGAAAGTGTTCGTAATTTCCGTCGTTATTTCCAGAATGTCAGATGAAGTCAAATATCATTCATCACCATCCATGTTATCAGTAATTTTAGGGTAAAATAATTATTTTGACCCATAAAACCACCATACCTAAGTAATAAATACATTTCCTCGAAAACTATGGCGCAACAAACAGTTCATCCATTTACAGACCGAGTCCAACCAACGCGCCGTAAGCCATAGACAATACCTGGCCGAAAATAAATTTTAACTGTAACCTCGTTACTATTTTGTATGCATTGGAGAACATTATATAAAAACCTCATTGGTATTTGATATTAGACCTCAGACACGGCTGTATGGGCTATGTTCCCTTTGCTTTCCTAGTTAGTATCACATGTACTGTAATCTCAGAAAAAGTTTTTTTATAGCATTAATTATGTTGTTCGGAGACATACCTATACTATAATTTAATTTTTTAGACGTTCATGAAAAATATTTTTCATTATGTCAGTAGTTTTTTTTGAGTTCTTAATGAGGATTTTACGATATGAGGTTAGATAAAAATAATTTATTTACTTTTTAATAAATTTTGGGTAAAAATACCGTGTGCTTAAGACACCTTGGAATAGATTTAGGCAGATTACATATTTATTGTTGTTGAAAAACGCTTGTACTTTTCCACAAATTATATTTAATATTACACTACCCAACCGGTTTCGCAATATAAGCATCATCAAGAGCTTTTATATTAAAGTAAATATATATTTTCAAACAATGTTTGTATTGCTATAATAAGTTCCAAGTGCCGACAAGCTCAACAATCAACTTCCCACATATTTATTGACGAAACCGTCCATTGTGAACGGATTACTTAACCCAGTATGCTCTTTTCCAGATGCCCAGTGGACGACAAACTGATCTCCCGTTTCCGCGGTTCGTGGTCGGAGACCGGGGTCTTTGAGACGCAAGTCTACGCTTATATGAAGACATTTCGGTTCACTGGATCGCCCGCCTTGTACATAGAATGCGACGTCCGGATGTGTCACGGACGATGCCCGGTTAGTACAGAAGTAAGCTCGGACAGACCCTATCTTATCCTATTGATGTGGACACATACATGAAGTGACTAAAGGACCGATAGCGGTCCTTTGATTTTTAAAATTATTGAACCGTAAGTCATTGTATAGCTGCTGGAGTACCTTCCTTATGTGTGTCGTGCTATAGCGGCGCAAGAACGTACGCCCTCCCGCTACAGGTCAGTGTGGATGGTCTCGCGACGTAAGGAGGGCGTATTTTTGATACAAATGAAGAGAAGTGAGAAAATTTTACGTTTTGTGCTTCAAAATGATGTGGAGCATGTTGGTAAGTATATTATTATATCTGTAATACACTATAATAAATTCGGAACTCACAATTATTACGCTGTCTCTATGTTTGTACGAGTATGTCACTTAGTTTAAGTGCCTAACTACTAAACAATTTTGAAATGGTTTTCCAGGTGCGCTATTTTTCAGTTTTTATATAATTTTTCTATACACAATAAAACAATTTAATAAAAAATAAATAATATTCTTTTTGTCTTTCATTAAAAAATAATAAAGTTTCATGCATTTAAAAAGAAAATAAATGCTAGCAACTTAGTGAAGCCGCGATAAGTTCCGATTTAATCACAGGACAGATAATTCGGATGTAATGTTAGATTCAGAATGTTAGTAAAAGAATTGAAAAAATATATGATATACTGCAAAATATCTGGAATGATGTGCTGGGATTAGAATTTCAATTTTTATCAATTACTTTGACTAAATAAATAGCAAAACAAGGTCCAAATTAGGACTATTTAAGATCCGATTTAATTAATTAATAATTTTATAAGAGTAACTGAAATAATTTTTGATTTCCGTCCAAAATAACAAAAAACTTAAGAGCCGTTTAGCAAGCGGATTGTGAATAAGCCGCCTTTTTCAAATTAATCGAAACAGAATACTTAAATTCAATATTTGCTCAATAGTTATCCTACAAAACCTTATTACGTATGTATGTATTGTCTAAATTGTCATCACAAAGTATCCATTGGTTTCTGTGAATTATAAAATTAAAGTTTTAAATTTTGAATTGAAGTGTTCTGTTTTGATTAATTAGAAAAAAACGGATTTTTTACAATCCGCCTGCGAAACGACATAAGTTTTTTGTTAGTTTCGAAGAAAATCTAAAATTATTTCAGTTACTTTTGTAAAACTTGGAGTTTTTTAGAGTTTTGCAAAATAAAATAATATAACAAAAAGGTTTTATGGAGATAACTTTAATTTTTACTCCAAACATTACAAGAGTGCATAACTAGCTAGATAAGATCAATTATAAAATAATTTGAAGCATGACAAATATGTTGAAAAAATTGTCTGGACTTGTCTCTGTTTTTTTACTACTGTTAAAATTAAAGGTAAATGTCATAAAAAATATAAATAAATTCAATCAAGTATCTATATAACTACGTGTAGGTACATAAAATAAACGTCATATGCCTTTGATAATTAATAATCCCGGAATAAAAGTAAGGTTTTAATTAGATTATACCACAGTATAAGGATTATACCACAGTATAAGGATTATACTGTGATTACACATCACCATCAAAAAGTAAGTATCGTGTGCCATCACAGTTAATTTATAAGTCCGGACGCTGGCATGTCTTTAAACCTATTGGCAGTTCTAACTGTCACATCACCGCCATCAAAATTGTTTACAAATAGGGATTTTCAAGGGCAGGTGACTGCTCACACTATCTATATTGACAATAATAATCTTTTTTAAGATCGATCTTTATAATGTCCGCATATCTGTAGTGAAGTCTTCATTTGTGCTCTCTTTTCAGATGAGCAACCATCAACATCATATCCAGATAAAAGTCTCGGACCATCGCCACTCACAATTCAGCAGCACAGAGTAATAGATGAATTAGAAAATATAGGGTACACTAGTGATGATCTCTACCAAAGTACAATTCGACCGTCAGATATAGAACCTCAGATACCATCAACATTACCTGAAACATCAATATATCAAGAAACTAGTACAAATAAGTTGCCAAACGTGACTTCAGGTGAACTAACAACAGTAATACCAGCACCGGATACAAATAGGCAAAGTAAAGTGAAAATTAAGCAAAATGAAACAGAAGAATCAGCTATATGTGAAATGGAAAACTTAGGCTACGTTGGTGACATTCTTTGCCACAATACCTTGCAAGAAGATGTTCCTATGTTTTCGCACTCTACGCCGTTGTCGATATTTAATATAACAACTTACGAAAAAGACACAGAGAGCATAGAAATTTTAAATACAGAAATCGATGAACAGCTAACACCACTATTTACGCCTATACCATCTGTCCAAATTGTAAGTCCTAGTCTCCTCGAAACATCCAACCCTGTCTCCAAATGCAACGAAAAGAACAATGAAGACAATGTATCCTTGCAAAATAAAAATGATGAAAATGTTGATCAGGATGTATCTAATAATGATCCACATTATGCTCCGCCAGATTTAGAACCTCAGCTAACACTGAGACTATCTGCAATATCAACCTACCAAGAAACTATCACAAACAACACACCAAACACAGCTCCAAACAAATTACCAGCACCACCTGACACAAATAGCGGAAACGAAGCCAAAACCAAGCGTAACAAAAGAAAAGCATCAGATAAATGGGTTAAAAATGTCAGAAAAGCGAAAAGAAACAAGGGCTTAGAATATACATCAACGACAGGACGTTTAGTGACTGGAAAAAATGCATGATGATAGAATCACAATGCTGTAAGCAGGCTTGCCACTTGAAAATTGAAAATGAGAAAAAACTTCAAATTTTCAAATCTTTTTGGGACTTAGGAAATATTGAAAGACAGAGAGACTTTATTTCTTCAAATGTGAAGTCCAATAATCCTACTGAAACTCGTGTGGTAAATTCAAGAAGAAAATATACGCTGGAGTATAGTTTTACTATCAATGGTGAAAAAATAAGCGTCTGCAAAAATTTTTTCCTTAAAATTTGAATGTAAGTGAAAAAATGGTTCTATAGCAGTTCATAGAAAAAGCACGTCGCGGTGTAGGTCAGATTCAATCGCCTGACAAACGAGGGAAACACGTACCTAAAAACAAATATGATGAGGATAAAATGAAATTTGCAAACGATCACATTGATTTATTTCCAGCCGTTCCATCACATTGGTGCCGAAAAGACACGAAAAGAATATATTTGGAACCCACACTCAATAAAGAAAAAATGTTCGAGCTGTATGTAAAGCACTGTAAGGAACACAATAAAGAAAATGTTTGCAAAACGGCCTACAAGGAGTTGATTTTGCAAAAAAAACATAAGTTTTCATAGACCAAGGAAAGATCAATGTTGGTGCCATAAATATGAGCAGTTGTCGGAAGAAGAACAGCAAAAAAAACAAGAAGAGTATGAAGAACATATAAACAGAAAAGATTATGCAAAAGCGGAGAAACCAGCTGATAAATTGAGAGCCAAATCGGATGAAAACATTATAGTCTGTACATTTGACTTTGAGGCTGTATTATATTGTCCCTTGGTCTTAGGAAAACCAGTTTTTTACAAACGTAAATTAGGCAGCATGAATTTCACCGTCCATAATTCTGCAACTAAACAAGGATATTGTTATTTTTGGCCTGAATATGAAGGCAACAGAGGTGCCAGTGAAGTATCAACATGCTTGCATCACTACATAACGAGCCTTTCTAATAAAGAGCACATTATTTTATACTCTGACTGTTGTCCAGGACAAAATCGCAATTCAATCCTGGTTTCAATGTTGTTCTCCATTGTTTCCTCACAGGATAATTCAATACAAGTGATAGACTACAAATTTTTAGAGCCTGGACACATGTACATGGAATGTGATAGTATGCATTCCACTATAGAAAGTGCATCAGAATATGCAAAAATTTATATTCCTTCTGACTGGCATAACGTCATAAAATTAGCCCGAAAAGATAATCCTTACGAAATCAAGTTGATGGATCACAATGACTTTATAGATTACAAGAACGTTCGTGATGCAACTATTCCGAATGTGATTAGATCCACTGATGGTTTTGTCTTAAAGTGGGGAAATGTGAGGTGGTTGCAACTTAGGAAAGACAAACCAGAGTCGTTGTTTTTTAAAAATGACTACTGGGAAGAGTTTAAAGAGGCCAAAATAAAGAAACCAACAAGAAGATCTACCGTAACATCCAGCATTCCACCAAAAATGTATTCACAACAAATATCCATAAAACCTGTTAAACATAAGGACTTGATTGAAATGTGCCGTGATGGAACGATTCCAGAACTTTACCATGGCTTTTATAAAAGTTTGCCTGTTTCCAAAACCCACCATGATAATGACTCGCATGTAGACGCCAATGGAGATGATGATGAGATGGCACTTTCAGTGTCCAAAGACTCGTTTTTAAAACGACGTCCAAGAAGGAAAAACTAATGTTTAAATTTATCACAACGTTTTAATTTCTATAAGTCTGAATAAAAGGCTGTTTCTCAGGGACTAGTTATAGATGTGTTACTAAATATTTTGATACTAAAAGTATTTTCTTAGACGTTTAAATTTTGAAAATAAAAAGCTGTTTTAATTTTAAATGTTTAATTTTTTATATAAAGTGTATAAGCCAGTTGAAAGGCTGTTTCTTAATGTTTAATTTTTGATACAAAATATATATTGTTGAGTTTTATGAGTATTCTTTTCATTTTAAGTAAATTTAAGAGCCATTTAGTAATAATAATTAATAATAACTGTTGGTAATAATTCAGCAAATTTTGAATTTAAAATTTCAGTTTTGTTTAATTACAAAAAGGCGGATTTCTTATTATACACCTGCTAAACGGCTCTTAATATTGATTTGAAAATAAGCTAATTATAATAACAAGTTTTTATTGTTTTATGACCAAATGTTTATGTTTTAAAAAACAATAAGTTTGTACGAGTATTCAATTTTATAATAAACTGATTTGAAATGTTTTATTTTTGAAGCACGTTTTTTAATATTACCTACCCTCAAAGCATTTTCCAATCATACGCCTTACGTAAAACGGAGTAAAGAAACCTAAGTCGTTAGACCAGAGAGGCGTATAAATAATTTAAAAAAATATTTATCTTTAATATGGCTTAATAAACATTTATATAGTGACACTTAGTTTGCAATTAGTAAAGTACATAAATAAAATAATCAAGATTCCCAATATTATGGTTTTTGTTTTTACGCCCGAAAATTTGTATGACGATTTCATATAAAAAATGTCTTGGTCTGAACATTATCGCTGAGCTAAGGAGGCGTAGCTACGAAAACTATCCTTTAAAATGAACTAATCATACAACTGAATGTATGTAAATTACTGCTTCTTATGTATTACACGTCACGTAAATTATCGATAAATTATGTCAAATAATGAAAAAGATATTCAGTTTTTTGTCTCTCCTGTAAAGTAGCCATTTCGGGGATGCGCCCCTATGGCATGAAGCCCTCGATATGGTCAAGGATAGGTTACTTGGTGAAGAAGAAAAGAGGAAGAAAAACAGAAGTAAAGAAGACAAATATTCTCCTAATGCTTTTCTGTGTTACACCTGCGGGAAGCCTGGACACAAGAAGTTTGAATGCAGATTGAATAGAAGTGGATTTACAGGACTAGGAGTTTCAGGACAAGGACATGGTCGTGGATTTACAGGACCAGGGTTTTCAGGACAAGGTCGAGGACATACAGGACCAGGGAGAAGTAATTATCAAGAAAGTACATTTCAAGGAAGTGCCTACAGAGGAAGAGGACAAACAAGAGTATTCCGAGGAGGACGTGGTCACAGTAGAGGAAGATCTAGTAGTTGTGGACATTCATATCATGCTGAAAGCTCTAATAGTGGACGTGTAGCTTTTAATGCAGAAAATCAAAGTGAAAACAGTGCGGGTAGTGAGTTTACAGAGTTTGTGATTGATTCAGGGTGTTCCGACCATTTGACAAATAACAAGGACTTATTTGTGGACTATATCGAGTTAAAAAACCCTAAAAACATTGCAGCGGCAAAGAATGGAGTGACTCTGCAAGCAGTTGGTGTTGGTAACATTGAGATGCAATGCTACGTAGGTAGGAGATCCGTGGACTGTACCATAAAAAATGTTTATTATGTTCCCGAGTTGAGGAAAAATTTGTTATCAGTGTCTAAAATGGAGGCAGCAAACTTGACTGTAACGTTTGAAAGAGGTAAGGTTAAAATTTTTAAATACTCAAGTTTGATCATGATCGGTAACCAGGACAATTCCTTGTATAAAATTCAAATGAAAAGTAATAAACCAAATGTTGGTAATTGTTTATTAACTACAGGCAGTGCTCAATTATGGCATAGAAGGTTTTGTCATTTGGGAATGGAAAATTTAAACAATTTGGCAAAAAAGGATATGGTAAATGGGTTGAATGATTTAAAAAACGGTTCTATTGAGCATACATTATGTAAAACATGCATATTGGGTAAAATGACTCGACAACCATTTAATAGGACAGGGTATAGAGCAAATAGGCCTCTTGAACTGGTTCACACAGATGTTTGTGGCCCCATAACACCTGTGAGTAGAGAAGGATATAAATATTTCGTAACCTTCATTGATGATTACACACATTTTGTCATGGTATATCTAACGAAACAAAAATCTGAAGTTTTTGAAAATTTCAAAGATTATTATTATTATGCTGTTAAACTTTTTAATTGTGACTTATTAAAATTGCGCTCTGATAATGGAAAAGAATATGTGACTAGGGAATTTCATGAGTTTTGCAGGAATAATGGAATACAGCTTCAATATACAGTACCATACAACCCGGAGATGAATGCTGTAGCAGAACGCATGAATAGAACTTTAGTAGAGAAAACAAGATCAGTGTTGCTAGATTCAAAAATGGACAAAGAATTCTGGGGAGATGCAGTGTTATACTCGGCTTATGTCACTAATAGAAGCCCAACGAGCGGAAAAGATAAAACTCCATCAGAATTATGGGAAGGAAGAAAACCTAATGTAATAAACATGCGTGTTTTTGGAAGTATAGCATAATATAATCATGTACCAAAGGCATTGAGACAAAAATTGGATAATACAGGAAGAAAAATGATTATGATTGGATATGCAATGGCAGGATATAGATTGTATGATGAAGAGACTAAAAGTGTAGTGATAGGAAGGAATGTAGTGTTTGATGAAAGAGAAAAGGATGAAAAAAATAATATGGCACAGATACCAATAGAGAACTTAACAGAACAACCGGAAGAAGAAATACCTGAGAAAATGATTAATGAAAGGACAGAATATGAAGAACAGAAGAAAAATACATCTGATAGAAGAAGTGAAATACCTGAAGAAAAGGAAGATGAATGTAGAGAAAGAGAAGCAGAAATGTCAAAAATATATAAGGAAAAGAAACAGGAAGAGAGCTTGGAAACAGGAAGAGGTAAAAGGAAAATACAGAAACCTATGTGGCAAAAAGACTATGTATTGGATCTTATTGATGAGGATAGCGATGAAACTTTTTATAGTTTACTCACATGTGGTGATAATGTGCCAGAATCTTATGAAGAAATCAAAAAAAGAAAGGACAAAAATGGTTGGATAAAAGCAGTTCAAGAAGAAATAAATGTTTTAAAAGAAAGTCAGACTTGGAAAGAAGTGCCCGAGCCAACGAACAAAAATTTTATTGACAGCAAGTGGGTTTTTACTAAAAAGAATATTGGAGAAAAAGATATTTGCAAGGCACGCTTGGTAGTACGAGGATTTCAACAAAAGGAAGTACTAGAAGATACATACTCACCCGTTTTAAAACTACAAACACTAAGGATTTTATTATCAGTGACTGCACAAAAAGATTATGATATACATCAGATGGATGTAAAGGGAGCCTTTCTTTATGGACGTATAGATGAGGATGTGTACTTAAAACCTCCACAAGGTGTCGATGTTAGAAAAGGACATGTACTAAAATTGACCAAATCTCTATATGGATTAAAAAAGTCACCAAAATACTGGTACGAACACTTTAATGAAACAGTTACTGACTATGGCTTTAAAAGATCTACAAATGATTATTGTTTATATTCAAAAGGTGAAATGTACCTGTTACTATATGTAGATGACCTGTTGATTATTGGACCTGACAATGAAGAAATAAATATATTGAAAAGGTATTTAAGTGAAAAATACAGAATGAAAGATATGACTGCAACAACTTTGAACTATCTGGGGATTTCAATTAAAAAGGAAAATGGAGAAATTCATATTGACCAAATTAAATACTTGAAAAGAGTTTTAGATAAATGGGGTATGGCAGATTGTAAAGGTTGCACAACACCTATGGATTCTAATTTCAAATTAGACGAGTCAGAAGTAGATATAAGTTATGAACCCAAATGTAGATCACTTATCGGTTCCCTGATGTATGCTACAGTAGGATCTAGACCTGAGTTAGCTATGCCTATATACTATTTAAGTAGATTTCAGAGCAAACCAAACAAAAGTTTATGGCAAGCATTAAAACGAATATTACGTTATGTAAAAGAAACAATAAGTTACACTTTGATCTATAAGAAAAATAATTGTAAATCTCCTTTGATTGGTTATGCAGATGCAGATTTTGCAAGAGACAGTGACAGAAAATCAACTTTAGGATATATATTTAAATTGTTTAATAACACTATAATTTGGAAATCAAGAAAACAAAATACAGTTGCGTTAAGCACAACTGAGGCTGAGTTTGTGTCACTATGCGAAGCAACAATGGAAGCTTGTTGGTTGAGAAAGATTTTAATTAATTTAAACATAAACCTGAAATGTATTCCGATGTTTGAAGACAATCAAAGTACCATTAAAGCTATTTCAAATTATGATCAGAAAAGATTAAAACACATGGACATCAAATATAATTTTATTAGAGAAAAGTTGGAACAAAAACTAATTAAAGTAATATATGTTAGAACAGAGGAACAATTAGCAGACATTTTAACTAAACCTGTAACAAAAAATAAACTTGAACATTTTGTAAGAGAAGTTGGATTAAATTTAGATTATTAATATTTTTTTTGATATGGATGTTGTTCAGAATTTTGAGAGTTAAAATTTGTTTTATGGACGTTGTTCAAATTTTAGAATATTGTCTGTTTTGGTTAATGTTTTTTGTAAGGAAAGTTTGTATGAACATAAGGATATCTTTTAATTAAAGTTGAAATTGTAAATTTGAGGAAGTGTTATAAAGTTGCAATTTTACAATTTCAAATAATGTTGTCTGTGGTCTTTTGTCTGTGTTGTCTCTTAAAAAGTAAAGTGTCAGTCTGTGTAAAAAGGAAGGTCGTTTTCAGTGTTTACATTCTCTTTGGTCGTTTTTGGTCTGAGTTCTGTATGTGATAAAAATGTCGAATAAACAGAAATATAAAGTAGAATGCTTTCTCATTTAATAAATAACATGTTTCACAATTAAAAACTAACACATAACAACATTAGCCGATGTAAACAAGCGAAGGCAGGCCCCTAACAACACCTACGCCTGTCTTCTATATATAATGTATTGAGACAAGTCTTCGCTTATGTTATTACGGTTTAGTTACAGTTCACTTGGTCACCTACTTTTTACATAAAATCCGGAAGTATCACTCACGGACAACGCCCTTGTAAGCGAAGGCAGGCATCTGACCAACTAGCTCGAAATTTTAATTAACCACCATCTCTCAGTTGGCCACCATTCTGTTATGGCCTTCGTTCATCGTCCATTGCTAGCTCTACCTTTCAAATAACTTAGCTTATACTTACTTTATGTCATTTACAGTCTCAACCGTGCCACTGGCGCAATATGAAGAGCGTCAAAAAGCGAGCCATCACGAGCGAGGCAGAGACCGCAAGCGTCGCGCCTCGTCTTTCCGAGAACATCTCTCTCTTCCAATCTCTAAGGGTTCTACAAGAGGGGGAGGAGGATTCTGAGTTCACTTCAGCTAAGAGTGGTACGTGTTATTTAGTTGTAGAGGTTTCCTTCGATCAAATGTGAGCGAGATAGAAAGAGCGAGAGTCGAGCCGAAGTTGTCTCTTATTATAACAATAATCTTTTTCAATTACTGGGAGTGATCAGCGTGATAAGTGTGATTAAGGGTATATAATACCTCACTTCGCTTCGCATGATCCTGTTTTATACCAACAAATACTGCAACAATCACTCTAAAATTAATATATGATAAAGTTGATGACTAATGCTATGTCCATGCTGTTGTGAAAACTTGATTCCATTAATTTTTCTCGATAGAAAAAAATTACGAAGTTACCTCCAAACTGTACAATAAACCGATAACATTAAATGAATACTTGAAATTAGATCTGAAACTTTGCATAATATAACTGATATTAGTATAAAGCAGCTGCAGACTGTTTTTCGAGATAACTGATGTTTTTGCGTGCGCGGCATCTGATTGGAGTAGGATAGACAGTTAAAAAGCAGAAGCGTTAGAGCAGGACTGCGAATTGAGGTATTATGGGCCCTTAACTGTGGAGGTTTTTATAAACAGTGAGCGAGACAGAAAGTGAGCTGTGAGTGAGAAAGTGGCTTGCTGAGAACATCTCTCTTTTCCAGTCTTTGAGGGTTCTGCAGGAGATGAAAGAGGATTCTGAGCTTATTCAGCTGATAATAGCAAGTGTAATTTTACCGTGGAGGGTGCCGTCAAAAGCAAGCGATGACGAAAGAGGCCAAGCGAGCGTCGATTCGCGGGCTGCAACTTGACCACCTCTGATTTAGGAATAAAATTAAACTTGGGCACAACAAAGTATTTTTTTTAAAGCTTTTCTTTTTAATTTTTCAGGAGCAATAGAAGGTCAAACCTGCATGAAAACCTCAGCTCTATCCGCCATGTTGGCTTCAGGCGGAGTCTTAGTAAGTGCCTTAGTAGGCGCTTTGATAATAGCAGCCAGGGCTTTACGTACTAGGACCAGGGATCAACCGTTGCACGCATACGTGCCGCATAAAGGACGGATAAAATAGACTTTATGTTGTAGGAGATAAGATTAGTTTTAGATTGATCTGATCATGCGGGTTGATGAAGAGCAACTTTATTGTCGTCGTATTTAGGGCCGTTTTAGATTAACAGAACTATGTATTTATGCTTTTATTATAGCAATCATAACGTATGTGACGTATGGGGAACAGATAAAATAACTCTTATGGTTTACAAGATTTGTCTTAGAATTGTAGCGTCACTGCAGATTTTACTTGAGGTTCTGTTTGATGAAAATCAAAATACATATTTATTTTCGTAGATAAAGCTTTACACATTAGGGTGGAGCGATTTTTGCCTTTTTTGGATTTTCCTTTGGGCAGGGTGCGGAAAAGTTGCTACAAGAAAACAGATAAATAAAAAAAATAGTAAAAAAAATATCTTTTAATGCTCTGTACTGCCCCAAGGGGGTTGAAGTTTAACAAAATGAATGAAAGGAAAAAAAAATATTTTTGTTTTTAATATTTTTTATATTTGTTTTAGTTAAAACCATATAAAGTATATCACATAAAGATAATCACAAAAATACTCGTCCATTCACAAGTCTCAAATTAAATAAAAACTGTGCAAATTAATAGAATTTCCCATTTGAGGCATTTTTATCACATTTTTTTTATCTTACGACTTCGGAACGCAACAGAATTTTCATGATATATTTTTTGTAAATTACTTACACAAGGACTTAACGGAAAAAAAAAATAAAAACAAAATTTTTGTTTTCATTTCATACATTTTTCTAAACTTCAACCTCCTTGGGGCAGTACAAAACATTAAAAGATATTTTTTTTGCTATTTTTTTCATTTATCTGTTTTCTTGTAGCAACTTTTCCGCACCCTGCCCAAAGGAAAATCCAAAAAAGGCAAAAATCGCTCCACCCTATTACACATATTTGTCGCAGGGGCAGCAGCTTAAATCAACTTTTGTTGTGCGCGTTTTAGTTTTAAGTTAAAGTTGCGCATTGGTGCAATATCAAATACTTACTAATTTGATATTTATGAAAATGGTTTTTAATTGGTTGATCTGAAAATCGTTGGCACCAAGTGCAAATTTAAGTTCAGCTGGAAAAAGCAAAATACACTTTATTTTTAGAAGGATTAGGGTTAATTAGGGTATTTGAGATATGTTCAATAGGATTGCATTTTGAAAGTCTTTTTGCTAGGCTATTTTACCGCAAAAAGAAAAGTAAGTTATTTATCATAAAAAACGATGGTTTAAATTATTTATTAGAAGCATTTTTCTTACCTTTGCTTGCCATAACATACTCAATTACAAACTGTTTACATAAAAATTTCGCAACACAGGGGAAGACGTGATTATATTAAGTAATTGTTTATTGATAATCATATTTTTTATATTCTGCACTGTGAACCACATTTTCATGTAGCTTTCTGTTAAAGAATGGTATAAGTTGTGTACGTAGGTAGTTCACGATACTCTTTTTTAGAACTTTCTGGAATATTTATTTTTAATGTTTACGTATTTTTTTATTTTTTTTATTATTATTTAAGTAAAGTGACTGCTTGAGAGGATTTATATTTTTATAAGTAAAATATGTCTCCTCCGGTTTGTCCATAGATTTATAGTTTTTGTGATAAAAACATAGACCAACGTCTAGCTTAGCTTAGAAGATAGAAAAATATTTATTTTTACCTTTTTTACTCAATAATAATAATAATAAGGCTTGTAAATATTAATATCGTTAAGGTTTTTTTAACTGATTGAGAATGCTCATTTATAAGTTCTCTGTGAATATAAGAAATTAAAACATAAATCTAGAACGTTAATGTGATCTTTTTTATACTGCAGTATTAAAATTAAGAAAACTTAGTTTTTATATAAGAATAATAAAGTTCCAAAATATAAATAAACTCGTCTTTCTTCTCCTTTTTACCAACTAAAGGTTGTAAGAATTCATAATAAAACAAACTGTAATTATTTAGGAACAAATGTATAATAAAAATTGCACTGAACACAACATAGTTAAACTAAGTACGATAGACTTATTCTAAATTAACGATTCAACACACAAACCCCGGGAACGGCACTATTTTTATTCTCTACTATGACAATGTTTAGGATACTGATTTGTTCTATTAAACTATAACTAAAAGCATTTTAAATGAAAATAAAATAATAAAATACTGTTTACAATTTGTACAGCTTATTCCAATAACAAAATATGGAGGTATTTTATAAAAATATCAATTATAAACGTATACTTAGAAATCCTTGTCATGGATGTTTGACTATTTTATTTTTGCGATAATTTCGACGCAGTTATAAAACGATACATTTTATAAAATAATTGTAAAATTACGTATCAGGAGTTTGATAAAATAACTAAGATTTAACAAAAACGATTTGGGATAAATTCGCAAGGTTTTCTATAAAATAATTCGATACAATGACAGCCTTCTAAATGAACAAGGGCGCTCTTTTATTTATTCAACTAAATTTAAACTAGAGCCTCAATTAAAGAACAAATTACACAACATATATTTTTTCTGCTTACATACATATGCTAGCTCAACTTGAATCAGTCGGTACCAGGACCGAAACACAGCATTTAAAAAAAATACTTATTGATAGCTTAAACTTAGTATGCCCAAAAACTCTTTTGCTCTTTATACCAATTGACTTGGGTTGGGTTTAAGGATGTTGTAGACTTAAATACGTGTATGATAAATTCGAATTAAGGAAGTTAAAATCGTATTTAAACATAAAAGAAAATTAGATTTATGTTTTTGGTTTATAAGAATTATATTTGTGTTTTGTATGTAGCTCTGACAAAAGTGGAATTTATTTATGGATGCTGGTATTATTCTTTATCTGTAATAAACGAAGCACACTGAACCCGACAATGGTTGATGGGAAGAAATATAATATTAATAGCATTAGTTCATAAATTTCACTACTTACGAGTTGCCACTAAAAAGTTAAATAAAAAATCTTTCAAACCAAAAATCTAATTTTTATTATTTAAACAGAGAACAATTATAAAACTACTAACATTCAAATCAAATTTCAGTAAGAATCAATACAATATAAGGCCGTGTGATCTTTGTAAGGTTTGGTAAAAAACAGACATTGCAGACAAACAATTTAAGCCATAGTAAATATAAACATCTCGCAAAAATGGTGTCATATATATATATACGTATAAATAGGTCGCTTCACCCATCTTTAAGCAAAAAGCGGAGTAGTGGGGGAAAAAATCGCTTCGGTCTGCCAAAGACTTAGTCTTAGACACAGCCATTTTTAAGATTTTTGACGAACTCTACACCAAACCTCGCTAAGATCAGAATTTTTTGACGTAGGCAGGTTAAAAGTAGTAAATAATTTATTTAGTCTCACCTCCGGTGGGTAGTGTTCGTAAGATACCTTCAAGGTACTTTATGGCACCGTCTAGTATTTGCACTTCGCACTCCTTTAGAAGTTTGATGTTATTGCTGGAATCAGAAATGGATTCCAGTCAAGCTTTTTAGACAAATCGTGTGTAAACTGCACCAAACTTAATGGCGCTTCTGAAGTTTATCTATGTCTCCGGCTTTCATCTATCTCTGTCGTATATTTTTTATTTTCATCCTGCCGGACCTTACTTAAGACAAGGCTCCCTTTTCTTTTGTGTCGGAACACAGCAGCTTTGTTATTATAACCCGGAGACTGACTTTAGTAAAGCTGAAAATCGCGTGCGCCTAAATGCGCGCGAAATGATTCAGAATGACTTCCTTTTTAAAAGATTAAAATTTCATTAATTTATGTGGGTTAATTATGCAGATTTTAATATACTACGTTTTGTTACTGTCAGCATTTATTTTGGACATATAAAGCTGCTTTGGAGAAAAATTCAGAAATTTATCCAAAGCCCAAAAAATTTAATCTATCTATTGAACTTTATACAATTAGGCAACCTTTTCAATAAAACGATAAAGGTCTGAAAAAACATACATTTAATATTGTTCAGGTTTGTAGTTGACTCAGCATCCATCCATCCATCAGCCTGTTTCGTCCACTGCTGAACATAGGCCTTTCCAGGATTTCGTCACTCTTGGCGGTCCTCCTGGAAGAAATGCCCATACTCACACACGCTGGGCAAACGGGTTGGTGAGCGCGGTGCCGAAACCCTTGCTCCAGTGACGCCGCTGCCCGTCACCAGTCTGTTTTATATAAGGCCCGGCTATTGGGGATGGATATACCGCCATCCATCGGTCCCAGGCAATGGTGGGCCGCCTGGTTTTGCCTGAGAGCTGTCCTCTCACTCTCCCCCGAATAACTTCGGGAGGATTTGCGAGTAAGATGGTGGTACCTCCACAGTCGAGCCCGGCATTAGCTCTACCACCTAAGCATATTAATGCAAAATGTCTGCAATTTAGGGAGCCCCGTCTTAACTCAAGCGCCTTTAAGTTTGGCGCGAACTATAGGTAAGGTAGCGCTAGTACACAAAGAAGTCAATGTTTACGCCTCGGCCACGACTTCAAGCTTTGCGCGGCGCTTCTTGTGGAGCTTCTCGCTTTCTGAGAGCCTCTAGCGCTCTCTCGCTCTCTCTCGCGGGGAAGCGAGAAGCTCCACAAGAAGGAACGAGGGGTTAGGCCGTCTTTGAGGCTAGTTTATGTACGAAGGGAAAACTACACCACAAATAAACAGGACAACAACACAAAACAAAAACACGGACGTTTCACATGGCAAATGTTGCAATTTAGTGACTCACAGCATTGGTGATCAATAGATAATATCACTCTGTGGAGGATGCTAGAAAATTCCTAAAAGATTTATAAATTAATGGAATCCATTAAATAAAAACGACATGGCTTGACAATCTTTAAAATTAAATTAATAGAAAAAAAAGATAATGAAAAAATTACTAAAAGCAAAAATTATAAATAATGAAAATTTCATAGATAAATAAAAAGGACTTATACTCGTATAAGCCCATTTTCTCTGCCTTATAAAGGGTTGCGTGTAATACAACTGTGGCTAAATCATTTATAAATGCAAATGACGCAGTATAAATTAATCTATTCAATTTGAAGTCTTCTTACATTTTATTCTCCTGAAACTATAATAAGACAACGTTTAAACATTACTGTAAGAACGACGATCATTGTGTGTGCAGGTTTTTATCGTTTTTCTATTTCAGGATAACACCTCTCGTTAAAAATGGATATATTGGCCGTAAATAGTATCTTCAAATGAAACCACAGAATAAATAATAGTACTACAGAAGGTCCACTATTCAAAGACACATGAGTAAAAAAGCTACTCTCGCCACGCGGTAATAAAGTGTAATTCAGCTCGCACAGCGTTGCGCGGCTAAAATTTCGTTCACCTACGAGTACGAGGCGCCTCTCTTTCCATCGCATAACTATATCCCTTTTTAACCCACTGCATTAACCAACCGGGCGGGCCGCCGATGTAGTTGTACCTTCTTAGAGTACGATGCAGGCTCAACCGCCACACTGTTCATATCTAATTATACCTAAATATAGTCCAATAATATAAAGTCCGTGTGAGTCTAATTCATAATCACCAACCTCTCACACTTAGATCATACTGAAAAACTTCTTCCAAGAAACATAGCGGCGAAAATATATTTTCGCGTTTCGTTACTTTTTGTTAAACCTATGAATTTTGTATGTGCAGGTTTGGACCTCAAATTGGTTTAATTTTCATTTACGCGACCATGTTTATTTAAAAAGTTGTTAAGTATGATCAGTAGATTATGTAAGTTCATTTGAAGATGCCTATCCATTAACACCTGGTATATCTGCCCGCTTCTTCGTAGATAAAAATCAACTCACCTATGTACAGACAAACTATCTTCCTTTTGGTCCGCCTTCAAATACAGGGTCTTCAATAAACTGCACCTCGTTTGTAAGTATTTGTACGCTTTTCTATCTATTTCGGGGCCGACCGCCTCAGCACTTGATAGTTCTGAAGACACGAGGTCGCTTGGTAGACCGACGTTGGACCATTTCGTTAGCTCATCTGGAAATATAAATAGGGTTACTAAATAACTATGGCAACGAGAATAATTCATTTATTATAGCACATAACAAGATAGAAAAATGTTATAAATCACGGATGGGACTCGTACCCGTAGCTAGCAATACAATTTTGTCACTGCTTGATACATCAGTTAGTAATGCACATACAAAAGCTAACAAGGGCGTTGTGCCAAATCTGGGGCCTTATTGTCTAACTTCAGCATCTATATATCATACCCATGAGCCTGTTTCGTCCACTGTTGGACATAGGCCTTTCCAGGATTTCGCCACTCTTGGCGGTCCTCCTGGAAGAAATGCCCATACTCACACACGCTGGGCAGGCGGGTTGGTGAGCCCGGTGCCGAAACCCTTGCACCAGTGACGCCGCTGCCCGTCACTAGTCTGTTTTATATAAGGCCCGGCAATTGGGGATGGATATACCGCCATCCATCGGTCCCAGGCAATGGTGGGCCGCCTGGTTTATTTGCCTGAGAGCTGTTCTCTTACTCTCCCCCGAATAACCTCGGGAGGATTTGCGAGTAAGATGGTGGTACCTCCACAGTCGAGCCCGGCATCAGCTCTACCACCTAAATGTATCTTGATTGGCCAAAATTATGTGTGATTTCATTTGTAACCAATCACAATACATTTGAAAGCAATAGCGGTAGTTGTTGAAGTTAGACAATAAGGGGCAGGCCTGTTTCACTCCGCTACAAGAAGCTACAAGTATATCGGCGACCCGCCCGGCTCGGTAATTCAGTAGGTTAAGAAAAGATAGAGTTATGCGATAAAAAGAGAGGCACCTCGTAGGTGAATAAAATTTAACCCACGCAGCACTGTGCGAGCTGAACTGCACTTTATTGCCGCGTGGCAAAAGTAACTTTTGCTTTTGAAGAGTGGATCTTCCGTAGTACTGTTATTTCTTCTGTGGCCATATTCATGATGATGGGCTCATTGGAGTAGTTCTATATTAGACTCAGTATGTTGACAGGTCAGGACCAAGGATCAATGAGCTTCTCTGTAAAATATGAAAAATAAAATTTAGACTTCCTATACAAATTTAGACAAGGTTTCTTGAACAAGTATTCTGGCACAAAAAAAATACATATTTCGCAAACAGTGTTATAGAACCTTGGTCCTAACCATTTACCGAGCCTTCTCTATGAATTTGGCTATACAAACGAAAGTCACCTTATATATCGTAATAATAAGTTAAGACAAACACCTTACCCTGATTCATATTAAATATCCTAAGAAACGCCAACAGCTCCGCGCTGACCGGCGCATCGCTGTTGTAGATGGTGTAATGCGTTACACTAGCTAAGCCCAGTTTTCCTAGTAGCTGTAATCGCTTCTCTCGCAGCGAATCGCTGGAACTCACGCCTAAAGTCAGAGATAGGCTGTCGTATTGGTTGCCTGGATAGACGAATCTGTAATTTTCAAAACATTATATATTGTAAATAGACGTCAAAGATATTTTATTTTGCCAATTACATTTCAAAATTATACTAAATTGAAAATAATACATAAAATAACAACTCGAAAAATAAAACGACGAAAGTTTTAAATATTGTTAGACTGTCCGTACCGGCTCGGTAGCGTAAAGCCCCGCCAGAAGTAGTTAAAACACGCGATTTTTCAAAATTCAGTCTGTCTTATGCAAATATTAAGACGTGATAGAGAAAATCGAAGTTTATATTCGGATTCAGAACACAAATTTCTAAAATAGTTTCAGTAAATCGTTTCTGTGACAGAAAATTTCTACAATTTTGTTGACCAGTGTAATATTTAGAGTATATAAGGCGATTGACTTCGCTATAAAAAAACGCAAGTTTTATTTGGGTAGAACATTTCATTTTCACCGATTGTGTTTCGAGCAAATTTCTGTAGCTCTTTGTTGTTTGGTCTAAGATTTGAAACCAATAGGTAGTCATAAAAGAGTATTACATATATTTCCACTTTGTTAGACTGATATTTACTTAAATCAAATTAATGTAATTGAAATTGTCCGAGGTGACAGTAAATTCCTTAATGGAATTTGGATCGGGTTTTTGGATGATGTCTAAAGATATTAATTTTAGTTTTACGTTGTGTAAGAATCAAGCAAGTTTCTGGCGTGAGGCAAAGCAATAAATTAACTGGTGCAGACATGATAATATCACAGCGTTTAGCATCATACCAGTTTATTTTATTTAATAGATTTTACGTGAACAAAGAATCCGGAAGGAAATATGGTATGTTGGTGTTGTACCGATTTGAAACTGAAGTATTAATTATTTATTTATAAATTAATATTAAATTACTAATAACTAAACAAGTAAATAATAATAAGTATAACATAATATTACTATTTGTTAGTTTTTATTTATATTAATGAACAAATTGAAATAATATAAAGTAAAATATGCTGTATTTCGACCTCAGACTAACCTCAGACTAAGGAACCCAATTTCGGCCCCTTGATTCGCCTGACGACGACCCCACTGAGGGGTCGAAATATAGCACATTTTACTTTATATTATTTCTGTGTGGTTATTAATACAAATAAAAACTAACAAATAAAGCCATTTACTGGTTTTTTGAAGAAAATTATATTTATTAAGCTATAATATTAGTAGGTTATCTAAGTTCATTTATTATTGTCGTCTCTTGTAACAATTGACCAAGATATTTAGTTTTGAAAAAAGCAATATAGTTATACAAGAATTTGTATGAAACTTCGTGCCAAATTCAAAATTAACGGCAACCTTATGAACTAACGATTTTTAAATACATCAAGGAGAAAATTTAGCATTAAATGGAAAGTAAAATAAAGATATAGATTCACAACAGTTGAATTAATTCATAATATAAAATGAGAAATGCATCGCTTTCTGCAGCTCAAGTCGTATAAAACACATTAATATGCATGTGCATATGAGATAAGATATTATAGAAATTTTGTTAAGAGATTTTTTCCGAAACAAGGATAAAAATCAGTAAACCGTTGTATGTAACTACGAGAGGGTTTCAGTGGTGTCCTTGGTGAAGACCAATCAACACCTGTAGTCCCACTTTTCACTTACGTTTGTCAGTCGGATCGTAATTCTGATTATGAAGGTTTCCAGCAATCCGAATACTTAAGGGTTGCATCAATAAAACGGTAAATAGGTATGTCTGTCTGTCTGCAGCATAACGCAATACTGGCCAGTGGCTATTTACTCTGGCTAGTTGATATTTGGCACATACGTAGAGAATTAGATAGTTTGAGAAATGTGGTAGAAATAGGAAAGTTCTTGACATCATTCTACAAACATCGACTTTTTTAATATACTTCCTACATAGAAGCAATAAAACAGACAAATAACCAGATCCTGCTTAGACACTGTGATTCTATAAACACGCAATGTTGATTAAGAGGCCGCTCCGTATTTTTCGTCTGTTTGATGCGAAACATTATTTTAATTATTTTTCTTGTCATTGCTGCGATGTTTTTGTAATAATCAGGGAGATACACCAGTTCATATTGGCCATCTAAATGAAGACCTGAAATTTATTTGATTCAATTGTTTCTCCTTTACGCGTTATTTTGATAGTTAGATATTATGAATAACGATTCGGAGCGGGCTCGTACGTAATAAAATAACTCGCAAAAGAGAAATAATTCGATCAAATGAATTCTAGGCCTTTATTTAGACGGCCAATATGAAGTTGTGTATGTCCTGTCCCTAGTTCTTCCAAAAACGTCGCGATAAAGGCCAGAAAAATATTAACATATTGTTTTTGATCAAAGTTGTCGTCATCGCGAACCGGGCTCTTAAGTGTCCTTCATCGCGTCTATCACCCGTCATTGTGTCTTGGGATAATTATTTCCGCATTATCCCGTTAAACATCACTCTTTATACTTCAGTGGTTCGTGGTGCCCTTAAGTTCGGAAACCGTGTTATTAGAGCATGAACCTTAACCGATGGAGTACATGACACCGTCACTGTTGGAAGCAGGACAAAATGTAATTCTTAAAAAAAAGCTGGCCGCCCTTTGGCAAAACCTGGCAGGTTGTGTAGTCATGTAGTAGGAACTATGTAGTATGATATTTCATAAAATGAAAACACAACATAAAGACAGGTACAAAATGACATAACAGCTCGTAAGAGCACGCGTCTTTACATAACTTGTTTATGCAATTATTTTAATTAGAAACTACGATAAGATGCAATTAGAGAAAGATAGGCTTCATAATCACTGTGAACATGTTTTATTACGAACTGTCAGCCTACTTGCATATTTTAACCAAGGATTATTTGTATAAATACCGAGCACGTCCATAAAACAATTTAACAAAATTACAGTACAAGGAAATTAAAATAGTTATAGATTTTTTGGACCCTTCAGGATCCGTTAAGAATCTGTCGATCTGTCTGTCTATAAGGTGACTTTCGTTTGTGTAGCCCAATTCATACTGGAGACTCGGTAAGTGATCAGGAACAAGGTTCAATTACCCTTTCTCTGAAATACGCAAAATAAAATGTGGACTTCCTATACTAATTGAGTCGAGGTTGTTCTTGAACAAGTATAGTATTTAAATATATAGTATTATAACATTTTTCGTATTTCGCAAACGGGGTCATTGAAC
Organism: Ypsolopha scabrella; assembly: GCA_910592155.1. Lineage (NCBI taxonomy): Eukaryota > Metazoa > Arthropoda > Insecta > Lepidoptera > Ypsolophidae > Ypsolopha > Ypsolopha scabrella. The sequence goes on along the minus strand of OU342976.1, from coordinate 15,835,153 downwards.
CTTGGTCCTGAATACCGAGTCCTCAGTATGAATTTGGCTATATAAACGAAAGTCACCTAAGACGGATTGAATGGAGCTACAGAACTGATTTCGAGGGTTTACACGATCTGAGAGCTTGTACGAGTATTAATCGTATACTGGACTTTATCTTTGTAATTCTTACAAACATAGAGTTCAGTTTAGTTCAAAACTTTATTAACAGATGAAGTATCGGGTAAAAATTTGTCGTTAATAACAAAATCCGGTCAAGTGCGAGTCAGACTCGCATACCTAGGTTTCCGTAATTAGACAGTTTAGGGAACAGTCAGGAAAAAAGTATTTAAAATCTTGCCCATAACTGTTTATGATAACTAAAAAAAGAATTGATTTTACCACAAAAGAGAGACACAAATATTTTTATACCGTACTCGAAATAAAACTCGAGGATAAAAAAAAACATTGTGAATTTCTCAACCGCTATAGTTTTCCTCTAATCTTTATATAATCCCAAATGACCATGATTTTTTTCGGTCCACCAATTTTGGAATTAAGGGGGGGGGGACATGCATTTTTTTGTGGTATTTCAAAGATTTTTCGAAATCGGTGCCAGTAATTATAGCGTAAGTATATATTTTTTTATAATTAGCTCTTTAATATCTACAATTTGATACCCATATTGTATTTTTAGGGTTTATTTTTTAATTTTCTCACTTTTGTATTGGAAATATTTTCAACGTAAAATTTTTCAATTTTTTTACACCATGTTGTTAAGGCATGTGTATGCTATTTTGAAGCAAATTTCGAATCTTCACCTTTAACGGCGCTAAAGTTACGAGGCTGTGTGTGACGGACGGACGGACGGACGGATAACGGAGTCTCACCAGAAAGGTTCCTTTTACCTTTCAGGTACTACGGAACCCTAAAAACCAAGTACAGACATAATTAGTAACAAAGGTATAATACAATAATTACCTATGTATTTTTTACGATTGAAATTGATAAACATATTTATACCAGTGTTGATAACTGAAAAGCATTCCGGCGTGATGTTTTGATTTCCTTTCTGGCGTGGAAACTGTCATGAAGTGTATTCAGCCACGCTTGGATGACTGCGCGTGATCATTTCGTGTAGCCTCTGGCCAAGATTTCTTGTTTGTTTATTTGTAAATACCGCGTGTTATTTAAATAAATAACATTGTTTTATGATTAAGAAAGCGCATTATTCATTTTATATTAATTTATTATTGCTTAGTTCATTAACTCGTTTTATTAGTCATTTGAAGGCGCGCGGCGTTTTAAATACTGTATTAATAAGTTATTTTATTGTTTTATTGGTGACATATGCTGGTAAACATATTTTAGATGATCTTTTATAGCAGCGGTAGGCCGATAGCGCAGTCGGTAGACCTCTCAACCCATCATGTCTGAGTTTGATAAGTGTACATTTTTTCAAAACAACTTTCCAGTTAAAGCGTATTAATCCATCCATCCATCTATCAGCCTGTTTCGTCCACTGCTGGACATAGGCCTTTCCAGGATTTCGTCACTCTTGGCGGTCCTCCTGGAAGAAATGCCCATACTCACACACGCTGGGCAGGCGGGTCCGTGAACGCGGTGCCGAAACCCTTGCAGCAGTGACGCCGCTGCCCGTCACCAGTCTGATTTATATAAGGCCCGGCAATTGGGGATAGATATACCGCCATCCATCGGTCCCAGGCAATGGTGGGCCGCCTGGTTTTTTTGCCTGAGAGCTGTCCTCTTACTCTCCCCCGAATAACTTCGGGAGGATTTGCGAGTAAGATGGTGGTACCTCCACAGTCGAGCCCGGCATTAGCTCTACCACCTAACAAGTATTAATGTATTCTTTATTTTTTTTTCTTTTAAGACCATTTAAAAGATTCCGTTCCGTACCATTAGGTGGTAGTGCTGATACCGGGCCCGACTGGTAGGTACCACCACCTTATACTCGCAAACACTCTCTAAGTCAGGGATGGCGAACCAATGGCACGCGAAAAAGTATCTCAGGCACGCTACCAATCGAAACGGTTTTTTTTTGGTAGTTTTTGACGAGTTTTGTGTTGTTATTATTTAGTTTTATTATCTTACCATCCATCCATCCATCAACCTGTTTCGTCCACTGCTGGACATAGGCCTTTCCAGGATTTCACCACTCGTGGCGGTCCTCCTGGAAGAAATGCCCATACTCACACACGCTGGGCAGGCGGGTTGGTGAGCGCGGTACCGAAACCCTTGCACCAGTGACGGCGCTGCCCGTCACCAGTCTGTTTTATATAAAGCCTGGCAATTGGGGATGGATAGACCACCATCCATCGGTCCCAGGAAATGGTGGGCCGCCTGGTTTTGCCTGAGAGCTGTTCTCTTACTCTCCCCCAAATAACTTCGGGAGGATTAGCGAGTAAGATGGTGGTACCTCCACAGTCGAGCCCGGCATCAGCTCTACCACCTTACCAATGATCACTAAGTCAAAGTTATTCGAAGGCACGTATTTCTTTAGAAAAAATGGCACGTCGATCCATAAAGGTTCGACATCCCTGCTCTAAGTTATTCGGGGGAGAGCAAGAGGGTAGCTCGGACCAGGTAGCCCACTGATTAGTCCACCAGGGTAGGTACCCTATTGCTGACCCTTATAAAAGTGACTAGTGATGGGCAGCGGTGTTACTAGTGCGAGGTTTTCGGCACCGCGCTGACAATCCCGCCTGCCAAGGGTGTGTGAGGCATTTCTTCCAGAAGGACTGCCAAGAGTGTCAAAATCTAGCAGTGGACGAATGACGTACCAAAAATAATAAAAATCAACATTGATTCAACGAAAAATTTGAAAGAGCAATTTTTTCGCCAAGCTACCCTTATTTCAGTTAATTAGATTTATTGTTAAGTGACGCAGATGAAAGGTTCCTATTTACTTATCGGCACAAAACCTTTATAGTAACGGTTCCTTACCCATTATGTAAGAAGAGGTCAGCATTGGGTCTTGCTCCATAGAAGATGAAGATTTGTTCTCCAGGTTTGAAATCTCGGAGGGCATAGCATTCACCTCTGTTCTGTTCTTTGTTGAAGTCTGTGGTGATCTGGAATTCAGAAACGTTTCAGTGTTATTGCAAACTGAGTCTAGCCGTTGGTTAAACCGTTATGCAGGGGAAAAACCCACAAAGAATATTTTAGGCATAATAACTTATATTTAAGATTATTTAAAGTCATTTGAGGTTACATTAAACACATTAAAAGTAGTCTTATTGCAGTAATGGTTCTAAATAGCAAGTCACGTTGAAAACTAAGGTAGGCCAAAACGTAGGTTATAAGAATTATAAGTAATAATTAGCATTTATTAGTTGATAATCTGACTATAAAAAAGTGATAAATTATATGAGACAGGTGGATGATGTTTAGCTTAGTATTTTAACTTACTACCTCATTAGACAGGTAGACTAAGATATATATATATTTTTTTTTTTCCTCATGACACAATTTCCTTCTGTCTTTTATATTTTTATCCTTTTTTTAATATATTGTTTAGTATTATTTTATATAAGTTGAAAAAAACTGAAATAGTACTAAGCCATATTCAGAAAAAAATACTGATAAAAAAGACATGATCTTGCAAAGTTTCTTGCCCTTCTTCTTAGCAAGATTAATCGAATGGGTGGATTTAGGCATTATATCTATTTAAAGTTTATTTATCTATTAACTTATTTATTCATTGAATTATGTGGGTATATATACAATATTTTAATTTCTTACTTATGTTAGTATATATTTGGCTAGGCATTATATTTATTTAGGGTCTATTCAGTTTATTTATCAACTTATACGTGGGACGCACTATAAGTTTCCAGAATGAATATGAAAAAATACTATTAAAGGTACAAAATTAATTTATTGTTTTTCAAAATAATCTCCCTTGGCGTCTATGCACTTTTTCATTCGATCAAACCAGTTTTGAAAACTTTTGTGCCACTCCCCTGTGGTGACCTCTGAAACGTGTTTTTCATACTCCTCGACAGCCTCTTCTGGTGATGAAAATCGTTGACCGCGTAATTGGTTCTTAATTTTTGGGAACAGAAAAAAGTCACAAGGTGCCAGGTCGGGACTGTATGCAGGATGACTCATGAGTTCTACATTTTTCGTCTTCAAAAAGTCGTTTGTCTGTCTGGCCGTGTGAGAACTAGCATTGTCGTGGTGCAGGATGATACGGCGTTTACGGTTATTTTTACGGAGTTCGTCAATAACTTCCGGCAAACAAATGGTCGTGTACCAGTCACTATTCACGGTACGACGATTCTCTAAAGCAACAGTAGCCACGTGTCCAGTTTTATTAAAAAAAGAAGCAATCATCCGCTTAGATGCACTTTTCACGCGCGCCACTTTGGTTGGTTTCGGCTCATCTTGAAAGACCCATACGCTCGATTGCTGCTTTGTTTTGGGATCGTAGCAATAAATCCATGTTTCGTCACCTGTTACTATGTCCCACACCAAATTTGACGCACCTTCGTTGAATCTGGTAAGCATGGCACTGCACCAAGTGACGCGGTCCGTTTTTTGAGCCTCGGTCAAGTTGTGTGGGATCCACCGCGAGCACAGCTTTCTCACACCCAAATGTTTGTGTAGGATTGATTGTATTTGACTCATGCCTATTTCTAAGGATGCGCGAATTTCATGGTAGGTCACATGCCTGTCTGTTTCAATCATACGGCGCACAGCATCGATGTTTTTGTTGGTCACAGCGGTGGACGGCCGACCATCGCGAGATTCGTCACTGAGATTGATACGACCACGCTTGAATTCTGCAAACCAGCTATAAACAGTCGTCTTGCATGGTGCTTCATTGCCAAAAGCTGTTTCAAGCCGAGCGATGCTCTGTTGAGCTGTCAAATTACACTTAAAATCGTAGAAAATCATACTACGAAAATTTTCCCTAGTTAAATCCATGTTGATGCAGACACACAATTTTTTAAATGGCGCCACAAGGTAAAAACAAAAGACAGTCAGATGAAACAAACTGCATTCTACAGCCAAAGAGTTCTATTTTCAAATGTTGCAATAAATTTTTAAATATTGTTTATGTAAGTGGCCAGTTCCGGAAACTTTTAGTGTTACCTATGTATATTAATTGCATTGTGTAGTTATAATAATATTCTTATTCCAATAAGTCTTTATTTTATGCATGTGTATAACTTTAGTAGCCCAACTTAAATATAGTTTTTTTATATATTTCCCGTATCATATTTGTTTCATCATAAAATATTATTTTTATACAGATTAGACTTGACATGTAAAACGCATACCTACTTTATGTATCTCTTTTACAAATAAACAATTTGAATTTGAATTTAGAAAATACCTTTTTATTTCGGATAATTACAATTAATAATTTTACAAATAATAACAATATGGCCTCCAAAATCTACCTATAGATAACAAATATCAAGTCAAGAAGTATCTAATTATTTTACGGACTGGGAAAAGGGCACAGATAAAACACCTTAAAATTCCTGAAGAGCGTGCATTTTTTTTACCCAAGACGTAAAGAAACCTTAAATTTAATGAATTTTGTTTCGCATTTTATTTTAATTAAGAATCCACTAGTAGAAGCACTAAAGGCTTTGTTTACCAGAATTTTCACACGATAATTTTCGCAAGCTGTTCTTTTGTTTACTATAAAATAAAAGCTATGCAAATAAGAGTTCTAGACAAGTAAAGATAGTCTTCTCACAATGTCTACAATTTATGTTATCTTTAGTCAGAACTACGAGATTGTTCCAATCCAACGCAAACGCTTTAAAGTCTGATACGACTATTTGGGCGCATTCTCTTCACCATAAACATATTATGGTATGGACGTATGTCTTGCGGCAATCCAACATTTGATTAGTATTGTAATCGGTATCACAAATACACGGGTATATGATGCGTGTGCTATTTGGCCATACCTATACTCGTATACAGCGAGCGGGTGAATGAAGGAAAAGTGACAAAAGAAATTTATGCTGCGCAAGTGAAAGGTAGAGTTCGACCTGAAAAAGGGCAAAGTAAAAAGTATAGAAGAGCTTGTATGACTAGATTGATGGATGTAGAAGAAGCAAACGAGGTGTGTGAGATCGTAGCAGATGTAAATCTGTATTCTCTGCCCACCCCTCTGGGTGGGTATATGTATGTATGATGGGTATACGATAGGCCTAGGTATCTTAAAAAAACTTACAATGTTCTTCAGAAAGTTATGCAACAATCAGCGAAATTTGTAAAAGATACAAATTATATCGATTTACAAATCTTACTAATATTATAAATGCGAAAGTTTGTGCGTGTGTGTGTGTGTGTGTGTGTGTGTGTGTGTGTTTGTTACTCTTTCACGCTAAAACGGCTGAACGGATTTGGATGAAATTTAGAATGGATATAGCTTATACCTTAACTTAACACATAGGCTACTTTTTATCCCGGAAAAATGCATGGTTCCTGTAGGGTAGATCAATATCATTGAAAAATAAGGTGTTTAATCAGCGCGGTCCTAATCGTTTGAGGTGAAATAAGACAAGGCTTTGTTATTTCATACATCGGGTGTCTCATTAGCGCGGTCCTTAATCGTTTGTGGTAAATAAGACAAGGCTATGTTATCTCATCACAGTTCACACTAATATTATAAATGCGAAAGTTTGTGTGTTACTCTTTGTGTTTGTTACTCTTTCACGCTGAAACGGCTGGACGGATTTGGATGAAATTTAGAATGGATATTGCTTATACCCCAACTTAACACATAGGCTACTTTTTATCCCGGAAAAATGCATGGTTCCTGTAGGGTAGATCAATATCATTGAAAAATAAGGTGTTTAATCAGCGCGGTCCTAATCGTTTGAGGTGAAATAAGACAAGGCTTTGTTATTTCATACATCGGGTGTCTAATTAGCGCGGTCCTTAATCGTTTGTGGTAAATAAGACAAGGCTATGTTATCTCATCACAGTTCACACTAATATTATAAATGCGAAAGTTTGTGTGTTACTCTTTGTGTTTGTTACTCTTTCACGCTGAAACGGCTGGACGGATTTGGATGAAATTTAGAATGGATATTGCTTATACCCCAACTTAACACATGGGTTACTTATTATCCCGGAAAAAAGCATGTCGTTAAACCGAATAAGACTCGGGCGGAGCCGCAGGTAAAAGCTAGTTAGGTTATAAATTAAATTATCTATATTTGAGCATAATTTCCGACTTTAACTTCTCAATAGTGGACGTGTATTTCAAACCGATCGCCACGACGACGATAGAAATTTATTCAACTATTTACTCTTCCGACTTTAACTTCTCCATAATGGAGGTGTATTTCAAACCGATCGCTACGACGACACAAATTTCTTTTACTATTTACTCACTTTCCCATGTTCATGGTTGCACATATCCCAGAGTGGTATGAACGCAGTAGTGTCTGTGTCCGAGAAGTTGATGTTGTTCTGCCGAGTCATCACCGTTGACACTGCCCATCTATAAAGATAATTCATACTGGTTTTATGCATATTCTATGGTCTAATGGTTGGAACCTCTCGACTAGAGATGCAACGAATATTCGGCAACTATTCGGTATTCGGACCATTCGGCCAATTTTTCAATATTCGGTATTCGGCCGAATAGTACACGGTATTCGGCCGAATACCGAATACTTAATAATTAAAATAAAACACATTTTAATCAGAAAGTATATATTTGGTAAGATGGCAGAAAACCTTGTTTTTATTCGCTACATTTGCTATATAAATACCTAAGTGAAAATAAAAACGAATCTTAATCAGAAAGTAGGTATATATTTGGTAAGTTGGCAGAAAAACTCGTTTTATTCACTAGAGTCTGCTATATAAGGAACTACGTAAGTATTATTAATATTTAAAATTAATCAGAGGCCGAATATTGAAGTTAAATATTTTCAATTGTTTGTTGTAAAAAAACTTGTATTTAACAAAATCAAACAGAAATTGCGATCACAAAAGTAAAAAACACAAACACAGCGCCTGTGACACGCACGATGTACTCGAGAATGAGCTTTCTTCCGCCAACGCGTCGCCCCGCACCGGGACAGGTCGTAACGAGTAACGAGTGTACGCGCGAAATGCAGAGATCGCTCACCAAATATTTGGCCACCGAATATTCGGCGCTTCTGCCTAAAGCGCCGCCGAATATTCGGTATTCGGCCAAATCACTATTCGTTGCATCTCATCTTTCGACACTAATCCGGAGGTGGCGGGTTCTAATCCTGTAAAGTTAGTAGAAAATAATGTTTTAGTGAAAAATTACATATATCACGACATATTCCCGAGGGAGTGCCAGACGTGTTTCCGCGTGTGGTCCATGTCTATCAACACTAGTACACCTTTTTTATTGACGATTTTTACGTCCCAACGTGGTACGGGCTTATCGTCGCATGTGGGTATCGCTTTGTACCCCATGTAGGTACGAGATTTAGAGCATGCAGGTTTTTCTTTAGCATTTAGGAAGTAGTAAGTATTCAAATACTAAGCATTTAAGTTTAAGGAACGGTTCCATGCTCGACCGGCAAAACTGGAGGGGCCTAATTGTCTAACGGCAACATATATCGCTAACGATTTCAAATGTATCATGATTGGCTAAAAATTATGTGTGATGTTATTTCTAGCGTTACATCAGCCATTTGAAAGTGATAGCGGTAGATGTTGAAGTTAGACAATGACGGGGCTGGCTGGGTCAAAACAAATCGGAGAAAATAGACCGGTGAAGAAAGGATTGCTTCTTCAGCGGATTGGGAGCTGCGTTTATAGTTTGACCGTAACCGCTGTGCACCGCCATTGCGCCGCGCGGCGAGGCGGGGGGAGGAAAAGAACTAGCATGAGTTCACCTGAGATCGATATTGTCGGATTTTTCGAGATTAGTTTACAATATTTTTAAGGATATAAACTACGACTAAGCAGACTCTCTAACTAAATTCTCAAATTGTAAGGATACTAACATGTGTCGACCATGGACAGAAGCAATCAGGGGAAGGCTAAGAAAACACGCTCTGAGTGTACGGAATAAAAAGTGGGCAGAACGAAACGACTGCCGATTTTCAAGAATACCGCAGTCAAGTAGCGATCAGACCTACGTGATATGGTACGTATCATAAATAACCTAAATAAACACCCTTTCACCCCAGGTGGCACTGATAGCCCTCTATGAAGAGGATGCTTTTTAGAGGACGAGAAAGTGGAACACGCCCCTTAATTGCAAAGGGAGATTGATCTTAAAAGGGATTTTGTACGGATATGTAAAGACTTTTTTCATTGAAAACTTATAGTGAGCATTTCTTAAATCCTATAGTTTTTATTTGATGTGGTTTAGTCACCCTAATTTTCATCGCATGGCATTAATCAAACTTTAAACAAATATCTAATGACTGATATTGCGCATTCGCAACATCAGTCTTAGATATTTTTTTAAAGTTTAATAAATGCCATGATGAAAACTAGAGTTACTAAGCAACATCAAATAAAAACCTGGCCTTCGATTCTGGCACGTGCGCAAAATTTGCGAAGGCAGATTACGGGTGATCTTAAAAGGGATTTTGTACAGATATGTATTGATTTTTTTGATTGAAATAGACGGCATTCCTTATATCCTATAGTTTATATTTGACGTGGTTTAGTAACTCTAGTTTTCACCCTGGGCGGATATTCCGACATTATTTCTCACTCATTATCAATCATTAGATATTTGTTTAAAGCTAGATAAATGTCATGCGATGAAAATTAGAGTGACTAAACTACATCAAATACAAACTATAGGATGTAAGGAATGCTCATTATAAGTTTTCAATAAAAAAAAACAATACATATCCGTAAAAATCCATATTAAAGTCACCCGCAATCTGCCTTCGCAGTTTTTGCGCACGTGCCAAAATTGAGGGCCTGGGCGGCTATTCCGGCATCATTGCGTATTCGCAATATCAGTTATTTGATATTTTTTGAAAGTTTGATAAACGCCATGCAATAAAAATTAGAGTGAGTAAACCACATCAAATAGAAGCTATAGGATATAAGGAATGCCCTCTATAAGTTTTCAATCAAGATAATCAACACATATCTGTACAAAATCCCTTTTAAAGTCACCCGCAATCTGCCTTCGCAATTTTTGCACATGTGCCAGAATCGAGGGCCAGGTCTACTCCTGTGCTCTACAACCGAAGACATACTCGTAAGAGAAAAAGCGACGAGCTCCATCTTACCCTGACTGGACCAGTTTTTTTATCAGCATGCTGTAGCTGTTCAGCTTTACTTTAAGGGGCTTGGTCCAGGTTGGGCTGACTGACCGGGGAAGGCGAAGTACACAATACTCACGATCTTTGAATCGGTTGCCAATAGATGCTATTCACCAAAAACAGATAAAAAATGAACTTCCAAAATAACCTTCAATGGGTATTGAACTATTTACGAATTGTGACGTCATTTCAAGTGCGAACGTATCCTTAGATAAGCGGATATGTATGTTTTAGACGATAGGCACTCAGTTTGGCAACTGATTTTACAATACAGAATCATGGGGGCAGGACTCATCGGCCCCGCTACGAATTTAGTTTATTTGTGTCACTTATATTTCCTAAAATCCGACTGCGTTTTCTATTTTATGTCGTTGTTTCTATTATACGACTTGTTATTAGGACTGGCTTTATTTAGCTACTAGATTTTGCCCGCGGCTCCGCCCGCGTGTTATTCGGTTTAACGACATGCTTTTTTCCGTGATAAAAAGTAGGTTAAGTTAAGGTATAAGTTATATCCATTCTAAATTTCATCCAAATCCGTCCAGCCGTTTCAGCGTGAAAGAGTAACAAACATACATACATACACACACACACACAAACAAACTTTCGCATTTATAATAATATATTGAGAACAGCCTATCTCACAAATACAAAATCTAATACAGTAATTCCTAAAATTACCTCCAGCTAACATATAACATAATTTCCCTGCTTAATATACACGTTAGGAAGGAAAAAATATAGCGTGTTTCTATTTTAAAATATTTCGCTACTTGCAACCTAACGACAGAATCTCTTTTAAACTTATTATAATTATACTTAACTAAATATAAACCTATTTTTAATGATGCTATAAAATCCAGGCGAAAGCGTCAACGCCGATTAGACATGCTGTTTCTCATACGATGACGGTGCGGGTGCGGGTAATGGCGGTACCACAGAGCAGAGCCAGCAATATAGTGGGTAGAAGCAACAATCTTTTCCATTGAGTTACATTATAACTACATAGTTATTTCTTTTTCGGTAATAAATTCCTTTGAATTCTGGAAATGGTCATTATATCGGCAAATTCGTAGCAAAAATAAAATCATAAATTTTGACATCTATCAATCTTAGGTGGTAGAGCTGATGCCGGGCTCGACTAAGGAGGGGGAGAGTAAGAGAACAAAGTTATTCGGGGGAGAGTGAGAGAACAGCTCTCAGGCAAAACCAGGCAGCCCACCATTGCCTGGGACCGATGGATGGCGGTATATGCATCCCCAATTGCCGGGCCTTATGTAAAACAGACTGGTGATACGCAGCGGCGTCACTGGTGCAAGGGTTTCGGCACCACGCTCACCAACCCGCCTGCCCAGCGTGTGTGAGTATGGGCATTTCTTCCAGGAAAACCACCAAGAGTGGCGAAATCCTATAAAGGCCTATGTACAGCAGTGGACGAAACAGGCTGATGGATGGATGATGGAAATTTTGACAAATTTTAAAGTAACTTCTACAGACATTGACGAAGTCCACCATGCATGCCGTGCCTTACAGACGCTATCGATGTGTAAAGAGTAACAACCCATAAAATATATATTTTTTAGAACTAACAGAATACTGGCTGGATTTAAAAAATACAGATTTTCCATAAGTACACCATAAATTTTTTTTATCAAAATGTATCGAACAGCAATTTTTTTTCACTGCTTTAGGTTTGGCTTAATAATAAAAGTTGTTTGTGTACACAAGTAATATCTCTTTTCGGCTTTTAGCAACAAAACTCTAGTCAGTATAGTACAAATACTTCAACTCATTTTTGCGTGCGGCGCCGAGTGTGTGAGCTTGTGTTAGTTTGTGATCAACACAAAATAAACAACCGTTCATCATGGCCAACTACTCTTGATTATTCAAATAAAGAAGTAACCTATTGTACGTACATTTGTGTATCCACTATATTTTCTTGAAGCTACAAACAGTTCTACGGTAAGAAAGATGTAACAGTAGAACAATAGACAAGACAAGTGAATTTGTAAAGAGCTTTTACTTTCGTATTAAACTTTTAATGTCATTGTTATTTGTTATTGCGTACCTCATATTGTGTTAATTTAAGTGAGATTTAACAGCTTAATTTCATAAAGTCGTTATGAGTTCATTGAACCTTGATATGATTTTGTAAATAAAATGTATGAGTATGCTTTTAATAGCCACAAAAAGTTACAAGTTTAGCATACAAAATTAACAGATTAAATGTATGTAAATATAGCCTATCGTCGTTCCTATTGCAAAATGTCCTATGTAAAAAAGGATGTTTTAAGATTCAATTTATTAAAAAACAATGAAAAAGGCATAATACATATTTTACAACTCTAACAATGAACACTGGACAATAAACCTAACTTAAATCTCGCCGCTTTAATAAATTAATCGGTTTTTTTTGCTCTCCTGTAAAGTTGACCTCGGGTGATCTTTTTCAATATGAACGACGCTGTATTGTAATAGTTACTGTAATGTAAAGATATTCCTCATTTTTCCCAAAGTCTATTTTCTACTCGTGACCGTGGTGTGCCCTGCCAACTAGGGGACGAGGTTCCAATACAGCTAAATTCAATACCGTAGAATATCGATGCGCAATAGCCTGGTGGTAGAGCTGATGTCGGGCTCGACTGTGGAGGTACCACCATCTTACTCGCAAATCCTCCCGAAGTTATTCGGGGGAGAGTATGAGGACAGCTCTCAGGCAAAACCAGTCGGCCCATCATTGCCTGGGACCGATGGATGGCGGTTTATCCATTCCCAATTGCCGGGCCTTATATAAAACAGACTGGTGACGGGCAGCGGCGTCACTGGTGCAAGGGTTTCGGCACCGCGCTCACCAACCCGCCTGCCCAGCGTGTGTGAGTATGGGCATTTCTTCCAGGAGGACCGCCAAGAGTGGCGAAATCCTGGAAAGGCCTATGTCCAGCAGTGGACGAAACAGGCTGATGGATGGATGGATGGAACAGTGATCTAAAACTGTGGTCGCCTAGACCAGCCGACAGTCGTGGAACTTGCAATACAAATAAATATATCATCACGAAATGAATCCCCGAAGGTGTTAGAGGTGTTCCGGGTGTGAACTGTGAAATGCAAGTCACAGTCCAGACTCGGCACACCCGCGTTTCACCGACGATTTTTACATCCCAACGTTATGGGTGGTGAGCCCTATCGCCGTTCTTCGGGCACAAATGCAAGCTTTTTTAGGGCATGCAGGTTTCCTCACGATGCTTTCCTTCACCGTTCAGCAAGATAAATTCCGAAAAACTGATTGGTGCATGCTCAGCCGGGGATCGAAACTAGATCTCAAAGATTGCAATACAACTTTATTTATTATAAAGAATATGTAAATAAAATATGAATGTTTTGTTTCTGTGTATTATATGAAGTTAACAGAAAATTATAATAAATTTCTAGTAAGTACTCGTAAATACATTTTGACAACATAATCTAGGGTTTTGTCAATGGAAAACAGTTTGGATAAATTTTCCTCGAATTTCTTTTCTAACCGCACTTTTTTTCTCCTCGTTTGACGAACAGGAATCATGTAAGAACTAAATGTATTTTATTCGGTGAGTTTAAACAATATCTATAGGTAGATTTTTGATTTTGGATATTTTGCTAGCTAGGTATTTCAGGTTTTTAATGAAATTTAAAAACATCCTTTTCCCTCTTGCGCTGAATCCGTCCCTCTTGCACTCCGCCTTTTTTCACTTTGAAGTGATAGTGACATGGGCGTCGGAAGACTAAAGTCTAGGGTGAGGCGACCTCTTTCAAATATCAACAGGATTTCAACATGTAGTTGAAAAAACAACGAACTAAAACTGCCGATCGGTCTTCTCTCTTGTATGTCCGCTGTTCACTTTAGTACTATGTTTTACTGTCCCATTCCGTTTCCAGGGGGGCTGCTGCAATTGACAGTGGCAAAAATAAAATTCAGATGATAGTGTTATAAGAACTGCTATCGAGTAGATAAACGTGCCTGCACTGCAGAGGACTGCTAGTTGCTAATGATGAAGAGTCTAATATTGTGTTGGCTGACCCGTTGCTACTACAAAAATAGACACAGAAATTGTTGTTGATCCCACATTGTAGAGAACGGAAAATGACATTGGTATTATTTTAAACGATATAAAATCAATCGATTCAATTTAAAATCATCAAAACGTTATGATTGGTGAAAAAAAAATCATGTATAAAATATTCAAAGAAATCGCTTTTTAAATGCTATATTTGATTTGATCTGTGCATTTAAATTAAAAAACGCGTTTTAAGGTGGTGACATCACAGTTCGATAAATTATGAATCAATTTTTAGTCTTTTAGCTGCTGCTGCTTGCCTCTCACATTTCTCAGTCTTGAGTTTTTTCTAAGATAATCAGTTACCTAAGTTCAAATGAAAAGTATTTTTAGTTTGCTCGCTGTCCATATAGATTTCAACCTAGGGCATTTGCTGTGAAAATCATCAGTGTAGCAAATATGCACAAACATATAGGCATCCACTTACTTGAAAAATATTTTTGGTAGATTAGCTTCTCTATGGAATTTTCTAATGTGTAAATAAGGATTTTCAAAACCGAACTCAGTCGTTTCAAAAATTACGTTTCTAAAAATTTATCCAAACAGACAAATTTTGCCTATAAATGTAGTACTACAAGTTGATGCTTCAAACAAAGATGTCTCAACATTAAATGAACAAACCGCACAATTTACAGAAAACCACTTCATAATAATGTAGGAAATATAAATTCAAATTGACGCCCAAATTATAACTTTAAAAACATTATGGTTTTAAATTATATTATTATGTATTCCTTGCCGTAGACATTACATAAGTTTTATCTAGTAGAAAGTTTGAGAGTAATTTTCTTCAACGCAGGCAGTCAGCTGTATCCTACTTTAAAAGTAAGATAGCAGCCTCTCCGACAATTTCGTCAGTAAGATTACATTCTGATAAAAAATAGTAATAATTTATTTCCAAGACGGCTATTCTGGCACGTGCGGAAAAGTTACTAAGGCAGATTTTGGGTGATTTTAAAAGGGATTTTCTATATTTTTCTTATTTTACATAGTTTTTATTCGATAAGGCTTTGTCGATCCACTTAACATCGCATGGAGTTTATCATACTGTAAACAAAAGTCGAACGACAAATATTGCGAGTGAAATAATGCCGGAATAGCCACCCTGCTCGCATAATAATTCAATAGTCACAAGTCATAATTACTTGTAATTAAAGAAATAACGGCATTAAAAGGGAACTTTTAGAACCGTATTACGTACAACACGTAAAAATTAAAAGAAACAGCCTTATTCGTTGCCAAATTTCATTGCGCATCTAAAAACGTTTGTAATATTTTAGGATTCCGCTAAATAAAAAGAAACCCTCATAGTGAAGCTTCGGTGCCTGTTAGAAAATTTATCTGGAACCCTGGGAAAAATACCGAAAAAAATCGATAATTTTGAGTTCTTGTATTACCATTACGACTTATTGATTATTATGAAAGACTTGAACGTTTGAGCGGTTTGAGCGTATCGACCTCTAGTCCGGCATCAAATCCCGTAGGGGTACATTTGTGTTCGGTCAGCGTGCTTCGGAAGGCACGTTAAGCTGTGAGTCCATGTTTGTGCCCGAAGTACGGCAATAGGGATCACCACACAGATATAGATCTAAATAGATGACGCAAGTGCATCAAACTCTATTAAAATCAAGCGTGTCACATTTTACAATGAAATTGGTTGACAGCGGTTTGAATCTTAGAAGGGATTGTAAGACTTAAGACATAATACAAAAGAGTCAAAGTTGGAGGAGTCAATATCTGTGAAGGAAGAGCATTGCTCTCCCTTTTGGCGCGCAATTGGGCACGCGAAGTACATACACTCGCGGCGCGGCATCTATTTGGATCTATATCTGTGGATCACCAGCACCCATCACGCTGGGTCGTAATAATCGTTGTTGAAACGTGGGTGTACGGGTTTTGAGCGTGACTTGCATTTCACATACTATACTCGAAAATACATCGGTCCAAGGATTCATGTCGTGACGACGCATGTGTCTAATGAAGACAGATAACAGATAATAGAGCCGATTCTGAAGGCTTTAATTTTAGTTAACGTGCTGTCAAAACTAAATTTTCTTCATTCCAAAATAGTTCTTTAGTGTTAACAACAGAAACTATGTTACTTTGGAAAAATTTAAGTTTTGACAGCACTAAAACTAAAATTAAAGCCTTCAGAATCGATTTTAATGTCTACGTGAACGGAACCCGTATAAAATATACGTTAATTCGGCGGCCATTTTTAATTTTCCAAATTAAAAACGTACATAATGTTAAGAATATCATGATGGTGTATCATCCCATTACCCGAATGTAACAAAATGCTTCACAGCGCAGATAATGGGGGCACGTTCCGAACTAACGAGGAAGGAAGAAAGAGAAGTTTCATTTACAAATCATACGTGTTGTTGCAGTAATGAGCCTCGTTCTACGGCGGAGTTGGACCCATCCGACGGGGTATGCGGCTTTTTGGAGCTTGGACGTTTTTATGAAATATGAAAGTAGTTTACAGGTCTTTTTGGTTATATTTCAACAATATTCCTGCTTAATATTTCTGGATTATGAAGATGCCTCTAGGCGACACAATCTTTCCACACTTAAAAGCCGACGGTCTTTTCTTGATGAATCATTTTTATTTAAAATTGTCAATAATAACGTAGACTCCACCACTCTTCTTGAAAGGATACTATTTAAAATCCCACAAAGTACAACCTCACGTTCTGGTACATTGTTTCATATTAATTTTAGTCCTACAAACTACACCAAAAACACCTTCCTCAGGCGCAGCTGCAAAGTATTTAATGATAAACTTAAAGATGTGGATTGTTTTGCAACCTCTCTAAACTCCTTTAAAAATAAAGCAAGCTCAATTTTATTAGATTATTTTAGTTAAAATTGAAATTATTTATTTGTAACAGTGCTCATACCACATTCGTAATGTTTAAACAAAACTATTGTCGAACAACAATGCTTAACTTATAATATTTTACTTATATTTAAGGGACCTCCTTGTCTGTGTGTAATTTAAGATTAGTTTTTTAACTAAATATTTTAAATGACTGTTTGTGTACTAAATAAATCTAAATATAAAATTAAAATAAAACTAGTATCTGTGGGATTACCGAAATATATTAGCAAAATTACTTTTCAATTTAGGTTGAAATGAGCCTTTGGAGAACTGATTATTACACTCACGTGTTTATTGTTGACTACATGCCATCTGTAATATCTGCTTAAAAATAAAAACCTATCAAGTGCGAGATGGATTCGTGCCCTGAGGGTTCCGTATAGGTACTGTCTCAAAAATATATGAACTTAATCTACGCGCAGTTAAGTTATTCACCTTACTTTCAATTAAACTCTATGTATCGAAGGGATCTCATTAATTTAAGTAGCTCACATTAAATATAAGTAATTTTCATATAATGATGCTACAAAACCTACTTAAGAACGGAATTTCAAGTTTCTATGTCAACTGGAAGTGCTCTATAGTGAGCCGATTGTGTGCAAATCGATTACTTAAAAGGCAATAACTTTTTTTTAGTTGAGTAAGAAGGGATCTCATTAATTTAAGTAGCTCACATTAAATATAAGTAATTTTCATATAATGATGCTACTAAACCTACTTAAGAACGGAATTTCAAGTTTCTATGTCAACTGGAAGTGCTCTATAGTGAGCCGATTGTGTGCAAATCGATTACTTAAAAGGCAATAACTTTTTTTTAGTTGAGTAAGAAGGGATCTCATTAATTTAAGTAGCTCACATTAAATATAAGTAATTTTCATATAATGATGCTACAAAACCTACTTAAGAACGGAATTTCAAGTTTCTATGTCAACTGGAAGTGCTCTATAGTGAGCCGATTGTGTGCAAATCGATTACTTAAAAGGCAATAACTTTTTTTTAGTTGAGTAAGAAGGGATCTCATTAATTTAAGTAGCTCACATTAAATATAAGTAATTTTCATATAATGATGCTACAAAACCTACTTAAGAACGGAATTTCAAGTTTCTATGTCAACTGGAAGTGCTCTATAGTGAGCCGATTGTGTGCAAATCGATTACTTAAAAGGCAATAACTTTTTTTTAGTTGAGTAAGAAGGGATCTCATTAATTTAAGTAGCTCACATTAAATATAAGTAATTTTCATATAATGATGCTACAAAACCTACTTAAGAACGGAATTTCAAGTTTCTATGTCAACTGGAAGTGCTCTATAGTGAGCCGATTGTGTGCAAATCGATTACTTAAAAGGCAATAACTTTTTTTTAGTTGAGTAATAAGGGATCTCATTAATTTAAGTAGCTCACATTAAATATAAGTAATTTTCATATAATGATGCTACAAAACCTACTTAAGAACGGAATTTCATGTTTCTATGTCAACTGGAAGTGCTCTATAGTGAGCCGATTGTGTGCAAATCGATTACTTAAAAGGCAATAACTTTTTTTTAGTTGAGTTAGAAGGGATCTCATTAATTTAAGTAGCTCACATTAAATATAAGTAATTTTCATATAATGATGCTACAAAACCTACTTAAGAACGGAATTTTAAGTTTCTATGTAAACTGGAAGTGCTCTATAGTGAGCCGATTGTGTGCAAATCGATTACTTAAAAGGCAATAACTTTTTTTTTGTTGAGTAAGAAGGGATCTCATTAATTTAAGTAGCTCACATTAAATATAAGTAATTTTCATATAATGATGCTACAAAACCTACTTAAGAACGGAATTTCAAGTTTCTATGTCAACTGGAAGTGCTCTATAGTGAGCCGATTGTGTGCAAATCGATTACTTAAAAGGCAATAACTTTTTTTTAGTTGAGTAAGAAGGGATTTCATTAATTTAAGTAGCTCACATTAAATATAAGTAATTTTCATATAATGATGCTACAAAACCTACTTAAGAACGGAATTTCAAGTTTCTATGTCAACTGGAAGTGCTCTATAGTGAGCCGATTGTGTGCAAATCGATTACTTAAAAGGCAATAACTTTTTTTTAGTTGAGTAAGAAGGGATTTCATTAATTTAAGTAGCTCACATTAAATATAAGTAATTTTCATATAATGATGCTACAAAACCTACTTAAGAACGGAATTTCAAGTTTCTATGTCAATTGGAAGTGCTCTATAGTGAGCCGATTGTGTGCAAATCGATTACTTAAAAGGCAATAACTTTTTTTCGCGTTGAGTAAGAAGCCTGATTTTTTAGCAGCACCATAACTTCTGGAGGAGGATAAGTTTCAATTTGATATCCCTCACGGCGCCTGAGGAAAAGGGTCTTGACGAACGCACAGGGGGACAAAAGTGATCCTATATGAATTTCATCTACTAATTTTGAGGTACGGAAGTCTAGTTTAGTGAAACAGCTAGTTTTTATTTAAAGTGCTCATGAAAATGATAATAAGGCAGAACGGTGAATATTTTAAGCCTAATGGTAAACTTAAAAAAAAAACATAACTGAAAACGGAAGTACTTAAGGGTTCAAAGCGATCCAATCAGATATAAACTTCTACAACAAACTTTAATAGTCGTAGAGATCCAAAGAAAATTTATCTGGCAATGAAATTAAATTATGAACTTTATCTTCAGAAGCAAGACATTTTTCTGGCTCCTTGAAGTACTAGAGGTTAAAAAAAACTTTGAAATTGAATAACTTTTAGTACTTTAGTTCGTTCGTGTACACCGGTGTCTGTACCCGCTACGTCCGACTGACGTTTAATATAGTAGGACTAGCCGACCACCATGTGCAAAAGAATTTATGTCACATAATGGAAAAAAAAAAACATATGTAACTCTAGAAAATATTCAGATGGAAAACAAGAAAAAAGAATCTAAAAATCATGTTCAATTTACGCATAGAGTAGGAAACATACATGTTCAAAATGCTCAATCTTGTTGTCCAGTGGGTGCAAAGTCCTCTCGGCAATCTTAGACAATGAGGTGATACATTTTGTTGTTAGTTAACCAACTTTAAGAGGAAAGTAAAAGCTGAGGCGCGTGTGAACGCCACGTAATGGAAGACAATGACCGATAGATTATTATGTTGTTATAGTTTTGTAGCAGAGTTTACTACTTCTAGGTAGAAATGGATAATAAAGAGGGGACGGTTGTTGATTGAGTAATACGTATCTCGTTTCTTGTGAAAAGCACAGAATCCGAGGATTATATGCGTTCTTGTCTGCCATACTAAAAACGTTCCCCATTATAGTGGCATTGAAAATGGTAGTTTGCATACAAGAGAAGATATATGCACATCAGTCGAAGAACCAATAGTACCGTATCGATTCATTAAAAGATGGCACTGGTAATAGTCAAGTGGCTTCGACCTATATTTTATGATTACTGATACCTTACGTGTACTAATAAATGTTAGACTAAAGGCGTTTTGGAAATAAAATAAACAAGTAAATTGTTTCTCTTAATTTTTCTTTGTTTAATTTTATTAAAATTGAAATTTAAAATTAATAGTAGAAACATTTTCAATTACAGCTCTATGGAATATAAGAAATAAAAATTCTAAGGAGAAAAAATATATATTTTTGAAATTCCGGCGGGCTCCTTGTCTTACATTGATCAGGTACCTTCACACCAAAAATTATTTTATCCACCCGGTTACGGTTATTACTTGACCATAAAACCTATGCAACATGAGAGGAGTCTTCAAGAGGATGATAAGCGATAACCACACAGTAAACTGTTTTACAAATAACGTCAATATTATGATGACTAAAATACATACATAAGAAAACAGTCGGTCCAATAAAACATTGAATCATAAATTCATAACAACACTGATATTGTTTAACTATTAATAAACCAATATATTTAATACACTTGCTAACAGTCGGGAGCACATTTGTACAAAATTTTAAATGGCCTAGTTGACTTACCGTATTTACTTAATAAAATTACTTCTTAAACTCCAATATTCTGAAATCGTTCTAGATAATCATTATATTTCCAGCTAGTCTAGCATAGCAAACCATATTATGGAGGTCGATAGCGCTTGATACAGTGTTCTGTCTCACTCTGTCGATCTACCTAAAGAGGAACAGACAGCTTTGACAGCTCGATATGGTCTACTATGCTAGGTACCCAGAAAAAACTATGCAAAATCGATTAATAATTGAGTTTCCAGTATGAATTTAAGTTTATAAACGAGAATCAACTTATATTTGTGTCCGAAATACAGCGATAGAGCTCATCTCATCACATCACCCATCACGCTAAGATGAAATAAGCATCGCTGAAACTTGGTTGTAGAGTATATTATTTACCTACAAGTATTATTGTTCCACGTTTGGATTGGGAATGAGGTGCGATCGTCAACTTTACGCGAATGTATGAAATGACAGTTACCAACGTCTTTTATAAAAATTTCAACTTTTTTAATAAACAAATAAATTCTATAAATTAAACTGAGACAGCTTATGTATTGTAGTGAAACACTTTACGAGAAAAGAATTTGGTGCTAAAAAAGCTGCCGCCAGGCAAGCCTGGAGACAGCCCCAAAAAAAAATGCTGAAAAACCTCGTTAAAAGTATAATTTAAATATAAATAGAATTTAGAAATTAACAACGAAAAGAAAATAAAAAAGGTATAAAAACAAAAATGTAGAAGAGTATATCGTCGAGCCTAAAAATTTTACAATAAAACTTAATTTAGTAAATCACCTTTTTTAAGGTTGAGAATTTTCTAATATAGCTAAAACGACGCTTTAAGCTTATTTTATTATAAATTTTAAATTAAAAGTTAATCTTTTTTTTGGGATCCCAAGAAATATCGCGGAAATTTTAATAAATCTTAGGCGAGAGAAAATATATCTTAATGCGTGAAAGTTTTAAGAGCTGTCGTTATTCAGCCTTACATAAGGAAAGAAAATGACCTAAACAGAATAAGATAATAACTAAACTACCAAGAACCTGGTTCCTTCCTGGGGTCGATTCGGCAGGCCTTCTGGTATGGGGTGGTCCCCAAAACGCTCGCTCGTAGTTAGCCAATCCTCACCACGCCGTGAACCGCAGCCAGACTCCGCTATGCGACAGGATTGTCTTCCAGATGTCGTGGAAATGAATTCATGTTGTGCATCCACACAAGATACCAGGAGGATGGTGTTATTTTGAAATTAAATGATACCTTTTAAAAACCCTTAAAAAGCCTGAAGGGTCGCTGTAAAGAGACAAAACAACAGAATGAAGAAGTGCTCATGAAACCCGAGCAAGGAAACTAACGTTTTGGAAAAAGGACAAAAGGGATTTTCAGAGAATGAAACCAAAAGTACACAAAACTTACCAGGAGAAGAAGAGAAAAGGCTTGAAAATAGATTTCAAAGCAAATGTATCCCGTGTTACGAATCCAAGGGATTAAAATTCAGAAATTTATTTAGTTTATTTAGTCTTGTGGACTCGACGACAATACTCTTCAAAATGAGAAAAACAAACAAAAACCATGACAAGATCTTCGAAATTTTAAATTTTGAAAATTCTGTAAAAGAATCAAATATAAAGAAAGACTAAAATCGAAGAAACAGGTTGAATAACTGTAGCGAATGCTACAATATGTGCAAAAATACGTAAAAACTTTTTCAATACTGCGAAATTATAATGTGAAGAAAATGTAACATTTTATCAACATAATATTTCGTGTAATTAGAATAAAATGATATTCTTAAAAAACAATTGTTAGCTCGCCATTTGTTGTGATGATCAATCTCTCATGGGTTTATCAACTTCATCATCAATGCCAAATAGTGACAGATTTGTCAAATAAAATTTAAAGATTTCATTTCTAAAACAGTTGAAAACAGATTCAGCAAACAGTCCAGACAACTAAATCAGCGATCATTTCCTTTTTTGGAGAAGCAATATTATTGATCCATATACTTTTATAAACATCAATAAGTACAAAAAACGCAAAAATTAGATAATTATTTTACTTGATGCTCTTAAGTACCTAAGAAATCAATTCATTTGTACTATTATGCAAACGGTACTTTTGAATCCCAATCCAATCGTGGAACAATAATACATACTTATGTACATATAATCAGTTGCCTTAAATTATTATAACACATCCCATATTTACATAATATTGTGTACCCAAATAATTCTGGTAATGATGATGACTCTAGCGACCACAAATCTGTAAATATGACTAGGGATGCAACGAATAGCATGTAGCGAATACGAATAATAACATCAAATTAATATTCGTCGAATACGAATACGAATAATATAAATTTTGATTAAAAAATATTTTTATTTTACATTAATAATTAAAATCAACGATAGGCAAAGCAAACATTTCTTAAGAAAAACTAATCCCTTTCAACTAACTACCGCATAATATTTCTTTGAACTTATTCAATTAGCTGGGTTATACTAATATAACAAGGATACGACATGGAGAATGGTTAACTGGTTACCATAGAGAAACGACGGCGACGCATGCATTGCATACCATTTCACTTAACAAATCATTGAAATGAAAATAATATATCTATAACGAACACGAATATTCGTAAGAAAAAACAAAATTAGGCGAATACGAATAATAGTATTTGTTGCATCCTTATATATGGCATAATTTTGCGGCTCACAATTTCACAAATCTAGAATATATGTCTTTTAAAAGACATTGTCCGAGGAGACTAGACGATATCGAGTACCTATGTATACAGAATATGAGGGCAATTTTTCAGAATATCATGGACGTATCCAAATTATACTTATTATTCTTCTTAAGGTTCCGTACCCGAAGGATGCCAAACGAAACCCAATTACTAAGCCTCCAATGTCCGTCCGTTTGTCACAGGGATCTAGAGCTTCAGTCGTAATAGATAGACTAGCCAGTTGAAATTTTCACAGAGTACGTGTGATTATGGCATCTCTAAAAACAGGGAAAAAATGAAAAAAAGCTCATTTTTTCGACGTTATTTGTTTAAGCGCTATCTTAAAAACGATCAAATAAAGATTCAAATTTCGTCAGATTGTCTTGAATACTTAATAATTAAATAAAAAATATGGAATTTGGGGTTGCGTATTCAAAGGGTGCCGAATCGTTAGTTAAGCGCAATCGTTTTAGCGCCTTGTTTTTTTTTAACGCTGGTTTTATTTTACGGCTTGTAATGAAACAGGGTCATCATGGTCTTTAAAAAAGAGGCCTTGCCATGTATAATCCCAACCAATATTTCTAAAATTTTCAACTTTGTTTGACATCGTTAATCTGTTGAGTTTTCATTACCTCTAAAACAATAGTAGAATGATATTATGTATATCAGACGAAATGAAAAATGAAAATGAAAAAATATTTATTGATTTAAAATTACATATGGCACTATTAATTGGAACTGTGGCTATTAAGGTAGGCAGGAACCTGCCTGAGATTAAACGACCAGCGCTCTTCACATAAATTGACACATTTTCTGAATTAGTTGTGTACCGGCTAAAGTTAAAAATTACAAAAAAATATACTATTACTTAAAGACATGAAATTGATTTTATATTAACTAAAGTAACATAAATGATGCATTTAATTGATCTCAATTTGATGGCGAGAGATGGTGGCTCTAATGTAATATACCTATACATGTTAAAATTAAGTGAAACGTTTAAACTTATAAATGTTTTTTATTAATAAAATATCTCAAAAATGCACTGATGTTACCAACGTCTTTGAGGCCCCCGTATCAACAGACAATATTAAAATCCATTACAGTGCACTTTAAAAAGAGGTCATAATCGCGAATGAGCGGATTTCGAACCTTTCTTTATTCATGCAAGTTATGTAAATCGTCAAGTACATATTAGTACAAGAACTGTTCGAGTGTAGCACGCGAGCGCAAGTAGGCGTGAAAATTGCAACTCTTAAAGCTTCACTGACTGAGTTACGATGACAAGTCACAACCGCAGTCTGACTCGGAAATCATTAGAATGATAAGATTAAGGGGGAGTTATCCCGACTTTGTCTCTTTTCAAATTAATTTTAATCCAACAAAAAGCGACGATTAAATTTTGCAAAAAATATATGTCATATTTCACTCTTTGATCTTAATATTTCGGCTGTACGGTACACGATTGCTTACACTTTCCTCGATCATCATATTAAAAACCCATCCCTCTAATTCTAAAATCACATCACACTAATATTATAAATGCGAAAGGGTGTGTGTGTATGTGTGTGAGAGAGGGTGTGTGTGTATGTTTGTTACTCTTTCATGCTGAAACGGCTGGACGGATTTGGATGAAATTTAGAATGGATATAGCTTATAACCTAACTTAACACATGTAGCCTATGCCTTATCCCGGAAAAAAACATGTCGCTAAACCGAATAACACGCGGGCGGAGCCGCGGGCAAAATAAATAAAAACACCTCAAAACCGCGAGTTTTCTGAGCGGCCCGCTTCCGCTGAGCAGGGTAAACATGTGAAAAATGAAAGCGTTGGCGCAGGACAGATTTCTCTGGATAACCTCGCCTTAATGCTGTTAATGGAAATCTAGTGCCGTAATTACCGTGATGTCTACCGGTACCATGGCACAAATAAGGAGTACAATGTTCCAAGGACCCTCGGGTTTATGGGGCCCTTGATAGAGTCCATGCTTTAAGGCAGTTGGGTACTTGACAGTTAAACAAAAATCACCGAGCTTTTCTTTTTTTTATTTTGAATATTTCAAACCCGTTTCTAGATTCTGATTAGACATCTCATACCCCGAGGACAACAAATGTATCGAAAACAAAAAAAAAGAGCAAAAAATGTAAATATGTCAAATTGTACAGTTTTGAAGAATGAGGAAGATGATAAAAATCATATTATAGGCAATTACATAAAAATTACAGGAATTATAAAGTGAGTATTAAAAATATATGAAAATGTATGTTTTCAAAACTCTAATGTCTACGGCGATAGTTACAAAATCAACGATGATGATATAATTATAATATCGATAAAAAATATCATAAAAGACATCAATACATATTTTTTGTGTAATATGAAAACCGGCATATCAGGTTCATCAGCGCATAAGTTTAGGCATAAACATAGGATTAATGGAAGTAGAGTGACGAAAGAAATATAAAGTGACTTTCGTTTATATAGCCAAATTCATACTACGGTTAAAATAGTCAGGACCTGCGAAGCACAAAAAATATTTTTTGTGCCTCTATACTTGTTCATGAACAATCTCGACTATTTCCTCTAGTATAAATTTGGCTATATAAACGAAAGTCACTTTATTTAAGGTGCGTAAGCGGATGATAAAGCTCCACGAGGCCGCCGCCGCGCCGCCCGTAGAAGGACATATGCGAACCAAATTGGTAACATACTGGAGAAGGGCTGAAGAACCCGGAATGGGAGAGCTTTTATGACTAGTTTGATAGATGTGCAAGAGGCGAAGAGGTGTGTCAGGATCGAAGCAGGTGGAAATATGTGGTCTGCTTACCCTTCTTGGAAACAGGCGTGAGTGTGATATAAATTCTTATGTTTTAAATTTAAATTTTAACATTTCGTACGGGACCTTTTATCACCAAGTTACACCACCGATTTGATCCTTTAGTAACTAAATTTTAGTTAATTGAAAAACACTACTTATTATTATAATTTATATTTATCAATTGCTAGAAGAAACCTCTTAGGTTTGCCCGTTTACACGGTATATCTAATGGTCCTAGCGAAAAAGAAAACCCTGCAAAAGGTGTTAGAAGCATGAAAAACCGGTATAATTGTCCCTAAGGTTATACTTATCAATTTGACCCGTAAAGAAGTTAATCCCATCACATATTTTCCACTAGTTGTCTAATAGGTACAGGATGCTATTGCGACAATAAACTCATAAATTGAGATGGAGAGAGCTGTCTATAATAAACGATAAGAAACCACGTAATAAGGTAAAATATTTCTGCGGTCTCTTGTCCCAAATTGAGATGGAACGAAAGATGAAATGTTTCACAGTACGATCTTACATAACCCTTAGTGACAAAAAGTAGATTTTACACAAAAGCTAACAATTTACGTTTATTAATGAAGTAATTACAACAGTAAATGTAACATAGAAGTGATACATCATTTTTGAACTCCGTATACGAAATCAAATACAACATGCACTGACGATGGAGCTTTTGGCTGTTTAGTAAAAAGTCTAATAAGGTCTCGAGAGGAGTAGGTCATCACTATCTGTTATTATCAAAATATTGCATCAAGTTTGACTTTTCAAGGTGTCTACCGGAAGCTGTCGCGACTTTAATAAGTTCTTTAAGGAGTTATCTTCTGTAATCGAGTATTATTCTACATTGATATCTATCAGTTCATAAAATTAATCCTTTCAAAAACTGGACGGGGTAACGAAGATTATTTGACTAAATAATTCAAATTTGAAAGTTCTGAAAAATAGACAAAATTTTGTACGATTTCTCAGATAAGTAAGAAAAATGTTCATATATTATTCACTGCCACTCCATCATTACAATACAAGCTAACGACAATACTTAGGAAGCTGGAGAGGACTTTAAGATTGGCCAAAGACCATGTTGGCTTTTATAAAGTAATTAAATAATAAATAAAATATCTTTATTTTGAGTAACATGGACTCATATGCACAACAGTAAAACACGAAATATAATATAAAAACTCAACTAGGTGACATTATATGCCTGTCACAACAGTGCTTTATGTATGGACAGTCATCCTACCCGCTATCATTGCCAGGACAGAATTCAATAAATTATACACAAATTCTTGTACTTGTTATCCCACATATATACATAAAAGTACAAGAATTCGTGTATAATTTATTGAAGATGATATTCCACCAAGAACCATTAATCGAATCCATCCAATATTTCAGGACAGAATTGTCACTGGCCCTAACCCTAAGCACCAAGGATGCGCAACGCTTGCGCAGGAGTTGAAGCTATTATTGCTGGTTTGATAGAGATTGTCAAGCCGAAGATCACTTGATACTCCGAATATGTAAATGTAAGCTATCAGTGCAACAAGTAATGATAGTATCGTGTGTGGCGTGACGCGAGCGCACATTCCTGCTGGGAGCTGAGCCGGCTCCGGCGCATTCCGTTTCTCGACCACCTCTCTAGCTCTTGGACACTGCCAGATGGTAATGTGACGATCCGACTCCTTACTGATGGGACGATGGATCGATATGCGAATTGTTATTGAAATGCACAAATTGTAACAAACACTGTGGACTTCGCTCTTTCATTGCTTTACGATATGCTTTTGAATAAAACATTGCTTTAAGTCGGGTTTCATGAACATACCACGTGATAAAAGAGAGTACCTTTACGAATATATATAAATAAGAAAAAGAAAATCGTATTTATAGGTAAAAAAGCAAATTAAATATAAAATAATAAATATAGTCCAGCTTGAATACGTTCAGGTTGATATACGGTTGAATCAGTGTAGAAAATAAAAATGGAAAGCTTTGTGTAGCTATTTTAGAATATTTCCAATAATTGAAATGTTATGGACAGGTGAACATCATGCTTCATACTGCATTATGTGAACTTTGGGGTTATAAAAAAACGATAAAAATATTGCATGTTCATCGTAATTGACCAATTTAAAGCAGCTGATATTTTGGTGATGACGATTAATTCATGACTACCTGAGACAAGTTTATTTTATTTTTATTTATTTATTAAGTTGTTAAAAAATAGAGAGAAACACAGTTCTATTAAAATCAATTTTACTACGCAGAATATTATAACAAGAGATAAATCATAAATTAATCATTGTCTACGCTACGAGTCTACAATGCTCGTATAAAAACAAATCGGATAGTATACGATTAACTTAATGAAGTAACCCAGCCCATTCATAATAATGAATGATATTGATATTTTAGATCACGCAGATAAACCGAGAAACAAGAAAATAAAACTAATGCAAGAAAGTACGCTTCGAGCAGCAGCCACAGTAAGTATATGCCGAGACGCGTCTGTTACTACTATACCACTACCACTCGCCCGTCTTACCGCCGACCGAGCTAACGTGTCACAGCACTTTCGCTAAAAAACCGCGGGAGAACCCACAAAGAAATAGTTTTTTTTTTTCTTAATAGCCAGTAACATTTTTACCATCGAAGAGTATTAACTACTCCGTTATCGGACTGTTTACAAACAATTATGATGTGAAATAAAACCGAGAGGTGAAAACTTCAACCGAGAGTGCCCGAGAAAAACTGAAAAGCGCGCGCGGTTACTCGTACTTCCACGTTTTTTCTTATTTCCACTTTCCTTCCCCTTAATTCTTTCCTTTCTGACATCCTTACTCGAAAACTCCCTGTAAAATATCGAGTGTTGTGCCTATTCAAGTGAATTTATTTGGAATCCGTGTACGTATCATCTCTAGGTGTACGTTATAGAAGGAAGCGAGGGTTGTAGTGTTGAATATGGGTATATTTTGGAGGAACATAATGCCGTTGTTGAGTACGCTGGCAGCGCTGGTGATCCTCGTTCACACTGCTGAAGAGGAGATGGAATATCACGACATCAGACCCAGGATGGCTGAACCTGCGGCGCAGGATTATGATCAGGTATTTCACACCTATAATTTACATTTTTACCTATATCATTAAAATATAAAAATGGATATGTGCACAATTGTACATTTTCGTTCTTTTAAATCGTATGGTTATTTCAAACAATCACTTAACTTAACATTATCTAGTTTAAGAACACATTACCTGTATATTACTCTTAGTAGTAAAAACTGAAAACAGACGTACGTACGATGCGTTCTAAAAAATTGTACCGTAAAAAGTATTTGGCTGTCCAAATAGCAGTAGAAAATAATTGCAAGTTAAAATAACACATAATTTACAATTGTTTTTATTAATGTCCATAATCTATGACTATATTAATAATAAAGTAGTTAAAAGTTGTGCCTGTACACTGTTTTTTTTTTGTAAATAAGTAATAATCAAACTAAGGCCAAAACTAAAAAAAAAAGGAATTTTTGTCTGTTTGTGTTACTTAACGGATTCGGATGCGGTTTTTAGGGTTCCGTACCCAAAGGGTAACCAACGGGACCCTGGTACTAAGACTCCGCTGTCCGTCTGTTTGTATGTCCGTCGGTCACCAGGCTGTATCTCACGAACCGTGATAGTTAGACAGTTAAAATTTTCACAGATGATGTATTTCTCTTGCCGCTATAACAACAAATACTAAAAAACAGAATAAAATAAATATTAAAGGGGGCTCCCATACAACAAACGTGACGTTTTTGCTCATTTTTGCTCGATATTGATAACGACAACAGGTAGACGCTTGTAATATTCACAGAATATCTAGTTATATATATATATTCACTTTAAAAATAAAAAAAATATTTAAAATAAAATGTATATGCAAGGGGGGCTCCCATGGTACGGAACCCTTCGTGCGCGAGTCCGACTCGCACTTGGCCGGTTTTTTTATTATTATCATGATTATAGCCATGGCTTACATATAGAATTTAAGGTTCGTTGATAAAAAATCAAAAAAACCGAAACCGATAACTATCACAATGTTTTATTTTTTAATTAATAGTTGGTTATGTTTGCGCCGGGATTCGGCTTTTTCACGAAAAAACGCGCTTTTTCACCATCGTGTGACGACGTACATAATATAATATTTTTATTCTTATATTTCTTACTTTATTAATTTTATTAAATTTAAGCAAGCCTGAATTTTAATTTTTTATTTGTATTCCTCCGTATTGTGTTTATCTTTTATCGCATTTTATTATTTTTAAGATTAAAAAAATCAACCTGTATACTTTGTATTTTATGTACCTATTTTACAAAATAAACCATTTGAATTTATTTTACGCGACATTGATTGAAAGAAATTTCCACGCGAGCGTAGCCGCGGGCAAAAGCTATTTGTATATATACGACTAGCTATAGATATGTCATCGACATTGTAGTCGATATGCAGCAAATGGATACCGGACTAGAGTTAAAACGACTTCTTACAAGAAGTGATTTTCCCATGTTTGTATACCAGCGAAAGCCCGCGCTCAACCAATGTTTGTCGTTTTGCGGTGTCACTGACCATATGGTGGTATACCTGTTTACATTTTACTGCGCAACAGGTTTTATCACCCAACGTTAACCTTCGAACTCTTACTTAAACTTGGACTTCCTTGGCCTATTTATTTTCTACATCTATAAATAGTTTGTAGAAAATAAAATTAACATTATTTTAATATGATTTAGAGTTCATTACAAACAAGACAAATTAGAAACAAATTTCAAGGAACACCAATATTTTGGCATAACTCCTCGGGCCAGGAAATGAATTCCTTTGGGTAACAAGCAGGCAAAAGGGGAAGATTCCCGGGAATATGTCGAAACTGGATCTCGATTCTGAAGTGTATGTAATTGATAGATAAACGAGATATCTAATAGGGACAGGGCTGCTATATCTACAATTTAAATTTGCAAGCATGTACGATCGGATTGTTTCAAAATTTGTATAGGAGTACGCTTGTTTGAGCCTCCAAATTACAACATATACGATCAAAATTTACAAAATGTTGTTGATTTTCTATAGGAATACGATTTTTTCGCCTTTAGCAGTTCGATTCTCTCTGATTTACATCTGGCAGCCTTGCACAGGGACTTTTCAAACGCTCCGCTATTAGGGTCTTGGAGACAAATTAGTAACAAATTTCAAGGAAGACCAATATTTTGGCATAACTCCTCGGGCCAGGAAATGAATTCCTTTGGGTAACAAGCAGGCAAAAGGGGAAGATTCCCGGGAATATGTCGAAACTGGATCTAGATTCTGAAGTGTATGTAATTGATAGATAAACGAGATATCTAATAGGGACAGGGCTGCTATATCTACAATTTAAATTTGCAAGCATGTACGATCGGATTGTTTCAAAATTTGTATAGGAGTACGCTTGTTTGAGCCTCCAAATTACAACATATACGATCAAAATTTACAAAATGTTGTTGATTTTCTATAGGAATACGATTTTTTCGCCTTTCGCAGTTCGATTCTCTCTGATTTACATCAGGCAGCCCTGCACAGGGACTTTTCAAACGCACCGCTATTAGGGTTTTGGAGACAAATTAGAAACAAATTTCAAGGAAGACCAATATTTTGGCATAACTCCTCGGGCCAGGAAATGAATTCCTTTGGGTAACAAGCAGGCAAAAGGGGAAGATTCCCGGGAATATGTCGAAACTGGATCTCGATTCTGAAGTGTATGTAACTGATAGATAAACGAGATATCTAATATGGACAGGGCTGCTATATCTACAATTTAAATTTGCAAGCATGTACGATCGGATTGTTTCAAAATTTGTATAGGAGTACGCTTGTTTGATCCTCCAAATTACAACATATACGATCAAAATTTACAAAATGTTGTTGATTTTCTATAGGAATACGATTTTTTCACCTTTAGCAGTTCGATTCTCTCTGATTTACATCTGGCAGCCCTGCACAGGGACTTTTCAAACGCACCGCTATTAGGGTCTTGGAATTAAACCTAGGCCAAAAGTCGTCACAAAAGGGAAAAAATTTCATAAATGAAAATAGATAAAACAAACCGAAGCGATTACCAGCAAAATTTACTTCCTCCTAACACCATTCCAGACGAACTCCGCCTCAAAATAAAATTACTCAAAACAAAGAATAGAAAACGTCACCAATGCATTTTACATCAAAATACTTATTGTTGCGTAATCTCCCAAGCACATATATGAGTTTTATTTTGATTTCTAGCTTGATTTCTAAGTAACTGAATGCAACTATCGCTTGCATACTTCCAGCTCGTTTATTTATAGACGACTTCATTAACAATGAACTCTACTTTTGCTTGTCGCTCGCATTCGATACAATTAGCTTTTTTCTGATACTGTTTGATAAAGATTTTGATTAGATAATACTCCTGCGGCAGTTTTGAGGAAAATTGTTTGATTCTGAGGTTGCAATTAGGATAATACCACAATTGTTATTATGTATCTTCAAATATATGCAGAAAACATGTAGAATTGTGCAACCCGTATATGATAATTTGCTTTCCTTGTCTTGTCTGCGATCGCATATACTACAGGATATATTTACCTCTCGCTCGCTGTCTCAAGTAATCATAACCAAGTGGTATAATCATGTAAGCTAAGGATAAAAGTAATATTCATAACAATTTATTAGCATTATATAAGTAGGTAACATAACCATACAAAGGTCAGTGATAGTATTTGACTCACATTACTCACGTCTGTCTCTAGTCAGAGACCACAGATTCTCATCTGCTTCAATCGTGACATCGTAATAGGCCCGCAGGTAGCCGTTCATGAATTAAGAATTTCGTCAGGTCCTGACAATGACAACAGGATAGCGGACACAATTTTCAAAGCGTGCGACAGAGATGGCATTAGAACCCGTGAAGCAAAGCAACTCCTAGTTTATGAAGGTAGCCCTGTATTGCCCTTCAAAGTACCCACATATTTCGCAAATTTGCTCAGAGTACAGTCTGTCAAAAAAGTGTTAAAATGAATTTTGAAGAAACTATTTATCTTTCGCCTGGTTACGCCAAACAAATAAGTACAAAATCTGTTAAATCCAGTTAACAGCGTTGTTATTTCATAAATATATTACCTAAATTATACTACTTGAAAGTTTAAAGACCAATAAAGTTCATTAAAGTTTAATTTTCATTTCAACACCTTTTTGACAGAGTATACCTCCTTCTACGACGACCCAGTCGAGCTTTACCTTCTACTCGCGCACCGCACCATATATGTATTTTATTTTAAAGTTTTTAGATAAAATACCGATCTTATGTATACCATTGCAATACGGGCTTAGGGTATTTGATAATGATAATAAAATGAAAAAACTACTTGTCCAAAACAGGAACAAACAAAAACCGCATTTGTCGTGTTTTGGATTTCATGTCACGCAAAAAAACAGTGTAATAGCAATGTTTGATAAATTGTGCATGCGATCGAAACTATTGATAAATACGAGTACTTACGAACGATGAAACTAGAACTGAATAAATTCATCGACAATGTTACCGTTTTAATGTAATGTATGAAACTTAGACCGGTTTGAGCTAAAACTAGTTGGGGATTCATGTAATACTTGTTAGTGATTTATTATTTACACGGATCTGCAATTAAATACGCCGGAAGAGAATATGAACTTGATTTTGGTTACGTGACCAAATACTGTTTACACCGAAATTCATCAAACCTGCTTATTATACCAGCACATTTTAACTTTAGGTAACACTTTTACTTTAATCGCAGTTCTCATAATCAATAAATAACGAGCTTAGTTTTTGAGGGAAGCGTTGATGGCCAAATCCAAAACTACAGGGAATAGCGAATTAAAAGAGTAGTAGCGGCGCCGATTAACCAACAAACAAACCATAACTGCAAAGTTTGATTTTTGAAAAAATAATTTTAAAATCATGAATTATAATTTGAATATAAAAAAACGGGTAAAAAATCAGTACGTACCTAGTAAAAATTCACCTTATTTTGGAAGATATTATAAGGTCCTACAATAAAAAGTTAAAATAATTCTAGGGTGGATCATGTATCGTTAACTGTTAACTGAAAAAAGTAACAAAAATATATTTTTTTGATATACGTAAATTGGGGATTTTTTTCTCATCTATCCCGTTGGATAGGTCGTTCAAAAACATTGTGGGTGTGCGAAACCGCAATCCGTTGGCAAAATATTAAGCTTTAAAGTGCTAATTTTTGTCCCCTCCCCCTGTCGGCTCAAAGGTTGTTTATGGATATGTGAAAAAAATCACAGAACTAGAGTAGTATAAATAATGAAGTTAAAAGGAAAACTATCACAACGTCGTTTGTTCTGTACTTAATTACCAAAATTAACTATCAATTCTGTACTTACGAGGGGGCGTTTTTAAGTTCGCGGAATCGGGTGTAAGACGTGGAAATAAAAATACAAGTTTATTTTTCCTTTTCAATATATTCACCTGCAACCCTAATACATTTTTCAGATCTTTTAATTAGCTTATGTATACCCTCGAAAAAAAATGTTTTTTCTTTGTCTGAAAAATAAGCTGAAACTGCTTCCTTCACTTCTTCATCGCTTGAGAACTTCTTCCCCCGAAGTTCTTCTTTCATTTTTGGAAAGAGATAATAATCACTGGGAGCCAGGTCAGGACTGTAGGGTGGATGAACCAAAATATCGAAGCCCACCTTATGCAGGGAAGCCAACGCAACACGGCTCTTGTGCACAGGCGCGTTGTCGTGCAGAAGGAGGACACCTTTGGTTAATTTTCCCCTTCTTTTTGCCTTGATTGCTTTCTTTAATCGCTCTAAGATTGAAGCGTAGTATTCTCCGGTTATGGAGACACCTTTATCTTTATAATCTATCAACATTTTCCGGAGTGGTCACCTCGGTCGACCGTCCTGGCCGAGGATCATCTTCAAGTCAGGACCTGCCTTTCTTAAAAAGGGTATGCCACTTATAAACCATGGTTTTACCGGTGCAAGACTCCCCGTAAACGGATGACATCTCTTTTAGTATGGTTTGAACCGATTTACCTTGCTTGGTAAGGAACTTTATGACAGCGCGGTGCTCGATTTTCTCCATTTTTCACAATGTTCTTCCCAACTGAGTTGTTTGATCGACGATAATTCAAATAGTAATGGCCCGATTAAAACAAAACATTCTATTTATACTAATAATGAGCTACTTAACCAGTTACGACTAAGGAAAGTACCCTCGTTTATTAATTACCTACCCATTCCGCGAATATAAAAATGCACCCTCGTAATTACGTAATCATTGATTCGGCGACTGTACCATTCACAATTTCGGTGAATACAGAGTCGTGCCACTTTTGGTTAATAATAAAAGCTTTGGGGAACTCGGAACTTGGGGAGATCGGGCATCACCCTAATTGACTGTGATTGTAACATTCTTTATAGGGATAACATACATGTTTCTTATCTAAAGATTGGTTTCCCTAATTATATGTCTGTGGTTTCCGTAGAAATTTTCCCTCTGTTTCTATGGTAGTACCATAGATGGTATGGCACAATTTTTGTCACTAGTGCCATTAAAAAAAACGGTTAAGTGCGACTACGATTTGTGCTCTAAGTGTTCTGTACATACCGCTGAAAACACAAAAGTATTCCATGAGCGGTTATATTAGACCATTTACGATCTATTAACTCAGTGTATCCACTAAATATAAATAAAAGTTTTCCGCGTTAACTTAGAAGCCCGATTTTTTAACAGCACTATGGGGCCGTAGATTTCTGTAGGAGCTATTAGTTTGAACTTGATAACTGTGACGGGGCCCGAGAAAAAAGGTCTTGGCAGACGGACAACGAAGTGATCGTATAAGAGTTCCGTCTTTTCATTATGGAGTACGGAACCCTAATAATACAAGTGACAGGTACACGGGGTTTATTTCCTTATTATGTCAAGTGACAGATAAATCAAACGTGTTATTGAGGCGAGGGTATTCAGAGAAATCTGTCCTGCTGCAACGCTATCATTTCACACTTTACTATCTTGCTCAGTGGAAGCGGAACGCTAAAAAAACTCGCGTTTTCGAGATCTTTTTATTAGTTTTCAATGTTTATTTCAATTATTTTTTTTATTCTGGTAAACTATTATACTAATATTATTTCCATAGAAAACTAAGGAATACTAAATCCTTTCACTTAATATATTGTTCATTGCAAAATAATACCTTCAATGAAACTGTTTTTAGCTGAAAATCTATAGGTGCATGTTTTAGAATTATTTCTTTTTAAATTGCTTAAAAAACCCATAATAATTTGAAAAAGCACATACATTATTTTGTTTTTTTTTCCATATTTTAATGATCCTGAAAAAAAATTAAAAAACAAAAATTTTGGATAAAGAACGAATTCCCTCGCTTTAAGATTAAACATATCAAGACGTCAAAAACCTGAAAGCTTTTTCTTTGGCAGCTGAGCGTATCCTCAATAATAAATAACCAACTATATCCATGCCATATTCCAAGAATCATTCAGTAGCCACTCAATAGAAAGACGGATAGTTGAACAAAGTACCCAACTGGTCTAGAAACTAGTCTAGAAATCTGGGGAGGTGCTAGCCTAAGTGGAGCGTGCTCAATTTTATACTATTAAACTATTTATGCTATTATGAACTAGTCTTGCATAGACTGCTTTAATTAGTTCACGGACGCTTGTTTGATAAAAATGAAATAATACAAAAATCAAAAAGTAAATTACCGGTATAGAAGAGCTTGGATAATAATTGGATTGATAAATGTCAAAACGAAAGAGGTATGTTAGGATTGTAGCAAATGGAAATCTGTGGTCTGCCAACCCCTCTCGGAGATAAGTATTTTAAGAAGTAATAGTACGACGTAAACATTCTTCTAACGCCGAGATATTAATAACTAAAGCTTGACCAGCACCTCTTGGAGGGCCATGTCTACCATGTGTTGCGGAAAACTAATAGCATTAATTTCCTCTAGTGGCAACAATAACTTTAAAACGTCATTGTCATTGATTCTAAAAGGTAGGATACCTAAACTTCTTGGAACATAGTCACAAAATGGAGACTTCCTCAGGACAATATTTTTATTATTTCAGATCCGGATGTTTATCCGGGATATTATTGTAGTACATTGCACACAAATATATTAAAACTACGAAATAGGTAACCAACTTCCGTGTTTGCGTCAGCCGCCAATTTGATTTTAAATGGGCAATGTCTTTGCTCAATAACTCGTTTGTTTTAAACTTTTCGACAAAATGGCTACAATGAAAGTTCTTGTAAAATTGGATTTACAATAATTTTAGTCTCTATAATTGTTATCGTGCGATCCATATTTTTCAAATTAAACGTAAAAAATGATCTTGTTTATTACCGAATTATCACGTTTATTATCAACTTTAATACATAAATGTTTATAAACAAAGTAATATAAAATAAAATGATCTAAAATTTCGATTCCTACGATTTTTTCCAAGAACCAACATTTACGGTGTAAAATACTATTTATATAACTCTGAATAAAAAATTAATTTTGTGCCCATATTTAAATAATATCCCGGCTAAAAATCCGAATATTTAAGAAAATAAATGTTCTAGGGAATTCTCCATTTTGTGACTATGTTCCATAAAGTTACGTACGAGTTAAAGTGTACGAGGTGTGGACTGTGACTTGCATTTCAAGTTCATACTTGGAAACACCTCTGACACCACCTCGGGGATTCATGTTGTGACGGTAAGCTGTTATTTTTTCGTATATTCCAAGAGGGTATCAGATATGTTTCCAAGTGTGGACTGTTATGTAGAGTCCACATTTTGTGCACCATCTTTATTTATTTTATTTTTAATCATTGTTACTCCATGCGAAAATTCGTCGAAGGAAAAGAATCGCATCGCATCGCAATCGAACGACCAGTGCGAGAGGAACGTGTTCCAGAAAAAATGCAAAATGTAAATTTTATTGTAAAAAAAAGCTATAAGTTGTATGAAATACCTGTTCGTTTCAGAAATTATTTAAGCTTTTACAGGTTTTAATCCATAAATAATAAAATACCTGTTCGTTTCAAACTTTGATTAAGCTTTTACAGGTTTTAATCCATAAATAATATGTATGGGTTTTTGCTCCAATAACCTTAAGCCTCGACATAAAAACATTTCCAGAGCCATTTTTGGTGTTTTGTTTTTCCAATATTGGAATGATTTCAGAAAATCCTTTAACGATAAGAGTCTAATCACGCATTCCATTCTTGACAGACGTAAGTGTATTGCTAAATTCCTCAAACCAGGAAGATTAAATTACGGTTTTGCGGGGACTATCCTCTTAAAATATCAGTTAAATTTAAAATGTTTTCGCTCTTTTTTTACTTGAAACATCACGCTTATTATGCTGTCATACAGGCATTTGAAAATCACAAACGTCCGAGCAAAATATTATAAACTCAAGTGAATATTTCTTAAAACATTAAATATTTTAGTAAATTCTTTCTAGCCGCTTTATTGCAAAATACCAGGAAGTGTCGGTAAATTATTTGCTGCAATTACAATCTAAAGAGATCTTCTTGACACTTCCTCTTTAGAAACACAATTATTTAGCGGAGAACTTAGGAGATTGTACCGAGCAATGATATCCAATTAATTAGAGCATATAATTATTCCAAAAAATCCTCTCTTTTAAAGTTCGTCGTACCGCACAAGTTGCGGTTAAAGTCGTTAATACCACCGCTCCGCTGAATAACACTGCACCGTGAAATGTGAATTTTAGACCATTACTGCCAAATTTAATCACGAAATGCCACTTCGCGGGTATCTATACGTATTATGTCATTCATGTTACGTTGTTTGTATAATCGAAATTGGAGACCAAGTATTACGTTGTCAAATGGTCCTATTTACATAAAAGTGACAGATTGCGGTATTCGCAGTGTCGCATCTTGGCGTTTGACCGCGAGATCACCGGACCGGTTTCCATCACGCACTTTCGCCTTTCCTGCTTTACAAGTTATGCCGTCTGTTTTGTAACAGCTTTCTTATTTAACGATGAGATAATATAATTACACACTCCCGATGTTTTGCCTGTAATCGTCGATTAATATACTAAGCTACTTTTAAGTATAACTGGTTCCAAAGGTTTGCAGTACATTTTTTGTTATGTAAATTTTCGTTCCACTTGACTCCAAAAATAGCTTGTATTTTTTTATTGAATTTATGACTGTTGTTGTGTAAGACATAAATATTTATTAAATAACAACAATAAAATCCAATCAAGCGCATAGAATTGCTTGATCGTAAAGCTTTACCACGGAAACTGATATGACCAATCTGACCTACTTACCTAACTACTACAAAAATCCATCGACTATTTGAATCTAGGTATCTAATCAATATTATCTCTCTTATCTATCTATATGAGGTGACTTTCGTTTATACAGCCAAATTCATACTGGAGACTCGGTTAGTAGTCAGCAACAAGGTTATAAACGACTCTGCTTACCAAATAGAAAAAAAAATAAAAAATTGTGCCTCTATACTCACTTCTTGAAGAACAACCTCGACTATTAGTACGAGAAGTCTAAATATTTATCGTATTTGACACAAAGAGTCAAACCTGGGTCCTGACCACTTACTCATTCTCCAGTATGAATTTGGCTATATAAAAGAAAGTCACCTTATATTTTAAACATGTACTACGCATACCGCTTCCAATGACAAAATCAATAAACTAAAGACACATTATCACTTTCTATTGCTTACGTCCACCGAAACATACTACGCCAACACGCGATGCCTTATCACGATCAAACATATCCCATAATAAGTATATTGCTTACTACCTAAGGGCATACCCAGCTAGGGTTAGGGAGGGGCAGCTTTGAAGACCATAGCGACCCTGCTCGAGTTCAAGGCCAGATTTCAGCTGTTTAATGAAACCAATATATCTTCCCATCTTTCCACTCCGTTAAACAGATACACACAGATACGGCATTATTTAATGCACTACCGCGAAGGTCTATTAAAAGCGCTACCGCTCGTCAATCACAGACCTCATAATAGAGCAGTAACCCCCTCCCCTTCCTTATAGTTCAGATCCTGGATAGGCCCTTGTGCTACCCTTAATTAACATGCCATGTAGAGTATCGATAAAACCTACTTGATTTAGAATAAGGACAATATTTTACAACATTAGTTTTGTATAGGATCAATGGGTAGATTAAGGGGCTATATATAATACATTTTATTTTTGTCACTCTCACTCCAAGCGAAAAAACGCGCAGTGCGAGAGGGGCGGATTCAGCGCAAAAGAGAAAAAAGTAAGTTTTTTAATTAAAAAAAAAAAACTAAAATACCTAGCAAAATTTCCAAATTCTACTATCTAGATACTGTTAAAACCCATCTAATAAAATTTGTTTGAGTTCTGTATATGTTCCCTATCCGTCAAACGAGGAGAAAAGGTGTGTTTGAAGACCTCATTTCATTAATTATTTCTATCGAGGAAAATGTATCCAAACGTGTTTTCTAACATCAAAACCCTGGATAATAAAGTCAAAATGCATAAACCTAAAATTCATTACAATTTTCCGTTTATTTCGTGAAATACACAGAAACAAAGCATCCGTATATTTTTTACATAGCTTGTAAAGCCTACTTAGTTGTGATAGTTTTTCTTTTAACTTCGTATAAGGTACTACAATTCAAAGTAAAAAAATTGATGGAGTATCGGTAATAAACCACTTTCCACCGAATGTTTTTTTTTGCGTAAACTTTTTTCAACTTTTCCATAAAAAATAGTCAGCTGATTGAACCACTTTGTACTAGGAAGAAAAAAAATATACATATGACCCAAAAAAATATTTTTCTTTTTAACGTGATCAGTCCTTGATGACTACGGAACTCTTATAGAATTACTTGGTTGTCCGTCTGTCCGCATATTGAAGCCATTTTACTCAGAAACGGTTTGAAATATCAAGTTAAATTAATATCGGATACTTAGATCTATTACCTTCATGTTGCTGTAAGAGTTTCAAGTTTCCAGTTAAACGCAATAAAAAGATACGACATTTCAAGATGTATTTTCATACTAAAAATCCCACTACTGATATTAGAACTTATGAGTATATCGGAAGGGAAGCACCTGTAGGTCTACAATGAGTTTTGCTTACTATACACGTTAACGTCTGCGTAAAATATTTATATGAGAAATTGTGCAGCGCCCCTAGCGGCTTACTACAGGAACCAGCATTTCTCATACAAAATATTTTACGCAGACGGTAACGTGTATAGTAAGCAAAACTCATGGTAGACCTACCGAAGTGACCTAAAATCTTACGAGATAAACTTATATTTGCGGTTAATTTCATACAGTGCGCTACGCAAGCGACCGCAAATTAAAAGTTTGCTACTTAAGGCGACATAAGTAGTAAAAACCGGTCAAGTGCGAGTTAGACTCGCATACCTAGGGTTCTGTAATTCGACAGTTTTGGGAACAGTCAGGAAGAAGGTATTTAAAATCTTGCCCATAACTGTTTATGATAACTTAAATAGAATTGATTGTATCAAGAGAGACCCGAATATTTTTATACCGTACTCGAAATAAAAGTCGTGGATGAAAAATTTAATTTTGTGATTTTATTATCATGAGTTTTTCACCTACTATATTTTTCCTGTAATCTTTACGTAATTCCAAATTACGACGATTTTTCTCATATTTTTCGGTTCATTAGTTTCGGAAATAATGCATATTTTTGTGGTTTTACAAAGGATTTCTCGAAATCGGTGCCAGTAAATATCGTAAAAGTATATATTTTTACAATCAGCTATTTAATATCTACAATACCCATATTGTATTTTTTTAAATTTATGTTTTATTTTTCTCACTTTTGTATTGAAAATATTTTTAAAAATTTCATTTTTTTTTGTACCTTTTTATGTAGGCAATTGAATGCTATTTTTGTCTTTATCTTTAACGGTGCTAAAGTTATGACTTATGAGACTATGACATACGGACGGACGGACGGACGGACAACGGAGTCTCACCATAAAGGTTCCTTTTGTACCTTTTAGGTACTACGGAACCCTAAAAATGAGATTTTAAAACAGTAGAACTCCTCCGCTGCTATATATAGGGTTCTGAAAAAAAGAAAATGTTATAAATAAGGCCTTTTAAAGACGATAAAATGATAAAAACTTTATTTGTTATCTCCTTGCGGTGGCGATTTATCCAAGTGTTTAAAAATATAGAAATTTATTTTTATCATAGTTTCGATAACAGAGCCGAAAACGAGGAGAGAAAAATTCGGTGCATCGAAAAAACCCGTGACACAATCATTTGAAAACGCACCCCTTCCATGCAAGCATGTGGCTCCCGTAAAAAAATAAAACGTTTCGTGCCAATTTCTGTTTCACCCTTTTCTCTCTTTTAATATAAATATTAAGTGTTTTATTTTAATGTTATTATTTGTTCAGTCCTGTATAGTTAGTATGTTTTTGATGATTTTGAGTGTTTCTATATTTTAGTTTTTTTTTATTGAAAAGGGCATCTATCCTTTATAAAAAAGTAGATATTTTGTTATGTTTGTATCCCACGTAGTTTTGTTTCTAATATATATATTTTTACTAGCATCTAAGTTATTTGCAAGATCATGATGTCGAGTAGATATTAATAAAATCTGTCGATCAACGGCGAACCTAGTACCTGGACTAAGAAAGATCTTGCTGTTGCTATGGAAGAATTGAATAAATGATGTGCTTTCGGTACCCCGTCAAGCTCTTTAGGTGTTAAATAATAGATTAATTTAAAAAAAATTGTATTTTTTTAAATCCTTTTACCTATTTTATCAATGGGGTCTCAATAACACACCTGAGGCGTCTATCCCAAAAATAGGATCTAAAAAAATTCAATTATAGCATAATTAATAATGTTTTCTTATAAAGAATACCAAATGAACATACACAAAGAACCATAGAAACTATCTATATAAATAATGAATCACTATGCTTCTTATTAAAAGAAATACAGATGAAAATTTAAATGTTGGGCATCTATCCTGGACTTACCGTATATTACTATTTCTACAAATTAAAAAATATTTGCATTGTTTTGCGCACACTGTGACGCATGTGATTTTCAACTCTTTATTACAATCAGTCTCCTGAGCGACGAAGGAAGGCCTCCTCTTAAGTCGAGGTTATCTAGAGAAGTGTGTCCTGCTCCAACG
Organism: Ypsolopha scabrella; assembly: GCA_910592155.1. NCBI lineage: Eukaryota > Metazoa > Arthropoda > Insecta > Lepidoptera > Ypsolophidae > Ypsolopha > Ypsolopha scabrella. The sequence goes on along the minus strand of OU342976.1, from coordinate 15,791,125 downwards.
CTTTCATTTTACACTTTTCTATCCTGCTTAGTGGGAGCGGGCCGCTCAGAAAACTCGCGATTTTGATGTGTTTTATATTTATTATTTTGGAATTAAGAATTCTTAATATGACAGCCGTTTTATAGCCCATTTCTTACGACATTTATTTTAGTATAAGTTTTATTGTCTAAAACCTAATACAATAATGAAATGGTATTTATATAGGGTGAAATTTAATCAACTGACCAAATTCATACTAGAGACTCGGTTGGTGATCAAGAATTAGGTTCAGTAATCCTTTTGGCCAATTTCGAAAAATATTTTTTTTTTGCTCCCGTACTGGTTGGACTAGTTTAAGTACAATTCCTAGTGCAGGTTCTACGGGAAAAAAATTTTTTTTTTCGAATTTCACCTGGTGGGTCATTAAACCTTGTTCCTGATGACTAACTGAGTCTCCAGTATGAATTTGGTCGGTTGATTTAATTTCACCTAGTATCATACTTTAGACCTATATTTGCGATTTTATTAGATGTGGTAAAATGCAAGTATTCGTGTATCAAACGACCGAAATATTAAGTTTAGAGAGTGAAATATGATATGTATTTTTTTCAAAAGTAATTATTACAATTTCACGGTTTAAAATGTATTTGCAAAGAGACAATATCGGGATAACCCCCCTTAAAATAGCCAAAACTTTGGCTAATCAAGAAGCATCTTTACCGTCTTCAATTATACCATCATCAAAGACTTTGCCAAATACTCCCACAAGGTTTTTTTAATATTGTTTGCAAAACCGACAGTATATAGAGCAGAATTCTTATTGTCAATCTGCCGGTTGCACAATTAGTTTCCCTTGCGAAAGATGTGCAAGAAATTGTGCGTTGTGTGAAAATGTGCAGGTTTTAATGGCAAGAATGTGGGCTTTTATTATAACTACTTAGCGGAGATGTGTGTAAATAAATAAGCTAAAATAAAATTACGTGTTATACAGATGTTGAATTAATCCGCAACTTTCCCAAGCATACAAATTCAACAAATAAAATTAATTGGAGATGAAAAATGTGTCTTTTTTTTATTTATTTATTTATTTATTTAGGAAATTAACAGCGTTAAAAGTAAAACTAAACATTATTTCAAGACTATGACTAAGGCCAATAACAAATTTCCCCAACTGTTTAATAAAATAACAAAAACAAAAAAAAACTTAACTAAATTCATTCCTCACAAACAGAATCTAAAATAAAATTTAAATGCTTACAGGGCAACTCATCTGCCTACCGTACTCTATTTTAGTTTAAATTGTTCAATTTGTTCAATTGTTCGACGGGGTGTTTGTGTTGTGTATGTGTTAATGTAAGGGATGAGTATGTATGAGTGTGTGTGTGAGGGAGGGTATGTAAGAGAAAAAAAAAATGAGAGGTTGTTCAGCAAAATCATAATAATTACGGTTATTCATCAGGGCAAAGTAATTCATTGATTATTTTATTTCGAAATGACGTTCTAGAGTTTCCATATGGATCGATATTAAAGAAACGCTTATTGTATTCGTTAGCTAGACGAATGAGAGGGGATGATTGGGCATAGTTTGTGCGAACAACTGGAACATGATAAAAGAGTCTTGCGGAGTGCCGAGTGCGATAAGAGGTGGCGTTAAGGGAGAAGTTAGACACCATGCTCATGCTGTTAATACGACCAGTAACAATGTCATATAACAAAGACATGTCTTACATGATTAACTCTAATATATTTTTTAATTTTGGCCAAATGCAGGTATAATGGTTTTGTATACCCAATGTAGCCTACGATATGGCCGAAAAAAACTATATTTTTTAAAATAAAGCTAATATTTTATCTTACTATTTTTTCTGCATAAGGATCGTATATATTAATTAGTACTCTTGTGACGAAGGCCAATAAAAAAATAACAACACCCTGAATAAATAATATGTGGAGATACAAAATTATTTTTTAATATCTCGCATTGAGTATCTCCAGCATGAAAGTCGCAAGTGCAAAATACGTCAAAAATTACATCAGAAATTATAGATTCGTGGCCTGTATCGTATAGGTACTAAACCGTCCCTAAGTTTTGAGTTAGCTCAAATTTAACCTATTATTTTCTACTGAAGATGATAATACCGTGTTTAAAATTCTTCATACACCCCTTAAATTGTATACATTTGTTGCTTTTTAAAATCTTTTGAACGTGCAATTTATATAATGTATTTGTAGTTTAGATTTTGGAGCAAAATTTAGTTTATACTTAAAAGTATATTTTACTCATATTTAGCCGTCCATTCACCCATCTATCAGCCAGTCTTCGTCCACTGCTGCACGCACATGGGCCTCTCTTGGTGGTCGTTATCAATGCCCATACTCACACACGCTGGGCAGGCGGGTTGGTGACCGTGGTTTCGAAACCCTCGCGCTAGTGACGCCGCCGCCGCCGCCCGGCTATTGAGGATGGATATACCGCCATTTATAGGTGGTAGAGCTGATGCCGGACTCGACTGTGGAAGTATCATCATCTTACTCGCAAATCCTCCCTAAGTTATTCGGGGGAGAGTGAGAGAACAGCTCTCAGGCAAAACCAGGCGGCCCACCATTGCCTGGGACCGATGGATGGCGGTATCTTATATAAAACAGACTGGTGACGGGCAGCAGCGTCACTGGTGCATGGGTTTCGGCACCGCGCTCACCAACCCCCCTGCCCAGTGTGTGTGAGTATGGGCATTTCTTCCCGGAGGACCGCTAAGAGTGGCGAAATCCTAGAAAGGCCTATGTCCAGCAGTGGACGAAACAGGCTGATGGATGGATGGATGGATACCACCACCAATTGCCGCAATTGCATTGAGCAGAAAAACATCTGTTTGTTCAGAAGAGAGTCAGCGTGCCTAGATTGCGAAAAGTCACGGGGTCCAGATTACCTTCTTCAATTCGATATTTACTTTTTCGTCTCTTATTGATTGGCATTTGATCTCACATTTATGAGATAACAAGCGTTTGCCCGCGGCTAGATCGCGTGGTTGTTTTTCAATATTTGAGTAGTATCGATAGTTTTCGACTAGGTGGTTATTTTATTCAGACCCTTACAACCTACATGTTGACTAGGGTCACTACGATGGTTATAGAGAAAACCGCATCCAAATCCGTTGAGTAGTTTTCGAGTTAAAACGGAACCTACAGACAAGAAATAAAAGCATTTTGTCCTCAGAATAATATAAGTAATAATAATATACGCCACAAACTTTTACTACTTTATCATTAGTATAGTATAGATGGTAAGAGATTCTTTTAAATATTGCTTTAAATTATGTAGGTACTTTTATGGCTGGGTTTTATTAATCAAGTAGGCTTTTGCCCGCGGCTGCGCCCGCGTGTTATTCGGTTTAACGACATGCTTTTTCCCGGGATAAAAAGTAGCCTATGTGTAAAGTTAGGGTATAAGCTATATCCATTCGTTTTATCAGCGTGAAAGAGTGACAAACATACACACACACAAACTTTCGCATTTATAATATTAGTGTGATTGGATGACCTATTAGATTATCTATCCTTTCAATACTTTACATCAATAGTAATCGCCTGCAATAATAAAGAAGGGGTTTTTTACATACAAAAAATATCATGTTTGACAGCTGATGACTCTTTCAAAGACACTCTTTTTGTGCCTCGTTCTAGGCCTCCAGCCGAGGCGTTAATCGGTGTATCGATGGAAATAGGTAACGAACAACTGATATTACGAACTGCCTGTGACCTATCTCCCAGTCAATGTAATATAGATATTTAGGGTTTACAAAAAAAATGGCATAGCTTCAAAGTGACCTATCTTTTTACACAATCGATTTTCTGGCAAAGATAGGTCACCCATGTTCCGACCGCCTTAACTACACCACCATAAATATGTACAAATACAAATAGTTAAGGTTGCAGGCATGTTTTTTGGTCGTAACTACTCGTGTCCAATGCACAGGTATTCAAAATATTAATTAAATAACATGAAATAAATATATATAATTAAGCTATATAAAGCCTTTAGTTTCCTTTAACTTGTATTAATAATTAAAAAAAATTAATTTTCGAAATATATTTCGGCCCACTATGGGGCCGGCATCAGTCGAATCAAAATATATTTCGAAAATTATTTTTTTTTTTATTATTAATACAAGTTAAAGGTAATTAAATAACAACAACAAATCTACTGTTTTGTTATGAAATCGACCGTAAGTAAACAAAATGGTGAGAAAGCGTAATCCGAATAAATACCGTAGCGTACAATATTTAACTGATTTTACGGTATTAATTACAATCCTTTCACAAAAACCAGGGCATTAATGTCTTTATACCCGGAACTAGATATAAATGTCAATATTACGTATTACATGATCTTTGTTCACTCGGAAAAACGTTTTAAATCGAAAGCGAAAGTCAATGCATACCTTGCAATAACCGTGATTCCATTAGCGATTTTCTTTTTTTACATTATTCATGTTCAGCTATTATTTAGTACAATGTTACACTAAAGCAGTAGCTCAGTTGTTAGCAGTGGCGGACTAAGCCCATAGGGGCCCGGGGCGGCAAAACTAAATGAGGTACCCGGTCTACTTGGGAAATGATGTATTTGTAGTTTACATTTTGTAAAAAAAAATATATAGATACAATTAATGATCAAATTAATGTTGTGTACAGCATTTATATTGTGGCTAACAATATTTTTCAGTGGATAAAAGCAATATTTTTATTTTATTCACCATTTGATATAAACAAATAATGGTATATCAAACAGTTCTGAAAATGCAATACAATTTTGCAATACGTAAAAATTAACACTTTGATATTAAATACTTCGATATTACAAGTTTACAACAGTCTTATTTGCTGTAAAACAGTGTAAGGAAAGTTTAGGAAAGGATCAATGTTTGCGATAAAACTTACGTTTCCATGCAATCACTTATGATCGCCGTACGTACTAGAAAATTCCAAGATAATAATAATTTTATTAGTAACTAGCCTTTGCCCGCGGCTCCGCCCGCGTTTATTCAATCTTTACCCCTATTTCGGCTTGGGGGTTATTTTATGAACAACCCATGTAGCCTATGTGTTGACCTTCAAAATACCTTAAGCCGCACTCACTCCCTATCTCATAGGCATGTGAAAAGCATTGCTTAAATTAAGATGTACGAATATTTACTGTATCTAGTGGCATTCCACACTTGGAAACACCTCTGACAACCCTCGGGGATATATGTATGGCAAGACGATCTGTTTATGTTGTTTCGTGCTTAGATAACGCAAAATATGAACAGAATAGTTATTCAATGTGTTAAAACACCGCGTTGTATTTTGCGTAATGTTTTGTACTTTAACTAACTGTTGACACCAAATCTATCTACAAAAGTCCTATCATTCTGAGCGTTTCGCCAACTCGTGAAAATCTTTAATTCTGTGTGAGCCACTCTGTCTATTTTTCCGAAAAACAAAAAACTACAAGATCGATAAAATTTCTTCGTAAACTTGAGGATATTTTGAATATTAAAGGTGTCAATTGATGAAATTTCAAGAGAATGAGAACTGTATTGACGTAATCCCTTAAATGTGTATGATGTACGCTTGAAAGGCCTTTAATAACTAAAATGTTATTTCCCTGTTACAGACATGGAGAGCAGTAAAAACCGAACCAATGATGCAGAAGTCAGACGAAATTAATGAAAAATTACCAGAAGAACGCCACCGAAGACCGGGTCGCAAACGAAAACGACGTCCGCTGACGGAACTGGCAAGTGAGTCTGACGAAAGGAGGTTTTACCACGAGGAGCCCGCGCGACACCTCGACAATGAACCCTTACCGAACGAAAATTCAGAACCAACAAGAAGACGAAGGAAGAGGCCTGAAGTAAGAGTCAATCGGTGGACTGAAGAATCAACAGAAATCAGAGACAGGCCGCTACGAAGAAGAGGCCAACGACGGAAACGACCCAAGTTCGAAGAATTTGAAGTTTTCCATTCGGACGAAACCGCGCCTTATGTAGTTGCAGGCACGGCTAAGGAACACCTAGATACCCCAAGACCGCATAGAAACCATAAAAATCACGAATCTGATGAGTATAAAGCATATCAAGAACAACCACAGATAAGCGATATAGATGAACCAACAAAAGTTGAACTAGCAGAACAAATATACGAGCCAAAACAAGAAGGAATAAACTTTGAAGAGACAAGAAACCAAAGAAACGAAGATATATCTTTAGCAGACTCTTCTTCGATTGAATCTGACCGGCCGTTAGTAATTGAAAATAAAAATGAACAGGACAGTATCAAAGACCAAGTATTGACCCCAGAGTTCTTCCAAAAAGCTAAGGTGATTTAATTTTGAAGTATTACAGCTCAAATCTTATTGAACTTCAAATTAGTTTATATATATTTATTTTTTTAATTGTAAAGTTAGTTTATCATACATATCACAATGTTTACTATGCTCAATGAGGTAAACCTTTCGGCCACACCGGCTTAGCAGTGGGCCCTGAGGTAAAAAAAAATAGAATTATAGTAGACAATGGACATAACGTCTCGGATAGTAGAGAAATCAACAAATTATCTTGTATTTTTCAGAATGGTGCCATTGACCCAATGACGTTGAAAGACATTTTGAAGAAATCCAATGGCTCCAGCTTAAGTGAAATCTTACAACAACACAATCTGTCTCTCGCTGATTTGCTAAGAGGGAAAAAGAATTCAATTTCAATCGTCAAAACACAAGATAAGCTAGAAGACAATCCCGGCGACCCAAATAAGGAAAAATACAATTGGGAACAGGACAAAGACAACAGTGAAAGTGCAAAATCTCCAGAAGAAAAAGAGAAATTAAATGAAGAAAAAAATAAAAACGCGTATTTAGACGTGGAAAATAATGTCGAAAAGGTATCTTCAGATATAACTTTAGAATCTGTACAACCTGAGACTAATAATACAAATAGTTCCATTGTTATTTCATCGAACAAACTGAATTCAAGCAAACATGAACAAGCCGTAAAGAGATACGTGCGAAGACGGCCAGAGATATTAGATCTTAAAGAGGATGCGCCTAAAATTATGCGAAAACGCCCGTTTCCTAACGGAAGTCGAAGAAAATTGAGACTAAAGCCTTCACCACTGAATCCTTCACTAATGATGAACAGATCTTTGAACGCAAAAAGGCGAAACCAACAAATGTATAACAGCACGACTAGGGTAAAATCCACGGAATCAAACGTTATTGAAAGCGTTACAGCATCAAATATTGAACATTTAAAAAATGATACTGGAACAGAAATAACAACAACATCAAAATCGAATGATGAAGAAACAACAGAATACATCATCACTGAAACGACGTATCAAGAGCCTGTTACTTCAACAGAAAATGATCGCCAGGATATTATGACGCCATTAATTAAATTATCAGTAACAACGACAGAAGCAACCACTGAAAAAAACTCACGTGATGAGACCACTGAACCGATTCTTGCTACAACAATCAATATTGAAACTCCAGGACCAACAATAGAAATAACAGAAGCAATTACTACAACTGAAAAACCTTACGTAGCTCCAACAGCCAGACCGAAACAGTTAAACAGATCTGAACTCAGGCACCAAACACTAACAAATAGGCTAAAGAAGAAAAGAATGAGGCAGAAGATTTCAACAACAATATCTCCAGAAGATGATTTGACGAAAGACTTATTCGGAATGGCAAACTTGGTGTCAGCATCTGAATTTATTGCCAAAGTGCAGAGTCCTAAGACCACTACACCTCAAGACGACAATGAAACTCCATTAGAAGACTTCATGACGAATGAAGCATCCAGTAATGTAGAGAAATCTCGAAGGATAACACCACAGTATTCCGTAATAAGACATTCTCCGATGACGCCAGCTACTATAGTGACGACAACAGAAGAGATTGCAAAGATAGAGATTGAAGAAATTCTGAACGACACTGACAGTAAGTAAACCTAACCATTATTTAATTACATACCTACTACGCACAAGTGTTAAAATTATAGAAAAAAAACAACTGAGGAACACGCTTTTGTCACTAAAAAGTTCAAAATAATGTAAGTTACACAGTTACACTTGTCCAATGACAGTGTGGGCAACACGTATGTACATATACTTACGCCTATCTCCCAGAGGGATAGGTAGAGACTACAGATTTCCATCTGCTACGATTCTGGCACACCTCTTTCACCTCTTCCACGTCTGTTTAAAAACTTATTTGTTTTCATTTATTATCTTTTACTGATTATTCCACTAATGCCGGCAAATAATTTTAACGGTCGAAATATTTCTGAAAAGCTATTTTAACACGTAAGGTGTTTTTGTATTCATATATTCATCCATCAGCATGGTTTGTCCACTGCTAGACAAAGGTTTTTTCAATATTTCGCCACTCTTGGCGGGCCTCCTGGAAGAAATGCCCATACTCACACACGCTGGGCAGGCAGTTTGTTAAGTCCCGTGCCAAAACCCTTGCACGGTGACACCGCTGCCTATCACCAGTCTGTTTTACATAAGGGCCGACAATTGGGGATGGATGAATGAATAAAGCAGTTGGTGATGCTCGGCTCGACTATGGAGGTACCACTATCGTATTTGGGAGAGAGTAAGAGAACACCCCTTAAACAGGCACAACCAGGTAGTCCGCCATACCTGGAACCCATTGATGGCGATCAAGTGTAAATTAGATTACTTTGCACTTTTTATTGACAAAAGCGTGGTTATTTTATTGTCCATAATTCTATTTTCTACTTTTTTATCTTAAAATTACTTTAACATATTACTGATGCCGATAACTAAGTGGTTGTCTTAGGACGCAAACTATACCTTATGTCCAAGTGAAGAGTCTACCCATTCCAACAGTGAAAAAAATCGGAATACTTTCAGTAGTTCCAGAGATCACCCGCGCGAATGTAATTAATGGCAATGTCCCTAGGGAACTGCTCTTCCCCAGTTAATTATACGTGCGTGGGTATCGTCGGAACTACAGAACCGATTTTGAAAACTTTTTCATTTTTGTTATGGTCAGTCTCTCCACATGAACATAGGCTATAGTTTGTTCCCTGGGGATGAATCTAAATTTAATCAATGACTATATCCCTAGGGAACTAACTACCCGTCCTCAGGAAGCAAAATACAAATTATTGTATAGTCATCCAAATTACAAAGTTTCAAATCGATACGACAATTAGAAGAAGGTTCAAATCGACTCCCTTTGTTCACATACTTAGTTTAACAAGTGAAGCTTTGAAAAGCGTGTTAAAAACGCACTTTAATAGGTATTCGTAGTTGCTTTAACAACACTGATTATATTCTCGTTATTTTTCAGCAGGAGCAAGACTGTCAAAAATACTAATGGAAAGAAATATGACCCTAAGCGAGCTATTTGAACACAGAGAACGAGGCTCAAGTCAGGTCCATCTAGCAGATATATTTCACAACACGTCAAAAGAGCCAAATCCACCAGAGCCATTCCTATCAAAATCTTTAATAGAACCGATATCTAAGGAAACGTATCCACTACGCGCATTATTAGAAGCTAATCACCACGAAACCACAGTGAAACCTACTACAATCGAACCATACCACGCTCAGAACGGCAATAACATACCCGTTGTTATGAATTTTGGTAACAATGTCAATGAAAACGGGGAGAATTTAGGCATTGTTTCAATGTTCAATAAAATGATAACCAATGATGTAACAGACAAGCCCATCATCAAGAAGGATTCAGATGGAACGCCGTATATTACGTCTGTTATTGCTATTAATATCACAAACAGCTCCGATAACACCAGAGATGGTAGAGATTTGGAAATGGGCCAGAGTATGAACTTGAACGAAATATTTTCTTTCATGCAAAGAACATACTTGAATGGATCAAAAATTGTTTCCGAATCGTTTACTAAAGGTAACATACGAGTACATTTAATTTTAAAATATACCATTTCGTAACAATCTTTATTTTCTCAGCAAAGCAAGGGGGATAAATGAGCTATGGGGACTTTTTGAATGGTAATAATGAGTCTGCTCAAGTTGATTTCATTACATTTAAGATTAAGAAGCTACGTACTGTCATTTTTCTTTTTAAGCTATATGAGAAAACTAACATAAATGCCCTGGAAAAGTACCAAAAAAGTAAAACGAATTACCTATAATTTGATTTGGTGTTATGCATACCTCTTGAAATCTAATCACAAAAAATATATCATTGTTTATCTTGCTTATTTTCAGGACTCGACCAGCTACCGCCAACGAAACCCTCATTGGAAGAAGACCACGAGAGAGATAGGTTGATCGTGATGGAAGACCTTCAACATCTCAAGGAGTTCGAAAACAACATAGCTTCAACCTCCGAAGAGAAAATCGAAATTGGTATGCTGGAAAACCAAGAAAGCAAACCAACCAAGGAACCAGGGTTCTTGGACAAGATTCCAGATAGTACCAAATCAGTGACAGTTGCCACTGCAAGTATTGTGGGCCTTACGATGGTGGTATTTTTGATGACCTACGCAGTGTTTAAATGGAAGCAGCAGAGTAAAATGCACCGTAAGAAGGAAAGCTTTTGTGAGGAGCGAATTCCTACTCCAGTATTTGAAACTAGGAAAGGTAATAAGAACCAAAGTAGCATGCGGAGTATTAGTCCTATGCTTTCGTCAAATAACATTTACACTTTGAATACTTTAGATTCACATACCGGGACCGAATCGCCAGACTATATGTGGGATTCTTTGAGAAAGCCTTTCCAATAGATGGATTGGTAGCCTTCATATTTTTAATTGAATTTGACTGAACATAATTGCTAAGAGAAGTGTAGATACATTTTAAGTTTAAGTTGCTAGGGTAATATAATTTTTTGTAAGTGACCTGAACTTTCGTACGTAATATAAGTATTTAAGGATGTACAGATTCAATTTGTATAATTTATCTGATTCAACTTGATATTTATTATTTCTTCTTATGTCTTCCATATATTTATTCATCATTTACTAAATTATTATTACGGACAGATTAGAAATATTATTTATTCTTCAAATTAATACATCAGTATTTTGCGGCAAGAGTTATATCTTCAGATATTATAATTATAATAAACAAATATACTTAAAAATTAAATTGTACCTATACTTAACCCCTTTCATGCTGCTCATATCATTAGGCATAGGCCAATAAAATAGTATCCGGTGTAGGGGGACTCAAGAAGTGCCGGCGGGCAAAAGAAGAATAAGGCCTGCCCTCTGCGCATGTTCCCCGGCTTCCCCCTTCGATACCAAGACTTGGTGGAAACGGGGATGGGTGGTGGTTGTTCCTGGCAACAGGAACATTGGGTATTTGCTCATATCATTAGTTTTTTTTCAGCTGGACGAGTTTTCTGGCACGTGCAGAAAAATTGCTAAGGCTGCCTTTTGGGTGATTTTTAAAGGGGGTTTCTATAGTGGGCATTTCTTAAATGAGATTGTTATTATTTGATGAAGCTTAGTCACTCCACTTTACATGGCATAGTATTTATCATACTGTAAATAAAAATGGAACGACTGAAATATCAATTTCAGTCAAATTCAAATTGCAATAGCAAGTGAAAAATAATGCCAGAATAGCCATCCTGATACCATCGATGATATCAATGATTTTAAGGGTGCACAAGCAAAATCTCGCATACCATTTATATAGGTATTTTCTTGCATGTAGGCAGTCTCGCGGCGTACTCACATAGGTAATGTTACGATCTTCCTAATATTCTTCAATGCATTTTCCTTTCGCTACAAGCACTAAGGCACGGTCAAAGTGAAATAATAACTTCGCAAAATATGTGCGCGCGAGACGTACAAAAAGATACGGCCATTTATGCCGCAAAAAACGTATATTTCGACACTCTCAAGGAAATCAAAATTTATAGGGTGTTTTCCGTTGAACTAGTATCTACTATGAAACTTGCCAAGTAATACCGTCTTATACTACAAGTATAGGGAAAAATCTGAAAAGCATACATTTGTAATTAAATTATAAAATAATATAGTCTATAACGGAACCCTGGGTGGGCGAGTTCAACTCGCACTTGTCCGGTTTTTTTTATTACGATTATGTTCCAATCTACAACCTGACACACTTTCTAACTTCTTACCTGTAGTTTTCAAATGTGAACATTTCTTGAAGATTCTTCAGTACTGGTAGGTCCAATGTGTGAATTTTATTGTAAAAGTAGGCATACTGTCTCGCGATACTTCGATACAGTTTTAGAGATGACTCTGTTACAGGTGAAGGCTGTAAAAAGAAATAATTTCTAGTTTTAATTAAATTAATATGTGTCAAAATGCAAAGAGCGAAAAGACAACACCGTCTCAAAATGCAAAGAGCGAAAAGATTGCAGACATGTTCTGTACCTCTAACATGAAGGACCATATCGAGCTCGATAGCGCTTGATAGAGTGCTCACTCTGTTGTTCTACCTAAAGAGGAACAGACAGTGGTATATCGAGCTGTGAAAGCTCGATATGGTCTATCATGCTAGGTAGTCAAAAGTCTGAGTCCTGAAAACTTATCTTTTCTTATAATAACAGCAATTTTTTTTTCTATAATCTGGCTTAATTTTTTGTCGCTATAAAGCCTAAAACTAGAGACAATACTCGTCTACTCTATTCGGACAGTTTTTACTGTGGAGCCAAACCAGAAATCGCGAAACCAAAATAATGACTAAAATTCCAGCCAGTTTAAAACGCCACGGCACTTTCGCAAGGACATTTTTCTGGTAATTAGTTCTAGTGGATCGTAGAGATAGCTTGCTCTTACAGTAGAAAAATTACACCTTATCTAAGCAATTACTGAATGGTAAAGGAAAACATTGAGGTAAATTTGCATGCCCTAAAGTTTTTTTGTGACCGATGTACTGGGATAAGGTTGACCCCAATGGATGTAAAAATGAGGCTCACAGTGTCAGTTTTTGCATTCATAGAAGATAACTGACTGCACTCGGTAACACCTCTGACACCACCATCAAGTGACAATATGTTGTTTGTGGTTTTTGGAGATTTTATAAGGTGACTTTCGTTTATATATAGCCAAATTCATACTGGAGACTTGGTAAGTGGTCAGAATGAAGGCTCAATGAACCTGTTTGCGAAATAAAATTAAAAAAATAGTCTCTATACTTGTTCAAGAACAACCTTGACTCAGTTAGTAGAGGAAGTCTAAATTTTATTTTGCGTATTTCAGAGAAAGAGTCATTAAACCCTGATCCTGTCCACTTACTGATTCTCCAGTTTGAATTTGGCTATTTAAACAAAAGTCACCTCGTATACATACCGGGTGTATATAGAGTGCGACCATTAAATGAAACCACATATTCTACCGACCCTACTGAACCATTTTTCCCAAGAGTCATACCCGCGGACACCCTTAGTTTAGGAAATAATTGAGTTCCAAACAAAAATGTGTGAACCCTAACGCACCGACATACGGGCGAGTTTAGAGAGAGCGTGCTCCGTAAAACCTCCAGCTGTTTGAGGTCAACGCTCTCTCTAACCTCGCCCGTATGTCGGTGCGTTGGGGTTCACGCGTTTTTGTTTGGAACTCAATTATTTCCTAAACTAAGGCTGTCCGCGGGTATGACTCTTGAAAAAAGTGGTTCAGTAGGGTCAGTAGAATATGTGGTTTCATTTAATGGTAGCAGTCTATTTACACCCGGTATATTCATCTAGAATTCAGATCTAAGAGGGCGGTTTGAACAGCTAAAACCTCCCATTTGTATATCCCCAGCACGGAAAATGTGACACATACGTAAACGAAGGCGGAAGGCGGGTGATTTTTAGAAGCTTTATATGGAAACGTATCTAATTGTTATGATAAAAAACTTTTACCCAGATTCCATGCCTTCTAAAGAGTTTTACTGAGAAGAATTAGTTGTTATCCCACCGCATTTATCACGCGATTGATAAATTCTTATGAAAAATAAATCGTGAGAAAAACGTTGCCAGAATAACCGCCCATGTCGGCAAAATACAAAGAACTAGATAATTGAAAGTGACCTTCAGTTCTGCAAGCTCCTCTGATGTAAAATACAGGATGGTTGTATACTTCTTGGGTAAGATGTCGATGTATGGCTTCCAGAACGAATCTAAAAAAGAATGGATATGATTTATCATATTATGCCTTATAATAAGGAATAATTTTTAGTTTAAGAAGGATGGACCAAATCCGCTCCCCACACAAACTTGTCGCAACTAACAAGCATGACAAAAGCATTATAATTTAATTGTGTTACTTTTTTTCTACATGTTCCATCAATTCTACACCAGCGAATAATCAGATTTTACACAAAAATTAATAATTAAATAGCAAAATTAGATTGTTAAAACTTTTTGCTTGTGAAAGGATCGATTATTCGCGGGTGTAGTATCATTGAAAAAAGTAAAAGAACAAAATCATAATGCTTCTGTCGTGGTTGTTCGTTCCCACAAGTTTCTATGGAGAGTGGTTTTCGACCATCCCCCTTAAATAGATACTTTAAATACAAGCAGGAAGGTACGGGCTCGACCTGGCCACTCTAGAAAGATGAATTGTATATGCTGATCAAGTTGATGACATGCTAAAAAAGACCAAACTAAGAAATTGGAATTTCTATTCTTTGAATGAATTTGGTCTTTTTGAGCTAGTACGACCTGATAGATGAAAAGAATAGAAGTGAAAGAGTCAGGATTGTAGCAGATCTGTAAGCCCTGCCTACCTCTCAGGGAGACAGGCGTGTACGTGTATGTTATTTTAGATTTGGAAGGATTTTTAAACTTTGAACAAAAGCAAGACTTTAATATTTTAGTTCTTTGGTCTATTTATTTGGTTTAACATGCATATGAGAAACAACTGAGCTAATTAGTTATTTCTTGTAGGTAACGCTTCACCTTTGTGAAAAATATTAATCTACTTAATCTAATAATTATTAGATAACGTCATTGACAGTTGTGTTTCAAATAACACAATGTTGTTAAGGTTCCGTTTGGAAACGAGTGAGTTTCACCCCAAGTGATGCGTATTTCAAAGCGTTCAAAAATTGACCCGAGTTAAACCGAGGGTAACCGAACTGTTACCTGACAGTTGCACGAAAGTGTTATGAAACGCTTCCGAATAATGCAAAAATCACACTGGGCCACCTGATTGGTGCAACCAGATTTTTGTTTCTCTTGCTCTTATATAGATCTGTCTCTTTCTAAGAAAAGAGTGAAATTTCGCACTATGGTCGCACGTTCTGAAACTCTTCCTAATTGTATTTTTGTTTTCCATATCATTTGTATATCTGTATCTGTATCTTGGTTTTAATTTTATTTACTATATGATTGTATTACCTGGGTTATTTTTCTCTAACAACAGAAATAATGCTAAAGTAATATTGGGCATATTTTGCAGCAGTGGATCAACGGCTATGAAAGATCCTAGGTTTGAGTCCCTGGCATCTTGTTCACTCATCATCAGCTTCCGAGGAACTGTGAGGATCTGGGAGCCCTCTGTGAAGGATTTGGTGGCCTTGAGACCCAAGTCGAAGCCTTTGAACTCACTAATCTCAACACCTGAAATTAATAAAGTCAAAATCAAAAATATTTATTTACTTATTACAATTAAAAACAACTAGTGTATGCGGCCAGCAATTTGCTGAATTGCCGGTCCTTATGAAAGATAAGAGTGGTGACGGGCAGTAGCGTCACTGGTGCGAGGGATTTGGCACCGCGCTCACCAACCCCTAATACGCCACATTCCAAAGAAAAAAAAATTTTTGCGCGAGGTTTTTTTGATTGAACCACTTTGTACTGGGAAGTGAAAAAATTATTTAATCAAAAAAAATATTTTTCTTCTTTATTGTGAAAAAAAGTTATCAGTATTTTCACTTATTATTGTAGGATCTTATATAAGAATCATATTTGCTAATTTGTTTTTCTATAAATTCTGCCTGAAGAATAATGGTATTTTCAAGAATTTTTTGCTTTTTCTCTTGCAATTTCCATAACACTCCTATGTTCTGCTAGCTGTCCTAATCCCACTTCACATAAGAATTATTCATAAAGATGCACAACTTGCAGGTACTTACACCTAAACTTTCCTTGTTAAACATTGGCGAAAATTGGTTCAATAGTTTCTGATAAAAATGTGTGCAGACAAACACAGTGGGGCTTTTATTTTATATCAGGTAGGTACTTCTGCTTTTACAGGAGATATAGGTACGGTGAAATTTCCATTTTTCAGGGGTGTTCAACAAGCCCCAAAGATTAAGTTTTTTACATTCACTTTGGTCTGTTTTTAGAGCTATGGAAAAAAATATAACCAACAGAGAAACCATAGGTTAAATATTATTAGAGTGCATTATTATTTATTTATTAGCCTTATGCAGATGACAATAAAATATATACTTATATATATATCATAATTTTCAAAAAAAGATAATTTTCTACATTAAATCCCATTGCTGAGCAAAGGCCTCCCCCTTCCTGCTCCATTCATGCCTGTCGAACGTTAATCTGGTCCACAGTTCTCCACCATGTTTCTCCAGTTCATCACACCATCATGTTTTTGGTCTCCCTTTACTTCGTTTATTAGAGTGCATTACAAACTAGAAAAAAACAAATAGAAACGTTACCACTCTTGTTCTGATAGCTGTAGATTCATGGGACAAAGATTTTTTTTTAATTCTTGTCTTGCTTGAAATTTGTTTCTAATTGAACTTGTCTAGTTCGTAATGCACTCTAATAATATTTTGAGTATTTAAAAGCAATGGATTTTACAATAACAACATAATTTTAGTTCTTGGGTTGTAAGCAGAAAGTAGTAAAAATTCCCTAACTTTCCAGCATTTTTCCCTGATTTATTCCTGCCATGCAAAATTTCCTGAGTTTACCCAGTTTTACAGAAACTGACCACCATCAAAACTTATTTCATCAACCCTTGTCATGAAACCTACTAGCCTAGGTAAATAATATGTAGTTTTAGTGGCATTAATCACCCATGTAAAAATTCAGCTACTACAGGTTTTAACAGTATGTTAAATATTGGTGTTGATTTGGTGTAACACAACTTATTTGACAGGATTAAACTTAATTTAAGCATTCTGTCTTTTTCTTTCTGTATCAAAAAGATACAGGACTTTTAAAATAAAAGTTAAGTCATGTTACACTGAATCAGTGTTGCCAGATGAGAAATACTGAGGGCTCAAAATTACAGTGTTTGGTACCAAATTACAGTAGAATCAAAATAGAATTACAGTGGGTTTTACAGTAGAATTAAAAACATTTTTCTTTGAAGTTCACCGTTTTTTTATTAATATACCGTACAATTTATTATTTGTAAATTATTTAATAACTGTCACATTGTTTAGGGCGATAAAAGCGGACTCTTTTTTATATATTCCTGAATCAAACGATTTAATCATTGAATTGGTTGCTTTAAATTTTACGCAATCAACAACATTTCATTTTAGTTAACCATTTGTTTTTAATATTATATTGAAAGTCTGCATAAAAAAAGTAGCTTATATATTTTTTTATCTTGTTTTATTTTATGTTTTTCCTGCATAATTTAATGTTTTCTTATTCACTCATTCTAAAAGGACGTAAGTCGCATCTGAGGATTTCAAAAGTCGATGTTCATTGCCAATGGATTATTAAAACAAGAAGCTTGGCATGTTTATGTCTGCTGTCACATGGCAAGACAGTTGATTTTTTTTAAACAAACTGAACTTAAAAGCAAAGGAAATTGTTTTTAGAATCCTATGTTTACCATATTTTTAGTTCCTCGAAAATATCTCTTTATATCTTGAAAAAAAAATTATGCTCAGAAAACCCATATCTCGAAATGGTTTTCAGTTTTGCACCAATTATTAATTTGTAATGTTGTTGATTGTCACTATGACGTAAAATGCTTAGCCAAGATATTTCCCCTTATAGTTTTCGTTATTAGTCTAATGCGTTTTTTTCGTTTTTACATCATTAATCTGACTAAACATCCTTTCGCATTCAGCATTAGAATTTGGAAGAGCCAAGATGTTCATCATAAATTGCCCAATCAAAGAGAACTCTTCCAACTGCTTTACTTGAAAAGCAACATTTATATAAGAAACTAAAATATGAATGTAAATATAAATAAGAACTTATAAATTATAAAACTGTAAGTACTAACCTTGTCCTAAAATTCATCAGGTCCTTGTTGTATCAAAGTACTCTTTTAATTTGGGCAATAATAAGTATATAAATAAAGAAAAAATTATAATTAATGAAGAAATAAAAATTTTTAAAATTTCAAGGAATAGTTTAAAAAAAATTATAATTTTGGAGATTATTAATGGAGAGATTCTCTTTCTTTGAAGTTTTTAAAGAAATTTCTTAAATTAACTAATTTATGTGATTTTTGGCATTAGAAAAATTACAGTATTCTCCATACACTGTAATTTTGCTATTACAGTATACAGTAGATCGTGTTAAATTACAGTAGATCTACTGTAATTACAGTGTGTCTGGCAACACTGCACTGAATCAACACCAATTACCACCGCTTTAACCTTGAGCTTCCAATGTGCAGGATGTGTGTAAAATGTGAGAACTGTCTCGGGCACACTTTTACTGATGGAAATTTAGTTTACATTTCTTTTTAGTTGCTAAATATTTTAAGCAACATGGAACCTTATTATCTGTTTTAAATACAGTGGAAACATGAGAGAGAAAGGCTCAGCCAATGCTAACCTATTAATTATGTGAGTCTGTGTTCATTCATCACTCATATTTAGATCAGAAAGATACAAGTACTAGCTCTAGTATTAAATTATGTAGTTTACCTTCAAATTGTGCCCCATTTTCATTCAGCCACAAGAGAAATTGTTCTAAATTGGCCTGACGAGGTTTATGTTCTCCTTTACTTTTGGTAACTTCTATGTTTTGAATCTTCTTCAAAATAGATTCAATTTCTAAATGGTGCTCCCAACTTTTAGCGGGAGTAACAGTAGCTTGAAATATACTTGTTAATTTCAATAACTTATCCACTAATATTGCAAGATCTTTTCGTTTTTGTAACTCGAACTTGGTAACTTCTTTTCCAGCAGTTTTCTTCGATGTTTGCTTCGATTGTGACTTCCGACCCATCTTACTTTGCTGCCTGTTTATCACTTTATTGGAGAAGTTCTATATTTGCACCCTGATACCAATAAAACATTAATACGAGAGCTAAAAATAGAAGTCCAAAATATTAAATTTCCACAGAGACGGCAATAAAAAAGCGAAATGAAAGTTTGACAGTTGACGTCGCAAGTCGCAAACATTACGATTCCATTTACAACAACTTTAGCAAATGTTGTATTTATGCAAAAGAATTTCCACACTTTGAATGACAAGTGGTGAAAATAGAAGCGAATGCAAAGAGTACTATAGCGAATGATCCAACATTGTGTCATTTCATTCCTGGTAACAACAGTGTTCTTATTTCTACGTTTCATTTCTTTCTGAAAGTTACCGTCGAAACGTGCAACTTAAACTTGTATTACAACTTTATACCCATAGACTAGAACTGCAAAGTTATTGAAAATAAGAAATATAAATAAAGATCTAATTGCTATATTTAGCCTTCTATTTTCTCTAAATATTGATAGTAGAATATAGATATAAAAAACAGAATTTTCAATATATTTCGGCCTCTTCAACTGATGACGGCCTCATAGAATAGGCCGAAATATATCATTATGTATTGAAAATTCTGTTTTTATTTTATTTATATTTTACTACCAATATTTAAATATAATTGAATAAATGAAAAAAACTGTAGGTACATACATTAGGTACGATAAAATTAACTTTCGTTTCAATACATGTTTATTTACCTACTGCCATTGAAAATACTTAATATTCAGCAAATGTATTGAAAAACAAGTTAATTCTGCAGGGCAAACCTAGTTATTATTATTTTCATACCGGAACTAATTGTGCTGGTAGGTACTTGTTAAATAAGGTCCCCAGGATGAAGAAAAACGAAATATTTCGGTGATTCAGTAGCCTTTTACTAATAAATTTAGATATGATTTTCGGCACAACATTTGTACAGGAAAAAAAGTGGTAAAGTGAGAAGGATGAAGTAGCAGAGACAGCTGTCAGATGACAGCTGCGTTCCGATATTAAACTTACGTTCAACATGCTCCCAGCACAAAAATATGCAATGTAATGCAAAAATTACAACAGAGAAATATTAGATTTATACAAAACAAAATTTTGAGAATTTTAAGTCAATGCAAAGATCTGATTTGATGGGAATTTAAAGTTTAAAAATCCTATTTGAAGTTATGTAATTAATAAAATAATAAATTAAATGGGGCATGTGATTACAAAATATAATATGCTACATACATAATCAAGTTGCAAAACAAACAGAGTATAAGTTACATTTTAGTTGAGTGATATTAAGTTACTCGATTTAGTAACAAAAAACAAGAAAAATAATTAAATGTTTTCTTGACAGACTAATTTGAAAACTATTAAACAAAAAATAGAGACAAGTTTTCTTGACAGACTTGTTTGAAAATATTAAACCAAAAAATAAAAACAAGTTTTATTAAGACTAATTTGAAGATTGACTTTCGATTGGTAATCGGATGATCCTACTAAAAGATCTTCGTACGGTCCCCGATGAAGTCTGGATGTCTGCGACGCGAACAATCTTGTCCTTGCCCGGATGAATAGAAGCAACGCGTCCAGTCTTCCACAGCATAACCGGTGCGCCAGGATCACGCAGAAGCACAAGATCGCCCACTGCGATGGACTGCCCCTTGGATGCTCGCCACTTGCCCCGCTGCTGCAATTGGTTCATGTAGTCCCTTGACCAGCTTCTCCAAAAATCTTGCCGCAACTGTTGCAGAAGTTGAAAATACTTTAATTTGTATTCAGGGACATGGGAATAGTCCCAATCTGGCAGTCCTACGAGAGGGCGCCCTATAAGAAAATGAGCCGGGGTTAGGGCGGAAATGTCATTGGGATTGTCACTAAGGGGAAAGAGAGGGCGGGAATTAAGTATAGCTTCAATCTGACACAAAATAGTGCTAAATTCCTCAAATGTTAGAAGAGCATTAGAAAGAATACGCTTCAAATGATGCTTACAGCTGCGAACAGCTGATTCCCACAGACCACCCATGCTCGGTGAAAAAACGGGCTGGAAGTGCCACTTAATACCATCGTTTGCCAGCTGAGAAGCGATGTTATCATTCTGATCTATAAGAAATTTAAATAATTCGCTTAACTCACGTGCTGCTCCTTGGAAATTTGTTCCATTGTCTGAAAATATCGAGTTCATTTTACCTCTCCTTGCTACAAGCCTACGTAAAGCTGCCATAAACGCATCCGTAGAGAGATCTGTAACCAATTCTATGTGAACTGCCTTCGTACACATACAAACAAAAATACAGACATAGCATTTAGAAGTCTTGCAGCCGCGGCCCCTTCTGTCACGGACATAATAATGGCCAGTGTAATCTACACCGACTGAAATAAAAGGAGGTGCAGGCATAACGCGAGGTTTAGGTAAATCCCCCATAATAGGATGTGCTGCAGGAGGATTATGTTTATAGCACGTTAGACATTTGTGCAAGATCTTACTTGCCAGAGCCTTTCCATGTATGGGCCAGAATTTCTGCCTTACAAGAGATAATAACAGCTGTGGTCCAGCATGAAGGTATTTTAAGTGATAATAACTCATCATTAATTCGGTGAAAATATGCTTAGCGGGTAGCAAAATAGGATGCTTCTTATCATAATTAAAATCAGATAAAGATAATCTACCTCCTACCCTAAGAATATTATTTTTATCCAGAAACGGGTTAAGTGGGGTAAGATTACTACTAGGTGAAATTGGTTTGTTGACCTGTAATTTGGAATATTCTTCCGGGAAGCATGCTTTTTGTACTAATTTGACCAAACAGTGCAAAGCGCTTTCTAATTCAGTAGATTGGAGACAAGTCTTGATAGCGTTTTGTGGATTCTTACAGTTACGTTGAAACCGAAGCAGCCACGCAGTCACTCTCAACAAAGTGTTGTAATTTGAATAAAGTTCAAAGAATATGTTGCCACATTCGTTATTATTCTGCAAGGAAATATTGCATAATAATTTATTAGTATTACGTTCAGGGGAAATTGCATTAGATGGCGCCACAATTTGAGATTTTTCATATATTATTGGTTCATAAGGCTGAAATTTGGTTTCAGGCTCTGTACTAACAGATGGCGCTGTAAGCGAAGGCCATAGTTCACAAGGGTTTTTCAGGAAGGTCGGGCCAAACCACCAAATGTTGCACTTTGATAGTTTTGCTGGCTCCACACCTCTAGATAAAACATCAGCTGGATTGTCAGCAGAAGGAAGCCAACGCCAAGTATCTGGCTTGGTTAAAAGTTGAATTTTCTTTACACGGTTAGACACAAATGTTTGGAGTTTAGAAGGACAAATTTTTATCCAGCAAAGTACAACATTGGAGTCCGTCCATAGATAAGTTCGGCAATCATGCCATTTAATGGAGCCTCTAACTTTATCCATCAAAATGGCTAACAACAAAGCTGCACAGAGCTCAAGTTTGGGAATCGTTTGCGACTTTATGGGAGAAATTCTACTCTTTGAACATAGAAGTCTAGTTGAGATATAACCTTTGGCATCGATGGTACGGATATAAATACATGCCCCGTACCCTTTCAAAGATGAATCCGAGAATCCATGAAGTTCTACTTCGACATGACTATCTAACTTGACATGTCTTTCTATTTCAAGCTCATTAAAATGATGCAATTGTGTGGTGAAGTTAACCCATAAATCGGAGACTTCCTTCGAAGGAACTTGATCCCATGGGATCTGGTCTTTCCACATTTGCTGGATGAGTAATTTAGGTATCAATATACAAGGTCCTAGCAATCCTAGAGGATCAAAAATACTAGAGATTATTGATAAGATTTCTCTCTTTGTAACTTTCGGTTTTAGTTTATCTAGATTAATTTGAAATTTCAATTTATCATCAGCTGATGACCATACTAAGCCAAGTGTCTTACTCTGATCATTATCGAATAGATGAGGTATAGATTCAGACTGATGATCCTTAACACTATCAAGAATCTCAGTACTATTTGACTTCCATTTTCTTAGATGAAATGAGGCTGTACTTAATATCTTGTTGACTTCAGTGACAGTTTGACTTAAATCAGCCTTATTATCGCTAGACGTATTTAAATCGTCAATATAAAAATCTCGGTTAATAACAGAAGCCGCCTTTGGGTATTTTTCTTCAAAATCGATTGCCAACTGTTTTAGACAACGAGTGGCCAAAAAGGAACCTGATGCGGTACCATAGGTTATTGTATTTAAAGCATATACTGAAATTGGTTCAGATGGGCTTTCTCGCCAAAAGATGCATTGAAGGTATCGTTGGTCTGGGGAAATCCACACACAGCGGTAACATTTTTCGATATCAGCGCACACGACATATTTGTGTACTCTGAATCGCAATAAAATTGATATTAGTTCATCCTGAACAATGGGACCTGAATACTGCAGGGAATTTACGGAATAACCGGAATAAGAGTTGCAAGACCCATTGAATACTACTCGGAGCTTAGTGGTAGATTTATTTACATTTAACACTCCATGGTGTGGGAAAAAATATTGTACGAGCCCTAAGTCATCAGATGATAGTCTCGTCATGTGACCTAAGGCCTCATACTCCTTCATGAATTCTAAGTACATTGATTTTAAAGCAGGATTTTTGTTGAGTTTAGTCTCTAAATGTTTGAATCTTTGCAATGCCACCCTACGTGAATCACCGAGATATGAAGTAGGTAATTTGAAGGGGATACTAACAACGAATTTGCCATCAGAAGCACGAGTTGTGGTGGAAGCAAATATTTCTTCACATTTTTGATCATCATCTGACAAATCCATGCTTTTATTAGTACACTCCTCCAGTTCCCAGAATTTATTTAGTTGAGAGTTTAAAGTAAGGTTGCATCTTACCTTGACTTTAGAATTTTGGTGGTCTGTGTTAAATGGTCCTGAAATGACCCATCCTAGTTTGGTTTTTTGTAGAATTGGTAGGCCCTCACCAAGGCGATACTGCCCAATGCAAAGTAGGTCGTAGAAGAGTTGAGCTCCAATAATTATATCAATATCAGATGCAGTATTATAGTTTTCATCAGCCAGCTTGATGTGCTGTGGAAATTTAAATAGATTTCGGTTACTATCGGTTAGAGTCAAAGAGGATAATTCGCATATTTTGGGAACTATCAGACAATTTAGGTTGGTTTTAAAAGAAGTTGTTTTTGATATTAGTGACAAGTTACACTGTTTGGTTATATTCGATGATTTGTCGTTAATTCCCAAGACCAAAATATTGGTAGATTGAGTGGACAAGTCCAACCCGAGTCGGCTTAGAGCGGCCTGGGAGACAAAATTAGATTGAGATGCCGAGTCAAGCAAAATTTTGCATACTTGTGGCTGTCCCTTACTGTCAAGAATATTAACTTGAGCTGTAGATAAAAAGACATGAGAGTCATTGGTAATGGGCTTGGTTGAATTCAACTTTGATACCATTGAAATGGTATTCTCCGAAGAGATTGGTAGATTTTTGCTGTCACTTACTGTCGCTGGATAAGTAGTGGCCGCATTATTGGTGATAGGTTGCTTGCTAAGATGCAAGAGAGTATGATGACGACTTTTGCATACTCGGCATGGGCTGGCTCGGCAAGTCGGCAACAAATGATTGGATCTGAGACAATTAATACATAGTTTCATACGCTTAACCTCGCGTATGCGTGCACTTACTTGTAGGGCCAAGAATTTTTCACATTGATTGATGAAGTGACCAGCGTTGCAATATGGACACGTAACCCGTGGTTCTCCGTCTGCTTTTCTAAGACCCGCGGCTACAAATGTCTTCTTAACGCTTTTCTGCTGCATGCCGGATGTTGCAAAATCTTTCGAGTCGAGGGTCTCGAGTAGATCGGCTTGCCTCTTGATAAAATTCCTGAAATGCTGTAACGAAGGCAGTTCATTAGAATGGTCACCAGTTTCCTCCCACTTTTTTTGCATTCTTTTATCTAATTTGTTTAGCAGAAGAAAAATTAAAATAGTATCCCAGTCAGCTGTTGGGACATTAAGTTTAGAAAGTGCACGCAAGTGTTTCGAAATTGAATCACAGAAATTTCTTAGGGACTGACTTGTATTAGTCACATTCATGTCTACCAATAGCGCCTTTAAGTGATTGTGCACCAAAAGATTTTTGTTATTAAAGCGTTCACATAAAATTTTCCATGCTATGCTATAGTTTTCCTCGGTTTTGTCAATATCGCTTATCACTTCAAGGGCAGTGTCCTCAAGCTGACCGATGAGGTAGTGGAACCTTTCAATGCCCCTCAAAGACATATTTTTGTTAATCAAGCTATCAAACGTGTCCCTAAATTCCAGCCAAGTATTGGCATCGCCATTAAAAATTGGTAGGGATATATCGGGGAGCTTTACCCGGCTGACAGATTCAGAAGAAGCACTTGCCTGAGGCATGGTTTGAGGTTCCGTCACATATTTGGACAATAAATATTTAAACTTTGACAATACCTCGAAATACGCGTCCTCAAATTGACTTCTTTCCTGTACCTGTTCCTCGATATTCTCAGACAAGAGCTCAATTTTGTGTTGCACTGCCTCAAATGAGCTATACATAGATTTTAGCTTAACTGTTCTGTCCCCCAGTTCCAGCACCTGCTCTGCAGACAAAGGTTCTGTTAGATTTACAATATATTTTCGCGATAATGTTACTCTGCCTTTGAAATAACTACGACTGCGAGTTAAGGCCGCCACGTCAGCTGGAATCGCCATGCTTTTTGGCGGTGCAGTCATTTTTAATTGGGGATTTAAATAGAATTTTTAGGTTAACTTTGCATGTAATAAAAGGTCAAATTATTAGATTTAACTGTGGCTAAGGATGGGGATGAAAGGGAATAGAAGGATACCAGCTCAAAATCAAATAGTATACGTATCCTCTCGTAGCCGCAGTATGGTTCTTCTGCACTCCGGAGCCCAGGCCTGCGAGGATCCTCTGCAGGCAGCGTGTTCAGGTTGATAATCGACTTCTACTCGACGATTTCACGACGTCGACGTGCTGAGATGACGCTCGGAACCAAACCTTTTGTTCGATTCTGATGATCACGATGACGACGTACCAAATCCGCAATTTATTCTCCGATCGTCGATTATTTCCAAAAAACTAGGGGTCACCATGTTAAATAAGGTCCCCAGGATGAAGAAAAACGAAATATTTCGGTGATTCAGTAGCCTTTTACTAATAAATTTAGATATGATTTTCGGCACAACATTTGTACAGGAAAAAAAGTGGTAAAGTGAGAAGGATGAAGTAGCAGAGACAGCTGTCAGATGACAGCTGCGTTCCGATATTAAACTTACGTTCAACAGTACTTTAGTATGAAATATTTTCGACCTACCTACTTCTTTAAGGGGTAACTTTCGCCCCTGTGACTATTTATATAAAAAAACGGTCAAGGTCACGCGCAGTGTAGGGTTCCGTAGCAGCCCAGTACATTTTATAAGTTGTTCTACTAATACAGATCGCGCCAAACTTCTAGCCCCATACATTTAGAAGAACGGCCCATACATTATCGTGTTTAAAACCTAAAAGTTTGGCGCGTCCTGTACTCGTAAACTTATGTAAAGCCTACTTAGCTGTGATAGTTTTCCTTTTAACTTCATGACATATATAATATATACTACTTCTGTGAATTTTTCCACATATTCATAAACAACCGTTTAGCCGGCAGAAATTAGCTTAATATTTCGCCAACGGATTCCTAAATCGAAAAATGGTTTTCACACACCCATAATACTTTTGAACGACCTATCCAACGATACCTCACACTATGGGACAAAAAAAAATCATCCATAATTTACGTGAATGGGAATGAATGAATACCTGACCATAAAAAAAAATTCGAGATTATTTTTTACTGTTTTGTCGGCGTAATTAATATATATGTTACGGGTAATACTAGAAGATAGGATACACCTAGGTTTAGCCGGATAATCATATATTAAAGCTGGTATTCTATGCTTTAGTTCGGTCTAAACTAGAATCTAGCTGTTGTGTGTGGAATCCTCATGAAGCATCTTACACATTAATGCTTGAAAAGGTGCAAAAAGCTTTTTTAAGGTTTATGTACAAGAAATTTTTCGGCTATTATCCGTTTCTCTACCCGTCAAATTTCTTGCTCGGTATGTTAGGTATGACCTCCTTGAAATCTAGGCGAAGTAGTTGCGAGCTAATTTTCGCTCTAATAATTTTGAGGGGAGAAATCGACTGTCCCGAGTTGCTTACTGGGCTGCTCAGACTGTTTGCACCGGACAATTGCGTGCGATGGCGCTCGTGTCGGAAGCGGCAGTTGTTTGCTGCACCCACCAGCCGCACGCACGCTCACGCCACCTCAACAATGTGTAAGATGACGAAAGCTCTCAACGCATTCATCGAGTCCGAACCGCCTACTGACGTCTTCCTCGATAGCAAATGTCAATTAGTTTGTAAGTTTATTAGTTATTATGGCCATAAGTTAAGTTAAATCTTGTAAACTAAACTTTTATTTAATAATATTACATAATAGCTGTAATTGGGTTCGCCCGTAGTAATTATAATAATAAATAAATAAATAAATAAATTAACATGTCAACCTACCTAACACGCTCCTCCTCGCTTCGCTCGTCGTCGCACCTATTTTTGACTTTTTTCGGCCTTTACTCGACTTCGGGCTGACATAATATATACTCTTTCAAATTACAGCTTTCTAGTACAAACAGTAGGTGGTAGAGCTGATGCCGAGCTCGACTGTGGAGGTACCACCATCTTACCCGCAAATCCTCCCGAAGTTATTCGGGGGAGAGTAAGAGGACAGCTCTCAGGCAAAACCAGGCGGCCCACCCCTGGGACCGACGGATGGCGGTATATCCATCCCTAATTGCCAGGCCTTAAAACAGACTAGTGACGGGCAGCGGCGTCACTGGTGCAAGGGTTTCGGCACCGCGCTCACCAACCCGCCTGCCCAGCGTGTGTGAGTATGGGCATTTCTTCCAGGGGGACCGCCAAGAGTGGTGAAATCCTGGAAAGGCCTATGTCCAGCAGTGGACGAAACAGGCTGATGGATGGATGGATGAGTACAAACAGTCTCTGAGCTAAGCTGCGGACAGACGGACGGACATGGCGAAACTATAAGGGTTACTTGTCGGACTACGGAACCCTAAAAATGTACTCTGTGCATTTTAATGTCAGACTTCGGAGCAAATGGAAGTACATTAGAGATTCGATAATCCGAACCCCCCTGGTAACCCGAACGCCTCTATAATCCGAACTGCCCCCCCCCCCCCCTCCCAACGCCATTACCCGCCGCGCCGTTTTGTGTAACAGTGGCACGCACGACGTGCACGAATGTGATTAAAAAGTCTCAGAAGCCTCAGTGACCTTTGTTATTTGAATCAGAGGAAGTTTCGGGCGAAGATGTACTTACAAGATTTTAATCCCGAAGATGAGCTTGTGAAGATAAAGCATTTTCTATGTCATTAAATACCACACGTCGTCGTAGAGCACCGTTTTAGAATTCTTTAAAAAAGTATAAACACTTTAATTAAACTTTAATTAGGTATATACGTATAACATTATGTGATAATTTTGAACAATTAAAATAGGCATGTAATTAAACAGACTTCTTTTTAATAGCATTATTCGCCTCTAAAAATCTAAATTGCCTTCTAAATTACTAAGTCAGCCACAATCAACGCGCGTCTGAATATTACTATCTTAGCCATCATCTATTTAAGCCACTCTAAATATAACTCAGCATGGTGGTTATTTTTTAGCATCTTAATTTGTAACATGCATTCAAACAGTTCACTTCTAAACTAATAATATGTGGCACCCAAATATTCTATTAGCTTCTAATTTTACAAATCAGTAAGTTTGAAATATAACTCATCTTACATTAATTGATCGTCAAATTTATCTAAAATTATCATCCAATAGTTAAAGCATAAAATGTTGTGGTTACTTCAAACATTTATTTCCAAAAAAAATTACGAATCTAGTAATTTTAAATGAATCTAAAAATTTATTTTTGCATTAGCTCCGGCGCTCGAAGCGCGGCACCTAACACCGCGAAATTCGTCGCAGACGTCCTCACCACACGCTGGTAGCGCGCTCCTTTGACGCCTCCAATTTTTATATACACTCTATGGACAAGCTAGAAGGCTGGCTTCGCTAGCCTAATCATTGCTACAGTACCGTGTCGGACTTGTACACTCTTACCGATTTCGCGAAGGAATTCTAAATTACAAAATGGCCACTTCCGTGTAAAACACGGTCAATTTTAGTGTTTGCAGTAGCTATTTTCACGATAAATGAATATGATGTATTATTTTTCATGCTTTCTAAGTTATAATACGAGTATATGATGTTGTCTATTGAAGCTTGAATAATGTTTTTTGAGGAGCTTGTATAGAAGCTGTAAAACGAAAAATGGTGATAAGTTGTAAAATCCGTGGCCGAGTTAGTAAATTAGGTGGCAATGTATAAATCAGAAGGACAAGTAAAAATAATTGTTGATCATTACTTGACGCCTTTTTTAAAGATTTAGTTGGCGATGTAATAAAGACGAATAAGTTTTTTAGAGGCTTACTAATTTTCCCGTTGCTTAGTTATAAAAAGAGAAGTTTGATCACATGGCAAAAAAAATAATTCTGTGGCTAGACTTATAATTTCCCGTTAAAATACAGGATAGTCCAAATAGTGATGTCAAAGAATTTTTTATAGATTCCTCACACCTAGGTGTATCCGAAATTATGCCATGTATGTTCCGTGATTTTTGGTAGTTTAGAAGTTATGATTTTTTTATGTGTATATGCGAATATTCTAACGCAGTGGCTTAAAAAAATCATAACTTTGTTTTAGTAGTAATTTTGTACATTTTATTTTTGTAACATAACTGTCTTGAGTCATTCTTCCTTACTTAAAATAATCAACTACAAAAAATCCATACGAGTTACCAAAAAAAAGTTCAGTGAAATTATTTGGATCGAGTTAGACATAGTAAAATTTTCAAAATTCTTTATAATTACAAAATGGATGTTTCATAGATTTAAACTAATATTAAAAACTTCAACGGTTTATCAGCTTACCAAGAAATGAAAAGAAAGTGCTTCTTAATAGGCCATTTTACGATGATATCGGCTTCCAAAGTTAGGTAAAATATTGTTTAAGCTATTTTTTTCCTTCTTATGGCCAACATTAGTAAGAAATCACCAGAAGCATTTAAATAAAATAAAACAATGTTCAAATTGAACGATTAGTGAACAATAAAAAAAGTATTTTTGTAAATCATTTTACAAACATTTTAAAAGAATTTTGAAATAATAGGTTGGAGAAAAACTCTTTTCTCAAATAGTATGTATGAACTTATAATAAAATTTCTTTGGCTATACCATTTGTATCTGGCTGGTTTTGGTATTATTAAAAAGTTTAAATTTAAAAAAGATAATTCCAAATTCAAATGAGGTAAAATGTGTGATTTTCATTTGTTTTTCTTACTGTTAAGATGAGTGAATCTAATGAAGAAATTCGATACATTTTAATATTTTACTACAAAAAAGGTAAAAATGCGAAAAGAAATTGTGATGGTTATGGACTTAGTGCAGTGTCTGTGAAAGTAGCACAAATTTGGTTTAAGCGTTTTCAATCCGGAAATTTCGATGTCAAAGATGCACCTCGCTCTGGAAATTCTGAATTCTGATTAAGAAATAGTCTTCATTCATTGCCCGATTCGCAACTTTGGCCGGGTCATACGGAAAAGGTATTTTTATATTTATCTGACATTCTACTTCGGGGGAAATGTCTGCAGTTTTAGAACTTATCTCAAAGTTAGCTTTTTGGCTAGTACCTCATTCGCCGGTTATAAAATATGGGCATTTTCACACGGAAGTAGGTATATACGTAGGTATATCGTACAACCACAGACTAATAAAAAGATAGAAGTGGCAAGCGGGCTAAATCACATAGACTTAAATACCAATAGAAGTGATCAGCGTAATTAAGTATTTTATTAGATAGTAATACTTCAGTGTATGCATGCACTTACCCATAAATTCAACAACATATAACATATAAGCTGCTTTATACAAAATGTAATATAAAATAATCATAACGCGTTTTATTCTGAACAGTATTGATGTAAATGTCACAGGCGTTTAGTTAAATCAGGTTTT
The DNA here is from genome assembly GCA_910592155.1 of Ypsolopha scabrella. Lineage (NCBI taxonomy): Eukaryota > Metazoa > Arthropoda > Insecta > Lepidoptera > Ypsolophidae > Ypsolopha > Ypsolopha scabrella. The sequence continues at coordinate 15,759,827 of OU342976.1, read as the reverse complement.
TGGTTAAATCAGGTAGAAGAGAGGCGGTAGCTTATGTTAGAAGGTTAGGAATGGCGAGTGACGCCACGTAGTGGCATGACCGCCGTACGTAACCTTCGTGGTTATTTTTTATGACCACCATTTAAACCAAAACCCTAATCATTTAGTTAAGTCACTGAATTTAACCAGATGCCTGCGCCATACATTGCTGAATATTAAAAACCTTAGTGAGGCGAAAGTAGGTAGGTATATTTGCTCATGAATACGATCAACTTTAGTACACCCATAAACATATACGCTAGAGAAAATTATTACAAACAAAAATGAATTTTTATGACTTTTTAAGAGGGTAAACGAGGAAACCAATATGAACTAGGTAGTTAAACTAGATGGCTTTAGGGAAGCAAAATGTAAAAAAATGTAAATTAGTCACCCTACAATGGATTCACTCAACTTGCGCAGACTTGTACTACAAGAGAACATGAAAAGATATACGAGTAATAAAGTTCTATTGTCCGTTTCAAAACGACGTACATTACAAAATCTCGGAAAATGCTTAAGTGTGCAACAATATTGTAACTGTGTGCGTGTCTCGGAATCACCTGCATAGTATCATAATGATACCAATGATTGGTGACCAAAACAAGTTAGACACTTCTGACTTTGTACCTATCTTATATTCTTCTCTGTAGGGGCTAATGTCGTACTGGCACAATTTTTTTTTGTCGTCAAGTAGCCTTTTCCGAGCCGTTTACTATGGTGAAAACCCAGTAGCTCTAGCTCTAACCGTTCTCGAGATATAGCCATGGTACCCAAAGGGACCCAAAAGGTACCCATTTTTTTTGCATATTCGGGTAGATCTTGTCGAGACCTTTTAAAAAAACCCCGGGAACAGGGGTCTAGCTTCAACCGTGTATGAGATATGAGATGAATATGAAGATTTGACACTTGAAAAAGAAAAACATTTTTTTTGGACCCCTGGGATTCAAGTTGACCAAGACCAACCGTCGCAGAGATATGGCCAAAAAAAATTTTTTTTCGCGCCTCGGATAAATTTATTTTTAAATGTAAAACAATTTTTTTCGGATCCCCGGGGTCTAAGTCTGGGAGGTCCAAGACCAATCGTCGCGGAGATATGGCCAAAAAAAAAATTTTTTTCTTTAAAAAATATATATTTTTGGTTTCCGGGGGTGGTTTTCGAAAATTTTGGGGTCCAAAGTACTTTTACTCGACCAACTATACAGTAGGAATTTTTTCGTATACAAATATCTCAACGGGAACGGAAATTGGAGGAAATTTCAAAAATGTTTCCCTGGATACACTTCATAGGATTGACCTCTGGTCTCTCTGGTAAGAGAGAAAAAAAAATTTTTCATACAAAAATCCCATACAAACGATGTAAATGTCAAATGTCAAAAAATGTAAAATGTCAGATTTTATTGGGACTCAGATAATGGTCGACTACAACCCTCCTGCATCACTTTACTGTCAAACCTCCCCCTTCCACCCAAACAACCATGTCAATCAGTGAGTCAGTCACCGTATTGTAGCCTTAATGTATACCGGGTGTAAATAGACTGCCACCATTCAATGAAACGACATATTCTACCGACCCTACTGAACCACTTTTCCCAAGAATTATACCCCCCACCGCAACCCTTAGTTTGGGAAATAATTGAGTTCCAAACAAAAATGCATGAACCCTGACGCACCAACATACGGGCGAGTTTAGAGAGAGAGTGGACCTCAAACAGCTTCAAGTTTCACGGACGACGCTCTCTCTAAACTCGCCCGTATGTTGCTGCGTTAGGGTTCACGCATTTTTGTTTGGAACTCAATTATTTCCTAAACTATGGGTGTCCGCGGATTTGATTCTTAGGAAAAGTGGTTCAGTAGGGTTGGTAAAATATGTGGTTTCATTTAATGGTAGCAGTCTATTCACACCCGGTATATTGTCAACAACAATCAACAATAATTACATTAGAATTGTACTAATCACAATTATTTTGAATGTACACAGGTTGATTGGTAATTAGATGCAATCCTTTGAAGGGGTTGTAGAAGAGAACAATTACAGTCGATTCGACTATGCAATGCCATATACAAAAGTGAACCATTTCTGAGATATTTTGAATTTAAGCTTTTTTTCTAAAGTAAACTTTAATAAAATATATTTTAAAAACCAGCCAATATTTTTGTTTTTTTTTTATTTGTTTCGCTTTGATAACATCGCAGCCAATAAACAATAACCCTAAATGCACATTATTGACGTAAACCTTGACACTGTGCTCCAAAACTATTGACAAGTCTTGAAAATCGCAAAAGATTTACACAAAAAAGCTAGGTTAAAACAAAAAGTGTCTACACAATTTTCTGTGCGTATTACATCCGCATTTTACTAGCTTTCGAATGAGATACAAAAATCTTAAATTGACAGAGGAATGATAAAAATATGGCCAAAAGAGTAGGAGCAAGTAGAATATTAGAAACAAATCTTATGCATACAAAATGTAAGTGTATAATTCATTGTTTTCTAATTTAACCGTTAATGATTTTTTTTATTTAGAAAAATAAATATTTAGAAAAAAAACATTTACCGTTAAATATTAGAAACAAATCTTATGCATACAAAATGTAATTTAATAATCATTGTTTTCTAATTTAACCGTTTATGATTTTTTTTCTACCTGCTCCTATTGTTTTGGCCATATTTTTATCATTCTTCTGTCAATTTAAGATTTTTGTATCTCATTCGAAAGCAAGTAAAATGCGGATGTTTTTAAGCTTATACGCACAGAAAATTGCATAGAGACTTTTGTTTTAACCTAGCTTTTTTGTGTAAATCTTTTGCGTTTTTCAAGAGTTTTCAATTGTTTTGGAGCACAGTGTCAAGGTTTACGTCAATAATGTGCATTTTCGGCTTATTGTTTATTGGCTGGGATGTTATAAAAGCGAAATAAATAAAAAAAACTAAAATATGGGCTGGTTTTTTTAATATATATTTTTAATGTTTACTTTAGAAAAAAAGCTTAATTTCAAAACATCTCAGAAATGGTTCACTTTTGCATAGGGCATTATGTAGTCGAATCAACTGCAATTGTTCTCTTCTACAACCCCTTTAAAGGATTGCATCTACTTACCAATCAGCCTGTATAATGAATAATAAATTATTATCTTAGAATAGTAATAATCACGATTCTTTTATTTCTCATATTTGTGTTGCGTATGACAGCGTAAGTACCTAACGTAAGGCGTTGCACTACTGTAGGGAGGAATATTGTATTACCTAGTGTGACAAAGCTCAAGTCAAACCGATTTCTGTAAAAGTTCTTCAACTCACGTTTACAGATACACCCTATGTAATGTAATAAATTAATTTACTCAACTTTGGCCCGAGTTCACCAAAGGACATACCATACCTATTTGTTTAAAACAAAACACCTGCCTTTGAGAGCCACTAGTAGAACACCATTTTTATTCATGATCGATACCTACTCTCTTGTTATTGTCTATTCCTTCAACTACCTGATTTATTAATATAATCTACCTATTTTTATACTGACATAAATGAATAAATTATTTAACTTTTTCACGAACTATGTCAACAGTGTCATTGCCACTTCATAAAATTTCTTGGCAAATGATGCAATACACCTCAAAATCCATTGTAGATGCCCACCTAACGCACCGCTCGTAAAATATGCGCTCGGCCGCCCGGTACTCCCCGCGCGCCCTTACCTCGCCCCTGCGTCGCCAAGGGCATTCCGCGCCCGTAGGTAACTGAAGATTTTGAACTTCCATTAACAAAATTGTTTTTTTTATATGTGGCGAATGAAGTAAACTCAGAATCAAAGGTATAATTAAATTTGCACAATTGCGGAAGTTTCCCCCGAAGTAGTATTCTCAAATATATATTTTGACTATAATCCATATTTTGCCGTGCTGTGCGAAATTATCAGAATGTTTATAATGTATATAGTATTCACATGTTACTTCTCACAGATTGTAGAAGTTTCCCTGGAGTGGCAAAACGAAAAAAACGAATATATCTCTACTTCTTACTTTACAGGTCTCAATATTAAAACCCATAACGCATTTAAGACCAGTTTATATCCTACTGAAGCCTGTATCAAATATTTCTTTTACATACCAACATTACGTTATTTTGAAAATTATACCTAATGTTTAAAGTACTTCCGTAATGTACTAGAGATAATCACTCCGTGCGAACTTTTCTAGTCATGTCATCTAACTATTCCAAAAGATATTAGAATTACGGGACTTAACTCCACTCTTAAACGGAACTCACCTCGCCTACTACTGGCGGCAAATGTGTAAATCCGTCGCTGTCAGGATATTTAGTGAAATATTGGGGATTTTATCAGAAACTCACGCTACTGGATCTGGTAACCTTAATCAGAGGTGGGACATTTTCAAATTGTAACGCCATTGTAGATTTCATTGTATTGTATGACCTTTATGAGAATGTTGTAGGTTATGCCGATAATGGACTAGCTAGAAGACGGTCAGTTTGCAATTTAATTTCCTTCTCACGCAAGTTGAGGAAATAATGGTACTCAGGATAACAGGCCGTTCTGAGTGTTTTTAGGGTTCCGTACCTCAAGAGGACAAAACGGGGCCCTTATATTGAATTGAAAATTGATATTGAAAAATATATATTTACCTATATATTATAGGATATATAATATTATAGGGTCACTTTGTTGTCCGTCTCTCTGTCTGTCCGTCCGTCCGTCCGTCTGTCTGTCAAGACCCGTTTTCTCGGGAACGTGTGGAGACAAAGTATTTTCTGTTCTGTGGTGTGGAGGTATCGAGTTGAAATTAAAACCATTTGCTCAAGTTCCGTAGGAAGCTGTAAAAAAATGAAACATATAAGTTAAAAAAAAGATACGGTCTTTTATGCCGCAAAAAACGTATATTTCGACACTCTCGAGGGAATTAAAATTTATAGGGTATTTTCCGTTGACCTAGAACTATATAGAAACCCTGACCCTAAACTATATGAAATTTGGTAATTACCGTCTAATACTGCAAGTATAGGGAAAAATCTGAAAACTATACATTTGTAATGAAATCATAAAAATATAGTCTTTAACGGAACCCTCGGTGGTCGAGTCCGACTTGCACTTGTCTGGGCTTTTTTGTCGATATTCCAATTTATATTCTTATTCTTTATTGCACACTAAAAACATTTTTTTAAATAAAACTAAACAAATAAACATTTATACTATCTATTTCAGCTGTGCTTTAAGTGCGTGCTAAGCTTTGCATAAAGTTCACGCGTCGCTAATGTATTCCACGAGCAATGAGATCATACCCTCTAATAGAATTTTCAATCAACGTTCCAGCTGCATTACAGACATGGGCCGACATCGTGGGGAAACTTTCGAGCCTAACCCAGCCGGCACGAGCCTAGACTAGCTAATCGGGGCTGGACTCATTAGACAGCATTTGAGTTTTGTTGCGAAACATTTAACCGTGTATCCTCTATTAGGGAATTAAAGAAAGAAGAAAGAAAGAAAGAAAGAAATTTATTTGATGGAAAGTGAAAAACACAAGAGAAACACACAAAAATTAACTAATGCTTATAACTAAAAATACATTAGGACAAATATTAAATAAACTAAAAAAAAGAACATCAACGTAAATCAATCTTGTGTCTTCACCGTCACCAAATAGGCTGCAACTCAGCATGTGTTGTGTCGAGATGACACAACGCTGGTATTATGTTACGGCCTGTTCGAGTGACTTGCGGTAGCAAACGCATAAATGTAGTGAAAGATAATGAATAATACTATTAACCTTTAACTATGGACGTTACATTTTTGTGACACAACTATGGACGTGCGGTCGCACGGACCGCTAACTGTAAAGGTCAGATTCTGCAGATTAAGTAACTATAGTACCTGTTTTTGTTTATATCTCCTTCAAGAGTTAGTAAATGTAAATAGAAGATTTTATTTAAATGAATATGTATTTATTTTTAACTAAAATCTAACCATTTTACAATCTTAGGCACTTTTCAGACTTTTTTACTTGAGATCACTTTACAGGAACATATCTTAGGAAAACTACTTTTGCAGATAATTTTACTTGTCTTACGATAAACAATAAAGAACAAAAAATATAAAAAACATAAAATTTACTTCTCAAAACCTAACATAAAAATTTCAACAAAGGCCCAACTTGCGCATATTTTATTGGCAGTCTTTACATAATGTCTTCAAAAGAAGGATCTTCAAAACGCAATATTTTATTTTCCCTCTGTGGACGGTAAATCAGATGGTCGTTTGGATGTATGTAGATGTACTCGGTCCATTATTTTCAGACATTTTTGATCAAAAAACCTTAAACAAACAAAACTACCCTCAGCTCAATTTGTTACACAAACATGGACGTGAGGTCATACAGACCGCACTCAAAATATAAAGCGAAATTACTCAACAAATATGCGACCGGCGACGCAACTTCTCTTCTCGACAGTCGTTTTGCCACTAAAACCGAAGCTACTGAGGTCCACATACACGTGGCCTGCGAGGAAGGGGAGAAACACGCGAATCACCAATTGCGAGCGGTCACTGAGACCGCATGTCCATAGTTAAAGGTTAAGGTATCTAAGGTGGTAAAAAATAATAATAATAACAGTAATAGTTTCTTATATTTACTATCGAGATACAAATAAAGTTTTTTTTTTTTAACACAAATTTGAATACTCGTACATGATAATAAATACATACACAACAATCAGAAATTAAACGTGAAATATTCATTAAAAACTTAATTAATTATGGCAAGTGAGGGTAATAAAACAAAAACAAATGAAAGTTTCTGAATGCCTACCCGACGCATAAGTCAAGTGAGCAAATAAAGAAAAGAAAAGAGCACTGGGATTGACATAGAAGATAACAGGTAATAGCAGTAAAAGCGCGTTGGTTAAGTAATTCTACTACCGATAGAATAAATTCTGATTCCTTTGCCCATCAAGCAGGAATTTTTTATATCTGAATTTGAAAGTAGAAACTAGTTTCACATCACGTAACGGTGGTGGAAGGTTGTTCCAACATTTCGTGGCTGCATACCTGAAGCTGCCACGAAACGCAGCAGTACGGTGTTGACATGTGGACAAAAGATACGATGATGCTCTTGTATTGTATCGAAACAGATCACGGGACCATTTCAGTTTGTCCTTTAGATAATCAGGTGATCCAGTTTTGATTACACCAAACAACAATGTAGCCAGGTGGAGATGTCTACGTGCTTCAAGTTTTAATAAGTTTGATGCATTCAGATAGGGCGTTACGTGCGTCCGAGGTGGAATCGGGAAGCAAAATCTCGCGCAAGCGTTTTGAATTCTTTGAAGCAGTTTAATCGTTCTTACTAGCAAACATGGGCCATAGACTGTATCCGCATAGTTAAGCCTTGATAATATAAGGGACTCGCACAATTGAACGGACTGTATGCAGGGAGATTTTGCCACACAAAACGAGTTTCTCTCTTATTCTTCCAAATTGCCTTATTCTTAGAGTTCCGTACCCAAATGGTAACCAACGGGACCCTATTACTAAGATTCCGCGTCCGTCTGTCTGTCGCCAGACTGTATCTCATGAACCGTGATAGTTAGACAGTTGAAATTTTCACAGATCATGTATTCTGTTGCCGCTATAACAACAAATACAAAAAAACAGAAAAGAAATATTAAAGGGGGCTCCCGTACAACAGACATGATTTTTTTGCCGTTTTTATAGATTATGGTACGGAACCCTTCGAGCGCGAGTCTGACTCGCACTTGGCCGTTTTTTTTATTTTTAAATACCTAAATAAGTTTGATTTAACACATTATATGTGGACTTCCTTGTTGTTCTTTCTTAACACAATGCTTTCGGATAAGAAATACAGAGATCAGAAAACTCGGTAAACGGGAATGAAACACTAATTTGAGAGTTACTTTTCAGTGATAAGGTATATTCTATTAACAAATATAACAACATGAATGTCTCGCTAACATTGCCCATAAAATTTCCAAATACATTGCTATCACCGAATAGGAATGGAAGTACTAACTTGAAACGGATGTTATCGGAAAACCTACAACTTCTCCCTCACACTAAAGGCGGGGTGTGTAGCTCTGAGCAAGATAACTAATTGCCAATCCTTTTCCAGCGCGAAGTTTGGCCGTCTCTTTGTTGTAAAGTATGAAGCTATGAAGATGATAGGGTCTTATTCATCGTGATAAAAAACATGTATTACTGTTTCACTGATATTAACTTTAATAATTCCAACCGATTTCCGCTTACGGCAATAATAAGAACTGAATTAAATATAACTATGAATAATACAAATTATGATTGATCACTTTGCAGATAGTAAAGAATAATTTTTAGGAGGGTAAATACAAAATTTTTCATGAAGTTCTTATTAAGATTTATTTAAAATGACAGGACCTGCCCATTAAGTATGACGTAATTCTTGACAGGTTATTAAAATTAAACATTGTCCATTTTGTGATAAATAACTATCAGAGATGAGAGCTTATGGATTAGGAGGTCACGACAAATCTGGTAACGATAAGGGAAATATCTGAGTCAGTACTCGAATGTCGGTCTGACTGCGCGAAGTGGTTGCGTTATCTATTTATGGCACCTGAAAAATTATTATTAAGGTAAATGACTGACTATGGTATATAAAGTAAGTGTTAATTGTACTCATGTCAATTATGTAAAAACTGACCGAATATTCAATTGCGTTTTGGAGCAATATCATCGAAATTATATAAAGTGAATTAAAGTGTCAGATAATGTGAAATACATCATTTGTCGGTCGATTAGGACATAAACATATTAATAAAATAATAAATAAAAAAATTTTAAAAACAAACTTTGAACGGGCCTTGTTGTTCCATAACGCCACAAAATATTCAGTCAGTTTTTACATTTGACGTAGTAGAACAAGCACTTACTCAAATAAAATCAAATTAAATTAAAATACCTATTTATTTTGTAAAATAGATACATAAAGTATACTTTCTACAAGTCAAAGTTAATCTTTACAATATATAATATAATCTTTAGAATAAAAAATATAAAAAAATAATAAGTGTTTACTAATAAGGGAAATACATACAAAAAATATTTAGGTTGGGCTACAAAAATTTAATTATACACCTACATAAAATAGAGTACTTTCTACCAAATTCAGCCATTTACCTCATCATTTTTTTATGGTAATCATACCCAATTTTTTTAATAGGCATAAATAGATTATGAAACACTTCGCGCAGCCAAACCATACATTAAATGACATCAGAGAGGTGCCCTACTTCATCCTGTGAACCCAGACTTAGCCATTTCGCTTATCGTTACTAGATTTGTCCTGAGCTCCTAAGAATATTACATTTGTATCTATATATTTAGAAGAATATCTATGAAATTTGAACTGTATGTTACGTATGTTCCTTATGTGACGTAGACGTATGGGTTTTAGGAAATGCGGGCGTAGTTCCTTTATAAAGTTATTTTATGATGATATTGATAATCATCAATATCATCATAAAATATAAATTCAGGATCTACGGTACTCAGGCTTTTAGTTTCATGGTTTTACCATACTGCTGCAGATATTCGGACAAAAATCGTAAACAAAGTGTCTTAGTTTCGATGCCAAACGGGTTCCAAACCTAAGAGAATAAATCATATAGTTAATAACAACGAACTGTGAAGTTAAGTGGTATGCATTCCTTTTACCGGTTAATAAAGGGATAAATATTGAAATGGAATCGAATGTAAATGTAGAGATTATTATGTAAATTTAGTTGCAACTTGCAATGCAGGATGAGTTGGATAGTGCAAATTGAGATAATAGTAATGGAATGCGGATCTAGTATTAGGAGACGGGATATATTCTTCCAGAATTAGCTCAATAATAAAGGTTCTATTTTAGTTGCAAAAAAACTGAAAATTGATGATATTACTCGTCTATACGAACAACTTTTACTGTAAAGAAAACGCTAAAATCGCAAAAAAAAAATGTAGGGTTCCGTCCCTCAAGAGGAAAAAACGGAGCCCTTATAGGATCACTTTGTTGTCCGTCTATCTGTCCGTCCGTACGTTCGTCCGTCCGTCTGTCTGTCGCAAGACCCTTTATCTCGGGAACGCGTAGAGGTATCGAGTTGAAATTAAAACCATACTCAGGTCTATAGTCTATTGACGCTGTTAAAAAATCAAACTTCTAAGTTAACGTAAGAAAAGATACGGCCGTTTATGCCGCAGAAAACGTTAATTTCGACACTCTCAAAGGAATCAAAATTTATAGGGTATTTTCCGTTGACCTAGAACTATGAAATTTGGTAAGTAATACCGTCTTATACTACAAGTATAGGGAAAAATCTGAAAACTATTCATTTTTAATTAAATCATAAAAAATATATTCTTTAACGGAACCCTCGGTGGGCGAGTCCGACTCGCACTTGTCCGTTTTTTTATGTTATACCATGGTTGCCTCCATAGTAAATGTGTTCGTATAAAAAGACGAGTACTATTAGCCCGGGAGGTACCGTTGCATATACAAAAGTCATAGTAAGCAGGCTGATATTGACATCGATCGTAGATCTCACATCACTGATAAATATGTGAATCGACCGTCAGCTGCTCAAGTGGCGGTGGGTTTGGGTGTTAGAGGATGCGAAAGTGGTAAAAAAAAACGATCGAATCCACGATGCAGCTGACATTTTTTTTTCAGCTCAGCAAGATGTCGACTATCTGTGGGAAAAGTTTCAGCCGGCGTAATATAACTTTTTTTTTATACACTTTCGCAGCCTCTCACATCCACACCCACAGCGGGTGCGTCATCTGAAAATTTTTTTTCAGCTCAGTAAGATGTCAACTATCTGTGGGAAAAGTTTCAGCCGGCGTAATATAACTTTTTTTTTATACACTTTCGCAACCTCTCACATCCACACCCACCGCGGGTGCGTCATCTGACAATTTTTTTTCAGCTCAGTAAGATGTCAACTATCTGTGGGAAAAGTTTCAGCCGGCTTAATATAACTTTTTTTTTATACACTTTCGCAACCTCTCACATCCACACCCACCGCGGGTGCGTCATCTGACAATTTTTTTTCAGCTCAGTAAGATGTCAACTATCTGTGGGAAAAGTTTCAGCCGGCGTAATATAACTTTTTTTTATACACTTTCGCAACCTCTCGCATCCACACCCACCGCGGTTGCGTCAGCTCAGCTGACGCTTGGTTCTGTTATTAGCCATTCCAGATCTATTGAGAAAGATGGAAATCAATCGGCGTAAAATCAGTTCCTAAAATGCAAAGAAGTTCATGCGATCAAATTCCAGAAGAAAGAAAAAATTTTTTGCTAATTTAATTTTTTCACTTCCCAGTACAAAGTGGTTCCAATCAGCTGACTAAATTTCTATGGAAAGGTAAAAAAAATACGCGAAAATTTTTTTTTTTTTGTGTGGATTATTTTTTATTAGGGATAGGTACTCTAGCATCTGCTATTTTTTTTTTACTTTGAATAGTACGACATTATATAAAAGAAAACCCTACTAACTAAATATCTATCAATCATCGCCTAGATCCACCGATTCTGTGCCTAGACCAAACGGCGGGACCTAGGACCATGATTTGGTTCCTTCTATGGCGTAGACATCCGCTAATATCAGGAAAAACAGGATAATATTTATATAATTAAATATCATGATTACGAAATTTACAAAAGTATTTATTTAGTCATTTACTTCTAGACACCGCTTGGTAGTTTACAGCACACTGATTGGCTAGACTTAAAATAATTCCAACACTCCGGCTCAAAATCAATTCATCTATTCTTCAACCGCCCATTGCTCGTCCTGGGACATCAAAGGAAAATCTAAACTGCAGTTTATTGTTCTGAGACTGCAGTGCATTAATATCATGGTTCGTAGTTTCACGAGTGTCACAAAAGAATCTGAGAAGCATTTAACGCCGGCAATGTAGGGCAGATTTGAATAACTTTTCGGGGAACCGTAGCCAGCGGTGCCAAGATGTCTCTACATCATTGCCATTGCCAGCCGAAGTTTAATTGTGAATGCACGATCGACTGCGACGGTGGCTTGAAACACCACTATCGAGGGTTAACTGACATGGTTTATTTATTATTGGTCTGAGACTGATATAAATCTTTTGTTTCACAATTTGAACGAATAACAATTCTTGGTAGGGCTGATTAAACAAAAAATCGGATATCGTTTATAACTTTGCCACATAGTAGAAGCCTGCATACTATCTTTGATTAAAAATTAAACCTTATTTTTTACAATAATATAAGAAAAAGAAGTATAAGTAGATTATTATTTTCAGATTAACTAATATATCTACTCAAATATACTTGTGAATATAAGTATCTTTTTACTTTTACGACGACGCTATTTTACGTTTGCAAAACAAAGAGAACAACTTTATTACTACTAACCTGTAAAAACGCGCATCATTCATCCTGTTGCAATAGTAATAAATAGATGTGACTTCATTATAGTGACGTACTTAATAACAGACACGATATCGACGTCACGAATCTCGGATGTTGTTATTACAAATAACGTCGATAATATGTCGATATCGATAAATGAGTGTTCTATCAATCATAAATATAAATGAAAAGCTTCGTCCTCTGATTGATTGAATGACAGACTCATGGATTGACACAGAAAATGTACAGTCCAAACCGCTGGACGTAGAGACTTGATATTTTGAGGGTATGCCTATAGAGGGGTGAAAACGCACATTATTATATTTATAATTTTAATAGTTGATACTCGTAGACTACCAAGATAAAATAAACACATTTACTTGTGTTTCAGGATTTTCCAAAATTTTCAGAACTGAGAGGTTAGTTCCAGTGTCAAAAACAGATAATACTGTGAACGAGGTACAAAAAGAGTGTCTTTTGAAAGAGTTTTCACCTGTCAAACTTGATTTTTACATACAAAATATGAAATTTGACAGCTGAAGACTCAAAAGGCACTCGTGCCTCTGTGCCTCGTTCCAAGGCCCCGGGTAGTTTTCAAACGGTAGTTTTTGCGCTTTTTCAAGTCGTATGGTAAGTGACCGAGAATACTCCATCAGTCCTTGTTTAAGGGTCTGGCCCAATGATGAAGTGGAAATGAAACATTGAATAGAAAATAGTAGAAATATAATTTTTGAACTCTTTCGACTAGTCTTTTTAAAACATGTCGGGTCTGATGATGAGTGAGGTCTTGAGAGCTTCAATGGATCTCTTCAACGGAGATCGACAAGGTGATCGTGTTTGGGTTCGTTAATATCCGAAACCCACACTGACGAAGCCACGGAAAAAAGCTGGTAAATAGTAGTAACAAGTAGGTATAATTTTTTATTCTTCATCAAACATTTACAAAATTTATGAGGTAAACAGGAGCTATCGGAGAAAATTTTTGGTGTTATTACTATATGCGATATGGGTAAAAAGTAAGCCAACGTAATCTTACCCAATAGTACATTATCTTCTCATGAATGAACTTAATGGCAGTGACAATGAGTTACGATCGAAGATGGGTAGGTACTTTATTTAAAAACTAAAAGTGCATTAGGCATTTAATGAATTTACCTAGACGTTAAATTTATCAAATCCATCCAACAAAATTATATTGTAGACGTGCTACGCCCTAGCGTACAAAAAAGATAATACTCGTACTTTGCTAAACGAAAAAGCTTTTAGTACCTACCTTTAAAAAAGCTTTTAATATAAAAAGGTAACGGGACCCTACCTAGAAATGACAAGGGGAAAAAAACAGCGTTTTACGGTAAATATTCAATAACCAAAATGTTTAAAGGGGCTAGTTTAACATAAGAACTTGTTCCTTGAAAATTATTTAAACATCTGTGTATAATTGTGTTATTTTCCCCCTAAACGATTATACAGATTAAAACTATATAGATCAATCTAAATGTAGATCAAAACTGAACCTTTATGTAGTTTTCCCATTATTTTCCAAAGCTTTGGAATCGATAAATATAAACTGATCCCAACACTAAGCTCCCACAACCAATATGTCGCGTTTAACGCACATCCTACACGTCCAGCGCTAGATGTTAAGCGGCTGTTATTGGTCAAGAAGCTGTCAAAATCTTCAGCGCTCGATGTTCTGAATGTGTTATGAACGCAAGGATACGATATTACAATACGAATCACTGCATCCATTATGCCCGATTACCTCATCGAAGGCTTGACTCACGGCTGACTGGCTGCTGCATAATCTTTGATCCTCCAACTCGTGGGATGGGATCCTTTTAGTCATAACTTGCTGAGCTTAGCTCACTGACCGCATGACATGACACGGTAAGAGCAGGGGTCTGCAGGATATGATGAGAAACCGTAGCTCATGGATGAATCTTGCTTGACTCCTGAACCACATTTGCTGAAATAAAACTAATGGGTAAATGTTTAAAGGATTGAAATAGAAAAAATTTAAAGGACTGAATGTTATTCCTCAAAAACCCTTTCCCTTATAGCGACTGCAATCGACTGCATGAGCGGAAAAAAGCCTGGCAATACAATGTCCGTTTTGGGAAATGAAAATCCCAGCATGTTGGTACCTTTATTTTAAGACGGTTCATATCGAGATACATCCCCGAGGTAGTGTCAGAGTCTCCGAATGTGAACGGTTCTAGAAAAATACCAATCGGTACGTGCCTACTTACTTTAGGTTATAGTGGACCGCCAATACCAACTCGAGGTTATGAAAGAAAGTCCTCTGTAACTTCAGCCCAAACTTCACTTAAGAATGAATTCAAGTAATCACTTTTCCACTTAAGGGCAGCGGATCTCACCGCTGATTTTATCGACCATTGTCAACTAACACCAGTTTCTGCGATTGTCACGTTTTACCGCAACAGGCCTAAACTTGTACGCCTTCTTTCCAGGGACGACTTTTACGTCACAACGTAATAGGGCGGGGGGTGCCTTCTCACGGTAGTCTTCGGCCACATATCAAGATTTTTAGGCCATGCAGGTTTATCTCACAGTGTTTTGCTTTACCGTTCAGCAAGTGGTATTGGTAACTAATTGGTGCCTGCTTGACCGGCACAATTTGAACCTGGGTCTCAACATTTAGAGCCATTGTCCATCCATCAGCCTGGTTCGTCCACTGCAGGACATAGCCCTTTCCAAGATTACGCCATTCTTGGCGATCCTCCTGGAAGAAATGCCCATACTCACACACGCTGGGCAAGCGAGTTGATGAGCGCGGTGCTGAAGCCATCAACAAGTATCTGTTATCGTTTTTGATTGAAAAACACTTGTACTTGTCCACTTATTTATATTATTTCCCTACAAGTGTTTTTCAATCAAAAATGTATCAAAAGTTCCACCAAGTGCCAACAATCACGAGCATCAACTCTATCTGTTATCGATTTTGTGATCGTAATTAGGTAACACAGACCCTCGATGCAAACAGATCACATACAAACCAAAGTACAAAACAAATTTCCTTTAGCCTTTTTACAGGGGCTAGACCATGGGCGTCAGAAGGGAGGGCAGGGGGGGGCTGCTGCCCCCCTTGGAAACGGAATGGGACAGTTAATAATGGTATCAAAGTACACATACAAGAGACAAGTACGATCGGAAGTTTTCGTTTGCACAAAAGTACGTTTTCCTATATTTCAACTATAAATCCAGTTGATATTTGAAAGAGGTCACCGCTGTCGCCCCCCCCCCCCCCCCTAGACTTTCATCTTCCGACGCCCATGGGCCAGATGGTGGTCTGGGGGGGGCCGTCCCCTACCTAGTTACGCCTATAGACATCCGGTAAGAAGGGATTTTAGGAAACTCCGCAGGATCTAAAGAAACTGGATCAATGTGAGACATGCTGCGGGGCCGCTACTTGTAGTACAAAAATACTTTAAAAATTTAACTACATTTATTTCATCTCTTGAGATAAGATAATCCGAATTATACTTTAGCACCCGAAGAAACATTCTGCCATTTTTTGCGTATGAAATTTTATAATTTTGGAGGCTCTGTGTCGATTCGTCATCATTCTATCGTACGATGCTGTGACGTTGGTGTACGTAACGAAAACTAAAGATCTACCCGGATCTAAAATGGAAAAAATTTGGTGTCGATTCGGTGTAACGACTTATTTGAAAGAACTAACCGTATTTTAAGCGTCCTGACTTTTCGATACAGCAAGAAAAATACAGAATGCTTAAATTAAGCCTAGTCCTGTAAAATTAGTTGTGTTACCAATGGTGTCGATCCTGTGCAACATGACTGAACTTATTTGACAGGACTAACCTTATTTTAAGCATCCTGTCCTTGTCTTTTCGATACAGTAAGAAAAAGAGATCCTGTCAGATAAGTTAAGTCGTGTTACATCGAAACGACAGTCTGTCCCGTCACGAAACTAATACGCAAATGATTTTTAGGATTCCGTATTAAAATGACAAAAGGAACGCTGGCGGACGGAGCCAAGGGCAAAAGCTATCTTATTATTTGAAAATGTCGTGAAAGTGAACCTTTGAAGCCAACCTGGGGAAGTAAAGTAATAATAAAATGTACAGGCCAGCGAATGGAAAATTCGCGGAAGTCTGATAAGTGCTGGAAAAAGAGCCCACAAAAACTGTGCCGGGCACATGTTTAGTACATCCTCGGCTCCTATAGCTTCATTGTCGACCAATCACGGCTGGCCCAGTGTCGCATGATACGATTTCTCCATTTGTCCCTGATATGAGGTACCCATAGTATTTGAAGAGCATTGCCCACTTTTTGTACATCCTTACTTTTTTTCGTATTTTGCCCACCTTATGGCTTTGCCCCCTTTTAAAACATATCGGTATCGGCTTTTTATTCTTATTAGGTACAAAATTTGCGTTCGCTTTTAGAATTTCGTTATTTGCCCCCGATTTGTACAATCAAATACAACACACACACTAAGAAAAGTTTATAAAATTGGATGTGATTCATTACTGCGGCGGATATCTAAGACCGTACCATTTAAATTGTCCCATTACTTATGGCATTTTCGTTTTTATTCTAATACAATAAGCACTTTTGGTCAACAACATACCTACATATGGAATTGAAGATAAAATGTATAGGTTTTACCTAGATATACTATAAGATAGGTATTTTAACAATTTTATTAGTGTTTGCGTAAAATTTTAATGTGTTCGACTGAAGTAAGCTTCGGTGAGATGGATAGATGACAGAGATAGATGAAAAAGAGAGATAGAGATATAGACGAACTTCAGACGTGCAGCGAACATGAAAAGATTCGTGGTTTATACCGGGTGTAAAAGCAAAGGCAAGAATCCTTTATGGGTGTGTTAGTATGATCGGTAAAGATATTATTTTAAATACTGGAATCTCTATATAATTACCAGTACCTCATAATAAGACGATTTTCTTTACTCAAAATACACTAATCGCGTGGACACCCTCACGGTCGCTGGGCACTCGGATGAGGGGTGCGGGCTGCGGGGTGCAATTAGGTGTGTGGGGAGGCCGGTGAGCTGCGTACCCATAGCTTAGAAAAATGATGGAATTTTTTGTGAAAATTTCATACCCTAAAGGGATTCTTGACTTTGCATTTACAACCTGTATAAGGTGACTTTAATTTCTACAGTCAAATTCCTACTGAAGACTCGGTAAGTGCTCGTAACAAGGTTCGATGACCCTTTTTGTGAAATTCGTAAATTATTCTTTCCTTTCCTTACAAACGCAAGCCCAGCCCCGAGTCAATTACTATAGGACGTCAAGATTTTATTTTGTGAAATTAGCAAAAAATGTTATCGATCCATGTTACTGATCACATACCAAGCCTGCAGTATGAGTTTGGCTACATAAATAAGAGTCACCTTTTATATCAACGTTCTAGTCAGGTGAAACGTATATTATATCGTAAGTAGCCGTTTCTTATACTTAAGTCATCTTAACAGATACACACAAGGCCTTTTTCAGTCGGAACTTTTGCGCCAGAACCCTAAAAGATTAAAATTTATATATAATATAAGTCATATCTCGTTATGTAAATCAACAATCTTTAGGAACGAATCATTTAATATTTTAATTCAATCACGACAAACTTACTACCACACCTAGTTAGCCAACATTAAAATACATAAGTAGTTTTACTACATAATTCTTTTGTTGCATACAAGATTAATTTTGGGGTCGAAATGCCAAGGAGAATTAGAATTACTCATCTCTTTAGTTTTTTGTTCTGTCCATTATAAAAACATGCTCGAATATTCTGACAGAAACAATTTTTCCAGTCAGTGAGTCAGGGCTTATAATTACTTATTATTTTAATTAAATATGTACCAGTACACGTACTTTATAGGTAAACATAAGTTTTCAGTTTGTTTTTTCACCCTTCATGTTTTTAGGGTTTGTACCTTGAAAAGGAAAACGAAACCCTTACATAAAGGTAAAGGTGCACCTAAGGTTCAAGCCACACAGAAGCGGCGCGGCGCACATCGAGAGCGCGGCGCGCGGGCGTCATTCAAAATTCGTCCAAAACGCATGGAAATAAAGTCGCTATTTGAACACACCGAATGGTATTTTCGGGCTGTGTCGGGCGTGGAACGGGCGTCCGTACCATACCTCAAATTGCGACTTTATTTCCATGCGTTTTCTACAAAATTTGAATGACGCCCGTGCGCTCGATGTGCGCCACGCCGTTTCTGTGTGGCTTGCACCTTAGCGGGCCGCAGTTATCAAATTTTATTATTCTTTTAATCATTCTCGTGTCCGTCCATCCGTCTGTAACAGAGGTTTTTTTTTCTAGTAACAAAGGAATTTGAAGTACTTAATGTTGTCGTCTTGTAGACATACTTATCGCGGCTCCGCCAGTGTTTATTCAATCTCTGCCCCGTTTTCGGCTAAGGCGTTATTTTGTTAACACTCTGTATGTTGAGCAAAGTAACTACGATGGTAACAAAAAAATTCTTTTTTTTACAGAAATCTGAGTTATTTTATTTGTTTCCATTCATAAAAATGACAATAATAATTTATATCTGAACTAAGCTATAAAAGAAAAAAAAACTGCAATTAAATCCGTGGAATGGTTTACGAGCTAAAATAAAATAGAACATACCTACATACAATACATACAGACTGACAAAAATTCCAAGTTTTGGCTTCAGTACAATAATAAACCATTTATATCATTAAAAACGCTGAAAAAATATTCATTATTATTAGTAGAGATATAGCCGATTAGAAAAAGAACAGGCTTTATATAAGAGGTCAATTTGGTAGAAATAAAAAAAAGTTTTAATTAATATACCATGTGTGGTACCATTTCAAAAAGCTACCTCTACCCATCCATCAGCCTGTTTCGTCCACTGCTGGACATAGGCCTTTCCAGGATTTCGCCACTCTTAGCGGTCCTCCTGGAATAAATACCCATACTTACACACGCTGGGCAGGCACGTTGCTGAGCGCGGTGCCGGAACCCTCGCACCAGGGCTACGTTCGACACGGGTTCTAATGCCATCTCTGTCGCACGCTTTGAAAATCGTATGTCGCTATCCTGCTGTCAGTATCGGAACCCGACGAAATTGTTAATTTATGAATGGTTATCAATGACGTCGCTGCCCGTCACCAGTCTGTTTTGTGTACAGACATACAGACCAAACATGAATAATAAACGCATAGAGTCGACTTGAAGCAATTTTAGCTCAGTGAGTTACGGGCTCTTTTAGATATAAATATTGCTGTTTCCAAACAAAATATATACGAGAGATTAGTTTAGGTATTAACAAATATTTTTCAAGCATAAGCCAGTCAAAACAACCTATTTTATAAGTTCCTTCGTACCATATAGCTTAAATGTCACTTGGTTTTTGTATGTAAACTTGCCAACACTATTTAATGCTTAGGTTTAGTCTGTTATGTCTGTGGTTTTGTATTATAAGCATTAACGTACTACCAAATGGACATCGGGTCTGTGCTCAAAAGTGTACGAACCAAAAGAGAGTCAAAACCATTGAAAATTAAAAAAGGGTGTCAATCACAAGTCACTCAAAATTAAGCCCTGCAGCAATGACATACGATTCAAATTGAAATTTTGTGTTTCTTGATATTTTGACACCTCACTAAGGACACTTTTTTGGTAAATTATATACTAGACCCGAGGTCCATGGTTTGGTATGTCAATGATTATAAGGCCCGGCAATTTTGTATGGATATACGGCCATCAATCGGCCCCAGGCAATGGCCACCTGGTTTTACCTAGAGCTGCCCTCTTACTCTCCCCCGAAACTTAGAAAAGCATTCTGTCTGAAGATTTACTATCTACCAAACAAACGAGGTTTGCTAAAATACTTAGATATTTTCGGCAACTGACCCTAAAAAAACCCAAGACCCAACCTAATTTCCATGCAACACACATAAAGTGCATAAATTTTCGGACAAAGAAGCTGTATTGTAATTCAAAACAAGTGTTTTTCTCTATGTGGTCCAAGGAGGCAATTGCGGTGACAAAACACCATGTCCCCACGATTATTAAGACACGAGACAAGCGAAAAGCACCTCTATTTTTAGTAGATGAGGTTCTATTCATAAATCTCATTTATTGTGGTCAAAACACAAAGATAACTCCATGTAAGGGAAATAACGTTAAGGTTGCAGGTATCTCTTAGTTTATAGATGATTAAATACCTATCTAATAAATATTGTCTGATTAACCTTTTGTTAATTGAATCACAATAACCATAAATTCTGTGTGATAACAAAACACGAATGATTTAATATTTTGGCCAAGTGCGAGTCACGCAAAAATGTTCCGTACCACCACACAATACGGGTACGGAACACTAAAAACATTATGGTAAATAACTACGACATAAATGCGACATCAAGGCGACAAAAAACAATCCGATAAAATGATAGCGCCTGACAAATAATTCGGCACCCTTGGAGTACGGAACCCTAATTTTTATTATTACTATTACTTTAAATTATTTGCAACAATCTGATTAAATTCGAAACTTGTGTGTATTACTGTCTTTAAGAAAGAGCAGAAACAAATAACTTTATTAAATACTAATTTTTCGGGGCTTTTTGTATGGGGACCTTAAGGGGTTGTTTTTTTGATTTTTTATTATTTGCCGTGATAGAGGCCATGGTAAATATGAAAATTTCAACTGTCTACCTATAACGGCTGAAGCGGTAGACCCCTATGACAGACGGACGGACAGACAGACAGCGGATCCTCCCACCCCACCCTTTGGGTTAGCAACCTTAATAATACCAGTGATTTTCTGTTTATTGTATAAAATACTAATATTTTTCTATTGCCAGTTTTCAAACATTTTAAAAACTGGCCAAGTGCGTGTCGGGCCACGCACAATGTAGGGTGCCGTAGTTTCCCGGTACATTTTAAAGTTGGTCTACCAATTCAGACCGCGTCAAACTTCTAGTCCCATACATTAGAGGGGACCAAAAGTTTGGCGCGGAATGAACTCATAAACCTGTGAAGCTTTCTCAGCTGTGATAGTTTTCCTTTGAAATTCATTATACCTTATATACTACTTCTGTGAATTTTTTCACATTTCTGAAAACAACCGTTTAGCCATCAGGTGGGGGGACGCTCCACTCTAAAATTTTCACTTTAAATCTTAATATTTCGCCAACGGATCCCTAAATCGAAAAACGGTTTTAACACACCCACAATTATTTTGAACGACCTATCCAACGATGCCTTACACTATGGGATGAACGAGAAAAAAAAATCATCTCCAGTTAACGTGTATGAAAGGTACCCTTAAAAAATATGTATTCAAGACTTTATTTTACCATTTTGTCGGCGTGATTAAAATTTATATCCATGCCAAATCACAGCTTTCTAGTACTAATAGTCTCTGAGCTAAGCCGCGGACAGACGCACATGGCGAAACTATAAGGGTTCCTTGTCGGACTACGGAACCCTAAAAAGGTACATAGGCTTGTTTCCTTTGCCTTAAAAGTAAAATTGTAATATCTAGGTTTTCAGTATTGAACTGCGACTATCAGCATCCTCATACTATTAAGCTCAATGTTGGTTATACGCACTATAAGTTTCCGGAATGAATATGTAAAAATACTATTATAGGTACAAAATTAATTTATTGTTTTTCAAAATAATCTCCCTTGGCGTCTATGCACTTTTTCATTCGATCAAACCAGTTTTGAAAACTTTTGTGCCACTCCCCTGTGGTGACCTCTGAAATGTGTTTTTCATACTCCTCGACAGCCTCTTCTGGTGATGAAAATCGTTGACCGCGTAATTGGTTCTTAATTTTCGGGAACAGAAAAAAGTCACAAGGTGCCAGGTCGGGACTGTATGCAGGATGACTCATGAGTTCTACATTTTTCGTCTTCAAAAAGTCGTTTATCTGTCTGGCCGTGTGAGAACTAGCATTGTCGTGGTGCAGGATGATACGGCGTTTACGGTTATTTTTACGGAGTTCGTCAATAACTTCCGGCAAACAAATGGTCGTGTACCAGTCACTATTCACGGTACGACGATTCTCTAAAGCAACAGTAGCCACGTGTCCAGTTTTATTAAAAAAAGAAGCAATCATCCGCTTAGATGCACTTTTCACGCGCGCCACTTTGGTTGGTTTCGGCTCATCTTGAAAGACCCATACGCTCGATTGCTGCTTTGTTTTGGGATCGTAGCAATAAATCCATGTTTCGTCACCTGTTACTATGTCCCACACCAAATTTGACGCACCTTCGTTGAATCTGGTAAGCATGGCACTGCACCAAGTGACGCGGTCCGTTTTTTGAGCCTCGGTCAAGTTGTGTGGGATCCACCGCGAGCACAGCTTTCTCACACCCAAATGTTTGTGTAGGATTGATTGTATTTGACTCATGCCTATTTCTAAGGATGCGCGAATTTCATGGTAGGTCACATGCCTGTCTGTTTCAATCATACGGCGCACAGCATCGATGTTTTTGTTGGTCACAGCGGTGGACGGCCGACCATCGCGAGATTCGTCACTGAGATTGATACGACCACGCTTGAATTCTGCAAACCAGCTATAAACAGTCGTCTTGCATGGTGCTTCATTGCCAAAAGCTGTTTCAAGCCGAGCGATGCTCTGTTGAGCTGTCAAATTACACTTAAAATCGTAGAAAATCATACTACGAAAATTTTCCCGAGTTAAATCCATGTTGATGCAGACACACAATTTTTTAAATGGCGCCACAAGGTAAAAACAAAAGACAGTCAGATGAAACAAACTGCATTCTACAGCCAAAGAGTTCTATTTTCAAATGTTACAATAAATTTTTAAATATTGTTTATGTAAGTGGCCAGTTCCGGAAACTTTTAGTGTTACCTATGTAGACGCCATTGCTCGGTATGATTATTATCATTATCATACTCTTTATATAATAGAAAATATAAAGTTATAAATATAAAATAAAAAACATCATTGTTTCGAGATCTCACGAGCGGAACCGAAATCTAGCCAAATGATTATTTGATCACCAATAAATAAGGTTAAAGATTATGTGAAGTTTATGTCTTATACTTAAAATGGGTTCTGTCGATATACTTCGATGTAATGTGCTTGAAAATAAGCTTCATATGATGTCTTACAATAAAAATGTGACGTCATTCAAGATTCGTTAGTATGTTTCCTAATGGGGACCCAATAAAGTTCTTAAGGAATAGGAAACAGCCATTCTGGCCTCAACCGTTTCAACAAATTTCGAGTGCTGCCCTAGGGTTGCCACCACCTGGCACTTTGATTCTGAGTGATAGACCATATTAAAATAAAAGGACTAATTTTTTACATGTTTTATTTTATTTTAACTAATATTTATCATTTATTTGTCCACACCTTGCACAGACTTAAAAAAATCAGGGTCCAGAGCTAAGAAAATTCTCTAGAGCCCAATTTTGAAATTTACAAGCCTCTGCCCTAGCACGTTCTCCATTTAAAAGATTTATTTTTCAATACGGTTACAGACAAAACGAAATAAAACAATTTACAATTCGACGCCGAAAAACTCGCGCGCCAATTAAAAATTCTCGAGGACTTTTTTTTCACTTCCTTTACTTTTTAATTCTATTCCGGAAGGCTTCCGAATTCCGAAAAAAGTGGTAACCCTAGCTGCTGCGGAGGTAAGATGCACGTAATGGTTTCTGTATTAAACGGAGTTCTAAAATCACTATAAATAATAAGGAGAAAAAACGTGATGTTCACGCTTTAACTTTTGACAAAGGACCTTGGCTAATGGATAAAGAATTAGCACCTCTCGAGATGAAGGTTTTGAAAGAACTGATTTGTTTTGACATATCCTAAATGCGATATTAATGTTAATATTTGCCTTTTATTGTACCTTAGTATTACCCATAGAGTAGGTACCAGGTATTACCTAATATTTACGGTTCTGGGACTTATTTTGAGAATAATATATCTATGTACCATTGGGGATGTGCCAATCTTGAGCCCTGTAAAAAAAACCATTTGACATCTGTCACGAATCTGCGAAAAAATAAGCTTAGGAAGTACCATCATGGGCCTAGGCAATGGAACAAATGCGAGCGAAGGCCAGTGGTTGTTGTGTGGAGTGAACTACTAAAATAAATGAATTTTTCATAGTTTTGAATAGCAGGGCGGCTATTCCGGCATTATTGCACATCCGTAATATCAGTCATTCGATATTTGTTTAAAGTTTGATATATACTATGCGATGGAAGTTAGAGTGACTAAGCCACATAAAATAGAAGCTATAGGATATAAGGAGTGCTTACTATTATATGTTTTCAATAAAAAAAAACAGTACATATCCATACATAATCCCTTTTAAAGTCCCCGCAATCTATGCAACTTTTGCGCACGTGCCAGAATTGAGGGTCTGAGTTACTTACCCCCTGCAGAAATTTAATATTTTTGCGAGTGGTCGGTCAACTCAGCCCTGGCTGAGCTAGCTCCGGACTGGGTCTCCCTTGAAGTAAACGATTTTATTTTATGTAATAACGTATTCATGCCCAAAGGCTATAAGAGTTAAAGAGGCTCTATCACCTAGGGATGTAAAATCGTCAGTGAAAAGAGTGTACATGTGTTACAGCCTACAATCGGAAACACCTCTGGCCACATTACGGGGATATATGTCGTGAAGATGATGTTGTTGCACGTTTTTTTTACTATTTGGTATAATTGCGCGGAACTACTTTTCGCCCATATTACAGTCTCAATAAGAGCGAAAACTTGGCTTGCAGAATTTTTGACGATGGCATATATTATCTATTGTTAGTTACATATTGTTACCCAGCAATAAGTTTTTTTATCTTCAGAGTAGATAACAATTCATGGAATATTAAAATCATGATTATTATTTTTTACGGACATCGAGCCAATACACTTTTAAATATACTTTTTTCCGGTATCGTTATAATAATGTGTCATACTTACTACGTACAATAAAGGCACTACAAACAACACAATATTCAAAATTTAATGATACAACGTTAAAACAGGCAAAACATAAAGCAACCTAATAGGTAAGCAAAGCAATCCATCTTTGGCCGGTTTTTAACAGCTTTTAGTCAAAAACCTCCAAAAAAACAACACGAACGACACTTCATTACGCAAAACCATTTGTAACTTAGATTTATTTCCAAGATGGCGGCCGTCATTAATATTTCCAACCCTAAATAATCTTAATGTCTTCTCATTATCGGAGATACAGCACGTGTTATAGTTTCAGTGAGAAATTCTCAACAATACTTTATTACTTGACTTTCATAAATAACCTTTACTTCAATCATCCCAAATTCAACCATAACCCTGACGCTGTGGGTTTAGTTTTGATTGTAAATGGGGTGATGGTGACAGATATCGTACAGCCCCTCAAACGCTTGCTAGATTTACAGTCTAGAACAAAGGACATCAATTTCAGGAGTGACATGTGGCTATGGGATATGCTACTGATGTGAAAACATTCAGCATCTGGGACGTGAGAATAATGTGGATTTACCTTTAGAATTAAAAAAATACTATACACATAACTTGTAGTTTGTCTATGCCGTGCTACAAAATTCAAACCATTACTCGTAAGTTCAACGCGAAAAAAACTTCCTTAAATAAAATCCGATAGGAACTACACAGTTTAATAAAAAAACGCTTTTTTGTTGTATATACCGGTTGTAATCGTTAAGTGTGACCAGCCGATCATTCCGTAACAATTACAGACATCAAAAAATTTTAAACTGATATCGAAAGTACGTTACATAATCAGTAAAATGACGTCAATAACTTTTTGAAAATCAAACAAGAAGTATTTAAAATTTTGACTTGAAACACTCCCATACATTTAATTTAGTATGAGATTAACAAGGACGTCACTTCGAACATCTGCTTTGAAAACAAAATTTTGCACTTACTAAGAAATAAATATTATTCAAGATAGTTTTATTACTTTGTTTGGCTAATAAACAGTTTCCTTTAATATCAGTACTAAGCTAAAATAACCTTTTAAAATAAGGAAACTAAAACCTTTCTACTAATCTCATACCAAATGTATGGGAATGTTTAATGTCAAAATTTTGAATACTTTTCGTTTGATTTTCAAAAAGTTATTGATGTAATTTTACTGATTAGGTAACGTACTTTCGATAACAGGTTAGGATTTTTTGACATCTGTAATAGTTACGGAATAATCGCCTGGTCACACTTAACGATTACAACCTGTATTTATTATATTTCTTATATTCTTGTTGAACATAATGAACAGAAAATCACTTTTACTATTCCACAAATCTATTAAAAACTTCCTTACCGGTTTCTTGTTGAAATTTAAATGCTGAATCCGAATCTGAACTCGGATTTTGATGTCATAGCAACATCAAGACGACAAAAAACAAGTCGCTAAAATGGTAGCCCTGAAAAATAATTCGGTACCCATCGAGTAACCCTAATTTTAATTCTTTGTTGTTTTACGTTAGATCATGTTCTACAATTTGACCTGTTTTTTAACTTGTATATGTATTACCATTTTTAAGATATGAATAAATGTATATTTTACTCTTTAATTTTCATGAGTTTGTAATTTTTATTAAATCCATTTAAGTCTTTTTACTAATTTGAAAGGTACAGATCGATCACTTAGGCGCACGTGTTACTTGCACATCACAGTTTTATTTTATACCCTGACAGACGGACAGAGAACAAAGTGACATTAGAACTTGACAGTTTGCCCTTTGGCTACGGAACCCTAAAATATATTTGTAGAACAATCTTTGATTTTAGGTTCCAGATTATCTGTATAGATAATAATATAGATAGACAGTTTCATACTAAATAGAAGTATGAAAACGAGGATTTGAGCTTCAAACCAGTAGAAATGAATAAAATTTGACTCTAAAGAATCGACAAGGTTTTAACATGATACGAAAAACATAGTTCATCATAAATATTATGTTAAAGAGTTCTTGACATTCTACTCGTGTTACATCTTTGGTAACATTATTAATTATATTTTTAGCACATTTTACAGTTTTAACCAAGCCACATAACTCTAGTTAACCTTGTATTGTAAATATTTTATTATTCGGATCGCAAAATTTGTGATTGTCAAAAATTTTAAATGTTTTGAGTTTGTTTTCCTCAATGGTGTTATATTTTATTTTCAATTTAAATGAAATGGTTTATTAGTACCTATTGTAAAACTACCATATTAAATTTATATCACTGCGGTATAGAAAATCAGAAAAGTAAATCTGGACGTGAGGAGCTCTGTACCGGGATTCAAACCCGGGACCTCTCGCTTACCGGGCGGTTGCTCTACCAACTGAGCTATCCAGTTCTCAACATTGGTTGGCTGGAAGAAACCTCTTGAAGAGGTAAGCTCGCCTTTGTGCATATTTTTTATTTTTATTTAATGTTAGTTTTAGTTGATTATAATAAATAAATAAATAAAAATAAATAAAGTAAAAAAAAATAAAGTAATCTTAGTTTTTACTTTCTCTGTGTGTGTACAATAAAGGATATAATATATTTAAATGCGTATATATATTTATTAATAGGTATCCTTACTATTCTTTCTTCTAAATGTCTTCAACATACATGGTGTTCAAATACCGCAGCGATGTGATAGATAAATTGTACACGTATGTGAACTCTTTGTCCTGTCAATATGTCAAACGTGAGATTTCTTCTTTTGACAAATACTTTGTATCAGCCTTTACATATTACACAAATTTGACTTTTAATTTCTACGCAGAAATGGTGACTTTTGAACAGTCTATTTCGGAAATAGTCTGAATTTTTGGTAATATGTGGAGACGTGAATTCAGTACCCGTCACTTTAATTTCGAAGTAACATTACGGATGGTGACAAAAAATTACTGTCTTTATTACATTAGAACATTATTCTGTAATAGACATTTTGGCAACACTATAGTGTAGGATAGGCTAGAGAGACAATGGTAATTCTTTTTTGTTGCCGTTTGAATTACATAATAGAAAGAAAAGTGAATAAAAATTCGCCGTTTCGCTTTGTACACTCATAAAAAGGTTACGAAAAAAATTCATTGAATTTAAAATAACAAAGTTTGACCTCCAAACGTTATGTGTCAGCCTTGAGAAAATCGACTAAAATAAAAAGGTATTATAGTGAATTGTACGACATGCATGGTACATTAAAGACTACATGTTGATGTCGTACTTATGTTTGTATGAATCAAAATACTCGTAGGTACCGAAAACATGGGCAACTTTGACAACACTGGGCTAGGAATTTTAGGTAGGTATGAATTGTGTTTTTGTTCTCAATTGTTTGATATTTTTAATTACATCTTTGTTCATATACTAGCCTTTCGCCCTCGGCTTCAGCCGCGTTTATTCAATTTCTGGCCCGTTTTCAGCTAGGGCGTTACCTTATGAACACCCTATAGCCTATGTGTTGACCAGGGCAACTACAAATAAAATAATAAAAAAAACGCATGCAAATCCGTTGAGTGCTTCTCCAATTTAAATGGAACGTACCTACATACATACAGATAGACAAAAATCATAAAATTTTTAGTTTTAGCCTCATTACAACACTAATAAATAACCCATTTCATTTAAAACTTCACGAAAACATTCAATTTACAGACACGACTTTTTTAACTACTTTATTATAAATAGTATAGTAATATTAGATTAGCATAGATAAATGTAAATAAAGCTTTAAAGATCAGATAGCCCCATGAATCGAACATGATTTGCCGTCAGCGGGCATCCGTGTCGCATCTGACGTATCCCCACCCCATCAAAACGTCCCGAAGTAAGGTGTTACAAGTCTCGCAACGAGTTATGAGCGCTCGGCAAAAGTGGTGGGGGACTAGCGCATGTGTTCACTCGCGCACAATATAACTAAGTGCGTTAGAGAAAAATTACTAGCGTAGTCAAGGTCAGCGCTCATAAACCGTTGCGACACTTGTACCTAGATTCACTACTCTCTTCTAAGGTGCAAGCCACATAGAAACGGCGCGGCGCGGGCACGCCCTCAGCGCACCTCTTCTATCTGTTTAGCACCACGTCCCTCTCCTACATTATGTATAAAAAAACATTGGAAAGCCGTCGAGACGGCACGCCACGGTTGCGACCACAGAACAATATACTTTCTCTGTTCTGTGGTTGCGACGCAGGCACGCCGCGGGTGCACCAAAGGCGCACCGCCGGCGCGCACCCCCCGTCACCTCGCCCACATCTTGTCAGATCAAAATCAAACACTCGCTGGAAGCGCGCCGGTAGCGCGCCAGTGGCACGCCCGCCCGATGCGCGCCGCGCCTCTTCTGTGTGGCTTGCACCTAAGACTTGATACTGCAGAATATGAAAACTGACCTTTATACTCGTAGTAGAGAAAATTTCCTACATTTTATTTTATTAATATAAAATGTAAAGCATGGGCAAACTTGGGA
This sequence comes from Ypsolopha scabrella, assembly GCA_910592155.1. Taxonomy (NCBI): domain Eukaryota; kingdom Metazoa; phylum Arthropoda; class Insecta; order Lepidoptera; family Ypsolophidae; genus Ypsolopha; species Ypsolopha scabrella. The sequence goes on along the minus strand of OU342976.1, from coordinate 15,729,911 downwards.
AACTTCATAAGGCGCGATGAACTTAAAAAAATATTATTATAATTCCTTTATATTTTATTATTAAATTATACACGTAAACATAACGTATAGTTATTTTAAAATCTTCTTTAGAAGGAATGTATAATACTATAGATTTATTCCCACAAAGTTTAACAAGAAATTTATCTTTAAAGTAATAAAGCGAGCAGACTTGACATGAAGAATGAGAATGTTAACTGACAAAAAGAATTTTTGTGCGACTTATATAAAATGCCCTCATTGCAGTTATGTTTGACTCATAAGCTAGTGAATAAAATTAAAAAAAGTATGTCAGTAGCCACTTTGGTAAAAACGTAAAGTGCGTGAGATATCAAGTTAAAACTGATAACTCCTACAGAAGTCTACGGTCCCATGGTGCAGTCAATATCAGGATTCTAACTCAAAGCAAAAAAAATTTATTGCCCTTCACGTAATCAATTTCACTTCTTTGAAACTTGAAATTAAGGACGAAGGGGGGTTTTCCTTAGAAACTTGAAATTTAGGACGAAGGGAGGTTTTCCTTAGATACTTGAAATTTAGGATCAAGGGAGGTTTTCTTTAGAAACTTGTAATTTAGGACGGAGGCAGGTTTTCTTTAGAAACTTGAAATTTAGAACGGAGGCAGGTTTTCTTTAGAAACTTGAAATTTGGGACGAAATAAGATTTTCTTTGGAAACTTGAAATTTAGGATCAAGGGAGGTTTTCTTTAGGAACTTGAAATTTAGGATCAAGGGAGGTTTTCTTTAGAAACTTGAAATTTAGGACGGAGGCAGGTTTTCTTTAGAAACTTGAAATTTAGGACGAAAGAAGGTTTTCCTTGGAAACTTGAAATTTAGGATCAAGGGAGGTTTTCTTTAGAAACTTGAAATTTAGGATCAAGGGAGGTTTTCTTTAGAAACTTGAAATTTAGGACGGAGGCAGGTTTTCTTTAGAAACTTAAAATTTAGGACAGAGGCAGGTTTTCTTCAGAAACTTGAAATTTAGGACGAGAAGGGAGGTTTTCTTGCGCTTGACCGGTTTTTATTTATTATAAAGTAATAAATAAACAATAATAATAATATTAGTGTGCGTAAAGCAGATACCGTACAGGTTAAATAATAAAAAACACAAATTATAAACTAACATAAAACGTTCATATACGTATATTTAAAACTTATCCAAAACTAAAATTTAAGCATTTATTAATATGCAGAAAAATAAACGACGAGGTGACTTTTAAAAAGACCACGAAAGGGAACTTGGTAGCCATAAATTCTAAAACAAAAACGTTAACTAACACCTCTTTGCTGATTATATAAAACTAAGCAAGATTGACGGCCCGAAGTTTCTGGGACGTCATGACGTGACTTAATCACGCCGAAATGGAGATTAATGAAAACGACGTTATCGTGATAAGCTCTAAATGATAGTGAAGTTTCCGTTCTGTGTAATAGCAGTGTAACTATTGTCCAAGGATTGCGAAAAAACAGATTTCTTAGAATAAAAGTTACGAAATACCTGTACCGGTTGAAAAAACTCGAAATTTGGGAACCAAAGATTATTTTTTAACGGTTTTGTTTTCTATTAGTGATTCTGATTCATAGATTACAATAAAGCTAGGGGGTTCATTTTCAACCTGTATTATGCAAAAAAAAGTCAAGCGCAAGTAATAAACAGTACATTATGAATGAAATTGTCCGTGTGATTTCCTTTCGATATTAAAAGTCACAATCGATAATGGATTTATATTAAAGCGAAGAATTTGTTGCGATTTCACGAAATTGCTTCCTATGCAGAAATTTCAGCCAAATTATCTTTACAACCAAATTTTTTCCAAAATTCAGATACGCTACTTGAAAATAACTTGAAATAAATATATATATTTAGCTATATAAAGCCTTTAGTTTCCTTTAACAGGTAGGTACTTGTAATAATAATAAAGATTTATTAATTTTCGAAATATATTTCGGCCCACTATGGGGCCGGCATCAGTCGAACACTTAAATGACATAATGTAAAAATGACATGATGATATATACAACCTTAGGACTAATTAACTTACGAATCTACTAACCTACTTTTAACATTAATTAAAAATGAAATAATTAGTAATATTAATTGAAAATAAGCTTCACTCGATAACTCACATGAATAACAAATTACGAGTACATGGGAAAGTATTATGTTTAGTTGTTTGTTACTTAATCAATCACTCTAAAATGTATTGAATTCTTACCAATTTATAGTTTGGTGTCGAAATATTTGACTGTAATTTTAACCCAATTCGAATGGTCCAGAATATCATAACAGCACCTAATTGTCGATTTTTTTTAAAGGAATATACTTTTTTGATGTCATAGAAAAGTTTCTTTTTTCTCGTTGAAATACAAAATATAAACATGAAAATATTCAGGAACGGAATAAATAGCTTTGATGACGTAATAGTCATGTCATTTAGGCATTACAGGGAATAGGCCATTGCCCACAAGAAAAAAAAGTAATGTCAAAACCGACGTCTGTTTTTTTCTTTCAGTAATCCCATCTTCAGGTTTTATCCCCTAATCATTTTTTTTCGGTCTTTCTTTACGTCAAGGAACTCTTTCTATTGAGCCTAAACGGTATGACTATTACTTCACATTCCCATTTCTCTAGACTGATTTTCAAAAAATAATTTCTTTTCAAAAATACCACCTGAAAGTTAAAGAACAGTATGTATCTTCATGATTTAGCCTATATTTTCAGAAAAAATATACAAAAGGGCCTGTTACAATTTATGGTTGGTTCGACGTGCTTATTTTCACAATTTGTGGTCCATTTTTTTTGGAAATTAACCGCACTGTTTCCTGATATTTTTTTAAATGTATGCCCGTAAAATAATAGGTATAGCATGTAATATACTTTTTAAATACCGCTATGAGCAAAATTTTAATGAACGTTATTTTTTAATTTTGTACTGCCATTTCTTGGTCCAAAGCAATTGATGTTGACCACATTATCATTGATATGATATCAATGATGTGTACGTCGTTGATGGCCAATCTCTAAAATCTAGCATTTATAACTTATTCGGGCCCTTATCCCCTTCATTTTGCGTCAAGCAGAACTAAACCCTATGATGTTTAAATATTATTTAAAATAGGCCGTAGCTGTTAGGACAACTAAAACATCGCGCACTCTCAAAATGCACGTTTTTCTCTCAAAAAACGTTCTAATAATCTAATAAAAAAAACAATTTTCATTTTGTACAAAAGGAAAAAAACGAAAAGGTTTTGGATTTTCTTTCGATCAAAGTTTGACGTATCGCATATTGAGCTGTAAAAAAAATAGCAAAAAGGATGTATCTAAAACATAAATGAAGACATAAGATAATACATAAGATAATTATTAGGTGGTAGAGCTGATGCCGGGCTCGACTGTGGAGGTACCACCATCTTACTCGGAAATCCTCCCGAAGTTATTCGGGGAGAGTAAGAGAACAGCTCTCAGGCAAAAAAACCAGGCAGCCCACCATTGCCTGGGACCGATGGATGGCGGTATATCCATCCCCAATTGCCGAGCCTTATATAAATCAGACTGGTGACGGGCAGCGGCGTCACTGGTGCAAGGGTTTCGGCACCGCGCTCACCAACCCGCCCGCCCAACGTGTGTGAGTATGGGCATTTCTTCCAGGAGGACCGCCAAGAGTGGTGAAATCCTGGAAAGGCCTATGTCCAGCAGTGGACGAAACAGGCTGATGGATGGATGGAAGATAATACAATTTCACGGTTTAAAATTAATTTGAAAAGATATAAAATCGCATATTGAGCCGTTAAAAACTCTGCAAAAAGACATAAGATATTGAATACAATTTCAAGGTTTAAAATGAATTTCGAAAAGTGTCAAAACCCCCCCTTAACATCAAAATTGTGTAATAAATATCCGAAACCGGTTGGGAAAGAAAGTGTTAAATAAAAATAGTTAGACTTGTACAAGTGCTTTTAATCAAGATGTGATCCCAGTTTTATCATGTAAGTCTTAAGAATCAAATGTTGTACAACAGTGTGTATGAAGCTGGACACAACACATACTCTTACCGGAGTCTCACCATAAAAAAAAAAAAAAAAAATTTTCTTTATTCAGGTAGCAAGGACCCATAAAAATTAATTTAAAAACACATACACGAATAATATACATTAACATAAATAAATAAGACACAAGTTAAATAGATCATTTAAAATTATTTACAAATTATCATTTTTTATTGCGTACACAAAGTTTGACAATCCAATGCTTAAGCATAGGATTGTCAAACTTACTAGAAAATGTCCTCAGGATGTCGCTGTCACTGCCACTGGTTCTGTGGATAATGGACGCTATTCGTTTGCGCATGATCGCAAAAAAGTCATCGGTATGCGCCTCCGCAAACATTGTCGATGCACTACAGAACCGCGGCAGCCCCATCAACATCCTGAAGGCGTTATTGTACATAACACGCAGGGCGCTATAAGTCCTCTGCGTATAGCTGATCCACAGGCTGCATGAGTAAAAAGTTTGGCAGTACGACTTAAAAAGTGTGAGTTTTACCTGGTTGGAACATCTAGCAAATCTGCGGGCCAACATATTAGCTTTGACTGCCAACGCCCTACGTGCTCTCTCGATGTCAAGGTCATCTTTGAGATCATCAGATATAATATGTCCAAGGTATTTAAATTGGCTAACTCTCTTTAGACTGCTTCCGTTTAAAGTGATAGGAGGAACATAACTAGGAGTTTTTCTGCCTGATTTAAATACCATTAACTCACTTTTGACTGTATTATATCTGAGACCGTGATCCCTGGCATAGTTCTCACATTTAGTTAGTAGGCGGCGCATTGCACTGATTGAAGGGCTAAGCAGCACCATATCATCGGCATAGCTGATGTTATTAATACACCTTCCATCGATTGAACAACCGATATGCATGCTGCTCAGCTCCTCAATCAGGCTATTCATGTACAAATTAAACAAGGTCGGTGAGGATAGGCCCCCCTGTCGGACCCCACTCTCTAGAGTGTAGCTATCTGATAAAGCATTTCCCCATTTTACACTATTGGTTTGGCTACGGTACCAATACCTAAACATGGCTGTGATCTCGGGAGCCATACCCAGCTTATCTACCTTTTTCCAGAGCAATTCATATGACACGAGATCAAAGGCTTTGGATAGGTCCATAAAGCAAGCATAGATAGGTGTTTCTCTATCTGTATAATATCGGACTACATTTTTCAGGGTTAGAATCGCTGTTTCAGTCGATAAACCCGAGCGAAAACCGAACTGTGCTTCATGAAGCTTCACACATTTACTCAAACGAGTATTAAGAAGACAATCAAGTACTTTTGCCAATATTGTTGCTAGAGAAATGGGCCTGTAGTTATTTTTATCGGATATGTCACCAGTTTTACTTTTTAATATAGGCACAACTACAGTTTTTGTTAAGTTATCTGGTATGTATCCGTGCCCCAAGCATAAGGTAAATAACATAGATAATAATCTCGGCAGATGGACTCCAGCAAATTGTAAATGCTCAATGCTGAGGCCGTCATGCCCCGGTGATTTTCCTCTTGTCATGTTTTTAATAACAGTAGCAATTTCCTTCGCTGAAAAACGTTCTTTGAGTTCACCGGTAAGACACTTCACTTCAGCATTGCTCACCCCACCCGCAGGTTTTAAGAAAGACACAACCTTAAAATGTTCCCTAAAAATATCAGCTATATCTTTCTGATCCACCTTATTCTCTACTTTCTCAGCTAAGCTGGGCTTGATATTTAATCTATTCGTTGACTGCCAGAATTTCCCAAAGTTGTTTTTAGAGCGATGTTGGGAGATAATGTCCATCCTTATCTGCTCTTCATGCTTCTGACACCATTTCACTTTAGATTTAAATATCTTTTTTCTTTCACGCATCTGCTCATACACATCTCCTGACGTAGGTTTACCGTACAGAACCCATATCTCAAACGCTCGTTTAGCCTGTGAGTGCGATTCTCGTACATGATTATTCCAACCTATAACTTTTCTTTTCCTACCTCTTGTTACATAAAAAGATTCAATGGCCGCTTCTGTCATGGAGGTAATAATATGTGCATATAAATTGTCAATAATTTGCCTATGTTCTAAAGTGTGACAGTATTTATCAGCACATGCCGTAAACTCATCCGGAAAGGCTAAATTTCTTAGTTTGCTATTGCATAACTCAGTATACTTATGAATATATTCAAGCTGTCTTTCTCCCCATATGACTCTATTTCGACTAGATTCGTTAACAAATTTCTTAGATCGCACTAGACTAATATTACAATTTATTTCTAAAGGTAAGTGATCAGAGCAGAAAACGTTATCGTAATGAACTCTAATATCCGTTATAGTTAACAAAGCGGATGGTGTAACAACACAATGGTCGAGCCAACTGGTTGTTCCGTATACGTCACTAATATATGTATAAGTGTCCGAATCAGTGCCAAGCTTTTCATAATCAGCACACACCCATTTGCAATCGGAACAAAAGTTAAGTAGTTCGTTTCCAAAAGACTTTCCAGGATGAGCATTAAAATCACCGAGAATGTACACTGACTCAACATCACTATTTTCTACGATTGCGTTGATTTCACTCATACATTCATTAAAATCAATCAAGTTCTCCGCCTTATCAGTAGGTAAATACGCACTAATAAACATAACGGTGGTGTTATTATGTAACACCGCCTCTATGGCCTCAATACGCACGCTCTGACACTCAATCGTTGACACAGACTGGAACGCACTCTTCCTCCATAGACAAGCTACCCCCCCGAACGGGCGCCCGACCAAGATAGACGCCGTCGTGTCAACGGCAGATTTTCCAGCATATCCAAAGTCTTGATCAATTGTCCCCAAAAACGGTATATCGTGAGGTAGGAGCCAATGTTCTTGTAATGCTATAATATCTGCGGTAGCACACAATGATCGCACACATTCGACGGAGGTCTTTATATTCTTACAGTTAAAAGTAATAAGTTTGCAATTATTTAACTGACTTGACATTTTGATTGCGTGAAAGGTTATTATCGCTTAACGCGTTTGACATAAATGTTTTGTTTCTGTTCATACTGAAAAACCGTCGAAATATAATTTCTTCAGGCCATAGATTATCATCTAAAAATGTTGCTAGTTTGCTACCATAGGTTACTTTTTTACCCTTTGGGTACGATCCCCGAAAAAGATTCGTTATACGAGTAGTACGAGTTTATTTTAAGTTTCTATTTATTTTAAAGAGAAGACAAAAAGAAGAAAATTTTCTTGTCTACATTTCAAGACGTCGTCGAGAATTTTCCGCCTTTTCCAGTGGTTTTTCTATGCATTGTAGAAACAGCTTAATCAAACGGCCCATTCCGCTTACAATTACAATACTTATAATTCTCTAGACATAAGGTAAGTAAACTGTGTTGAGCCAAAATATTTACTTGGTGAGCATTTATCATAGAATTGCTGAATTTGATGTAGATAATGTATTTTCTTTTTCTTAAGTTTCAGGGTGGTCAAAATTTCAGGATGAACCAAACGAACGCCCCCCTGGAGGGAAAGCACCTTAAATATTAAAGATAGCAAAATTTACTTAAAGGAACCTTTATTTTATTTTTAAAGTAAAGGAAAACTGCATTTGACGAATTTCGAAGGCGTTCTACTCATTTAACGAATTTTTAAACTATTATTATTATTATGTAGGTACAATTTTCAGTCACGGGCCCATAGGGACCCGGTCATTTGAAAGGCATTCATGGGGCCAAAGCCAACATTGAAGAGGCCTTAGTACCATTTAATCTAAATGTGAGATGGCCGCATCCATGGAGGCCTCTCCCTCAATGTACCATTGGGATACATTAACGGAAAGTCTCCCATAATTGCCAAACTATTGCCAGGAAGGAAGACTTGGAGTGGGCTATGAAGATGGGTTGCTAGATGGGCCGGATAACAGGGCTATGGAGTGAGATAACGGACATCCGCCTCAAAAATCTCTCACAAATTTAAGTCTGGCAGATGGTGACTTGCTGCTTGATGACTACCCAGAAGGATAGCCATTGTGGGCCCCCTATCTAGCCACCATGGGGCGGCCAGGGGGCAACACTATGTAAGCAGCTAAGGTTGTCGAGAGGTGAGTCTGCGGGGCGCAAGATCCTTATACAGTCAAGTGCCCCCGGCGTTATGACATTTTACACTTCCAACCTGGAGCATAGGTTCCGCTCTTGCGACTCCACTCTGGCCGGCTGGTTAAGGCAAGCGTAGAGGCGGGGAGGTGTGTCGCTGTGTGTATGTGTGAGTAAGTGCATGTGTGTGTTTCCCCTGGAGGTAGGGTCCGAGGTGTCGCCACTCACCATCGGCTCGCCACAAGCCGCCCTGCGGTGACTGCTTGCACTGTACGTACCAGAAGGCTAAGGGGTCGACACACCCAGACGCCATCTAGACGCACCAGTGGGCGGTGGGGTCGTCACATCCCTACGCCGTTATTATTATTATTATTATTATTATATATCCTTTATTGTACACACACACAGAAACCTGAACTAAGATAACAAAAAAAGTAAAAAATATGCACAAAGGCGAGCTTACCTCTTCAAGAGGTTTCTTCCAGCCAACCAGTACTGTGGTGAAAGAATACACTGAATAGGTTGGCAGCAAGCATACAGAAGGATTATAACAACTTATTCTATACAAATAAAATAATAAAAATATAAATTATAGATATAAATATAATGGATATAAATGAATCAATACAAATATAATATTAATATATACTTAAATAATTTAAAATATATACTAATATATTACTCATACGAGAGGAAGTGCTCTTTTAATTTACGTTTAAATGAAGATATCGACGGACTATCTCTCAGAATCTTAGGTAGTGTGTTCCACATTCGAGCTGCTCGCACTGTAAATGAATTAGAGTAAAATTTTGTATTACATTGAGGCACTTGCAAGGTCCTGAGGTCACACGATCTTTATAACTATTGTTAGTTTAAATCTATTGACATCTTTTATTTTAAGTGACATATGTTTTTATATTATTCTTTTAACAATGTAATTTAATTATTTGTAGATTTATTTAATTGTTTTGTGCATAAAGTTGACATACCTGCTTTCTACGAGTATTACGTGTATTAAATAGTATATTATTTAGTACGGCTATACAATATCGTGTAACCTCTACTATTATGACAAACCCAAATTAATCTTAAGGACGACCTGTAATGAATATTATTAATAAATATATGCCTATGTCTATGTCGATATACCTGCCTGAACCGGGAATCGAAATAGAAAAATGTGTAAAAAACATCCTGTATTTTTATGATACCGATATTAGAACCAACCGCATAAGAACCAAATTCTTGTTAGTAACCTACTATCATAAACTAAAGGAAGACCATGCAATTTAACATTATAGAAACAAAATAATTAAGGTATCCCAAAATGTAATATCGTTAGAAATACGGAAAAGACGTAGGGAAAACGTAATATTAATTTTTCTGAACAAAATTTTAAAATGGCACATCGATACTGCTAATCATAAGGCTCAAATCAGGATGTAATCTATCATCCTAATGTGATGATGACCAATCAGGATGTTATTTTACGCATTTGTCCGGTTCGATTCCCGGTGATCCGGCAGGTTATTATTCAAAAATTTTGAATGCAGTTTTTCTTAACTTTAAAAATAAAATAAAGGTTCCTTTAAGTACAATTTGCTACCTTCATTATTCAGGGCCAGGAGGCATTCGTTTCGTTCATCCTGTATAATGTGTCTCAAAACCTACTTGAATTTTGAATTTCGAATAATTTTTGTTGTGTCAAACATGGAACGCGTGCTGCGGATATATTGCAGATGTCATCATCAGCAAAGTTTGAAGTTAAGTCATGCAGCGTTTTTAAGTCGAGCAACGCAAAAAAATTATGAAAATTCACTACTAAAATGGTGAAAATTTTACAAAGACGATTTCAAAACGTCTCTGTAAATAATCAGATTTATGGAATATCTTTTATAAATAAATGTATGTTTTGGCAGCAATAATACAATAAAATCAAAATTTGGTCTACTTGTGAAACTTTATGGCTGCAGACATACCTAAGACCAGAGACCATGCGCCTGAAAAGACTGTACTTCTGTTGAACGAATGAAAATTTAGTAATCAGCGAAAAAAGTCTGTAAAACGAACAAGATTCATTTTATTTGACATTACGCGAATTAAGAAAATATGTTTATTATTTGAAAAAAAAAAATGCCATCAAAAACAAAAAAAAACTTGTAAAAAAAACTAAGTCTCGCAACTTAGTTCTTCTACCGTAAAAAATTGTGAGATCCATGTAATACCAAGTCAGTTAATTTATTCAGGGACTTTCTGTCTTAGGTTATTCCGTAATTAGCTAACCTAACAACATTTTATAGTGACCATATTAATACTAAAAATCTGTTATGTTTAAATAAATAGACGCGACTTGGCCATCGCATAAAAACACAATGTATCTCACAAGTAACACATATTATATTAAATTAGATTATCAAGTGCGATTGCCAAGTCAATCTATTTATTTAGATTATAAAAGATTTTTAATATTGATATGGTCACTATAAGATGTTATTAGGTTAGCTAATTATGTAGGTCCCTTAAGTAGGGACTGAATAAATTAGCTGATTTGGTATTACATGGATCCCACAACTTTTTACGGTAGAAGAACTAAGTTGGTTTTATTTACAAGTTTTGTTTTTGATTGCATCTCATTTCTTTTTGTAGATAGTCCTCCTTTTTAAGGTTCCGTAGTACCTGAAAGGTAAAGGAACCTTTATAGTGAGACTCCGTTGTCCGTCCTTCCGTATGTCACAGCCGCATAACTTCAGCACCGTTAAAGATAAAGACTTGAAATTTGCCACAAAAATAGTTTTCACTTGCCCACACAATACGGCGTACAAAATTTTTTGAAAAATTTTGAATTGTTTAAAATATTTCCAATACAAAAGCGAGAAAACATATATATACATATATCAAAAATACAATATGGATATCTAAACTGTAGATATTGAAACGTTGATTAGAAAAATATATACTTTTACTCTACTTACTTTCACCGATTTCGAGAAATCTTTGAAAAACCACAAAAAAATGCATGTCCCCCTTATTTCCGAAACTGGTGGACCCAAAAATATGAAAAAAATTAAGATTATAGGCCATAACTAGCCAATAACAGGAAAAATAGCGATTAAAAAAAATTATAACAAATGAAAAATAAAAATAAACGCAAAATAAATTTAAAAAAATATTTTATAAATATACAACATGGATATCAAATTGTAAGTATTAAAGAGCTGATTATAAAAATTTATCCTTTTAGGTACTATATTTACTGGCACCAATTTCAAGAAATCTTTAAAAAAACACATAAAAATGTATGTCCTTCCCCTTATTTCCGAAACTGGTGGACCCAAAAACATGAAAAAAATTAAGGTTATAGGCCATACTTTGCCAATAACAAAAAAATATAACAATTAAAAAAAGTTGATAACAAATAAATAAATAAAAGGAAAATAAATAAAAAAATATTCTATAAAAATACAACATGGACATAAATTTGTAGGTATTAAAAGAGCTGATTATAAAAATATATACTTTTACTATATTTACTGGCACCAATTTTGAGAAATCTTTGAAAAACCACAATAAAACGTCCCCCCCCCCTTATTTCCGAAACTAATGAACCGAAAAATATGAAAAAAATCATGGTAATTTGAGATTACGTAAAGATTACAGGAAAAATTGAGTGGGTGAGAAATTCACGATAGCAAAATGACAAAATTTAATTTTTCATCCACGAGTTTTATTTCGAGTACGGTATAAAAATATTTGAGTCTCTCTTTTGTGGTAGAATCAATTCTTTAAAAACCAATTGTATTCCAAATTTGAAGCTTCTATGTCTGCTAGAAGTGCCTTAGAGTTTTGATGATCGGTCAGTCAGTCAGTAAGTGAGTGAGTGAGTGACAAAATTGAGAAACTTTGACTAGTTATAATTCTTAAATTACTGGTTCAAATTGAATGAAATTTTAAAAATACCGTGTTTATACAATGCCTGCTTGGTTACTGAAAATTCAAGCTTGTAGTTTTATCCACAACGAAGTTATAGGGGGGGTCGAAAATGGCCTGAACTGTTTCGAGAAAAGGATGGTACGGCCATGCCGCTGTTTAGCTCGACTTATAAAATTATGAATCATGACAAAAGTAACAAAACGTTAATTTCTTATTTTCAATATGGCTCTACCTACTCAGTATATTTATTTTTTTAATTAAAAGGTAATGCCCACTTTGCATTCGCTTCCGGCCCACTTTAATTGTTCTATAAAATTATTAAAATACTGTTATTGAATACACAAAGTTCTTTCTTACACAATTACGCATAATAATTTAGAAAATTTATTCACAAGGTGGCAAAATTAAGGAGCGAGGGCAAAATATAAGGGAGTCAATCTGTCTGTGCCGCCGAAAGATGGAAATAATTTTGGCCCCAAGTAAAACGTTATGGTCCCATCCCAATGAGGAAAATTAAAAGAAAACGCTTCAATTTCAATTTGTCATTTTGTGGTAATGTTTATAAAGCCTATAATTTTTTTTGTCTATTTCCCGAGTAGGTATACTTAGTGATTCTTGTGAAACTGAAAAGTACCCAATTTTCACCAGAAAACCTACAGTTTAAAGATTGTTTGAACAGTATTAAAATGTAGCTAAAGCCAGCAGCGCATTTTCAAGCAACAATCTCTACGAACAAAACAAACTAGAATCGCCGCCGCCGGTCCTCGTAACATAACATAAACAATATTAACAATTCCACTAATACACGCGCGTTTTTAATAAACCTTCCAAATTAAATTATATCGATTTAAACGCTATGATCCATACTTAGAGTCGAATTTCAATCAGAGCAACGTTAAAAACCGCGGGCAGTATTCTTTCCGCGTGGATATTGTTTCCTCTAGTTAACAAAAGAAAATAGTTTTATCTGCTACCTTTAAATCGCTTTTAAAATTAAAACACACTTTTTATCTTAACTTATTTTACAATTTCATATCAGTAGGCTTTATCAAAAATTGTAGTTAATCGCAAATTGAACAGTCTAACCGGAGCCAATCCGTCAAGGGATATCGGACCAATAGCGGTTTGGATCGCGTGATATTGTAGCTCTTCGATTGGTGGAGGATGACGTGATGTCTATTTTAAGCCGTAGTGTGAGAATGCGCGCGCCGATGTATGTATGCATGTGTGCGTAGAAGGCGTGCACGTTGTGTAGATGTCGCTGTGTGCATGTGTTGTCGGTTGGTAGATTGACTGTTTACCGCGCGGTGTTGAGGCCGGTGCGCGCGACCGCTCACGTGCTTACTAAATTCGACCTAAGAGTTTTCCGGCGGCTAAAATCCAAGTGGCAATAGCGTCCTAAGAGTGTTTTCCTCGGTTTATTGGTGCTAATTTGTGCCGGCAATAAAGTAAACATTCGGGGCCTTATCTCTCAGTCGAGCTTGCTTTCGGTGCGGCTCGTAAAAATTTAGTGTTTTCAGCGGATGCGATGAATAAATTTTGCAAACCGTGTCTGTGTTACGAAAAGGTTCGTGAGAGCTATGTTTCGGTAGGACGTGGGGAAGTGTTTGTGAAAGACGGTCCTGATGCGACCCGGCTCCCAACCTTAAGTCCTGTGCTTCAACGGCTGATCTCCCTTCCAGACCTTGGATTGGAAGACGGCATCAAAGTCGCCTATTTGGGCAAACCTTCATGTAGACGCTGAGGTATGGAAATTAAAACAGCTTTTTGCTTTTTTATAGTATTCTTTGATAACGCTTTGCACGTTTTATGTTTCTTTTATGCTAATTCGCTTTTTCATCTCAAGCTTCAATCACTTAAATATTCAAATTCATTCGCCTTTTTCTATGTCTCTACATTTCACATGCGAAACTAACATCTGCTACTGCTACCTACATTCCATTTGGATTTTGTATGAAAAACGCATGAAAAGTTTTCAGATTTGTTCGAGTAATACCTACTTCATTTCATTTCATCCTTCTTCAACAGCAGCTGTCACTTATACTTTTCTTTGTCGTTCCATTACACACAATTTACAAACATAGATTTTCCTACTTGTTATTCCAATTCACACTTCATGTTGATTTTCAAGTTGGTATGTTACCTATACCTGCATACCTACTTGCTATATTTATATTTCGGACCGAATTCTTAAGAGCTCTCTGCGGTGTTACCACATGCAAAAATCATCAAAACTTTGTAAAAAGTACAGTATTTGTATGAAAGCTTTGATGCCAAAATTTCAATGTTTGTATGAAAAGTAAAAAAAAACATTGAATTGCACGACATGAAAATACAGTATAGTAATACGAGTATTTATACAATGGATCTGGAAACACTGGCTCTGTGTCTGTTCAGCAGTTTTATCTAGAGAGTTGTGAAGATACTTCCCCTACCATAGACTAGCTCTGGGAATTGAAACTTCTTGATACAAATATATTTAAGTATTTATTTCTTTCAATTCTCGATTAAAATAACAACTATACTTGCGCTCGTAAACCACTGTCATTAACATAAATTAAATAACTTTTATACAGTTTCAATTGTCATTATTTATTTATTTAACAGTAACACTGTAGTAGCAGCTGCTTTTATGCTAATAAAAAAAAAAACAATGTGAGGAGGATTTATGCATGAATGCAACATTTCTAACATTAAATAATTCATTGGTACAACATTATACCCCGACAGGGTGTCAGAGGTGTTTCCGAGTATGGACTGTGAAATTCAAGTCAATTTCCACACTTGTACACCCTAGTTTCACCAACGATTAATATGTCACGCGTGAAGGGTGGTGGTGAGCTCTACGCCCTATTTTAAAGGCTTATACAAAGTATACGTTATTATAAATTATAATTGAAGACTAAAAATGCAGTCAGATTGCAGTTGCCGCGGCGACGACGACGATGTTTGAACAATGCCCATAGGATATAAATAATATTTAATAGCCATACAATATTGGACTAGCAACAATTGTTCACGAAACTGAGCTACCTATTCGTTGAATGTTTTTAACTCTGCGAGTAACTTAACGAAAACAAGAAACCCTGCATGGATTAAATTACAACTTACGACTTTTTGCAACAAGAAATCACAGAACAATCATGCTATTACCAATTTCAACAATCGTCGGAATTACAGTACAACCTAGAACTAGACTAGCCACTAGCTAGCATTCCTCAAATGAAAACAATTGAAGAAGCAGAATGTCATCTAAATAAACAAATATCATTGTTCCTATTTATTTTGGTACTATTTTCAATAACAGTTGAGACAATTGTCATAATCTTTCTCACGGTGACAAAATCTAGACACCGATTGAAATTTACATAGGTAGTTCAAATATTCGATTTGAATTAAAATCCTCAATCATCATCAACTCAACATTACCGGTAAGTCATGGCCAAAAAGTTAACATACGTCTTTTGAGCCTCTTGTTAACCTATTACACAATCATCGAACAATATCATTTTACAGCATGATTTAAACCACAGTAACATGTTATTTAGTGCCCCCGAAATAAGCAAAATCTGACCCGGATAATACAATGTACCCTGTGGTTACAGTTCACTTTTTCTTCAATATATTTCTAAACATTCTCCGAAGCCCTCTCATGGGCGTAATATCTATATAGCTATATCACAGGGGCACCAAAAAAAAAAATTACGAATTTCACAACAAATATTGATACTGACCACTTGTCGAGTTAGTCTTCAGTATGAATTTGGCTGTATAAATTAATGTTACCTTCTACATGGCACGGATAATCCGTAACGGTTACAAAATGTTAATTTTTTTTTTCGCGTATGCCCATGTAAGCCCTGCAAAAACTTCTTCAATAACCCAAAGCGCTGTATAACCAGACCCAACGTTTTATGCACTCGTAATATAGGTTATACGAAAACCAGTAATTTCATGAATGGGAGTCCTCGATCGCCCACGCTCGTACGCGACCGTTTTTAAAACTACCAATGTGGATGTTGCCAACAACGGCTACCAGCAGTCTTTAAATTATAATTTAAGAATTTTTGACAAAATCGAATGAAAATTGAATGAATAACCCGACCTAATAAAATACATAACACTATTATAGAAAGAAAAGTCCCCAAAAGATATTAAATAAGCACATTTATTAAGTCAGGATGAGAACCAAAACATATTCTCAACAGATCGTATCAGAAAAACTTCGCGTCTTTGCTAAAGGTCCGTTAGGACGAAGGCAACACTGGACTGTTCATTCAGATATACTACCTTATAATGGGACAGAGTTCAAGGGAAACGTCGCTGGCCAAGACAAATTAAACGAATTTATATGGAGCTGTTAAAATTGTGACGCACGTTTCATTTTATAGGTTTCTCGGTAAAATATTCTAAGCATTGTCAAAGAATTGTGAATAGATTTAAGTTATTTATAGAAAAACTTTAAACTAAACGCTGTATGAATAAATAAACTAAATGCACTTGACCGTATTCTATATATATTAGAAGTTTAAGCTAATGTATAAGTCAATGCTGCATAAATTACATAACTGTTACAAAATGCAAGTCGGTTAGTTTAGTATTGGATGTAAGTTCTTCAAGCTACAACTTGGGCTTTAGGAGACATTGTCTTTGTCATTTATATGATTTGGAGTTTGACTCTAATTTTGTCAAATGAGGTATATATGTATGTATATAAATCGTAGTTTCCTCAAATCCTTTAAATTCAAGCTAAGACTGCAACGTACACATCCGTGATAAGAAGCGACATTTTAACCAGCCTTCTCACATCAGAATGAATGCTAATTAGCACGTTTGTTTTTTAACACCTCTACACTCACACACTGACACAGCTACCTACATACCTATAACACGTGTAATATGTACACTAATGCATAATGAACCTTCACATTTAACTGTTGCTGATTGGAAAACAAACAGAAACACATTTAGCTTCGGTTGTGCTAAATTAAATTTTGCTGCCTGAAACTTAAGATTGCATCTTCCCTGCATGTGGAAACTAAGTTTCCTTATTGTAATGTAGGTAGCTCGAGATGCTACCAATATAGACAAAAACAAATCATGACAATACAATGATAGAGTCCAAGTTACCTTCGCACTTCTGATTTCGGTAGGCGTTACTGCGATTGCCACAGCAATTATTACAACTTTTGTTATTATTTTTTATTGAATCTCCAGCAGTTAATCACTTCCTACAAGGCAAGGCAAAGGGCGGAAATCGTGAGTTTAGTAGAATAATAAATTAACACTTTAGGAGTTTTGTTTCGAGTGTCGACAGAAGGTCAATATGACGGCTACATAATTCCATATTGTCGGAAACTTGATTTCGACATGCGCATTAACGAATACTGTAGAATAGGCTACTGTTTGTTTAAAACTCATTTGGACGACGCTTGAGTGGTTGAAGGACAGCACTCGGACAAATCAACACCTACGCTCTGATTCGAGTTCTCATAACTCATATTATTCGGCACAGAGACTGATATTGACTAAATGCCGAAGTCATACTTATCCTCTTCGTAAGGAACCTTACAGGAATTGTAAGTCATCATCATTGCTCATATTCCACCAGTGTTGACATTTTTTTATCATTGTTGTTACTGAGATACACTCTAAGAATCACAGGCAAAATTGTGCGCTGATATCTAAATGGTCATCGTGGAGTAGATTTTCGCACATGGAAAAAAAGATTCGTCAGTTTTTCCATCAAGATTGCACTCTTTATTTCAGCGCTTAATCACAATTAATACTTCTTGTTGAGAGATTATTTTTATCTGGACAAATTTGCCAACTTGCAAATGGCCGATCCGGCGACGGCGGCGTCTGACCCGTTTGCGAGATCGCAAATATTGACTTTGCTCGCATACAATCTTATCCAAGTCGGTTTTCTTATATGGACACTTGCGATACCATTATATAAAATAAAAACTACATACACATGGTACTGGAAGAAAGAAAATATATTAGCAAAACAGGAATGCGAGATATTGGAAATAACGCGCGAAAATATAATCGAAGCCATCACAACTAGCAATTGCGTAAAAAATGGTTTTATGTAGTAGTTAAACAAGATACGTGAAAAACAATTCTATAGCTAATGAGAGAAAATTGAAAGAACATGGCAAGATAAAAGCATGTTTTCAGAAGCGTAGATATAGTATTATGTATAAGTATAAGTACAAGTATATATAGGTACTTATGTACTCGTACTTTAACAAATAAAATAAAAAACTGAAAGTTCGTTACCTTTAATGTTTCTTTTTTTAGTAGTTTAAAATAACATGTTGAAAGATATGAATAATTAAAATCTCTACAAAAAGCAATTTGAGGTAAGTAAGGTTTCGAAAACAGTATAAATGAGGGAATATTTTTGTTTGGTACACGTGTTGTTACATTTTGGCAACTTTACAACAATATTATTGTTATTCGTGATGTTAATGTAATTGCTGCTAATGTGAACCATTACGCAAAACTAATAACGCGAGATGGAACAATATTCATGACTTTTCCTTCACATACACAAATATATGTATTTATTTCTACATTTAATGTTATAATAAAGAAAATTTGCCAAAAAATATTGAGCACTGGAAATATTAATTATTGCAGCCAAATCAACTCGTTTTGTTACCATAAACATTTAGCGCATTATCTACAGATTTTTGATCTGTTTTCAGATAGATTTTTGTTTTTGCATCAATCAATGCGCTCTAAAATTAGTAGAAAATAAAGTAAATGTGTTGTTTCCAGAAGAAGAAACAATAACACTGTCTAGCAGTGTCTGGTCTGTAGTTAGTAATAGCTGCCTGTCCACATTTACTCAAAAGATTTCAAAATTAACATCCGTGAATTATTGACAGCGAGACTGTGATGGATGAACAACAATACTTGCATCTTCATTTGTAGGTATATCTATATAATTTAGCAGTATCCAAGTTTTATTTCTGAAGGTATAAAGAGTATATTCGCCTGTATTTATTGTAAATTGTAACTTTTCAACCTGTTATGTAGTCTTACGCCTCACGTAAACTAAAGAATAAACATTTTTTATTTACATTGCTGACAGTTCATAAGGACAGAAAAAGTTGCACCGCATGCAATTTAAAATGGAAGTTTATGCAAGGTCGAGTGTAAAAAAGCACTTGTATTTAAATTGTGAATGAATTTCATAATGTTAAGTTTTTATAGCTGACAAAACACGTTGGAAGTGGTGAAATTTGCTCATACTAAAACTTTATTTAATCTGTATGATTGAGATAGGCCTTTGATTGTGAACTTGTTCTCAGAGAAACTGCAGACAAGACCTTTTTATGATGATTACTTTTATGTTAAAGATTTTTTAAGATCCAATACAGCTTGTTTAAGGGGGTAAAACCGAATCTCGGTGCAAAATGCACATCATAATATTGTTTTCATTACTTTTGAATAACAAGTATGCAAAAATTGTGTTTTAAAAACAATTAGCGTAAATTGATTTCAAATTATAGGGTTCTCGGGTTCTCGCATTAAAATTATAATAATTTTTGCCTTACATTTGATTACAACGATAAATACGCTTTTAAGTTTGTTAATCGAATGCAATCAGAATGTAAATAATAAATGATACAATTTGAATGTGAAACCCTAATCATTACTAATCAATTTCCGCTTATTGCTTTAAAACGCAATTTTTCCATACTTTTTATTCCAAAGTAAGGAAAACAATATTATGATGTGCATTTTGCACTGAGACTCTGCTGTACCACCTTAAACGGTCAACATTCATATACCCTATTTTTAGTGACGCTTTTAACATCCCTACGTGATTTCATGGTTGTTCTTCGGGCACAATACAGTGTTTTCTTTAACCGTTGAGAAAGTGGTGCAAATACGATTAATACTTGCGATTTTCGGTACTTGGTGAAACATCATCAACATCTAGATAAAAGGAACTGATAAGTCAAGGCACTACCGCAAATGTATTGTCACTTTTTGGAATCCTTTGACTACTTCCAACAAGAAGCTACTTGTTTAATAAATTAGTTTAACATTTTTGCAACCTTTTCTAGGCTCCTACTGAACAGAAACGCGATTGAAAAACATTCACTCGATAGAAATTATTATTGAAATGGGTTCTTCTACTTCTAACACACTTTTTATCCATTTTTGACGAATTGGAATCGTGTACAGAATTTAAATATATTTTATTAGATGGGTTTCAACAATATTTAGATATTGACTGAAGGAAATTTTGCTAGCTATTTTTTTTAAATATATCAATAAAGAAGCTAGTTTTTTCTCTTTTGCCCTGAATCCGTCCCTCTCGCGCTGCGCGTATTTCCGCTTGGAGTGACAGTGACCGTTGAAAAATTCACATAATCATTTTAATGATTACCTACCTTACAAAAAAGCGTTAGTGTTAGAACAATTTGTTATTAAATTAAGACCTATTATAAATTCTTTGAAAATGCCATATAAGCGAAACCGGTCAGGAAATAAATAATCTGTTCCACCAAGTGCCAACGGCCAACAATCAACATTATCAATCAACATTATAGATAAAAACATTCAATCATATTAATGTTCTTAATCGTTATATTTCACAGGTTTTCCTTGATGAAGCGAAATGTTTTGGAGTTAATAAAGTGATATAGTGAAACAGTACAAGTGTTTTCATCTAGAATTCTAGATGGTATATACTATGCACATAAATTCCGAAAAACTCATCGGTACACGCTTGATCGGCACGATTTCAACCCGGGTCTCAGGATTGAGAGTCCGACCGTCTTACCAACTGAGTTGTTAATGATCAACATCGCACCAGCTCGGCGCGTTTACTATGACCTAAATAAATCAAATTCCCTGACCCGACGCCGTCTAGTCGGTACTCCTGTACCGAAGTAATCAGGTCAGAGGTGGCTCTAGGAATGCTGGTACCATTGTCACCTCTAATAGACTGCAATGTCTGTACCAATAGAAGGCAAGGATATCCGACGAAACAAAGCGCTTTGATAGATCTCTGCTAATAACAATGTTTCCGTATCGAAGTTCCACGTCAAGGTCAGAGGTGGCACCGGGAATGCAGCTTTTATTAATGTGTTTAATAGACTGCAATTTCTGCAATCTATTATTATGAAGCTTGTACTTAGTAAACATGACAAAGTCTGATAAAGGACGCAACAAAGAAGATGCCCTTGTGGCTTAGTCAAAGACGACTCAAGGGAGTTTTGGAAGTTTGGTAGATATCTGCCATTGTTATATCGTTAGGCTGCAGTACACTAAATGGATCGCAAACTTTGAGGGTCACTCAAAGGCACAGAAAAGTTACTTATTAAAAAAGCACATATGTTGTGAAAAATCCAGGATTCAAAGATAAACAAGTGAGACCAGGAACATAAATTAAGTCTGAAAAAGATACAGTTTTAATTATAGTACGCTGGGAGAGGTTTTATTATGCTAATTAACTATAGCGGAGTGTTGACAGAGGGATTGTTATTAAGCACCTTTAGAACTCCTAAATCGTATCAGATTTGAAAAACTTGCCAAATTAGTAATATCATTCAGAAAACGCTCCATCCAAATCCAAGCCACACCCAGCAGAAACTGTTAGGCATCTAAAATTAAAACCGTTGCCTAGACCAGACGTCTACTCCATTATCTGCTTTTTCGGCACCAGTGTGGGGGCACTAATTCACTCTGCAAAGTTATTAGCTAAATTCTTCCATGGAGCCGATAAAGGTTGGTCATATTTACTGACGAGACGAGCGGCCTCTTTTATGTCCGCCTCTTGCGATAATTACAGAATTTACGACGAGATATGTCGAGTGCGACGGTTTTTATCGTAATTGAGAGTGCGCTATCGACCTACTTTATAGCTAAGAACAAATACGATGCACCAATTCACAAGTTTTTCAGACCGTGAGATATTTAGCTAGCAACCATTTTAGCGAACGCCGAATTGGGGCCCGAGGTCGAACTTGAGTTTTTCAGGGTAAAACGTTACTTGGTTCTGTTTTTGCCAGTGATATTATCCATTGGTAAACAAATCATTTATACCGAAGCTTCAATGTTTCTGTGTCGGTCCGTCCGTTTGCGGTATTATATACAAAAATACAAAATAGTTTATTTATAAAAACAAGTTTTAGGTAAACAGTACGTAGGCCTTATCCTGTAAACCTGTATAAGGGCGAGACCGCTCTTCCCGAAGTTATTACAGTAAATTGCTTGCAAAAAATGTTACTTAAAGATTTATGTAAGTTGATGTTATATTTAAGATTAAGTCTAAGTTTAAGTTAAAATTAAGTTTATGAATAAGTTTAAATTATTCGTCTTTATTAATGTTTAGTTTAGGTAACATTTACAAATGTGTATAAGTACTAATTTTAAAATAAGTATTTTCTTAAGTATTCTGAGATTAGGTATAAGATGTAAGTATATTTTCAGTTTCAGCATAGTCTTGTAGCTTCAGCCAGGAATTGACAGATTTCTTACACTCCAAGTGTGACATTGTGTCAATTTTGAGAATTCTGTTAAGTCGATTATACCTATAAGAATATATAACTCAAGAACAGATTGCGATTAAACAAAATGTTGTCAATACCCGCAGCGCAGATTATACTGATACCCCGAAACATGTATATTATATGTACATATGTATAGGTATAAGTAAATCAATTGATCAAACAATCAGTCAAGCTTTTACCGGATCTAATGAAGCGAATGACCTAAGCTCAAGTTTTTAAGTTCGATTAGCTCGTTACCAATTCCAAGGTTTAAGATGCTCATTTAATTCAATATTGGATCCGATTTCGTTCCAGTCGCTCATTTTCAATAAATGACTGTTTATACGAGCCGTGTGCGGTTTGGAAGTACCTTGTTGAACTTTAATTTCAAGTCATGTGAGAACAACAATCACTTTGATCACGATGATGAGATCCTTGCAATCATCATAACCATTACTGATCGACCATTAAAAAAATACCAATCCATAAAAGAGCCTATTATTTGTATGTCTGAGTTGGAATAGCCAAACGAAATATAATTCGTAGCTCGGGGGGGCTTTGCGATAAAATTAAATTGAAGTATACTTCGTTTATTGATAGACACTCAATAAAGTTTTTTATTTAGTTTTTCCTTCTTTTCTGCGAGTATACACATGCTGATGCTAAACCGCAAAGATATTTCTAATAAACCAGAATTCATATAATTCGTGATTTGTGCAATTTCAAGAAGAGGAAAATGAAAATTGTTCATTGCGAAGATATTAACAATTATTTATTCTTTTAGGAAATAAATGTGTCGCTACACAAACAGATACAAAAACAAAATACAAAAAGAGAAACAAAAAACATTAAGTATGCAAAAAACAAAAATAAAAACAAAGAAAACGGAAAAGTAATGAAAATAATGAAACATAAATATAGCCTTTAGTTTCTTTTAACTTGTATTAATAATGAAAAAAAATATTGATTTTCGAAATATATTTCGGCCCACTATGGGGCCGGCATCAGTCGAATACTTAAAAGACATGATGTAAAAATGACATGATGATATATACAACCTTAGGACTAATTAACCTACGAATCTACTAACCTACTTTTAACATTAATTATGGAAAAAAAATAAAAAATATATATATTAAATACCAAAAATAAAAATTATTTCGGTAGAAGAGCCATATTGCGGTTTCCGGCCGTAACATCCCGACATCCCGACATTTGCTTGGAATATCTTCGATACGTACCGAAGACCGCAAGAAGACACTGCTGTTTATGGCACCCTGGTCTTAATATATACATACATGTAATATTTTTGTGAGTCAGGTTCAGGTGTCCATAAATAGTCATCGTCTGATGTCAGTGTTGTTTATTAAGTCCTGGTCCGTAGTGCGCACCAAGTGACCATATGTAGGAGTATTCCCATGTCCTTAATTTTATGTCTGTCAGTGGTGGGTTAAATGATTTTATGACTCTGACGGTGAAACAGTTATTAAAAGTTTGGTTATGGGAGCGGACATGGATGGGGATGGGGAGATTGTTATTATGGATCGTCGATGTGTGCCTGTGTTGATTAATGCGGATGTGTAGTTCGTTCCGGGTTTCACCTACGTAGAATGCCGAACAGTGTCGGCATTCTAGTAGGTAAATGCAGTTCTGTGTCTTGCAGTTGTTGTTAGGTTGAGTTTTGTATGTATGTGTGGTGTGATGTGTATTGATCTGTGTGCTTGTATTGATGATTGGACATGTTTTGCACCGTGGTCGTCGACATGGTGATGTACCAGGAGATATTGTGATGTTGACATTTTGTTGTGGTTGCTGTTTTGTTTTTGTGAGTAATGATTTGAGGTTTGGATTTTGTCGATAACATATTTGTGGATTTTTGGGAATTAAGTTTCTTGTTTCGTCGTTTTGTTGGAGAATGGGTAGATGATCGGTGATGAGTGTTTTAAGTTTCTGGCTTCCATGAAAATATGTCGTGATTAGTCGTGGTTGGTTAGAAGAAGTGTTATTGTTGTTGCAGTTGTTGTTGTTGTAGTTGTTGTTGTTGTTGTTGTTGTTGTTGTTGTTGTTGTTGTTGTTGTTGTTGGTGTTGTGGTTGGTATTGCTGTTGTTAATGTTATTATTATGGTGGAATCTTGGTCTATTGAATATGTGCTTTCGTAGGAAGTGATCAGGGTAGTGTCTCTTGAGAAGTCCATTGTGTATTTTGTTCTGGTAGTTGTCGAGTGCATTTTGTGTGTTGCATATTCGACGACCACGGAGCGATAGTGAATATGGTATCGATTTTTTCGTGTGTGGTGGATGACAGCTGTGGTAGTGAAGATATTGCATTTTGTTTGTTTCTTTGAAGTGGACTGAAGTGTATATGTGGTTATTGTCATTAATGGTGATGTCAACATCTAGGAATGTGATTGTGTCGGTAGAAATGGAATGAGTGAATTTTAATGGGCTGCAGTTGTTAAGTCTTTCCAGGAAGATAGTCAGTGAGTTCCTGCTGTGTGGCCAGATCATGAAGATGTCATCTATAAACCTCCTCCACACCAGTGGTTTATGAGGTTCAGACAATAAGAATGCAGTTTCGACCGAGGCCATGAAGATATTGGCGTAGCTGGGAGCCATCCGAGTCCCCATAGCAGTGCCTTTAATTTGGTGATAGTACTCATTTTCGAAGGTGAAATAATTATTTTTTAAGGTTAATTCTGCTAGTTCTGTTAGGAATTCAGTTGATGGTTGATGAGGGATGGGGCGTTTATTTAAATGAGAGCTGAGAGCAAATAGACCGGTGTCATGTGGAATGTTGGTGTATAATGAAACAGCGTCTATTGTAACCAGTAGTAAATGTTCATCTGTTGGAAGTTGAAGTGAATGTATGATATCGAGGAAATGATTTGTGTCTTTTATGTATGATTCTAGATTTTGAACAATGGGTTGTAGGTGATGGTCAACGAAAGCGGAAATGATTTCTGTTGGCGCATTGTATGATGCCACAATGGGCCGGCCCGGGTTATTTTCTTTATGGATTTTAGGCAGCATATAGAAATGAGGGGTTCTCGGATGGCTCGGTATCATCAGTGTTATGTCAGTTTCCGACAATCCTTCGTTTATGCCCTTAGTTTGGTGGAAGTCTTTGACAATGTCCACGATCTGGCTGCAGGGATCACTTGGTGTGCGTGTGTAAAATGTCGAGTCAGTTAATTGTCTAAGTCCCTCGTTGTCATAATCATTTTTATTAAGGATCACTGTTGCCGATCCTTTATCAGATGGTAATATAATAATGTTTTCGTTTCTCACAAGTTTACGGATTGATTTTCGTTCTTCGAAAGTCAGATTATCCGTATTTGTCTGTAAACTTCTAATATATCTATCGTTAGATAATCTTGACAGTATATTAGTCATGAAAATTTCTATTGGGTGATTTGCGGGGAGTTGTGGTGGTTCATTGGAAGATGGTGGTTTAAATTTTGTTAGTGCTGGATGTGTGTTATCAATACTTTGATGGGGATGTGTGCTCCAAAAGTGTTTCCATCTTAATTTTCGTCCAAAGTCAACAAAGTCATTAATTAATTTTATGCGGTCTAGTTTTTTGGTGGGACAGAACGATAGTCCCTTGTTAATTACAGCTTTGTCAGTGGGTGATAAATAGACTGAAGATAGATTTACGATATGATTTTCGTCAGATTTTTCTTTAGTTGTAATCGGTGGGGGTGGGGGTATAGAAAAAGGGTTCGATAGGTCTGTGGGAGTTAGGTTGAGGTTTGGAAGTTCAGTAAATGAATTGTTTTTTATAGGTAGTGTTATATTATTTTGCTTATAGTATGTTTGCAGATTGAAAAGTTTTTTTGCAAGCCTGAAGTTTTCCCTGAAAAGATTGGTATTGGCTTTAGATAGTAAATTTTGAACAGGGAGAAAGAGATGTGGGTATGCTATGAGGGTAACTTTCAGGAGAGCATCTAGATTATTTTTATAGTGGATACATAAAAGGGAATATTGAGTATAAAGAACGTATGTTGTATTGAAGGCGTTACTGTAGTTTGTTAGGGTCATGTTGTGCCTTATTATTGGTGGCATTGTGTGAAGTGGTATTTTTGGAATGAGCCCCTTTGGAGCTGCACCAATTTCCAGGCATTTTCTGAGAAATATTAGATGTGTGTAGTACTGGAATAATTTTTCGATTGTAGTTTTTATTTTGTTATACACCTCTTTCATATCATTTGAGGTTTAATTAATCATAGATAAGGAAATCTCAAAGTTTCATTGAATTTTACTCTTTGGATGTAAGTGTCAATTTTTGACTATGACAAGGGTCTGGTCTAGATTCTTTCTGACTCCTATTGCTGAGAAAAATGATAAGAAAATATAAAAATGCTAAAAAATAAAGCAGTTTACAAAGTAAAATTAGGTGAAAGGAACAGTAAAATATCCATAATCTTCTTGCGGTCTTCGGTACGTATCGAAGATATTCCAAGCAAATGTCGGGATGTCGGGATGTTACGGCCGGAAACCGCAATATGGCTCTTCTACCGAAATAATTTTTATTTTTGGTATTTAATATATATATTTTTTATTTTTTTTTCCATAATTAATGTTAAAAGTAGGTTAGTAGATTCGTAGGTTAATTAGTCCTAAGGTTGTATATATCATCATGTCATTTTTACATCATGTCTTTTAAGTATTCGACTGATGCCGGCCCCATAGTGGGCCGAAATATATTTCGAAAATCAATATTTTTTTTCATTATTAATACAAGTTAAAAGAAACTAAAGGCTTTATATAGCTAAATTATATATATTTATTTCAAGAAACATAAATATAACGATTGCAGCAACAAAAATAATTTAATTAAATAATTTTATTCGTTGGGTAAAGTTACAACTGAACTGCTATTAGATAGTCCTCTCATCTCTTATAGAATGTAATTCTAGGTATTTCTATGAACCATGATATGCCTGCAATATGCTAAAGTTTTAATCCCCAGAAACCACGTGATAAGGCACAATAACAATGTGATGTGATGCAATTTACACTGCTGGAATTACCTATATACGATTAATGGAAATTGAAAAATATGAAAAAATATTTATCTTAATTGTGTGATTATTTTAAAAAATCACCAGTTGGAAATTTTAAAATTACTTTAACGGAAACTACTTAACAATGTATTTTTGTTACGTTGTACTGTAAGTTTTCTTTAAATATCTATCAATAGATTTAGAAATCTTAAAATTATTTTAGAGAATTCCTAACAATATACTTTTTTGTCACTTTTTGTGTTGCAAATTCTTTGCATATAAATAAATAAATATCAAAACTGTCAAAAGTAATGTTTTCAAAAAGTATAATATTGCTAATAACAAAAAAATAAAACGCGAAAAGTTAGACATCTATAATCACAGTCGAAAGAGCTCAAATATCTGTTTTGCAAGTGTGGCTCAAAAAACCGTACAGATATCCAACTGAAGCCTTGTACAAGGATTGTGAAGTCCTGACTGTTCGTCAATTGTTTATTCTGAAGGTATCAGAGTTCACAAAAAGGTCATTGGCTCCCCTGATTATGAGGATTTACTTGAGCGCAGAGTATTTAAGGTGCCGGTTCCTAGGGTATCCACTTCTTTTGCAAATCGTTTTACTGTCTTTCTTCATCCTTTTATTTATAACAAATCCGTTGAAATTTGTGATTTTAAATCTAAACGCAGCACCACAGCCAAATTTTATTTCAAAAAATGGCTTATGTCCCTAAACTATTCTGAAACTGAGGATTTGCTAAATATTCCCAAGTAGTTTATGTATTTTATTTCTTCTATGTTGATTTTATAACAGTCCGTGCATGTCATTTTATAGGTTTATGATTCATTAAGCTATTTACATACCATTAAGAAAAAATTGTACTGTGTAATGCATAGATACATAATATAGTTTGATATTTTCTGTATATGCCGAGGAATTTGTTATATTTGTCAAGCTACCGCTGGCCTCCCTGGACAAGCTTGCTTAGTGTGGGGGCCATTGTAATGTCTTAACTGTGTATTTTTATTGTACTTATCCTTATTTTGTATTTTGCTGTGTGTTGCGTACTGTTGTTTTGAATAAATAAATGAATTGAAAAGTTAGTGCCGGTCGCTATCTAAACCAAGAAAGATAGAGTAAGCACATACCTTTCATAGATTTAACATAATATGCTCACGGCTTACGTACACCCCCCATGACCAGTCAACCAGTCAATAGTCTTTGGTATCAGTAAATATTAGCCCCCTTTAAACACCAAGCATAAATAAAAATACAGAAGGTAAAGTACATCGGTTGCCCGATAACCCAGCTCCTCCTTCTGAGGTTACTGTATCTGACACTATCAAAGTTGACCGACTCAATAACAATTTGTCTTCAATGTCGCAAGAACATGTTGATAAGGCTTTTGATGTTGCCGGTGTATTAAGTTCTAGAATAAACGAAGACGATTAAAAGAAAGTCTTCAACACGATCGCATCCACCTTTTGCTATTTATTTCCCCGCTTTGAAATAATACGCTTCAGGGGCCACATGTGTAGTATATGACAAATAAAACGTAAATTTCAATTTATGTTATTTGTTTGAATACGTCCCATACGAATCTCCCGATAATTACCAAAATAATACGTAATCTAAGATGTTTTCCTAATTATAGCTTAGAAAAAATTTTTGCTTTTACTTAAGTAGCCGTTTTATAGACAAATAGACCGACGCGACGGCAATAATAATGAAACCTAAGGCAATAATTTCATTTTCTTATGGAACCCTCAAAATCTCGTTCTGGCAACAAAATTTAAATAAATTATAAGAAAACCTAAACATAACACTATTTAGTTGAAAGCAAAAATGTATTAGGTACTTCTAATTGGCAGACAAGAGGGGGTTATCCCGATTTTGTCTCTTTTCAAATTAATTTTAAGCCAATAAATAGCGAAGATAAAATGTTGTAAAAAATATAATGTAATATAAAATATAAAAAATATAAGTATCACTCTTTGATCTTGATATTTCGGCCGTTCGATACACGATTACTTACATTTTCCTCAATCCATTTAAATCGTAAAGATAGGTCTGAACTATGATCTAATTATCATTTCATTTGAGCTATGTAAAGTTTTGAACAGTAAAACTTATACTAAAATAAACGTCTTAAAAAATGCAATATAAAACAGCCGTCATATGTAAAGGCTTGACGAAGTCGGAAAAAATATTCCAAAATAATAAATAAAAACACCTCGAAAACGCGAATTTTCTAAGCGGTGCGCTTCCGCCGAGCAGGATGACCATGTGTAAAACGAAAGCGTTGGAGCAGGACAGATTTCGCCGGATAACCTCGCCATCATCAAAATCTCGTTGTAACCTTTATAGATTTCGAAAAGCTTACAAAAGCTTAATGTTTGCTCAAAAAAATAAGCTTAAGTAAAGTTTAAGAAGCTCTTATAAGTTTACGCAACCACATCTCAATAAACAACCTTCGAGGTCGAAAATGTTGATACACGACTACCTGATGACACGATTTATGTAGTCGAATTGCAAACCGACGGAAAGCAATAAATCTTAAATCTATAAACAATAAAGATCCGTCGTCATTTAGGCGACTATGCTTCAGAAATTCTGAAGTGGGGTCTAAATATGTATGTCGTCGGCACATCGTAGAATTGGACATATCATGATCTGCCTAGGCATATCAAATTTCTGTGAAAAGTAGAAGGGTTGCCTCGCTCCACTCTGCTTCGCTAGACTCCCCAAAGTCAACATGTAATGCTTGCTCCGCTCTTCGCGCACCTATTAAGACTTTTTGGTAAAAGATTTTCAATTCTGCCCACAACAAGTACGAGTAAGATCGAACCAAAGTCAGGGGCTTATACTGGCTTTACTACGTATACTATATGTACGTATACATATACTATATGTATATGTAGTCTCGGTTATCTCACTTAGGTAACAGTTGCACCTTAAAATAAAATACATTAACAAAAAAAGTGGGTAAGAAGTGGCAGGTGGTAAGCAAATAATAACCTTAGCTTATACTATGACCTTAGCTTGAACTTGGCGTGAGAAAGAAGAAACCTATGCAAAATTGCGTAGGCTGATTTGAGTGATTGTTTCTTTCATGGCTTGGATTTCACGTACGTACCTCTCTACTTGATTTTTTTATACACTATGGTCTTTTTATAGGTGGTAGAGCTGATGCCGGGCTCGACTGTGGAGGTACCACCATCTTACTCGGAAATCCTCCCGAAGTTATTCGGGGGAGAGTAAGAGAACAGCTCTCAGGCAAAAAAACCAGGCGGCCCACCATTGCCTGGGACCGATGGATGGCGGTATATCCATCCCCAACTGCCGGGCCTTATATAAATCAGACTGGTGACGGGCAGCGGCGTCACTGGTGCAAGGGTTTCGGCACCGCGCTCACCAACCCACCTGCCCAGCGTGTGTGAGTATGGGCATTTCTTCCAGGAGGACCACCAAGAGTGGCGAAATCCTGGAAAGGCCTATGTCCAGCAGTGGACGAAACAGGCTGATGGATGGATGGATGGTCTTATTAGCTACCGCGTTTGATGGAAGGCTTCGATTAGACCTAGGATGAAGCGCGCTCGCCCTGAAAGTGGGAGGGTGTAAGCAGGCAAGGTGTTAATCTGTCTGTCAAGGGACTTCTGCTGCAAAATTTAAGGAATAATACCAGAAGTCGGTAACAGACGATTGACTGATACTATTATATGCTATAACCTGTTATCACTCCCCAGTACGATTTCTTATGACATCATGTAAGAACACGCGATGAGTCGCTTGGCGGCATATTTTCGTCATGAGAGTGGTGAGAAGCTGCGACCGACGCCTACCCTATTTTTATCTATCCATCAGCCCGTGTTCGTCCACTGCTGGACATAGGCCTTTCCCAAATTTCGCCAGTCATGTCGGTCCACCGTCCTCCTCACCCAGCCGCCACCCACGTCCTTCAGGTCGTCGGTCCAGCGGGCACGAGGTCGGCCTACACTACGCTTTCCTGTACGTGGTCTCCATTCTAAAGCCTTTCAACTTACTGATTCTGCAGGCTATGTCGGTTACCTTCGATCTCTGACGGATCTCTTCATTTCGGATTCTATCTATCAGAGATACCCCAAGCATAGCCCGATCCATAGATAAGGCCCTTTGTAAGAGACCACGTCTCTGCGCCATACGTCATCACAGGAAGGACTCACTGGTTGTACATCTTAGCCTTTAAGCACCGTGGTACTGTTTTTATAACGAAGACAAATTTCAGATTGAACACTAAATTTAAATAATTATTATGTATAAAAATCTAAAACTGTGTGTCTGCCTGCCTATAGGTGTGGCCACGCTTGGGGTGTGGCGCTATGTGATGAAAATATTTGACCAGTTTTATTAGTACAATTTATTACGAAGGCCTCAGTGGTCTTGATCGCCTCTGTTGTATGTTAGTGCGAACATCTTGACTACAAATACAGCGTCATGGGTTGAAACCTCGTAAGGGCGCACTGTTTGCTCTGCGGGTTTCCGAAGGTACGTTACGGCGCAATACGTCCATTGCACGAAGGAAGAGATAAAACATATCTAAAAAGTGCGGAGAATCAAGAAAAGGTTGGATATTGCGTTTTTTAATGAGTAATATAAAAGATAAACCCACACGCGAGCGTTTAAAAAAACCGGCCAAGTGCGAGTCGGACTCGCTCACGAAGGGTTCCGTACCATTATCTATAAAAACGGCAAAAAAAACATGTCTGTTATATGGGAGCCCCCCTTAAATATTAATTATATTTTAATTTAATTATTTATTTTTAAAGTGAATATATAACTAAATATTCAAGCGTCTACCTGTTGCCGTTATCAATATCGAGCAAAAACGAGCAAAAAAATCACGTTTGTTTTATGGGAGCCCTCTTTAATATTTATTTTAATCTGGTTTTTAGTATTTGTTGTTATAGCGGCAACAGAAATACATCATCTGTGAAAACTTCTACTGTCTAAATATCTCGGTTCATGAGATACAGCCTGGTGACAGACGGACAGTGGAGCCTTAGTAATAGGGTCCCATTGGTTACCCTTTGGGTACGGAACCCAAAAACGCATTTCTTTGATTTAGATAATTGGTTTTTATGTTTTTAACAGTTATTTTTTTCTTTCGATGCAGCGAATTTTTCTATATCACGTGTTGGGCTCTATCTTTTTGGAAAAGGCCTCATTTATAGCATGTATTTTTTTCAGAACCCTATTAGCTGTAGTATGCAAGTTCTGCTGTTTTAAAATCTCATTTTTTACTACCTGAGTCGCCTTAAAGATAGGCTCCACTTCTGTGCCACCACACATCACGCTGGTGCATATAATCGTCTGTGAAACGTAGGTTAACTTAGGTGAACTATGATTTTTATCTCACAGTCCATACTCGGAACACCTTTGACACCCCTTCGGAGATTCATGTCGAGACAATGTATTATTATGACTTCCAGATGTTTTAATATTTAATATTGGCTTCATTCAGGACGAGAGTGGGAGTGGAGGAAACGAAATTTCAAAAACATTTAAGTAGATTATTACTAAAATGATTATGTTTAGTCATGTACATTGAAAATCATACTTGTACCATAATGAGAGGATGCAACTGCTCATGTCCACCTACCTTAATTTTTAATGTTGCACTTTTTCACTTTGAATTACAATTTTCTCTTTTTCGTTTACCGTAGGAGTTTCTTGCCTTCATTTTGCTGATTTTAATCTTATTTATGTTTTGAGATTTAGATGTGAAATGATAATTCTGATAATACGTATGTGTAGGTAGGTATCATGTTTGCCGTATTTGTAAGAATTTATCTCGAAATTCCTGACAAAAAACGACCTTGTATAATCTTGACATTTACTTATAAATTATTTAAATAACAAAAGTAATTCATACCCACCAATAGCTTATTTATAGAATTTTTTATCAACTTAATAAATTAATAAAAAAACGGTTAGAATATCGACGAACCAAATAATAAGGGCTTACTAAATTAATTCTTGGACATTAAACAACCATTTGTGGGCACAATCACCATAAAACGACGATTTACTTGAATATTTATCGGATATCTTGTCAGATAACAGTTTTAGTGCATTATAGACTAATTAGATATTGAAATGTAGCTTGGTTTATTTAACTTATTTAACTCAATGTAAGGATTGAATATACTAAACAAAGTATACCTCATCTCTATCTCTAGTATGAAATAAAGTTGCCATCCTCGTTTTTCTATGTATTTCGAAACTTCTAATTGGATTTCAATGTGGTTTGGTTTTCACCATTATTTATAACATATAGGCTATCAAGTGTGTTGTGTTGACAAAATAATCACCAAGCCGAAAACTGACGATACTACTTGAATATTGAAAGACCCGGGCAAGAGCTAGTGGGTATATAAAAGTGATCTCTCAACAAAAACCAGAAGAGTATTTTAAATGCACGGAGTATACCTATACAGTGATGGTTAAGTCGATAACGTTTATCTCTGGGATCTTCATTTTCATTATGTACTAAAGTAGCACATTTCATTTTAATTGGTCTAGTAGTGTTTGAAAGATGGATCCCAGTCACAATCTGGACTGCGATCTTTTGTTTTAGAAAATGGCTATTAAGAGGGTTAAGAAACAATTTTTCAGATTTGGAATAAAACATAAGAAATATCGCATTCAAGAACATAGGACGATTCGACCCTTAAACAGTACAAAATAAAAATAATATATCTGTATTAGAACAGACAGGTACCGAAAATCTCGAGGGAAAAGAAAAGCCATAGATAATTTCGCCTAACCTAAAAAAATAATTAAAACAGTCACGCAATTTGACCTTAATTACTTAGTTTCCTACTCCTATCATACTAAATTAATTTGGTTGTGTATTTATGTAAATTTTATGAATATTTTTCAAGATGATTAGTGATGGTCATCACATACTATTTTAAAGATCCTTGGATTGGCTCTACTCGATAAATCTTGATTTATAGGTATTTTTGTAAGCAGCGGCATTATTGTACTTGTTTCAATTAATTTTATCCCATTTCAAGTTTTGAGTAATAACATTATACATTATATTTCCATAGCAAATACTATTGCAAAATAAATCTTTCGTTTTAGAATATTTAAACGCAAAGCCCAAGTTCACAGAAAAAAGTTACTTAAAATTCAGCAATAATAATGCCTCTTGCGTGTTGCCGAGTGGTTTTTATACATACTTTAGTTATAATAACATGTTACTAAGTGTATAATAGTACACATTTTACAAAGATTACAGGGTTCGGCTCTACATTATGTACAACTTGTCGCCCCTTTTTACCCATTTATCGTTCTTCTTCCAACGCAGTAAGGGTCAGAAGCAGATAGCTGTAATTCTGCGATAGTACTTACATTACAACGAAACATTGTAAAGACTCAAACAGCACGAACCAACCAAATAGAAAATGTATTCGTATCTTTATGGGCCCAAATTATATGTTACAATACGTTAATTCTGTTATTCAACTTTAAATGTTTGTAGCAATTATAGAGCATAAAAATAGCAGTCTGAATGAATCAATGAATTTTAAAGTTCGTAAATTGAGCAAATTAAACGCGACGTTTTTTTCAAATTGTTTACTATGAGACGACAAAACTTGTAGAGTCAGCAACGAAAGCTGATATTTTACACAAAACGGAGCACAGATGGTATTAGATTGTTCTTTTAGTTATAGGTATTTATTAGACAAGAATATGAGGATTTTAATAGTACCTATAAAAATCATAACTGACAAATCATCAAATTCAACATATATATTTAAATATGAGTTTTAGAAACCATCAATCAAGTTCCTTTGCCAACGGTACACACATTAATAATGCCTGTAAAATATGAAATTCGGTCAAACTTACCCGAACAGCTTTGAAAATAAATACAACATGTCGAAATTAATAACATCGGTAACGAATAAAACAAAAATAACATGTGGTGGGCCTTGGGCTATTATTTAAAGAAATTTACTGAGTTCGGATTCGAAGTAAATTCAGTTCATACTCTACTCAAGGAAAATATAATTGTTACAAACAAAATTAAGCTTTTGAATTTTTTTACTAATTCAATTTGCGAACGCAACCAAGCGATGCGTTCGTTCTTTTTTTGCTCAGATATAAAAAGAATGGCCGCATAAATTTGCTTTATTTTGAATTAATATACAAAAGTGAGTGCAGAGTGCCTTTTATTCTGCTAAATAGGGACATTGCATCGTCCCAAACAAAAATTTGGCTTATCCGTAGGATGAACTTTACAAATTAAAAACTGATAAGTACATATTTTAATTTATAAACTTCATATTATTTCATTACCGATTCTTTTGATTCGTAGACATTTTGAAGTCTTTTATGTCGAACGCGTTTATTTTTTTTATGGGCGGCCAATTTATCTGGAATGCCACCATAATACAATTAGGTACTTCCCGTACATAGAATATAGACATTAATGTTTCGTTTGAAAACGAGTGAATTTCCCTCGGAGTGATGCGAATTTCACCCTAGAGCGTTCAAAAATGGACACGAGTTAAACCGAGGGTAAACGAACTGTTACCTGATAGTTGCACGAAAGTGTTTTGAAACGCTTCAGAGTAATGCGAAAATCACACTTTTTCTCTTGCTCCTATATACATGTATGTAGATCTGTCTCTTTCTAATAAACAAGTGAAATTTCGCACTATGATCGCACGTTCTGAAACGCTTCCTAAATGTAGTTACCCATTACCCACACTTACAAAGCGACCAAATAAGTATCCCTCTTTGGAACGTTGTTTAACGTGTTAATTATTGTTATGTGTCGACTAAATATTCAACATTACTAAACACATTCATTATGTTCAATGACATACAATTTGAAAATAAGCACACATTCATTACAATAACTCAGCAACATGAGTTCGGTTCATTGCCAAAGAAAAATAAAACTTTCAGACTTTTGGAAGGCGCCATTTGGCAACTCCTGCTGAAAGCATGTCCGTGTTTTACTAAAGAGTCTGTAAATTGTACGTCATCATCATACGCAATGGGTGTCGATTCGGTGTAACAAAACTTAATTTAAGCATTCTGTCTTTTTCTTTCTGTATCGAAAACACAAGGACAGGGCGATTAAAATAAGGTTAGTCCTGTCAAATAAGTTATGTCCTGTTATACCGAATCGACACCAATGTACGGTTTCCGTCGACGGAGATGTTATCTGTTTGAAAATACGCTCTTTTCGATTTAGGTTTCATATGACGTCATCGAAGATTTTCCATGCTTTGGCTGGGGTTCTAGATTAATTCTCCACCTACATGCTTATCTGGGTTTCTTCATATACATGCCAAACTTCAGCTCAATTAGCCTGAGTTATGCCGCGGACAGACAGAAGTCAGACAGACGACAAAGCTTTTCCATAAGTGTCTGTTTTTTTTATGCAATATACAATATACGATGTTTAAAATATTGTATAAAATGTTTTAAGTGATAATGCTCGCAAGGATTTATGGTAATTAAAAGAACGGTTTCCTAAACGAGCTTTATAGCATTGGGAAATGCTCAGCTGACCCATTTTTCGTTATTATTACAATCGTACTAGGAGCAGTAGTTGATGAAAGTTTTTTTTTCTAATAGTACATAGGTACATACATAGATGCCTACGTGCTTAGAGTCATACATAAAACAAACTGCTTCAGTTGATGGTATACAAGGAAAATTGTTTGCAACATGATAAAATTATACTTACGTACACACGCTATCTTCTAATATTATAATTTTGTACAAGAAAACGTTTCTAATTTTGAAATACCTTTAGGGTAACTATTAGATACCTAATCCTTCTTCGGAACTTGGTATAGAATATATTTTTTAAACTTATTACCTGAATGCGTTGAATGAACTAATTTCAGTTTTGTAACGAAATCATAAGAAAATTACAACACCCGAAAAACAGCTCTCAGATAAAAACAATTTTAACAAATAATGCTTAGCAAATAATTTTTTTTTTCGTTACATCAATCCAAATTTGAAAAAATTTATTTCATACCCAATGTCAAAATTATAAACTTGAGACTGAATACTGTTGAACTTTAAGTTGGCACGATTCCAAAAAGCAAAAGTAATTATCTATCTATGTAATGTTTATCAAGGAGATTGACTCCTTCTGACAGTAAACCATCAACGTCAGCTATAATAAATGTAAATAAAATTTAACTGCTCAAATTTTTCCGCTTTCTTTGTGTTCCTTATTTCGCCATCTACAGGTTAGGAAATGAAAAATAAATAAACATTAGCAGTCGAATATTTGCAAAACAAGATCCGAAAAAGACTTCCACGTAATACATGAAAAAAATATTGGACTGATGAAGAATTTTCATTAAAATAAATCTTACTGGCCGGTAATAAATAAAAGAAAAGCAAAACGCTTTCTGCATTTTCAAAAGAAGAACGCGTCATAAACTGCTGGTTGTCGTTGAAAAGATTTAACATAGACAAACGCTCGTCTCGTGTTTCCTGTGTTAAACAAACGGTGGGCGACTTGCCAGTACAGTCAGAAGTCGACCGATATTCCGATGTTAATAAAATTTGCTTGGCATAAAGTTACGTATTGTTTTACTATCAGTATTTGGACTTTGTTTATGGTTGAATCCGTAGAGTCTTATATGTTTTAGCTATGGTTCCTTCAAAGTAAAACCTCGATTAGTCTATCTGCGGAAAGTGTTCAAGATGAGGCAGAAAAGTTGAAAGATAAGCAGTGCTCGACAGAGCTATTGATTAGAACCTTTGACTGCAAAAAAGTAGAGGCTTTTGCTTTGAAGGCTGTTATTTTTAAGCCTCTTGTCCTATAAATATCTAATTACCTGATAATTAACCTATTCACACTATTAAAACTTATCAACAAAAAAAATTGTTGTAAATATGATACATGTTTCGAATTTTATCAATTGAAATATCTACTTCTATATTTAACCCTCTTAATAATGTTAATTTTCGCTAAAGTAATATTAAAACAACAGAACGTATTCCAGATCGTAGCTTTGAGCCATTTTACAGATAAACAGCATTTGATCACCAGAATCTCATGGCACAAAAATGTATGAAACCATAGAGAATTTTCATATGAATTTTTGCCATCAGATTCTGGTACATTGAGAGCAGAAAGTAGAGTATCAACCTCCAAAGC
The DNA here is from genome assembly GCA_910592155.1 of Ypsolopha scabrella. Lineage (NCBI taxonomy): Eukaryota > Metazoa > Arthropoda > Insecta > Lepidoptera > Ypsolophidae > Ypsolopha > Ypsolopha scabrella. Next base: position 15,691,134 of record OU342976.1, on the reverse strand, counting down.
AAAGACCCTCCTTGTAGTATGAAAGCTATAAGTGACCATCAAAATGCAGGAACTTTTGGGCTGAATTCTCAACTACTTTGAATTGTCCAATCGGAAAAAGTTATTAAGTTGATTATCACCAGCTTTATTACTTATTTTGTAGTTGGAAGACTATTGGCGCCCGCTTACAAAACTTTAGATAATGATGAAAAATACCTCACGTCCCATATGATTCTCTTTTCTATTAGCGCTATTGTTTCACGATTTTGATGTTAGATTAATCTATTTCAAAGTAACGGCCTCTGCCCTGAACATAATTAGGTACCTCCGCTCAACTCCGCTGCGGGCGCTGTGCCAGGCACGAGAAATACAAATTAATGTGAAATATCGCCGCTACATTTAATTTGTTTATTTCAATAGAATTCCATGGATAAATAACGCGACTTTTTATTTGACACCATTATAACTTATAAGCTCTTAATATAACACAACCGTTTGTTGTATTTAGTTCGGAATTTAAATTGAATAAAATGATAATCTTAAAAAATACATTTAAATACTTTTTAGGGTTCCGTACCTCAAAAGGAAAAAAACGGAACCCTCATAGGATCACTTTGTAGTCCGTCTGTCTGTCAAGACCTTATATCTCACAAACGCGTGGAGGTATCGAGTTGAAATTAAAACCATATACTCAAGTCTACGGTCCCTTGAAGCTATGAAAAAATCAAACTTCTAAGTGCAAAAAAGATACGGCCGTTTATGCCGCAAAAAACGTGTATTTCGACACTCTCAAGGGAATCAAAATTCATAGGGTATTTCCCGTTGACCTAGAACTATAAAATTTGGCGAGTAATACCGTCTAAATCTACAAGTATAGGCAAAAATCTTAAAACTATACATTTGTAATTAAATCATAAAATATCACCGAGGTTAAGCAACGGTATGCGCGGTCATAATCCACAAGTTTTCATTTCTATTAACGTGAAAGGGGCCGTTCAAGTATTACGTAAGCAGATTTATTACAATTATTTACCCCCCCATCCCCGTTGTCAGCAAAAGTAAGCAAAGCTCTTACCCCCTCCCCCCATGCTTACGTAAACATTTTTCAATTATAAATATATATTTTTTTATATTATAATGTTATAATCATAATTTTAAAAATAAGAAAATAGATTTAGGATAGAGATTAGATTTTACTGATACAGTACTCAACATAGAGTAAGGGGCAAAAATATACCGATGACGTAATCATCATCTAGACTCCCCTACCCCCCATGTCATCGAAAATAAGCAAAACTAAGACCCCCCCCCCCCATAGTGCTTACGTAATACTTGAACGGCCCCAAAGAGTAAAAAATCTATGTTGATATCTTTTTATTCTTATTCCGAAAAACGTGTTAATATATTTTTTTATTCCCTAGTTCTAGAGATATGTTGAAAAAAATACAAATTTTAACGATGTGGGCTGAACAGCTAGAATACATTTGCCTAGCAATAAATAAAAATAATATCTGTCAATGTCAAGGACATTTGATATATTACCCAAGTAGCATTTTACTCCATTTAAGAGTACACATTTAGTTCCCAGGTGTACTTGAAGCATTATTACAGTTCACTCGTGATGTATAAGCTGCATTATTGCGATTAATTACACCTATACCTGTCTAAGGGACTTATAGGAGTGTAGAGTTATACTGTTATACGATTGTTGGTGTTATAATACTCTAACAACTATCCTTTAGTCAGCCATCTGACTAAGAGCATTATAATAGGAGGGTAGAGATACGCCAACCGCTGTTTAACGGCCTACTTGTACGATGTTACAGAGCTAGCATTTTAATAGAACACATGTGGTCATTTATAAAGCCAAAGGCGTATCGTAGGCGTAAAGGAAAATCGTATTCCTCATTCCGCTTTGAATAAATTGTCAGGCATAATAAACTAATTTAAACCGGGAACACTACCGTCTGATGCTAGAACAATTTTATGCACTCTCGTTAATGTAACTTTAAAAAATGTAGATGGAGGTCTAAGATGCTAAATATCATAGTATTATTGGTCTACTTAAATATCCTATTACTATTGATATCCTATTATAATTATATATGGATATAAATATATAGCTATAAACTTTATCATAACCAGTTTTTAATACATTTTTAACTTCAATTAGAGACTAAAGTCGATTCTAAAGGCTTTAATTTTAATTTTAGTGCTGTCAAAACTTAATATGTTCCAAAGTTAATATATCTTCTCTTGTTAACACTAAGATCTATTTTGCAATAAAGAAAATGTATATTTATCAGCACTAAAACTAAAATTAAAGCCTTCAGAATCGGCTTTGGTCTCTAATTGAAGTTAAAAATGTATTAAAAACTGGTTATAATAAAGTTTAAAATTTTCAGCAAATTTTTTGAAATCAATTTATAGGTCTACAATGTCTGGTAAATCTGAAATATCTTCTGTCTGTTTACTCCGTAGTCTTCCAATAGTAATAATCTAAAAAATTACCAGAAATAGATAGAAGTAGCTAGATTTGTTTTGGTGGCTAAAATGGATTATTTTTTGGCTAAAACTGTTGAAAATCCGCTAGATCTACCCACAAAGTGGCCAAAATGGCAACACTGACAATAACTAATCCTATCCTGGCCATCACGCACGCCACGGCCGCACGCGAGTGATCAGAGGATCTATACCTATCCCGTTCCCGCCTCTATTTCTCGCTTACTTATTAAAAGGAATGCGCATGATTACTTTCAAGTTCAGAAAGAAATAGCATAAACTTTCTCTAAGTAAATATCGTCAAGCACGTATCCAGCGGGGGATAGGTGGGATTTATCCCCCCCCCCCCCGAAATTTGGACTAGGAATGTTTATTCATAACCACTGTAAAGTACGGTTTAATAAAAAAGGTAGGGTACTTTTGATACTTAATAATAATTTAGTACAGTGATTACAGAGGCTTCTTTCACAATTCACATTGTTGGTTCAATGAATGTCCCCCCCGAAACAAAAGTCTGGATACGTGCCTGGTGATCGTACACCCGTCAGCTCCGTACGCGCCAAGTCTGCTAGTGTAACCATATTTTACAGAATTTTAACAGATAAATATCAGAAATAACAGTTATTTATCTGATAAATTCTGCAAAATGTGGTTACACCACAGTTATTTATACTATGGTTACACTATTACACTTGCTGACTCGGCGCTTTAAAGGATTGTAAACAGTGTTTGTTACTATGGCTGAGTGACAACTATTATTTTCTGTCCTTTTCTGTCGCAGGGCATAAATGTTGTCCCTCATTATCTAGTTTGTTTACATTTTTTTAAATACCTCCTTGAACAGAGTAGTGTTTTTTGTAAGTGTAAATGTCACCGGCAATCTGTATAATTCAGGTATTGTATACAGTACCTAGGTAATGTATACAATGCCTGGGGCGTCCCGGCAATGTATGAAATATTATGAATATTATTGTCCGTTACATACTTTACCTAGGCAATGTATACAATTCCTAGGCATTGTATAGAGTACCTGCTGGTCAACCGGCAAAGTGTAAAGTTATTACTAATTAATGGAATAATATTAAACAGTCAGAATTAGTTTTTTGGAAGTCTTCCAGCGCAGAAGAGAGCCGGTAGGTTAGGTTAGACCGCCATACATAATCTTCGTGGTTATTTTTTTTTATGACCACCCTGAAATACCATTTAACCAAAAGGCTAAGCTTTGTTCATAAAAAATCATTTAAATACATGCCATAATCAATTTCCCGCTCCTGCTCACGTCTGTTATATACATTACCGGCTGCGCATTCGGTACTGTATACAATGCCTAGGCAATGTACTAAATAAATAATATTTCATACATTACCTTAATCTTTTTGGCATTGTATACATTGCCTAGGCATTGTATACAATACCGGATTGTACAGAAAGCCGGTAACATAAATACTCTGAGACCAAACTGTGTGTCTCACACGAAAACAAAAAGTGATTTTTGTTAGTTTGTTACAACATTTTTACTTTAGGTACTCATACTTGACTTAGTACCTGGGCTAGGCGATTTAACGGACAATAATTATTATTGCGGATCTCTAAAATTTCAGTATATTAAAAGAATTAAACGATGACACAAGTGACCTGAACTACATCTTAAAGCTGTACATAAGTTCACATTAGAATAAGTTTATAGACATTGGCTCTGTAGTGGTGCAAATGTGGGACTTTAAATAGAAAACAGCATTATAACAGAACACATGTGAACCTATATACGCTCCATCGCATTAAATTGGAGTTATAACAGTTCACAAAGCCGTATTTCATTTCCACCATTTTGTTCTAACCTAAAATATTTACCAAATAAATCTCCAAAATTATCATGCAGATTTATCACAAAATACGTAGATAGAGCGATTGAGTTTTGGTTTCATGTTATAATTAATTACCGTAGCATAATTATAATGCCAATATAATATCAAACACTGAAAATTGTAGATTTCCTCTCAGCCAGTTTTAAATATTTTAAAATGAATATCGCGTTTTTACAGAGGCGCGTGAATATTTTAGCTGTAAATATGTATATATTTCACGATAAAGTTGCATTCCCATGGCATTAACATTATTAAGTATTTAAAACAGGTACTACCTCGTGTTATCATACATTTTTACCCTTGATCCGCCGGAGTTTGGTTTCTGATGGCACACACAAAATCAACTATGAGGATAATAATTAATAATAAAATAAAGAAATAATTTAGGACACACGTGAACTTTAGGTAGCACTGGAGTAATTTTGTGGGATTTTATAACTGTGAAGGCTGTGTATTTAGCCACTTGTTACTCTTTATTACACTCATGTACTTAGTATGGTTCACACTGCGTCCCATATAGTGCCGTACGTCAGCCTTAAGTCCGATGTTACTACTTAAACAGCTATTATAATGCTATTATACTGCTAATGTACAGCCATAGTGAACTTAAGGCTGTCTAATTTGTGCCCAAACTGGTTCTATAAGAGCATTATAGCAAGCTATACAGCTCTTATACAGCTAACTTACACAGCTTTTGGAGTACATGTGAACGACTAGACAGCTTATATAGAACCCCGAATGCTACTTGGGTAAGCTCTATGGTCATTCGTTTTTTTTAATACAGTCAAAGTAGTTACTGGCATTAGTACGAAAGCCATTAAGCCTACAAGGCTTTTGTTGAAAATTCCGTTTAAAAAAATCATTTAAGTATGTAAAGTCCCTTAGCTTTTTACCTACTTTCTAAATAGCTAATGAAATTAGCGGGTTAGTATTTTGAAATGTTATGGATGTATACGGGTGACCAAATATTATTGTTTTGTACGGAACCCTCGGTGGGCGAGTCCGACTCGCACTTGTCCGTTTTTTTTTACTAAAATGATTACTGTTTAGCCCTCTTTAATAATAGCGCAATAATACTTTCCTTAAACCTTACCCAAGAAAGTGTATAAGTAACGCAGAAAACCACAATAAAATCCGTACAGTTGTTTTCAAAATAGTGAACATACGTAGAGACATGTTGCATTTTATACGTACCATGAGAAAAGCTCTGCTGGGCCCATTTTATTGCAATAGTAATAAGAGCGAAAGTGGGCTAGCTCTCCCCGATAGTAAAACAGAGATAGACCACGTATGAGTAAGTAAATTTTGTGTAAATAATAAGTAGCCACAAAGGGGAATGGCCTGAGAAGTCATCACATTTCAATATTCAGCAATTCGTTGGAATGCAGCATGTTATTAGAAACTATTGTTTACATTCTCTGTATCTGGCTTGTGGCTCAATTTCTTAGATATAATAATAGTTAAGGAGATCGTTGTCCTGAGAAACGGATTTTTTATTCCTTCCTATGCCGAAAATAAAGCAACCTGCAGTTATATAAGGTCCTACAATCCAAAGTGAAAAAAAAACAGATGATAGAGTATCCTTAATAGACCACAATCCACCGAAAACAAACATTTTGCGCGTACTTTTTTCTTACCTTTCCATAAAAATTTTGTCAGCTGATTGAACCACATTGTACTGGGAAGTAAAAAAAATATTTGAGCAAAAATGTTTTCTTTCTTCTGGAATGTGATCGGTTAACGATACATGATCTACCCTAGATTTTTTTTCACTTATTATTGTAAGACCTTATATATGATACCGCAAAAAAATATTTTTATACATTAATTTTCTGTAAAGAATAAAGAGCTTGTTCAAAGGCTTGTTTTTCAAAATATAAAAGCGACCATTGCCGAGCATGTTTGAGAAATAACCATTTTTAGGGTTCCGTACCTCAAAAGGAAAAAAAACGGATCCCTTATATGATCACTTTGTTGTCCGTCTGTCTGTCAAGCAAGACCCTTTATCTCGGGAACGCGTGGAGTTATCGAGTTGAAATTAAAACCATATACTTAAATTTACAGTCCCACGAACCTGTGAAAAAATCAAACTTCAAAGTTAACGTAAAAAAAGATATGGTCGTTTAAGCGGCAAAAAACGTATAGGTCGACACTCTCAAGGGAATCAAATTTTATAGGGTATTTTCCCGTTGACCTAGAACTATGAAATTTGACAAGTAATACCGTCTAATACTACAAATAAAGGAAACAAATTTAAAAGTATATATTTGTATTCAAATAATAAAAAAATCATCGAGGTTAAGCAACGGTATGTACGGGTGACCAAATCTTTTTGTAGATTTTTTAAACTTTTACTAATTTGTACGGAACCCTCGCAACTCGCACTTGTCAGGTTTTTAAGGGATTACCTATTTCACAATGTTTTTTTAAGCAACAAGAGTTGTATTTTATATATGAGCTTATTTCCGTAGTCAATCTTTTATTAAAATATAATTTGCTTAGTAGTTTTTACACAAATAAAATTAAAGCTAAACTGAGTAAAAAATAATTAGCCAGACTCCTCTTAAATACTATAAATAAATACTCCTACGTAACGATCGATTGATTATATATGATTTTCCCGCTTGATTATTTTAAACGCAAAACTAGAGACCACCTGTCCCCTGATTCTGTATCGTAAAATCAGTTGCTAAACCGAGTGCCTATCGTCGAAAACATACATATCCGTTTATACCGGGTGTAAATAGACTGCTAGCATTAAATGAAACCACATACTCTACCGACCTGAAACCTGAACCTGAGTCACGGACGACGCTCTCTCTAAACTCGCCCGTAAGTTGGTGCGTTAGGGTTCACCCATTTTTGTTTGGAACTCAATTATTTCCTAAACTAAGGGTGTCCGTGGGTGTCTTGGGAAAAGCGGTTCCGTAGGGTCGGTAGAGTATTGTGGTTTCATTTAATGGTAGCAGTATATTTACACCCGGTATAAGGATACGTTTGCACTTGTAATGACGTCACAATTCGTAAATAGTTCAATACCCATTGCAGGTTATTTTGCAAGTTAATTTTTATCTGTTTTTAGTGAATAGCAGCCATATATGGCAACCGACACTAAGTTACATACTAGGCCCGCAGATCTCAAGAATCAATTCATAATGCCGCCACAGGTTCAGCATATACAACGTGAAATTTGTTTTACGAAATTTTGTTTAACGAAAACTGGTGATAGTACTCGTCCATAGTAAAACCATAGTCCATACCAACAACTTGAAAGAAAAATAGCTGTTTAATACATTTGGGTCGAGTACGTATTTAACTTTTCTATGGAACAGCTGATATTTTTTTCACGATTAATGGCTCCTTAGTAAAAGTTGTTCATATGGACGAGTACTATCACCAGTTTTTGTTACCAAAATGACTTAAATTTCACGTTGTATACTTACGCAAGGTTTCTTTTGACTCAATTTGCGTTTGGAGCATTGGATGGCGCCTACCCTGGGTCTGTTCACTGTGATTGTGACAAACTTTATCGATTATCTATTACGCAAGATCCACTTTTTATCACAAGCAACAGCTATTCAGAATTCCCTCATTTATGTGCCTGTTCAACAAATAAGGAAAACGCCGACGTGAGTTTGCTGTTGTCCTTCAGTTAGTTTATACGGTACCCGCTTTGGGAGTTTCTTTACTTTCCTAATCTGTTAGCAAATAAATCAAAAACGTTTTCTCACTGACGTGGTTTGATCCCTCATTGAATCCACTTACACTAAATTAAAGCTTTCAATCCCTTATGACTTTAGTCCCCGGTCGTCCAAGGGGCTCGTTGTTGAGATTGAAATTTCCAGAACGGAAAGTATTGATGGTAAAGATTATGCGGTGCCTGGTCCATCCATATACGTCGTCGATGTTGCATGCGATTTTGCAATAATATTCCTAGGAGGGACCACATTTCACCCCATCTACTGGCTAAAGGTATCTTGAATATGGGTAATAGAAGGGCATTAAAACTATCATGTTTTTTGTTTAATCTGTTTAAAACTAAAAATCCTTCATATTTATATAAGAAATTATTATGGTTATCCACATCTCGCAGAAACATACTCAAGATTCCTAAAACTACTCTTGCCAATACCAGGGTGACCAGGGGCTGCTTCAAGATAGTTGCATCTAAATGCTGGAATGTGATACCACGCGCCACCAGTATCAGACGCCAAGTCATAGGCCCTGGATGTTCCTTCTAAAAATTTATACTAAAAGCTTCTTGTGTTGTTTTTTATTTAAAAAAAATTAACATTTAGTTTTTTTTTTTGTAATTTTCCTATTTTATCGTGTATTTCTTTAGTTATTACAAGGCTAAGCTGAAAATCGGCGCCTGTCTGCAAAGCTAATGCCGAGCTTAGACCTTTTTGTCTTTCCATTTTTGCAAGTAATATTGTATTTTTATGTTAGTTTATTAAGACAAATAATGTATCTTATTTTTTTTTATACCGTCTGTGCTACTTTTGTGCCACGACGGAACTCATTAGAAAATAACGTGTTTTATTATTTTTTCCCCAGTCGCAGACACAGCAAAACTAAACAAAAAGCAAGCTGTAGAAAAACAAATAAATAACAGTTTTTTTAAAAGCAATATAGCTTTAATTTGACATCGATATGAATTTGGGATTCCTACTTATAATGCACGATATCGAACTTCAAAGTAGCAAATTCATACGAACCTAAGAATAAGAATTTACGGAAAATATTTAAACTCGTTGGAATAGTTCCTCCTAGTATTTAAATGTGAGATTGGACTGATTGCAACCAGTTCCGAGTAAACAAAAGATTTAGGTCTGAACGTATTTAAACGCATGTTTAAATAAAAAAGGAAAGTTAGCGGCTTAGCGGCCGATCCTAATGTTTTGACAGCCTAGTGCGGTAACGTGCGCTTTCCAAATGTGGGGCTTCGTGTCTAAATAAAGTACTTCACAGGTTACTTTTTTGTAAGTATCGTCAGTACTTCCGAATAAATATTACGGACAAATCTGATACAAAAAAAAAAATACAAAGAAAGTGAAATGTGCACGACAAAACATTTACCAACGGACTTATAATTACTAGATCGTTAAATTTTCTGAAGAACCAGTATGTTTTGATCTGTCAACTATTATATTATCAGAGTTTGTTTATTTTGAAGATTATTCTGTTCTATTCACCGCTGAGAATCGCTTTGTTCTTATGGACGACGTATTGTGAAATGAAAACAGTGGTTGTTTTTCTCTCACCATCTGAAAGGGATTGTGTTTTATTTGTTGTTTATTTATAACCGGATTGGCATATCAAATATGTACAGGCAAAGGAATTGCATGTGTGGACTTTCTATCAATAATTGTATGTAAGATTAAACAATGCTTAGTCGGGTATGATGATATTCTTCTGCAATCGAATCTATTGTTCAGTTCCGGTATCATCTGAAAACCAAAGGGTTATTTTAATAGATACTTTTATTTTATATATTTTTGTTCGATAATAATACAATTTATAATTAACATTACAATAAGTTAAATATTAAACTTTATCAATATATGAACTTAAATCTGCAGTAAAAAAATCAAAGCTTAAAATTAGGCACTGAAATAAGATAGCTTAGCACAAAAGGTATAAACTTGATTAACTGATTACTTTTATATTAAATGAAGAAGATTCTTAAAAGTTATTGCAACACGTTTATGTTTAGGGATATCCTTGCTCTACAAAAAATTATGTCGAAATAACTTTGTCGCACGAAAGATCAAAGTGGTGGATAAAATTTTATTTTATTGTAATTGCTGTAATACAAGATAACATGCTTTCTTCATGTTTAATGCTTTTTTACAAATTTTATGGCTTCTTTTTATTATTATTACAGCGAATGTGTGACGCAAAATTTTTCTTTTATGTACACCTGCAGTTCAAGTAATCTATTTCTCAAGGCGAGGTTATCCATAGAAGTCTATCCTGCTCCCACGCTTTCATTTTTTACTCCTCTATCCTGCTCAATGTGAGCGGGCCAGTCAGAAAATTCGCGATTTCGAAGTGTTTTTCTTTATTATTTTGGAATTAATAGGATGGATTTTTATTATGACGGCATTTTATATCACATTTCTCACGACGTAAGTTAAATTGTCTAAAACCTAATTAACTCGAATGAAATGGTGTTTATATCATAGTTTAGACCTATCTTTGCGATTTTATTGAATGCAGTAAAATGCAAGTACCTAGTCGTTTTTTTTTCAAATGTAATCATAGCAGATTCACGGTTTAAAATGTATTTGCAAAGAGACAATATCGGGATCGCCCCCCCTTAACGATTTTAAGGCTATGACGCCGCAACAAGAACTGCCAATAGGTTGCCTGTAACGCTGGCGTCTGTAATAAATTTTGTTTCAAATTGATCTTCCGACTTCACATTATTTATTATAATGACCTATAAACATTTATTAAGCATTTTCCTCACGTCTGAAGTGAAATGCAATCAACTGACCAATCAGAGCTCGCTGCAGGATAAGCCACACCTACTTTTATGGTTGCTATTTTTGTATCTTATATCTGTAAAGAACGGTTACATAATATTATATGATTTTCTTAAACATGCGCGGAAATATTATCATTACTTTTACAAAATCACTTTCCGGCGCATTCTTTGAATTTGGAACGAAGAGCGCACCGGCAATGTTGTATGAAACGGTGTGCTGTTTGAATTTAGAACTCTGTCATCTATCGTACACATTGCGTTCTCGTGGCTGTATAGCCACAGATGCGTTTACCTTTCGGCACAAACTGTAAAATAAAAATGAAAAATTGGCGGTAAAGCGGAGTTCGTTGTTATTTGGCTAATAATAAATTAAAATGAGTTCCGATGATTCTGAAAATGAAAATGAAATGGACATTGACTGCACTCCACCAGATTTAAGATCGGAAGCTAAATAAGCGATGGAAAACCTGCTTCCAGCGAAATCAAAAGAAAAATATATGAAAGTATATGAAAATTTCATGTTCTGGAAAAACGAGAAAAATGCAAAATTTTTCTCCGAAACAGTGTTTTTGACGTATTTCAATGAAATTGCTAAAACTACAAACATTATGGGCGATTTATTCTGTGCTGAAATGTACAGTTCATATTAAAAACAGCATTGACTTGAAGAACTACGGAAATTTAACAACTTTTCTAAAACGACAATCGTCTGGGTTTAAGAGCAAAAAATCGAAGATTTTGACTGCTGAAAACATAATGCAGTTTCTACTTGAAACCCCAGATAATATATATTTAGCGACAAAGGTAAATTTATTATGTAAATGCGGCTCGGCCTTCAAACTCATACTCGACCTGCAATTGCCTATTTCGCTGCCTTTACAATAATGTACTATTATTACGAAATTCATCACTATGGAAACTAAACTTTGTGAGAAAATAAATATTAGGCGGGGCTTGAGATGAGAAATGCGGGTTAATTAGTAATTAGGGAAGTGGCCTTATATTTCGAAACGCGATTGCAGATTCACTGATTGGCTATTGGTTGAATCGATCGTAAGGTCAGTCAATTATAGACATCGCTATTTGTATTTACTGATTAGCAAATCCACCTGTAAAATTAGTAGTTGTTCCAGCCTTGATGAAGATAATTGTGTAATTAATTAAGCAGGTAGGTATGCTATGAAGACAGAAAATTTTATATATGTATTTTTTAACTTATAATTATATTCGTATCACGATTCATAACAACTGAAAACCGATTCGGCTCATTTTGAGCTACGACAAACAAAAAAATGCTACGCCAATATTTCAACTAAGAATTCTTATTCGCGAAGTCAAATACATGTGTGGTACTTGGGAATTCGACTAAATGACAGTCGTCATGAGCGCAGCAACTCAGTTGTGATCGTGACCAAATGTAATGCTATTTCATTTCGATGACAGCGCCACGGACAAACCCTCGTAGCGTGGGTTTTGTGGTGTCTTTTTTGTAAATTCCTATATGTTATTGTTATATACCAATAACTTAATAAATAAAATAAAAAATAATAATCGCACCGATTTCGTCGCGGGCACAAAATTGAATACGTATATCAGGAGAAACTAATCTTCAGGAATACGGTCAATGTTTTCAAATGTATTATCGGTTAAAATTGAACTAAATTACATTTCAGATACCAAATTAGATCTTCATTTCATAAAATGGGTCTTAATATATTTTTTTTCATATTTAAAAAAATATATAATGTCCAAGAATTGAAAATGAAAAAAAAAAAATAACAGATGATAGAGTATCCCTAATAGACCACATTCCACCGAAAACGAAAAGTTTTGAGCGAACTTTTTTTTTACCTTTCCATAGATATTTAGTCAGCCGATTTGTACTGGGAAGTGAAACAATTATTTGAGCAAAAAAATTGTTTCCTTCTGGAATGTGATCATTTAACGATACATAATCTACCCTAGAATTATTTTCACTTATTATTGTAAGACCTTATACAGGGTGTAAATGCAAAGTCAAGAATCCCTTTAGGATATGATACAAAATTCTTATGTCATTACGAGAAAAAAAATATACCTTGAATTTTCACCAAAAATTCCATCATTTTGCTAGGCTATGGCTATGCAGCTCACCGGCCTCCCCACACACCTAATTGCACCCCGCAACCCGCACCCCTCATCCGAGTGCCCAGCGACCAGCGAGGGTGTCCACGCGATTAGTGTATTTTGAGTAAAGAAAATCGTCTTATTATGAGGTACTGGTACTTTATTTAGAGATCCCAGTATTTAAAATAATATATTTACCGACCATACTAACAAACCCTTGAAGGATTCTTGACTTTGCTTTTACACCCGGTATATAATCTATAAGAATTGTTCAACATATTTTTTTATTTTATTATTGTTTTGGAGATTTATTATTGCTTTAGTTTTCTGCTTTTTAAAATTTTGAAAATCTGGTAGTTGCAGTTGACTTGAGCGGTTAAACTTAAATTCTCTTCCCATGAACAAAGACCTTGGTTTCACTGCTCTATTCATCGGAAAATCACTCGGTTTGTGTTTGTTTCTAAAATTTTGATAGAGAACCTTGATGAACTGATAAAACATTTAAGATAAGGTTCGTCCATAAATAAAACAATTAATAAGTGTCAATTTTATTGCCGAACAACACGTTTTTGATATTTTTAATTCGTGAGGAATAGTCAAATCACTATTATTTCCCATAATTAATTACAAGCAAGCTGCGTTTTGTGGTCGGCCTTCAAGAGCTTCGTTGTTTTTTAGGGTTACGTACATCAAAATGAAAAAACAGAACCCACAGGACCAACCAACAATCAACCGGAACTTTTTCCCGGGCTCCGTTCAAGATACCTATCAACAAATACCTCCTTTAAAAGTCTACGGCCCATAGTGCTCTTAAAAATATCAGGCTTCCCATATGTAACTTAGTGTCGGTTGCCATCTATGGTTGCTATTCACCAAAAACAGATAAAAAATTAACTTCCAAAAGAACCTTTAATGGGTATTGAACTATTTACGAATTGTGACGTCATTTCAAGTGAGAACGTATCCTTTGATAAGCGGATATGTATGTTTTCAACGATAGGCACTCGGTTTGGCAACTAATTTTACAATACAGAATCAGGGGGCAGCTCAAAAAAATCACTGCCTTTTACGAAATAAATTTTATATAAATTGGCTCATCATAGACGATATAAGGAACCAACTTAATTAGACCCCTTGTATACATAGAGTTTAATAAATCGTAAGTGTCAGTTTGTTGCAATATAATAACTTCTCGTAGAATAATTTTGTGTTTTAAAACGGTAGGTGTGTGCGGAACCCTCAGGGCACGAGTCTTTATCACAGTTTTTTCTGTGAGTGTTAATTAATATGCTCCCGTGAATGATTTATTAATGAGTTTTGCAAGTAAGAGATTTATCACACCACCTTTGTTGATGCGTATTAGTACGAACATTATGAACCAACAAAACTGTAAATGTATATGCTGCAAAAATCTTTAAATCAAATTTCTAATGTCGGGAAAGAAAGTACTTGGAAATATAAGGTGCCTTTCGTTTATATAAACAAATTCATTCTGGAGACTCGGTAAGTGGTCAGGACCAAGGTTCAATTACCATTTCCGTGAGTAGCCAAATAAAAAATTGACTTCCTATTCCTACACTAATTTAGTCAAGTCTTTGAACAAGTACAACAATATTTTTCGTATTTCGAAAACAGCGTCATCGAACTTTGGTCCTGATTACTTACCGAGTGTCCAGTACGAATTTGGCTCTATAAACGCAAGTCAACTTGTATTTATTTATTTATTAAAAAACAGCATGATTTAAACTTTTTTTGATCCACCGCGCTTCCTTTCAGATATGTTTTTCGCCTTAACTATAAGGATTTCCATTTTTCGACGAAACCTTTTCAAGGTACCTTATATTTAAAGTTTTAAATTGTAATCTACCAAGTTTTTGACAATACTGCAAAATTTTCATACAATTCTAGCAGTTTGCATTGTAACTGTTTTTTAAAACACCGATCCACACCCGATAACACCAAACATTATAAGCAAGTACGATAACAAAGATATCAAGCTATAAACTGACAATGTAGCAACAATTTTATAGCGCCAATCGTTAAGTTCGCGATACTTTGTAACGAATATAAATTACAAAACGTGTCGTGTATAAATCAATTTTAAAATAAATTATGTTAGAAAGTAGGTATCCTGAACATGTAACAGCTTCATAAAGTAGGTCATATACAACAAAATACCTACAAGCAGATGCCTGAAACAACCCAACAATGTTCTTTAAAAGATTTATTTCAATAACATATATTTTGCTTTCCCTAAATTAAGTTAAAAACAAAGAGAAACAAAACCAGTAATCTTCTATACATACAATAAAGTTGTAACGAAGTCGAAGCGGCACCTACATGTAATGTTTTTTGAAAAAATAATTGCTGTGTACTTTACTAACGCTACAGATAACAAAACAGGACTTTTTGGAATTTTCGTCTGTAAATGTATGTATGTATGAACGCGCATCACGTCAATATGACTGAACGGATTTTAATTGTGTTTTCACTGTTTTAAAAGCAAAAGTAATCGCTTGGACTAAAGTTTAGTTAAAACTCTAACTGGGCAAGATCATGTAAAATGGTATACGATTTCCTTCATTAAGCTTGGTGTTTTTGGAGAAAAGGCACGGACGGTCTATGGTTCCTAAAGGTATGAAATAGTAAAAATAGTAGCAGTAAAAATGGTTCGTTGCTGGTGAGATGATCGAACTGCTTTTTTCAAGAGATGCTGTAATAAAGTCCATAAACAATCGATAACCCTCAAAGGTTCACTCAAAAATCGATTATCAGCCGATATACGTGAATCTAGGGTGCATTATTATCACGCTAGGGCTGCGGAAAAACAAATTATAGAGAATGTTCGATCAATGTTTTTAAAAAAAAAACATGAAAATTTTGTCATGATCTGATGAAGATCTTCAAAGATAGGCAGTGAAACTCTTCAATAAATGAAATCAGGCCACTCGATGTTGAGGCAATTGCTTTTTTCTAGGATGCAAATAGCAGAGTGTTACTTAAAAATTGTCATAGCCAGCTGATCTTCAATCCTGACCTCATCACCATATAACTCCTCAATGGACGACAGCATATGTATAACTCGAGATAGCGGCAATTACTTTGTGCTAGGGTGCTGATTGCAGGGTACTATTTGAAAATGGACGTTCCTACCTGACGTTCGATCCTGAAACTCCTTGAATGGGTGACAGCGCACGACTCGGGATTAAGACAATCTCTTTGTGTTACGGGGCTGATCGGGGGATACTACTTAAATATTGTCTTAACACTTAAACTTTGTTTCATATGAACAACGATTTACAAGACCTACCGATATTTCACAAATTAACACATCAGCAGTAAAAAAGTGTGAAAATAAAATAAACTAAAAAATAGTCACCGATTTCAATTTTAACAAAAGACATTCACTAAAAAGTTTATAATATTTCTATACTGATCACTGGTATCGAAATGACACTTTTGCCGACTTCTTCCTCTCTATTGTATTAACTAGAAATGGGCGCATTCCCTATTATATAGCAACTCTGAAACCAATATAACAGAGCTGAATCCTAGAGAACATTATTATGTTTCAGGAAGAAAGAAGTCGTATTATTTTAGTACCATTGGTCAGAAAATAATAATTTTAACTGTTTTAGTGAATTTTTGCTAATAAATTTTAAGTCGATTACTATTATTTGTTTAAAGTTAAGAACGTATTTTTCATCTGTTTGATGCGAAGCATTATTTTAATTATTTTTCTTGTCATTGCCACGATGATTTTGTAAAAATTAAGAACATACATACACCAGTCCATATTGACCATCTAAATGAAGACCTAACATTTATTTGATTCAATTGTTTCTCCTTTGCGCGTTATTTTGATCCATCCATCCATCAGCCTGTTTCGTCCACTGCTAGACATAGGCCTTTCCAGGATTTTGCCACTCTTGGCTGAAAGAAATTCTTAGAAATGCCCATACTCACACACGCTGGGCAGGCGGGTTGGTGAGCGCGGTGCCTAAACCTTTGCACCAGTGACGTCGCTGCCCGTCACCAGTCTGTTTTATATAAAGCTCGGCAATTGGGGATGGATAAACCGCCATCCATCGGTCCCAGGCAATGGTGGGCCGCCTGGTTTTGCCTGAGAGCTGTTCTCTTACTCTCCCCCGAATAACTTCGGGAGGATTTGCGAGTAAGATGGTGGTACCTCCACAGTCGAGCCTGGCATCAGCTCTACCACCCATTCGTTATTTTGATACTTAGATATTATTCGGAGCGGGCTCGTAAGTAATAAAATAACTCGCGTAAGAGAAACAATTCAATGAAATAAATTCTAGGCCTTTATTTAGACGGCCAATATAAAGTGGTGTATGTCCCCAGTTTTTCCAAAAACATCGCGATAAAGGCCAGAAAAATATTAACCATATTGTTTTTCATTCAAGTTGTCGTCGTCGCGGACCGGGCTCTTAATATCATGTCCAGTAAAAATGTAAAGATCACATGGCCCAAAGCATAAATTTGTCACTCACTTGAAAAAAAACTGAAGGCTTATGTCTATGTTCGTTAAAATATTGTCGTGAATGAAGGGCAAAAATGTAAGTGTTTTAATGTAGTATTTACGTAGTAAACTAACTACATATTATCCTTGTACAGTGGAGCCCACATCAAGCTATACACATTGAGTATAAACTGACCTCTCATTGTACGGGAAGCCTATAGAATGAGAGGTCAGCTTATACTGAAAGTGTTTAGCTTGATGTGGGCTCCACTGTACAACGCGACCCAAGTTGCGGGTACAGCTAGTATAAGAATGCAATTAATTATACCACACAACATCATGCCAAAAAAGCCAAAAAAGTGATAAAGGTCAGACCAAATAAAATACTTTTTTTAGTCGTCACCGGGCGGGTTATCCAATAATACATTGGCGGCATTACCTCGTTGGATGGCAAGCCGATACCGCCAGGACTTGAAACCCCAAGAGGGTGACAGAGGTGTTCAATTAAAATTGATAAAAAAAAACCGTCAAGCAAAGCAAATATCTACAGATATATATATGTTACAGTTTAAGTGATTAGATTGCGATTACATAATGGCTAGATATTATGAATATTGACTGAATTGTGTAGTTAATTTAATTAATTAATTTATTTAGACATTATTCATTAATAATAGACACGGTCCACGTGATTCAGGTATTTTGATAGGTATTATGGTTCCGTTCCTAAAAAAAGCGGACAGGTGCGTGTCGGACTCGCCTACCGAGGGTTCCGTTAAAGACTATATTTTTTACGATTTGATTACAAATGTATAGTTTTCAGATTTTTTCCTATACTTATAGTATAAGACTATATTACTTGCCAAATTTCATAGTTCTAGGTCAACGGAAAATACCCTATAAATTTTGATTCCCTTGAGTGTCAAAATATACGTTTTTTGCGGCAGAAACGGCCTTCCTTTTTTTTACCGTACCGTTTACTTACAAGTAGGATTTTATCACAGCTTCAAGGGACTTTAGAACTGAGTAATGTAAGTGACTGAGTAAATTACGTTGTCGAGATTGTAGAGAGTTTCAGCTGTATCGGCTCGGTTTATAAAGTTACATAGAAATACAGGCATAGGCCGAGGTTTTCATTCTCGTGAGACGTAACCCTTAAAAATACATGAACTTATGACTGCCTCGCCTGTGTGGCCGAGTGTCATATCAGACCGCTGCCAAGCTTTCTAGTTTAGCTGCTACCTTCTGGTAATGGTTTCAATCCCCGCCGCGGTGCACATTAATGTATGTTCGGTTACGTTTAGGACGTAATAATCGTCAGTGAAAAGCGGGTGTACCAAGTGTGGACAGTGACATTCATTTCAGAGTTCATACTTGGAAGAATCTCTATAACCTCTTCGGGGTTTCAGGTCGCGACGATAATTTTTCCTTTTTTTTTAACTACATGTATTTCTGTATATAAACAGATTTAACATACAATTTCTTGATGAAAATAACTAATTATTTATCATTGACCAACTTATAGCAATGAGATCTAATCTACAGTCAATTAACATAAGCATAAAGGCTGTATTTCGCACAGTAATAGTTATTGGTTTGCTTTTATCTAGGGTAATAAAGTAGCACTGAATGAACACGTGATGGGTACACTCGAACACAAGATATGTGAATCTTTTCCATCTTGGATTGCTAAAGGTTCCGCCAAAGAAATGGATGATCCTTTAATTAATGTAGGTTAAAAATAAAAAACGAACGTACTTTTGAGAAACAATGCAAAAAATACCGGTCAAATGCGAGTCAGACTTGAGACTTGCATACCTAGGGTTCCGTAATTCGACAGTTTTGGGGACAGTCAGGAAGAAGGTATTTGAAATCTTGCCCATTTAAAATTAATTGTACCACAAAAGAGAGACTCCAATATTTAATTTTAAATAAAAGTCGTGGATGAAAATTTTAATTTTGTTATTATGTTATCGTGAATTTCTAACCCACTATATTTTTCCTGTAATCTTTACGTAATCCCAAATTACCATGATTTTTTTTATATTTTTCGGTTCATTAGTTTCGGAAATAATGGGGGACATGCATTTTTTGTGGTTTTTCAAAGATTTCTCGAAATCGGTACCAGTAAATATAGTAAAAGTATATATATTTATAATCAGCTTCTTAATATCTACAATTGTATTGTTATAAAATGTTTTTTTACTTACCTATTTTACTTTTTTAATATTTTGTAATTTGTGTTCAACTATTTTTTAATCGCTATAATTTTCCTGTAATTGGCCAGTTATGTATAACCTATAATCGTCATTTTTTTCATTTGGGGAGGTACATACATATTTTTGTGGTTTTTCAAAGATTTCTCGAAATCAGTGCCAGTAAATATGGTAAAGGTATATATTTTTATAATCAGCTCTTTAATTATCTACAATTTGATACCTATATTGTATTTTTAAGAATTTATTTTTTATATTTCTCACTTTTGTATTGGAAATATTTTGAACAATTTCAAATTTTTAAATTTTATTTTTTTTCCTTGTTATGTAGGCAAGTGAATGCAATTTTTGTGGAAAATTTTAAGTCTTTATCTTTAACGGTGCTAAAGTTAATATGTGGCTGTGACATACGGACGGACGGACAACGGAGTCTCACCATAAAGGTTCCTTTTGTACCTTTTAGGTACTGCGGAACCCTAAAAATCTAGCGAAAAAAAGCGTCTAGATTTATCTGCTACAAGGATCTACGAACCTACGGCGTAGCTATTTATTGTATGGATTTTTTGTACTTTTAGGACTCCAAAAAGACAGGCTCCTTGCCACGTCTCTATGGACATGGGTAATCCGTTTTCTATATAAGGTGACTTTCGTTTATGTACCCAAATTCATACTGGAGACTTGGTAAGTGTTCAGGACCTAGGTTTAATCATCCTTTATGTGAAATACGCAAAATAAAATTTAGACTTTCTATATTGAATCGAGATTGTTCTTGAACAAGTATTAGAGGCACAAAAAATATTTTGGCCCTGACACTTACCGAGTCTGCAGTATGAATTTTGCTATATAAACGAAATTCACCATATACATAAAATCGATTTAAGATTTATTCCCATTTCGTCCCATATCAAATTCATTTTAAACCGATAAACAACGATGATTAAATTTTGTAAAAAATTATGTTATATTTCACTCTTTTATTTTGATATTTCGGCCATTCGATACACGATTACTTACATTTTGCTCGATCCAATTAAATCACAAGTAGGTCTTTTAAGGTAGGTCTAAACTATGATCTAAATATAATCATTTGAGCCGTATTAAGTTTTGGACCATCTCTAGTTTTGGATCCCTCTAATTCCAAAATAATAAAAAAAACATCTCGAAACCGCGAGTTTTCTGAGCAGGATAAACATGTGTAAAATGAAAGCGTTGGAGCAGGACAGCTTTCTCTGGATCACCCCGTCTTTACCACTGGTCTGGGGTTGCGGGTTCAAATTGTGTAGAGACACATGTTATGGTGAAGGTCCGATTTGTGCCCGAAATAAGGCGATAGGGCTCGCTACCAACTGGGACATAAAAATAATCGGTAAAATGTGGGTAAGTGAATGTGAACCATGGGTCGCTTTCACAGTCTATATTCCGAAAAACCTTTGACACTTCTTGGGGGTTTCATATTGTTGCGATGAATGTATTTATTATATTTATAACTAAATTAAAATAAAATTAAAACTAAATAATCCTAAAAACTTAAATAAACTAAATACCTAGAAATAAAAATATTATAAACTAAACTAAGTAAAAATTAATTTATATTTAAATCTGAATTCCACATCTACATTCAGCAGACTGTATTTAAAAGGATATAATCTTAATGGTTAGGTATTGGTAGGTACAACGGGCTGAATATATGAAACTATGCATGTATAAGCTAATGTATTTGCAACGAGGTCACGTACCAGCTAGTTGCAAGAGCCTTACTCCTAAAGTAGCCTCCGGATCACTAGTACCATACAGTACTATCAATGGTACAAGCACAATTTAAAAATCCATACGGTTGTCCAACGAAATCGCTCAGACAGAGCAATCGTACGGGGCGGGGCGAGGCGCGGGAGGTAAGCCACCGAGCTACATACAATTTTCGAACTAGGCAGAGTCTCGCCCCGCAAGCCCCGCGGCGGCGTCCAAACGCCTTCGTTTGACAACTGTATGGATTTTTAAACTGTAGGTACAAGTGACACTAGGTATACCAAAACTATCCTCTCAAGTATCGCGTTATTATATTGACTCTATATTGACGCTATAAGTCAACAATCTACTCATACTGAAAAACTTTCTGTGCAAACTAAGGCGTAGGAGCTGTTATTTTTATTTGTGTTATTTGGGAACCATTGTAAATATGGTCAGCTGTCTATTTGAACAGCCGTAAAATTAAGAAATTAATAATGACTGACATAGATCTAAGAACATGGGTAACGTCTTACATCTGGTCACTTGGTGCCCATTTCGGACCTGGACTCAACAGACAGCACTGACATACATGACTCATCATACCGACAAACCAGACTGTTCAAATTTTCAAGTAATAATAACGACATCACATCTTAATCTAAACAGCCACCACCTCTACCATTACCATCACATGAAAATTAAGAAGAGCAGTGATCAGCATTACCAACATTAGATAGCTAAACTTATTTATAACAGTTGTCACTTTCACTTTTTTATTTTTTTACTTTTTATTTGTCAACATATAAATACCTTCATTCGACTGATGACAAATATATCGAAAATTGTAAATATATATATTTTTTCTTGTGTTTCCATATAAATATTGTAAATAAAGGCTCAAAAAGGGTATAATATACATTTATTAAGAAATTAATAAAAATAATTATAGTTTCATGACTACTTGTCTCTAGGCTACTCCAATAATTTACGTCAAATAACAAATAGAAATATATACATTTTCAATAGAAAAATGAATTTAACCAGGGCGTCAATACGCAAATTGAGTAGTACGTAATAAACAAAATAGAAGAAACATGATTAATGATATCTACCATTCTAACAGAAGTGACATTGAGCGAAATAAGCAGAGTGTGGGCTGCAAAGATTAGGACAGCTAGCAGACAGAATACCTGATATAGGTCACGAACTTATTAGATGGAATGCCTACACGATTGTCACTTACATTTCTACTTTTCATTGTGTTAATGCTGGTTCTGTCATAAAAGGTATGTATTTGTTACATTTCGTTTTTCTTAATAAAATTAAAACTCCTTTCAACCTTTTTAGTATACCTACCAATACAATCTACTTAGCTGTGAAAATTGTGCACACTCTATTTTCAAAGGTCAATGGAACTTTTCCCAATCCCATTGCATCCCTTTTCAAGTTATGCTCCGGATTTGACTTTCTATTGACTCAAAACGTGATAGAAAGAGGGAAATGGGCAGTAAAAAAAGACACATATTACGACTTTTTTTACGTTTCTTTTTTATATAGATATAATTTTTAATTTTAGGCATTTATACAAGATTCTTACGCATTCAGCCAAGTTTTCGTTTTATTCATCCTAGTGAAGGTATACGTGTAGTGTATTCTGTGGAAGCTTTCGAGGCTGCGTGGCCGTTTGCCTAGTCAATAAATACCAAACGCTCATTGAAAAAAAAACAATTATATAATGAGATAGCGATATAACGTATTCGTATACCTATAAATATGTCGGCATGTTCTTTGATTTTGTAATTAACGTGTTACAGTAAGAAAGTAGGTACGTAGATAAAAGGGTTGAAACAATATTGTTTACCTAAGATTATGTTTTTATTGCGAAATTCATCGCTTTGGAATACTCTAAATATTAGGTATTATGAGGAGTGCATAACAAACTAGAAAACATCAATGAGAAACAAAATGTAAAGACAAGAATTTAAGAAATTCCTCGGCCCAGCATTCGAACTTGCGACCTCTAATAGATCTTTTCTAGTTTTTAATGCACTCTAATAATAATTGTTTACCAACTTTAAAACGTTTAGATACTACCTATGATATATATTTTAATCTATAATTGAATATGAAGTTTATACATATGAAGATGTTTTTTACTACGATTGTGGGTACTATAGCGGAAAAAGCCAATTTACTTGTGAGCTTTATATGCGAGATATAGTACTCGATATTCGTACTTACTAATTTGTATGTAAATTCAATTGAAAATTCTGCGGTTTCTTCGAAGACTATTCTCGTATTTTGTTTCTAAAATAACGCGATATCCATCTCTAGACGCGCAGATTTATAGTGTTGTTTTTTAGTGTTCTTTTTTTACTTGAATGAATAGGTCTTCGTTGTTCAAAGTTTAGATACGCGAGACGAGAACTGGTTCCACGCCCACAAATTCTTATTTCGACTCAAAGCGATTCGTGTTGCTTATTTTCGGCAAATGTTTTAAAAAGCTTAAAAATTGTTGGATTCGAGTGGTTCTTTTGCTATACCTTAGACAATTTTGCGTTGTTTATTTGTGACGAAAAGGTGTTGCTTGTTGTCATTTGGTTTGACTACATAGTCCAAAAATAGTTTAATTTGATTACATAGGTGCTCTGCTAAACGCAGATGGATGACCTTGTCAATGATATGACGAAACAATTAATTATTTCCTCTTACCTACGGGAAAGTTCTTCAGTGGAATAAAAGTTATCTATTTGCATACATACGAGTACCTAAATCTGTTTTGTAAAATAATATGAGAGAGAATACAAGGGTAGATCGTGCTTTTTGAATAAATTTTTTCAACTATCTTTAGATAAATAGCATAGACAACGATAAATAGACAAGTAAAATACACTCAATAACCTAGTTTAGTACTCAATAGACAATAAAGTACCTACTACCAAGTATTTCATGGCAAAAACTGATAGGTTCTTAGAAAATAATATATCATTTGATTTATTGTTATTATCGGAAACTTATATTAATCATAGTTTAAGGTTATAAAATAATGTGTTGGAATAAGTTTACTGGTTTTATGAGCTAATCTTCATTGTAATACAAATAACAATAACTTTTCATGCATTTAAAGAGCTTCTATTTGTGTGAAATTGTAGTCAAATAAGAGCCTATATTAGCAATTAAAAAATTACAAACTTAATCTGTAAGGTAAATCCAAACCACCACGGTCTGGACTGCGATGTATTGTTTAAGCAATAATGAGAATTTATAGGGTTAAAACGATATGAACGAATGAATTGTCACTTTGTTGTTCACACACGAAATAAAACAACACAAAGTAACGAATACGCATTATTTTACAAAGGCGGGCTTATTACTAAAAACAATTTCTTCCAGCCAACCAGGAATTGTTGTATAGACTTTTTGTTAAGACATTTATTTATTATGAAGAGATTAACTTCGTTTTACTGCATACAATAGGTAGGTATTTATAATAAGTAGTAAAAAAGGTTCAAATTATATTCTAGTTATAGAAACCAGCTCAAAATATCTTTATCACTGTTAATTTTACTGCTGCCGCATTTTGCCGGCGATTATGAACTAAAACGTAAAGCGATTAAGTTCATTTTCGCCCGAGGAGAACTGAGGTGCATTTTGGACATGTTTAGCAATGTAAGTACATTGTGCACGACGAATACTTGACAGATTTTTATTTTATACATTCCATTAAACAAAAACACACGCCTGTCTCCCAGAGACGTGGGTAGAGACTACAAACCATCTGTTACTTCTTTATTTTATTTCAAAAACATTTTTTTCTAGTATTTAGCTCAATATTTGTCCACGTATTATACATACTAACCCCGTGCATTTCAAAAATAACAAATTTGCAATATTTCAAGTTTAAAAGATCTGGTCAAGTGCGAGTAGGATCCGTACCTTAAGAGTTCCGTTCCGTTATACCAAATAAATTACAAAACTTACTCGACCCCCCGAGCAATGTCTGCGTCTTGTCTGGCCCCGCTCAGAAATACGGACGTCATGATAGAAAAAGGTTCTTTATCCGATTTAAAGCGTTATTAGTTTTGTATTTTGGGGTGTTATCTCCATTTTTTTATACGATCACATACAGTACTCCCAAACTTATAATGCGCATACGAATCTTCGCCACTGCTCGGCAAAGTTCGTATTTCCCTACACTTTCTATACAAGCGGTAAGGTCACGTGGTACGTCCGGTCGCTCGGCTATAGATTTCTATGCGCATTATAACTTTGGGAGCACTTTACAAGAAAACTGAGACTTGGTGGCTTCATTAGCAGGACCAGAAGGCTACAAATTGTACTTACGCCAATGAACACGGATTTTGAATGGAAATTTTTGATGATCAGTCACTAAATGGAATTTGTAGTTTCAAAATACGCCTTGAAGGTTGTATTTTCTATTGCGTCGACCTACAAACTTTTTTTTAATGGCCTTAGTATACTATATTCATTTCAAGTTGATACCATTAGCAAAATATCCTATTTTGATGAAACCTTATCACACTAATATTATAGATGCGAAAGTTTGTGTGTGTGTATGTTTGTAACCCTTTCACGATGAAACGGCTGAACGGATTTGGATGAAATTTAGAATGGATATAGCTTATAGCATAACTTAACACGTAGGCTACTTTTTAACCTGGAAAAAAGCATCACGCGGGCGGAGCCGCGGGCAAAAGCTAGTAACAAATACATTTTAGACATGGTCAGACGAGCTACACATGTCAAAAGCAATTAGTCAACAGCTTTGTAGTCCCTAGGTAATATTATTTTATTGGTTTCCGGTCGTAAAATACCAAGGTTGACCTTCGAAACCACCACGATAATTAAACCACTCAGCCAACGAACAATAACCCCTAAACCTATGTGAAAAAGGTTATTTTCTAGCTGTGGGTGATGCATAGTGCATTTGTTGCCAATGAATGCATTTTTCCGCAACAGATTTTAATCATAGATTAAAGTTTCAATGAATGGGATAGGACATTCAACGAATCTGAATTAGATCCGTTTGTAAACTTAACTAGAATTTCCCAGCTGAAAAATTAAAAAGCATTAAAATATAGAATTCGGTTTGCAGCGTTGTAGCCCGAAAAATCAAAATAAAAAAATTTATATAAGGTGAAATTTAATCATGCAGCCAAATTCATACTGGAGGCTTGGTCAGTAATCAGTATCACGGATCGATAACACTTTTTGCTAATTTCGAAAAATAAAATGTTGACGCCCCGTAGTAATTGTATCGGGGCTGGGATTGCGTTTGCAGGAAACACGGTAATAATAATTTACGAATTTCACAAAAAGAGTCATATATCCTTGATACTGAGTACTTACCAAGTCTTCAGTATAAATTTGGCTGCATAAATAAATTTCACCTTGCATACGTTTTATTTGAAAAAATTGGTTCTGTGTGTTTTTTTTTAAATCCCGGTAATATAATTATAATCTAAGTATGTGCTTGTGCATAACAACATCAGTTTTAAATGAAGGAAACGGGTTAAAATGGCACTGATGGAAAAATCCCTTAACCTTTGAAAAGTCGTGATGTACTGACCTAACAAAAACAGATTGTAGGTAGGTAATAAAAGTGAAGAATTAGTCTCAAATGAGTAATTAACTTTGCGCATTAGTTAAAAACTAGTTAAGCTTATGAATAAATTAAAATTTCAAGTTTCTTTATAATACGATGTTCTATGTTAATTGCAGTAACAAAACATGCATTTGTGTAAGCAAAGATAATTTATATACTTATGTAGAATTACCTACTTCTCAAGCTAAATTTAAATGCAGGCGAGGAGTTAGGTATCTATTAAAAGTTTATGTCAAAATGAAACTTCTAGATCGTGACCGTGCATTAAGTATATTTCACGAATTATTGTAAAGCAATATACTCGTATGACATACAATAGTAACATTTAATATGTATGTTGAAGGTTATTTTTAACACCTAATCAATATTTGCATGGTTATATGTTTTAATTTAATATACATATCACAAAATTCGAATTCCAGTGTTTTTCTGAGTTGGCGCTTTCCGGGTGTTTTCAACTTACGTTTCAGTTGTACAGTTTGTGAGGTGTGTTTGACAGAATTCAAAATTAGTCGTTAAAATGTTTTGTAAGATACTTGTTTTTATTCTATCTAGATATCTAGACATCTACATACACCGACTACGAAATATTTGGTAAAGACGCTTGCATTTTTTGCATACCTACACTTATTGCTTCGTATGTTTGTGTAACTATAACAACGTAAAAACCGAAGTCACAATGGGCTGCCAAACTTCCTTTGTTCCGTAGGCGAATGTACTTATACATACAAAAATGTATATCTATTTTTACACACACATTTACATGGGCACGTATTGAATATGTACAACTTACCAAAGAATATACTTTCGCAGTAGGTACATTTGTACGTACTGTGAAACCACGATCTGTATAAGTTACCAAAGAATATTGCAACAATATTATCTATATTTTTATCATTATTCTACAAAATACGAGTCATTTTACAATGCTTGATGTTATTTTGTTTTGTAGACTTATCTACCTATATGTAGACCTTTGTAGTACTTGCTTTTTAACCGAGACTTTTTATTTAAAATAACGTATCTCGTGCTGCATTAGCACTGAAGGAGATTTAATTTCTTATTTTTGTATAGTAAAATCGTCATTTCTTAGTCCGCTTTCGTCATACACAGCTCAATAATACATAGCCTGAAATTTGTAGCAGTAAAAATGTTATTCGTGCTGACTCAGTTGCCGCTACCTCAATTATCTCTAATCGATTATAACAAGATGATAACTATATTTTATCAAATGAATACTGCAGTGCAAACTGAATTGATTGTTTAAATCTATGCACTAATAATAAAGTAGTTAAAAGTCGTGTCTGACAATCGAATATTTTTTCATAATTTTAAAAGAAGTGGGTTATATTTATATGTGTTGTCAAAACTACCATTTTTATAATTTTTATCTATATGTCTCTGTGTTGTATGTATGTTCCGTTTTAATTCGAGAACAACTCAACGGATTTGGATGCGGTTTTTTATTATCATTGTAGTGACTCTGGTCAACATATAGGCTATTTGGGATGATCATAAAAAAAACTGTGAAGCCGAAAACAGGGCAGAGATTGAATAAACGCGGGTGGGGACGCAGGCAAAGGCTAGTTTAGCATAAAAGTGTTAAATTTTTATCGAGCCTTTTTCCAAGTGTATGCTTATATAGAAAAGGTAGAGATGAAAAGAATTTAAGTTACTCTACGTTACGACTAACCAGCCTCTGAGAGACAACCATCGCTTAGGCAATGAACCCTTCTCCACTCGCGTATTCTCTCACTGACACGCCATGGCTTGTGTTAGTGCGGAACACACCCACCGACGAACACGAGCGTTGCCGCCGAAATTACGGCCGCCAGCCGAGCGACCGCCAAGCAGTGTCAAGGACAACTGGCGCTTGCTGTTGCTAAGTACGAAGTTGTTAGTTTGGAACTCCGAACGAAAGTACGTAATGATCGTATAGATCGCGTTTTTAAAAGATGTGCATAAAATAATTGAGATCAATTTGAAAGAATTTCATTTGAATTCTAAAAGAGTGAATTTCTTTACACTCTATGTACAATTGGCAAAAAAATTATCAAATATTTGAGCACATATTTTACAACTTCAACCATTTTCTCCAAAACCAGATACTTATGTATGTTTATGAATGAACTCAAGCAGGGAATTAATAACATATATCATTTCCTTTTTGAAATCCAAAGGCTTTTGTGTAGACTGTCACGGCTGTCCCAATTCATAAAAAAAACATTATCTTCCTAGAAAAATTAAAGCGTTAACATAACAGTATCGCAAATAAAACATCAAAAGATGCGACAACCATAAATCGTAATTAAAAATCCTATAAAACATGAAAAAATGGGGTCAATCCATTTGCGATCATTAAAATCAATAAATGTAACAACTTAATTAAAATCTTCATAAATTCCAAGTTCATTAGGCCATTGAATTAGGCGGATCGAATTGTTAAACGCCATGTGCAGTTTATAAACAATTTTCTTGATTGGAAAGGACAATTAAGTACCTACACAACATCTTAAATGATACTCGACAACGTTACTGTAATACTTTTAAATAAAAGTCCTAAAACGGTTTCGAACAAAAATGGTTTAGCGCTTATTTCATTGTAAAGTTTTCAACAGTGAGGCCGTTTATGTGATTTTGTGACGTTTTCATTTTTGGATTTTTCTTTCAACATATTATGTAAAAACAGGTACCTATATATATTTATTTTTTATTTTTCACTAATATTCTATTTTTTCAAACATTTGATATTGTGGATTTTTTACCAATAGAACGACCGAGTTGCGATAGAATGTCCTAACCAAACAAAAGAAAAACTAAGTTCCTCGAAAGGATGATTGCGAGATTGTTTTCGAAACAACATAATTACATTTATTTATTTAATCGTTTATTTTATTAAAAGCCTTGCCTCTCAACTTGAGAAACCTTCAACTTGTCTGCGAGTCCTTAGCACAGTTACTCATGTGCCCATTTGACGCATACTTGGTAACATTCTCGAGATCTCGTAGTTTGTAGTAAATCTTAATGTAGGCATCGTCTAAAGAGTATACAAAAATACAGTAGGTTCATATTTATACGCCTTAAAAACTTAGGCTCGCTCGCCAACGACTCACGATTGAATTCTGCTGCAACTGTAACTTAAGTTTGGTTAGCGTCACATAAGTGTGTTAAAAAAATAATGCTTCCGTAGATTCCGATCGTAGCAGTGCACGAACGTGCTTAAAGTAAAGTAGGCTTTGTACATACAGGCTGGGGCGTAGCCCCTGCACAGTATCCGCGCGCAAACACCCTTTCTCGTCAAAGCTTCGCGCAATTTTGACGCAAGATGCAAAAGACAGAATAAACGGCCTCGAAATCAACATTGTTTGTACTTCACTGTATTTCTCCTGCTCTACGTAACTTACTGAGTATGTAACTCTGGACAGGATAATAAATGATGGAGCTTAATTCGCGTTCAGATATCTACGAGCCGACATTATGCCGGAATAATCATATCGAATCTATTGTCGAGGAGAGACAATAGGGGCCCTTGTTTCAACTTTTTTATTATTCGTGTTCTGTAAGAATTGGAAATCCTTGTGATTTGCTATGCTGTGTTTGTGTACGTGCATTCTATCGTGTGAATAAATAAAGGACTTGAGGACAAAGTGTTTATCTATCTCTACATAATAAACAGAGAAGCTATTTACAAGTAGAAGTTTACCATATTGATGTGAATTCATCGAAGATTTTCTTAATTTTTCCGGCTTCTAAGTGACCTACATTTTACAAAAAGACAGACGAACAAACAACTGTCATTTCATTGTTGTGATAAAAACAACTGTCATTTCAATTTAATGTTTCAGTTATTTAAAGGAACCTAAATTACAAAGGATTTGATTTTAAAATTTAAATACCATGCTAATTCATCACGGAATCTTTCCCGAGCTAGTATAATAGGTTCTTTAGAGTACCTATAGGTACTTTTTATATGCCCACCAATTTTGTTGCGTTAAATTTATGCTTTGTTTCCGTCTGGATGAGCGTTCTGTTACTGCCATTAGCACATGCCATGTTGAAAAACAAGTCCTTGAATGCATATGAATAACAATGGCACAAATATTTTGTTTCGGGCTTTAAAGTGAGTACATTCGGTTGAAGAATTTAACGATAACATTCAAAAACTAAAAAAATAGTATTACGTAGTTTATAATAAAATAGACATTTCTTTATTTTTTAACCTTCTTTCTCATGATCGCAGTCCGAATTGAGGCTCGGATCCATCTCAGATTAACAAAACATACATACATAATACATTATAATCACCCCTGTCTCCCAGAGGGGTAGACAGAAACTACAGATTTCCATCTGCTACGATCCCGACACTTCTTTTGCTCCTTCTCCATTCATCAATCTAGTCGTACAAGTTCTTTTATTTCGGGTACTTATTATTTTGCTCTTCTTCAGTATGTCGCCAAATATGTCGGCATACATCCTTCTAGAGCGGCCACTTCGTAGCAAAAATTTGTTTCGTCGCTCTACTTTTATTCATCCTCTCTACTCGTATATTCCCAGACCACCGAAGCATTCCTTTTCCTACTTTAGACACTCTTCTGTAACAAAAGAAAAGTAAAATGCAATATAGTCCTGTTGACACGCACTTAAAATCGTTTTAACTGCGTAGAGGAGTGCCCTGAAACTGGGTAACCCATTTCCCGAAGCCGTAACCTATAATTACGACGTTCACGAACAAAACGTCGTATGTCACTGCAAAACGAAGTGGACTTACTTCCTTTTAGAATTAACATATCGGCCCCTCTAACACCATCAAATCTCCAGATAGCCATGTTTTACGTCCCCGTCGCTTGTAGTGTATTTTAGATGGGAGTGATAAAGAAGGGAGATAAGGAAAATGGATCTTCAATGGGAATGTACCACATAACTACGCAGTTTCTTTATGGACTTGTGAAACCTATAAAAGTTACTTTCCTTTGTGTGAAATGAACCTACGTTTTATGTTTATGGTTGGGGAGAAAGTGCGTTTCTTTTGAAGTCTTCTTTATAAAAGAACACGAATTGAAAGAAGTTTTTTCGGTTTTGGCTACACGATATAAAAAAAAACTGCATGTGTCTTCTTCAAACTCTTTCATATCTTAAACAGGTTTCGAGCTCTGCCATTCCGAACTTTTGTAAAACCTTACAAATATGAACATTTACCAATAATTAAAAAGTATCAGAAAGACAAACAAACCTACACTTTTATCTTTTAAGACGTGTAGAGTAAATCGATTTGGACAAAATTACACAGCATTTGTCAAGCACTAAGTTACGACCTACGCACAAAAAGCATACGGCCGGATACATATATTTTTCTTTTCCCTTTTTCGGGTACGGACGTCCTACTGATCGGAATTTGCATATTACGCCCGCGCAGACCAAAGCCTCGCTGGCTTTAATATTGTAAACAGATTGTACTACCTACTGAAGCAGATGGTTTACTTCTACCTACAGCACTAAGTGTGTGAGACCTCTATGAATTACGTAGAAATAAATATATAGGTAATGTGGGTGACTTTTCTTTATGAAGAACAGCAAGAACGACTGAAGCAATGTATATTCAGCAAGTAAACAAAGATGTTCGTCCTATTTTTCTGAGAAAGCATTACTCAGTAGTAAGAAATTCGGAAGGAACTACGTATACATACGTTCGTAAACAAGAAAATGTGTGAGACCGAAAACCTGTGCCGAAAACTAACTAGATAAGTGTAAAATTAATAAGATAACCGTGAATATTCTTCTCATTTACAAAAAAAGGGTAAGTAAATTACAAAGATAGTTCCCAATTATCGGGATTTTGCAAAACAAAAACGGTACCATTGATATAATAAAATCCTTAACGCAGTTTTCTTGTACTTAAAAAACTTACATAATTTGTTTATAATAATTTTATTCTACTAAACCATGTTCGAATATTAACACACGATAATCAAATCAGCTTTTATTTACTACCGTTTGTAAAATCTGGTCGAATTTTGTAAGCTATGTATTAAGTAATAGGTAGGTATTATTAAAAATCTTTTGGCACACACACACTCTGTTTGCACAGATGTCTCACATTTGCTCACCAAACAAAAGTCCGTGGCCGGCCACCCATCCACTGCAGATTTAATTTAAGCGCGTAAATATTTTTTTGAATTACCAATGCGTTTTTTTTAGAATCTGTATAAGTTTACACCTAAAAGCTTTCAAGGTTGTCTGTTGCGTATTTCCTGACTTTTCACCGATTACACAAGTTAAGGTGAATGTAATATATACTCAAACTGTGTTAGACCTGCCTTTGAAGGCCTATTCCTCCTATAAGGGTGGTCCAAACACTTGAAAAAAATACATAATAGGCATAACATAAGCAAAAATAAATTCTATGTTCAATAAAAAAAAATGTCATTACTTTTGACAAAAACAAATCAAAAGTTTCCTATGATTTACGCAAGAATTTTTTCACCCCTTCCGAATGTTTGAAGGCATTTTAATGATTCTTTCAACATACTAAAGATAATTTATAGATCTACAAAACAATTGTTCAATTTTTTTTATTCTTTCCATCGCGTCCATGTGAAAAGTAATTTTGCGCTATCCGGAGACGCAGCGATCGTAGTAACAGCCACTTTGCGATACGCGCTGATATGAAAGTTATATCAATGTCGTTTCCGTCGATTTTTGTACTGGCACACATCGAGCTTCTAATTTAGAGTAGGCATGCGCCTTAAACAACGTGTGTTTTAAACTTAGGTTCCTAAGAATCCTAGAAAGTAGTAATGTATTCAGCAGCACCGACCGTAAAACTCCTACGCTTTATGCGCCTTCCTTGACACGATAGGACACACAACAATTGCAGCAAAGTATACGATAGGTCACCGTGAGGAAGTCTCATTTCTAAATAAATAGTCATTGCACTTGCTTCAAACTAGTTTAAGATGGATGACGCTACAAACACAAATTCAATTCGCTTCTGCTACGCACTGGGACGGAGAATTAAAAAAAACACAAATGTACGAAATAATTTAAACAAACATAGAAACAACGTTGCGGTTTTTCCTCGACATCTTAATGATATTACATGAATTTAATATTATTAATTTGTCTAATTGCTGACCTTGAGCGTACTTATCCATCGTTTGTCACCCGCAGCCACATTTCAGTTCGCATTTTCCTTGAATTTCGCGTATAGAATAAGAAATGTCACCACATCTAGGTTACCGAGCTTTATTGTGTTTACGTGCCTTTGATATGAGATATACTGATATTCATTGGGTCAAGGCGCTAGGCACCAGACAGCTTTCGAGGCAGACGGCTAAATAAGGAGCTAGTAGCTAGCTCCCGTAATAAAACATGTTTTTTCGGTCACGACTCCGTCCGCTCGGGCAAAATGACACCGCCTAATCTGCACACAATATTGTTTGATGCTAATATCCTTATCGGCGTGTTTGTTTGTTAATTGCTTAATGCCTTTATCCATGCATGTCCTTGCTGCTAATCCTCACGCCAGAATCAGCTTAGCTCGGACAATGGGTTAAAACGCACACGCGGAAGACCGTTTTAGTGCGGCTCGTAAAAAGCACGCTAATTTCAATTTTATGACACGTATATTCAATTGGGGCCTGTAAAAAATGTTTTTATTGGAGTCGCATCCTGCCAGCGAGGCCACGAAACCCAGATAGCCCTAATTAAAAATCCACTGCGATCTTGCGAAAGTGGGGCCCCTCTGACATGGCCGAACCGTCTGCCCTTTAACCGTTACAGTTTTAAATTTCGGATAGTAAACGCTTGTCTGAAACTTTTGAAAGAATCGTTAAAACATAATTCTTTCTACGCCATTATAATGAGTTCTATGGAAACTTTGTTGGAAATTGTATTTATCTATGATTGTTGTATCAAGTGTTTCTGTATTTTTCAATAATAAAGTTGATTAAATTTTTCTCTTTTCTTTTCAGATTGCGACTACTGTTTACCCGTGAAGACTTCTACAGTGAGAAGACTAAGTGCCATTCAAAACCAGTTTACCAGAGCAGTGATATTTAGCCTTAAGTGTTGTGATAGCAAACTATAGTGTTTTAGACACCGTATTTAGTGAGAAAAATTACCAAAAAGTAGCGAAGCTGGCTCCTTACAAAGATATCATGAATTCCTCGGGTTTAAGCGCCGGCGTGGTGCCGACAATAAAATGCGAGGATGCGTCTCCACCGCCGTCTTCCAACGTCACGACGGATGGAGACGGGACATCGGGATCCGGGGGTGGTTCCTATAACCTGAGCGTCAATGTGAATCTCAGCGCGGCCTGCGGAGGTGCCGTTACCAACTTGCTAGCGGCAGAATCCGGTGGCAACACCCCTAGAACACCTGAAATACTCAATTCCCTCATCGCCATGACCAGCCCTTTGGAAAACTTCAATTATAACGAGAAGAACAATGAGCGAGGATACAAGGTAAGACTCTGCAAAGTCCTTTATGTAAATATATTCCGCGCCAGGTCTTGTCGAATTTTTATTCATGGGTATTACTGCATGTCTAGAAATAGACTTTCGAAGTGTCACTTTGGGAAGGAAATGGCAAACCACACAATCTGCCAAGACAATTTAAACGATGCTATGCCATAGAACTTTTGCAATCCTTAGCTATGAGGAAGGGCTG
Organism: Ypsolopha scabrella; assembly: GCA_910592155.1. NCBI lineage: Eukaryota > Metazoa > Arthropoda > Insecta > Lepidoptera > Ypsolophidae > Ypsolopha > Ypsolopha scabrella. The sequence continues at coordinate 15,655,472 of OU342976.1, read as the reverse complement.
TTAGATTCTCATTTGCGTATTACAATAGTTGGATCACGAGTCCTATTTAAATTTTATAGACTATGCTTCCAAAGAATAGCGCTGCAATCAGCATGCTGGCAGCGACTTTCTAGGGTTTCGCATGCAAAAGGTTTGTTTGAAATGCAAACTAAGCCGTACGAGTATGTTGAATTGTTGCCAAGAGCTGTCACGTAAGGTGGTCACGTGGTCAATCATCACTCCTCATTATAAATGTTGGATCATATACCGCTTGGCGCCAGTACGTAAGTACTATTAGGTCATGCACCTTTTCTGTTTTACCTTGCTGTTTACCTAACGCAACTAGACTTTGTGGCGCCGTTCGGGGATCTGTAGCTATCAGTGTATTTGTAGTTCAGGTTACAAATGTGATTGCGTATTGAATTTGTTCTGCAACGGCAGTCGCCGTAAAGAAAAGAAATTGCTTTCGGGAATAGTTCATATCACAACAGTGCAGCATTCGATTCTAAACAAACAAAATTCATTTAAAATATTTTTTATTGTAAACAAGAAAATCTATTGATACGAGTATGTTTTGAAAATTTAGAAAATGTTCGGGAATCTCTGTTCAGAACAAATCAGAGCGTAAAACCGCGATGAATGAAGCAATTATCTGATGTGACACATTTTGAGGTGTACACTTGACATGGAACCAGCGACCTGGAAAAAGTTCCATTAGACTGTCCAGGGACGGAGTTAGGAACCCTGATAGGGATCACCAAATTTGACGAATACTTTTTAAAGTTTACTAAACAGCTTTAACTTTCATCAACGAGACTTGCGCGCAATAAGATACGTTGGATGTTTCATGTTGAAAGTTTTAAAAATAGTGTCATTTATATTAAATTAAAATCGTTCGAGCAGAAATAAAAAGTGGTATAAAACGTATATTATGGAATTTATTCTTTATAAGATATCCCCGTACGAATTTTTCAAAATACTTGTTATTGGAATCGCAACGCCACTCACCTTTAGCCTCCCCCCCCCCCAACAGACCACTACGCTAAGTCTCTGCGCACTGCCATGTCATTGTCATGTAGCTCATTTCCCCTCGTCGTTCCAGGGCGGATGCGGAAACGACTCCAACTCTTCGATCTCCAACGGCTCGTCAGTCACCTCACCTGCGTCGTCTTCGCCGCCCAGTATACAGAAGGTGAGATTAACAACTATATGGGCTTTATAACCGCGAAAAAAAACATCAGCTGGTACAGAAAATTTACATACCTGCTTGAAAATAGTAGATTACACAACAAGTGAAAAAAAAGGGAATTTCTTTCGAGGCTCAAAGGTGGATCCCGAGAGGAGCGAAGGATTCTAAAGTTGAACCCCGAGTGAAGCGAGGGATTCTAGAGTAGAATCCTGAGCGGAGCGAGAGATCCAAGAGCCGAGATGGAATTTTTTTTTCACGAGTTATTCTACTTTTCACCATTGACTATGAGAAAATAAACAGTACCATATTAACTATTTGAATCAAATTTTATTATACTTACAACCAATCGGTACATAGTAAATTAATAAGAGAACAAAACATAAAAATGGCGGTTCGTTTTTTTTTGGTCTTTTTTAAAGCGGCCAGCCAGTACGTTTGGTAAGATATTTTTTTATATTGTGCATTGACGCTTGTTCCAAATTTAAAAATGCTTTATTCGGGCATTTTTGTGGAACATAAAATGTAGTGATTGCAAGATTTATAGTTTATAGCTTCTCGGGTGATTATGTTTTAAGATGGCTGTATGGTCACAGATACCTTTGCCATGCCTTTGCCTATCCAAAAAGTTTAAAAAGTTACTTGTTCTCACTCAGTGAGGAAAAGAGCGTTTTATTCACTGTTTTTGGTGAACCAATAACCCCTTTTCGAATAGTAATGGTGAAAAAATATATAAGGTCCTACAATATAAGTGAAAATAATTTTAGACTAGATTGTGTATCGTTAACTGAGCACAACCAAGAAGAAAAAAAATTTTTTGGTCAAATAATTTTTTCACTTAGTAGGTACAAAGTGGTTCAATCAGCTGACTAAATTTCTATGGAAAGGTGAAAAAAAAAGATCGCGCAAAGATTTTTTTTCTGGTGGAAAGTGGTATATTAGATGTCTTAAATTTTTTTCACTTTGAATTGTGGACCATATATAATAAGAATAAGAAATGAAATAAGTTTTTTTTCAACAGTTTATCGTTTTTTCTTACGAAAGGTTGTTTTTATGTGCGAGTACCTCCTATTTCCGGTTTTCGTAACATCATCTTAACATCCTTTATAATATAATAAGCAGCTTATAACTTTTATGTAGTTAAAGAAATTTGAACCTATAAGCGAAAAATACCGACTATGATAGAAAAAAAAACAATATTTTGAAACTTCGTAATTTTTTATAGCAAGGAGATACAAAATAATATTAGGTATGTAATTACGGTATATAACGAAGAAAAAACTAAATCTGTATGTTAAGAACAACCGTAAGGGTAGGTATTTCTGTATCAATATATAATTGCAGTATGAAAAGGCACACAGCACATGAGTATTAAATTCCCGAGTTGAGTTGAGACCTGCCCTGCCCTGTAATCGAGCTTTTCTGAGTTCAGTATGCTAAGTGCGAGTTGCCATCGAATGACTTTACTACCGCGTGAATCGAGTTATGCCGGGTCTCCAGCGCACGTTTTTTACTACACACTAAACAAAAACGTGTACACAAAACATTGTTTCGCTACACTTTTTAGTGATAAAGCATGCAGGAGACACGGGGCTTATAAACACAAATATGTAGCGGAACAATATACTGCGTAGACGTTTTGGTGTAGTGTATAGTACAAAACGTGCGCTGGAGACCCGGCTTAACTCGATTCACGCGGTAGTAAAGTCATTCGATGGCAACTCGCACTTAGCGTTCAGAGCTCCTTGCATCCAGATTTATTTTTCTTTTGCGTTCCTGCAACGATATAATGTTAAATAATATACCCAGTTTTTGAGTAAGATTTGAACCTGCCAAAAGATGCACGTCGCGTGACCATGGCATGTTACCTACTCTTGACCAAAAAAGTGTGAACTTTCTGAGTAATAAAACCTGTTTACAGAAATACATACACAGGAGGAATCAGGGAGATTACATATCGGGAGTTCCAGGTTCTTTGTCCTAAATGTAAAATCATGAGGACAAAGTAATTGCGCGACCTCAATATTCACAATCGTTTTATAATACAGATTGTAAAGTCAAGCAGTCATCATGAAATGTAGGAGTTTTTCTAAAGGTTACATTCGTTAACAACACCAGACAATGGGCGGACATATTTAAATGTGAGAAAAATAAATACCATCATTTTAATAATGATAATTCAAATCCTAATGGAATGAAATTACATTTGCAGTTTTATGGCGTTATTCCCGCATTGTTAGATCATTATAGAACTTCTAAGAAACCTTGAAACCATTCAATCAAGGCAAAGTGATGATAATGAATCATTGCTAAAACATTGCAGAGTAAAAAATTTCAACTACGATCAATGGTCAATCATTATGGCAGGTCCAGATGAATAGGTATTGAATAAACATACAGATGTACGAGCTATTTTATTATTAAGTTAATGACTTTGCTTTGTATTCTTTAGTCAGAAGAATGGATACTTATATCCGGGTATGCAAACTGATAGTGCAAGCGAATTATGTTAAGTAATCATCACGATTTTCGTTACAATACAAAATCTTGGTAAAAAATTTGCTTAATTATTTTGAAGTTAGCCCGAGGATCGATCGAAACCTGGGCAGCCTTCTTTCTTGCTCAGACCTAGCTTTGATTAAACGACTCTAAAGTTGTTTTTGAATAATTTTTAATCAAACAAAAACTAAATCATAAAACTGAAAAAGATATTTTTGTGGCATTCGGCATAACTTGAGCCAAACCGAAAAATTAAGTACCATTAGCAACTTTTAAAAAGTGGAAAATCAAGAAAATTGTCTCTCAATGAAGATAACGAATTCTTTAACTTCGTGTTTACTTTCCTCGATTTCTAATTAGATCATACGAGTAGATTCGGCAATAACACTAGCCTCACCTACATCCATCCATCCTTCAGCCTGTTTCGTCCACTGCTGGACATAGGCCTTTCCAGGATTTCGCCAGTCTTGGCGGTCCTCCTGGAAGAAATGCCCATACTCACACACGCTGGGCAGGCGGGTTGGTGAGCGCGGTGCCGAAACCCTTGCACCATTGACGCCGCTGCCCGTCACCAGTCTGTTTTATATAAGGCCCGGCAATTGGGGATGGATAAACCACCATCCATCGGTCCCAGGCAATGGTGGGCCGCCTGGTTTTGCCTGAGAGCTGTTCTCTTACTCTCCCCCGAATAACTTCGGGAGGATTTTCGAGTAAGATGGTGGTACCTCCGCTGTCGAGCCCGGCATCAGCTCTACCACCTACATAATTCAGTCGAATACAAAGAAAATTCTCATTGTTAACATATCCGACTCAAATCTTCACAAACGAAGGTCGAGTCTTTCATTCATATAAGTATGCAAGATAAAAGTACGAATATGTTTGAGGACATGTTTGTTTATTGTTGCAACTTCTTATTTGTATCACCTACCTTGCGATGGATAAATCGCAATTGTTGTAAAAATATACAAATTTATTTATATCAATGTTTCGATCTAGTAAGTAGATAACTTAATGTTTATATCCTGAATTTTCTTTTCAATGAATCTTGAAATACAATCAAATCAAGACAAAATATTTATTTTGCAAAATAGATACATAAAGTATACTTTCTACAAGTCAAAGTTAATTTTAACAATATATTTCTTTAGAATATAAAAAATATATAATAATACGGGAAATAAAATATACACCTGCATAAAATAGAGGAATCTAGGAATAAAAATATTATATATACCTACATAATGCAATGAACAAATAAGTTGATAAATAAATACGGGAAATACATACAAAAAATATGAAGGTTGGGCTACTAAAATGTAATAAAGTTATACACCTGCATAAAATATAGAAATATAGGAATAAAAATATTATATATACATAATGCAATGAACAATGTGTTGAAAAATGAACTAAATAAACCATAAATAAAAATAATGCCTAACCATCCGCACCATTCGATTAGTATTGCTAAGAAGAAGGGCAAGAAACTTATATAATATACATATCAAATCGGATGTACTTACTTACAGAATCCAAATGATGTCGAAACATTTTCCAAAGCAACGCAAAGGAACACACATAATTTACAAATACAATATACATGCCATAGACAGAACAACATCAGTTTTTAGAATGTTATTAATTGTTGGTACTTGGTGGAATTGAGAAAATATAATAAACAGAAAATCATTTGTTTTGTCATATACATTTTTGTACCAAGTGGTTTTCTGTTAATTGTGCTTCCAGTTTTGAACTTAACTATCGACGGTCCACAAAATCATCAAGCTCTTTTCTTTTTGATTTGTGAAATTATGACATTTGCAACGAGCTATAGGACATTTGTCATTCTTTTCTCGTTTAGTTCCAGAAATGCACGACCCACGCCTTCTGTTTCAGTTGGCACATTATGTATCTTCTCCCCGTCTCATTACCAAATTGAAACTGACCATGCCTCACGCTTCATTCAATTCTTTTCCAGACATGTTCAGAGCTCATCAAGGCTGGTCTGAAGCTCTCCATCGAATCTAAAAGGAAGATGTCTGGCAGCGATACGGACACCTGTGTCAAACGTATGAAGAAGGAGGAGAGCGACGATGAATATGACAGCAGTCATACCCTGACCGGGAAGAGCGAGGGAGTGAGTTCAAGCATTTATCTTACCTTAAATTTTGATATACAAGATTAAAGATAAATACCATTTATATATTATTCTGCTTTAAAATGGCTTCACTTGTGATGAGATGAGTTTTGATTAAGCATTTACCTATAGTACAAGGACAAACAAAAATGTGGATTTTTTAAATAATTTTTTGAGTTTGAAATATACTTCTGTAATTTTTTTCCTTGGACAAACAACACCCTACATGATTAACTGAAATAGGCGTTAATTTAAGGAAGTTTATCATCGACTTATGGATAGATATTAATATTTGTAATATTTCGCTTTACAATAAAATTATAAGTATAGATTTTTTGCTAGCGCACCAGTTTTGTTTTAGAAAAATCTTTATTCATTTTTATATTCATTACAATAACTCCAAGAATTAGCACATACCTAAGACTGTTTGATGCAGGAAATTAACAGAGGCTAACAAACGAATTCTTCAAACCGTAATGTTAGCTTCCAGACAAATTAGCGATCTAGTTGTTATGTTCGCTAAGTAGCTACATATTTCATTGCTGCTTCAAGAAATTTGGGTTACTATTTAGAACCTCTGTCGTAGCTTTTGATTTAATATAATACCTTTTCTAGGAAAGAATAACGTCCTAATCTCAATATCTAAGAACACTTCTCTGGAAATCGATCCTTTTAATGTGGCCTATAACTTTTATATTACCTACTGATAGAATTATTATGGAAATATAAAAAGCAATAATCTCAAATTGCATAAAAATGTAAATGGGGGTACAGACAATTATATAGCCAGAGAAAATCAAAATGAAGATTACCTACAGTGCCTAACAACCAACCACCTGTTGAAAATTTCTCCACTGACATAAAACTGACTTTATATTGTCAAAGAATCCTTAAACTCAACACATAGAAGTTAATTTTGTGGGCATATTTCTGGAGGTCTTGAATCTCATTTAAATTCAAAAGGCTCAGGGTATAAGTTTATGAGTTACAATGCCGGTGAATAATCAATGAGGCTTTTTCGTATTAGTTCCTGCTTTCAAGTCGAGCTTAACAATAGACTCGAAGCTTCCATTGGTTAAGTTATTTTCTTGCTAAGTGATTTGAGGTTTTTGACCTTAGAGCGATTTGTTTGAAATAGTAAGCTTTCAAAATTTTGTCAGAATGGGAAGGAAACGAAAAATTCCACGTAAAATGAACAATGATTACGACTTAAAAGCCATAATTCCTTCCTGTTACACAACTAACCTACTTACTCCAGCGTACATGGTCAGGGCTTTGCGCTTATTCTATCTGTATGACGGATCGATTACACTTTTTGATATTTTCGCAAAATACAATATTGATCTCCCATGCGTTTGCGTTTGGCTTGCGTTTGTAGGTAAAAGAAAAATAGTAATTTTCGAATTTCCAAAAAAGGGTCATCGAACTTTGATCCCGACTCCTTACTTAGTCTCGGTATGAATATAGCTGCATAAATAAATGTCCTAAGATCCTGCAATTCAAAGTGAAAAAAATTTAACAGATGATAGAGTACATCAATAGAGTAGAGTACCTAATAGACAACATTCCGCCGAAAAAAAATTTTTTTTATCGTACTTTTTTTTACCTTTCCATGGAAATTTTGTCAACTGATTGAACCACTTTGAACTGGGAAGTGAAAAAAAATTTTTCTTCTTCTGGAATTTTATCAGTTAAGGCGCTATGTTAAAAATATACGAATGCTTTGTTTCTGTGTATTTCATGAAGTATCCGAAAATTGTAATGAATTTTTGGTATGTGCATTTTGACTATATAATCTAGGGTTTTGATTTTGGAAAACACGTTTGGATAAATTTTCCTCGATAGAAATAATTAATGAAATGAGGTCTTCGAACACACTTTTTCTCCTCGTTTGATGGATAAGGATCATGTACAGAACTAAAACATATTTTATTAGATGGGTTTTAACATTATCTAGATATTTGATTTTGTAAATTTTGCTAAATTTTATACAATTAAAAAACCGACTTTTTCTCTTTTGCGCTGAATCCGCCCCTCTCGCACTGCGCGTTTTTTCGCTTGGAGTGAGAGTGACAAGAATAAAATTCACATAGCCTCTTAACGATACAATGGACCCTAGAATTATTTTCACTTATTATTGTAGGATCTTATATAAATTTCTTGCAGTGAACGTTCACTGCCTTCATGTACTGTACAGTGGAGCACACATCAAGCTAAACACTTTCAGTATACGCTGACATCTCATTGTATAGGCTTCCCGTACAATGAGAGGTCAGCTTATACTCAATGTGTATAGCTTGATGTGGGCTCCACTGTAGATACTTGTACATACATACGCCTTGCAGAAAATATGTATGTGTAAAATGCTATAGCAAGTCCGACAATATTGGATAAAATTTCATGTTAACAAGATGTGGAAAACATTAAAAAAAAGGAAATACCAATACGAAATAAATTTCAGTATTAAAAAATTTCTTCTATTCATGTTTAGAGTATCCATAGCGAGGATTTTGCTATAAATCATATAATCCAGATTTTCATGTACCTCATTAAAATAAGACCCAACTCAACCTATATTTCTTCTCACTTCAGCTAACGCCAGAAGACGAAGAGCGTAGGAGACGACGAAGAGAGAGGAACAAGATCGCAGCCACCAAGTGTAGGATGAAGAAACGTGAGCGTACTGTCAACCTGGTTACCGAGAGCGAAGTGTTAGAGAGCCAAAATATCGACCTGAAGTCACAACTTAAAGTGAGCTACGCAAAATTGTTATCTATTCTACTCGTATTATGATAATGAAATTCACGGTTATAAGGGTATCATCGTGTCAATTTAAGGAAAAATTAACTGATACTTATTTAAAGTTAATTGTAGAGGTCTCAATAGGCAGTTTTAAAATCGAATGTTGCAGTCACAGACGCATAATATACCTAGTAGTAATAATTATATGTCTGTGATTGCAGTTTAGAAAATAATTATACTCATGTAATTTTCTAAACGATACTTGTAAATGACAGGTAAAGAATAAGAAACAATTAATTTCATCTTTTCAGGACTTGGAAGTTCAAAGGCGGCAACTGGTCGACATGCTCACCGTCCACACGGCATCCTGCGTCAAAAACAATTCCACCACCTCTCAAAACGGGCAGTACAACATGATTCGACCATACGAATCACCCACGCCATTTCCGGCTTCCTTCGACGCCAGCTCCCCTTACATCCGACCTGAATCTGCCAATGTATTGGCTTCAAGTTACACCTGCGTCACACCATTGAACGGGGACGCGTCCATTGACACCATATCTTCTCTAGAAAGCAGCTACATGCAAACCCAACTCATCGAGAACGAATACCACAGGCCGGAAAGCGTGCTAAGCCTCCCACCCAACTCTGAGGCAAACTATATCACCACAGACGGATACCTTCAAAAGGGTACCAATCTTCTGCTTATTGAGCCCTCTGAGGAATACTATGAACAAGAAATTAATTACAATATAGCATCAGCCCAGCAGTGCCATACGTATCCCAGTTCTGACGCGCAAGTTAAACTAAATAACGGCCTTGACAGATGTCTTGTTTAGATCTAGGTTCAGCTTATTGGCAAGTTTGTCGGGTCCAAAATTATAAATTTTTGACAAGTATACGTGTATATTTTTATTAGGATTGGTGTTATGGAAATTCGGAATAGAGTCACCGTTTTTGGAGTTTTCTACCATACATTGATTGCAATTTCTTGTGACAGATACGTTGATAGTTACTACAATCAGAAGGTCGTCAATGTAAGCGTTACATGCCCGAGTTTGAAGGTTGCAGGGAATTGGAAAGGGGTGGAATTTATTTCGAAACGAAATCATATGTCTACTGTGTAGAACAACAACGTAGAAATAGTACGGTGCCTATGATAAACATAGTATCTAAAGATGGAAATAATATCTGAATTACGAAGTTCTACAGCAAAATATTGAGAGATTATCTAAAAATAACATTCAGCTTTACTGACATTTGAGTTGTTTTATCCATTATGTAAATTCTTATTTTAATTTTGTAATTAAAGTCAATAGCGTTGTGAAATATTAAAAAAAAAAAAAACAAAATCACCTTTATCATATAACAGAAAACTGTAAAACAGTTCGTCTAGGTAGGTATTTCACATAATATTTAATTTTTATTTAGATGTTAAAGTCTAACATAATTTTAAAACATTCGTTTTATTTTTGTAAGTTCTTTAATTTTGCTTTGATCTGTGAAAAAATATTCACATCTGAGATCTGATTGTGACGAGCTGAATGATTTATTTATTTTAAATGTATTTTCGATGAAATTATTTCAAATGTTGTCACAAATATAATGCGAACAACAGCGAGCCCAATTAATCTTTAAAAAAAGTGTTCAATTATAGCATCACAATTACAATATTTTTAAAGTTCTATCTTCCAGTACAATAAAATGTAATACCTCTTGTTGATATTCCGAAAGTATATTTTACGTTACATTACAGAAAAAATATATAAAACAGTTTAGTATGAAGTAAGTTAATATATTTTAAGGTGCTTTAACTGAGAATAAGTCGTGATATACTTTAATAATAATAATTTTAAAATTACTTGTGAAGCCTTGTTATTAACGATGGTGATTATACTGTTTTGATTTGTTGAATGTATTTTCACATTGCTTTCTGAGCGCAAAATGTACAAAAATATTATGTCCAGAGCTATTTTATAAAACGAGTGAATATAGGTCGTCACAGATCAGAGCTAAAGCGTGACGGAGCTCCTGAAGGGTCTTATGACAAGATGTATTAAAATATATCTTGTTATAATATACATTTTTACATCATACCTCCTGTCTGTGACGGCCTTAACGTTTCTATAAATGTATTTAAGACTAATTAGTAACTGTATAGCTAGCATAGATGACACGAATAGATACATTTTTTGTTTCGAAGAAACGTTTGACCAATGGACACGCAGGACGAGTCGTTTATCGAGGCCATGATCACGTGATAAAGATTATCAAACGATCAAACGTTTCTTCGAGAGACTTAACTTCTCTATAATTTTCGTCCATGTCAGCAATGCTGGAGTAGTCTGCTACGTAATTAAAAATGTTGCATCGGATTTTAAGATAACCAATATATCCAAATCGGTGGGGCAACGAGCAGTAAAATAAACTAAAATAATCTACTGTTTAAAAGTACTCCTATACAAAAATGGCTCTGGTAACGTCCCAAACACAAAACAAAGCTGCAATACGACACAACGATTTGCAAAACAGAAAAAAAAAACTAGAAATGACCTACAGTACAATATAATCAGTAAAGGATACTAAAACTCCAGTTAGGTCAGTTCGTACTGTAAGGCAGTGCCTTTTTCAACCAGTGATACCTAGTCTTTGACTGCCTTGAAAGATATGAGCAGCCAAGTCACGCGAGCATTTATTTTTATATTGTTGGTAATTGTAATGTGATAAAAATGTTAAAATACAGACGTCTAAGACGTTAAAAAAATTTAGTCTTTCACGAAGCACAAGTATATTTAAATATCGATTATCTAATTTAATCTGTACGCTAAGTTTCTGATTCTTTTTTTACATAATTTTCAAAATACAGTAGACTCCTGTAATTGTTTTGAATATCCAAATTTATTATACGTATATTTTAATTTACTTATTATGTAAATCATAATCTATAAAAAAGTTGCAGTAAAGTTCTTGTTTTGAAATAGCTTACAAGCAGTCAGTTAATTTAGTATTACAAGGCCAATTGTATTTTATCTTGGAAAAATTTAATATACTTTGGGTTTTATTGCATAAATTACAAGCTGATGTTCATTGTTTCTTTTTTATGGCGTAGTTGTAGTTTGTAGTTTGAATGTACCGTCATAGTAATCTTTACTTTAAGATTAACTTAAGAAGGTATAGTTTAGGTTGTCTTCAAAGACTCTAGTTGGAAACTTTCATCTCATTCTTCCTTAAACTTAGTTGATAGATGTGATAAAATTATTTAAATAATATGTTATATATAAGGATATAATATTGGTTGTAATTTTACAGTTACTTCACAATTTATGGATTTTTAACAATGATTGTTGTTACAGATATAATAAAAGCTTATATTATACGTTTTTAATTTTTTTATGTATTTTTGCGGATAAACGCTTCTCTATTTTTATACCAGGAGTTTTTTTAGGTATTTTTATTTCAGTTAAAATATGCTATGAAGTCAGCATAGTATAGAAGTAAAAACTACCTAACGACTAAAATTTTATAACATCGAAAATTATCATTATCAAATTATTTTTCTAAATGTGTTGGTGTGTTTGGTCATTTACTGTCACAAAATATGAATGACTTCCATCTTCTGTATTGATTGATACATAACATGTGTATAAAATTTGTTGTTTCTAAAGTAAAAATACAAATAGTTTTTTATAAGCATTGTTAACATCACTTGTACCTGCTTCACTTTGGATATTATAATATTTTGACAGTCAAAGCAAAGTTATTGTGCTTATGTATTAAAAATAAAATAAATCATTATATTGCATAATACAATTTTTTCTTTCTTCTTCCTTTGGAATGCCGTTTAAAACCACCAAATTATTTTCCTTTAACAAAAAAGGTTTGAAGATCATATTTAATGAAACCACAAATTTGTTTTGAGATTATAATGTATATTTATAATATCACAATAATGACTTTTACAAGTTATTGTACTCAGTATGATGTAAGATATGAAACGACAATTTTGACTTGCAAAGTAATCAAATTGTTTTTTTACAACTGGACGTATTCAGCAAACATATTTTGAAAAACACTTTTACTTGTCAAGCTAATTCATAAAAGTTATATATTTTAACGGAGCTACGGATAAAAACTTCAAATTTCAATCGGATATCGTTGTTTCGAAAATAAATTAAATGAAGGACCATTACATATATTTACGGAAATTCTGGAATACTGCTGGAGTATAATTTTCTACCTGAAAACATGTACGAAACATATTTAATCACATGAAAATATAAATTAAAGATCTGCTTATCTGAAATTGTTGCATTTGAAAGCAATGTTTTATTTCGGAAAAAAAGAAATATCTTTGTTAAGATCTGTAGTAGTAATTTCGGATCAGCAGTGTATCTGGGTTGTTCTCAAACATTTTTATCCCTTATAGGCTTAGACCATATAACACGGGACTAGGCAAGCGCACTTATCCCCCTCTGCCGAAGTACATGAACAATTTGTTCATGTAAGTTTGCTTGTGTGCGCGTTTTGTGTTTGTGTTGCAGCTTTAGATTTAGTGCGGCATATCAATTTTTCGCAATAGTGTGCGTGAATGAGTAAATGTGTGCTGTGTGTGTTTACCTCCCCTCCCGTGGAAAACGGCAGAATAATTTCAGTATTTAGAGTCACGCTTTGCCAGGTCCCGTGTTAAAGCTTAGAGGCTTACAGGACTTGAAAAAAGAACAAGAGAAACAATAAAAGATGGTAATACATCAAATATTAAAACTTCTTGTACTTTGTTCCACTGATATTAAAGATAGGACATATATCCTATCCGTCCTGTAAGGGCTAATGAAAATAGTAAACTATACTAGAGTCGGTATATTAAGAGTTTTGTGACGTTTTATTTTACCACGAAATTTAGAGTTAAAATTTTACAAAAATGGTCACCATTGCTTGTCATTAAAGTGAGGGCAAGGTCGTCGAAATTTTGGTAGTGTTTCGGGAGCAGCAAAATTTGGCTCTAATACAAGTTAAGTGAGTTACCCAATGAAATATCAAAAAACTGATAAAATACCGACTCTAGAATACTACTAGTATTCGAAGTGAATGAAATGGTATAAAGGGCGAGCACAAGCAACTTAAAATTGTGTAATATTTAGAGAAGCCCCTGTTCCATAGATTAGAGAAGGCGTTATTTTAGTGTAGGTACTTACCTTATAATTATAACCTATGGATTTTATAATAGTTTTCTTATGTCCCACTATAGGAAAACCGACTATACTTTAGATTGACAAAAATTGAATGTCACCTATCGACGCAACGATTCGATTGCAACGTCTTAAGACTTATAACGGCTTGATTTGCGCGTCATCCTGAGATAACTTATACTCACCAAAACCTACAAAAAGGGTACTAAAATCACGTAAAAGATACATTTGTGTTGAAAATGTCTTCCCAACGGGTACAACCGGCAATTTTTATCCCAAGCCCACACGTGTGCGTTACGCCAGCGGCATGTTGGCGCTTTTCAGGATTTCAACTTGACAGATAATTAGAGCCTCACATCGTGTAATTGTGCCCGAAATAAAAAAATGTGCTTCCAGCCGATTTTAGGATTTTTGAAAAAAAAAAATTCTTACCAACGGTGTTGATTATAGAAAAAGTAAATTTGCACAAATTAGGAACTAAATAAAACGCACCTTGGTAAAAAAAAACGTAGTTGTATATCATGCTGTTTAAGAAATACAGCAATTGGCTAAACGTTACCCTAGAGGCATCTTGAATAACTCTGAAACCTCTGGACGCACTAATTTTGTTTTTTGCGCACAATTGGGCACCAATTAGATCTACCTAAAGCTAGTTTGTATTTAGCTACGACCACTGGGGAAAAACATGTCGCTGGGGTAACGTTACTCCAGCGGAATCTGTTGTTCGTGAATATCTTTGGATCGGCTGTAAGCACAAATTTTTCATTTCGGGCACAATTACACGAGATGACGCTCTAATTATCTGTCAAGCTGAAATCCTGAAAAGCGCCAACATGCCGCTGGCGTACACAGCCCACGCGGACGAAGTCGCGGTCGTTCTATTGTCTTTTCTATTAATGAGGGACAAACATTGCATTTTTTTTACAAAACGGTTCCTAAGCTATTTCACAGGATTGACGATGCAAAACATAGGAATGCAGAACGTAAAAAAAGAATTGGGGAAAAGCATAAGTAATTATGTTTTTATTTAACATATAAAAGGAGTAATAACTTTGTAAATACGTACCATTTACTAATTTTCGTAAATCACAGTTAGAACTCTTTTTCATCTTGTAATGAATTGAACAGTATTTCTTTTATTAAATTTATATTAAGTATTTCTTTTAACATATAGCATGCCATAAGACTTAAAAAACATATTAGCCATTTTCTTTTTTCTTTAATCTTATTAAAATCTGCAAATTGTTTCTACGTGTAAACGTCTGATATTTTTTCATTTATTTTTCGCGTCTCACAGGGTCCATAGAAAAAATTTCTAAATTGATCTATTTTTGTCAAGCTAAAGATGTAGATTTTCCTAATGTTCCAGAAGAAGTTTAGTTGTTTAGAGAAATAATTTATATTTATCAGTGCAATGAGAACAGTTTTTATTTCGAGAGTGGACATTTAGGCCCCATTTTGACTCAGTGTTAATTTTATATCCAGGACTTACTATAGATTTCTATACTGGTTAAGTTGAAATAGAAATCTATAGTAAAAACTAGGCATCATATCCAAATTCATACTAGATTCTGACACCTCGAGTACTCATTTGGTTAGGACTTTAGTTACTTTACCATAGAATTCTATGGTACTGGTGAAGTTACTAGGATAGAGATATATAGTAAAAAATACTAGAAATACTCGAGATGCCAGAAACTACTAACACAATACAATATTGCTTTTTAGAATTACAGGATGAAATGAAAAGTTAATCGTGGAAAACGCTAATGAAAAATGCAATACAATGATAGACAAATTACCACTACCATGTTAGCAAAATATAAATTGTAAATGAATATAGGTTTAGTGATTAAAAGAAAGACGGACACAGAAAGCCAGTTAGAACAAAACGAAATATTGCATACGTTTTTGGATAGTTGACCTCCATATCTCCATAATTATCACTTCATACACTGGTAACAAGAGAAAAATCATATTATACAGTGTAACAGAGGAATTTGTATTTGTCGTTGGTACCTACTGTTGGCGACAGGTCGACCACAGTATTTTTTTTCCCTTAAAACGGACAATTCCTGTTTATACATGAATCAGATAAAGCTGTTCATTCCTAATGCGAGAGTAAAACTACCATGAATCTCACTATAACAGTTTCTAAGAAAATCTCGATCAAAGTGTCATGTCCCATTTTTATAATTTTTGTGTGACGAAGTGGCAACCGAAGTCATTTTCGATACAAAACTAAAAGGAATAACGTGAGGTGAGCAAGATCTAAATCGATAAACGCGGTCGATGCCGACTCGTGCAGCTCGACTAAGACGGCGCGGGTGCTGTGCGGGTGTGCGGGGCGTCACCCCCTCCCGCGACTCATCTCTTACCCCGGTTGCCATATCGACCTGTCGTCATCTATAGGGGTATTTTTAACGCACTTCTGAAATAAGCTGCAGCGACTTTCAAGGCGACGTTGCAAGATTGCGCGTGTTGCCAGTTAGGACAGATTCATTCGAAGCGCTCTGATTTCATTTTGTTGCATTAGTTAGTCGGTTGGACGACCAAAGTTGGTTGTATCGCGACAGCTAATAAGGTTAGGACGTAGGGTACTGTAGGCTTCTTTGAGAGAACCTACTCATTACTACGTTTTAAAAACAGAAACAAAACTATAGTACGAGTATGTTCGAGATAGCATGATATGGGTGACAGTTCGTAGTTTTCCGTTTCACGTATACTACTCACACCATACTACATACACCCAGGTACAAAAGAAAATATTAGGTTTTAGAAAGAATGTATATCATTATTGCAAAAATACAATAAATTATTTATCCATAAATCGAAAGAATAATCACAGCCTAGTCATTAAATTTAACAGAAAAATATTCAGAAAAGAATCATGTCTTTTTGCTACTTGATGCGTGGATCGGAACGTTAACCCATAGGTACTGACACTACATAATCGAAAATACATCGATGAATCGGTGCGGACATCTTATAGAATCGCGTCAGTATGAGTTCATCTTGTATGCGGTTTGTGTTTTCGTTGCGGTTGCTTTACGTGCTATTTGTTTTGACGTTTGTTACAGTTTTTGTTGATTTTTATTTTGTTATTCTTGTTTTTGGTGAAATGCCGAGAAAAACATAAAAAAAACTTTGAACTCTCAAGCTTGGGAGTTATTGGTTAGTTTAATTTAATTAATTAACAAAAAGTAGTTTGGATAATCAAAGATCAATGAAATAAAAAATCGTTTGGATAGCCCTTGTTAACGTTCTCGATACTAAAAAAAATCGATTCTATTTCGTTAAGGCACATAACTATAACTGTCAACTTTGAACTGCCACCCATATCATGATAACTCGAACATACTATAGATACTTTTATTTTATTTTGAGTGGCATGGTCAAAATCCAAGAATAAAATAAAATAAAAACCCTAGATAAGCCATTCTAAACCCACCATTTGACAGATACATCTTAGTGTGCAATATTCACAGCGAGAAACATCTGTCAAAGATAACCCTTATCTCACGATGTGGTAGTGGAACTTTAGCAATCAATTTTAGGATGAGATAGGATCTGTATATAGATTCTTACCATTTTGCTCGTTTTGACCAATCTTTCGGAGTCCAGTGCAAGCATTTCGGATCTATCCGTAGCATTCGTTTCTCCATTGCTTTGTCGTGCTGATCTATTGTTTCCTGGAAAGAGAATAAACCATATTTCAGTACAAGCTGAATTACCAGTGTACACGTACGATTTCGCATCAATTGACGATTATTTCCAGGCGACTTAATGTGAACGCTTTTTTCCGATATGCCTGAAAAAGTAAGTGAATTGCTAATTATTATTTGCCCATAAAATTGGCATTATGTTTAAAGCTGGTATCCCTATTTTACTAACCCGTCATGGCACTGACACGAGATCGAACCTTGTTTGCATTTTCTCTTTCACAAAAGGCGTACCTTCAACACAATCTCTTTTCACTATTTTTCAACGGCTTTGGCAATAATAATACATAATTTATCAAATAATTTTGAAAAATATGACTGACAAACAACATGACAGCAAAAGTTTGACAAGCAGTGATGCCAACATGACTTCAGGGGACAAGTTATGATGAATGGTCTGTATGGTAGACCAGACCTTATCGAGCTTTGACAGGTCCCTCTTTAGGTAGATCAACGGAGTGAGACAGAGCACTTTATCGAGCGTTATCGAGCTCGATATGGTCCCCCATGTTAGAGGTGAGGTTAGAGGGCATAAACTCTATCAAAATACCATATCTTCCGAAATATCTTATCTAGCCTATGAATCAGCATGGCCGTCTTAATTCTGCTGACATTTCGTGGATCATCATTTGCCCCTATGAGAATTACCCATGCGGGAAGAGCGGTTACCTCATCGGAACCAGCAATCTACCAGACAAATCCACAGAAACTGCATTGCATCAGGTAGTACCTACACAAGACTGAAACTGATATAGAAGCAATGAAGTCCTGCCTCGCAACTGCCATCAATATCATGGGCGCTTTTGACAAAACCACGTTCATTTTTAACATACCTAGTACATGGGCTAGAGAAGCACGATGTACATGAGCTAGTGATTAAATGGGTTACTAATATTTCTCAGCATACATAGAAATTTGAAACATCAGAGCAAACACCCCGTCAGGGAGGAGTGTTGTCACCGCTGCTCTATAGCGGCCAGCCGATCATCAACGACATGTTTATAGAGCTGAACAAGGATGGCTTTTGCACGGTAGACTATGGAGATGAATTGGTCATTATGATGTCGGGTCTCTTCGAAGAAACGCTGCGCAGTAAGATGCAATCAGCGTTGCGGAAAGTTGAGGCATGGTGTGGTAAGAATAATCTATGTAAGCCCAAAGAAACACTGAGAAAACTGGTCATCATAAAATAAAATGAATTCAGCTGAAATTATGATGATTCACGTAAAGTAGGGAGCATACGGACATCACAACAAAATACGATGAAACTACTGTTGCTGCTGCTAGCGTTATAATATGACACACTGTCACTAGGACTTTGTAGGAAGCAGATAGAATTATGCGCTCTGTCACAGCTTTTATGGTGACAGTGAAACAATCCCCCCCACATCTAAGACCCTAACACACTAACCTCACCTACCTACCAACTTTTCTGCTAACTATATCCACTTTCCGTCTCACTGCCTACCCACTCTACCTTCTCACATGTAGCTTGAACTAGTTATAAATACAAACAAGGTTTGGAGGGTGTTAGTCTAGTATTAGGCCAAATGATCGTCTAGCAGCTGTGATAGGACCCCTCGTTGTGAACCGTATTTAAGTAACCCTAGTTCTTTTAGTGATAATAAGAATGAATCCGAACTCAACATTTCCTAATAAGTCTGGTTAAATTACCTAAAGTATCCGAGAAGTAAATAGTTCCTCTGACCCTAGTAAATAGAATAACATCTGCGCCTAGCTAAGTTATTATATGATGTCAATACTGAATTGAAACTATCCAAGAGAATATCACCTATTGACTAGGCTTATGTAAGAGAGTGAGAGGAGTAACTGAAACTAAATATAATTCATCTAGAAGATACCGCAATTTTATGTTTTTTGTTTAATAGCCCCTACCGGTCAATTTGGGTTCGGTAAAAGCAAAAGCTTCTATGGTTCTGCTTAAGTAAAGTAATAGATGATAAGATTATACTCCTAGATAATAAGAGTATAAGTCGAACATAAAAGCGCTTACCTTTTGGATGGGGAATAACCCGTGAATTTTTTTTAACAAAGGTTTTATTTAGTTTTATTGGAAATTGTGATTTAATTATTTAACAAAGGTTTTATATAGTTTTATTTGAAATTGTGATTTAATACTTTATATTATTATAGACTTTAATTTTGCATTTAGTTTGATGATACATTATTTGTACCGTGCTACAGGGCACAAGTACTTAGATATTTTAATTTGATAAGGCAGTATTATTATACTGAATATTTGTAAGATTTGTTACTTTGTAATAGTAAATCGTTCATGTTGGCAAGTCTTTAATTTCTACCAAACACTACTATAGTCTCATTATAAAATCTTTCAGTAATCTTTAAATAGTAAGTACATTATTTATTTTAAGAAAACCTAAGAACAGTGATTCCCTGTCTACACACCTTGGAGGAAGAATCACTAAGAAACCTCAAGGAGTACCTACTCGTAATTAAATGTCGTGACCTTACTGTGGAATATTAATTACTTCAGTAAAAGCTGCATACTTCTCCTTATCACATGTCTAATCTCTGAACCTACTGAATTCTACAAGAGAACAGCTCTAAGGTAGTTTATTCTAACAGAAATTTATTAGCAGTCAATACTGGATTAATTCAGTCATACAGATAACTAATTCGGTTCTACTAGTCTGACTAATTTCAATTCTTCTGAATTCCAGTTAGTAAATAGCCGTTCTGATGTTTCAGAATCAAAGCTACAATTATATGAAGATGTCTCACTCAGATAGATATAATTTCAGCTAGCTGGTTTCCTTGTTAGATCCAGAATAGTTTCAGCAGTATTTAAAGCTACCTCTCGGCCACATTGTACTTGAGAATATTAATTCAAGGAGAGATATATCTATTCACACTTGACGAACTAAGATTTCTGTTCCGTTTGGTATACAGAAGATTCTTATTAGCACGGCATTGCTTGGCTAAAAGGGTGGGATTTTCCCTTAGTATGAACAAATGCATCTACTCATTACCTTTATTTTTCAGGCAATATTATTCACAAATAGAAATCATTCCTTTTCTATGGAAACCAAGCTACTTACTTTGGTAAATTTATTTACATTGAAATCTTCCTTTTTTATAAGGAAATTATGATTCCAGAATTATTTACTGTAATTAAGACTTAGAACTGGACTTTGCTCCAAACTCTGAACTGATGGTTCTCACACCAAAACAGTTTATCTCAATAAAAGGGTATCTTGAAAAACTAGACACTCGTGTAAGTAGGAGTGTTTCTGAGCTTGAGGTCGAACCTTCTTTATCTAATCAGAGAACGATGATCAGAAGTTTAATCCATCTGATAGCAAATTAAGAGCAAAACATTACCTACTTATCTTTACTTCACAACAAAATAACTTTCCGTCACTAAAAGGGTTTTCTCGACCAGACAATCAGGGAGGCTTTCCACTGAATGCTTTCGACACGTCGTTACAAGATTGATCTAAACAAATTCTGCCTTTACTAACTTCTGGAATTCGCCTATTCTTTTCAAACTAAAATCTGGAACCTAAACCGATATCCGCCTACCTATCTGACCTAATTTTCACCAGTCCGTGGTTCTACAAGAATTACCCTCTTGAAAACCTTCAAAGCCTACGGATCCTAACCTGAACGTACCTACGTGTAATACCAAGACATAATTGACTAAAACCTACACTACCAGGAGCCTACAACCTTCAGAACCATATTTTCTCTGAGCACAATTCTAGCGTCCTACATTTATCTATAATACCTGACTGTGTTCTAATCAATTTATCATCCCTTCTTGCAACCCTACGTGAAATTCTAGCATCCTAAGATTCCTTGTAACGTCCTAGCATTCCCGCAAGTTCCTTGATTGATCTGGCTGCCCAGGAATAGCCAAGAGAATTCTCAGCCTATTTTGGTGTAAAACAAAACTAGAGATAAAATCTCACATTTACTTTTAATTGTGTGAGTGTGTAATGCATCCTAACAAATATCGTGACTAAATTGACTATCCAAACTTTACCTGCCTATCATTTGTACCTAGAATGAGAATTCCTAGTCTGCCAAATGTGTAAAACCCAAAACTAGAGATAAAATCTCACATTTACATTTAATTGTGTTTGTGCGGTGATTCCCAAAGAGTCACAGCGGAAATCACATCCCTCAACTAGTCTAAAATAAAGAAGCGAGGCGAGTTTTCTCCTCTACGTGTACCTACTGCCTATAAACTCTCCGTGCCAGTCAGCGGGTGATTCAAGGTAAGGGCCTCACCCAACTGACCGGAAGTTCCCTATATGGTTGTGTGATAAATATATTAATATATACATAAAGACCAAGACTGCGCCACGGATGATAACCTGGAGGGGCAATGTCCGGTTCACACTTCTCTCGTGATCGCCCAGGCAACATCACATGGTAACGTCAGAAATGGGAGATATTATACGGTATAACTAAACCGCTGCAGCGTCATCTCAAAACGACTGCCCCTCCGGAGAGGTTGAAGGAAATGGTGCGGTTTGTCGTCACAGTTAGGTTCCCCCGCACTAAATCCCCAAAGAGACTCCTCTTTGTTTAGCATCACATATTTTCCCTACCTATTAGCCGTCAAGCCTACTAAAAATACCCCTAAACTAAACCCAGAGACTCCCACCTTTGTCACGCTCGAAACACCGAGTAGCTCCCGCGCTAATATCCCCTCACTATTACAAAACCGCAGTACACTACAAAACCCCACGCCCAGGTCTGATATCCGCGTCCCGAAAACTGGTCTGAACGATATTAACACGAATACCGGCGATTCTTAATGAGGCTTTTTCCATCCTTCCCCCGGCCAGCCGAGCCCTAGGGCTCAAAGCCTTTCACAGCCGCAACATCCAGCTTTACCTTATATTATTTAAAATATAAAGCAGACCCCAGAATTCTTAGGAAATCATTTGAAACAAGTCTCAAAAGGAATGCCCTATAACCGATCTACATATTCGTCCTTTTACGGAAATCGCCTCGAACAAACACTCGCGGATCTCTAAATTTAAACTGCACTTTCTCGAAAAGTATCCCACACTCTAAATAATTCCGACAGAACTTTGAAGAAGATAAGCCCGAGGAAAATTAATATATCTATAAAACAAACGCCCTGATAAAAATAAAACCCAAGAAAATAAATTCGCGACTAATCACTGCACTTGTATCTCGCTTGACGGACCTCGAAGACTGAACCCCGAAGACTGACCTCCAAAGACTGAGATCCGTTCCCGCCCTACAACCACTTTTATCGACTCACTCCCGGCGCCTCGCCACGCCGCTTCCCCCGTGCCCCGCTCCCTTCTTGTCACTCCCCGTATCCACGACCCACGCATTCTCTCCAAGAATTTCCGTATTACCTTATATGGGCATAAAATCTCAACGCCGACATCCGGACTACAGCAATCATAATGTTTTCCTTTTTAGCTTGAAACAATATTTTTCGTGATTCTAATTTTCCTTACCACCAACCATTAAAATAATGAAAATATCTAAAATTCACTTGAGCAGGTTTTACTTTATTTTGTATTAAAATACGAAAATGGAATCTGTTTCCTTTACTACTTTGCTAAATACGCCACCTAGCTGAAACAAGTGGCACTTTTGACATAGCCTTAAAACCAATTCACCTAATCTGTACTATGCCAAGGTTTATGAGTTTATTGCAAGATGCGCAGTGTCGCCCCCATTTCTCCCAATACTAAATTCTAGCGGGCTCTGGCAAGTTAACAATAACAGCGCCATGATGACGGAAAGACAGCGAATTATGACGGAACTTCTTGAATCGAAGTTTACCCAATTTCCCGCTACTGCGCCCCCATAGCCCGCCTTCTGCATTCCTTACTTTTGTAAAGCCCCCCAAATCTCTCTCCTCAAAAGACATTTCCTACTTCTTTTCACTTAGTGGACCCATTTCGCTTAGGAACCTTAGACACCCAGCAATCTCTAATTCCATACTATTACATAGCCATGAAATACCCGTTTTCGGCGCGAATTTAATGTTCGCGTAATTTAGTATAGAAACAACATCTTTACTCGAATCACGTAATTTTCACTCTTTCCCTGCTTCCAAACATTAAGAATAAAACATCCGGAATTTATTTGAATATTATTTCTTCATTTCCTGAGTAAAATAAGGAAATAAGGTCTGTTTTATTTTCTAATCCCGGAAGTAATGCCATCTAACCTAAACAACTGATACTTTTATGTTTGTTGTAACATTCTTTTATTGAACCTAATCTACCTCCGAACTCAAGCGTTTCCCACATATTAAGCAGATGTCGCTTCCACCCTCAGCTAATATCAAGACATCAATAGTAATCCGAAGGTAGTGGCACCACCTTACCACAAAATGTTAGCGAGTGCTAACGGAACGCCTCGATCCGAGGTTCGTTCTGGTACAACAGTAAGCATACAGTAGTGTGACGGACCTCTTTTATGGGAAAGGCGTGATGTCCTAATACGAAAATGATATGAAAATTAACACCAAATATTAATTAACTGACACATTCCAGTCCTTTTAAAGTAATTTTGGACATCTTTCCATATTACGCTGGAAATACTTGTGCAAAAAACATTTCGACCGAATATACCTAGTCCTGCCAAAAGTTCTGTCCCTCACATTATTTTTCATCCCAGACTGAATCTAGTAAAATTAATGAATGGAATTTGTTGGCTAGCTTATCAAACACTTTAATAATATTACAGCTGCTCAAATCAGTGATCATTAAAAAAAAACGATAATTGAAGCGTCCGAAGCAGACATCTTAAAACACGCGAATTGACACAATTTGAGCTTTTCGCCTCATAACTTTTTCAATCATAGCCCTTACAATTAGAATTTGTAGTAAGGCTTAAAGCTGACTATTATCTCTTGGAGATAAGTCAATAAACATTGGAAAACAAAGGAGTTCTTAGAGAGAAGGAAAATATTTCAAATATTTTGAGAGCCATTTACAGCACCACCGTTATAAACAAATCACGTCAATTGGATGTCTAAGAAACAAAATATCATTGGCATAAAAATTCAACCTTTAACTCGTTTTCCCCCATCCAAATTGAATTTTGTAGACCCAAAATCAAACCGTATTTTTACAATATAGATCTGCTACTTGGAGACTCGTTGAAAAATACATATTTTATAATATTATATTACAATCACTTGTTTATTGTAGTTTGAAACCTACTCGTTTCTGTGGATATAGATTTGACTTCTAGGGTTTTCTTGGAACCTTAGAATTATCCATAAAAATAGGGACAGAACTTATGGCAGGACTAGGTACATATAGAGATCAGACTAGTTTTTGAAGCAGCGTCAAGAGGTAAACAGACCTTCTTGTCCTACGCGTATTTTCCGCGGGTATATTTTTCAGGAAAAGGTTGTAGAGTTGATATATTACCTGATTAACGGAGATGATGTACTGTCCCTTGTAATAATTAATCAAGTTCAGGTTCTGCAGTGTACTGATGACGTCTTCTTTCTTTATGCTGGTCAACTCGCAGATCTCACTGGAATAAACCATATCACATTTCAAATAACCCCAAACGTTATACATGAATTTGAGGTAGAATCGAAAATCGGGCAGTTCCCTAGGGCCGCTAGGCCGTGATCACTTACACCCCTGTTGAACGCTCTACTCTTCATTTTAAAATTTTCTATTTTTAGCCACAGATATAAAAGAAAATAAATAATAAAACTAACACACGCACTGTGTTAATAATTAACTGCATGAGCTATTGCTATTAGGGGCAGAAACGCCAAAAGATGCAACCAGTCAATAAAATAATGCTTAAATATTTTTATACTCAAATCTTATTGAATTTGATTTTATTGTTATCTTATTTTATTCTATTTAAAAAAAACATGAAAGTTTTCAATTTAATGGGCTATTTAAAAGGGAATAGAAGTGCTTTGTGTCATGTCCGTTACCAAAAGTTATCGGCGATAATTAGCCGAAATAATTAAATAATAGTTAGTGTGAATTATTTTATACAGTTAGTTAAATATTTACTGAAAATAACAAGGTCAAAACCAACGCTTTAGCTAATAATAATAGGGCTTTTCCGACATTTCTATCCATTCCGTTACTTTTTCCATTCTATACTTAACTTTTCATTTTAAAACTTTCAATTTGCAGAAGGATACAATAACATTTTGTGTGCAATTACTACTTAAAAACTTACTACCATATATATTAATTTCTAATAAATTCGCATGTTTTCTCTAAACAAAAAGTGGAAACTATAAAAATATTTTAGGTGAAATTCTGGACATGACTCTATAGTTGAGTAACACTAAGCAAAATGAGATCTCAAAACTCACAAAACTAAAAACATAAAAAACTTCAACGAAAAATATACTCTAAAATATACTCGTGCACCAATGGCTTTAAGGTTTCTGTCCATTACCTTTTTTTAGTCCGGACCATACGTTACCATAGTTTTGGTATCGGACAGGAGGTAACGGAATTGGTAGCACGACAATGAAAACTATCATAAAACAATGAAATAACTTCCTTAATCTAACTATTTTTCAGTCAAGCCTTCGTCAATAAAATCTCAACACAAATTAACTCAGAACTGTAGTATTTTACTTGTGAAATCATGAGAAATGTTTGAAAAACTTACAGGACAATGCATTGAAAAATAACCTTGCAAAAACTGAGTTATCTGCTTTTTGTCGTCGAATGACGATTAGTTAACATTTACCATTAGTTTTTTAAAACTTCACATTGTAGTAATACATTGTACATTTTAAAAAACTACTGTATCAGAACAAACTATTTGAGAAAAACGCAAAAAATGTGGTAACGGGCGGAACATGGACATGTCCGGTGTTAAGTTTTCGAGGGAAAAGTAAAAAAAATATAAAATACTATTATTTTATGATGTTTTCTACGAATTTGAACTTTATTCATGTACAATAAGCCTGATTTTACATTTGGAACCAATAATTAAGATGGGTACCGAACATTTTTTTTGGGGACCTTACAGATTTTCTAAACAGTTTTTCCAGAAATTTATTAATTTTCACGTTATCACAATATCTTTAATCGCTGGACAAATTTATAAAGATTTACGTAAATGTATGAAAGCATATCCATCATAAAATTTATAAAAAATAATTTCTCTTGGGGACATCCGTTTTGACCATAAGTGCAACTTTTGGCGTTTTGGTATATCTTTGTATATATTCCAAGGTGAAATAAAAAATGTAAAAAACTAAATGTAAACCTACAAGAAGGCTATCATGGTCTTATCTATTTTTTTGAATGACCTATCTTACCATACCCAACACTATGAGATAGATAAAAAAATCATCCCCCGTTTACGTGTATGTGAGGTACCATTAAAAAATTTTTTTCATGATTTTATTTAATGTTGTGTCGGCGTGATTAATATGTAAACTCATGCCAAATTACAGCTTCTAGTACTAATAGTATCTGAGCTAAGCCGCGGACGGACGGACAGAGAGACGTGGCGAAACTATAAAGGTTCCTTGTCGGACTACGGAACCGTAAAAACGAGCTTGGTTGCATGGCATTTTTCCTTTTCTCATACATTAATTTTTCCCTTTTCGAAAGAAAAACGAGTATTGAGGAGCATGATTGAGGAAAACCAATTTATTGTTTAACTTTTAAGCGTCTTATGGGCGGTTATCCCGATTTTGTCTCTTTTCAAATTAATTTTAAGCCAATAAATAGCGAAGATAAAATTTTGTAAAAAATATATGTTATATTCCACTCTTTGATCTTGATATTTCGGCCGTTCGATACACGATTACTTACATCTTCCTCGATCCATTTAAACCGTAAAGATAGGTCTGAACTATGATGTAATTATCATTTCATTTGAGCTATGTTGAGTTTTGAACAGTAAAACTTATACTAAAATAAACGTCTTAAAAAATGTAATATAAAACGGCCGTCATATGAAAAACCCGTCCCTCTAATTCCAAAATAATAAATAAAAACACCTCGAAACCGCGAATTTTCTAAGCGGCGCGCTTCCGCTGAGCAGGATGACCATGTGTAAAACGAAAGCGTTGGAGCAGGACAGATTTCGCCGGATAACCTCGCCTTAAACATTTCATTTGTCACATTTTTCCATGGAAATAAAATACAGAACAACAAAATAAAAAGACATTAGCAAAATAGATATTTTCATTGCCATTTGGCTAGATGAGTGAGACTTACTACTCGTACAAGTCAGTGAATATCAACTATGCAAGGGAGCCTAGTTCGATTTTCAAATTTACTTACCTCCGTAGCAAGCACGTATTCAGGGGGTGGATATTTATCCCCCCCCTCCGAAATTTGGCGTGACATACACGGGACCGGGAATGTTTATTCATAACCACAAAAAAGGTCCGATAATTTAATACTTAATAATATTATAGTATAGTGATTAATTACACAGGTTTCTTTCACAATTCATATTGTTGTTGCAATTAATGTCCCCCCCCCCCCGAAACAAAAGTCTGGATACGTGCCTGTTCTGTAGGGCTGTAAATCGAATTTAAATACCATATTTCGAGTTAAATATGACTTGCTTCTAGAGTGTTACTGATGAAAAATATCTATTAAACTTTTAAAAGCGGAAATTAACAATTTTAAGGGATTATAGTATGTGTGGAGCCAAAATGACCTCCTCCGTATAGGAAATTGACAAAATACTACACCACACTTAGGCCGTGTTTCAGCTTGTAGACCACGTGAAGCTTAAAAGATGCGGTTACAAAGGTTTTATATTATTTTACTCATAGAAAGAATCTCAAGAAGAAATATTGTTAACGTATACATACTATACATACATAGTCTAGGGACAGGTCGGTAGGCCTACCATGAGTTTTGTTCACGATACACGTTAACGACTGCGTAAATATTTATATGAGAAATTGTGCAGCGCTTACGAGAGGAACCAGAATTTCTCATACAAAATGTTTTTCACACCACCTGCTCGACAATGTCCAATTACATTATCATGCAACCTCAACGTAAAGTAAAGCATTATCTCTTAAGGGATATAAAGTTGTATGAAACTCCCTAGGGAATAAAGTGATTTGAATTAGGAACGTCAAATTCGTGGGAAAACTCTAAGTAAAAAAATGCCCGTATGGAATTGTAAAGAGGTTTATACCATTCCCACTCTAAAAAGCTCATTTTATTCACTGAAAACAGTGAATAAAAAGGCCTTTTAATCACTATTTTGGTTTTTGAATTTAAAACACACCAATATATTCGACCTCCATCTCAATGCTTATACAACCTCCTTGCGTAAAAATACTCTGTACAAACTCCTTCCGCAAAGAATACTCGACATACAAACTCTTTGTGCAAATAACTCCTCGAGATTTGATTGGTCGATATTTGCGACAAGGAGTTTAGCATTAGTATAAAAACTGTTTTGTGTTCTTGGCTGCCATTACAGACAAAATAAAAATATATTAGTAAATTGGCGCCATTTTGAATACTGTAAGTTGTACGAACACCAGGATTAGTGTTGCTTTATAATAAAACGATTGAATATACATTCAAGTGATGAAGAAGATGTGTTAACACCTGAGTTTATGAAAGAGAGGGCGGCCGATACAGTAGAAAACTTGCTACCCAACAAATCACGGCTCGTTTACATCAAAGCCTACGATGAGTTTTGCAAATGGAAAAATGAAAATCAAGCTTTGGACACAATGTTCCAATGTTTATTTTCGCTCAAATTATTTCTTTTTCTCGTAGTCATGGTATAAAGTATAGTATGCAACTCTTGAATAAAGTACGGATTTATGTTGAGGACCATGAATGACTCGGGTCACTCAGGATTCTAACACTTGAACCACTCGCAGTCGTTAGAATCCTTTACTTGCTCGTGATTCATCTATGGCCCTCGCTTTAAATCCGTCCTTTATTCACTAGTTGCTATAATATACTAATGTTCGAAAATCGAACTGGCCATCATAAGCAGAACTCAAAAAAAAGATAAAGGTGCGTTTACAAAAATGTGAAACAAAAGACGGTGTTTGGTGCTGTGATCGTCAGTGAATTCTATTGCAATATTCATGTTGATAAGAAAATGTCGAGCGATAGTGATTCTATTTTTTAATAATCTACTACCGGAAAAATCAAAACACCTACCTATACGAAAAAGCATATGACGATTTTTTTCAATGGAGAACAACAAAAGGAGCCTTTGCTTTTTATTTTCTCGCAGAAGGTGTGAAAAGTAGATTATGCTCCTCTGGAATAAAGCCTGTCTTCATCTTGGGCAGCTTGAACCCCTCGCTTCACTAAGGACTCCCGAGTAGAGTCCCTCGTTACGCTCTGGGTTCAATATGCCGCCCGCGACATAAGACACTGCTTTATTCTCTTAGTGCATAATCTACTATTACGCAGACGGTAACGTGTATCGTGAGAACAACTTATGGTAGGCCTACCGGTTACACAGGTTAGTTTTTCAAGTGGGCGTCGATGGCTAAATCTGAAACTACTTATAGGGAATACTATTCCCGGAATAGTGAAAAATTTTCAAAAGAGTCTCCGGTCCGATTTTGATGAAAATCAAAACTGCATTATTAGATTTGTTTATAATTTCGCTATTTGGGATTCGAACCCGCTGATTAAGAGGATATGTCGCGCTTGCAAAGGTCACTGTTGCTCCATGCGGAATGCCCCGCAGTGCGAAAAGGACGGATTCCGGAAAAAAATAGCAAAATGTCGGTTTAAAATTAATATAAAATAAACTAAAATAGCTATCAAAATTTCCAACTGAGGAAATTTAGATATCGCTAAAATCTATCTAATAAAATATCGTTCGGGTCTGTATATCATTCCGATTAGTCATACAATGAAAAAAAGTGTAGAAGAAGACCTCATTTCAATAATTATTTCTATCGAGCGAAAGTTACGCAATCGCGTTTCTGTACTGAACAAAACTAGGAAAAGGTTCCGAAATTTATATAGGTACTGGTTTATCAAATTAGTGGCTTCATCTGAAAAGCAGATATACAACTTCAAAAAGTGCCATTTTTTTCGAAATAGCCCCTGAAATAAAAACTGGCCAAGTGCGTGTCGGGCCACGCGCAGTGTAGGGTTCCGTAGTTGCCCGGTACATTTTCCAAGTTGGTCTACTAATACAGATCGCGCCAAACTTCTAGTCCCATACACTTAGGGGGGGCTAAAAATTTGCTGTACTCGTAAACCTGTAAAGCCTACTTAGCTGTGATAGTTTTCCTTTTAAATTCATCCTACAATTCAAAGCGAAAAAATTTAACAGGTGTTAGAGTATCCCCAAAAGACCACATTCCGCCAAAAAAAAATGTTTTTTCGCTTACTTTTTTTTCATTTTTCCATAGAAATTTAGTCAGCTGATTGAACCAATTTGTACTGGGAAGTGAAAAAATTACTAGAGCAAATTTTTTACTTCTTCTGGAATTTGATCAGTGAATGATACATGATCTATCATAGAATTATTTGCACTTATTATTGTAGTGACGCTTGACTCTAACAAAAATTAGCACTTTAAAGCTTAATATATCGCCAACGGATTTTTTTTTCGAGATTTTATTTTACCGTTTCGTCGGCGTGATTAATATTTATATTCATGCCAAATTACAGCTTTTCAGTACTAATAGGTGGTAGAGCTAATGCCGGGCTCGACTGTGGAGGTACCACCATCTTACTCGCAAATCCTCCCGAAGTTATTCGGGGGAGAGTAAGAGAACAGCTCTCAGGCAAACCCAGGCGGACCACCATTGCCTGGGACCGATGGATGACGGTATATCCATCCCCAATTGCCGGGCCTTATATAAAACAGACCGGTGACGGGGAGCGGCGTCACCGGTGCAAGGGTTTCGGCACCGCGCTCACCAACCCGCCTGCCCAACGTGTCTGAGTATGGGCATTTCTTCCAGGAGGACCGCCAAGAGTGGCGTAATCCTGGAAAGGTCTATGTCCATCAGTGGACGAAACAGGCTGATGGATGGATGGATGGAGTACTAATAGTCTCTGAGCTAAGCCGCGGACAGACGGACATGGCGAAACTATAAGGGTTCCTTGTAGGACTACGGAGCCCTAAAAAACTACATTATTGAACCATCCGATAGTGTCACTTATAAGGATCAAATTCTGCGAAGTAATGTCAAACGGCAAACTTAAGAGGCCTAAGTCAGTCGCGCACGGGGTCGCTATGCTTGCTATTTCATTCTACATTCAACTTCGGATTATAGAGCACTGACTGATTGTTATTGGTTGGCACGAACGTTAATTTCCCGAGCTCGTACGGAACTAACCGAACACGATGAGAGGCAAGCTAAAGCGAGACAACACTCATGTTTTGAAAAAACTCGAGAGTGGTTTTAGTGGTTCCTATAATTTCAGGAGAAATATCCCAAAAATCGAAATGAAACAAAAATATTTTTGGATGGTATAAAATATCCTATGCTGTTAACCTAAAATTATTTGATAAAAAAAAATATATATATGTTTTATTTCGTTTAAATAGGTTAAACTAACATAAATAGTGGCTGGTGTCTCCTTGTAAGCTTGAAAGGCTCGAGTTGGGAGGCACCGCTCCTCTTTAGAAAACTAATTATACCTAAAAATAACATTTTGCTTTTAACTACACACAGGAAATACATTAAGGTAATTATATTTAAGTTTAAATTCAATTTCAGCATTAAGTTTAGTTTAGCCATGTACGTGTATGTACGTGATTTGTTGTATCGCTTCTAGGACATTACGGTACATAAACATTCATCAAAATATGTGTAAAATCCAGGGCTTTTATATGCTTGTAACATTTGTATGTATTTGATTTAGATAAATATTTTAGGTTCAAGTCATGGAAATTATATGGGATATGTTAAAAAAGAAAAAATAATAAGCAAGTACTTATAAATAAGGATATGATCAGCAAACTGAGCTAGTATGGGAGTTCGGGCAAATAGAGTCATCCTAAGGAAAAGATTATGTAAGTGACTTTTGTTTATCCCCTTATATCAGGTGACTTCTGTTTATATGACCAAATTTATACTGGAGACTTGGTAAATGGTCAGGACCAATGTGAGATAAAATAATTAAGATAATGGAGTTAAAAAATGCAATAGAATTAAAAAAACATTTATTCACTTTTTTATTTTATCTATAAGTTTGATCATCATTTCCCTATACAGAGCATTAGTTTCTCTTTGCAATGCTATCATTTCTTGATGTCTTTTTTCTCTCGCTTTTTCTCTTTCCTGAGCATCTAGTCTGTACTCATTTATGCACCTAATTATTGTAGATTCACCAGATCCTATTTTCTTAAGTTTAATGGTTTTGGGTAAATTAGTACTAATTTTTACGCCATTTGGAGTATGAGGCACTTCACTTGTAGCTGCAGCACCATAAGTTCGAATGACTGCAGCAGGAGCTTGATCAGTGTTACCACTACTCAGACCATCATCTTCTGTTTTAATAACTGTAGAATCTATAGCATCATTTCTCTGGAGATCAATATGGTCCTTGGAATCAATAGCTAAAGGATCTATGTTTGAGACGTTGCAAGCTGAATCCTCATCATTCAGACAGCAACTTGATTCATCCATACGCTGTGGTTCAGTTGGCAATGTTTTATCACATTGATGAGAATTTTTTCTTTTACTTGTGATTTTTTTACTTTTCTCAAGATGTTTGGATTTGCCAAAAAGTATATGCAACTCATCAAAATACAAAGCCTTTGTGCCTCTATTAATGTACTGGCCTTTCAAATACTTAAAGCGGTTTTGTGCAGCACAATCTGTAATTTCATAGCCAGCTTTTCTGAGTTCTTTACCAATATATCTCCATTTTGGCATTCTGGTTTTATGCCAATCAGATTTATCGTAAAGTTTTAGCAGCAATAAAGTATTGTTTCTGTGCCAGGTAGTATTATTTTTATTAGAGTGTAGACCAGCAAGTGGCTTTTTCACTGTATTTTGGACAGGGTATGAAAAAACTTTAAACGGAGCAGACATTATAGATTTCACGAAACCAGCACCTGAAATAAGAAAACCAAAACATGTAAATTCAAATAACATTGGCTGTTTGTGAAGAATACTTGTTTTTTAATATTTTCTGAAAACAATTTTTTCTGACTTTTCCCAGTTTTTCAGGCACTTCTTAGGGTATTTTCCTGACAATTATGAACAGTAAATAACTACATTACACATAGTTTAGGAAGGTGAGGTTTACAATTTTAATCTAGGTATATCTATACCAACAATAAAGTAGTAAGAAAGTCGGGTCTACAAATTGAATATTTTTGTGAAATTTAAAATGAAATGGATATTAGTTTTGTACTGAGGAAAAACCTAAAATTTTTGTCCATTTGTCTGTATCTGTATGTTCCGTTTTAACTTGAGAATCACTCAGTGGATGCAGTTTTCTTAAAAGAATGAGTGAGCGAGATCTCCGAGTCTAATTGAACAATCCGGCATTTGCATGTATGTATAAATGTTTGTTCAACGATAACTCGAGTAGCGTTGATCGGAATGTCATGAAATTTGGCAGGCGAGTAAATAAGGCAAAAAGAATATTTAAGTTCAAACACGAGCCAAATCACCTGAGCGCGATTCGGGCGAGTGTGAGTTCACAATTCGGGGCGAACTACTAGTTATCATCTTATTGACCACAAAAGCTATAAGAGTTGTTGATAAAATAACCATCAAGCTAGAAATGTTGATAATTTGAATGAAACACACTTCCATAACTCACAGGCAAAAGCTACAAGATGTAACATTTAGGTTTTTCACATTTAATTTGGCCTGCTTCATCTGGATACATCTTTCTCCCACCATTCAGTATTTTCCCTGACATGTAAAATTCCCTGAATTTTCCCGGTTTACCCTAAACAGGCAAACCTGCGCTAGGTATATTTACTGTATCAGAGTCACTGAAAAGCTTAAAACTTACCAGTAGAACCCATGGCCTTCTGAACATCAGAATTGTCATTGTCATCAGGATCATCAATATCACTGAGCCATTCCTCCTCCATATCAGATAAATCTTGTTTAATTTCACTTTCCATAGCATGTATGTAAGTAAGTACCTTGGTCTTATTTATGTTTATCAAAATTTACGAGGTTTATTTTTGTTTTATACAGTATTATCATCAAATCAAGACCATCAAGACGCAAGCGAAGCGAACATGTCAATGAAATAGTGCGTTCCGATTCAAGACATAATCGATTATATCGCGTCTATCGTCATTCCGAATCACTGATGGCCGTACGGCGGCGTGAGTAGTTTGATGGTACTTTTAGTGCTGTCAGCGCCATTCGGAACCCTGCCAAAGTTAGCGAAAGTAGGGATGAAAACGATACCTCTATGTTTTAACATCGATATTTTTATGAACGAATCGTTCAGAACGATACATCGATGTGATCCATGAACTATGCTGAGATCGATGTTTTTTATGATGAATGAGTGTATGTAGTTCAGTAGCAGGCATTTCATTCAAGTAAAATCGTGTGTAAAACAGTAAAATAAAGTTGAGAAGTAATGTGTGTTAAGTTGCATGATTTCATTTTAGTGAGTGAATTACTCAATAAATAAAACGGTCGTAAACGTAATAAAGTTTTGTAGAATATTATATAAAAACCTCATGGGTATTTGATATAAAACCTCAGATATGGCTGCATGGGCTAAGTTCCCTTTGCCTTTTTAGTTAGTGTGACATGTACTGTAATAGCAGGACAAGTTATTTTATAGCATTATGTTGTTAGGAGATCTAAACTATATATTTTTTTGTGTATTAGATACGTTAATAAACATTTTTTTTCATTATGCAAGTTTCAAGTTCTTATTGAGAAAAAATCTAGAGAAACATCGTCATGTATCGATGTTTTTATGACCGATGTTTACACCCTGGGCCGCGTTCAGTTTGATCGCTTGCTCATCACTGACAGCAGGATAGCATATAAAAATTCAACGCGTGCAAAAGAGATGTCATGATCGCCGGGCGTGAGCGGGCGATCAAACTGAACTCAGCCCTGCGAAAGTGAAAGTGTGACCAGATTTAAATTGCGCATTATGCTAGCTGCTCCGACAAATTCTGATAATTTCTTTTTTTGAATGCTCAAGTTCTGCTGATGAATAAATTTACATTTTTTGGGAAATTCAATAAAAATAGAATAGATCGAACACCAACTACCTATTCTCTATCTACGAATCACCTATGACATCTGTCATTTATTTTATTACCTACATAGGTACTTAAGACGATTTGGGGAGGGAGGGCGTCCGAACAAGTCGTACTTTTTCTTACATGGGGGTGGGAGTCTAGATTGTTCTTACGCAAGATCACAAAAGTAAGTAAAACTCATATTTTCAATTCTAATTCACATTTCGAGTAAAACATGTATTACCGATTCTTATTGAAAAGTTACTTTTTTATAACCACTAAAGTGAGCAAAAGCCCCAAACGTTGGGGTCTCCGCAAAATCGTAATAACTTGGTTGTTAAGACGCGCACGAATGTTTTATTAACTCACTAGCTTTTGCCCGCGGCTCCACCCGCGTGTTATTCGGTTTAACGACATGCTTTTTTCCGGGATAAAAAGTAACCTATGTGGGTCATTTTAAAAAAAAGTGTATCGTGACACAAACGAAACACATTTAAGACATGATAATTATGGATCAAAAAATCATTTATTAATGTTAAAATTTAAAAAAAAGTTACTTAAATTTTTTGAAAACGATTAATATTTCATTTCAAATTAATTATTAAAAATATTTTTTCAACAATATCTTTCTTCATTAATTACCTCTTTCAAATTCGAGAAATTTTATATTATAATTCTTTTTAAAATAAACTCTGTATCCCTAATAGACCACTTAATTTCCAAAAGAAAAAAATTTTTTTCACCTTTTCATAGATATTTGGTTGGCTGATTAAACCACTTTGTACTGGGAAGTGAAAAAATTATTTGACCAAAAAAAGTTTTTTTCTTCTTGGTTGTGCCCACACACTATCTACCCTAAAATTGTTTTCACTTATTATTGTAGGAATAAGCTCCTACAGTAATAAGTGAAAATAATTATGGGGTATTTTTTGTATCATTAACTGATGACATCCAAGAGGAAAAAAGTTTTTTTAAGTAAAATATTTTTTTTCACTTCCCCGTATAAAGTGGTTCAATAGGCTGACTAAATTTCTATAGAAAGGTGATTTTTTGATTTTTGAAATCATTTTCTTTTTTAACTTTTCAAGTTTTTTAGGATTTTCATGTTCAATTTCTCCCCGTATTTTTTTTTCGTTGATGTTTTGCTGAAATCATTGGTGCCATTTTTCATTATCTATTAGACAAATACAACAGCATAAAAAAAATGCATTAACCTATTGAATAAAAAATAATCATCAAAATCGGTTTAATGTAGATATATCGCTTAATATATAAAACAGTTCAATTGAGAACATCCAACTTTTAAAAATTGGTTGAAATCACTGATTCGTGTAATATGCCCACATCTTTATAGTGTTTCCTTTGTGTAACATTACACAAAAGACAACATTTCATGGCGTCAATACGAAATCAAATTAATAACGGAAAATTGTCTCACTAGAATTATTTAATTTTATGCAGATTATTTCATTAGTATTCGAAGTTATATGAATGTATGAAGTTTCTGTGTTATTTACAGTTACTTACCTATTAAATCCACGTTACACGGAGGAAAATATTAAGCGACACAAATCAAATATCACAAACATCAAAGTGTCACTGAGCACAATATGGCTGCGTTGTTATTTCGTTAGGTTGGCAGTAGCTTACAGTATTGCAGTATTGAAAAAACTAAAAATAAGTTCAAAATAACTCGGATATATCAGCGATTTTGTCGTTACACACAGGAGTTACACAAAGTAAACTAAAGGTGGACATGTATTTAAATTGAATTATTATTGATTTAGTTATACATTTTATAATAATTTTCTTTTTTTTTCGATAGAACGGTATCTTAGTTAATATATCCCGTAACAGATTTATTAATACTTCATCGGAATAGGCGTCAATTAGCGTTTTTGTTGTCAAGTGCATAGGTAGGACAAACAGAATTCTAAAGGAAAGGAGTAAGACTCCAAGTTTTCATTTTGCAATAATATTTTTTGTAATTGATTTTATGAATAATATTTAGAAAAAAAAAGGAATAATGACATAAGTAACAGGTTTATAATAATAGGTGATTTTTCAGCGAGGACAAGAAATTTTGAGAGTAAATACACTTTTTTTGAAAATGACTCATGTGTTAATATAAGCTATATCCATTCTAAATTTCATCTAAATCTGTCCAGCCGTTTCCGCGTGAAAGAGTAACAAACATACACACACACACAAACTTTCGCATTTATAATATTAGTAGGATAGGATATCTCTTGTCCGATAGTCTGTGGACCCATTATTGACTTCAAAAACGGTGTTTTTCGTTATCGGCCAGAAATCACTCGTTAATTTTGGAAAATTATTGGTTTATTTGCCTTGCCCACCATGCCATTTTAGATCAATTTCAAACTAGCAAAGCGTTTTCTTCATTTTCCATGAAAATGGCCTTTCGTAGGTACTTGTCAAAAAATAAGGATAGCCAGAAACGCTTTTTGCGACATGTCAAGCATATGATGGTTTCGAATTGGCTTATTATTAAAAATAAAAAAAAATATTTCGTTTAGTCGTTATTTTTTTAACACAATGCTTAGAGTACCCAAAAACAAAGGTAATTTCAATTTTGAAAAGTATTTGTTAAGAATTAGAGCACAAAACCTCATCCGCAAATCAGCGCAGCAGAGTTGTGACGAGAAATATAAACAGAAGGAGGTACCCCACCAAATGAGAAAACTTGCGGTTTCGTTGTCAAAGACGAATTCAGAGAGACGCCAAAGTCTCCTTCAGTATTTTATTGTTTATAACACCATTTTTTTATTGATACAATATTTTAATCACATAAAATAAATTACAGTCAAATGTCATCATGCACGATTTCATTGTTATCCTACTAGGTAATATTATAAATGCGAAAGTTAGTGCGTGTGTGTGTGTATGTTTGTTACTCTTTCACGCTGAAACAGCTGAACGTATTTGGATGAAATTTAGAATGGATATAGCTTATAGCCTAACTTAACACATAGGCTACTTTTTATCCCGGAAGGATCTGGAAAACTTTGGTTCCTGTAGGATAGATCAATATCATTGAAAAATCAGGTGTCTAATTAGCGCGGTCGTATTCGTTTGTGGTATATTAAGACAAGGCTATGTTATCTCATCACACTTCACACTAAATTATAAATGCGAAAGTTTGTGTGTGTGTATGTTTGTTACTCTTTCACGCTGAAACGGCTGGACGGATTTGGATGAAATTTAGAATGGATATAGCTTATACCCCA
The DNA here is from genome assembly GCA_910592155.1 of Ypsolopha scabrella. NCBI lineage: Eukaryota > Metazoa > Arthropoda > Insecta > Lepidoptera > Ypsolophidae > Ypsolopha > Ypsolopha scabrella. The sequence continues at coordinate 15,616,611 of OU342976.1, read as the reverse complement.
ACTTAACATAGGTTACTTTTTATCCCGGGAAAAAGCATGTCGTTAAACCGAATAACACGCGGGCGGAGCCGCGGGCAAAAGCTAGTATATTATATAAATCATTTGGCGGCTTTGGACATAGCCTACGAGCTGGCCTAGCTGCAAGGTTTAAAATAAATCTTACAGACTCTCGGCGACTGCTAACCGCCTTGAAAACTGATTAATGACAAAAATTTTCAGATCCTTCCGGGATAAAAAGCATCATATGTCCTTTTCCGCCTATGCTAAGTTTCAGCGAAGTCGTTTGAGTAGTTTCAGTTCAGCATAAAATTTAACAATAAAAGACCAAGAAACCCGTTGCCCGTTAGTGCTTGCCTACTAAGGCGGCGTAGCGGCATTGGCGTTACTAGGATTGGTAGCTGGGGGGCCGGCCGGCCCCTGGCTCTAACTCATCAAGCCATCAACAAGTATTTGTTCTCGAGTAAGATAATACAAATCTTGACGTTCCATGGTAATTGACTCGGGGCTGGGCTTGCGTTTGTTTGTAAGGAACACGAAAAGAATAATTTACGAATTTCACAAAAAGGGTCATCCAACCTTGTTACTGAGTACTTACCGAATCTTCAGTAAGAATTTTCCTTCATAAATTAAAGTCACCTTATACCGGGTGTAAAAGCAAAGGCAAGAATCCTTTAAGGTGTGTTAGTATGATCGGTAAAGATATTATTTTAAATACTGGGATCTCTAAATAAAGTACCAGTACCTCATGATAAGGCGATTAATCGCGTGGACACCCTCACTGGTCGCTGGCCACTCGGAATCGATCGCAATAAGATAAATAGAGATAAAACTCCATACAACGAGTTCACATACAAACCAAAACACAAAACAAATAATGGCACAAATGTGCCATAGGGTTCCGTGAACAGCAAAAACCTTAAGATGGATTCATTCATCAAATAAAGAAATACATCAAGATGTATGTCGTAATGACTTAAAACTTTATTTCTATACGGTCGTCATTAATAATAATATACATACCTATAATTGTGCCTAGCAACGGCCCAAATACAAAAAAAAACTCATTATATTTTTTCACTACCTTATTCATACTTGTAATAAACAATCAATCTTGTAATGAGTAAGTAGCATCCATCCATCCATCCATAATATGTAGATGTAATATGATGTAAGTAGCATTATATTAAATAATAGCGAAAAGAAAAAATGCTACGCATTGCGATCATAAAAAGACAGTCATTTTTTTTCGATTGTGATTTAATCTAAAAAGCAGAAATAAAAATACTTTATCTTATAAAATCGTTTGTTCATAAAGAAAAAAACAATCAATAAATAAGATACATAATACAAATTTTTATTGTGTGTGATCCGGGGACTGCGCGATTGAATTGTGCGTCCAAGATGGTGTTTGTAGATTTTTCGCACCCTTGTATGTAGGTTTGAGGGTATGTTTTTGGAACAAATTCAACACGATTCTTGATTTCACCGGTGTAAATCCAAAACTAAGGAATAATTACTGTATGTGGCGAGAAAAGACTGAGAAGTTTTCTTTGGAAATGTTGAAACAAACGAATTTCAAATGTTAATGGATATATAAATGTACAAAGGTATCATATTGCAGAATGTATTATAAACATGGCTACACGTTAATTCATTGTTTCGATAACCCCGTATCCACTTTATTTTGGTTTCATATGTTAATTTCACATAAAATTTGATTTTATGAAACTTAGTTGGCAGTTTTAATAACCACTTGACTTTTGTTCATGCGCACTTGAGTGGTTAACACAAATCAACGCGTTTTAAAATTTTTGCTACTTTTTCATTGCAATTTTGGGAGATAGGTACTTATCTTACGTAAGATTAGAAAGAAATAACGGTACAGAATTCAAAAAGTGCCTTAAGGGCTATCGCTATTTGTTTCGGCTAATTTATCGGTTATCGGTACCTATATTATATCCTGCTGTCAGTGATGAGCGGGCGATCAAACTGAACGCGGCCCTGACAAACAAACTGAGCGCAGTCTTGGATATCATTCCGTTTAGGCTATGCCTCCGCTGCCGGACGAACCGGTAATCACGAAAATTCACGAGTGACAGTTGTTCCAAGAGGCAAAATCTCATAGATGGCACTATCTCAAGGGCATAAAATAAATACTTTACAAGTACAGCTTTTTCCTGTTAGCTTATCAAATTCTGTTTCAAGTGCTGCTAGGGCCTAACAACCGTATCTTTGCCCATAAAAAGTTATCAGAGCCCAAAATCGTCGTCGTTAACAGTGTTCATCAAACAGTCGCGCAGCTAAGTCTATGCAGTACAATGGGATTTCCAGAAATTCGGTGCCAAGCAGTATTTGATATTATAGTTATCCGAAAAATTGTTATATCAAAACAAACACAGCGAAGGCGCAGAATGTTATGACCGACAGCCAGAGATTAACCAAAATTGAAATTCGATTTGATTTTAATTTTTTTGAAAGGCTCATTCAGCCAAATATTATTTCAAGTCCTTAGACACATCGCCATCTGTGTAAATTTTATGAAAGCTAGCCTGGAAGGCTCATATAAAAACAAAAGAGATTTTTGCGTATACCGTATATCATGAATTCAGTTAAAACTAAGGAGCTTGCCTCGCTCCGGAGGTGCCACCATTTAACTCGCAACCCCCCTGAAGTTATTCAGGGAAGAATAAGAGGACAGCTTTCAAACAGGCACAACCAGGTAGCCCACCATTACCAGGAACCGAATGATATAAAACAGACTGGTGACGGGCAGCAGCGTCACTGGCGCGATGGTTTCAGCACCGCGCTCACCAACCCGCCTGCCCAGCGTGTGTGAGTAAGGGCATTTCTTCCAGGAGGACCGCCAAGATTGGCGGAATCATGGAAAGGCCTATATCCAGCAGTGGACGAAACAGGCTGATGGATGGATGAATGAATCCATCACATCTCTTAATTATTAATTCAATTAACAATGGTTACAAAATGTATAAAAGACTTGAATTGTACTTACTTGATAGTAATAACAGGTTTCTCGTTATCGCCGACAGGTTTGATTGTCATCATAATGTCTAGTATGGTTTGAGCCCAATAACTCCGGTATGAGAGAAGTCCGAGGTCGGATAGAGGTTTCTCTGGGGATCCGGTCTTGCCTTCGAATTTTGAGAGTTCATAACCTAGAAATAATGAGTGTTAGCTTGCGCATGGCACAAAATAAATACATACATACAGAAGGCCAGCTCCATACCACCAGCGATTCCGGGCGCACGCACACATAGACGCGTACGTACGACGATCTCGGTCGAAGTCGATCGAATGCCAATGCACGAGTCTACCGAGATCGTCGTACGTAAAGTAAGGTCAACGAGACGCAACAAAATACGTAAGCAATCGGACCTTTACTGAGTTATCTCTATCCACATCTCTCGTACCGCTCGTACGCAACAATAGCGTCAGTTGGTCGACGACAGGTGTCGTCGCGTGAGTCGTGTGTTACAGGTAAGCAGTCAGTACCACAGACCAACATTGGTCCGCCATTTTGTGAACAAGTTCATTCCTGTTTGGATTGCGTTCGAAGTGATACATACGTATTCTTTCGTTTAGGTATTTGTTTAGTTTTTTGTTATTATTAATCCGTTACTGTTGGTTTTTCTTGATGACATTTACTGTTAGTTTTTATTGTTGATTTTTCATTGATTGACAACATGATTGATAATACAATAGATAGTTTTGTCATAAATACGGCTGATTCGGACTCTTCCGACGAATCATGTTCGTCTAATACAGACGACAAGGATTAGAATAGAGAGTTAAAAATTTGTATATAATTTATTCGAATAAAAATGTTTTAAACCCCTGAAAGTGTGTTTACATTTTTTATCTCGTATTGTTGGCCTTACTTTACGTGTTTATGTGTGCGTGCGCCCGGAATCGCTGGTTGTATGGTGCTGGTCTTCTATATGTATTTAGTTTGTGCCCATAGTCTGCGGGCGACACACGGGAGGTGGGTCAAAGAGTATGAGTTGGTCTCGTCCGCCACCCGCCTCTTGCTCACTATAATTGGGCACCTTTTCGTTATCTTCCAAGTACTGTTGTTTTTTAGTTAACTTTAGTTTATGTAGCCAAATTCATACTGGAGTTGAGATTGTTCTTAGACAAGTAAAGAGGCATAAAAAATATTTTTCGTATGTCGCAAACAGGGTCATTAAACTTTGGTCCTGACTACAGTTGCGGTCGGGAAACATTCCGAATCATTCCCGTGGAATACCTACTAACTCAATTGGCTTAATATCAGGTTCCGTAGAGATTCCCATATTTTGACGTTTCTTTATGGTATTCTCCATAACCCTAGTTCCCCATCTTATCTTAAAGAACGTTTTGTGCCCCTTTCGTCCCTCGACCGCAATCAGCGTCCTAGCAAGGCTTGGCTTCTTCGCACACCTGAGCATAGTTCATGCATGTATACAAATTCTTTTACCGTGAGTGCAATACGCTTATGGAACCGTTTGCCGCTACACATCCGTGAAGCTTCATCTGTGTTCAAGACTAAGATAAAGCAACACTTTCTTGATTTGCAGAACGATCCATGATAAATTAAATCTTTTGTTTATAATGATTTGAGTTGTTCGATCAATTCTCCTCAATAAAGCTATCGACGAGTCTTTGAGTACTTATGTATGTAAACTTGCAAGTAGTATATGTATTTTATCACATTATGTTGTTAGTTCTTAATATTGTATATGTTTATTAGGATGTAGTGTAATATTATAATTTATTGAGTATTTTAGTGACAAATAATATATCTATTTAAAATTGTATCTATACTATTCTGACATCATGGCACTACCCCCAACAACTTCCCCATTGCCAAAGGTTAGCTGGTAGAAAATACTAAATAGTATTAAGCTCGCCTGTGTACAAAAATTTTATAGTGTGCAATAAAGAATTTTATTATTATTATTATTATTATTACGAAATATTATTAAGTATTACGAAACATTCGGAATAATTCGATTTTCGAAAAATACAGGAATAACAATAAAAAAACCACAGACATACAGACCAAACATTAATAATAAACGCATATAGTCGACTTGAAGCAATTTTATCTCAGTGAGTTGCGGGCTCTTTTAGATATAAATATTGCTTATTTCCAAACAATATATATACGATAGATTAGTTTAGGTATTAACAAATATGTTTCCAGCTTAAGCCAGCCAAAACAACCCATTTTTATACGTTTTTTCGTACCATGTAGCTTAAATGTCACTTGGTTTTTGTATGGAAACTTGCCAACGATATTAAATCTTTAGGTTTAGTCTGTATGTCTGTGAAAAAAACAGCAATATGTAAAAAACAAGCAGAAAGCAGTTGACAGTCATTCTAAATTATTTTTAAAAAGCAAGAACAATTAAAAAGCAAATGTCATTCTCTGAAAATAAGTCAATCATATGGTCTCTATTATGGTATCTATACCACAGATCTATACGTACGTATCTACTAGCTTCTTCCAGTAAAAGATCATTCTAAACCGTTTTAAACGTTTAATAATAATAAAATACAAAGACGACAAACGTTACGAAATCATGCAAAATATTATACAGGTTTTTAGGAATAATCAAAAATAATATTTCTTAACAATAAATATCACCAAAATTATGTAATAATTTATTTTAAAATAAAAGCTGTGTATAATTAAGTAACTATTAAGAATTTTCTCTTCATCATTTGTTATCGTTAATATTTTTATTGTACATAAAAGCGCTTTCTTCAGACTCACTTAAACACGACTTATTTATGTGTTTATTCTTCCTGCTATATTGCCATATGATTTAAAGTTTAAATCCCATAAAATGCATTCCAGTGAAGTCTACGTATCGCTTAGTATTAATCGATGTTAATAACTTGTTGCCACCTTACTACCATTCATCTTTTCTAAATAATATGACTACTTTTATTCAATACAGATTAAATTTTACTTCGGGCTATCTTAAATCTATAATTTATATTATTTTAAACATTAATTATGTATGTTGAAGGCCTTATTATATATTATCAAAATTGTGGTGGTATTCGAACTAAACTCGAGGCTCTGCGTCTAAGTATTTTAAGTAACGATTTTGACGTTGTGGTCCTGACTGAAACGTGGTTCAATGAAGGTGTTTTTGACTCTGAAGCAATCGGGGATAAATACATTGTGTTTTGGCGTGATAGAACATTACTCACTTCACGTAAAAAAGATGGCGGTGGTGTTTTGGTCGCTGTGAAGAAACAATTCAAGGTGATTCGTCGTACGGATTGGGAGTCTCCACTGGTCGAAGAGATAGTCATCCTGTTTCCTTCTCGTTCTGAAGGCTTCATGTTAAATGCTTGTTACATAACGGGCCAATCCAAAACTAGTATTTATGAAAGCCATTTCAACAAACTTTATGATATTGTTGCCGAAATTCCTGACTGGACTGTCCTTCTTATTGGCGATTATAATCTACCAGAAATAGTTTGGAACTACCAGGATCGTAAAGGTACGATTACGGATCCATCTAACAATACTATACGCTCGCTTGATACCCTTATGAGGTTTCTGGACCTCACTCAATATAATAGATTATTAAATTGCAACAACCGCACTCTTGACCTAGTTCTTTGTAATAGTTCTTGTAATGTAGCATTATCTGATGCTCCTTTGTTACCGATTGATCGCCATCACCCTCCCTGTATCCTGGAAATCCCTTTTAACTTATCGTCTACCGATACACTACCCAGTACTGAAATTCCAAAGTATAACTTTTACAAGGCTAATTATGGTAACATAAATACAAAAATATTCGAGATAGATTGGCGCTCAGAACTAGAGCATTTACCTATTGACAAAGCAGTTGATGTTTTTATGATATGCTTTATGAAATAATTAACGACGATGTACCCTTAGTTAAAACAAACCCAGCACGCTTTCCAAATGGTTTTCTAAGAAATTAATTACTAAACTGCGGGCAAAGGAAAAGAACTGGCTTAAATGGAAAACTTATCAGCGTCAGTCGGACTATCTTAAATTCTCGTACATTCGTTCGGAGGTTAAAATATTATTACATGATTGTTGGGAGAACTATATTAAAAATGTGGAAATCTCTGCTCAAAAAAAATAAATTTACCTCCCCATTAAAGAAGACAAACACCGGCTACCCTCCGTCAATGCAGTACGGAAGCAACTCTTCGGATAACCCCGATGGTATCTGTAATCTGTTTTCTCAATATTTCTCTTCTCTTTTCTCTTCTGTCTTTGAGCCAGCTGACAGCGATGCTTACGACCCGAAAACTAATAACTTTTCTGAAAACGGCTCTTCTAATCCCTTGTCCGACTTAAAATTTACTAAAGACGAAGAACTAGACGGTGGGAAGGGTCCTGGACCTGATAAACTAACTCCTCTCTTTCTGAAGGAAACTGCCTCCTCAATATGTGTACCTTTAACTATTTTATTTAACAAAAGTTCTTTAGAGGCAGCTATCCCGTCCAGATGGAAGATAGCATACATTACCCCAATACATAAATCAGGCACTAAAAATCAAGTCGAGCATTACCGCCCTATATCTTTATTGTCAATAATTCCAAAAATATTTGAAAGGCGATAGAGCATGATAAAGTTTATCGTGTCCTTGAACCTGTCTTGGATCATCGGCAACATGGGTTTGTGAAATCAAAATCGACCGTTAGCAATCTCCTCGTATACACTAATTACCTTTTTAACTCTATGGACAATGGAGTACCGGTGGATTCGATATATACTGATTTCCGTAAGGCGTTTGATAAGGTAGACCATAAGCTCCTTCATAAACTATACTATAATGGAATAAAAGGTAGTCTTTTGCGGTGGTTTGCCTCTTATCTTCAGTGTCGAAATCAGGCCATTATATTAAACGGGCATATTTCTTCCCCCTCTTGCGTGACGTCTGGTGTGCCTCGGGGCTCAATATTAGGGCCTTTGCTTTTTATTCTCTTTATAAATGACATTGGCTCCTGCTTCCATTTCTCAGAAATCTTGATGTATGCTGAAGATCTCAAAATTTACAAAAAGATTAACTCCATTGACGATTGCGAGAAACTTCAGGATGTCCTGAGCAGATTGTCTACATACTGCACTAACAACAAATTACATCTAGCAGAAAATAAATGCAAAGCTATTACATTTACTAAGAACATCAATGTACATACATTTGTGTATATGATAGGCAACCACGAATTAGAACGTGTTTTTGATATCAAGGATTTAGGAGTCATATTTGACAGGAAGTTATTATTTGATCTACATGTAGAGTCCGTAGTGAACAAAGCATACCGTATGCTGGGCTTCATCTTGAGAACATCGAAATGCTTCAAGCAGGCGTCGTCTTACATCACCCTTTATCAGACCCTTGGTCGACCTTATTTGGAATACGCTTCAGTTATCTGGAATCCCTTTCATAAGACTTATGAGAAAAAAGTAGAAATGATTCAAAAGCGTTTTGTGAGAGCACTAAACATCCGCATGAGACAGCCTAAATGGGCATATCTCAAACTTTCAAAGAAATATAACTGTCCTTCCCTTACCGCTCGACGACAATTCTGTGCTGCAATTTTATCCTCCGAAACATTTGCATCGGGATGTACAACTTCACAGACCTTCTAAATTCTATTGATTTCCGTGTGCCAACATTACTCTGTCGTAGTACTAGACCTAAGCAAACATTTTTTCTGCGCAGAGTCAGAACAAACGCCGGTAGTAGGGCTCCAATATATAGAATGTGTAAATTATTTAATGAAAAACTTATTGATATAGACTTATTCAATTGTTCATACATAGGTAACACTAAAAGTTTCCGGAACTGGCCACTTACATAAACAATATTTTAAAATTTATTGCAACATTTGAAAATAGAACTCTTTGGCTGTAGAATGCAGTTTGTTTCATCTGACTGTCTTTTGTTTTTACCTTGTGGCGCCATTTAAAAAATTGTGTGTCTGCATCAACATGGATTTAACTCGGGAAAATTTTCGTAGTATGATTTTCTACGATTTTAAGTGTAATTTGAGAGCTCAACAGAGCATCGCTCGGCTTGAAACAGCTTTTGGCAATGAAGCACCATGCAAGACGACTGTTTATAGCTAGTTTGCAGAATTCAAGCGTGGTCGTATCAATCTCAGTGACGAATCTCGCGATGGTCGGCCGTCCACCGCTGTGACCAACAAAAACATCGATGCTGTGCGCCGTATGATTGAAACAGACAGGCATGTGACCTACCATGAAATTCGCGCATCCTTAGAAATAGGCATGAGTCAAATACAATCAATCCTACACAAACATTTGGGTGTGAGAAAGCTGTGCTCGCGGTGGATCCCACACAACTTGACCGAGGCTCAAAAAACGGACCGCGTCACTTGGTGCAGTGCCATGCTTACCAGATTCAACGAAGGTGCGTCAAATTTGGTGTGGGACATAGTAACAGGTGACGAAACATGGATTTATTGCTACGATCCCAAAACAAAGCAGTAATCGAGCGTATGGGTCTTTCAAGATGAGCCGAAACCAACCAAAGTGGCGCGCGTGAAAAGTGCATCTAAGCGGATGATTGCTTCTTTTTTTAATAAAACTGGACACGTGGCTACTGTTGCTTTAGAGAATCGTCGTACCGTGAATAGTGACTGGTACACGACCATTTGTTTGCCGGAAGTTATTGACGAACTCCGTAAAAATAACCGTAAACGCCGTATCATCCTGCACCACGACAATGCTAGTTCTCACACGGCCAGACAAACAAACGACTTTTTGAAGACGAAAAATGTAGAACTCATGAGTCATCCTGCATACAGTCCCGACCTGGCACCTTGTGACTTTTTTCTGTTCCCAAAAATTAAGAACCAATTACGCGGTCAACGATTTTCATCACCAGAAGAGGCTGTCGAGGAGTATGAAAAACACGTTTCAGAGGTCACCACAGGGGAGTGGCACAAAAGTTTTCAAAACTGGTTTGATCGAATGAAAAAGTGCATAGACGCCAAGGGAGATTATTTTGAAAAACAATAAATTAATTTTGTACCTTTAATAGTATTTTTTCATATTCATTCCGGAAACTTATAGTGCGTCCCACGTACAATCGATACAGAACCGAGTTGAAGAAAGCGCTCATTAACAGTAGTGTCTAAGAAACAGTAACTTTTACTATTTTATCATCCCAAGTTGTGTGCATGTGCATGTTAGTTTTACGTTTAATGTTTAGGCTGTGTACATTTCAGATTGTTGTATGTTATTTGTAGTAAACTATTAGTTATATTCATATGTATCTCATGTTTGCGTCTATCTTAAAAATATTAATGTATTAGTGAGTATGTTAAGGAAACTGATATATTTCTTTATTACCTGTATCAGTTCTATCTTATAAAATATGTATTTTTTTCTGTTTTTACTCCGTGTTCCAATTAATAAATAAATAAACTATATTTTATTCTGCTTAACCAAGCTATAGAATACTACATTTACTAGCAAGATTGACCTATAATAAAAAAAACGTTTTGCCCGTATTTTTAATCAAATTTATTTTGAAATATTCTGATTGAAAGAAACTTTCCGGGAATTATTATTACATAATTATTCCGAATCTTTCGGAAGTTTTGCAACTGTATTCCTGACCACTTACCGAGTTTCCGGTATGAATATGGCTACATAAACGAAAGTCACCTTATATATCTCCGAGTGGGTGCCACAGACGTTTCAGACTTTGAACTGTCATACATGACACCACTCGGAACATCCTCTTTCACCGACAATTTTAACATCCCAACATGACAGGATTTAGCTTTATCACTGTACTTCAGGCACAAATATACGATTTTTACCTCACAGTATCATATTTATCAAATCAATGTTACACTTACTAAATTCTATGAGTAGTTTTCCATATCCTTTTCTTTGGTATGGAGGCAGTGTCAGTATACAGGCCACGTTATAGTCTTCTGTACTCTCCTTTTCTTTAGAAAAGTACCCTACTATGTGAAAACCTGGGAAAAAATTAATTGACAATTAATCATGTAAATGAAAATAAATTAAAATATTGTTACAGAGTCAAGAAACACATTTCAGAATATCATTAGAGTATTTTACTAAGTGGAAAAGATCAAGTAGAAACAGATTTCAAGTAAACAAATATTTTGAAACAATTTCTCTGTCCAGGATTCGAACCTGCGACCTCTTGCTTTCACAAGCGCCCTACCGATGAGGTATTCATCTTAGGCCCGTATTGCCGTAAATAAGTTATGGAAGATTGATCACTACAAAAGTGCCCACTTATAAATGTGATAAATCAACTGTCAATATGAAAGAATTTAACATAGTACTCATCAATGTAAGTTTTTTCTAAGATGGTAAATTAGGTGCTTGAAATTTTAGATTACTGGCATGAAAATATAAAATGGCCCTTAAAAGTTGTGTTCATCTGAAATCTCAGCTCGGTCGGACCAATAGTTTTGAACGTATTTAATGTGACAAAATCTCGAAAATTCCAGATCAAAATTATGCATTTTCTTACCTCTCGAGTCAAATTCTGTCATAACGTAAAACAAGAATGGGTCCGTATCGTAGTACAAAGTCTTATGATCCAGGAACAATTTCGCTAGCAAACACAAGTTCTGCGCATAGCATTTGTTCTTTCTGCCGTCAATCTCGAAGAATGATATACTGCCTTTGCGGTATATCTCGTTGCCTGGCGGGTGTTTTAGCTTACATTTTATCTGGAAGTGAATAGGAATTTCAAATTTAAGTCTTTGACAACAGTGAACCCAACTTCTATTTGCCCTGGGAAAATCGTCGCTATTTGGGCAATCGGTTGTTTTTAAAACTTTAATGTGCTATTTTTGTCTGCTTTTTAGAATAAATGGATAAATTTAAAAATGTATTTTTAATAATACAGTTTTTCTTGCTTTTAAACCTAATCTATAAGTATTTTAGTATTTAAAGGAAGTGACGTCATCATGTTAGATTAGATGGTCGGATCCATGTCAAACTATGGATGCGTTCAAGAAAAATAAATTATGCTTATGGAAATGTGATGATGACGTCACGGAATGTCAAATGAAAGACATCGCCTTTTTTCATTTTAATTAAGTTTATGTACGCATATTTTAAAATCTGTCAATTAAAAACAGGTAAGAAAAGCTATTCCTCGAAATGGTTTTCTAACCTTAAATATTAGTGAAAAAAAGAAGAGGCCAATTGTGTATAGACTAAAATCGATTTGAAAGACAAATGAGCCATAGTGTCAGCGGAATATATCTGACACATGCTCCAAAAGTTTGATAAACTGACCATTCTGAAAAACTATTCTGCCCTCATAAGGAAAATATGAAGATCAGACGCCGCGCCGCAGTTCTCCTTATGAGGGCAGTATTATTTTACGACCTTTTTAATTTTCGCGAGAAAGTATTTCACCCTGGTTTTCAGAGAAATTTAGGGTGCAAGAAAGGAGCCTCTCCAAGTGGCGTAAGCTGATTAGTGATTGCTCCAATAAATTTGATTAGAGGTTGTATATGTACTTAATGAAGACTCGAAACGACAGAAACACCTCCATCCGTCTATCAGCCTGTTTCGTCCACTGCTGGACATAGGCCTTTCCAGGATTTCGCCACTCTTGGCGGTCCTCCTGAAAGAAATGCCCATACTCACACACGCTGGGCAGGCGGGTTGGTGTGCGCGGTACCGAAACCCTTGCACCAGTGACGCCGCTGCCCGTCACCAGTCTGATTTATATAAGGCCCGGCAATTGGGGATGCATATACCGCCATCCATCAGTCCCAGGCAATGGTGGGCCGCCTGGTTTTGCCTGAGAGCTGTTCTCTTACTCTCCCCCGAATAACTTCGGGAGAATTTGCGAGAAAGATGGTGATACCTCTACAGTCGAGCCCGGCGTCAGCTCTACCACCTACCAACACCCCCTCAGTAATAAATAATTCGTTTTGGGTTGAAAATATGGTAGTTAACGCTGATTGCTGTATGTCTGAATAAAATATTTTTTTACTTACCAAGTGTCTCTCCAAACACTTTTTACTTTTTCTATATTTTAAACAAAACTCGCAGATATAGATACAAGGTAGGTTGACCATTTCCTGCAAAAGAAAATGAAACATTTATCGAAATCTCAAAATTGCTTTTATGTGGTACTAGCTTTTTCCCGCGGCTTTGAAAGCGTTGGATTTAGTTTTAGTCTAGTCAATATTTTTGGAAATAGAAAATAAATTTAATGTACAGACATGATCAATAAAAAAAACTACTTTATTATCAGTACAGATTTACATCTATTATTTTCAGAAAATAGTTGAAGCTCTAAAAAGATTGCCCTACATAATAGAGGAAGTTTTCGAGATCTCAGTTAACAAACCAACAAACTATCACTATTATATAAGGTCCTACAATAATAAGTGAAAATAATTCTAGCGTAGATCAAATTCCAGAAGAAAAATTTTTTGGCTCTTATAATTTTTTCACTTCCCAATACAGAGTGGTTCAATCAGCTGACTAAATTTCTAAGGAAAGGTAAAAAAAGTAGTAACAAAATTATTATTTTTCGGTGGAATGTGCTCTTTTAGGGATACTAGGGACCTTATATATTACTAGCTTTGGCCCGCGGCTTCACCCGCGTTGAATTCGTTTTTGTGTACTTCTATAAAATCAGGAAATATTTTTCAGAATGTTACCTACAGTAAACTAGCTGGTGAAATGTGTGTGTTATGCGCCTCGGTGTTTCCTATTTTGTATGTTTTTTAGCTTTTTCATGGGAACTGGAACTGATTTATGGGATAAAAAGTAGTTTTTGTCCTTTTCTAGATATAGAACTTTATTTGTGCAAAGTATCAGCCCAATCGGTTCAATAGGTATGGCGTCACTTTTTTATAGAAACTTGAAACCACATTTTCATCCCATGGGAATGGTTTAGAACTATATTTATGCAAAATTTCAGCGCAATCGGTTTCGTAAGCATGGCGTGAAAAGCTGACACATCACTTTTCTGTAGAAACTTGAAAACTCATTTTCATCCCATGTGAACTGATTTATGGCATAAAAAGTAGCCCATGTCCTATTCCAGGTCCAGAACTACATCCATGCAAAATTACAGCCCAATCGGTTCAGTAGCTACGGCATGATAGAATAACAAACATCCATCCATCCATCCACCCAAACTTTCGCATTTAAAATATTAGTGGGATAGTAGGGATAAAAATATCCTTAAATCACGATATTATTCATCCTTGTTACCAGGTCATCAATCCTATAAACTATGAACCGTTAGATAGTTTAACCTAGGCCAAAAGTATACTCAAGAAGTTCTTACTACCTGTGGATAAGGCGCGAAATACCACGGCCTGATCCTATGCCGTCCTAGCTCAATCATTTCTATATTCTTCATCCTAGTTACTAGGTCATCATGACCGTGCGCGACTAAGCTACCAGACTGCCTCGGTCTGGCTGCGTTGGGGGTAGCAGCCCCACTGGGGAGACCTTCGCCGCCATCTAGGGAATCTTGTGAAGGGAGGGATGGTACTTCTGGGACCTGTGGAGGAAAGAAAGTTTTATCATATTTAGCAAGAAATGAAAATTCACTATAGGCTCAAAAGTTGGACCAGTTTTTGTTCAAAATACCTCAAGACAGCAACAGACAAAAATAGCTAAGTGGGAAGTCATTCGGATTCAGAAAGATCCATAGGCATTCATCCCTAGTAATGTCCATGGAAAAATCCAGATTTCAATGACACAATTAGGTTTTTAAAGTCAAGATTTACTAATCAGCTTTTCTTGAAATAAAACTCTAAAAAACTGAAAATAGTCAGAACTTTTGATTGGAAATTTGAATAAAATCATGATTTATGGGTAACATAAAGAACGAATGGGTAGACCCAATATAGGATGCCCTTCAGATCGCTGGACTGACAATCTTAAACAGACTGCCGGTAGCGCTTGGATAAGGATGGCTGAGAAGAAAAAAAAATAGAGTGCCCTTATATCCAGTGGTGGACGAATATTGCCTAATAGATTGGATACCATCAATCATGATTGATCCTTGAGCTTGTATCAAGGCAGTGCAATCAGGTCTACACACCAAAAGGTGACAAACCTCATTATCCAAGGAGTTGGCCTTCCGTTTCCTATTCATTTTTTTCTGCAGAGCTGCAGCCAAGACTGCGCCTCCATTAATCAGGGATGGCGGCTCATGACTGAGCGTAGGGCTGGCAGGCCGGGAGATCAGCTGACGTGGCTCTCCAGTTGCTGTTGGTGATAACATCTACTAGACATTTGTTGGTACAGGTTGTCTCTTTTCTTTTTTTGTAGAAGTTTTCCATTACATCATACAGAGTTAAGAACAACAGATTAAAATCTTTTGTATAAGATTTTAGAAACATTACAATGCATGTTGAGTTATGCTCACTTTTAGACATATATGAATTCAGTGAGGTGAGTAATCATCATAGTGTAAAGGCTTTCAGACTTATTATCTTCCTAATTAGCGTATCCGAGTGGGCTCTGACTCTGACAGATTCAGTGTCAGTATTCATCATCCTCTAAAGGGGCTATTAAATGCTTCTCCAATTCTAATTTTTTCATTGCGACGACGCAGGTGGTTATCAATTATTTAAAGAATCAACATATCACCATGCCATTCAGAAAAAGTAAGTACTCTCATTTAAGAAAATTCAGATATTGGATTTAAAACAAAAAAATAGCTTATTCGGGTTTACAAATAATGATAAATCAAATCACTAACTACCACTACAAAACACCAAATGCTCCAGAAGAAAGCTCGGGTAATAAGAACACTAAATATAATTTACTATTAATATCTTGTTGCTATGTACCACTGAACTTACCATCCATTCTTAAGGTAATCTACAAAGATGTTAGTGGAAAGGAGAAAAACTACAACACACCATCAACTACAAAGCTAATGGTTTCTATGGTTGAAGATAGTAGTATTTATGCATACACTCGTAAACTAAGACTAGCTCAAATTTAAACTGATCAACCATGAATAAACAGAACAAAAATTATGGATTTCCCAAAATCCCCTCAACTAAAATTTATATTTGAAACAGACTGCTATCTTCAACCGTAATTAGAAATTATAAACAGATATAATAAACAATTATATCTCCAGCCAGTTAAACATGAAAATTATGAAGAATATAAGAGTCTACATACCAAGTGGTGCAATTTTTGGTAAAGACCCATTCAGTGCGTCTCTAGAATCTTTCCTTTCAGAACGCTTTTCAGTTTGTCTTTCAGGCAACTTAAGCGGATGGAAATTCACATCATTATTTAACTTCGGTATCTGATTTTCACTGCAGACTGTTTCATCTGCAGACAAAATATTGATATTTTATTAAAATGCATGAACACATTTGCATGAAATGCTTAGTTGTGAATGGAGAACACAATGAAATCATTGAAAGTGTTAATACCATTGACATAGAATTTGGATAATGACTAATTCTCCTTACACCTTCTAGAAGTTGAAGGATATATGAAATCATCTGGAGTTATATGATAAATATAACAACATCAATAAATTGCAGTTTATAAAAGGAAGGAAAGTGCAGTATATTTAATGAAAATTACATAAAAACCATTTTTAGCTTTAAAATAGCTACAAACTAACTTTGCCAGTTATAAACATACATAATAAAAAAGGCATAACAGTGACTGAAATCGTAAATCAAAATGTTGAGTCATTTAAAGGAAACTCATACTGGCAATGTTAGTTGGCAGGTATAGTATCAAATCTCTATCACCATTACATCATTTTAACAGCTAAAGCTAAGAAATCTACCTAAAATTTGAGAACTACGAAACTGACATGCAAATGAGACATGCATTTGTTTGCAAGATTAGGAGCTAGATAAAATAGGCTCAATAAAATAAAACATAGGAAATTTTTAAAATGTCTGCCTCAACCCAAAAGAGTCTATTGTTAACTCTTTTGAAACCAATGCAGAATCTATATCTATCTATCCATACATACCGGGTGTAAATAAACTGCTACCATTAAATGAAACCACATATTCTACTGACCTTACTGAACCACTTTTCCTAAGAGTCATACCCACGGACATAAAAACAAAAAAGCGTGAACCCTAACGCACTGACATACGGGCGAGTTTAGAGGAGTGTCTTCCGAGAAGCGACGCCTGTGAAACGGACAATGCACTCTCTAAACTCGCCCGTATGTCGGTGCGTCAGGGTTCACGCGTTTTTATTTGGAACTTAATTATTTCCTAAACTAAGGGTGTCCGCAGGTATGATTCTTGGGAAAAGTGGTTCAGTAGGGTGGGTAGAATATGTGGTTTCATTTAATGGGAGCAGTCTATTTACACCCAGGATAATAAAGTTGTAATGAAGTCGAAACTGTACATGTAATATTTTTTCAAAAGAGTAATTGCTGTGTACTTAACTAAAAGCTACAGAGCCCAACAAAGAACTTTTTGGGATTTTTGGCATCACCTTAAAACTACTGAATGGATTTTAATGGAATTCTGACTGTTTTATAGCGTTATGTCCCAGATTTGCTATGGGCTTTATTTTTACAAGGTATATCGAGTAATTCTGCTTGCTAATGCTCAAGCATTGTAGCAAAGGCTCTGTTAATAAAAACTTATTGAAAATCTTCAAACTGGATGAATGTAAACATAAGCATCATCAATATTAAATTCATGTGACTGAGACTACAGAATTTGATATGATTATATTTCCGAAACCATCAATAAAACTTAAGGAATGAAGCTGCAAATCTGTAAGATGCAATGCCAGTGCACAACTAAAATAGCAAACAAATACACATACTAATTACAACACTCGGCATTATGCCACCTCCTGATCCAATGTGAGTTTTCTTCGGAGTTGTGGATCCAGCAGGTGGAGCTCCATCCCGTCTCGGAAACTGAACCTTCCGAGTGTCCAGCCATGATTCCCCCACCCACTCGTCTAGTCGTTTGTTAACTAAAAGTAAAGTAATAACATGAAAAAAGATATGGTTTTAGGTGAGGGTTTTTTGAGATGTTTATGACAAATTAGGTGGCGTGTAGTGATATCATGACATAGTCGTATCACCTGAAAAGCACTTTCAAAAACATTTGGGTGTATTTAGGACCTGGCTGCATAAAAGCGCGCGAAGACATACATATTTCAAAAAGTTTATACTATGAGTGAACTTACAATCAACATAATGGACATAGTAGCCTCTCTGGCCACGAAGCTCCTTTATACTGATAATCTCGGCTAGAGGCCAGTCGTTTCCACCTTGCATTCGAACTGGTAAGCGACATCCTTCAACCAAAGCCGCCTGAAAATTAACACGATTATTTATTTCAAAGTCACATGATGAGTTATATATCATTGGAAAGGGAAATTACCGCTGAATCACAAAACGTTGTGAGTTCGTCCTCATTATCGTTCATTTTCAGAAAATAATAAATTAAAATTAAGGAATAAAATGACGCCTCCTGTCAAAACACTTTGCATTGCAAGTGACGTTATGTTTACATTTTTGCAGTACGTCAGTAATAATAAAGGACGACAGGTAATTAAGGCATTAAAGTTATTGCAGTCTAACTGTACAACTTTATACAAATTTTGCTATATTTTGCTAAACATTTTCCTTTATCTATATCTTCTCCTTTTCTTCTTTTCTATCCATATAAAATACATCGTCTGGCTGTTAACTGGCTAAATAAAACCCACTACGGCTGGGTTTTTAAATTCACACTCATTTATAAAAACCTCCTTAAGCACGGCCACGCCTCTCGTCGGTGCCTAACGTAATAAATGCCTAGAGTTTTGAAGACCATCCGTGGCTCTATCGCCAATTCGCGCGCCCGTAACGTCTTTGTCACTTAATTCTTACCTAGGTACATAATTTTAAATCGTAAACACATTTCGTTTTTGTGTGCTTAGGTACGGAATAGATATTTTAATCTAGGATTTAGATAGTTTATTTATATGTACCTACCTACTCAGTTGCTTAACTTATTATTGACAATTTACATTAATACCTACAATTTGAAATTGTCATTCAATTTGTTTTCACGTAACGGGCCATCAAAGAAATTATAAGTCTTACTAAATATTAGTTAACTGATAAATAGGTTATTTATTATAATTATTTATTAATATTATAGTAACTAGTAAAGTAGAAGTTTGAAATGAAATGGGTTATTAGTATCGTACTAAGGCAAAAGCCACACGTTTTAGAATTTTTGTCTGTCTATATGTGTGTATGTATGTTTTAACTCGAGAACACCTATAGATGTGAAGCCGGTTACTAACATTTCCAGCCAAGCGGTTAGAAACCACTTATTTGGCTTATTATAATTTCTAGTGATAACTAGCGGCTAGAAACGGCTGCTTACATCTGTCTCCGGAAAGAGCTCCCCTCGTTTCAGCCACGCATTTGACCATTTTTTGTCTACTATGGTTGCTCGAGGTCGTTACGGTGTCTTCCGTGGAGTGATTTTTCCTTCCATCTCTCTATTTTTTGGGAATTTTGTATCATTGATTCTTTTTGTAGAGTATATTTTTGTTTAAGATTGAGTGGTGTGAGCTTATTGTCTGCGGTCGTTACGAACTTGTGTAATTCTGAATGGTCTGATTTTGCAAAAAAGTATTGTCTTAGTTTTGTTATTTGCCTATTACTTATGTAAATTTTGAATGTCTATGAGTTTTCTTCTGCCTTCCAAGCGTGATAGCGTGAGCCTTTGAGTACATGATTTAGGATGATGTTTTCTAGATTTTGTAAGGCTTAAAACCTAATACGTGACTTAATAATAATTTTGCTTTTAGCATTATGACCAGTTAGAACATTTTCTTGTTGTGAGGAGTTGATGCCTAAATCCTTACATTAACTATCCTTTTCAATTTTTGTAAATCGGTTTTGAACCAATTTATGATTCCAAATGAATATGTTAATATTGGTATGAAATAAATATATATAATTTAGCTATATAAAGCCTTTAGTTTCTTTTAACTTGTATTAATAATGAAAAAAAATATTGATTTTCGAAATATATTTCGGCCCACTATGGGGCCGGCATCAGTCGAATCAATTAATATTGGTATAGCATATCTGTTTATAGCTTTAGTAAGATTTCGGTAATTTAAATGTGTTTTGAGAATCTGAGACAAACAAGTTTTAAATTTTATTGTAAGGTCTATCTTTGTTTCTTTTTGCTCTATTTGTTTTGATGGTTAAATCCTAAATACTTATATGTACTTCCTTTGTCTATTGGTTCAATTTTCTCTCCGGTTGTTAGTGTATAATTGTTTAACTCTACTTTTCCTCTATTTATCGAATTTATGTTACACTTATCTATTCCAAGTTGCATTTTATATCGTTATAAAATACTTCTGTGATATTGACAAGTTCGAACAATTCATCTTTTTTGGTCCCATAAAGTTTAATGTCGTCCATATACATTAGGGCGGTCCTTAATAGGGGTATTGATAAATTTCGACAAGTGCGCCCCCCAGACACGTTCGATAAAAATGTGTGCAAAATCCCAGCGCTGTAGTCCAAGGAGAAGACGTGCCTGTGAGCTCGTTTTGTTTCCCATTTGAATAACATGGGATTTTTAGATTCATAAAATCATATTTTTTTTTGAGTTGTCCCGAAGCATGCAAAAATTTCTTTATCACATAAATTTATTGTTTATGTGTATAACTACTCGCACATTTTTTTTCAAAACATCACATGTATATTTTCTTACATGTACAATTATTATTTTTACGAATTTATGACGTAAATAAGACTGCTAAATAAGACTGGGGGGGTGAGGTAAGGGTAAGGATAACGCCATGTAAAAAAATTTACACGTGGATCTACCAAGTAAGAATATATTTATAAGAATATTATTTTTTTTCAATGCACTTCCAAAAAATAATGGCTAAATTAGTCTGAAAATTCCATGTTATGCAAATGAGAAACAAAACGAGCTTACAGGCACGTCTTTTCCTTGGACTACAGCGCTGGGGTATCGCAAACATTTTTATTTAATTATTTCGAACGTATCTGGGGGGTGCATTTGTCGAAATTCGTCAACACCGCTAATACGGGCCACCCTAATATACATAAGATGGGTAAGTTTTGTCAAACAATCAATTTTGTGTTTGTGTGTTGTTATTGTTATTATTATTATTTCGACCATGTCTTTTTTTCTCGACCGGGGTCGGTTTTTATAGGACTAGGTACGGGCGTATGCCAAGTATCCTGGTTCCGTTGTGTTAGTGTATGTGTGTACTATTGAATTTCCTGTGTGTTTGACGGCACGCTATGTGCAGGGCCGTATTTTAAGGTGTGGAGGCCCCTGGGCAAAGAACGAAGTAAGGTGGGTGGAAAAAATGTGTGTTTTAACATTACTCTTTGAATTAGTATACGGTATATAAACTAGTATACAGTTATAGTTACATTACTTAGAAAAGTAAGATAAAAAAAAAATAGTTCTCATGGACAAAGCCAATACAAATAGAAAAAAAACCAACAGCGTGAGCCCTAACATCTTTGTGCATTTTATACTTACTGTATTTTAATGTATGATTAGTTAAAAATATTTATAGGGCGAGTTATTTATTCGAAAAAACAATAAGTGTACAATATTAAAAACTTGTAGTGGCCCCTCCAGTGTGGGGGCCCGGGCTTCAGCCCCGTTTGCCCTCTCCTAAATCCGGCGCTGGCTATGTGTTGTGTTTATGTGAGGCGTTGTATTATTGTTATTATGTAGGTACACTTTTCAGTCACGGGCCCATAGGGACCCGGTCAATTAAAAGGTATCCATGGGGACGAAGCCAACATTGAAGAGGCCTTAGTACCATTTAATGTAAATGTGAGATGGCCGCATCCATGAAGGCCACTCCCTCAATGTACCATTGGGATGTACTAACGGACAGTCCCCTACAGTTGCCAAACTATTGCCAGGAAGGAAGACTTGGAGTGGGCTATGAGGGTGGGATGCTAAATGGGCCGGATAACAGGGCTATGGAGCGAGATAACGGACATCTGCCTCAAAAATCTCTCACAAATTTAAGTCTGGCACATGGTGACTTACTGATTGATGACTACCCAGAAGGATAGCCGTTGTGGGCCCCCTATCTAGCCACCATGAGGTGGCTAGGGGGCAACACTATCTAAGCAGCTAAGGTTGTCGAGAGGTTAGTCTGCGGGGCGCAAGATCCTTATATAGTCAAGTGCCCCCGGCGCGGCGGCGTTATGACATTTTACACTTCCAACCTGGAGCATAGGTTCCACTCTCGCGACTCCACTCTGGCCGGCTGGTTAAGGCAAGCGCAGAGTCGGGGAGGTGTGTCGCTGTGTGTATGTGTGTGTAAGTGCACGAGTGGGTGTTTCTCCTGGAGGTAGGGTCCAAGGTGTCACCACTCACCATCGATCGGCTCGCCACAAGCCGCCCTGCGGTGACTGCTTGCACTGTACGTACCAGAGGGCGAAGGTGTCGTCACACCCCGACGCCATCTGGACACACCAGTGGGCGGTGGGGTCGTCTTATTATTATGGAGTTGATGCTCGTGATTGTTGGCACTTGGTGGAACTTTTGAAACATTTTTTGTTATTTTGTTACAATATATGTATATATATTGTACGTAAACAACCAAACAAACCTTTGATAATGCTTTAACAGCGAAACCGGTAAGGGAAATTAATATAAATAAGTGGACAAGTACAAGTGTTTATCAAACAAAAAATCTTATTATTATTATTAACCTTGTCATCGTTGTAATGTAAAGTACGTTACATATGAAAACATATGAAACCGCTTCAAAAAATATTAACACACTGAGCTACAACTCATACAGAAAGAACATAAAACCGGGTACCAAAATCCCACATAAAAATTTCCGGGCTATAGCTACAACAACCGAACCATATTCCCAAAATACGAGTCAAAACAAAAATCTTCCCATATCTAAAAACTATTTCCCAAATTCCAGAGTCTCAAAGGGAAAATTATACATATCCGCGCCCTTTTAAAACGATGCGCAACCAAAACGCTCAGTTCAAAGATAACCGCACCTGCAAAACGAATGCGCACTTTTTCCAAAACAACGCGCTTTCAAGCTAATGCGCCTATTTCAAGGGTAATCGCCCTTTCTCAAACAATGCGCGACCGAAATTTGGGCGCATATTTCAAATATAAAAGCGCCTTCATAACAAAAGCGGCCTTTTTAAAAAAAAAACGAACGCGCCTCTCAAATTCTATGCGAATAGTACCTACTAATATAGTCATTCTAAAACCTATGTTTTTAGCCTTAAATATAAACGAAGCGTACGTAAACAAACTAAATAAACCGGAGTTGACATTGTGACCAAACAATGATGTGTTAAATTGCCAATTTTGTTTTTTTGGTGGAAAACTCGAATAGAACACGTTTTTCGGAGCATCGAAAGGTACAGTGAATGACCTCTGGTGAACAAATTTTTATTAGCTGCCACTCCTCTAGTTCCATACTGCTTCGGTAATTTAATTCCTTTTCTCTTTTCGCGCGCTTATTAGATAGATGGATGATGAAAAACCACAACAAACTCCCATAGTCCATACCTCGGGCATTCATTGTGGCCTGACCTGAAGTGAATCCATTTTTCCCAACGATTTTTAACATATTTGTTCAACATCGTCATTGTGAGCGTGCATGACTTGCTTGCGGTGCGTGACTGGGTATGGTTATGACTTTCAACACATTATTCACGCTCACTATCGTAGTAATGATGTCTGTGGGTCTGCTAGTATTTGTAAGGCTTTGCTTGTTTTGCTCGGCCGGATTTAGACGTCTGGAGGCCTCGGGGCAGCAAAGGAGTGGAGGCCCCCTGGCCCCAAATTATTTTCCAAATAAAATATAAATTTTTTCCAGTCGAGTTTTTCAATAAATAATTTATTGTGAAACCAAGTAGATTATTTTAGTATTTAACAATTTGTTAAAAACAAACATATATCAATATAATCAGCCCAGCAGTCGCCCCGGTTGGCCTCCCTTAAATTCGGCCCTGTCGTGACCTAATCGTGGGTGTTTAATGTGGAAAACTGTAGTTTATTGTGGACTCATAACCACACTCTGTGAACTGTACAAGCACAGAGTACTTTAAAATACTGAGAACAGCAAAAAATATCTTTGGAGAATAGAGTCATCACATCAGTCTGTAAAACGTAGAAAGCTGTAAAACTACACAACGCCATCTGTCATGAAACCTAGTAGTTATTATATCACAGTTGGCTTAGCGATATATACTTATACCTGTAATCGTTATGTGTAGTCAGGTGATTATTCCGTAACTATTACAGATATCAAAAAAAATTAAATTGATATCGAAAGTACGTTACCTAATCAGTAAAATTACATCAATAACTTTTTGAAAATCAAACAAAAAGCATTCAAAATTTCGAAATTTAACACTCCTATACATTTAGTAAGGTTTTAGTTTCCTTATTTTAAATAGCTATTTTAGCTTAATACTGATAATAAAGGAAACTGTTTATTAACCAAACAAAGTACTAAAACTATCTTGAATAATATTTATTTCTTAGGAAGTGCAAAATTTTGTATTCAAAGCAGATGTTCGAAGTGACGTCCTTGTTTATCTCATACTAAATTAAATGTATGGGAGTGTTAAGAGTAAAAATTTTGAATACTTCTCGTTTGTTTTTCAAAAAGTTATTGATGTCATTTTACTGATTAGGTAACGTACTTTCGATATCAGTTGAACATTTTTTGATATCTGTAATAGTTACGGAATCATCGGCTGGTCACACTTAACGATTACACCTGGTATAGCTAGCTATTCCCCCTGTAAGAATTTTGAAATACTTTTTAGGCTGCGTTTATCTACTTACATTTTTGCTTTACGCTCTATAATATTGCTTTCTTAGTAATTTGTAGATAAACACAGCTTCATGTTCTTTTAAATATTCATGCGCTATCTTTTTTATGGTATCATTAGTACTTAATTCCATTCTAGTACCATTTAGAAGTTTATTTACATAGCGACACCAGTTGAAAATAAAAAACCTACATGTATGTAAAGCATTGAAGTCTCATAAACAACAAGACTCACAATCTCGCTCAAAAAGTTTCCGCGATGCATTTTGTCACCGCTATGGCGTGACAAATTCGAATGACGATTGCGCACAACTGACATTGCATCAGATAATAAATTAACGATCTATAGAAAATTATAATGGTAGGCGCGCCATCTAGTGAAATATCACGTAAATAAATATGTAAGCTGATTTCTCATACAAAAGCATTGTTAAGACCCGTTTACTAGGTTATAAAATCTGATTTGTGACATACATAACCTCGTACCTCGAAACTTGATTCGAGTTTTGTGAACTAAATAAAATAAAATCTGATTTTGTGAATTTATTTGATTTGCTGTTTTATATTGAACAGGATCTCATAAAACTAAATCTTTTTAACCTAAATTAACATTCAGCAAAATGTCGATCCCTCAAGAAATGAGCGAAGCAGATCAAATCAAAACCGTAAGTTCATTATATTTTAAAATTTTGTATGAACTCGATTTTAATTTTCAGTCAGTCCGACTTTTCTGATGGTAGATTATAAATACTTACCGATAAGTAATAAAACGTATACCACATTAGGAATCTACCAAATCAATTAATACTTTTGTGTATGTACTTGTGTAGGTTATAATAAAATTTGGGGTCAGTTTTTATGCGGGCTCAATCTCCTGCGCCGAAGAAACATTGTGCCTCCTTGCCAATTCCTGCGTCTACTGGCTCGCTTCTGCACTGCAGGATTTCTGACTTTTTAAAAGTATTTTCCTCCTCATCTAAACCTCTACCGAGTAGTTATGAACACCTATTCAGATTCAGAGCAACGTCAAAATGATAGGTGATCCATATTCAAACAGTGCCAATCATTTCCTAAGGCGGGCAGCCTTTAACCCGATTCTTCAGCACTGTCCTGCAATAGCAGTTGCTATCCCGCATTGTAATAATTGTCAAAGTAGCCCCGCCAAACTTTTAATACATGCCCCACACTTCTGTCAAAAAAGTAAATAACCCATACACCATTTTAAAATAATAATATTGCAATGACTTGGTCTTGACTAGTCACCAACATCTCGAAGCATGTGTGCTGTATCTGTAAATTTAATTGGCTTCTTTTTTTACCTTTCATGAAAAGGATGTTGCCCACATATTGGGAAAGTGAAAACATGCATGTGAGGTGTTAAATCAGTCTCTTCAAAAACCCCTAGTACAACTCCTCAAAATGTTTTGTTGGATTCTTCTCCCCTCATGCATCCTATTCCTTATTTTAGCATACCAACACACTATCAGCTCAGTCATTCACTCTCAATCCACAAGAATATTCCTCATGGCTTTTCCGAAAATTGGCCACCATATCATTTGCCTGTCCTTGGCTTGCACTGCACTACATGTAGGTAGAGTTTTATGTTCAATGCAGAGCAGCACAAATCATTTTCAATGCACTGCTCGACAGGTACAGTGGCATTCATAACATGTCTGCACTGCTGCTTCATCTCAGTGCATAACTACTGCAAGTCTGATGTGAAAATTTCTGTTTTGTTTCAGTTTAAAGATTTCCTGGTTCAATACAACAAGTTATCAGAACTTTGCTTCAATGATTGTGTTCATGATTTTACCTCAAGGACCCTCAGATCTACAGAGGTTTGTTATGTTTTATTGTTTACAGCCTAGATATGTTGGGTTTATATTTTGAGTACAACTAGATAGTTGAGTATACATAATGTTAGGTAAAAAGACTGCTGGGCGAGATTGGGAGGAGGTGGGTAACAGGCGCCCCAAAAAGAGACCGCCTGAGCTTCGCCAGCAGCCTTTTTACCTGACGCGAAGACCAAACGAGAGGAATAATCTTAAAAACCCTTTGATGGGGTTTCCCTTTTGATAGGCTGTCCCAAAAACTCTGGTAACACATAAGATTGTGCACCTAATTACAAGAGTTATGCTTTCAAATTAATAAAAACCAGGAATTGAAGGGATATGCACTAAAAATCTTCCAAGGGCTTACCCAATATTTTATTGGTTTCTGCTTTATTTATTTATTTACCCCCATTCTGTAAGGATTTTTTTATTGGGTTGTAAACAATGGAATTACAATTGATTGGGAAACCCTTTGAAAGACTTTCCCATTAAAAGAGTAATCCAAACGTAATTTCAGCCTTTTAAAAAACCCATTGAAAACCCCACAAAAGGTAAGTGGTACCAGTCCCTGGCTATATCACTAAGTAGGTTAAGTGCCTATCATTAAACCACTAAAGAGTGCCCTTCTTTTGGCTTTACCGTAATGGCTATTTAAGTTGACAAAATGTAGAGCATTGTTTGCTCATCAAATCACTTACTGAAAGTTATATACAGTTCATGTCCAACTTAAATGTATTCAAGTGAAGTTAGCTCTGGCGAGATAGATAGGGTGAGACAGATAGGGTGAGACAGATAAAAGAGATTGATGAACCACTTTGCTTTAACACTTTAACAGCAAATCATGTCCTTAGGCATCCATAATTTTTTCCAACACACTAATTATGACCTGAGGATGTGATGGACTTTTTTTTTATCATTGAAAACCATGACCTTAATTAGTCCATTCATCCATCAGCTTGTTTCATCCACTGCTGGACATAGGCCTTTCCAGGATTTCGCCACTCTTGGCGGTCCTCCTGGAAGAAATGCCCATACTCACACACGCTGGGCAGGCAGTTTGGTGAGCGTGGTACCAAAACCCTTGCACCACTGATGATGCTGCCCGTCACTAGTCTGTTTTATATAAGCCCTGG
Organism: Ypsolopha scabrella; assembly: GCA_910592155.1. Lineage (NCBI taxonomy): Eukaryota > Metazoa > Arthropoda > Insecta > Lepidoptera > Ypsolophidae > Ypsolopha > Ypsolopha scabrella. The sequence continues at coordinate 15,588,768 of OU342976.1, read as the reverse complement.
CAATTGGAGATGGATATACCACCATCCATCGGTCCCAGGCAATGGTGGGTCGCCTGGTTTTGCTTGAGAGCTGTTCTCTTACTCTCCCCCAAATAACTTTGGGAAGATTTGCAAGTAAGATGGTGGTACCTCCACAGTCCAGCCCGGCATCAGCTCTACCACCTCAATTAGTGTTTCTCTTTAATTGATGATGTAGCTGAGTGATTTGGTATTGCTTGCTCTGTTGGCTGAGTGTAAAATAGACGAGCATATGAGTTAGCATCTCTTCTTTCTTTCCCACAAAAAGTAGATTAAAAAGTATCTAAGAATTAAACCTAAACAAAAATAATTTTATTATAATATGATACAAAAAGAATTATTTCTGTAATTATTTTCTATAAATGTTTCAACTGTGCTGAAAATGCCAAAATATAAGTTTTCTTGAAATACCTACTTCTGAATACTAATACTGAAAGAAAATACTTGGTACCCCTTTCGCTTTGCATATTAATATGTTGTATATTTCGCGACAGGCGGGGGTGCAGGCCGTTTCATACTGACATGTACATATGTACTCGCCCGCACTCCCTCCCGCCATGTCGCGTAATAGTTTTGTACATTCCTAGACAAGGATCTGGATTATAGACACAACTGTTACCTATATTTTAATGAAGAAATGTGAGAAGTTAACTAATGCAGCCCCATTATTTAGCCTTGCTAACACATGCGGAATATTTCGACAATTCTTACCTCAAATAGATTTTATTATTGGTCATACAATATGATAAGAGGAACGGTTTCATTAGTGAGATATTATTGCAATGTAACCAAAATATTACTGGAAAAATATAAGAAACAAAGAGCTCAGATTTCTTTCCTAAAAAACCATGTTAAAGAATATGCATGTAATTTTTTTTATGCACTAATCGTTAATATATGATCAAATTAGGGCTATGAATAAGAATTTACAACTAAATTATCCATATTTCATAGTTATAAAATCAAAATAAGTTTCATAATAATCTTCTACAATTCAAACGGCTGCCATTTTAGCGCGCATCAAGTGACGTCACATGATACTGCTCTTGCTTGCGGTGTATGGCGAGTGGCCGGTCTTTCATCAAAATGTATTTTTTAAATGGAAATAATTACACAACTATAAAATAAAATAGTTTCCCATGGTCATCATTATATGCTACTAAGTAAACAGAATACAAAAAACGCAATAATATATTACTTATTTAAACGACATGCATATACTCTCAAATCCAATTTAAGTAATTTTATAAATAAATATTTGAGAACCTATGCACACTTTTAAATTGCTATTTAATTTTTTTTTTTTTTTCAGGACAAATGTACCCTAAACTGTATGGAAAAGTATCTGAGAACCAATCAGAGAGTCTCTCAACGATTCCACGAGTTCCAAATGCTGGCCAATGAGAATATGCTAGCGTTAGCACAAAAATCAGGGAATCCAAGCTAATAATATAGTCATTAGTCTTGAATTTACTGCCCAAAACAAAATGAGGCCTACCCAATTTTTTTTTCTTGTGTGTCATCTCAATTTAAGGTGGTAACAGAGGATCTTGGTGCAAAATGAACATCATAACATTGTTTTGCTTACTTTTGAATAAAAAGTATGCAATAAATACATTTTATGTTTATTCGCGAAAACTGCTTAATTATTATTATGTTTTAACAAGAAAATTTGATTGAATTACACATGTAAACATGCTTTATAAAGTTTGTTAATGTAATGCAATCAAAACTATGCATGAGATGACATATTTTTTTTGTAAAAACACAATTATTATAGAGCAAATTTACACATAAATATATATACACATAAAACGCATCTATTGCGTACATTTTATTTTGCATTGCATTTTGCACCGAGATCAGAAGGTGCATTCCGCAGCAAAGCTGAGTTTGGTGCGATTTATATGTCAATATAGCGTATTTATCGGCTTCAGTGGATGTTGAACCTGACAGTCTTGTGTTGAAATGGTTCCTACAGTGTAGGATATCGTATGTATTTGTTGTTTAAACATTAAAGTGTTTCTGATACTGAAATGTAAAAGTTTATGTTATGTAAGAAGATGTTTAGTGGGCCTTATTTTACTTTGGGCACAAAACCAGATTGTATTTAATTTATGTTGTTATTAGTTTAGTGCAAGGGCGTACGCAAAAGGGCAGGGGGTAGCTGCCCCTCCGTGACTGAAGGATAATGGAGTTGAGTCCTAACAGTAACTGAACAAGTAAAAATACCTATAATGCTGAAAATGCTATGCGAGTTTCTCGTATGTGAACCTTTAATTTAATTTGTCTCCCCCTCCCCGCTCCCCAGAGCGAAATTCTGCGTACGCCCTGGGCATAGTTAAAAATGTTGGCAATAAAATAGTTGGAACTCAATGGACACGCTTAATGTTTTAATGAAGACTGGCTGTGGTGATAGGTCAAAAGGCTATGTAGATTTAATTTTTGTCACTCTCACTCCAAGGGAAAAATCGCGCAGTGCGAGAAAGGCGAATTCAGCGCAAAAAAGTTAGCAATTTAATAAAAAGCTAAAATACCTACTAAAATTTCCAAAATCAAAAATCTATCTATTGTTAAAACAAATAAAATATGTTTGAGTTCTCTACATGATTCCTATTCGTCAAACGAGGGGGAAAAGTGTGTTTGAAGACCTAATTTCCGTAATTATATCGAGGACAATTTAACCAAACGTGTTTTCCAATGAAAGGGTGGCCCGTGGCTTATTACAAAAATATGAAAATTATAGTCACCCTAATAATCAGACAAATGTATGCCAAAGTACCTATATAAGCATCTCTATGTCGCTAAAATTTATATGAAGGACCTCTGTAGGCTCATCTGCTTGTAATGTCCAACTTTTACCAAATAGATATAAAAAAGTACTTTTGGCCGCTTCTGAGGCCGTGTGGTAAAGCACTCCTGCTATCCCAGAGGTCGTGGGTTCATTCCCCGCGGTGCACATCTGCGTGCTTCAGGTCTTCGTGTCATCACGTTTGGGACGTGATGTTCGTCAGTGAAAAGCGGGTGGACTGTAACTTGCATTTCACAGTTCACACTTTGGAAGACCCCTGACGGGGATTATGTGGTCACGATATGTTTTTTTTAAACTACATAATATAATGGTGTCGATTCGGTGTAACACGACTTAACTTATTTGACAGGACTAAACTTAATTTAAGCATTGTCTTTTTCTTTCTGTATCGAAAAGACAAGGACAGGACTAAACTTAATTTAAGCATTGTCTTTTTCTTTCTGTATCGAAAAGACAAGGACAGGACGCTTAAAATAAGGTTAGTCTTGTCAAATAAGTTAAGTCGTGTTGCACCGAATCGACACCAATGGCAACGATTCGGTGAACACGACTTAACTTATTTGACAGGACTAAATTTAAGCATTGTCTTTTTCTTTCTGCAACGAAAAGAGAAGGACAGGACGCTTAAAATAAGGTTAGTCTTGTCAAATAAGTTAAGTCGTGTTGCACCGAATCGACACCAATGGCATCGATTCGGTGTAACACGACTTAATTGACAGGACATACCGTATTTTAACCGCCCTGTCCTTGTCGTTTCGATACAGAAAGAAAAAGACAGAATGCTTAAATTAAGTTTAGTTGTGTCAAATAAGTCGTGTTACACCGATTCGACACCAAATTTGTTTTGAAAAACGGGACAAGTGCGAGTCGGATTCGCCCACCGAGGGTTCCGTACAAATTTGTTGGTACAAACTATAAATATTTTATGAAATTTATTTTATTAATTTTGTTATAATTTAATTACAAATATTTAGTTTTCAGATCTTTCCCTGTACTTGTTCTATTGTATCATTTGCCAAATTTCATAGTTCTAGGTCAACGGGAAATACCCTATAAATTTTGATTCCCTTGAGAGTGTCGAAACATACGTTTTTTGCGGCATAAACTGCCATATCTTTTTTTACGTTAACTTAGAAGTTTGATTTTTTTCACAGCTTCAAGGGACTGTAGACCTGAGTACTTATATGGTTTTAATTTCAACTCGATACCTCCTCGCGTTCCCGAGATAAAGGGTCTTGACAGACAGACGGATAGCCAGACGGACAACAAAGTGATCCTATAAGGGTTCCGTTTTTTCCTTTTGAGGTACGAAACCCTAAAAACGCTTTAATAAACATTTACTTATAGGACGTCAAAATATGACGTCATGGAATGCATGATAAAGAGCGACTTCGTTTAACTTTATCTCGCTGCGCACAGCAAGTGCACAAGTGGAGACGCGAGATTGGCTTAGTAGCGCTTAATACGAGTAAGAGCATGCTTCGGCCGCTGGAATTCTTAACTCTCCACCTACGGTGCTAGCGGTACGCCCAAAATGGCTGCAAATGGTGTTAAGGCGACGCCACGAAATTTTGGCGACATGGATCTCCATTTTTCTCAGCATTATAAAAACATGTAATTTCCAATTTATATACTAGATTAAGCATTTCATTGACATCATTTTGCCCGAAGATTTTGTTGATTGATTAATTTTCATAGCAGAGAAAAAAAAATTTAGAAAACCTCTTTTAAAACAGATTAACTATTTTACTGCCAAACGGGAGCGAATGAAGCCTCTAAGTTTTTTATTTAAATTTGTCTACAAATACACTTCAATATGGCCGATTGGATTTATTAAATTACTTATAGTTGTCATTATAAATCAAAAATACTGTTTTGCCGCATACGACCTTACGGCATAAGCTAGTTCGTGAGCGCATATTTGTATGGAGTAAGTCCCCCTCACTCCACTCCCCTAAGGCGCCGATTTGAAAGTTTATCAATGCTTCGCCTTAAAGGCATGAAAATCGGAGCGATAAATCTTTAGACCATATGAAACAATTTGACCCGTAGCACGAAAAAAAAGGGAGAGGTGTTATGACGTCATCTTTTTTTGTATGGTAAAATATGTTTGTTCCTAAACCTATCGTATGTGGTATCAAATGAAAGGGCTTTCTGAGCGCATTCTAAATATAAATCACATCATTACATTTCATTCACTTGTTTTAAATAAAAATAAAAATCATTTTCCAAACATACCAAGTTTGGGCTCCTCCAGATGTTGAGAAACCGTGTCACCTGTGTTTTTTGTACTCCATCCTCCCCTTTTAGTTTTTTTTTTAGGAGGAGTGGATGAAGAGTCACTGCCGCTACTCATTGTGTTCAATTATTTACCATTAAATATATAGAATAAAAGTCGAAACGCACTTTAACTTAAAAAACGTCAACCAGTAATGCGTAAATTATTTGATACCACACACGATAGGTTTTGGAACAAAACATTTTTTTCCTCATGCAAAAAAAAGATGACGCCATAATAACACCCCTACTTTTTTTGTGCTACGGGTCAAGTTTATTCATATGGCCTAAAGATCTATCATTCCGATTTTCATTACTTTAACACCATTTGCAGCTATTTACTGAATTTAGGTTTATACTGCTAGCCAAAACAGACTAAAAGACACTGAAGCTTCGTGAAAATGGTTTCTTTTCTTTTTAACAAAAAGCCTCGGAATTGGGTAATAATTATAACTATTTTATTATCAAAGGAGAAAGCAAAGTAGATGCATTGTTGAGTAACAGGCGATACATTTAGTATTTACCACAACTTTTACAACAAACTCCTGTTTGGACCTATCTCTTTGCGCTTTAGTTAACTCCCAAGCTACCATCTTTTCCCTCCCTTCTTGAGTTATGTCTTTTTAGGACACTGCTTCGGGCATTTCGGTTCTGGTGGCGTGAAGTCCAAAATAAACGACGTTTGTGAGCATGCGTAATCGAATTGGTAATCATTGAATTTTGCTTCTACGCTAAACTTTGCGCCCTTGTCTTTAACGCCATCTGGAGTATTCAGTACGTATTTCAGAGGATATGGGCCAGATGGAGCGTTGCTGATGTTTGAGGGTTTAGTGCAAATGCTGTATTGTCCTCCGCGTCGTATTATCCTGATGAGAGGTTGTTCGGCAGAAGGTGGCGTGCCTGGATCGGGCCCGACGGGGCAATATGGCGTGGCACAAGTGGATGATCGTGGACAGGAGGGGGTTGCGTGGGCGTTGAGTCTTTCACAGCTTCTTTTGCACTGCTGTCGCTGTATCCGCCGAAGGACTGCACAGGATATGTGTCCGGGACGCCAGCCGCATCGGAGCTACAAATGGAATAAAGTTGCTTAAAGCATAAGGTTGTACATGAATTTTTCAACGGTTAATGCCACTCAAAGCGGAAAAGCGCGCAGTGCGAGAGGAACAGATTCAGGGCAAAAGAGAAAAAGGTAGTATTTTATTTAAAAACCACTTATGTATAAAATTAACTAAAATAGCTCGCAAAATTTCCGTCAACCAAAGTTAAGATTTGTTTATAACTCCCATAATAAAATAAAATAAAATAAATAAATAATCATGATTCATATTTGTCAAAGGAGAAAAGTGTTTTTAGAACCCTCATTTCAATCATTCTTTCTATCGAGTGAACATTTTTTTATCGCGTTTCTGTTCAGCAGGAATCTAGTAAAAGGTTAGAAAAATGTTATAGTAGACTAAAAATAATATGTCAAACTCTTATAGCTTCTTCTTGAAAGTAGTTAAAGGACTGCAGGCCGCTTGCCGCTTTCAGGGTTCCGTACCTGAAGGGTGCCAAATGGGACCCTATTACTATGCCCCCGCTGTCTATCTGTCTGCCTGTCCGTCTGTCACAGGGGTCTCTAAAGCCTCAACCGTAATAGGTAGAAAGTTCAAGTTCAAGTTTTTAACAGAATATGTGTTACTATGGCCTCTACTTAAAGACACAATAAAACTAAAAAAAAATTAACAGGATCGAAATGTTACCTCGAAAAAGTTGCATTATTTAAACGTTATTGATTTTGGCTCTTACTTATGGGTGCTAACGCAAAACAAAATCTCGCACTCCAGTGTTAGGTATTTTTCGGTCTCGTGACGCGCTCACATAGGTGATGTGATTTGCAGCGATATGTTACGACTTAACACAAATGTGTTGGTATTTAGCATACCAAAGCATTTTCCTTATAGTCCAGGAAGTACCGTTGCAAATACAAAAGTCATAGTAAGCCGGCTGATGTTGACATCGATCGTAGATCTCACATCACTAATAGGTATGTGAATCGACCGTCAGCTGCTCAAGTAGCGGTGGGTGTGGGTGTGGGAGGCAGAGGAAGTGGTAAAAAAAATGAAGTGATAGTACGCCGCCGGCTGAAATTTTTCTCACAGATAAGTAGTTGACATCATGCTGAGCTGAAAAAAAATCGTCAGCTGCATCGTGGAGGGGGAATGATGCGTCAGCTGCTCGTATGAACTTGTAAAAAAAACCGGCCAAGTGCAAGTCGGACTCGCGCACGAAGGGTTCCGTACCATTATCTATAAAAATGGCAAAAAAATCATGTATGTTGTATGGGAGCCCCCTTTAGATATTAATTTTATTTAAATTTATTTTTTTATTTTTAAAGTTAATATAATAACTTAATATTCTGTGAATATTTCAAGCGTCTACCTGTTGCCGTTATCAATATCGAGCAAGAAAATCACCTTTGTTGTATGGGAGCCCCCTTTAATATTTATTTTATTCTATCTTTTAGTATTTGTTGTTATAGCGGCAACAAAAATACATCATTTGTGAAAATTTCAACTGTCTAACTATCACGGTTCATGGGATACAGCCTGGTGACAGACGGACGGACGGACAGCGGAGTCTTAGTAATGGGGTCCCGTTGGTTACCCTTTGGGTACGAAAACACGTATAATAAAGTTATCGTACTTACGCCGCATACAATTTTACTAAGTGATTATTTAAATAATGAAAAGTACGAAAACGGCGGCGTCTGGGCTGCGTTCGCGAGTTTGCATGATTGAACAGCCTTATAGACGGTATAAGAGACAACTTTTAAATTTAGTCAGGTTGTAAGACATACTCTATAAAAAGTAAAACAAAAAATAATAAAAAGTAGGGTTCCATACGCAGACGGTCCAAATTTTTTGTCGGCGCTACATTTAAGCGTCTTTTTTTGTAGTCTTGACGATGCATGTATGTACCTGTATATTATTGTTATTCACCATAAATGTTTTTAGGATTCCGCGCTCGTATTGTGGCATGGTACGGAACCCTTTGTGCGCGAGTCCGACACGCACTTCGGCAAATTATTGTCATCTCAATTAAAACGATTGATGCTGTATGTTGCATTTCTTGATGGAACATTTTCTCAATAATAGAAAAATATTGAAACTACTTTTATCTACGTTGTTCAATTTTTTTTGGTCATCGAACATGTAATTTTATAATTAACGTACCTACATAATTGTATAGATTTCCAAATTGTTTTCGCCTGAAGATGTCGATAAGTAGATGAAACCAGTAGCGTGATCGTTATTAGTGGAACAACGTACAAGTAATATCAATATTTTTCTATTATTGGATTAAAACGACCCATTGTGGTGGGTTACGTTACGTCACAACCGAATGTAAACTAAGATACCGTCTCAATTATTAGTACTTGAGTCTGGAACGGGGTATTCAAATTCAATTTTTTTATTTGGGACTACAACAGCTTATGATTAAGTGAATCATATATTAATAAATAAAAGATACAGTAAATGAAGCCAATAAAAGTTATCCACCAGTCATACGATTAATACATTCCTAGTACAAAATAGTTAGATTAAGGTATACGATTATTATTTTAAAAATTATATATAGCTATTTTTATTTTGTATACAATAGTTTTATTATAAATTATTATTGAGATTTTACAAATTAAAGAGAAATACTAAATTATTAAATGATATTACAGTAGTTTTTCAGAAACTAAATAAGTGTATGTTGAACTTGTGTGTGTGTGGTGTAAGGGTGTGTGTGAGTGTGTAAAAGGGAGGGGGGAAGAATTTGGAAGGAATTAAAGGTATATAAAGTAGTATATTTAAATCGGCTTTAGAATTGAATTTTCGACTTTATGCTTAAATGATAGTTTAGATCCAACGAAGATGTCGATATTATTAAATTTAGTGTTGTAAGTGTCAGGCAGCCGAGCAAGGATAGAGTTCCTACCGTAGTTAGTAGAGTGACAGGTAACATGGAAAGTCTTAGATGCCGCGTGTCTCACACGTCGCTTAGGTGTCCAAAAACCAATACCGGAAAGTAATTCTGAACAGTCAAGTCGACCACGCACTATATCAAGGAAGAGGCTCATGTCGGATACTATACGTCTCTTTTCTAATGTAAGTAAACCATGTGCATGACAGCCATCGGAGTAGGAATAATAAAATTTTCTTTCTTTGAAGTAAGGCGTTTAATATTTTTTTTTGCATGCGTTCAATTTTTATGTTTTTTATAAGTATTATAAATAGGATACCAAATACTGGAAGCATACTCAAGTATGCTGCGGATGTATGCAAAGTAAACAATTTTGAGACTTGATGGATTTTTAAATACTTTGCAGACACGCGCAACAAAACCCAAACTTCTATATGCTTTTTGCACCATGGCTACTACATGTTGGGACCAGTGGCGGTTGGTGGGTCTTAACACTGGAGGTTCACTCCCTGTCTCAGTTACTGACAGGGATTGCAACATACTCTCTCCGTGACTGTTTATAGCTAGGTACCTGAGTGAACTTACCATTTATTGTACAAGTTTACATTGGAAATCTGCGTTTTATTGTCTGCACTTTTTAAAGTTATCATTTTTAAATAACTCACATTATATACACAAACAAAGCGTCTTCACTTCACACATTATCACCTATTTTTTATACACCTAAAAAACGCTTAATTTTATGTTTTCCAAGGACACTCCTGTACTTACTGGATGACTGGAAGAGGGTGACCTTTATTTTTAATACCGAAACGTTGTTCAAATGTCTCACTGCTATTTTTAATAAATTGAACACTAAATGCCATATTTATTAGTACCGAGAAGCTCCTTGCGTACAAAGCGCTCACTCGAACAGTTTTTTATTTCGCCATAGTAATGATTTCGCGCACTAATATGTCACCGAACAATGCAGTTCAGTTCAAATATGACGCAACACTAACAAAGTAATTAAAACAAACAACGATCACCTCCCGCTCTTTGATCTCCGACCCAGTTCGTCTAAGTTCGGCTACACCGTGCCAAGAGCACCGCACCGAATTCAGTACAATATTCATACAAAATGCCCCGTCTCACGCTTACGGACCTCAGTACCTCTCTTTCTTTTCTACATACAGATTTTGTATGGGACATTTTTTCTTGTGAGCGCAAGTCCCGAGCGCACGCTCTACCTACTCGGGCCGGACAACTTACAAATTATGGGTTTGTTTACACAGTTATGTTTATGTTATTGTTCTTTGTGATATGATAAGCGTAGTATCCACTTACTACTTTTGTAACATTGCTGAGGTCCTGGTTTAAGATTTTAATAATATACATACATATTTTAATAAGTAAAAATGTATTCACATAAATTTATGTGGGAGTTCACCGCTCTAACGCTCCTTATATTATTAGTATTTTTGAGATTTTTGGGATATTTCCCCTGAAATCATAGGAAGACCCAAAACCATTCTCGAGTTTTTTCAAGACATGAATTTTGTCTCGCGTTAGCTTAGTGTTCGGTTAGTTCCGTACGAGCTCGGGAAATGAACGTTCGGGCCAACCAATAACAGTCAGTCAGTGCTCTATAATCCGAAGTTGAATGTAGAATGAAATAGCAAGCATAGGGAGGGACCCCGTGCGTGACTGACTTCAAGCCGCCGCGCCGGCTACAGGCCTCTTAAGTACCGCTTGTGAACACTTTTATGATAGGGTCTTGTCGGTAATTAATTATTATTTGCGTTTAAATTAGCGAAAATTATTGTGAAAGATGTGACAAAAAGTGTGACAGTAGAGTTTTTCATACAAAATGAAGGTGTCTCCCATCACTTCTCGTTCTCGCCGCATTTGTATTGTTCTGGTAGAAAAAAATCGTATATCACCGAAGTTAGCAAAAATTTAATTAAAAAGCTTAGGTTTCAAATTTACTTAAACACAAGATATAAATAATTAAAAAGAGAAATTACGAAAAGAAAAAAAATACTTTAACCATGTCTCCAATGGTGGTGTTTTTTTTTGCTATCCTCTGTCACATATCAGTAGACAAACAGTGTTATGCGCACAATGGTTTTTCTTGACCGTGGCATTGCCCAGTGAGACCCCCTTCCTCTTCCCATCGTGCTTCGCGTCCCTGTGCCCAAGCAAACTGAGTCAGTCCTCCGACTTTTTGAGGGTTCCGTAGTTTTGAATGTCGCAACATTTGCTCCGAAATTGTCGGTAAAAAAAGAGAACGACCCACCTACCTGATGCGGTGGTGACGTTTTAGCTGTGTAGACCCATCCCAAATGCTTCGGTATTTTGCCTGGCTTCACGTCTTCGCAATCTAGGCAGAAGTGCTTGGGCAGATTGCATCGCCCCAAGCAACTTGCTAGGCCTTGCGGAGCTGACAAAGGAAGTAGGTATGAAGGTTTAAACTAAACAAATACCAAGGTGGAAGGATGTGCAAATAAAAAAAGGCATGTGTAGGTATTTATGGGGGAAGGGATTCGCCGGGGCGTTATCGTCCCCTCCCCAAAATTATTAATTTATGCAGCTAAATTCATACTGAAGATTCGTTAAGTGCTCAGTATCAAGGTTCGATGACTCTTTTTGTGAAATTGGTAATATTTTATTCGTGTTCCTTACAAGCCCAGCTGCCTCGACATTTTATTTTGCGAAATTAGCAAAATAATGTTATCGATCAAATTCAAATTCAAATTGTTTATTTGTAAAATAGATACATAAAGTATACGTTTTACATGTGAAATCTAATCTGTATAAAAATAATATTTTATGATTAACAAATATGATACGGGAAAAATATAAAAAAACTATATTTAAGTTGGGCTATAAAAGTTAAGTGCATAAAATAAAGACTTATTGGAATACGAATATTATTATAACTACACAATGCAATTAATATACCTATATAAGTTGATAAATAAACTGAATAGACCCTAAATAAATATAATGCCTAGCCAAATATATACTAACATAAGTAAGAAATTAAAATATTTTATATACATACCTACATAATTCAATGAATAAATAAGTTAATAGATAAATAAACTATAAATAGAAAAATCCGCCCATTCGATTAATCTTGCTAAGAAGAAGGGCAAGAAACTTAGCAAGATCATGTCATTTTTATCAGTATTTTTTTTTCTGAATATGCCTTAATACAATTACAGTTTTTTTTTAACTTATATAAAATAATACTAAACAATGTTTTAAAAAAGGATAAAAATATAAAAGACAGAAGGAAATTGTGTCATGAGAAAAAAATAAAAAATATGTCTAAGTCTACCTGTCTAATGAGGTAGTAAGTTAAAATACTAAGCAAAACATCATCCACCTGTCTCATATAGTTTATCACTTTTTTGATAGTCAGATTATCAACTAAGTAATAAATGCTAAGTTTAAGTTATACAATGTTCATGTCAATATGTAAAAGGAAATGTCAAAATAATAATAAAAAAACAATATAAAAATATGAGTCTACATAAAACAGACGATTTGAAACACAAATCAGTTAGAAAATAAAAGAACAGTAGTATCAATCAATATTCTCATGACACCAAGCGTCACTATCATCCAAATAGTCATTAATTTTATAATATGCTTTTCTCAAGAGTCCCTGCTTAATATATAATTTAAACTTATTTTCTGAAAAACTAAGGACCTCCTTTGGAAGTTTATTGTAAAATCTTATACCATGTCCTACAAAAGAGGTGCCTACTTTTGCAAGTCTAATTTTTGGAAAAGCCAGTTTATGTTTCTTCCTAGTGTCTATAGAGTGATGCTCACCGAGCCTAAGGAAATTATCGATATTTTTCTGATATATTTAATAACTTGGTAAATAAATTCACAAGGAACTGTTAAAATATTAAAATCTTAATGAATCCCGATGCTTCATATTGTAAATAGCACGAATTGCTCTCTTTTGCAAAACAAAGACTGCGTTTATATCCGCAGCTCTACCCCACAGCAACATACCATATGACATAATGCTGTGAAAATAACTAAAGTACACCAATCTAGCAGTATCCTCATCAGTAATTTGCCTCATCCGTCTAACAGCGTATGCGGCTGAACTTAGTCTACCACAAAGGCCTTCTATGTGGGGACCCCACTGAAGACGAGAGTCTATAGTAATGCCTAAAAACTTCGTTTTGTTGACTAACTCTAGCTTGGACCCCTGCAAAAGTAGATCAGCATCTACTTGAATTACATTTGGTAATGTGAATTTCATACATTTTGTCTTTTTTCCCATTTAAAACTAAATTATTCGCAGTAAACCAATCAAGAATCATACATAGGGTTACATTCTCATCATCAAGGATATATTTATGTCTATTAACTTTAAAAATAAGTGACGTGTCGTCAGCGAATAGCACTATCTCAGATAAGTCTTTAACCAAATAAGGAAGGTCATTTATGTATATTAAGAACAATAAAGGCCCCAATATGGAACCCTGCGGGACACCCATTTTAACTAATGCTCCAGCTGACTTTACTCTGTTAATATCTACCTTTTGAATTCGATCACTAAAGTATGACTTTAATAACGCCAAAGATTTGCCCCTAACCCCATAGTGAGCCAATTTGCATAAAAGGGTTTCATGATTAACGCAGTCAAAAGCTTTAGAGAGGTCACAAAAAACACCGAATGCATCCTGTTTTTCTTCCCAAGCATCAAATATGTGCTTGACTAAAGCAACTCCTGAATCTGTAGTTGACCTCCCTCTAGTAAATCCATATTGTTCACAATGAAGCAACTTATTTAAGTTAAAATGAGATATTAATTGATTTAAATTTTTTTTTTCGAAAACTTTACTTAGAACTGTTAAAACTGACACTGGTCTATAATTAGACGGGTCTTCATGGTCACCTGATTTAAAAATGGGGATCAATTTACTCAACTTCATTAAATCAGGGAAGACACCATCATCTATACATTTATTAAAAATTAACGCCAAATAAGGAGCTATTAAATCAATGATCCGTGATACTGATCACTTACTAAGCCTCTAGTATGAATTAATGTCACCCTCACCTTTACCAGGTTTGCAGCAACATGACATGGTGCAGTAGGATTAGGGATCTGGAAGTACAGGTTTGAAACTGAAAATTACACCGTCAGGGTATTCAGAATATTATCACAGTTTAAAAATCCACACAGTTTTCCAACGAATACGTTCGGACGGAGCTGTTGTGTGGGGCTAGACTCCGAACTGCTTGTTAGAAAATTTTAGTGGCTTACTTCATCTCCCCGCAGATTCCACACAACTGCTATTTTATAAGCGCTTTCGTTTGATGACGGATTCTTAAACTGCGATATTAAACAAGATTATCTTCCTACCTACATAAAAGTCGCCATAGCATTTTCAAGACACTGGACATTTTTCTCTATAATATATATACGGATGAACCAACCGAATACCCCATGCAAGGAAAGTAGGTACAAGTTTACTTAAAGGAACCTTTATTTTATTTTTAAAGATAAGGATAACTGCATCCGAGGAATAAAAAAAAATCACCTGCATGAACCGGGAATCAAATCGGAGAAATGTGTAAAAAAAAACATTCAAAAGCATTAGAACCAAATTCTTCAAAGTAACATGTATGGTAAATTGAAGGAAGACCATGAAATTTAACATTTTAATATTAAAACTCCAAAATTCAATGTTGTTAGAATTACTTTTAACTATTTAACTATTACTTCGAAAAATTTGGTTCTAAGACTTGTCCCTTTCGATTAGTATCATAAAAATACAGGCTGTTTTTTACACATTTCTCCGGTTCGATTCCCGGTTCAGCAAGCAGATGATTTTTTAAAATTCTTGAATGCAGTTATTCTTAACTTTAAAATTAAAATAAAGGTTCCTTTGCTATCTTTAATATTTACGGTACTTTCCCCCCAGGGGGCATTCGTTTGGTTCAGCCTGTATATCTAATAAACCGAGTTTTTTATACGACACGTTTAAATTTTCATTTCAAGAATAAGTAACATCTTTGACGACTTCACATGGTTAAAATTCGTGTCAAGTGTACTTTCAAACTGTTTACGATATTCCAAATTTTTAACGTACATAGATATGTTACGGGTAATACTAGAAGACAGAGTAAACCTAGGTTTACCCGGGTAATGCTATACAAAACTGCGGGGGTCGTCTCGCTCCGCTCCGCTTCCCTCGGCGCCCAAAGTTTATTAACATTACAACCTAACACGCTCCTCTTCGCTTCGCTCGTCGTAGCACCTATTTTTGTCTTTTTTAGAACTTTACCCGACTTCGGGCTTTACCCGTAACGTAACAGATACAAAACAAGCGCGCGATTCGAAGACTGCTTTACCTGCGTTTATTCAATCTTTGCCCCGTTTTCAGCTTGGGGGTTATTTTATGAACAATCCTTATAGCCTATATCATGGCTATACTAGGGTCACCATGATGATAATAAAAAATCGCATTGAAATCTGTTGAGTAGTTCTTACACAGCCAGACAGTTCTACTAACATGCAGACAGACGGACAGACAAAAATTCAAAAAAACGTTCTTTTGGCTACAATACTAGTTACCTAAACATTTAATATAACATTAAAAAAAACAATTTACAGAATTTATTATTAGTATAGATTTTGCGGAACATTACAAAGTCCTAACTACTTTAAGTACCTACTTACCGAAGTATTTATTGAATGATACGACTAGCAAATTTTGGTAAGAAAAAAGCCAAATTGTAAATTTCAAGTTTGTTATTAATTTTATGATGTATGCTGGTACCTTACTTGAGTTACTGGGAATTCTTAGTTGACATGTTTATGGTATGATGGATCTCCTGGAATGTGCTGGTCTGTTGAAGCCATTTAGGTCATGTTTAGCTCTTCTAATGTCGATGAAATTTTTTTCCGTGGCGACTTGGGTAATTTGAGCCCGTTACTAGGTCTGTAACAAAGATTTTATTCTTATTACCAAGTCAGAATTTGTAATTCGAAAACCCTTATTTTTTTCTAAAATTTTGTTCGTCTTTTGATTGCTCTATATAGTTATGTACTATATTACGTACTAACTTAGGGTTGAGTTGAATAACGAGTATTTTATTATCTGTGACTTGGCTTGCTTGTGACCAACGTCATAGGGATGGGTTTGTAATTGATGAATTCAGCTTTAGTTGATAAAGCCTGTGACTGCTTGATCAATTATATTCTTCCGAAAATTCCACATACCCATACCCACTCCCTTATTACAAAAACCTTGTTCACATCACGGGCGTTTAAAACAGCTTTTGCATGGACACCTTCTCAGCATTTTATATTTTCAACTCATACGTCGGCAGCAAGAGAGGTTTATCCCGATATTGTCTCTTTGCAAATGAATTTAAAACCATGAACTTGTAATAATTACCCGCCCACGTGTGCATGAGCTTAAAAGTGGCCTTTTTAAAAAAGCCTTGCATGCACAAGAGCCACCAAAGTGGCTTTGCGGCGCGTGATCATTTGTGTCGTCATAAACTTTGTATAAATTCTTATATTGAATGTATCGGTTGTGTGATAAAATTTGTTGGTTGTGTGTGTGTGGTCGCCACTCTAGTCAGATAGCTGTGGACCATATTGACGTCATAACCGGTATTTGACAATTGTTTTTTTCTGTTTGTGACAAAGGCGAAAATCATTCCATGTTGGTTGTTTTACACATTTGGCAATTTCATGTTTTTTGGTTAAGTATTTTTATCTAAAATTTAGTCTAAATAGTATGTACATTAAAACTGTTGATGTGTATGTAAAAAAAGAGAATATCTGTAAGTAATTAATATGTAAATAGTGATGATTGATGAAAAACATCGGATCGAAAACGAAAAATTTATAACGTACTTAATTAAATTTTTAGATTTGTAAAAATTATTGTTGCCATGTGCCTTGTTTGGTGAAAATAAACATTACATAGCAATAAACATAGCATCTTAAACCAAAATAAATGCTAAAATTCGATACTTATCACTAATTATTTGCATATACATATTTACACACCAACGCGGCAAAAACTTACGCTACTATTTTTTGCTACCTTCTTGGTATAATGGTATGTTTTTCTAA
The DNA here is from genome assembly GCA_910592155.1 of Ypsolopha scabrella. Taxonomy (NCBI): domain Eukaryota; kingdom Metazoa; phylum Arthropoda; class Insecta; order Lepidoptera; family Ypsolophidae; genus Ypsolopha; species Ypsolopha scabrella. The sequence goes on along the minus strand of OU342976.1, from coordinate 15,571,597 downwards.
CAAATTCAACATGATTTTTGATTTCACGGTTGGAATACAAAGCTAAGGAATGATTCTTGCATGTTATGATAAAAAAAAAAATATTGTACCATACGTACCTAAGTATTTCAATTCTAAGTGGGCATATTAAATAAACAAAGGGGTCATATTTCTCAAGTAAATATAAACAATCTACGACATCAACCCATTGACGCCGTAAGTATTTACCTAGTCACATTCATAAGGTCTCATCGTTTAGAAAACCGTGAGAGTAGATATTAAGTGGTGCGCCCGCCACGCGGCAATCAAGATAAGTGTTCTGGCGCACATGGGACTTCATGGGAGGCCATTAATTTTACTTGTATTTTACTGCATCCAATAAAATCGCAAAGATAGGTGTTGCCGAGTGTAAGCAGCATCGTACGAAGGTTGATTATTTTTGATTTTAAAACTATTTTTAGCTGATTGAGCAGAACCAAATTGACATAAAATGAAGCCTTGTCTTTGCTCGTATGGCCGCTTTTGCTTTCCAAAAAGTATTATTTAAACGAGTTTATCTTTGTAATCTTTTACAAAAGCTGGTCCAAAATCGAGCCGAATAGTGAACGTAACATAAACGTAAAAAATTACGCCGATGGAAAGTAACGCGCATAAAAGAATCACAAGAAGTATGATGAGACAGATGTCTGAATCGGGAAAGAATGCCGCCGGTAAGCAGGCTGCGGTCTATGGCGGTAGTGGTCAGACATCACAAGCGACTTCGAAGGCTTCCCAACGCGCTATGTTGGCCAGATGTGAGTACGAAGCGGCATGTAAGCGGGCAGAAGTGGAGAAGAGACACATAGAGAAGAAGTTAGAGTTGGACAAGGCAGAAATAGAAGCACAACATGAAGAAGAAGAATTTACAACAAAATACCGGGCAATATACGTGACATAGATAATTTATTGACTTTCAAATTGACATTTCAAACATTACTACTCGACAAAGCGTATTATAGCCAATGACATGTAAAATGTCATTGATTATAGCATTAATAATTATCTAATAGATGAAGTTCGGTAATACATTTGATGACAGCTGGATGGTACCCAAAGTGCCTTTGTACGAGTGACTTTGATTTACATTTTTTGATCTCTTTTTTGTTTGTTTAAATAAGTTGTTTAGTTTTAGATATTGTATATATTTTGCATGCTTTAATAGGCAGAACATGGCAGAACAATTTTCTTATTCTATAACTTACCTTACCTGTGTTTCAGCAAATAAAGATATTTGATTTGAAGAAAATGCACGAGGATTAGTATGCAGCAACCCGTGCAAGGCGAGCGAGCGTGTAAAGGAATGGTTGCACCGAACGGTGCTATTACACGTGCCTCAAACGGTGCCACTGCAGTTGTGCATTAATAAGATCGCCGGCCCTGGAACTCCACGGGGGGCGGTCGGAGGTGTGCAGAGTGAGCCATTATGTCAAAGATCGAGAGATGAAGATGAGAATCGCAGCCATGTTGGGAACAGCAACCATAGTTTCGATTTTGGTCACGACTTCGAAAGGGGCGCTGATGGTTGTGACATACGTCATCAATATGACGGCAGAGCTCAATGTTTTGACACCGATGGATGTCAAGCGGGTGACAACGGCGGCAGTGATTTGAAAAACTTGGTTGATGCTCTACAATAATTGGGACGAAAACGACCAATATCAAAACAATTGTACGAATTACCCATGTTCGCCGGCAACCCTATTGATTGGATTGCTTATAGAGAAGCTTATCGAGATACCAACGAGCGCTACAAGTTTACGCCACGAGAAAATATTACGAGGCTACGCGTATCCTTACAAGGTGAGGCGAAGTTGGCAGTATAGTCGCCGTCAATAGAAATTGTGGACTATGTAAACAAAGCGCCATGTTGTCTTTGTCTATGAATAGGTGAACTATCTAGAGATGGGCAAGTATGTGATTAAAATATGTTAGGTGCTTATTTAATTTTCTTTATTTGATTCATCGCTAAAATATTCTGATGAATCGCTAGTCAAATCGCCCACGTTAATTACAAATGGTTCCGTCACATCGTCGGTGGACGTATCTATTATCCCATCCAGTTCTTTCATTTTTTCTTCTACTTTTAAGACATGAGCTACACATTTCGTCCACTGTTCTGGCCCGATCCGCGCCAAACCTTGGTCAAACAAAATCTTCACATCGTCCATTTTGAATGTTTTGTTGTTCCTTCCAACGTAGCCTTTTACTTGCGCTCATATCAATTCTATCGGGTTAAGCTTGCATTGATATAGTGGAAGACGCAAAACTGTCACATTTTTCGATGCCGCCAACTCATCTTCATACATTTTTTATATTTTTGCTTGTCTACTTTAGCTATGAGATTCGCTTTGATTTCGGTTTCTTGAAATTTGATTTCTTTTTCGCGCAACCAGTTTTGGATAGCCTCCTTCCGCCAACTCATGTTGGGCGCCTTTTCAATTTGACGCGAATGATACGGGGTATTGTCCATTACTATTACGATAAAATCAGTAAGAGAAGCCAAGTCGTTAGAATACCGAAAACACAAAAGATTTTAGAGCAACGCTGGAAGATCACACAGCTCTCGATAGAATCACACACACGTTTATGTCAAAGATGAAGTAACGCTGTCAAAAACAAATTACGAAATAAAATAGCATCACGAATAAAATAGGTTTATATTCAAATAGATTCGTACATCACTAATTTTAAAAGACAATACAGGTTCGATGAGAAAAATATATGACAGCAATCTCGACGTAGTATAGAATTGACTATTGATTCTATGATTTTCCGTAATTAACTGGTGATTATTGAATATTTCATTATGAAATACAGCGAATGGCAGGTAAGACTTGATGCTTCATGATTTGGAATAATGTTCAGTGAGACTCCGTGACTGAACCTTGAGAAAAATTGAGAAAACGGTTTGTTTACATAGTCCACAATTTCTATTGACGGCGATTGTAGAAGATCTGTTGCGAACAAGTTCGAGCCCCGAAGAGATCATGGAGGCTTTAGAGAACGATTTCGGTCATCCAACGTTGCTGCTAGACTGCGCTTTGAAGAAAATACGCGATCTACCGAGAGTTGGCGATTGTAGTAAAGATCTGCGGAAGATGGCTTCGACAGTACGCAATGCAGTATCTTTATTGAAAAATATTAAGGCGGACGGCTATGTGAACAACCCTCAGTTGGTAGCGGACTGCCTCAACAAGTTGACACCTGCACAGAGGGCAAGTTACGGACAGTTTGCAATGCAAAAGGACAAAGTGAGCAATGTGGATTTACGAGTATCTCCGAACTTGAGTGTGTTGGCTGAATTTATATCTTCTCTAGCACAAAGTGCATCATATGTCATCACCAGTCCGCAAGTAGCGTCCGTGAGTGTTAGCAAGCCACGGGATAGTGTAAGTAGGCCTACAGGCGCTATTGCTAACGGATTTCACAAAGTGAATACTACCTCCGATGTAGTGGAAGTAGCCGTAAGTAGTGGTGGTAAGGACTGGCTATGCATTCTGTGTAATGAAAAACATAGGCTGAGTGAATGTAAAGACTTTGCTGCTAAAGATGTTTCTCAACGATGGGACTTAGGGAACATAAACAATGTTTTAGGTCTGTTGACAGGAAGCACCCGAGACAATTCTGCAAGTCAAAGCTGCGGTGTGCAAGCAGTACAAGTGGGAGACATGGTGTTAATTGTGGACAAAAATATGCCACGTAATGTGTGGCTAAAAGGTATAATCAGTGCTGTACATCCGGGTAAAGACGGATGAATTCGTGTAGTAACTGTTAAGATTATAAATGGTAGTTAAGTTAGACCTGTTGTTCGTTTAGCGATGCTGCCTACCGATGGAAATGTTATCGGGTAGTATGTTACCCTCAAACTGGGGGCGGAATGTTGCCGAGTGTACGCAGCATCGTACAAAGGTTGATTATTTTTGATTATACAACTATTTTTAGCTGAATGAGCAGAACCAAATTGAGATAAATGGAGTCTTGTCTCTACTCGCATGGCCGCTTTGGCTTTTCAAAAAGTATTATTTAAACGAGTTTATCTTTGTAATCTTTTACAATTAGGTCTAACTAAACTATGATATAAATATCTACCATTTCATTCGAGTTATATTAGGTTTTAGACAATAAAACTTATTTACCAAAATAAACGTCGTAAGAAATGTCTTTTAATATAAAGCGGCCGTCATATTAAAAATCCATCTTCATAATTCTAAAATAATGAAAAAATCCTCGAAATCACGAGTTTTCTGAGCGGCCCGCTCCCATTGAGGTCAATAAGTAGCAAAAGGAAATCATTATAATCCAATTGTAATTTATCATATGACACTATTTACGTCGCAAGCGGGTAAAATCTTGAATAATTTGCAGTCGTAATTACCTACTTACTTTCTGGGTTATTTACTGTGGCACGTGTTGAACTAATGGCTCCATCCGTGCGACCTTATCAAAAGTATCAGTAACTTACTTCTACATATACCAGAAGTATTAATGACATGCTCAGAAAATTAAACCACATGCTCTACTTATTATAGGTACGTCACGTTCGGTAAATTACAGTAAAAATGCAGTCACAAACGGTCATAAACGTAATAAACTTTTTGGTGAATAAATTTTTTTTTTCGTTTTGTTATAGTGAAATTTCCAGGTTTCATGTCAAAGAATGACATAAATAAAGATGTCAAGCAAAAATGTTAGATCAAAAACCAAAAATATTAGCTATTTCGAGTTTTTTTTTACAATCTGATTGGTCTTTGAACAAATATGCCGCGTCCTTTGGCTGCAGCACTGCAGTTTGGAACTATTTCCAAATATTACATGTTTCCAGTCATAAAAAACATGCTGTGTGCATATTTTGCAAGGCAGAATACCGCTATACAAATGGTACTTGAATGGCATTACATTATACTTGGTATCTTAGTAAGGGCAAGGAGTGTCCTCGGGACATAAAAACATAGTATCAAAGAATAAAATAGTCTCCAGCTTTTAATAATTTAAATATTAAATTAAACTTCTGCCATTTTACCATGACATTTGTAAATAATAGGTGAAATATGTTGAACATTTTTAAATTTAATATCTTTTAGCTTTGTATGTACCATATTTGAAGCAAATAAAATTAACTTTATCTCTTTTTCTTTTTATACTTATTGATTGATTGAAGAATGGGAACTAGGTTTATTTTAAATTTATATATGTCATAAACTATTATGAATTATGATAGAGTTCATCCCAGGGCTGAGTTCAGTTTGATTGCGCGCCGACGCCCGGCGATCATGATATCTCTTTTGCACGCATTGATTTTGTATATGCTATCCCGCTGTCAGTGATGAGCGGGCGATCAAACTGAACGCGGCCCGGGGTAAAAGTTTTGATATCAAAATAATACATTATTTTCAAAAAACCCAATCAATAAAAAAATCAGTACCGATTTGATTAGTGATAGCTCAAATCATAGATAGCCTTTATGGAATCTTTTAGTGTGTGTGTCACATCACTTCCACTGTTGAAATCGAAATACGAGCAAAGTTTCAAACTTTTAATATAAGTTTACATCAGCCAGTGAAAAAAAGGGACATTAGGTGTCCTGGTCAGAGGTAAATCGGGACGGGTCCCCGGACCACCAAAAATCGGGATGTCCCGCGCAAACCGGGACGCCTGGTAACCCTAGTTCTGACAGTTCCCATCAAAACTTTCGACCTGAGGTTAGTTACAATTGTGACTGAAATTTATCGATTGTGACTGAAATAAATGAAAATTTCATGTAATTTTCACTTGTATTTTACTGGTAGTAATTTTCCTCGCAACTCTAGTTCAGACGCATACGCTGTTAGATGCATAAGGCATATTACTGATGAAGATACTGCTAGATTAATATATTTTAGTTATTTTTTCACAGCATTATGTCATACGGTTTAATGTTGTGGGTGGGGTAGAGCCGCGGATATAGAAACAGTCTTTGTCTTGCAAAAGAGAGCAATTTGGACGTCAAATGTGAATTTATTTATCAAGTTATTAGATATATCAGAAAAAATATTGATAAATTCCTCAGTCTTGGTGTGCACCACTTTGTTGAAACCAGAAACAAAAATAAACTAGCTTTATATAGTATATTATTATACTATAGGTCTAGTTAGGGTATAAGCTATATAATATATATTACATTATAAATTTTTATCCAAATCCGTTCAGCCGTTTCAGCGTGAAAGAGTAACAAACATACACACACACAAACTTTCGCATTTATAATATTAGTAGGATAATATTTTTATTCTGATATTTCTTTAATTTATGCAGGTGTATAATTTTATTACATTTTAGTGGCCTAACACAAATATTTTTTGTATGTGTTCCCCGTATTCTTATTTTTTTCATATTTTATTGTTTTTGTAAAGATTAACTTTGACCTGTTAAAAGTATACTTTATGTATCTATTTTACAAAATAAATATTTTGATTTGATTGGAAATTCATTTTGTTTCAACATTTCCAAAGAAAACTTTTCAGTTTTTTCTCGCGAAATATGAACATCATTCTTCAGGTTTAGATTTCCACCGGTGAAATCAAAAATCATGTTGAATTTGTTCCAAAAGCGTACCATCAAACCTTTGTAAGTGCAAAAAATCTCCGAAAACCATTTTGGAAATTTTGCGCAATCCCATTTACCTGAGGGCCACGGCCCATGACGACGCTCCAAGCGATTTTGCTCTGCGCTGCAAGCGTCGTCGGCGCCAAGCAAATAAAAATAAATGTATGAGTTACCCGAGGGCCACGCCACGGGCAACGACGCTCCAAGCAAATTCGCTCTTTGCTGCAAGCGTCGTCAACGTCAAGCAAATAAAATAATGAGTTTTATGTACGAGATCACAGAGGCGTGCTGCAAAACGCGGCGCTGAAAGCTGCGAGCGAATGTGCAGTGCCGTGCAAACTATTTAAGGGCATAGGTAACGCTTGCATCAATCACTGTTACTCCATATGGAAAGAAACGCAGTGCGAGAGGTGCGGATACAATTTTATTCTCAAATTTTGTTCAAAAACCTAAAGGTTCTTTAAAATATCTGTTCGTTTCCGAGTTTAATTATGTTTATACAGATTTTAATCCATACCTAAATAAAATACCTATAGTCGCCGTCAATAGAAATTGTGGACTATGTAAACAAAGCGCCATGTTGTCTTTGTCTATGAATAGGTGAACTATCTAGAGATGGGTAAGTATGTGATTTAAATATGTTAGGTGCTTAATTAATTTTCTTTATTTGATTCATCGCTAAAATATTCTGATGAATCGCTAGTCAAATCGCCCACGTTAATTACAAATGGTTCCGTCACAGCGTCGGTGGCCGTATCTATTATCCCATCCAGTTCTTTCATTTTTTCTTCTACTTTTAGGACATGAGCTACACATTTCGCCCACTGTTCTGGCCCGATCCGCGCCAAACCTTGGAGCAACAAAATCTTCACATCGTCCATTTTTAATGTTTTGTTGTTCCTTCCAACGTAACCTTCTAACACTCAACTCTATCGGGTTAAGCTCGCAATGATATGGTGGAAGGCGCAAAACTGTCACATTTTTCGATACCGCCAACTCGTCTACATACATTTTTTTATATTTTTGCTTGTCTACTTTAGCTATGAGATTCGCTTTGATTTCGGTTTCTTGAAATTTGATTTCTTTTTCGCGCAACCAGCTTTGGATAGCCTCCTTCCGCCAACTCATGTTGGGCGCCTTTTCGATTTGACACGAATGATATGGGGCATTGTCCATTACTATGACGGAACCAATTGTCGTTGTTTCAAGGTAAAACACTATCCAAATCACAAAGAAAGATCAGTAAGAGAAGCCTACAGAGGCGTCGAAACGTCAAGCACATATCTATTAAGGTAAGTTATTAGTTATCGCGAGTAAGACCCCAATACAAAGTTAATAAAGGGAAGCCAAGTCGTTAGAATACCGAAAACACAAAAGATTTTAGAGCAACGCTGGAAGATCACACAGCTCTCGATAGAATCACACACACGTTATGTCAAAGATTATGAAGTAACGCTATCAAAAAAAAGACGGAATAAAATTGCATCACGAATAAAATAGGTTTATATTCAAATAGATTCGTACATCACTAATTTTCAAAGACAATACAGATTCGATGAGAAAAAAATATGACAGCAATCTCGTCGCAGTAGAGATTTGACTATTGATTCTATAATTATCCGTAATTAACTGGTGATTATTGAATATTTCATGATGAAATACATTGAATGGCAGGTAAGACTTGATGCTTCATGATTTGGAATAATGTTCAGTGAGACTCCGTAACAGAACCTTGAGAAAAATTGAGAAAACGGTTTGTTTACATAGTCCACAATTTCTATTGACGGCGACTATATATGAGTTTATGCTCAAATAAACCTTAACCTCGAAAGATTTGTTTTTAAGGCCATGTTTGTTTTTTTTTTCTCAATACGTCTTGGAAAGTAGAATGATAAAATAAAAAGTTGAAATACAAAGGAGGTAGTGCAGCACGTTAATAAAGATTTACAGGTCATACTTGAGTCTACTCAAATAAATACGCTGGTTCTGAATCTTTTCAAATCAAAGTTCATGGTCCTTGGAATAAAACGCCAGTGTGAACAATTTGCTGAAAAATTGCCTAAAATTGAGATTGACAATAAAACCGTAGAGAAAGTTACATCTTGCAGATGATAATGCCATGTGTGTCGTACTGACGTCACATGACGTAAATATAACGTGAAAATAGTGACCGGAAGTGAAGGATTTTCTCTAACTTCCGGCCAATTTTAGGTGCTATAATACTTGTCTGATCCTCGCTCAGCACACCTTTTTCGACCGTGTGCCATGCATTTTATCGTGTTGTCATATCACGTAGGCAATTTTGGATCGGGCTTACGGACTATATACAGCGTATCCAAAACGCATGTGCACGTTTCTGCTACGGGATACGCAAGAGAACGCATATCACTCATTATCTAAATGAGATGGAAATACTCAAAATGGAGGGACGGAGAGGAATGCATCTCGCAAGCCTCGTACATAAAGTCGTTTGCAATAGAATCCAACAATTATGTAAACAAATATGGCGGACTGACATTGACAGCGTATTGTTTATGCCCATAGTGATGTCATAGTGTTCTAATTTAATTTTAATTAAATTTATTTTTCTAATTATTTTAATTTTAAGTCATAGACTATGGCCCATAGTAGGATAGGTACTAAAATAAAACTGACTAAATAGATTAAATATATAAGCCATAGACTATAAAATAAAACTGATTATATATAAAAAAAGTGTTTATTAAAACAAATTTAAATCTTCGTCTTCGTCATCATCACTATCAGAAGTGTCGCCGGTGACCGTAATTATAACATTATTTTTAAGGCCTGTTTCACTACTTGCTGGTAAGCACTAAAGTATGTTCGAGATAGCATGATATGGGTGACAGTTCGTAATTTTAACAGCGTTTTTTAACAGCCAATTTTGGTTTTTTGACCGGCGGCGGCGGAGCAGTCCCCGACGAACCTGGCTGCGGCTCGCTCATTATAACCTTAAAAACAAATATAATTTTACACACATACATTTCAGTAATTGTGATCTATTCAAATAATTAGTTACGAGGGCAATACAATATTAAAGTGCGTCTAATAGATTTCCGTTGTAGGTAATAGATCTAAATCATTCTTACCTCCTGATTACTCCTTGAGAAAAAATACCAATCGTATGCTATATCAAAGTCCGTGATGCCGTGCAAAGGTCGTCGTTCCAAGAAAAATATGTCCAGCCAAATCGTAAAGCAAAACAAAAGTCCAAAATGAGAATGCAAAGTCGTAGAAATCGGAAACAGAAAACACTAATGCACAGCGAACCCACAGAACAGTGAATGACTGTGAATGACAATTCTAACAAAATGGCCACCTGTCAATTTTTAAAAACTAACCATTATTTTTATGGCTTAGGATACAATCCGTTTTGGTTAATTATATTAAGCTCTTGAAAAAAAATTTTTATTGTATTCAAATAATATTAAATTAAAATAATTTATTAAATTAAAAATAAAAGATAACTTCAGATTACGAACAACACTAACTTTTCAATGACTTATAGAGTTCGATGAGTAAAAAACTAAGATGACAGCTTGTCAAATACTTCGAAATTTTTACGTTGCAAATGTTTTAACAAATTTAACTTATAAATACAAGTTAAATCGTGTTGAAGATAATGTGAAAACAATGGTGCGTTCGTTGAAATCAGACTATGTTCATAATTGATCGTCAAATGTATGTGATTACGGAGTAATCGTGACAATTTGGTTTGTTTACATGATTGTTGGATTCTATTGCAAACGACTTTAAAGTAGTACATACAAAGCAACCAAAGTACTTGTTTAATAAATTAGAATGGCTAGGAGATTCACACACTAAGTTTACTCGAAGTAAGGTAAAAAAAAACGTCTATTCCAAACCACAAAACTGTTAATTTTAGAGCAGGGTTCAAATTCGCCGCAGCTAAGGTTTGAAATGACCTACCACCACCGTTACAGGAAAAAGTACCTTACGTACACTTAAAACTAAACTAAAATCTTTTTATTTAAACACACAAATTTCATTGACAACAGATCGATATAAAATATCAAGATCAGCAAAAAAGGAAGTCAAAAAGGTCAGTCAGTGTAATAGGCTGCCTAATCTAATCAGACTGTCCTTTATAAAAATAATATTGTAACGATATCAAATGTTTTATAACAATATCATTTGTTATGGTATATACATATATCAACCCACTAAGATTGTTAAAATATCTTAACAAAGAAGCTTAGGTAATCCGCTACTAGTAAATAACTTGATGCAGTACTTAAAAGAATAATCTGAGAGTTTATCTTTTCTTTGATAAACCCATACACTTAGTAAGTATAGTTTATCTTAGTTGGCGCTGTCATATTAGGCCTTAAAATTAGTCGTGCGTGCCACAAGCATTAATCATGTCATTGAGGAATGTGCTCCTCGTCACAACGGTGTCCTTGCTATTAAATAATGTTGTGACGTTGAAAATTTTATTCCTTTTGCCGTACAATGGCACGAGCCACCACGTCTACTATTCGCCACTGATCGAAGAATTGGCTTTGAAGAATCATGATGTGACTGTTGTGAATTATTTGACCATGAAGAACATGACGACCATTAAGCAAATCTCACTGCAAGATCGATCAATGAGTCAACAGCGACGCATTGTGATGGATGAGTATTACAAACAGTTCCCAAATTTCCTACGGGATTTCTTCTTGCTGACGGACAACGTACAAGCTCAGAAAGAAATGGCAATGACAAACTGCGAAAGAATATTTTCGAACAACGAAGTGTTGCGTCTTATAAAGTCTGGAGAAAAATTTGATGTGTTTATAATTGAACAGTTTTATAGTGATTGTGGCCTTGCATGGGCAAATAAAATTGGTGTTCCTGTCATAGGGATTACGGCGCATATTCTAATGCCTTGGACTTACTCTAGATTGGGGGTGCCAAACAACCCAGCGTTTGTCCCAAGCCGAATTGGCTACAATAGCTTTTGGGCAAGGGTAAAGGCAATCTGCTTGAATATTTATTCTAATTTTTATTTCCGAAATAGCATACAAAAGAATGATCATTTGATTGCTCTTAAAGTCTTGCCCAATACTCCAGACTTGGAGGCCATTGCAAGAAATCTGTCTTTGGTGATGGTGAATCAGTATTTCCCACTGACTGGGTCTCGTATCCATGCTCCTAACATTGTTGAAATTGGGGGAATGCATATTCGGATGTCTGGAATTCACGACCAGGTAAGAACTAATGGACATAATTTTGTAAATAATTTTGGTGTAAGTATATGTCTTATATCGCCGTAAAATCGCGAAACTGCTGTTTTGCAAAAGTCGCTTTTTCATAAAAAACGGCATAAAGGCCGAATTACGCAATTATGCGAAATTATTACCGTTTTTCGCAAAACGCAGATTATTCACTGAAAAAAGAAATTAAAATAATTGTGAAAGAAGGTTTCTGCTGATTTCAGCAAATAGTAAAAAATGAGGAGCGTGTTAAGTTTACATGTCAACCAATTTATGGGGTCGAGCGAAGTGTCTGCGAAGCGGAGCAGATGAGCTTACAGCGGAGCTTACGCCATAATTCGGTTTTTCACAAAAAAGCGCGCTTTTTCGCGGAAAAGCACTTTTCGCCCTTCTACGACGAATTTACATACTTGTACATGTGATACTTGAATGTAACGGTAAAGCTAATTTTGATTTTACGATTTCAAGGTTATGCTGCAATTCATAGAGGCTGCCAAAAATGGTGTAGTTCTCGTCAGTTTTGGAACCGTTGCGTGTGGCCTACCTGAAGAGAAAGTTCAAGCTATTTTGGCTGTTATTGCAAACTCGAGCCTCAACTTTGTGTGGAAAACTGACAACCTTGGAGATTTTCGTATACCGAATAACTTGATGATTAGGGAATGGTTGCCCCAAGTGGACATTTTATGTGAGTAGCTTGGATATTATTGTAATTTTAAGAGTTTTGTAGCCAAAAGGTAATAATTCGGCCAAGTGCGTGTCGGACCCACGCACAAAGGATTCCGTACCACCATACACCATGGGTACGGAACCCTAAAAACATTACGTTAAATAAAATAACAATACAGAAACCAAAGCAACATGAAGCTTGGTGACAAAAAAAAGAGAATTCGGCACCATCTGTGTACAAACCCTTAACTTGTATTGTATTACACATTTTTACATAGGCACCCTCTGTTTACGGAACCTCCATTTTAATTATTTGTTGTTTTACTTCAAAATATGTACAGCAATTTAAACCAAATTTGTTTTTTTTATGCCTTACTTTAAAGATAGAGCTAAAACAAATAACATTAAAAAAATCTACTTTTTCAAGTATTTTGGTATAGGGACTCCCTGGACTAAACTTATTTTTTCATTTTATTTTTTACTGTGTGTAGTAGAGACATCGTAACACGTATTCTGTGAAAATTTCATTTGGCTACCTATTCTTTTACTAGTGAAGCTCTAGATTTCTGTGACAGAGGAACGGTAAAGTTATAGAAAAATATTCAATGTACGGACACGACTGTTTCACTAATTTATTATTATTAGTATACTTATCGTCAAGGTTGTTGGTGGACAATGGATGAGACTGGCGAGAGACCGACGGAAATGGCGTGGGGAAGAAGATACCTATGCCCAACAGTGGGTGGATGCAGGCTGATTGATTTGAGTATTAGGTATAGATGTACATAGGCAGATAAAGGCTGTATTGTTATTGCCGAAAAGCAAAAACAAATCTGGGCACTTAGGTCACGTTCCTATAACTTTTAGAATAGCAAATACTTTTTTGCGTGATTTAGGACGAGAGTTCACAGTAAAAGTTTTTGGTAAGTATACGCGATTACTAACACCAGTTGTCGGTTTTTCAGTACGTACTCGTAAAAATCAAAATTTACATTTCAGTCCTTGATTTTATTTTAAATATTCTAAGAAAATATAATTTCTTTAATTGTTAGTACGAGTAATAACCAAAATAGTATACTTCTTATAGTTTTTTTTAAGGGAGCAGTAGGTAAAGGCGGTAGGATACTGGACCAGGGGCCTTATTGGCTAACTTCGACTTCACGATCGCCTCCCCGTGATTGGCTAGAAATGACATCACATCACTACACCTCCCATGGCTATAGAAATAGATATTTAAATTAGACAGTAAGGGGGCTGGTTCACATCTGCCAATGAGATTTTCCGAATTAATATGCTCGTATTCGTATGCCTTCAATTTGCTAAAAGGTTAAGGCGACGCCACGAAATTTTGGCGACATGGATCTCCATTTTTCTTAGCAATGAAAAAACACATGTAATTACCAATTTGTATACTAGATTAAGCATTTCATTGACATCATTTTGCCCGAAGATTTAGTTGATTGATTAATTTTCATAGCAGAGAAAAAATATTTAGAAAACCTCTTTTAAAATAGAGATTTCTATTTTACTGACAAACGGGAGCGAATGAAGCCTAAGTTTTTTTATTTAAATTAGTCTACAAATACACTTCAAAATGGCCGATTGGATTTATTAAATTACTTATAGTTGTCATTTTAAATGAAAAATACTGTTTTGCCGCATACGACCCTACGGCATAAGCTAGTTCGTGAGCACATATTTGTATGGAGTAAGTCCCCCTCACTCCACTCCCTTAAGGCGCCGATTTGAAGTTAACAGTTTGTGTATATTTGCATAGCCTAAAAATGTGTGAATTTGCATCCAAAACGGGGCGATAACGCTCGCTCACTCCTTTTAATTTAGGGAAGTAAAGACGTAAAAGTCGTCTGTGAAAAGAGGTTGTACAATTTTGTTGGCTGTTCTAGTAACAGTCTATCCCCGGAAAATCTTTGGCACACCCTCGGGGATATATAAGCTGACTTACGTTTAAATAGCCAAATTCATAATGGATACTCGGTAAGTGGTCAGGACCAAGGTTCAATGACCCTGTTTACGAAATACGAAAAATATTTTTTGTGCCTTTATACTTGTTCAAGAATAACTTCGCCTCAATTAGTATAGGAAGTCTAATTTTCATTTTGCAGATTTCACAGAAAGGGCCATTGAACGTTGGTCCCGATCACTTACCGAGTCTCCAGTATAAATTTGGCTGTATAAACGGAAAGTCAACTTGTATGTGTCGTCAGTAGTCACGTCTCTAGAGCGTTTTTGTTTTTAGGTAACAAGAACATAAAGGCGTTTGTAACACATTCTGGGATGTTAAGCTCAGCGGAAGCCATGCATTGTGGGGTTCCAGTAGTCAGTGTGCCGATATTTGGGGACCAGTTCGCCAACGCCCAGTCTGCCAGGGAGATAGGCCTTGGAGTCACACTGGATTTTGTTAGTCTGGATTCCAGTTCGCTTAATGGTGCCTTGGATACGGTGCTGCAAGACAGGTTAGTTTCACATTTTGAGAGGCATTTATGCATCGATTTTATACTAAGACAAAAAACGAACAATCTTTACAACCATGATTGTAGCCAAAATAGGTATATACAAAGGGGTAAAGAGAGAGACTACATCTTCATATATTTTGATCCAGACGAACCTCAACATCGTCCGCATTATTCAGTTTAATCGATTGTAAATAAAAAGGCTTGATCCACCGATCTAAGGTTGCATAACGACCTATAGAGCGGGCTATGTTTTGTGTATCTCTGATGGATGGTATCCGCAACGAGGAGATCCGTCGGATATCGAAAGTGAGTTGTAGAATAAGTAAGTTGTATTTGTCGCCGACATGATGGCCGTTGAGGCTGAAAGTCGTTGCAATGGAGATTATGTAGTGTATGTATATATAGCGTAGTCCTACCTCGTGCCCGCTGGACCGATGACCTGAAGAAGGTTGCAGGTGGCGGCTGGATGAGGGCGGAGGATTGCCAAGAGTGGCGAAATCTAGGAAAGGCTTTGATCAGCAGTGGATGAACACAGGCTGATTTATGGATGGATAGATATAGGTAGATATGTGATCGTGAAATTGTAAAATCCTATCGCTTATATATAATTTCACTAGTGCGCTTATAATTTGACGGTAGGTTTTGTTGGGTTATTTATAACCTAACCTTACCTGGTGCAATTGTTAAGTATCGGATTTTTAAATTTCACGCTGATAGATATAAATAGCAAACTAATCAGGTGATATATGACTATACCGTATACTCTGCTGATCCTACCTACCTGCTCGTTTCTTTGATTTCCTTTTAGAATATTTCGATAAATCTATCAATATGACGTACAAATGTTCATAAAAAGTTTTTCAGTACGATCAGTAGTGTTTTTCAAGTTTGTGGTATAATTTAAAGATAGCAGGCTGCTTTCACGTGGTTTATCACAAGGAGCTGCTTAAATTGAATTTTCAATCAAAGCCACGTTTTGCAGTGTTTTTTGGACCCAAAAAAGTGACATCCTGGTTTTATTGCATAGGTCAACAGAGTTTCTTAAAATGATTGCAAGAGAAGAACACCCAGATGTCAAATTCATTTAGTTTTTTTTATCATCAAAGTTTTCGTGACCTTTGCAAATGAAAACGAGAAAAAAAATCATATAAAATACACCGTTTGCAGTGGACCATGTACTTAATAACAGGTATGTGGAACAATATGAGGCACCTATTATTTAGTTTTCGTTTCAGCAAAAATGTGCGCAGGACCGAAGAAAAAAGAAATTAATCACATTTCAGTTTTCATTTTTTTTTTTACTTTTCTAGGCCGCAGTAGAAGCTCTGCTCAAGACGGAAACATTCCTCAAACTTAGGTGGTTAACCCACAAAAATACTACATTCTAACTCTGCGTACGTTTTGAGAAAATGATTTTCAAAATATGTTGCTAGGTTTGTCAATTGACTTGACCTTTTGAGTAATGTTTTAAATTATCAAGTACGTATTTGAAATATTATTTCCGATGAAGGGTTACGTGTAGCGCGGGACTTCCCGTTGCTGTACTACAATATGCGCCTTTCCTCTGTGTTTTTATGAATTCGCCATTTCTGTATATCTAGATGCATGATTTTTGTACCCGAGATGTAACAAAAACTCTAATACACGTAACGAAGGAGGACCCGCCCCACACGTGACCCTTCATCGGAAATAATGTTTCATTTACTTGAACATTTAAAACATTACTCAAAAGGTCAAGTTAATTGACAACCCTAGTAACATTATTTTGAAAATCATTTTCTCAAAACCTACGCAGAGTTAGAATGTAGTATTTTTGTGGGTTAACCACCTAAGTTTGAGGAATGTTTCCGTCTTAAGCAGAGCTTCTACTTCGGCCTAAAAAAGATAGAAAAAAATAAAGACTGAAATGTGATTCATTTATTTTTTCATTGTTCTGGGCACATTTTTGATAAAACGAAAACTAAATAATAAGTGCCTCATATCGTTCCACATACCTGCTATTAAGTACATGGTCCACTGCAAACGGTGTTTTTATATGAATTTTTTTCTCGTATTCATTTGCAACGGTCACGAAAACTTTGATGATTTAAGAAAAATAAACTAAATGAATTTGACATCTGGGTGTTCTACTCTTGCAATCATATTAAGAAACTCCGTTGACCTGTGCAATAAAACCAGGATGTCACTTTTTGTGTCAAAAAAAAACACTGTGCGTTTCTTTCATCCTCCGATAATGGATTTATTTTAGGTACAAATTCTCCTAATTAAAACTGGTCCCACTATGACGCTCTTATCCACAGACATACAGACTAAACATTAATAATAAACGCATAGAGTCGACTTGAAGCAATTTCATTTCAGTGAGTTACGGGCTCTTTTAGATATGAATATTGCTTGTTTCCGAACAAAATATACACGAGAGATTAGTTTAGGTATTAACAAATATGTTTCAAGCATAAGCCAGCCAAACAACCCTTTTTTATACGTTTCTTCGTACCATGTAGCTTAAATGGCGCTTAGTTTTTTGTATGAAAATTTGCCAACGCTATTTTAATCCTTAGGTTTAGTACGTATGTTTATGCTCTTATCTAATTCTAATCTCCTTCTATGCTTGAGAACGATGTTGTACATTTTATGCCAATCTTAAAGGTAAATTTCAAATTACCAAAAGTAATACTTTTTTATCTGTAGACCTATACAATGCCTTTTAATTTCTTTTTCAGTTATCAATCAAGAGCAAAAGAGCTATCGGTACTCTGGAGAGACCGGCCAATGCCACCTTTAGAAACAGCGGTGTACTGGATCGAGTATGTGGCGAG
Source organism: Ypsolopha scabrella (assembly GCA_910592155.1). Lineage (NCBI taxonomy): Eukaryota > Metazoa > Arthropoda > Insecta > Lepidoptera > Ypsolophidae > Ypsolopha > Ypsolopha scabrella. Next base: position 15,553,798 of record OU342976.1, on the reverse strand, counting down.
ACATAAAGGCGCTCCACAACTTAGGCCCCCAACAGTCGACTTGCCTCTGTACCAATATTTGATGATAGATGTATGGCTGGTACTAGGAGGAGCCATGGCTCTACTTGCTTACTTGCAAGTGAAGATCTTGCAGTATTGTGTCAGGTGGCTTTTACGGCAGAAGAAGATATGGTTAGAAGTATTTTAATCGTTGAGGTAAAGAAAAAGTTGAAAAAATCATGAACAATTTGCTATTGTGAAGCGTTTGACAGTCGTGTTTAATGTTGATAATGTGTAAGCTTTGACTTTTTCATAGTATTACATACTGGTTCCAAAAATTGCCGTGTCCTCAATAGTCCTCATTGATTTATGTTCTATAATTACGTTTAAACGCAGTAACTAACAAGATAAATAACTATACCTTATTATGGTGCAACGAAGACGTTGATTTAAGAACCAGTGCTCATTCTACTTATTGCTGTTTTTTATTTTTTCCCGCCTTCTTTTTCACAGTTTCTTTCCGATTCGATTTGCAACAAAGTGATATCCAGAGTTTTACATTTAGGAAAATAACTACAGAAAACACCAAAATTATATCTAGGTTTAAATACTGATATAAGGGAACATCAGCAGCAGCTGTTCTAAAATTGAAATTTGAATGCGTAGCAGCATATTCTATCCAGAAAATGGCCGTGTCCATAGGAGATAAAGGTCGGTCATTCCATGCCGCTGAAATGGTCTTCACTTTTTGACGGAACCTGGAAATAAATATATGATTGTCATTTATAAAAAGTTACAATATGAGTTATTTTATCTACAAGCTTTAGTTTCTTGTGAAGTATAGTGCGACAAGGCTCTTTTATTGTGTGATTTCTTGGCCGAAATTGGAGCTAACGCTGCTGTCCTAATAAAACGGTACCCACTGTTACAGAGAAAAATACTGTGCTCATTGTTTTATAGTTCTCCCTCCATGTCAATATCATTAACGTGCCAAAAGAGCCTTGTTTCGATATTCTAATTAAAAGAGTGTTTATCAGCCATTTGGAGGTATTTTAACTTATACAACTAGCACCCTAGCCATTTAGTTGAATACCGTCGAATTAGTAACAACCCAGCCGTCCAATTGGAAGGCAGATTCAACCATCCGGCGCGGCGGCGACATCTACACTATCTGTGATCTCGGCTGTGCATAATCGATTTGAATATTTAATTTAAATATTAAATATAATTCTATTAAATCCAGTAATTTTTTTCTTTTTGATTTTTAACATATAAACATACTACAAACTCACGACTGTCTCCCAAAGCTGTAGGCATAGACTACAGACTTCTGTCTGCTAAGATCCTGACACACTTAAGATAAATTTCTCAATTGAAATCTACTAATATTGTTCTTCATTATACTGCAATGTTTTATCGACTTTACTGACGAGGAATTATTCTTAATCCTTTCATTGACTGTTTTTAAGTACAGAGTGTGTTCTATTATTGGATTTTTATTTTGTACCATTTACCTACATCTACTCTCGTTCACTCGACAGAATTTTTTATTACAATACAGACTCCCATGATCTAAGTTTATAGTTTTCTGATATGCAAATGGCCGTACAAAAAATACATTTCTTACTCTTGATGTAACACTTTCTTGAACGCTGCCACCAAGTTTTCCTGAGTCAAATCCCTTAGCTGTATCTGGACTCCAAGACCACTCTCTTCAATAGCGGCGCCATTCGATGGTTGATCTCCATTTATTGGCATGGCGACAACTGGGACTCCATAATGTATTGCTTCTGTAGTTCCCAACATACCAGCGTGGGAAAAGAATGCTAAAGTTTTCGGATGACCTGAAATATACAGAATTCGAAGAAGAGTAGGTAATTACTTATTAAGTTGTCATTTAAATATGACTCCCGGAAGCGCTAAAGCGCAATTTAATATTCTTTAAGCTACGAAGAAATCTTTGTTGAAAAGCTAGAAAAGCATTTTATAGAAAAGTTCGAGTTTGTTGTTTTTACATTTTGTATGTTTGGGATATAAACTTAAAAAAATATTCATATCACGTCGGTAAAATCCTTACCTAAAATATCAATTTGAGGCAGCCATTTCGAAAAGAACAACTTCTTTCCTTCCACTAATAAGGTTTCATTTTCCCATTTCCATATAAACCTTTGAGGTAGTTCTTCTATGGCACCTAGGACTGCTTGCAGCTTATCATCTGACATAGTTGAACTTTTAGCTGCTGAGCCAAAACTTATGTAGATGATGCCATGCTCTGCGCCGTCTACAAACTCTTTCAGATCCTGAAAAGTATGTATAAAATATGAGAGCATATTCGTCATTATCATTATCTTTCTTGGTTCTTCCGTATACCTAAAATATATAAAAAAAATCGCCATGTACGAGTAGAGCTTAGAGTTTGGCCAGGGAATCGTGCCTCGATTTTACCCTACACTATGGAAATAAAGCCGGCCAAGTGCGAGTCGGACTCGCGCATGAAGGGTTCCGTACCATTATCTATAAAAACGGCAATGTCTGTTGTATGGGAGTGCGCGTGTCCAACTCGCACTTGGCGGTTTTAGTATTTGTTGTTATAGCGACAACCAAAATACATCATCTGTGAAAATTTCAACTGTCTAACTATCACGGTTCATGAGACAGAAGGACAGCGGAGTCTTATTAATAGGGTCCCGTTGGTTACCCTTTGCGTACGGAATCCTAAAAATTTACTTTCTCCAGACCCGTGTTAGTAACAGTTGTGTCACGATTCCCTGGCCAATCTCTACGTACCGAAGGTTTCTTGTTTTTTTTTAAAATGACCTGCCAACCAACTTAACCAACCTGATATAAGAGTTTAAAGAAGCGCATGTATTCCGAAAATTTATCAGAAATTTCTCGACTGCTATATTCTTTTGTCCATAACTTTCGGAGATAAGTTAGGTATTTTTTTTACTTTTTCGGATATGACTCAAAATCTCTGTCTCTTTTCAGATTTAATTTAAACCGTGAAATTGATCTTTGATCTTCATATTTTTGGCCGTTCGATACACGACTACTTGCATTTGTCTGCATCCAATAAGATCGCAAAGATAGGCCTAAACTATGATCTAAATTTCATTTTATTTGAGTTTTGGACAATAAAAAAAAACAGTCAAGTGCGACTCAGACTCATATACCTAGGGTTCCGTGATTCGTCAGTTTTGGTCAGGAAGAAGGTATTTAAAATCTTGCCCGTATCTGTTTATACATAGGTAACACTAAAAGTTTCCGGAACTGGCCACTTACATAAACAATAATTAAAAATTTATTGCGACATTTGAAAATAGAACTCTTTGGCTGTAGAATGCAGTTTGTTTCATCTGACTGTCTTTTGTTTTTACCTTGTGGCGCCATTTAAAAAATTGTGTGTCTGCATCAACATGGATTTAACTCGGGAAAATTTTCGTAGTATGATTTTCTACGATTTTAAGTGTAATTTGACAGCTCAACAGAGCATCGCTCGGCTTGAAACAGCTTTTGGCAATGAAGCACCATGCAAGACGACTGTTTATAGCTGGTTTGCAGAATTCAAGCGTGGTCGTATCAATCTCAGTGACGAATCTCGCGATGGTCGGCCGTCCACCGCTGTGACCAACAAAAACATCGATGCCGTGCGCCGTATGATTGAAACAGACAGGCATGTGACCTACCATGAAATTCGCGCATCCTTAGAAATAGGCATGAGTCAAATACAATCAATCCTACACAAACATTTGGGTGTGAGAAAGCTGTGCTCGCGGTGGATCCCACACAACTTGACCGAGGCTCAAAAAACGGACCGCGTCACTTGGTGCAGTGCCATGCTTACCAGATTCAACGAAGGTGCGTCAAATTTGGTGTGGGACATAGTAACAGGTGACGAAACATGGATTTATTGCTACGATCCCAAAACAAAGCAGCAATCGAGCGTATGGGTCTTTCAAGATGAGCCGAAACCAACCAAAGTGGCGCGCGTGAAAAGTGCATCTAAGCGGATGATTGCTTCTTTTTTTAATAAAACTGGACACGTGGCTACTGTTGCTTTAGAGAATCGTCGTACCGTGAATAGTGACTGGTACACGACCATTTGTTTGCCGGAAGTTATTGACGAACTCCGTAAAAATAACCGTAAACGCCGTATCATCCTGCACCACGACAATGCTAGTTCTCACACGGCCAGACAGACAAACGACTTTTTGAAGACGAAAAATGTAGAACTCATGAGTCATCCTGCATACAGTCCCGACCTGGCACCTTGTGACTTTTTTCTGTTCCCAAAAAAAAGAACCAATTACGCGGTCAACGATTTTCATCACCAGAAGAGGCTGTCGAGGAGTATGAAAAACACGTTTCAGAGGTCACCACAGGGGAGTGGCACAAAAGTTTTCAAAACTGGTTTGATCGAATGAAAAAGTGCATAGACGCCAAGGGAGATTATTTTGAAAAACAATAAATTAATTTTGTACCTTTAATAATATTTTTTCATATTCATTCCGGAAACTTATAGTGCGTCCCACGTAATAACTAAAAAATGAATCGATTATACCACAAAAGAGAGACTCAAATATTTTATACCGTACTCGAAATAAAACTCGTTGTTGAAAAATTTAATTATGTTCTTTCGTTATCGTGAATTTCTCACCCGCTATTTTTCCTGTAATCTTTACGTAATCCCAAATTACCATGACTTTTTTCATATTTTCGGTCCACCAGTTTCGGAAATAAGGGGGGGCAGGCTTTTTTATGGTTTTTGAAAGATATCTCAAAATCGGTGTTAGTGCTATTTTTGTAGCAAATTTCAAGTGTTTGTCTTTAACGGTGCTAAAGTTATGAGGCTGTGACATACGGACGGACGGACGGACGGACGGACGGACTAACGGAGTCTCACCATAAAGGTTCCTTTTACCTTTCAGGTGCTACGGAACCCTAAAAACAAACTAAAAAAATATCATGTAAAACGACCGGCCTTCACGGTAATAATTCATCCATCCCTTTTCATCAATCTTCTATTTTAATAATAAAGTAGTAAAAAAGTCGAATTGGGCATTGTATTGAGGCCGAAACTACAGTTTTTAGGATTTTTGTTTTTGTCTGTATCTACGTATTCTGTTTTAATTCAAAAACCAGGATAGACAAGTGCCAAATAAAGCGTTGGAGCAGAACAAATTTATATATGGACGGATGGATGAACAACTGTTTATTACCAGTTTTTTTTTTCACTTTGGGTGTCCAGTGTACCTAGCATAGTAGACCATATCGAGCTTTGACAGCGCGATATACACTGTCTGTCCCTCTTTCAGGTAGATCAACAGAGTAAGACAGAGCACTGTATCAAGCGCTATCGAGCTCGATATAGTTTGTTATGCTAGACTAGCAGGACAGGATTTTTCCGTTTGCTTGTTTCTTTCTGTAGGACCCCTGTTAAATATTTTATTATATTAAGATCCCAATACAAAGTTAATAATGTGTGAAAATCGCGAATGTTTAAAGTTTACCGTTGTTAAATATGACCATCAATATAAACAATGATTGGAGTATTGTGGTCTCCTTTAATGCGGCCTTTCTATTTACTTTTGAAGTTTTTAAATTCCTTAGAAAAGTATGAAAATGCACTTACGCCTGTCAGTGGTTTAGCTTTTTCAACATGGAATCCCCCGACTTCAATAACATTTGAAGGAAACAGGCTTGATCCAGTCAAAACGAAATTGTGATATAGGAGCATGAACTTTATATCCCGCGCCAACTCTTCAAGTGGCGGTACCTCACCAATGTATTTGGTTAAGGAGTTTTGGTTACTCCTCTGTGTGTAAAATGTATTTATTACTCGAAAATATACATCGAATACGACTCTCTCAATCCTTTGATAGAAGGAAGGCTTTGTACCTCCTTCAAGGAAGTGGTAAGACACATAAGCAGGATTCCCAGGAATACCAAGTCTTTGTAGATGCCAAGGCATGGCAGAGTGTGACGTAATCGCAACTACTGGTGATTCAAGTTTATAAGCTAGTCCAAGGCCACAGTCGCTGTTAAATTGCTCTACTAAAACCACATGGAACCTTCTTTTCTGTGTCACTAATTCCTGCACTTGTTTGTTTTGAAGCATCACTTCACAGTTTTCTATACCGGATTCTGCGAGAAACATTCCACACCCTAGTATTGTTTTATACGAATTCTCAACTGGTACCTCATCTTCAACGATTTTTATAGTGCCGGCTAAACTGATATCGTGATAGTTTTTTGGTGGACTTTTTTCCGGGAAGTGTGAAATCACTGTCACATTATGACCTCTGTTAACTAGTTCTGTTATTAAAGTTTTGAACACAAAGAAATGGCTTTTTCCTTGATATGGAAACACACAAAGTATGTTCATCGAATGAGCAGCGAGCGTAAAAGTTGAAAATAACAAAATAAGCGACCAGACATGATTCATTTTGATTCAAGACTGAACCAGACGACCGTGATCTCCCAAGGCCAAGAACCTTGTTGTTATGTGAAAATGAGTGTAAAAAACGACCACAGGCAAAGCCGGCTCCGTATGCACTGAGTGGTGAATAACAGATTGCGTAAAATATTGTAGTGATAATTATCATAATAGTATCAGTAAATAATTACATAATATTGGTATCAGTTGGCCTCGTCATGTTCGCTTTTCATCAGGTAGACTTTGTATCATAATACAGTGATATGGTTGAGATATGAGAATAAATCTATGGACACCTAGCCTACTTTTTCATTATATCTCGACTCTTCCTTTTTTTTACTAATATAATGCATGCACTCGGTAATTGTTATCAGAAGCAAGGAAGAAAGTCACCAAAAAACCGATCAAGTGCGAGTCAGACTCGCATACCTAGGGTTCCGTAATTCGACAGTTTTGGGAACAGTCAGGAGGAAGGTATTTAAAATCTTGCCCATAACTGTTTATGACAACTAAAAAAACCGGTCAAGTGCGAGTCAAACTCGCATACCTAGGGTTCCGTAGGGAACAATCAGGAAGAAATCTTCCCATAACTGTTTATTATAACTAAAAAAAGAAATGATTGTACCACAAAAGAGAGACTCGAATATTTTTATACCGTACTCGAAATAAAACTTGTGGATGAAAAATGTTATGTTGTCATTTTGTTATCGTGAATTTCTCACCCGCTATATTTTTACTGTAATCTTTACGTAATCTTAAATTACCATGATTTTTTTCATATTTTTCGGTTCATTCGTTTCGGAAATAATTGCATTTTTTGTGGTTTTTCAAAGATTTCTCGAAATCAGTGCCAGTTAATATAGTAAAAGTATATATTTTAATAATGAACTCCTTAATATCCACAATAGATACACATATTGTGTTTACACAAAAAAAAATTGCATTTTTTTATATTTCTCATTTGTTATCAATTTTTTTAACCGCTTTTTTCTGTAATTGGCCAGTTGCTACTTATAATCTTCATTTCTTCTCATATTTTTCGGTCCACAGCTCTTTAATTTGATACACATATTGTATTCTTTGGATTTATTTTTTTATTTTTCTCTATTTTGTATTGGACATATTATAAATAAAAAAAAAAAAAAATTTTTACTCCGTATTATGTGTGCAAGTGCATGCTATTTTTGTGGCAAATTTCAAGTCTTCATCTTTAACTGTGCTAAAGTTGGCTGTGATATATGGATGGACGGACGGGCGGACAACGGAGTCTCACCATAAAGGTTCCTTTTGCTTTTGAGGTATTACGGAACCCTAAAAAAGAATTGATTGTATCACAAAAGATAGACACAAATATTTTTATACCGTACCCGAAATAAAAGTCGTGGATGAAAAATTTAATTTTGTCATTTTGCTATCGTGAATTTCTAAGCCGCTATATTTTTCCTGTAATCTGCGTAATCATAAATTACCATTTCTTTTAGTTCATTAGTTTCAGAATTAAGGGGGGGGACATGCATTTTTTTGTGGTTTTTCAAAGATTTCTCGAAATTGGTGCCAGTAGTGTTTGAGTAGCCAAACCTAAATATTTTAGTAAGTATTTCCCGTATTCATTTATCAACTTACTTGTTCATTGCTTTATGTATATTTAATAATTTTATGCAGGTGTATAATTTTATTACATTTTAGTAGCCCAACCTAAATATTTTTTGTATGTATTTACCGTATTATTATATATTTATTTTTCATATTCTATTTTTGTATATATTAACTTTGACCTCTAAAAAGTATACTTTATGTACCTGTTTTACAAAAAAAATTTTTGGTTTTTGATTGTTTTTTTTATAGAAACAGACAGTACAGAAAGTTCAAACATTACAAAAATAATGCTAGTGTGTTATGGCGGTGCTTAATAAAATCTTATGGAGGGTTCCTGACGATTGATGGCAATAAAAATATAATAAAAATGACAGAATACACCTGTGACCCCTAAACAGGTGCCCAGGCTAAAGGAAAGAAAGTTATAGATGAACTTGGGCAAGGAGCTGCAGCTCCAACATTGTACAAAAGAAAAATAAATAAATTACTCGAGCAAGGACTTAACTTGTTCAAATTGAAAAAAACATTAAATCTAGTCTCTATACCAAAAGAAACAGGACTTGTGGAGTTAGCCGGCTATGTGCGAAAACCCCGGGAGAGATACAAGTAAGTAGTCTTAATTTTCAATCTAGGAGTATTTTATTGTACTAACCGTCATAATTTATAAATACAACTAGCTTTTGCCCGCGGCTCCGCCCGCGTGTTATTCGGTTTAAAGACATGCTTTTTTCCGGGATAAAAGGTGGCCTATGTGTTAAGTTAGGGTATAAGCTATATATATTCTAAATTTCATCCAAATCCGTACAGCCGTTTCAGCGTAAAAGAGTAACAAACATACACACACAGACACACACACACATCCACAAACTTTCGCATTTATAATATTAGTGTGAGTCTGATATACAAATCCAAAAATGCCGTATTTTAAAGATAACGTCATTTTTATTTGCGCGCGGGCTATACGGGAGGCCTCACCCACTTATCTTAGTTAGACTGTTGCCACGTGTTGAACATTTTTTGACAGTCTAGGGTTACTTAGTTATTAACCCTAGACTTTGAAATTATTATTATGTTATTTCCATAGTAAACGAATTGGGGATACATTTAAAAGGTTATAATTTTAATAACACATAAGCGCAGCATGAGCTGAATTTTATAAACGAGCGAAAAGTTCTAGCCAGCGGCGTATGGACATGCTTATTTTACACTTACTATTAAAGTTTTTATAGGATAGTGATGGATAGTTACTATATTGAAAAATGCCAAGTTCGATTTCAAGCCTACTGGGCGTTACAATACAAAAAATAGTTTTACCTATTTTAAGGTACCCAAACAATATTTGGACTTCCTGTTGGCTGATTTTTACGAAAGGAAAAATCGAATTCTTCTATTCGGCACGGCAAGAAGGAAATAAGAACTTGCCAGAACACGCCATCTGTATTATGATGTGACTTTTAAATCTGCGCCGAAACCTGTCAAGCACATATCTATTAAGGTATGTTATTAGTTATCGCGAGTAAGACCCCAATACAAAGTTAATAAAGGGAAGCCAAGTCGTTAGAATACCGAAAACACAAAAGATTTTAGAGCAACGCTGGAAGATCACACAGCTCTCGATAGAATCACACACACGTTATGTCAAAGATTATGAAGTAACGCTATCAAAAAAAAGACGGAATAAAATTGCATCACGAATAAAATAGGTTTATATTCAAATAGATTCGTACATCACTAATTTTCAAAGACAATACAGATTCGATGAGAAAAAAAAGACAGCAATCTCGTCGCAGTACAGATTTGACTATTAATTCTATAATTTTCCGTAATTAACTGGTGATTATTGAATATTTCATGATGAAATACAGTGAATGGCGGGTAAGACTTGATGCTTCATGATTTGGAATAATGTTCAGTGAGACTCCGTGACAGAACCTTGAGAAAAATTGAGAAAACGGTTTGTTTACATAGTCCACAATTTCTATTGACGGCGACTATACGATCGTAATTTTTTTCATATTTTTTGGTGTTTTTGGACATGCATTTTTTTGTGGTTTTCCAATAATTTCTTGAAATTCGTGCCCGTAAATATAGTGGAAGTATATTTTTTTACAATCAACTCTTTAATATCTACAATTTGATACCCATATTGTATTTTTAAGAATTTATTTTTTATTTTTCTCACTTTTGTATTGGAAATATTTAGAACAATTTAATTTTTTTTTATATCGTATTATGTAAGCAAGTGAATGCAATTTTTGTGAAAAATTTCAATTCTTTATCTATAACGGTGCTAAAGTTATGAGGCTGTGACATACGGATGGACGGACGGACGGACGAACAGACAACGGAGTCTCACCATAAAGGTTCCTTTTGTACCTTTTAGGTACTACGGAACCCTAATAATAAGAACATAGCCATTGTTTTAAGAGTCCTACAGGAAAAATGCAAGAATTACGCTGAAATTCTCGAATAAATTGGAACTTCTACATCCCAAGAATTTGCCGAAAAAAAGAACCAAGTAATAGAAGAGTATAAGAGTGGCTTTATTTCCCTTGGTCACTGCATTGAAAAGCTGCGATTTTAAGGGTTATTTGTTTTAATTTTAATTTAATTTAATTTTCAAATTTTTATTAGAATATGTAACATTATGCGCAAACGACGGACAGTGGCGGACAAAATTTCCGCGCCGCGCTCTTACTTATTAGTACAGTACAATACACTTTGTCCTCGGAATACCTCATGTCTCGCCTGGCGGTATACGCAGACAAAGTGCAACCTAATGACAGTAATAATGAGAGCACACTGCGGACATTTTGTCCGCCATTTTTCCCTCGTCTACGCAGGCTCTTACGCTGATTTTGCAATAAATGTGATATGTGGAGACTGATTGTGATATATTAAAAATAAGAAGTGTTCAATAATTATTGTCAAAGTTATTTTTATTATTTTTTTATTTTAAATGTCACCTAGACAGATTTCGTATGTAAGAACGTAAGTACATATCTGTAATTAATCAACATTCTAGTGATTTTTATCGATGTCTTTCATTTAATAACTTCCTGTAAAACAAAATACTTCTCAGCAGTAAGCTGCTGAGTCATAGGTGCTCTTCGTGGACTAGGCTAGGTGCTATTCGCGCAGGTGTTATTGTTCGGACGGTTACTCTAAGTAAACTCTAAATATTCAGCATACTTGAGCATACCACTTAAATGTTTAAAATAATAAATTAGTAACATATAATATAAATTATTTATTATATGAATCATTAAATACTATAATATTCTACTACCTATATACCCGTATGTATATTTAATTTATTTATAGCACATAAGTAGATATTAATTGTGCCTAACTATCCTTTCTACTCGAATAAATTGTTTTTTATTCGGACAAAAGTTGATAAATTTATTGAATTCATAATAGCGGTGTAATTTTTAATGGAGTAGTACGAGTAAAGTTGAAAAATATAAAAAACTGTCATGGAATTTTTTTATATAACATTTGACATTTATTTTTTACTAGCTTTTGCCCGCGGCTTCGCCCGCGCTGGATTCGTTTTTGTGTACTCCTATAAAATCTGTTCATATTTTTCTGACCGATTATTTTATAGTACCTATATTACCGAAAGATTTTTTTGCCTTAGTGTTTGAATGAAATGGGTTACTGGTTTTGTACTGAGGCCGAAACAACAATATTTAGCATTTTTGTCTGTCTGTCTGTCTGTATTTTTCGAGAAGCACTCAACGGATTTGGATGCGGTTTTTTTATTATCATCGTAGTAATCCAGGGGCATTATCGTGTAACTTTAAATCAATCGCAATACCTTTGATTTTGACATTTAAAGTATGGTACAAATGTCAAACTAAAAGGTATCGCGATAGATTTAAAGTTAGACAATAAGGCCCCTGGTCATCACATAGGCTATAAGAAGTGTTCATAAAGTAACGCCCAAGTCGGAAACGGGGAAATATTGAATAAACGCTTTTATAACTCTAGAACCACTCAACGAATTTGGATGCGGTTTATTTTATTATCATCTTAGTAAACGTGTTCAACACATGGGCTATACAGGGTGTTTATAAAATAACGTCCGAACGGAAAACGGGGCAAATATTGAATAAACGCTTTAACTCTGGAGCAACTCAACGGGTTTGGTTGTGGTTTTTTGTTTTATTATCATTGTAGTGACCCTGGTCATAAAATAGCGCATAAGCTGAAAACGGAGCAAAGGTTCACTGAACGCGGGCGAAGCTGCGGGCAAAGGCTTTTAAACTAATAAAATCGCACAGATACTCAAGATGTTAGTGCGTTAAGTACCCAATTAGATTTTACTCATAAAGTAGAATAGGTAATAATAAATACAAAAACAAACGCTTTTTTCTACATTTACTTACTTATAACTTGCAAATATTAGTTCATAGTAATATCAGCTACATATTACAGAAAAACCTCTAACTCAGAAAAATCCTACCTACTAATAGGTATATATATACACCCGACCCGCGCCGGGCGCGGTTGGCGTGCTCCCCCGCACGCCCTGTGCCATCCTGCGCGCCATCCGCCAATCTAACATGCCGTCTAGAATTTTCAAAGCCCTATTAATTTCAATTGTATGTGTACCAATATTAATAAAAAGTTTCACGAAAATTTAACCCCTCATTTCACCCTCTTAGGGGTAGAATTTCGAAAAACCCTTTCTTAGTGGATACCTACACTTCACAGAGAACACACCCTTCAAATTTCATGTCTCCAGAACCAGCGGTTTAGTCTGTGGCTTGATTATCAGTCAGCTAGTCAGGACTTTTATATATTTAGATAAATAAACGAAAACTTTTGAAGTTTCGCTGTCTGTCTGTCTGAAATATATAAATGTCCGTCTTATCACGGCATAAAACAAAAAAAAATAACAAAAAAATTATAACCGACTTCAAATGTTACAACAGATATTCAATAAAAAGTTTAAAATAAAATACTGACCAATGGTACCGAGATAAAACTTGCCGACTTATTTCCATGTTCTCTCTCTAAAAGTCTGCGCTGTGCTGGGGGTCTAGAACGAGGCACAAAAAGAGTGTCTTTCGAGAGAGGCTTCAGCTATCAAACTTGATTTCTTAGAATAACAGAGCAAAAAAAGTGACTGTTATTTTACTTTGGCTTCTAAAGATAAAGAGTGTCGTTTTCGAGTTTCGTTCATTCAAAAAGATACTTTTTTGCTTATTTCCGTAGAACGGTGGCATTTTGACAAACGTTTGGTCTTTCTTTTTGCCGCCTTTTGCAAAGCTAAAGTGACTTCTTCTACTCTTCTAAAAAACAGTGACCAAATTTAGTGCCTTTTGTGAAGTTTTCGTAGGTTTTTTGTCATGAAATTGGAGTTTATGACTCAAAGACATTATAATTACAAAATACTATTACATTGCAACGACCATCATAGGTACATTGTAATAAATTTCATGAAAAAACTTTCGACATGCAAAATATTTTTCTAAAAATTCTAAATTGGACTAGGTATTAGTTATGTACTTAGGTACCTACCTCGTCATCGAGATTTCGCCAGCGTTACCGCGAGCGCCCCTACCGCTCCCAGTAAGAAGGCGCGCCGAACCGGGCTATTGTTATTGGTTTCGAGACTGTGCAAAGGAGAAAGCGCCAACCACGTACGACCCAGAACTCAAGCAAAGCTCTTAGGGAGCCCAAACAGAAGCTGCGTGCTGCGAAGCCAAACACGCCTGCACTAAAACACTAAGGCGGAGGACATCGCGGAGTACGTGCTCCAAAAGATGGGGTATCATCCGTACGCCTAGGGTGCAGTTGCTGGAGTTGCGCCGCAACGTCAACTTTTCGGCGTTTGTGGTGAGAGTTCTCCGTTGCTTCCGTGGACAAGTGCCGTAGGACAGCACCATTACATAGGTAATGCAAAGTGAAGTGATAATAACATAGTTGATGCTTTTTTTTTTTTTTTTTTTTTTTTTTTTTTTTTTTTTTTTTTTTTTTTTTTTTTTTTTTTTTGAGGGTAGCAATTGTTTAACTATTAAAGTCGGAACCGACTTAATTATTTTTGCGATATACAGATCTCCAGAATTCAAGAGCACGAGAAGTTTTATACAGTCCTTAGAAACTATACTTCCTACTCTTGAATCTTTTAGAGACGTGATTTTCATAGGGGACATGAATATTGATATTAAACCTAGTAATAACATAGACAAATCAAGTGACAAATATCTTAACGTTATGGCGGAACACGGTTTACTACCAGGACATACATTCCCGACCAGAAAACTGAATTGCTTAGACCATGTTATGCTTAGAACTTGCCTAGATACTAAAACATTTGTTATTGAATCATTAATTACAGATCACAAACCAGTTCTTGTAAGCCTTAGCTGTTTACAGTCATTTAATAAACCACCATCCACCATGAAAAAAACAGACTTCCTTAACGCAGTGAGACAACTAGAAAATACGAACCTCAATGCCATATTGGACATCTCAGACCCTAACACTGCCGTCAACCTTTTGTTAACTAAGTTTTCCGAGGCTATAGACGCCAACTCCACTACTGTAGTTATTCCTAACAAATCGCGTACCAAAAAACCGTGGATAACAACTGGTTTGCTAAGGTGTATCAGGCATCGAGACATGCTTCAGAAAAAATGCAACAAAGATCCAGATAATATCATTCTTAAAATTACTTATCGTAGATATCGGAACTACTGTAACAAGTTACTGAGAAAAATTAAACAAGCATATCAAAGAGCTGAACTTGAAAAAGCATCAAAAGATCCGAAACAAACGTGGAAAACAATAAAAGACCTTACAAACACATCAAAAGTGAAGATGAAATCATCTGAACTGCTAAAGAATAACAAGAATTGCACACAACAATCGATAAATGAGGTAAATTCTTTTTTCAGTAATGTCGGCAAAAACTTAGCATATAAGATAGCCACAGGGCTAAAAAACACTTGTGAGTCTGACATTTCTACACAGACCCACCCTAAAACATTTGTCCTTCTTAACACGGATGAACGCGAAATTATATCTATATTAGACAACTTAAAGAACGTTTGTGCCCGAGGATGGGATGAGATACCTGCAACTATACTCAAAATGGCAAAACATCTAATCACCAAACTCCTAGTTCACATTTTTAATCTCTGTTTTGAAAAAGGTATATTTCCTGCCGCCTTCAAAAAATCGATAATTCATCCCATTCACAAGTCCGGGGATAGAGACAGTGTCAACAATTACAGACCTATCTCTGTCCTGCCTGCCCTGTCCAAGATACTAGAGCGACTAATGAATAATAGACTAATGAACTATCTTGAAAGTAATAATCTTTTAGCTGACTCCCAATTTGGATTTAGGGCTGGCTTGTCTACAGAAGATGCAGTGTCTTCTCTTACCGATTACATAGTAAAAAGTCTTGACAACCAGGAAAAATGCGTTGGTGTCTTCTTGGACCTGTCTAAGGCATTTGACACCGTCTCTATCCCAACACTAATTCATAAGATGGAAAATATTGGCATTCGTAATACGGCTCTGAAACTTTTCTCTGACTACCTATCTAATCGATTGCAAAAAGTCAAGATAGACTCCAACATGAGTTCCTACCTTCCTGTATCTTTTGGTGTTCCACAGGGAAGCATTCTCGGCCCGAGCCTATTTCTAATATACATCAACGAGCTTTGCTTGCATAGTCCTACTAATGGTAAGATCTTTTGCTACGCAGATGATACTGCTCTGGTGTATCGGGGGAGGACTTGGAATGAAGCCCGTGAAAATGCTGAACTAGGGCTCCGTAGAGTTATGTACTGGCTACAAAAAAATCTGCTTTCCCTGAATATAGATAAAAGCAAATTTCTTTCCTTCTCTATAAAAGACAATCCTCACCGAAGTATAAAACTTCAGGCGCATACTTGCCATATGAACAATAATCAACCTTGCACTTGCATGACTCTCGAGAGAGTTTCCACTATAAAATACTTGGGTGTAATCGTTGACGACAAATTAACATGGACCCCACATATTGACTCTCTGACAGTTAGAGCACGCAAGCTTATATTTTTATTTAAAACTCTACGCAATGTTGCACCTGCAGATCTATTGAAAACTGTTTACTTTTCGATGGGACAGTCAATTCTCAATTACTGTATATTGGCGTGGGGAGGAGCATGCAAGACGAAGCTTCTTAAACTGGAAAGAGCTCAAAGATCCATTTTGAAAGTGATGACTTTTAGGCCCTTCAGATTTCCTACTCAGCAATTATACAATCAGTGCAAGCTACTCACTATACGCCAATTATACATTCAACAACTTATACATAAACAACACTCAATAACAATATTTGATCCAAAGCTACACACGGAAAAGAGACGGAATGACAAAGTATGCAAAACAGATAAATGTAGAACTACCTTTGCTCAAAGACACTTTAATTTCTTAGGACCCTTTGTTTACAACAAACTAAATAGAATATTAGAAATATATCCTATGACACGCTATGCTTGTAAAACTACAACAAAAACCTGGCTTCTGGATCAGAGCTATGATATAACAGAAACGCTCATTACAACAGTAAAATAGACTCAATGCTTATCAGAGATTTACTTTTTACTTTTTTTTTCTCATTTTTATTTATTAACTTAAATTTTCTCTTTATTGTTTTACTTCACCATTTAATTACTCCTACAAATCTTATATTTTTAATAAGATTTAATATAGGTATATATATATTTTTTGTTTGTTTAAGTCAACAGGTTGATAAATTGAATTGATGTACACTGTGCCCTCCCAAACTGTAATTCATTTTTATTTTTATTTTTGTAACAAAAAGTTTGTAATTTCAAATTGAATTTGTCTTTGAATTACTCCTATGAATACTATAAGAGGTACTTTTACAAGATTTAGTTTTTTTGTTTAGTTTACATGTAGGATTTTGTTTTTTTTTTACAATGTAATATAATCTAAATTTTATTTGTTTCATTTGTAAATTTTATTTTAACAAAAATGTAACTTGGCCCGCGGAAAGGCGCTGGAGGCCATTACTCAGGCTTACCACCTACCATGGCTTCCAACGTTACTCCCTAATGATTAAAATTATATTATTTTTGTACTAAATATAAGTGTGTAAATTTGTAACTTGTTATAACGAATAAACTTTTTTTTTTTTTATTTTATTTACTAATTCAATTTTGTACCAATATACTACCTTAGAATATGTAAAGGAATATGTGTACCTTGGTCAAATAATCTCTCCAAATGACTAGACACACAAAGAAATCAACAAGAGAATAGC
The DNA here is from genome assembly GCA_910592155.1 of Ypsolopha scabrella. Classification (NCBI taxonomy): domain Eukaryota; kingdom Metazoa; phylum Arthropoda; class Insecta; order Lepidoptera; family Ypsolophidae; genus Ypsolopha; species Ypsolopha scabrella. The sequence goes on along the minus strand of OU342976.1, from coordinate 15,536,492 downwards.
CAACGGATGAAGACTAGTCCCTAAAAAAGATGAAAAGTAAAGACTTGAGGCTATCAACGAAAACAAAAGACATATTTATTCTTCCCTGTCTAACATATGGGTGCGAGATGTGGGCCTTAAACAAAGAACACAAAGACAAACTCGAAAAATGCCAGAGAGCCATGGAGAGAAGCATGTTGGGAGTCAAGAGTAAAGGATAGAACTCGAAATGAAGACCTACGAGAATTTGTGTAGCACACCTAGCGGCTTACTACAGGAACCAGCATTGGCAGGTCACATCCTGCGTAGTAACCCAGAGAAATTAAGTAAAAAGATCACAGACTGGTACCCACATGAAAGAAAAATAACTAGAGGTTGGCGATGCTGGGAAAACAAACTTAAATTGACAGCCGGTCCATACTGGAGAAGAGTGGCATGGGACAGAGAACATTGGAAGGAGTTGGACGAGACCTTTGCCATGTGGCACTGTGCTACGTGACATAATATAAATAGTAATGAATAAAATGTTCTATAAAAATTAACTTCAAAATCACTGTAGGACAGAATAAAGGCTATATTATTGTTATACTTTGTACTTTAATGTTTGTTTGCATGGGCCACAGATGCCTGACAGTAAAATTATTTGATTTGATTCAATTACAAGCAAAACACTTCACCCATGTAATTGTTATGTTCTTGAACATCATACATACATAATACTTCATATTCTCTGATGCAAGTATCATAATTAGATAGTGTGAGTGAGATGACATATATACAGTTGTGGTCATATAATTAAGAACAACTAATATCAAAGTAACTTTCAGAAAAACAAGTTGCTGTAACTTTAGTCTTTATTACTGTTACTACCTTCAAACGACATGATAATAAAGCTATGTAAGCAGGCTTTTATACTACATATATAATATGTAAAATTGTTGAACTTCAATTGATAATTTAATCAAAGTTCCATTTGAACTATTTATTTGAAACTTTCTAGCTATGGACAAATAATTAGGAACGGATAAAATAACTTAATTTATTGAACTGTATCAGAAACAATTTTAATGAAATAAACAATATTTATTACAAATCTTTTAACACAGCTTACAAAAAGCAGTATTAGTATTTTGTAGGGTGGCCCTTGCTTACAATAACTGCCCTGCAGCGATGGGGCATGGAATCTATTAAGTTTTTACAGGTTTCATCTGAAATATTGTTCCACGATTCGACAAAGGCATCATATAGATTGTTCAAATTGCTCGTCCTTTTCGCAGCCACACTACTTCTCTCCAAAGATTTTCGATCAGATTAAGATCTAAGTAGACTATTTGCAGGCAAATTTAACACAGTAATTTTTTGATCACTAAGAAACCTTTTAACTGAATGAGCAGTGTGTTTGGGTTCATTATCTTGCTGAAATATCCAGACCTGTAGTCCAACAACCTCTCCTCAGCATAAGGAAGCAGTCTTTCTCTCTCTCCAATATTTGCTTGTATTTAAATTGGTTTAGCATACCTTCAATCTTTTTAACTGGCCCAACACCATGACCTGAGAAACATCCCCAAACTTTTATGTTTCCTCCCCCATGCTTTACCACTTTTTTCGTGAACTTAGGATTCAACGCTTGCTTAAGCAGTCTACTCACATACTGTTTACCATCAGACCTTAGTCTATTTATTTTCGTTTCATCAGAAAATAACACGTTTTTCCATTGACTTGCTGTCCAGTTGCCATATTTATTCGCGAACTCTAACTAACCTAGCTTTTCGGTGCACCTTCGTGAGAAGCGGTACACTCCGGGCTATTCTTCCAAATAACTTTGCATCAGTTAAGCGTCTTCGTACTGTACGTGTAGATACTCCTCCGTCGCCAAAAACTTCCCTCTTTATGTTTTCAGAACTCTTGAAAGGATCAAAGCCTTTGCTGCACGAACAATTAAAGCATCTTCACGTGATGTTGTTTTTCTAGATTTAGGCTTTCGAGGTACATTATTCGTAGTATTAAACTGTTTGACGTGATTTACAGCAATAAACACCTTAGTTTTAGAGCACTTCAAATGATCAGCAATCTTTTTATACGACCAATTACGTTCATATAGAGCTATAATAATTTTCTGGGTCGATGGATCACAACTCTCCTTTTTGCCCATGATTTCGGAATAATTATGCACTTTCAACTTAGTCAATATAAAGGAGATATAAAGCGATGTAACCATAGAATACGGAAACAAAAAAATGCGATAACCATTTTCGAAATTCAAAATTAAGAATTATTTTTTTCCGTTCCTAATTATTTGTCAAGCGGCCAGTACATTTAAAATACAATAGCAATTTAAGTGATAGCAGTGCAATTGTTTTGCATATTGGGTATAAATTATTAAAGCCTACTAAATATAACTGTTATTTTGTGTGGTTTAAATTTGTTATCAGTAAGTTATTACAAAAGTAACAGCTACTTGTTTGTCAAAAATCGACTTTCTTACCAGTAGTTCCTAATTATACAACCACAACTGTATATATACCATCTCTATTTAATTCATTTTCAATATTTCAATGCACCTTTTTTACGCGCTACACTATTATTTATTCTCAAATGTGATGGGCCCTATAGATCGGTCATAAATAGATCAACAGCTTGATGTTTTTTTCGAAGCAGGCAGACTGAACAGTGATATGCAGGGCGTGGAGATTGAACACAGAACCTCTGGGTTAGCAGGCAAGTGCAGAGCAACCATTCGTTACAGAGGCAGTCAGGTTTTATTATTTATAAACAATTTCATACTTTTGCAATAAAACACACAGTAATTTTTATGCTACCTAGCTTGAAAATTTGCCATGAAAGACATCATCAAATAAAATTTTGTGAGGGTGGAAAAAAGTGTAAAACAATATATTTGATAATTTTTATTCTTTGAAAATGTTTACTACTTATACACCTGTTACTGATAAAAAGATCTTTTTATTTGTTAGATTTCTACTAAAACTCATGTGCCTCCAGTTCCTTCCTGTCTCAAGTTCCAACCAATGTTGGTTTAATGAGGGTCAGGATTCTCCCCACCAGTAGCACGGTGGCTCTGACAAAAGGTGTCATTGCACCTAGTTGACAGCAAATCCTTTTCTGAAAAGACAAAAACATCTATGTAAGATCTTATGAAAGCAATAATATGTGCAAGGTTTAAATAACCAGGGTTTGATTTGAGGCGATGCTTCTAATTTCCAATTCAATTTTGGAATCTATGAAATGCTACCTTATTAGAGTGAGTTTTTAGTTGGGAGACATTCACATTAGTTTGGTCAGTAGTAGCAAACAATATGGTACTTAGTGCAAATAAATTTCAAACAATTTACATGGTACCCCATATTGCTGCACTTCAGGCAAAATTACACGCTTTTTAGGGCATGCAGGTTTCTTCACAATGTTTTACTTCATTGTTCATTAAGTGGTAAGTATTAGCTAAGAACACAAATACTGTGCACACAAATTTCGAAAAACTCATTGTTGGTGACTGGAAATTAAACCTGGGTCGCAAGATTGAGAGGCCAGCAAGCTACCGCTGCTTCAAACATTTAAATGAGAAGAAAGTACCAGACAACAAAAACTTTGTCTGCAGTTTTCTAGCACCACTAGCCACACGATAGGGAATACCAAAGCAGGAGTCATGACCTTATAAGACTTTGAGACTTATTTAGCACATGAGACAGGTTGCAATGTCTGAAATAAAAATGATCGACATTAGCGTGTATATATGTAGGTGAAGTAGCAATCTACTTTTCCAACACTGAAATGGGATAGGAGCCAATCTCAAATACGGGGAAACTTGGAGTATACTTACATCGGGGAAAGAGTAGAAAGGCAATTTTTTTCCTGTGTAAAACGAAGAATAGTAAACGTCTACTTACTTCTCCATACACTCCAACATAATTAGATTCTTCTCCTTTTTCATCAAAGAGTGATTTGTTTCCTTCTTTTCACTTGATAAGTATAAACGACAAGAAATACCTAGGTACCTATTATTTATTTTCCTTCCATTATTGGATATTTATTTTGAAATGTATGCGTTGCCGCTAGCGGTACCCTAATAAAAAACGTATCAACAACGTATAAGAAGACGATACGTTGCTGCTAGCGGTAGTGTTCTTCGTTGGGATGCGGTGCCGTGAATTAAAAAACAAGAAGGAATTTTGTGTGTAACATGATTTCTGTTAAAACTATGAGTAAAGTTAGACAATAAGGCCCCTGGTTACTTGCATCTAATACTGTCAGCCACTGTACCAATGATTCGATATTTAAAGGCACCCATCCAGCGAATATTTTTCAGTTTATCACGTGACCTCTCACCGCTAAAGCACCGCTAACAGCATTGCATACACTTTGGATTTTGACACTCTTTTTTTGTCTATACCCATTTTTTGTTTGAATGAATGTTTGTCTGTGTCTTGGCTTCCAAAAGTGAGAAGAGCGCATTAGAGAAAAGTGTGCACATTCTACGGATAAAAAAAAGAGTATCTTCAAAAGAGAGAAGGTGACTTTCGAAAGAAAAGAGCAAAAGGCTCTTTTCGCAAATTCGACCGTGGTAAGGCCCCTGTATTGGTTTTTGATGTTGCTATATTACATACTCAACGTTCTATGGTGATGAGGCCAGGATCGAAGGTTAGATGGTATAATAATAATTTTACACTCACACAAAGTGATTGCTGAAATTCCGAGTTATGTACTAGTATCTGTTGAGGAGTTCTATGGTAATTAGGCTAATTACGACCATACTAAAACAGGACATAACTGGATACAAAAAAAAACAAAGCCCAAAAAATACTGTCGAATCTTCTCACTTCTTCCTTTTTTGAAGTCTTCTAAAAACAGCTGCATCGATTGAGCTAACATTTGGAAAAAAGGGTTTTGGGGAGCATAAAGGGCACCACGATCCCCCAGGCCCAGGCTATCAATTCGTCACTCTCTTTACATACAGGCGTATCTCATAAAAATTTGAAAATAAAATTGATATTTTTGGTCTCATTTTATCATTGCCTTAAATTTATCGAAGAGCTCGTAGTATGCAAACTATAAAATGTATTAAAATCAGGCAAATCGATTAGTTTTTAGGGTTCCATACCCAAAGGGTAACCAACGGGACCCTATTACTAAGACTCCGCTGTCCGTCCGTCCGTCCGTCTGTCACCAGGCTGTATCTCATGAGCCGTGATAGTTAGACAGTTGAAATTTTCACAGATGGTGTATTTCTGTTGCCGCTATAACAAAACTACTAAAACCGGCCAAGTGCGAGTCGGACCTGCGCACTCCCATACAACAGACATGATTTTTTTGCCGTTTTTATAGATAATGGCACGGAATCCTTCGTGCGCGAGTCCGACTCGCACTTGGCCGTTTTTTTTTTACATTTCTTCAAAACTGCTATAAAAGTGAGTTACGCCTGTATGTAAAGAGAGCGACGAATTATGAGTAAGCACTAGCTACGTAACTACCGGGTGTAATATAAGATAATAGTGCACTGCCGCCCATACCAACACATCAGAGGAAGTCATGAGCATAAAAAAAATATACTTAGCTACTTTTTATCCCGGAACATTGCTGCGATCACACTCAGAACGAACGCTAAACAGAGTTCAATTTAAGTCCGGTAAAAAGTAGTTACAATCAAACTAAAACCGTGAAATAAATAGATTAGGAGACCCTTTTTAAACTCAAAGGAGGTAGTAAGAAATTCCTCGACTGAAATCCCGGGATTTCCAAATCATGTAAGAAATTTCTCTAAATCCGGGGATTTTATTTTCATGATTGGTAGCGTCTTAAATCAAACCCGTGTTCCGATGTCTGTGATGTCTGTGGCCGACATTGCCTGTCAATGCAACCAATTAAATTGTTTCTCAATTTTTTAATATACGGCTGCCATCTTTAATTTCTTAAGCGGTATATTTTTTTATATTAAAAATGTCAATTCCAATTGATTGACACCCTAAAAGCTTGTTTACATTTGGACGAGTTAAGGACAGAAGGCAGGTTAACTCATTCTCTGGTCAAGTAGTAAGTACCGTCCAAACAATCGCTGGATAGACTTACTTAGTTCAGTTACATTTGCTGTCAAGATATGGTTGTCAGTTGTTACTATGCCTGTGAAACATGGAAGAAAAAATTCGTAATAAACTTCGTGAAATCATAAGGGAAGTAGTATCTGGTGGGTTCCGACCACTTCATTTTAAATATCCACAAAAGATAACCTCAAATACAATGCGCACGTCTTTGCTTTGTCAAGCACGTATCCGGGAGGGGGGGGGGGATAGGTGGGATTTATCCCCCTCCGCCGAAATAATTTGGCGTGACATACAGGACCGGGAATGTTTATTCATTACCACTGTAAAGTACGTTTTAATAAAAAAAGGTACGACGATACTTTCGATACTTAAGTGACAGTGATTACAGAGGATTCTCTCACAATTCACATTGTTGGTTCAGTGAATCCCCCCCCCCCCCCCCCCGAAACAAAAGTCTGGATACGTGCCTGGCTTTGACAGCAAATGAACTGTACTAAACCTAAACTTGTCTGTTCATGCACTGCAAGACTGCGTGAGTAAAGTTGCCGGGGGTGCGGGAAGTGTGCGGATGGAGGTTCTCCATACTTAACTGTCCAAAAAATAGAAAACTATTCTATTCGTGCAGCTTAACTGGCAACTTACTACTGAACTCGTTTTTCGCTTTCCAAACGGGGCCAGTAGCTAAACTCGCTAGGTACGCCAGTTAACTCGGTACTAAACTCGTCAAAATGTAAACAACCCCTAAAAAAATCGGTGAAGCCGTTATGATTCTATCATTTTTTGAATTATGCAGTCGCCATGTTGGCGAAGGTCCGCAATCTTGAATTCCAGTGGATAAAATTTTCATTTCCTCGGATGACATCATTTTTCTAGTATTACTGGGCAAAGCGGCTTGCTTTCTGCCAAAAATGCAGTTTCATTCTGCTAAGCCTTTTATCTATTCATCAAAAGAGCTTGCTAGCTCAGTTGGTAGCAGTGCCAGATTTAGAATTTTCTCAAGTATAGGCCGCCTCACTTTGTGCCGCCCCCGCCTCCTTTTTAGGGTTCCGTAGTACCTAAAAGGCACAAAAGGAACCTTTATGGTGAGACTCCATTGTCCGTCCGTCTCTCCGTGTGTCACAGCCTCATAACTTTAGCACCGTTAAAGATAAAGACTTGAAATTTGCAACAAAAATAGCATTCACTTGCCTACATAATACGGTGTAAAAATTATTGAAAAATTTGAAATTGTTCAAAATATTTCTAATACAAAAGAGAGAAAAATAAAAAATAAATTCCTAAAAATACAATATATGTATGAAATTGTAGATATTAAAGAGCTGATTATAAAAATATATACTTTTACTATATTTACTGGCACCGATTTTAAGAAATCTTTGAAAAACCACAAAAAATGCGTGCCCCCCCCCTTGTATCTGAAACTGGTGGACCGAAAAAATGAAAAAAATGACGATTATAGGCCATAACTGGCCAATTACAGGTTATAGCGATTAAAAAAAAGTTAATAAGAAATGCGAAATATAAAAAGAAAATAAAAATAAATAAAAATATATTTTATAAAAATACAATATGGGTACTTCATTGTAGATATTAAAGAGCTGACTATACTCGTAAATATATATACTTTTACTATGTATACTCTCACCAATTTCGAGAAATCTTTGAAAAACCACAAACAAATGCATGTCCCCGCTCTTATTTCCGAAACTGATGGACCGCAAAAAATGAAAAAATTCACTATTATAGGCCATAACTGGCCAATTACAGGAAAACTTTAGCGATTAAAAAAAATGAACAAAAAGGAGAAATATAAAATTAAATTGAAAATAAATATTTTTTTTTTTACAAAATACTATGTGGGTATCAAATTGTAGATATTAAAGAGTTGATTATAAAAATATATACTTTTACTGTGTATAATGGCACCAATTTCGAGAAATCTTTGAAAAACAACAAAAACTTATTTTGGAAACTGGTTGACGGAAAAAAATGAAAAAAATTATGGTAATTGGGGATTACGTAAAGATTACAGGAAAAATATAGCGGTTGAGAAATTCACGATACTAAAATGAGTCTCGTCTTTCACGAGTTTTATTTCGAGTACGGTATAAAAATATTTGTGTCTCTTTTGTTGCTATACGTGAAAAGAAATTTATATATAGTCGCCGTCAATAGAAATTGTGGACTATGTAAACAAACCGTTTTCTCAATTTTTCTCAAGGTTCTATCACGGAGTCTCACTGAACATTATTCCAAATCATGAAGCATCAAGTCTTACCTGCCATTCACTGTATTTCATAATGAAATATTCAATAATCACCAGTTAATTACGGAAAATCATAGAATCAATAGTCAAATTCTGTACTGCGTCGAGATTGCTGTCATATTTTTTTCTCATCGAATCTGTATTGTCTTTGAAAATTAGTGATGTACGAATCTATTTGAATATAAAACTATTTTATTCGTGATGCTTTTTTATTCCGTCATTTTTTTTGACAGCGTTTTTTCATAATCTTTGACATAAACGTGTGTGTGATTCTATCGAGAGCTGTGTGATCTTCCAGCGTTGCTCTAAAATCTTTTGTGTTTTCGGTATTCTAACGACTTGGATTCTCTTACTGATTTTATCGTATTAGTAATGGACAATGCCCCATATCATTCGCGTCAAATCGAAAAGGCGCCCAACATGAGTTGGCGGAAGTAGGCTATCTAAAACTGGTTGCGCGAAAAAGAAATCAAATTTCAAGAAACCGAAATCAAAGTGAATCTCATAGCTATAGCAGACAAACAAAAATATTAAAAAATGTATGTAGATGAGTTGGCGGCATCGAAAAATGTGACAGTTTTGCGCCTTCCACCATATCATTGCGAGCAACCGATAGAGTTGATATGGGCGCAAGTAAAAGGTTACGTTGGAAGGAACAACAAAACGTTCAAAATGGACGATGTGAAGATTTTGTTGGACCAAGGTTTGGCGCGGATCTGGCCAGAACAGTGGGCGAAATGTGTAGCTCATGTCCTAAAAGTAGAAAAAAAAATGAAAGAACTGGATGGGATAATAGATACGACCACCGACGCTGTGACGGAACCATTTATTATTAACGTGGGCGATTTGACTAGCGATTCATAAGAATATTTTAGCGATGAATCAAATAAAGAAAATTAATTAAGCACCTAACATATTTTAATCACATACTTACCCATCTCTAGATAGTTCACCTATTCATAGACAAAGACAACATGGCGCTTTGTTTACATAGTCCACAATTTCTATTGACGGCGACTATACGATAACCTATTTTATCATCGATCCCAAAATGCAAGAGTACCTACAATTAACTAACTAGGTTGGTACCGAATATACAACTCATCTGGAAACTAGATGGCGCCGGGAGTACTCTACATCCTGATATAATTTGATCGCTGGAGTTCAATTACTAAAGAAGGCGAACCAGTACAAGAATTTAGCAAATGACACTTTGCTGAGTACATTATCATAATAATACTGCTACGCTCACTTATGAAACTTGTCTTCCTCAGCTATCATCTTTGCTTGCTTTGGCGATTATAATTAATATTGATTAGCAGAACTAGAAGACTTCCCGCTACCAATGAAATTTCTAATTAGGTATTTTATAAGACCTGGTTTAACTGCCTATCTTATTGATGAGTCAACAACTCGTGAAGTGAAGACACATTCATAGACAATATATATTCTAATGTTAATTTAAAATGTGCTACAATCAATTCCTTGTTAGTCATCATAAACAGTTATGGGCAAAATTTTAAGTACCTTCTTTCGGACTGTTCCCAAAACTGTTGAATTACGGAACCCTAGCTATGCGAGTCTGATTTGCACTTCACCGGTTTTTTTTTTAATTCTGCTCTCAGCCTATCAATTATGACCAAAAAGGCGTTAATTTTAAGAGACTCTCTTGGGGCTATTATTTAAATTGTGCACGAACTTGACGGCTTACGAAAGCGAGTGAGTGCTCTCTAAAATCTGCCGCCCCCAAAACCTGCCGCCCCTAGGCAGCGGCCTATACGGCCTAATGGCAAATCCAGGACTGGTTGGTAAAGCAATAGCCTGGTAAGTGAAAGTCGTCTGGGTTTGAATCCCGGCTCAGAGCTCCTTCTCATAACCAGATTTACCTTTCTTCTGTGTTTTTATACTACAATGATATGACGTTAATTGTATCTCCTTGCGACGGACAAAGCGCGCGCGATAAGAGCATGCTACGTCCGCTGAACCACTATAATACAAGAAAACGTGCTTCGGACCTCGGACAGTATACTACTTTTGGCGGCGCAGATTTCGTAAAAAGAAATCACATTTATCGAGTGAAACGGCAATTTTCACAATATTTTTTTTCATCCCATTCGATCCTCTTACTGATAAGAAACATGTCTCTATGGGGTCAACCGAGGTCAAGGTATTGAATCTCCCAATTGCTAACCCAGTCGAAAACATACTGATATAATAATATAAATATTTTTACTAAAGTAGGGTTCCGTACGTAGACGGTGCCAAATTTTTTGTCAGGCTCTACCATTTTACTGTCTTGTTTTTTTGTAGATGTTGCTTTGGCATGTATATCGCTGTTATTTACCATAATCTTTTAAGGGTTTCGCACCCAGTGATACTAGTACGCTAGTTGGCCAAATTATTAAATGATACCCCACTTACTGGGGCAACCATACACATAAATTATAATATAGTGAAATAAGTGAAATAAACAGAGAAAAATGTATTTTTGGCTTCATTATAAAATAGCATTACATAAGATTAAAATACGGTGAATTATTTTTAAATTTGGTGATAATTTAATAAACTAACTTAATATAATATTACTTATGTACGAGACTTGTTTTTTTTACAAGTTTTGTTTTTCATGGCGTTTTTGATGGCATTACTTATAGTTGTCATTTTAAATGAAACATACTGTTTTGCCGCATACGACCTTACGGTATAAGCTAGTTCTTGAGCGCATATTTGTATGGAGTAAGTCCCCCTCACTCCACTGACTCCACTCCCCTTAGGCGCCGATTTGAAATTAAAAGTTTACCAATTCCTCGCCTTAAGTCTAGACGGTAAATCTTTCGCGCACGAGATTTGGATTTTCACAATTGTTATAGCTGTTTCGGTCACTCGCGGCCGGCACGAGCGTGCCATGCCCCCCCCGCGCGCCCCGCTCTTGTTCACCTTGTACCCACAGCTTGGACTCAGATCAGTACATCCTTTCGTACCTTCGTTTTTAGTGCTTTTGATTGATTAATTAAAAATGAATGACCTCTTAATTGTCTTTGTCTAAAGAGTACAATATAATAGTATCAAAGGGACGAATGTAGGATACTATAATATGTAAAATATTTCGGAGGGTTACTGTGTGGTCAAACGAGTAACAAAATGGATATTTACGTGGTACTACTCTTCTAAGTCCTATTGGCTTTAATGACTAAATAATCAATAAATAATTAATATCTCCTCTAACGAACAATTTTTACTACAGAGCCAATACTCGAATCGCGATAAAATAATCATATACTCAGTACATTTTAGGCGGGTAGGTAATTTATCTTTTGTATGGAACACCTGATTTTTACATGATTTCATGGTTGTTCCCATAGGAAAAGTTGTTCCTGTAGACAAATGGTATCACCAGTTTGCGTTTCCAAAACCGTGTATTTTGTGCTCTTCTTCTCTATAGAACTACCTATACAGGCCGTAAACTTGATTATGTACTTTCCATATATGTTTTGACCGCTGACATAAGAAAAAGTGAAGTAAATTGAAAAAGATTTATGTAAAGTAATTTATGTAAGATTTATATAAAAGATGGTATGTAAAGTATGTACATATAATTTACTTTTTTTATACGGTAAGGCGTAGTATAGTAGTAAACGTTATGTAGTATACCTATTTTTAATCAACAAGAAATTAAATCAACAAGAAATTAATCAACAAGATGTTTATTTTATTTATTTATTATATCATAGATTATAGAGTTGTGAAAATTTTATTTGTATCAATAGGTGTAATAGGTAAATATGAGTCTTAAAAGGTAACAATGAGCTGATTGATGTTGTGTTTTTTAAGTTTATTACTTAAGTTGGTCTAGGTTTCGCTGGAGTAGTTTTCAAAATACTCTAAAAAACTAGATTCGCTCAAAGTCAAATAAAACAAAAAATATTTTTACCCAGATATTATTGCACATATTAACGTCGGAATGTTGAAAAACATTTTTTTTATGTTTTAGGTAATCCCTTGACAATTTCTTATGTGGAGCCGGTCGGATATTTAGTTAAGAAAACGTAGTTATGGAATATACAGAAATTTTTAGTAACCATTTTGTGTAAATTCCAACAAGTGCAGACATACGAGTAATTACAAGGATAACATATTATACGAAAAATGTGATGTTATGATGATTTTTTTTCTTAAATTTCTACTTTAAATTTACTAATAGTAATACGTTCTCTTGCAGTCATAATTCTAGGTACTCTAGGTTCAATCAATTCTGGAAGAACACGCTGAATATAAAAGTTTTTTAGAGGTGTTTGCATTTTTTCTTGATTTTTAGGTAAAGCAACCCATTTGAACTCCAAACAATGTAATAGCAATAAGTCCTTTGCGTCACATGAAGTTGACCTTGAACCTGATAATAATAGTTCTGCTCTGTTTTCAGTTCTATGCCTTGAGTCGTCACCTTACAAAATGTGATCTATCCCTTTTGAATTGCGTCTGCAGGACTCATCTCCGAGGCTACAAATTTTGGTGTACAGGAATCATATGCGTGGTTTGAATTCAAAAAGCTGTCAATGAAATACTTGATATCGCCAATTACTCTTCCTTCTAATGTCATATTTTTTTCTTCATTTTCCTTTTCAATCCTTTTCAAAGTTTGATGACGATGTATCACTTGAAAATATTTTCTTCATAATTTATGCATCCAACTTCAAGCACTTTTTCTTCATGGTTAACTGAACTAGAATGAAAATCATTTGATATTGATGTATAGAAACAAAAATTGCCAACAAATATCAAAGAGGGGGAATGCAGTAGAATGTTTTTTTATGTAGTATGAGATGTGACATTGAATGATAGCATAAAAAATAGAATATTAGAATGTTAAACCCATAGGTTTTAATTTAATTAGTACAATCCAAATCAATCAAAGTACGTTGATAATTACTAAATACTTGAAAGATATGAAAAAATATATCAAAAGAAAAATGTTACATATCAAAATCCTCATATCAACTTATATGTCGGTTCCGTGGTAATGTTTTTAATGGAGTCTACTTTTACTTGTGTATTTTTGTTGGAGCTTAAAGTGGGGTGATCATTTTCATTATAGTTAATTAGAAAGTTTTTATTACTTTCTGACATTTGAGCTTCAGTTATTCCTTGGTTACCCCTACGACAAATTTAAAAATATCAACGTCGTCATCATCATCGGTCCAGCAGGCACGAAGTCGGCCTACACTACGCTTTGCTGTACGTAGTCTCCATTCTAAAGCCTTTCGCCCCAACGGCCATCATGTCGGTGACAAACATGGCCTGCCCACTGCCACTTCAACTTACTGATTCTGCAGGCTATGTCGGTTACTTTCGAGCTCCGACGGACCTTCTCATTTCGGATTCTATCCATCAGAGATACCCCAAGCATAGCCCGCTCCATAGCTCGCTGAGCGACCTTAAATCGGTGGATCAGGGAGCGTATTTTTGAATCACTAGAATTTTAATTCGCATATGAATCCGTATGATTCGCATACGAAAACTTAAAATTAGTATTGTATTCGTATGCGAATCATGCGGATTCGTATGCGAATTAATTCAAAAATACACTCCCAGGCCCTTTGTAAGAGACCACGTCTCAGCGCCATACGTCATCACAGGAAGGACGCACTGGTTGTACATTTTAGCCTTTAAGCACTGCGGTATTGACGACGTAAATATGTAACGCAACTTTCCAAATGCTGCCCAACCCAAGCATGTTCTTCTGTCAGCCTCGTCGTCGAAGTTGTTTTAATCCAGCTGCATGACTTGACCCAGATAAACATATTTTTGAACAACTTCGATGCTGACATTGTCGACGGTTAGTGGTCCTTGGATGACGTGACAAATGGACATGACCTTAGTCTTATCCAAATTAATCCGCAGGCCTACTCGTTTCGAAGAATCGCTAAGGCCGCGCACCATTTCCTGCAGTTCCTGCAGCGATTCCGCCGTTATCACGATGTCATAGGCAAAGCGAAGATGTGAAATGTACTCTCCGCTTACGTTTATGCCTCGTCCATTCCAGTCTTGTGTTTAGTATAAATATTAGATTTAAATTTTTATCATAGACTTTATCTGCGTGTTTACCTAATAAATATTTACCTTTTTATATTTTGATCTAAAGGTTTCAATATCGGCCTTACAATGCTTCGGTTGCCTGAAATTCAATGTGATGAGCGTTAATAAATGTTTAATTATCCGCAAGAAAAACTAACAGTAACGGATTAATAATAACAAAAAACTAAACAAAGACGTGAACGAAATAATATCACTCCGAACGCAATCCAAATAGGAATGAACTTGTTCGTAAAATGGCGGACCAAATATTGGTAACTGCGGTACTGACTGCTTATCTGTACCAAACAACCCACGCAACGACAGCTGTCGTCGACCAACTGACGTCATTATTGCGTATGAGCGGTACGAGAGATAAGGATAGAGACAACTCAGTAACGGTCCGATTGTTTACGTATTTCATCTCGTCTCGTTGGCCATACTTTAGTTATTAAATTTAGCCCCAGTATTAATTTTAACTGAATGTCCGCAGTTCCCTTTTAGTATGTGATCTATTAGTTCCATGGAATAATCTCTCAGAATAAGAAGGGACTACATAATTATTTTTACCCCTGTATAAAGTAAAATTATTTTGCAAACCAAAAACAGAGTTTTTGTAATAGGGGCTTAGCGAAATGCAATAACTTTTAGGGGTCCTAGTGAAAAAAAAAAAAACGGAACCCTTATAGGATCACTTTGTTGCCCATCCGCCTCTTTTTTATTAAAAAAAAAACAAATAGTAAGTACTCAACCATTTTTGCAAGAAAACTCTGTCCACCACACTCAATATTTTTTCCACTAACCTATATGTAAAAACTCTTTGATAAATCAACCGAGTAAGGTGAGTGAAACGAGTATAATCGCTCGTCCCGTGATCCCCCCGCATGTCTTCCCCACCCCTGATGCGACAGAGTACGATGGCGGATTTATGTAATTTGCGCCCGCGATTTCGAACGGTAGAGCATAGCTAATTACTGAAATCCTATACGTTCTATATACAAAATGATTGCATTTTAAAAATATTTAAGAACCAACTCGAGTCCGAAATTAAAAAAAAAACGATTTTGCTTGAGAAATGCTTAAGAAAATCGAATATGAAAATGAAAGATTTTGGAGCTTAAGACACAGATTTTTAAGTGCTTGTATTTCTTATGTGTGTTTATTATCCGAAATTTTAAGTTAAAAAAGACATGTAGGTTGTGCAAAAGATGAAGTTGCTTAAAGTTTTATGTGATTTAATGCATTAGCGTACAAATGAGAAGCTACCTCGTTTTGTATGGCCGCGGAGTCTAGCGCTCTTCCCTTAAGGGCACGCTATTAGCTCCAACTCCCATACTAGCGCAGTACGCTGATAATATCCTTATATTATAGGTACTTGCTAATTATTTTTTCTTTTTCAACATGTCCCATTCAATATCCATGACATGAACCTAAAACATTGATTAAAATCAAATAAATACAAAAGTTACCAAGCGTATAAAAGTCCTGGATTTTACACATAATTTGATGAATGTATATGTACTGTAATGTCCCAGAAGCGATACAACAAATCAAATAATTTTAGGTTTAGAGCATAGTATATTTTATACTATTCAAAAATATATTTCTTTCATTTCGATTTTTGGGATATTTCTCCTAAAATCATAGGAAGACCCAAAACTATTCTCGAGTTTTTTCAAGACATGAATTTTGTCTCGAGTTAGCTTGCCTCTCGCAGCGTGTTTGGTTAGTTCCGTACGAGCTCGGGAAATGAACGTTCGAGTCAACTGATAACAGTCAGTCAGTGCTCTGTAACCGGAACTTGAATGTAGAATGAAATAGCAAGCATAGCGACCACGTGCGCGACTGACTTCAAGCATTCGGCTACAGGGCCCTTAAATAAACAAACCGATCAAGTGCTAGTACGACTCGCGCACTGAGGGTTCTGTCGTACCATTCACATAATAGACTTCATCTATCAGCATATGTTCGCCAACCACTGGACAGCCTGGAAGCCTTTCCCAAATTTCGCCACTCTTTGCAGTCCTCCGTCTTCCTCATCTAGCCACCACCCGCAACATCCTTCAGATCGTCGTCGGTCCAGCGGGCACGAGGTCGGCCTACGCTACGCTTTGCTGTACGTGGTGTCCATTCTAACGCTTTTCGGCCCCAAGGGCCATCATGTCGGCGACAAATATGGCCTGCCAACTTCTACTTACTGATTCGACAGGCTATGTGTCGGTCACATTCGATCTCCGACGGATGTCCTCGCTTCAGATTCTATAATAATACGAGGGGTGATCGAAAAGTTATGATAATGACCATAAAATACGGTGATAATGATAACAAACAAAATTGATTTTTCTACATAATCTCCAAATACTCAAGTCAATATATTTAGTGCATCCTTTTTCTCAATCTAGGATTCTCTTGGAAAAAAAAACCTTTATCCTGAATCTCCCAAAACGCCTCGACAGCGGCCATCACTTCACTATCGTCTTTAAATTTTCTACCTCGGAGGTGTTCTTTGAGCCGAGGAAAGAGGTAGAAGTCGCTGGGGGCTAGATCTGGCGAATAAGGAGGGTGTTCAAGCAATTCTAATCCCGGCGAGGAGGCTCGGTGCCAGGTCATGGACTGTTGTTTCGCTTTAGGATCAAAGTGGTGGATCCAGGTTTTGTCCATGGTCACAAAGCGCGAAGAAAAATTCTCCTGGTCTGCCTGGAACTTTTCGAGGTTTGCTTTCGAAATGTCGACTCGTTTCTTCTTCTGCACGTCGGTTAACATTCTCGGGACCCAACGCGCCGAGACCTTTTTTATGAGCAATTCGTTCGTTAGGATCCTTTGAATTCTGCCAAATGAGATCTCTATGATCTCAGCTATATGCCTGATGGTCACTCTTCGATCTGCCAATTCTATATCGTCGACTTTTTTCACATTATCTTCGGCGAGAGACGTGGATGGGCGTCCCTCGTGATGTACATCTTCAGTCGATGTTCTGTAACTGTAGAATATGGAGGACCAGAGTCCCCCAATGTTTATATCAAGTCTTTGTGTATGTCTTTGGTAGACTTTTTTTTCAAACAGAGGTACTTGATCACTGCTCTAATTTCGTTTTTCTCCATTTTGATATTATCTCTTCGGTGGTTGTAGTTACGGCGTGAAAGAGTAGCAAACACCCATCCATCCATCCATCTATCCATCCAAACTTTCGCATTTATAATATTAGTGGGAAGTGGGATAGCATATTAATGCCAATTAATAATTTTTCGAAATTAGACCTTGACGGCACTCCTACAAGATTTGTTTTCTACAATCGATTTAAGGATAAACTCTAATTTGCATTAATAGCTCACAAAAAGTCGTAAAACCAAATCGACCTGCCAGCGAATAAAGAGCTCAGTGATTATTATTTTTATATCTTTCAGCTTTATGTTAATGCATTAAGGTAGAAAACTGATTGCATCATATTGTCGATTTAGGACGTATTACCTATTTTACGTACATGAAATTGTGATGCGTACAAAAGAGATATTTACGATTTATTATTTTTATGCATATTTCTACAACTTTAATGTCATAAATGGAAGTAAATACTGAAAACTCATCGAAAATACAATATGCCATCTTTTTTTGCTTTCTTCGCGTGTCGTTTTTGCACCTTTTTAGACAACAATTAACTATGTTTGCGTGTCGGCGGCGGTCGCGCGTTGTCTGAACGAAAAGTCCACTCCTCAACTGAATTGAGTGGACTTTTGCCGGGCCGCTTTCGGTGCGTTGTCGCAAAATCTAGGGTTTATTTTATCGAAGCCGCAGACAGATAGACAGACGGACGGACATGTCGGATATGGCGAAACTATAGTTCCTTGAAGACTGCGAAAACCTAAAAAGCTTCCAAAGTACCAAAAAAAAAAAAAAAAAGATTAATTCT
Source organism: Ypsolopha scabrella (assembly GCA_910592155.1). Lineage (NCBI taxonomy): Eukaryota > Metazoa > Arthropoda > Insecta > Lepidoptera > Ypsolophidae > Ypsolopha > Ypsolopha scabrella. The sequence continues at coordinate 15,518,221 of OU342976.1, read as the reverse complement.
AGTAAAAGTAGGATTTTTTTTAAATGTCGGAATCCACTTAAGATCTTATCTTCCAATGAATGGCATTGTTATCTATTGTTAAGTTCGACCGCTAAATGAGCAGTGTATAACGAAACACTTATACAACAAAATATTTTATGTTAATAGCAACTTTACCACCTAAACAAAAAGGCTCAAATTTGAACACCAAGTCGCCAACGCATTTCAGATTCCATTTTTTAAATTGGAAGCGGCAGCCATTATGTGTGTCAGTTACAGGATGCTTAAGTAATGGCTTTCGGATCTTAATATCGTATACTTCTCTGTGTTTTATTCTGGATATTTCATAAATTTGACCCTTTATAGGATTTTGATTCCTTACTATTTGGATTTTTGTGAAAAGTGTGCTCGATAACGACCCCGGCTGTGTATATGGACTTTGATTTAGCGGGAATGAGAGGTACAAAAATGTTATGTATGTAATTTTAAATGTAACTTCAATAATTACCGTAGATTGCAGCCATACAATTTTTTTTTGTATTTGTAGGTACTTACTGGTTTTATTGGAATTAAATTGGTATAAGTAAACATAGTTATGTAATAAACAACAAATGTGTGTTAAATTAAAGTTTCAAAGAGACAAATGAACTTTTTTAAACTTAAATACTGTTTTTCTTAATAACATGCATATAAAATTATGTAAGAATCTTAAATCGTTTCACCCTGTATCACACCTGTACCTTGCTGCCGCTTTCAATTTCAAAAGTACTATCTGCAATGCGTTGCCGTTCAAATTTGAGCCTTTTTGTTCAGGCGTTAAAGTTGCTATTAACATAAAATATTTTGTTGTTTATGCGTTTCGTTGTGCACTGCTAATTAGTGGTGGAACTTCACAATAGAACAATGCCATTCATTGGAAGATAAGCCCTTAAGCCGATTCCGACATAAAAAAAATCCTACTATATTATGAATTTTATTATGAAAGGAGGGGTATCGATAAGCTAAAAAAAATTACACCAAAATATGTAAAAAAATTGAACTATATCTTTTTTTACTTTTCTTTTTGTTTTAGTAAAATACAGGCTACTTAACTCAAGCTACAATAAATTAAAATTAAAATATTCTACTTTTTTTCACGAGAAAAATCGACAAATTGAGATGGCTCTTCTGGAAAATTGTACCGTTTTTTATTATATCGAGTTTTCTAGACATGAGCGCGGTTTTTTGGCAGTCTGTCCGAGTATGTCAAGGGTGTCTAGCTAGCAGATGAAATGAAACTTGAAGTTTGGACATGTTATGTAGTATGTTGACCCAATACCTAATATTTATTTTAAAATTTAATTTAATTATTTTTAGAACCGAAAAGTTTTTTTTTTCTTACCCCGGCATGCTGCGGGTTGTCATTGTCTAGAACTTATTGAGTAGAGTATCATTTTTTTTGTCTGAATAAATAAAGAAATGGGTGGCCATCAAAGTTGGCACTTTTAGACTATTTTTATTAGGGATATATCTCAAAAACCAAACTAGTTAGGTATTCAGAATTTTCTGTATATTTTGTGCCGTATACTCTATTTAACCAACAGATACTGAAAATGCCGATATTTAATATAGGTATAAAGTTACGTACCCGAATACTCGACCAACTTTTGTTTGATAGAGTTTCTAGGTCATTAAAGTTTCTAGGTCATAATAGTTAGTTAGTTTATTTAAATAATTAAAGTTCATTAACTTATCAGAATATACGGAACCCACAGGGTGCGAGCATTACACGCAATTGACCAGTTTTATTATTCTCCTCGCCCAATTTACCCACACCTACCCAAATCAATAAGTGTTTTACCAGATTGACATTGAGCCCGCGATATCGACAGTGAAACTCATGTGACTTCAACTAAATTATCTCTAGCTCACTTTTTTAGACTGTTTATCTGACTCTATGTCACCGCACCGCTAGCATAATCGCATCGTATTTAGTCATTCATACGCTTTTGAACTGAGCACACAATATGAAGCTCTTAGTGCAAATCAGTTTAGTACTTTTACCTTTATTTTTTAGTGTTAGTGTGGTTGACTCTTTAAACATTTTGGGTATATTCCCCTACCAAGGGAAAAGCCATTTCTTCGTATTCGAGCCTTACTTGCAGGAACTAGCGAGAAGGGGGCATAATTTAACGGTGATTTCGCATTTCCCTCAAAAGCAACCATTGAAAAATTATCAGGATATCAGTTTAGCTGGAAAAGTGAAGGTAATAGAAGATGCTTTTCCGGTAGAAAGATCGTATATCACAATTATCCAAATTGCTTTCTTTCTCGTTGAACACGGGACAGGAAACTGTAGATTGCTGCTCGAGAATGAAGGCGTTCAAAATCTTTGGAAAAGTAACTCGAAATTTGATTTGGTAGTGACAGAGCAATTCAACAGTGACTGCAGCTTAGGATTGGCACACGCATTGGGAGCTCCGGTGGTCGGTTTGACCTCTCATGCCCTAATGCCATGGCATTACAACAGATTTGGCATTCAATACAATCCTTCGTACGTTCCCTTCATTGTGCTTGAGGGAGGTACTCACCCAACGCTGTACCAGCGCATAGAAAGAACAATCTTTGAAGCCTTTTTTAATACCCTCTACAAATACTTCGACCAAGCGGTGGATAGGCAAACGTTGTCAAAATATTTCAAGGATGTACCAGATTTGGAGGAGCTGGCTCGGGACATCAAAATGATGTTGGTGTATCACAATTTTGTGCTGACAGGATCGAGGCTGTTCCCGGCAAATGTGAAGGAGGTCGGAGGATATCATGTCGCTAAGCCGAAACAGTTGCCAGATGTAAGTTAACCTCTATTTATTATGTACACGGGACCTCGTAAACTAAGTGCTTCTAAGTGTAATCTTTATCTTGCTTTAAAATTTTGGAAACGAAAAGGGTGATTTTACGTGTAGAAAACCTTTAGCTAATTCTAAAATCACGAATAAAATCTGAAAAAAAAATACATATTTTATTATAAATTATAACGTACAGCTGACTAATTTCTATGGAAAGGTAAAAAAAAGTTCGCGCAAAATTTTGGTTCCTGTTGGAAAGAGGTCTACTAGGGATACTCTATCATGTCTTGAATTTTTTTCACTTTGAATTGTAGGACCTTATGTTTCGACTCACTTGGGGTCGTCGTCAGTCGAATATGGAATAAAATCATTTATAAAACAGAGTAAACATTAAAATCCTGTGATGACGTATGGCGCTGAGACGTGGTCTCTTACGAGCTATGGAGCGGGCTATGCTCTGGGTATCTCTGACGGATAAAATCCAAAATGAGGAGATCGGTCGGAGATCGAAAGTAACCGACATAGCCTGCAGAATCAGTAAGCTGAAGTGGCAGTGGGCAGACCATATTTGTCGCCGACATGATGCCGTTGGGGCTGAAAGTCTTTAGAATGGAGACCACGTACAGCAAAGCGTAGTGTAGGCCGACCTCGTGCCCGCTGGACCGATGACCTGAAGGACGTTGCGGGTGGCGGCTGGATGAGGAGGACGGAGGGCCGACATGGCTGGCGAAATTTGAGAAAGGTCTATGTCCGCAGTGGACGAACACGGGCTGATGGATGGATGGATGGAAACATTAAAATTTCAAGCATAAAACTATTTTGTTAACGTACTTATTTTAAATGTATCTTCCTCTCATCTGAATAACGAAATAGGGTTACTCGGATGAAAGCAGAAAGGTAAAGGTACATTAAAACCATAGACAAACTATGATTAAAATTAGAGTGAGTTGACATCATAAATATTGCCGTGGGCAAAAGTACTCCCGAAGAGTCCTGATGATGATGAGTCATAATCTCATCGAAAACTCAATCTGTGCCTCCTCGCACAGTTAAAAAAGTGAGTCCTATCCGTTTTTAAATATTTATTAGTCAGCTGATTGAACCACTTTGTACTGGTAAGTGAAAAAAATATATTACAAAAAAATTTTTTTTCTTCTTTGTTGTGCTCAGTTCACAATACACAATCTACCCTAACATTATTTTCACTTATGGTACTACTTACTTAGGACCTTATATATATTGAAAGTTGGATTTTTCATTTTATTTAAATTATAATCCATAAAATAAAAGTATGTACGAATACATTTAAATTAAATTAATGAAAAAGCTCACAAAAAGTAAAAAATAAATCGTTACGATAAAAATCAAATGTTAGAAAAGTTATGTTAAGTTATGCAATATGGATGAAGTTCGAGGTTTCAGCGTTGTTCAGCCCCAAAAAAACCGGACGAGTGCGAGTCGGACTCGTCCACCGAGGGTTCCGTCAAAGACATATTTTTTATGATTTAATAACGAATGTACAGTTTTCAGATTTTTCCCTATACTTGTAGTATAAGACGGTATTACTTGCCAAATTTCATAGTTCTAGGTCAATGGAAAATACTCTATAAATTTTTATTCCCTTGAGAGTGTCGAAATATACGTTTTTTGCGGCATAAACGGCTATAACTTTATTGAAGTTTGATTTTTTCACAACTTCAAGGGACTAAAGAACTGAGTATATGGTTAATTCAAACTCCACGCGTTCCCGAGATAAACAGACAGACGGACGGACGGACAACAAAGTGATCCTTTATGAGCTCCGTTTTCTACTCTTTCATTTTTTTCGATGGTATATTTTATTAATTTGCAGAGATAATCGAACCATCATAACATAATGTTTTGTAAACAAATAATACTGATAGTGAAAACAAGAAATTTAATCAAACTTAAAGTAATAAGATATTTCATTAGATATTATTATTATTATATTATTATATACGTTTATACTTCAACTCATGAAATGACTGATAACATTTTTTTAAATATTTATAATCCCCCTAAAACCCCTAAAAAACACAATTTCACATCATTCCCCCTAAATTTAGGGAGAAAACCCTTGGCCAAAATTAGCGGTCCATTTGTCATTCGGGAAAGTAGACCGTCTGTACCTAAAGGATTTAAACTACGCATAACTTTTCAGGATGTGAAAAAATTCATAGAAGAATCGGAGCATGGTGTAATCTACATAAGCTTCGGATCCATGGTGCAGGCTAAAACGATGCCGAAAGAGAAACTAAACGCTATCATTGGAGCAATTTCCGAACTCCCTCAAAGAGTTATTTGGAAATGGCAAGACGAGACATTGCTTGGAGCCACTAATAATGTTTTCTTATCGGATTGGCTACCACAGAACGATATACTAGGTACGTAAAATATATGTTTATTATCTAAGTAAGTGGGTTAACACGATCCTGATAAGTTCGAAACTAATTCGACTATTTTTTAAATTAATTAAACCTTAAGAAATACTCCATGACAACGATTTTTTCATAACTTTCATATCAAAAACTCCATATACACTGTTTTCCTTTGACGTTTGCTCTATCGAGCGTTGATATTTAAAATTAATTTACTTGGCTTTTTTGCCACTTGCTAATAAGCGCTCTGTCTAAGACATAATATAATATGTTTAAAAGAAACCGCTTAGGTGCGATTAGATCTCGCGCCTCGAGACATCCGGTCAGCAAAAATATCCTAAAAGTTTTTATTACATTATATAAGGAGGTACGAAACCATAAACATTTCACTTTTATGTATGAGTTATGTGATACGTACACATATAAATATTTTTTATAAATGTCAAATGCTTTCTTCATTCCACTGACGACGACCACAAGCGAGTCGAAATATATATCGAGTAATTTTAAAAGTTTTTTTATTTTTATATATAAATATAATAATTAAATTAAAGACTGCAGTAGTCAAATAAATAATATTTATTGAATTATATATAAATTAATAATAAATTATTTAAAAATAATTAATGATATTTAATAATAATTAAAAATTAATAAATACATTAATAGGTATACCTATTACAAAGGCACCAAATGGTAAAACGGCCCCTTAGTAACTACTACAGGATAAAAATGAGAGCGGAACTACAAAGAAAATAATTATCTTAAGACTCTCCAAGGTCTAGGCCAAACATTTAAAAATCAATCTAATGAATTAGCACGCTTTAAATGGAATTGATTTTGTGCACTCAACACGACAGTAATGACAAGGACAAGATGAGTAGATAAGTGCAGGTTGCCCTCGCGCACCGAGGGTTCCGTAAGAAATAATAAGTAATATTGATTACTTCCATATCACCTTTAGTATATGACGACATTTTTTAAGATTTGTAAATCACAATTTTAATTAAACATACATATTAAGGCGTAGAACATTTTACGGAAAATCAAGACAGAATATAATAAAAAAAACTGTTTTCATGTTTTTTTACACGTTAAGTGGGGGACTGAGAGCAGGCGGGGCGTTAATTATATAACTTACATAGGGGTAGATGGAAATATCTATCACAAATAGGTTCTACAGAACGGTTTTGTGGGCAACTGTACCACAAAAAGTTCTATCTGGGGGTGATAGTAAAACAAATCTTCTTAGAAAACGCAGCGCAGGTTAAAAAAAACTTTTGTGACTGTGCAATACGAGTTTTGTTTTTGAAAATATGTTTCGTAAATAAAAAAGGTACCGAAATATTACCTTGTACAGTGGAGTCGACATCAAGCTATACACTTGCAGTACGACATTAGCCCCTACAGAGAAGAATATAAGATAGGTACAAAGTCCGAAGTGTCTAACTTGATGCGGTCTTCACTGTTCATATTATATAAAAATTCGAAATTCCTATCTAGTTCAGTTTTTGAGATAGACCCCGTGCAACAAAAATGGTCTAAGACTGACAACTTTGACGACTCCCGAATTCTTTATTTTTTAAGATAAGAAAAAGTGCTTTACACAACGAGCTTTGGATAATGATGATATCCTATACGTAAGGGCACGATTTTTATTGAAAGTGATGTAGTTTGTAAGTGTGAGCAAAGCAAACATTTATTCTTTCACGGGTTTTTGCGATGTTACAGAACTCTAATAGAGCGAGGCCCGACTCGCACTTGGCCGGTTTTTTAAGTACTTATTATAATAAATAATTTATTAGTTATATTAAGTTACATTTAGACCCAAGGCTATTAAATGTTACAAAATTGACTCCATGATAGGTATTCAGCGTGTAAGAGACAGGTAAAACCACTTACTTAGTATATTAATTATATTGATCAATTTACATAAAGAAACATTGACCTGCAAATTATAAAAAAATACCCTCCAAATTTTACAGTAACGCTCGCGATAAAACTCGACCGTATCGTTGGTGTGAGTAACTACATCTGTCAATCAAATCATACAAGTTTTTCTAACAGTTTCTTCTAATTTATTTCATCTGTGTTTTCTACTCCAGGTTCTACTAGTGTTCTACTCTTTTTCGCCAATTTGGGCGGCATGCGTCCATCTAGGGCGCTCTAGTCGTGCTTTACTTTCCACTTACAGACCATATTTCATCGTTCTTCCATTCATTCCCTCTAAACAAGGTGGGATCATACTGAAGACTTTGTCAGTGCTCAGACCCTTTTTGTGAACTTCGTAAATTTTTGTTTTCGTCTTTTCTAGTACAATCACAGGCTGACTATAGGAGGTCAAAATTTCATTTTGTGAATTCAGAAAGTAGTAAAAAGCGTTATCAATCGTGATCACTTACTAACTCTTAAACCAAGCCCTACTCAGTATAAATCTGGCTTAAATTAATGTCACCTTATATGCGCTAACCACCGAAGAATTATTTTATCTATTCTAGTCTTGTCACTACATCTTCTGCAATGATCTGTCTTATTATAACTAAATACATTATTTCAAACAGCTCACCCAAAGGTACTGGCCTTTTATTCTCACACTGGCCTCCTGAGTACCACGGAGGCCATACACCACGGAGTCCCAATCGTCGCGATGCCAATCTTGGGAGACCAACCTTCTAACGCTGCTGCCGTTGAAGAAAGTGGCCTCGGAGTCCAGGTGCAAATAAGGGACTTAACAAAAGAAAAGCTGCTGACTGCATTCAAAAAAGTTTTGAATCCTGAGTGAGTGACATAGTTTTCCATCGTTACGTAAAAAATGGAATCTCTCTTTTTGGTATTATACCCATGCATATAAGCCTTGGCAAAGACAGCTATAGTTCGAGGTAATATGGCTCGTTTGTAGCCGAGTTCAACACTCTACTTTTCACTTCAATTGAGAGGAAATGAAACGGTGATATTGTTAACAAATATTTATATATCAATGTCGTGTTTCATTTTTAGTATAATCTTATATATATCTATCTATCTATAGATATAGGTGGTAGAGCTGATGCCGGGCTCGACTTTGGAGGTACCACCATCTTACTCGCAAATCCTCCCGAAGTTATTCGGGGGAGAGTAAAAGAACAGCTCTTTGGCAAAACCACGCGGCCCACCACTGCCTGGGACCGATGGATGGCGGTTTATCCATCCCCAATTGCCGAGCCTTACATAAAACAGACTGGTGACGGGCAGGGGAGTCACTGGTGCAAGGGTTTTAGCACCGCGCTCACCAATCCGCCTGCCCAGCGTGTGTGAGTATGGGCATTTCTTCCAGGAGGACCGTAAAGAGTGGCGAAATCCTGGAAAGGCCTATGTCTAGCAGTGGACGAAACAGGCTGATGGATGGATGGATAGTGTAGACGGCTGTAATTTCTTTGACAATTCATCAAAATACGTTAAAAAAACACTTTCCGAGAACGTAATTACTTGTTTTCTGCTTTTGGGAAGGCAAAGGTAACTTAGCCCACACAGCCATGTCTAAAAAACGTAAATAAATAATTAGACATGCATGTCTGAGGGTTATTTATTTTACATAATATTTGTTTAAGTCACCGTAATCCTTCTGAGCATCGTCTGAAGAGTCCGTGTTCATCGCTGTTCTGTCAGTTCGCGCTAAAATTATAAAATCTTAGCGCGAACACTATTGAATTTGAAAAATTTTGTCAATGAAGTTGTACTGTGTATTTGGCTGTAAGGCCTATTGCCATAGTCTTAAAAGAAGTAAACACTTTTATGCACTAGAATATAAAAAGTAGTTTTAGTCCCCTTACACCTAGCATAAACAAGAACTTTAAGACCATGAGAAGTGAAAAATAATTTCATTTTAAATTGAATATTCGGTTTTGGGTCAACATTTTACATAACATATCCAAATTTCGGGTCTGTAACTCATTCCGTCTACAAGCTAGATACCCGGAACATACCTGCACGGACAGACGGACAGACGGGTTGCCCTTCGGGTACGGAACCGGATTTCTCAAACCAGATGATGAGACGAGCAATAGGACATCTTCTATTTAGTTGGCCAACTATACTCTGTGACTCTACATAATCTTGAATGATAGACACGGCTAGACTCCCTGACCTCATTGTAACCGGAGCCCATGTCTAGTAGTCTCGCTAAATAGTGACGTTTTTGTATTCAAGGATAACAGAAACATTTTCAATGCAATTGTCTTTATAAATGGCAGTGTAAGACTCAATATTAATTAGTAGACTGCAGAATGTAGGGGCAGACTTGCATGGGTTAATCGGGCTCCATAATGCTTAACTGCAGTCCTTGTTCTTGTCTATCTTGTCGCTTCTCTATCCTGCTCTTATCAACTGCCACGCACGCAAATCTTCAGTTATTTTGAAATAACGGCTACACTAAGACACTGAATATAAAAACCATGTAAATAAATATAGTTACGGGTGTGCTAAGTGTGGACTGTAACTTGCATTGCACAGTTCACACCCGGAACAACTCTGGCACCCCCTCGGTGATTCACGTCTAGACGATATACATTTTCTTTAGTAAATATCTGCGTATGAACGTTTCGTTTTAATCGGTTTGAAATATAGGAACTGAAATTTTTCATGAAATTCATACTATTTAAAAGGTAATTTATTTCTCAGAAAATAAAAAGTGGGAATGTTTGCTTAAAAATATTGGTCTTGAGGTTAAAACACACCAAATTTTTAATTATTTTATCTTCTTCGAAACTGATGTAATATATTATTATGGAAAAAAAGCGAGAAAATGTTTTACGTACAATATTATTGTATCCAAATTATTGAACCCGACCATTGTATACGACGTAAATTTGACAGGCTTTTTTATCATATTTCAGATTCAGGAGTAACGTGAGACGGCTTTCCAAGGCCTGGCATGATCAGCCATTATCGGCAATGGATAGTGCTGTATACTGGACTGAATTCGCAGCAAGACATAAGAACTTTACCTTCAGATCGGCTGCCGCAGATGTCCCACTGTACCAATACCTGTGCTTGGATATTCTCAGCACCTTTGTGGCAATTCCACTAGCAATAGTTTTTGTGGTAAAACTGCTGTTTTGTTCTGGTTCTGCGACGAAAGCGTCAAAAAGCGGCAAAAATAAAACCAAGGAGGAGTGAATGCCCAATGTTTTATATTTTTTCGGTACAATCACTAAACACATTTCGTCTCCTTGATGTATCTTTTTATACTAAAAATAATTTTTATTTATTTATTTAAACTTAAGTTGCAGTTTTGTCTCTTCTCAAATTCATTTTAAACCGTGAAATTGTATTATTTTGTGTATGAAAAAATATATGTTTGAGATATATGTATAATTTCTACAGATTTCTTACGGTTCATTAAGTGATACGTTTTACATTGCTTGATAAAAAAAAAACGAAACATTGACGAATTTTCAAGATTTTTTCGTTTTGTACAAAATGTACATAACTAAATAATATGAAAATTGCAGGTAATTAAAGTTAAGGTGCTTTATTTAATGGATACTTTCTTGAAAATAAGACCGTAAAAGCATAATACAAATAAGTATCTCAAAAAAATGTTGTGCACAGCTATGTAGGTTGTAAGCCTGAGTATAGAAATAACAGCCCCATTTCCCAGGCAGACAGAAGCGGTAACATATAAAATACGAGTTGCAACAAAATAATATGGAAATCAAAAAAATTATCATTGTCAGATTTATTTTGCTGAAGCCGAATTGATTTAGCGATAAAAGATTATTGGTTTCAAGCTGGCAGAGAAGTCTGTTGTTGATAAAATAAAGATAAAGATATCCGTTTATTTTAGTGCACACGAAACAATTTAGAAAGAGAGGTAAGGATAGCAATAGGTCGGTAAGTGTTGACGGAGTTTCTATCTCCACTCTTAAAGATTGCTTTTTAAAAGCTGTCTACAAGCTTTGGGCTGTATCCACATGTCGCACTTGGCTGACAGGGAATCGCAAAGTAAAAAAAAAATGTTTCCCTTGGTTGCTTTTCTGAGTAAGACGATTTTTTTATCCGGCTTCTCTATTTAAAATGTTCACCCTTCTCTACTGATGTATATCCATACCAAATTACAGTTTTCTAGTACTAATAGCTTAGAAGAAGACTAATAGTCACTAACCAAAGCCGTGGACAGACGGACATACGGATATGGCGAAACTATAAGGCTTCCTTGTCGGACTACGGAATTCTAAAAAGTATTGAGAGCTACTGGAACAATCCAATAAAAGCGGGTGTCAAAATGGCGACTTCATTCAAATAAAGTTGAAAAAACTACAAAAGTCTCACATACATAAGTGTTAATTTGCAAGGGCAGACAAAATTTTGGTTTGCAAATAGAGCGATTATTTTAATTATACTTAGTTTGGTGACGGTTACCAATTGCAGTAAACATTTTCCCCACAAGCACGATGAAGAGGGAATTCGGTCGGTTACGTCTTTTTCTCCGAATGTCCAGTTTAGTCTCAAACATCAATTTCCCAGAACGTCCATTTCCCCGAGTGTCCATTTCCCCGAACATCTATTTTAGATGTGAACATAGAAAAAGTTAAATAATTATATCACCACAACAGAGTTGGATTCACCTCTTTTGCACCTCCTTAGAGGTTTTCCCAGCAAAAGACAATGTAAGTACATGTTTTTCTCTCATTGCACATTGTCTCGTTAAGGCAGTACACAATACTTGGCAATATTATGTAAATAACGGCAGAAAATATTACCACCTGAAATCCTAAAGAAGCATGGCTATAAGTTTGATGGAAACATTAAAATGAACTTTTCATGAAAGCTCACGCTGCGACGGCATAGGTCATTTGTGAAATTTCGATAAAAAGCATCGATGTGCTTCTTGCCATAAAAATTTAAAGTTTTTCTGTATGAAATGTGGAGTGAAATTACAACCGAAACATTGCTTTCAGTTATCACAAGGAAAACTAGAGACAGTAAGCTTGTTCCTATAGTAAGTTATGTACAAAATGGTTATGCTTATGTTCTGCGCACAACCTACGGATACGTGTAACACCAAACCAATAACGTTTAGGTAGTTTTAATTCGTTAAAATAAATGACATCAAAAACAAAACTTGTAAAAAAACCAAGTCTTGCCACTTAGTTCTTCTACCGTAAAAAGTTGTGAGATCCATGTAAATCCAAGTCGGTTAATTTATTCAGTCCCTACTCAAGGGACCTTCTGTCATAAGTTACGTATTACCATAGACGAAATACTTGTACTATTTAGTCTATGCTATTACATAATTAGCTAACCTAAAAACATAAACTTTAGTCACCATATCAACATTAAAAATCTTTTATGTTTTAAATAAATAGATTGACTCGGCCATCGCATGAAAACACAATGTATCTCACAAGTAATACATATTATATTAAATTATTTAGTGCGATTGCCAAGTCAATCTATTTATTTAAAACATAAAAGATTTTTAATATTGATATGGTCACTACAAATGTTATACATAAGTACAAAATATATTTTGTTTCTTATTATTGAAATACTCGTAATACTAAGGTGCAATTAACCCCAGACCTCAACATCCAAAGTAAAAGTATCATCAGCTCTACATAGTCCACATGGGTAAAAAGTAACAATATTTTTAGCTTCAGGTTTGGGGGAGGGGAGGGGGGGGGGAGAAGTTGGGTTTTTTCAGTTTCTCTTAAATATTTCGAAAACTATGCAGTTTTGTACAAAAGTGCCAAAAGTGTTGTGTTTGGTAAAAAGCAGTGGCTGAATGAGGAGAATAATACCCCCAAGAGGGTTGGAAGAAGATTGGCGAACACCTGAGACCAATTACAACAGCACGTCCTGCAGCTCCCCAGGAATTACTTTCCCTCATAGTATGCGCTTGCAAAGACGAATGCGTCCGTAACTGCGAGCGCAAAAAGAGTGGTCTAAACTGCTCAAGCATATGCGGTAATTGTTCAGGCCTAGGTGGTAACAGGGACACGAACATCATAGACGAATATTTAGACAAAGAGGGCGCTATGTTTGAAGAGGACTGAATACTGATGACGATTGATGATGTTTTACATTAAAAAATAAGGTCACATTTAACATTCGACATTTTTATGACTTCAGAGTGGGTTTCTCTGTACCACAGGTTTATATGGCATAGGCCTGTGGAAGCCTCTTTTCCCTAAAAAGTAGCGCCCATTGAGATGGTGGTAAGGTTGTCGTTCCTTCAAGGGCTTATCACTAACATACCACCGGCCACTAAAATCGTAATCCTCTATGAAAAATAGTGTCCTTGTGATAATGTCATATTTTTCCAAAAATCTAAAAAAAACTAATAATATGCTACTTTACACCCTCCGTAACTCTGGAACCGTTCATATAAAAAGATTATGCATTGGACTATTTTTGTTTGCAATTCAATGTACAGCCAGGAACACAGATCCGTCCGGTCTATAATGCCTGAATGCAGTTTCAGGTGTGACTAAGAATCTTGCCATTGCAATCTTAACCCGATGCACTAGGATGCATTTCACTCAAAATGCACTTGAATTTTTTCACTACAAACGGTGGTTGCGAGCCTCCGGGCTTGCTCCTGGATAAGTTCTAGACATAAATCTCTGCAAAAGACTTGCAGGTGTTGCACAAAAGTAAGAAAATCACAGCTGCATAGCCCATGAAGCCCACGGCGCAAAACTTAGACTTCTAGTAACGTAACGTCGATCCTAGGCTAGCTAGGCTTTCTTAATCTAGAAACGTTCGTGACGAATGTAGAGATCATGTCACGTTTTTTTTTGTATGTGTATATATATGTGTGTGTGTGTGTGTGTGTGTGTGTGTGAGTGTGTGTGTCTAGTTAGTGTACGAACATTTTATGAACATTTTATTTATTTACATTATAAAGCTGTGTGTCATCCGTCACCGTCTTGCCCGCCGGACTCTCAGACGGCGAAAGCAGCAGCAAATATGTTAGCGAAAAGCGTTTTCATACTTTAGTTTTGTTTTGTGGCCGTAGCAACGAAATTAACCCAAATACTTTATCTTGGGTTTTTCATAATAACTCCACGGGTGTGTTAGCACCTCATTTATCGATTCACAAAGTGCTTTTCCTCGTTATAAACGACCCGTCGTAAAATGAAACGATCGATAAAAGTCGCCTGAATATATGTGGCAAATACATGCAATGTCGTAACGGGGAATTCCAGTGAATTTCAGCCAAGGTTGCGGCAAGTACCTTGGGCGTGGAACCACATAAACAAAAATTATGTGCGGCGCGCCCGAAGTGTCGCTACGCTAAGTGTCTTAATAGGAAACCCCAGTAAATTTCAGCGGAATGTGGGCGTGTAATGATATAATTAGAAATTATGACTGCGACACTGCGGCGCCCGTAGGCGAGTTTACGGGCGCCTCGCAGGCGAGCACCCGCTGTGTAACGTTCGACTGCACTTTCGTATGTTGCGACGTATTCGCTGATGGGCTCCAAGCCGCTGTCGATAAGCCTGAGTAAAATACATGATTTTTTCTTCAAAGATAGCACAGTCGCCGCACCTGATTCCATTGTGTGACCGGGAGCTCCATGCAGCGTTGGAGAGTCACCTGCACCGCGGTTTTATCGGTAGCTCGATGGTGCGACGACTCCGACACGAAGTCTTTTAAGATTATATGTAACGTAACGTCGTTCGTAAGCTCACCTGCTCGTAGACCTTTGCTACAGACATTCCTTAATCTTGAAACGTTCGTGACGAATGTAGAGATCATACCACGTTTGTATGTGTATATGTGTGTGTATGTATATAGTTATCGTACACGTACACGTATGTTGCATAGGTAAGATAGTATGACGTGAACATGTCTTTACTACGTTTACTACGACCGTCGTCATGTAGCAGTCAGCATGTCAGCAATGATAGTATAACGTTAGGGTGCCGGAGCAGCAAGCGCAAGTACGAACGTCTGATATATGCACTCTGTATCAATGCGCCGCAACGCTCGAGACACATCGATGGTGTAATGTTGCATAAACATTATTTACATTATGAAAGCTGTGTGTTATCCGTCACCGTTCTGCTCGGACCCTCGGACGGCGAGATGTTTCGCTATGTTAGCGAAAAGCGTTGTCAAACTTTACTTTTGTGTAGCAACCAAATAATCCCAAATACCTTATCTTCGGTTTTATAAAAACTAGCACGGGTTCGTTGCTACGTCATTTCGTGATTCCCGAAGTATTTTTCCTTGTTAGCCAAACGATTAAACCCATAGGTATAGGTCAAATAATTATTTGACTTATCGACCCGTTGTAATGAGGATAACGATCACTAAAAGGTATGTCGCTAGGCATGACCATGTGTGGCAAGGCCGAATGATGTCATTGGGAATTCACCTGAATTTCAGCCAAGTTTGCGTCATGTGTGTAGTTAATTAAACATTCTCGCCGCGCCCCGTTGCTATATGCGCACCTTTGAAAACAAAATCACGGCAGGACTTTTGTATGTTGCGACGTGTTCGCTGATG
Organism: Ypsolopha scabrella; assembly: GCA_910592155.1. Classification (NCBI taxonomy): domain Eukaryota; kingdom Metazoa; phylum Arthropoda; class Insecta; order Lepidoptera; family Ypsolophidae; genus Ypsolopha; species Ypsolopha scabrella. The sequence goes on along the minus strand of OU342976.1, from coordinate 15,502,521 downwards.
GGCGCCAAGCCGCTGTCGATAAGCCTGAGTAAAATACATGGTTTTTTCTTCAAAGATAGCACAGTCGCTGCACCTCATTCCATTGTGTGACCGCGAGCTCCATGCAGCGTTGGAGAGTCACGTGCACCGCGGTTTTATCGGTAGCTCGATGGTGCGACGACTCCGACACGAAGTCTTTTAAGATTATGTATAGAACTTGAAGAAAATAATGTTTAGAGCTCAGAAAAGCGAGCGTATCGAATAAACGCTACGGGCAGCTCGACCGAAGATTCCTTCGAGCATATCGACCATACTAAATCCGAACACTATATAAATCCGCCGCGTAAACGCCTCATAGCGTCGTCAGCAGTAACAATTCTCACGTGTTATCTCTGGGGAAATGAATCAAAAATAAAACGCGATTTTGATCAATTTGGATTTAATAATTACAAGACTCCAGATAACGTTTACTATTCCAAAATGTTCGTTGCGTTATTTTGAGATTACGTCAAGAGTGAATAACAAACTATTGCTGCTAGGCTACATGCACATGTAATGTGCATCGGACCGATGTGCAGATATAGACGTCACGCTGCAACTTGTGCAACAGATACTGCACTCTAATAGGTCGAGCATAACGGCTTGGGAGTTAGCACCATTGCATGATAGAACTGTGTCTCCTGAGTTCAAAAATACCACTCCCCGCTCCCCCCGACCCTTAACTTTGGAGTTATAGGCCGTACGGACTTGTGTCATTGGGTTTAGATTACTTCTGTCCTTGGCACTTTTGCACTAAACTACATAGTTTTCGAAATATTTAAGAAAAACTGAAAAAAATTCTTCCCCCCCAACCCGACGCTAAAAATAGTGTAATGATAATGAGCTGGAATGATACTTTTTCTTTGGATCAACATCCACAGGTTACACCGTTTTTTGGGCTAATTGCACCACAGTATAAATAGGCGAACAGGTACATCCTGTATATACGGTCTCACTTATAAGTGAACATAATTCTAGGGTAGATCATATACCGTTAACTGATCAGTTTGATCACATTCCAGAAAGAAAAAAATTTTTTGCTCAAATAATTTTTTCACTTCCCAGTACAAAGTTGTTCAATCAACTGACTAAATTTTTATGGAAAGATAAAAAAAGTTCGCGCAAAAATTGTTGTTTTCGTTGGAGTGTGGTCTGTTAGGGATACTTTGTTCTTTTAATTTTTTTTCACTTTGAATTGTAGGACCTTATAATAAAGGTAGGTAACTTTTATTTATGCAGCCAAATTCTTACCGAAGCCTCACTAAGTGACCAGAAACACGGATCGAAAACACTTTTTGCTAATGTCGCAAAATAAAATTTTGACGTCTCATAATTATTGACTGGGGGCTAGGCTTGCGTTTGTAAGGAACACGAAAAGAATAATTTACGAATTTCACAAAAAGGGTCATCAAACCTTGTAACTGAGCACTTACCGAGTCTTCAGTAAGAATTTGGCTGCATAAATTAAAGTCACCTTAAGGAACACAAGCCTTCTAAATTACTCTGTGCAGGGAACGACGAAATAGATCCTTGGACGGTATATACTCTTATCTATGGACGGTATACTTTCTCGACTTCAAATTCACTAGAGCCATCTAGTGTATTATGTGTAAACTTCTTTCCCTTTTACCCAGCCTTAGAAGCCCCGTCATTTACGACTTCATTGTAAGAATGTACACCACGAGAACGACAAAGGCCAAAACATCCAACTGGAGCTGCTGGTACAAGAGATGCGCCGAGTACTCGTTTATTACTCGGTACTCAGCATACTCGGCATTATTTTTAGTACTCGTATTCGGCCTAATAAAAAGTCAGCATTTATGAATATAAATTAGGCACATGTAGCAAAATTAAGGAAAATTAATCAACAATTTTTTTAACAAAGCCAAGTTATGGTGAAGGAATAATAAGCACTCTGCCCTTTCTAGTAACAGTCTGTTCCTTTTCTCCTCATACACACTACCAGCTTCCGAAAATTTTCACTCGCTGTATATAGGTACAGTGTTTGCTGGTGCACATAAAAATACTTTTGCGTTCTGTGTGTAGGATTTGTATACACATATAACTGGCAGTTGTCTGATGCGAGGAAAAGGCGCGGCGGCGGGATAGGGGGGGCGCATCTCGAGATGACGTTTAACCGTGTTAAACTGAACCGAGTAACTCGGCAGAGTACTCGGTTCGGTAAATATAAAAAAACCGAGCAACACTCGGTACTCGGTTACTTGGTAAAACTTGTACTCGGCGCATCTCTGACAAAGCTGATTTCGCTTTTAAGGCTCCGTTATATCGAGCTACATACTCTGTCCAGTAGATGGCAGTCTCTAGACATAGTCGCATATATAGGGCATAGACTAAATAGTACTTGTACTCGGTACTTGTACTGTTTAGTCTATGCTAGGGGTGACATAGGGCGATCGTGCCATAACCGGGAAACTAAGCTAAGGTTGCGCGTTGTTGTATTCTGAAAAATAATAATATTCCACAAATTTATTTTCGGTAGTGACTTAACTCATTTTTGGTTTTGTTTTTGTATATAGGACTCACTATTTGTTCAAATAATTCAAGTACCTACATTAATAAAATAATCTAGTACCTAACTCTTGTTAAGTGTTCTCAAAGTAAAATAAGTATACCATAGACGGGTAAATTTTGGAAAAATTAGTACTGTTATAATTTCTTTATATTATTATTAATTTATATTATTATGTTATAAAATAAAAATTATACCGGCTGTTGTTAGATAGGCTAGTCACCTATAAGTGAAATTTATACAAAAATAAAAAATCACGGTCAGAGTAGAAGCACGTGAGGTGTTAATTACTATGTCTAAGGACTTCAGCAAAGTATACATAGATTGCTACGAAAGTTTTCAGTCTAAAAACTATTCGTTTTGTATAAACTCCTCTACATATTTTATGAATGTCCATCATTTTCTTTACGGTGGGGAATAAGAAGAAGTCACACGGGCCATGTCAGGCTGTAGAGAGGATTGTCAGATTCCGTTAATGTTAAGTTTCTTTTATAATAATAGAATATCATCACGAAATGATTTTCTTGAGAGCATCATTGCAAAAACAAAACTGAACTGACTATAAGTCAGCAAAACATAAAAAGTAAAAATTGTCCGGTATGCTAATTTTATTACACAGAGAGATTAATAGTTAAATTAACTTTACTTTATTATACTATTTGAGAAGTACCTGTTGTGTCGATAGTTGTATGCAGCTAAAAACTTTCGTAGCAACCTACGGTACGGAAGTCAGTAACGGACGATACAAGGCAACTGCCTGTAACAAAACTCCCGGTACGGCTTCCCATGATGTCGTGTCGGAATACAATATGTATACTCACATTTGGGAAAGCAGTCGAATGAACGAATGCTGTTAGTATGATCATCCATCATCCATCCATATATTTCACTGCAACCGTCTTTCTCAGATTTCGCTACTCTTGGCGTTCCTCCGTCCTGTACACCAGCCGCTACCCACAACGTCCTTCAGGTCGTCGTCGGTTCAGCGGGCATAAGGTCGGCCCATGGTGTCGAATGTTTGTTTTGTATGATCGGTACCTAGCGTATTTTAATAGTTTCATTGAATGCTACAAGTGTCGCAACGGTTTATGAGCCGTGATCTTGACTGCGCTAGTGATTTTTTCTCTATCGCACTTGGTAATTTTGTGCGCGAAGAACACATGCGCCCACTACTTTTGCCGAGCGCTCAAAACTCATTGCGAGACTTGTATCTCTGTAACTGATATATACTGATAACTAGTTTTCACCCGTGGCTTCGCTCGCGACCAAGTGTCTTTCAATTAATTTGTATTTTAAACTATAAATAACATTTTTCGGCCTCGCGGTTATTTAATTAACACACCTATAGCCTAAATGTTGACCAAGGCCACTAAGATGATAATAAAAAAACGCATCCAAATTCGTTCAGTGGTTCTCGATTTAAAACGGAACATGCAGACAGACAGACAAAAATTCTAAACATTGTAGTTTTGCCTCAGCACAATACCAAAAACCCAATTCATTTAAAATTTCGCAAAAATGTTTAATGTATAGATAGACACAACTATTTTACTACTTTTATTATTTGTATACTAGATTATGTTGATCATTACAGGAATGTTAATTTGATAATATTTTAACTTCAAACAGGGTCACACTTATATAAACTTTTGCTATGGTGACAGCGTTCGAATCGCGAAAACAAAACGTCTGTTTTATAGAAAAGTTAAATACCTACCCTTCACGACCAAAATGTATGGCCACCACATACAAACTCAATTATTTGCTAAGAAAGATAATGTGTTACCAATAGATAACTGTCAACGTTTAGAACCATATTTTTTCGAATCTAGTAATCTTTTTATCGAACAGTAGGTAATATTTGGGTGTAACATTGCTATAGGTTACTTACCTGTTTTGTTTGCATACCTATAACTTGAGAATATATTCAGATTGTTCATCGCATACTTTCAGGAATAAAGGGTATTAAATATGTATTCTCAAATCACTTGAAAAATAAGCGACAAAAAAATGAAACAAAAATATATTTAAAAAAAAATCCCTAAGCCTTTTTAAATGGTACCTCACTAGGGCAATGATATAATAAATAGAATTATTGTATAATTACTTCATCACTGGTTACACCTACATCTTCACCAGTGATGAAGAATCACTCACATATGGTGTGCCTCAAGGTAGTGTACTAGGCCCTACCCTATTTCTCATATATAAACAGCCTTTGCCAAAACACTCCCAAATACCAAAATCATTACATATGCAGACGATACAAGCAAACATTGGGAACAGGCATGGTGCGTTGCAATGCTGAATCCTCCCTGAGCCATGTCATGAGCTAGCTCTCACATAATTTATTAACCCTAAATGTAGAAAAAAAACTAAATTTAAATTTTGAACCACTTTGTACTGGGAAGAAAAAAAAACATGTATCCAAAAAAAATATTTTTTCTTCTGGATTGTGTGTGATCGATCAATTAACGATACATAATCTACCCTGGAATTATTTTCACTAATTATTGTAGGACCCTATTATCTTCCAAAACAAGGTTAATTTTAGCTAAGTAGATACCTACTGATTTTATTTTATTCTAACACTTTTGTACACGTCTGTACGAGGATTGGTCAAGTGAGAACTTTACAAATAATTAAATTTTATATTTCGGGGACATTGCGAATGAATGTATGAAAAATCAATTTGAGGAACTTGGAACTTGGGGAGATCGGGCATCACCCCTCCAGACAAAGAATTGCAGACAGCGGAGCCGTAGTAATAGAGTCCCGTTTGGCAACCTTCGCATACGAAACCCTAAAAATAAGGAAAATTGTGATATTCTTCAGATAATAGTAATGTAGTTTTTGGGCCTTTTCAAGTCGTTTACGAAGCGATTGAGAATATTCCGCCAACAGACACTGCTTATTTTCTAAAATTAACCCCTAACGGTGTAAAATGGGGTGAAACTTTTGTACCAAAAATCGTATTCAGTACGCGTTAATACGACCGCACTATATGATTTAAATGGGAATGGAAAGTACCATTAGCACAATAGTATTAAATAATGAATTACCTGTAGGTATTTATACCTACTCGTATACCCATCGATCGAGTAAAGTAATTAAGCCAATCTTTGCGTTTTAAGTAACTACACTATAATAGTTTTTCTGATTATTTATTCTAGTTATTAGTGTTGCTAGAATATGAAATGATCACTGTGATCTATCTTACATAACCATTTGCTAAATCAATTTTCAAGTGTGTCATAAAAAAAACGATAAATTTATTGTTATATTATCATCGTTGGTTATATTATGTAAAAGTGATCGCGGTAGAATATAAAATGGCCGATGTCGAAAAAGTGTTTTAAATTTATTTGACTACTTTTTTTTTCTCTGCATTATGTCGTAATACTAAATTCTTTATGTTTTTTTGCATATCCTACCATTCGTAACAGTAATTTCATATAAATCCGAAAAAGTGCCGTTTATTCTGCATTCCTGTTAAACTATTATATCAATTTGAAATTTAAATAAAGATAATGCTTATAACAAAATATAATAAAACACATATTGCAGCATTTTCCCCCATTGAATCAGGTGTTCCTCAAGGATCAGTGGTCGCTCCCCTACTCCCCATCAAATCAGGTGTTTCTCAAAGATCAGTGGTCTCCCCCTACTCCCCATCAAATCAGGTGTTCCTCAAGGATCAGTGGTCTCCCCCTACTCCCCATCAAATCAGGTGTTCCTCGAGGATCAGTGGTCTCCCCCCTACTCCCCATCAAATAAGGTGTTCCTCAAGGATCAGTGCTCTCCCCCCTACTTTTCTCACTATTTACAATTGATATCCCACGGCATCATGACTTCCAACTCGCCCTCTTAATCCGTAAAGGCCAAAAGCAATAAAAGTCAATCACAAAAAAGCAGCATTTTTCAAATTTAGTAGTGAACAGGACTGCAAAAGTTAGTAATGAAAATTGTATTCCCGGTGTGTTGAAACCTGGCATAAAACTCTTGAAAAGAAATAATCAATCACATAATGTATTTTAGGATTAGGGATGCACCAAAATAAACGCAACTAAATTCAACGGGATGTTGAAGTTTTGTGGGAAATCTGATTTGAATTTAAATCCGTAAGAGGCACAAAAAATATTTTTCGTATTTCGTTTCATTGAACCTTGGTCTTGACCACTTACCGAGTTTCCAGTATGAATTTGTTCACATAAACAAAAGCCACCTTATATAGGTAAACCAATGTTTCGCCTGCGCGGGTCTGCGTTTGCCAAACGTCAACCTCGCGTACAGGTCTAGTGAGAATATAAATATTGCGACTTCGGCATTCGCGAAATCTATGAATAATCGTATTTATTTAATGGTGTCTTATGAAAACTTAATACTAAATTTTATGGACTTGTCAAAACACAAGGATAAAACGAACTTAGCCGACAAAACAAGAAATCCCAATATTTCTCAACCGCGTATTTCGACTATTCATTTAAATAATCAATGTGTTTTTGAAAGTGTGGTTTTTATTTTCCTCGCTCGATTACCTACACCAAATCTAACCTAAATCAATAACTGTTCAACCAGATTAACATTGAGCCTCCGATATCGACAGTGAAACTCATGTGACTTCAACTAAATTATCTCTAGCTCACTTTTTTAGACTGTTTTGTTTATCTTTACTCTATGTCACCGCTAGCACAATTGCATCGTATTTACGCTGTTGAACTGAGCACACAATATGAAGCTCTTAGTGCAAATCAGTTTCAGTCAACAATTACTGCAGTTTAGGTTTGGCACACGCATTGGGAGCTCCGGTGGTCGGGTTGACCTCTCATGCCTTAATGCCATGGCATTACAAGAGATTTGGCATTCAAAACAATCCTTCGTACGTCCTTCATTACGCTTGAGGGAGGTACTCACCCAACGCTGTACCAGCGCATAGAAAGAACAATCTTTGAAGCCTTTTGTAACATTTTCTACAAATACTTCGACCAAGCAGTGGATAGGCAAACGCTGTCAAAATATTTCAAGGATGTACCAGATTTGGAGATCAAAATGATGTTGGTGTATCACAATTTTGTGCTGACAGGATCAAGGCTGTTCCCGGAAAATGTGAAAGAGGTCGGAGGATATCATGTCGCCAAGCCGAAACAGTTGCCAGAAGTAAGTTAGCCTCTTTTTAATATAGAGTGAACCTCATAGACTAAATGCTAATGTTTAAATTACTTTTCGTTTAAGGAAACGAAAAATGTGATTTTATTTGTCCACACTAGAAAACCTTTACTATGGTGCTAAACCTGGATCTATGAAAAAAAAAACAGAAATAAAAATTTCGACCCATTTGGGGTCGTCGTCAGTCGAATCTACTAATAATAAAGTAGTAAGAAATTCTCTTCTGTGCATTGAATATTTTGATATGAAATGGGTTATTTATGAGTATTGTAAGTGAAAACTACCATTTTTAGAATTTTTGTCTGTCTGTGTGTACGTATGTTCCGTTTAAACTCGATAACCCTACGGATTTGGATGCGGTTTTTTTATTATCATCGTAGTGACCTGGTGAACACATAGGCTATAAGGGGTGTACATAAAATAACGTCCAAGCTAAAAACGGGGCAAAGTTTTTTAACTCACACTCGCGTTTTAATCAATTCTTTATGTACTAGTTTCTTCAACTACTATTATTCCAAATTCGACTGAAGACGGAGGGCCCCAAGTGGGTCGAAATATATATCGAAATTTTTATTTACTTTAAACTATAATCCATAAAAGTATGTATATATTCATTTATATAGCGACGGCAGCTCAGGTAATAGAACGCTGACCTCTCAATATTGAGACACAGGTTCGATCCCCGGTCGGGCATGCACCAAATGACTTTTTCGGAATTTGTGTTCTTACCTTATACTTACCACTTGTTGAACGGTGAAGGAAAACATCATGAGGAAACCTGCATTCCCTAGAAAGCGTGTAATTGCGCCCGAAGTACGGCGGCGACAGGGCTCACCACCCATCACGTTGGTACGTAATAATCGTCGGTGAACGCGGGTATACCGGGTGCGGACTGTGACTTGCATTACACAGTTCACACCCGGGAATACCTATGACACCCCCTCGGAGATTCATGTCGTGACGATATGATTATATTCGTATTAAATAAATTATTTATTTATAGGAAAAAAAAATTATTATAATAAAAATCAAATGTTACACAGAAAAGTTACGTAGACAGAATGTAAATAGACACGTATATAATCTTTATCTAACATTATATCGTAAAATCCTCATTACGAACTCAAAACTACTGGCATAATGAAACATATTTTTCATGAACGTCTCTAAAAAATAAATTATAGTATTGGTCTCCGAACAACATAATGCTATAAAAAACTTTTTCTGAGATTACAGTACATCTGATACTAAATAGGAAGGCAAAGGGAACTTAGTCCAAACAGCCATGTCTGAGATTTAATATCAAATACCAATGAGATTATCATATAATATGTTCTCCAATACATAATACATACAAAACAGTAACGAGGTTACAGTCAACTTTATTTTCGGCCAAATATTGTCTATGGCGTACGGCGCGGCGCCTTATACTCGGTCTGTCAATGGATGAACTGTTTGTTGCGCCATAGTTTTCGAGGAAATGTATTTATTACTTACTGTGTTTTATAGTTCAAAAGAATTATTTTGCCCTAAAATTACTGACAGCAGCGATGGTGATGATATTTGACTACACCTGTCATTCTGGAAATAACGACGGAAATTACGAACATTTTTAGAACAAAACTTTTACAAAAACAATCAAAAATGGCAAAATTTTCCAAGATTATGAAAACAGGTTAGTAGGCATGAGTTTAGATAAAGTAGTATATGAAACTATACATAACTAGGTATTAAAACACTCGTGCCGTGCCGCCAGATAAAATTGATAATTAAATAGATGAAAATGTAGGTATTGAGATTTTATTTATTTTTTATTATTATTAACTTTGTAAAGATTTAGGTTAAGTTTTGTTTATTTTATGTTATTATAATGTTAATTATATTGACCCGTCATTAAAAAAAGACCAATTGATGAAAATAGACGCTAAAATTTCTAAATGAAAATTTTCAATTTATGCAGCAGAGGGCTTACATTTTACAACTTTCCCAAAAACTCAAAATGAAATGAAATAATACTTTTACGTTTCCATATTAATTTTAAAAACCTACTATAAATTTTGAACGCACAAGTCAATTTTTTTCCCATTTGCGTAGTTGTTCATTATGATCAGTATTTTATGTGATTTCGTTTAAAGAGTCTTGTCCATTTAGACACGGTATATACAGTCGAAAACATGCTATATCAATAGGATACTAAATTACCTAAGTAGTGGGGTTATGTAAAGCGTAAAATCAGGGTAGCCAACTCCTAAAATTTTCTCCAACTAAGCAAAATCAAAATACCTCTAAAATGCCCAAAATTTATAGTAAAAACTCTAAAAAAAAAAAGATCTAAAGCTTTAAAAAAGTATTTAATTACAAAATATTCAGTGGGTCGAAAAAAATCGGTTTCCTCTGAAGCACTTTTAAGTTGCATACATTTGACAGAGAGTAAAATAAATTTAACATTTTTTTTTCTATGGTATAAATGATGCAAGATCCGCCATTCCTTTGCAGAGAAATCGGACCATCATAATGCTTTGTAAACAAATACTAATAGTGAAAACAACAAGAAATTTGAAAAGGGCTATCTAGCTGTCCCATTTAAACTTAAAATAATGAGATATTTCATTACATGTAATTTACTTCAACTCATGAAATGACTGATAAAAAAAAATGTAATATATATAATTCCCCTAAATTTACCCCTAAAGACATTAGGCCCCTAAAAAAATGCCATTCCACATCTTTTCCCTCTAAATTTAGGGGGAAGACCACAATTAGCTAGCCTATTTAAACTACACATAACTTTACAGGATGTGAAAAAATTCATAGAAGAATCGGAGCATGGTGTAATCTACATAAGCTTCGGATCCATGGTGCAGGCTAAAACGATGCCGAAAGAGAAACTAAACGCTATTATTGGAGCAATTTCCGAACTCCCTCAAAGAGTTATTTGGAAATGGCAAGACGAGACTTTGCCTGGTACCACTAATAATAATGTTTATAGCACACCGTGCGTAAAATGACCACTTTACGCACGCTGCGCTTGCGTAAAGTCGGCATTTTCCCCACTTGTGCTATAAAATATTATACGAAACTCGTGCGAGAAACTTTTTCTCGACTCGTGTGATTGCAGCACGAGCCGAATTTAGAAAACGTTTCATCGCTCTCGTATCGTAATGTACTATTTCTTAACGGATTGGCTACCACAGAACGATATACTAGGTACGAAAAATATATGTTTATTATTTAAGTAAGTGGCTTAACACGAACTTGATAAGTTAAATTAAAGAATTAAACCTTACGAAATACTACATGACAACGATTTTTTCATAACTTTCATATAAAAAACTCCATATTGTCCCACATGACGATTAAGGGTTTTATGGGCAACTACGAATATAACAACTATGCCACAAAAAGTTCTGTCTCGGGGCGGTTGAAAAATGAATCTCCTTAGAAAACGCAGCGCAGATTAAAAAAAAAAGTTTTTTGACAGTGCGATACGAGTTTGGTTTTTCAGGAGCAGTCTCATAAATAAAAAAGAACCGAAATATATACTTATGGTACTGTAATGTAGGAGGTCATATGATTAGATTATATAACTTTTTGGGCTCGTTATTGGTTGGCAATCAGTAATCGTTATGAACATAGTTGATGCTTGTGATTACATATTTACATGAGTTATAAATAAACATAATGTTTGATGAAATTAATACACATTATGTTTATGCACATGAGTTATAAATAAACATAATGTTTATGAATATTTGTACGTCGTATTGATAGTTTTATCAAAATATTCTAAAAATGAAATGATGTCTAGTAAAAAAGACAAAGAAACGAGCAGAGTTCTAGAACAGATCTATTTAGAGAGTCCCCGTGAATGTGTTCAGTGATATATAAATATCTAGGGTATTTAAATAAATACTGAAGAATATAAGAAAAGCTTTGATTCATTCCATAACACGCACAAGTGCTCTACAGTACATATGTGTATATAGAAATTCCAGATTCCTAGCTATTTTAGACTTTGATATAGACCCCGTACCAAAAATGGTCCAAGACAGACAAATTTACAACCTTTTATGACGATATTTTTAAGATAATGAAGACAGAAAAATATGTATGTGCTTAAGATAGTCACACCCCACATCTCAGGGCCAGATTTTTTTTTAAACGACTTATTCTGAAAACGCCGATTTATAATATAGTTTGTAAGCTGTGACCAAATGAAACATTTTTTCTTTTACGGGTGGTTGCGTGCGATGTTACAGAACTCTAATAGACTGAGGCCCGACTCGCAATAATTCATAATAATTTATTAGTCATATGATGTACACAGATACTGCACCCGAAGTGCTGACAAACTCGTATCACATTGTCACAAACTGACAAAGACATCAAAATATACATAATGGGAACAAAAACGGGTCCTATGGTTTGTAACCATTTCCCTTCACACGTGGCAGCCGACAAGACCTTTTCGAACGGAACATCTACCTACAGTGTGGAGGAATTCTTTGCGTTTACAGAGTTTGTCTTTGCGCTTGTATTTTTTACTTTGGGAATTTTATATTCCTATTTTTGTGTCTTGACATTATATTTATGACAAAACTTATCAATTTCAATGTATAATATTGTTTTTGAATTAATTAAAAAATAATATTATACATTGAAATTGATAAGTCTTATCATAAATGTAATGTCAAAACACAAAAATATTTAATGTAAGGAATACTTTAATTTCTTTACCATTTATTTTAGTGTAGTTGTTTAAAATATGTACAGTATTACTGTATACTTACTGACTTATAATTTTCGCTAAATGTAAATTAATGAACCTGTTTATGCAATTGACTTGTATTCTTTTTTACTTCTCATGCTCTTAAAGTACTTACTTGTTTATGCTAGGCGTAAGCGGACTAAAACTACTTTTTATGTTCTAGTGCATAATAGTAGTTTATGAAACTGGTACATAAAAAGGTTATTAAAAACACGAGTGTTTTAATACCTAGTATGTATAGTTTCATGCCTACTAACCTGTTTTCATAATTTTTGTTAAATTGTCGTTAGCCATTTTTGATTTTTCTTGTAAACGCTTGTTCGAAAAGTGTACGTAATTTCCATCGTTATTTCCAAAATGTCAGGTGGAGTCAAATATCATCGCCATCCCTGCTGTCAGTAATTTTAGGGCAAAATAATTCTTTTTTTGACCCATAAAACCACAATAAGTAATAAATAAATTTAATCAAGATTATGAAAACAGGTTATAATGAGTTTAGATAAAGTAGTGTATGAAACTATACATAACTAGGTATTAAAACACTCGTGTTCTATTAAAAAACTCGGCTTCGGCTCGTTTTTTAAACTGACACTCATGTTTTTAATAACCTTTTTATGTACCAGTTTCATAAACTACTATTACTTCTTCTAAGACTATGGCAATAGGTCTTACAGCCAAATACACATTACAACACTTTTTCAAAGTCAATAGTGTTCGCGCTAAGATTCTATGATTTTAGCATGAACTGACCTTAGACCGTATAACACGGGACTAGGCAAGCGCACTTATCCCCCTCTGCCGAAGTACATGAACAATTTGTTCATGTAAGTTTGCTTGTGTGCGCGTTTTGTGTTTGTGTTGCAGCTTTTGATTTAGTGTGACATATCAATTTTTCGCAGGAGTGTGCGTGAATGAGTAAATGTTTACTGTGCGTGTTTACCTCCCCTCCCGTTGAAAACGACCAAATAATTTCAGTACTAAGAGTCGCACTTTGCCAGGTCCCGTGTTAAATGGTCTAAGGAACTGACAGGACAGCGATGATCGCGGACTCTTAAGACGATGCTCAGAAGGATATAGTATGTCTAATTATTTATTTAAGTTATTTAGACATGGTTGTGTAAAAAATAGTGGCGGAAAGACATACAAAATTGACAAAATTTTACTTTAAATTTTAATTAAATAAATATTTGCTAACAATATCACAGTTTCATTTCCTCGCAATCGAAGTGAAAAGCAGAGTGTTGAACTCGGCTACAAACGAGCCATATTACCTCGAACTATAGCTGCCTTCGCCAAGATTCAGGCAGCGAAATATTTCGGTAGTATGGCTCGTTTTATGAACTGGTATGACAATCTACTATTAATAAAATGTTCCATGTTCTAAGCTACTTTTGGACCCAAAGCTATTAAATGTGATAAATAAGATTGCTCCATGATAGGTATTCAGCATGTAAGAGACAGTAAAACCACTTAGTATATTAATTATACTGATCAATTTACATACAGAAATATTGACTTGAAATTATTAAAAATATACCCTCCAAATTTTACAGTAACGCTCGCGATAAAACTCGACCATATCGTTGGTGTGAGTAACCACATCTGTCAATCAAATGATACAAGTTTTTCTAATAGTTTCTTCTAATTTATTTCATCTGTGTTTTCTACTCCAGGTACTTTGACTTGGTCTTTCTCGAGTAATTCGCCAATTTGGGCGGCATGCGTCCATCTAGGGCGCTCTAGTCGTGCTTTACTTTTCACTTTCAGACCATATTTCATAATTCTTCCATTCATTTCATTTATACAAGGTGACATTAATTTACGCAGCCAAATTCATACTAAGGATACTGTAAGTGCTCCGTATTAAGGTTCGATGACCCTCTTTGCGAAATTCGTAAATCATTGTTTTCGTGTTTCCTGCAATCACAAGCTCAGCCTCGCCAATTGCTATGGCGGGGGATCAAAATTTTATTTTGCGAAATTTACCTTAATTTAATGTCACCTTATAATTTTCTCACCACCGAAGAATTATTTTATCTATTCACTATTCTAGTCTTGTCACTATATTTTCTGCAATGATTTATCTTATTATAACTAAAATACGTTATTTCAAACAGCTCATCCAAAGGTTTTGGCCTTCTATTCTCACACTGGCCTCCTGACTACCACGGAGGCCATACACCGTGGAGTCCCGATCGTCGCGATGCCAATATTAGGAGACCAGCCTTCTAACGCTGCTGCCGTTGAAGAAAGCGGCCTCGGAGTCCAGGTGCACATAAGGGACTTAACGAGAGAAAAGCTGCTGACTGCATTAAAAAAAGTTTTGAATCCTGAGTGAGTGACATAGTTTTCCATTGTTACTTCAAAAATTTAATTTACCTATGTGTTAATGTTAAACCCATACATGAAAGTGAAGTACAACTCACTCACTGGCTCATTCATTAAGAAATCTTCGCAACTATAATATAAGGCCTAAAAACTTGAGAGGCAGATAGATTCCGTATAATATATCAATAGCATGGGATGATGGGATAGAATACATCATGTTTTAGCGAACTAATACTCTACATAATCTTGAATGATAGACACGGCTAGACACCCTGACCTCATTGTAACCGGAGCCCATGTGGTCTCGCTAAATCGTGACATTTTTGTATTCAAGGATACCAGAAACATTTTTATGGCAGTGTTAGTAAGACTCAAATAGTTAACTAGCTACTATTAATTAGTAGATTGCAGAATGAGGAGGAGGGGCCGATTTGCATGGGTTAATGGGGCTCCATAATGCTTAAGCAGTCCTTGCTCTAACGCTTGTCTATCCTGCTCTAATCAACTGCCACGCACGCAAATCTTCAGTTATTTTGAAATTACGGCTACACTAAGACACTGAATATAAAAACCATCTAATAAATATAGTTTCGGGTGTGCCGAGTGTGGACTGTAACTTGCATTTCACAGTTCACACCCGGAACACCTATGTTTTAATCGGTTTGAAATATAGGAACTGAATCACTCTTTTCATGAAATTCATACTATTTAAAAGGTAATTTATTTCTCGGAAAATAAAAAGTATGTTTGCTTAAAAATGTTGGTCTTGGGTTAATAAACACACCATATTTTTTAAATGTTTTATCATCTTCGTAGACGGAACTGAATCCGATGCAAAACTGATGTATGTGTTAAAGAAAAAAGGGAAAGGATATGGAAGATGTTCCACGCATTATATTTATATATCCAAATTATCGAACCAATCCATTGTATACCACGTATACTTGACAGGCTTTTTAATCATATTTCAGATTCAGGAGTAACGTGAGACGGCTTTCCGAGGCCTGGCATGATCAGCCATTATCGGCAATGGATAGTGCTGTATACTGGACTGAATTCTCAGCAAGACATAAGAACTTCACCTTCAGATCGCCTGCCGCAGATGTCCCACTGTACCAATACCTGTGCTTGGATATTCTCAGCATCTTTGTAGCAATTCCACTAGCAATAGTTTTTGTGGTAAAACTGCTGTTTTGTTCTGGTTCTGCAACGAAAGTGTCAAAGTCTTCTTCAAAACGCGGCGAAAATAAAACCAAGAATGAGTGAATGTCTAACGTCTAAATTTTTTCGGTCCAATATCACTCAACATATTTCGTCTCTTTGATGGATCTGTTTATTATAATAATATGCCGTATAAATGAAAATAAATTTGGAGTCGATGATATTAGGGGAGCCACCCAGGTACTCTTCTCTTGACACTCTGGAGACTCTTTTGGCCCTAAAATTAAAACATCCACCTCCAGCAGCAACCCTCCAACTGCCCGATCCACCCCATTTCTCCGATCCTACGCCACAAGCGACAGCAGAGACGCGATCATGTCCTGTAGGAGTGGCTCGGCAGGTGACCTTGACGGACTTACACCCCAGCATCTCAAAGAGCTCATATGCAATGCGACAAGTGACTCAGAACGTGCCCCCTTGGAGGACTTCACCAGGCTTGTAAACTTGATGCTATCTGGAAAAGTGTGTTGTCAAAGATATTTTATACGGCGCCACCTTGTGCATTAATAAAGAAAGATGGAGGAGTTAGACCCATTGCAGTCGGTAAGACCATTCGCCGCGTTGCTTCCAATATCTGCTGCCACTACTTGTTATCTCAACTAAGTTCCAAATTTCAACCAGTGCAGCTAGGTTTTGGAAGCAAGGGAGGTTGTGAGGCCGCCGTCCGCACATACCTCAAACGCGGTGGTGGCAAGGTGCTTCTGAAGGTGGACTTAAAAATGCCTTTAACTCGGTCGACAGGGGCACCCTGCTATCACAAATAAAAGAAAACACGCAACAAATCTACAACTATATGCACCAACAATGCTATGGTTCACATTCCAAACTGACTCATCGAAATTATTATAAGTATTAAATCAGCTATAGGGTGCCAACAGGGTGACCCTCTCGGCCCGGCAATTTTCAGTTTGGCTATTCATCCCGTAATCACAAGCCTAAATCCAAATTTAATGTCTGGTACCTAGACGACGGCACCATTGGAGGCGACGCGACCACCGTATTAGAAGATTTCAAACTGTTCCTAAATATCAGATTCCATAGACGAAAATTTCAAAAATGATATTAAGTATTTCCAAATTTAACAATGTTGCACCAGATATAAAAGTTTTAACAAAAGCATCGCTTCGTCTCCTTGGCGCACCAATTTTAGATGACTGAAATGCGTTCCAAATATTCGTTTAGTTTTGCTACAGTATCTTTCATCTACATTAGCGGGAGTACAAGAAATGTGTACCTGGACGTCATCAGCGTACAAATTAAAGTGACAGTTTAATATATTACTCACGTTATATATGCATTCGCGTACTTTAGAAAGAGACGTAAGAATAGCAATAGGTCGGTAGTTACTCTTAAAGATTACATAATTGCTTTTTAAAAGCTGTCTACAAGGTTTGGGTTGTATCCATACGTCGCGATATTATTTAGTTTGAACCTTACTAGGGAAAGAAATAAAAAAAAAACGTGGTTACTGGTTAGGTGCGTTTGTATTACATAGGTAACACTAAAAGTTTCCGGAACTGGCCACTTACATAAACAATATTTAAAAATTTATTGCAACATTTGAAAATAGAACTCTTTGGCTGTAGAATGCAGTTTGTTTCATCTGACTGTCTTTTGTTTTTACCTTGTGGCGCCATTTAAAAAATTGTGTGTCTGCATCAACATGGATTTAACTCGGGAAAATTTTCGTAGTATGATTTTCTACGATTTTAAGTGTAATTTGACAGCTCAACAGAGCATCGCTCGGCTTGAAACAGCTTTTGGCAATGAAGCACCATGCAAGACGACTGTTTATAGCTGGTTTGCAGAATTCAAGCGTGGTCGTATCAATCTCAGTGACGAATCTCGCGATGGTCGGCCGTCCACCGCTGTGACCAACAAAAACATCGATGCTGTGCGCCGTATGATTGAAACAGACAGGCATGTGACCTACCATGAAATTCGCGCATCCTTAGAAATAGGCATGAGTCAAATATAATCAATCCCGCACAAACATTTGGGTGTGAGAAAGCTGTGCTCGCGGTGGATCCCACACAACTTGACCGAGGCTCAAAAAACGGACCGCGTCACTTGGTGCAGTGCCATGCTTACCAGATTCAACGAAGGTGCGTCAAATTTGGTGTGGGACATAGTAACAGGTGACGAAACATGGATTTATTGCTACGATCCCAAAACAAAGCAGCAATCGAGCGTATGGGTCTTTCAAGATGAGCCGAAACCAACCAAAGTGGCGCGCGTGAAAAGTGCATCTAAGCGGATGATTGCTTCTTTTTTTAATAAAACTGGACACGTGGCTACTGTTGCTTTAGAGAATCGTCGTACCGTGAATAGCGACTGGTACACGACCATTTTTTTGCCGGAAGTTATTGACGAACTCCGTAAAAATAACCGTAAACGCCGTATCATTCTGCACCACGACAATGCTAGTTCTCACACGGCCAGACAGACAAACGACTTTTTGAAGACGAAAAATGTAGAACTCATGAGTCATCCTGCATACAGTCCCGACCTGGCACCTTGTGACTTTTTTCTGTTCCCAAAAATTAAGAACCAATTACGCGGTCAACGATTTTCATCACCAGAAGAGGCTGTCGAGGAGTATGAAAAACACCTTTCAGAGGTCACCACAGGGGAGTGGCACAAAAGTTTTCAAAACTGGTTTGATCGAATGAAAAAGTGCATAGACGCCAAGGGAGATTATTTTGAAAAACAATAAATTAATTTTGTACCTTTAATAGTATTTTTTCATATTCATTCCGGAAACTTATAGTGCGTCCACGTATTATGAGCTATGCGTGTAATTTCTGTGAAATGGATGATAAAGCCCTTTTTATTTGATTTCGTGCCTTTGATTGATGAACGTGAACGATCCGACAGTTACTATTAATTATTATTTTAAATAAAGTTTTGTAAAAAAAATTATACCTTCAAAAATGTGCCCATGCAAAATTCAGATCCTGGCCTATTTGAGAAAGTTGTTACAGTAACATATTATGATGCTTAAAAGGGCAAGTCTATATCTTATCCAAGGAGATGTTGATACAATCATAAACGAATTAATTGACTAATTTTCTGTACCCGTGAAGGTGACTTGTGTTTATGCAGCCAAATTTATACTGGAGACTCGGTAAATAGTCAGGACCAAGGTATAATGGTATAATTTACTTACAAGGTATCATTTACTCTGAAATACGCAAAATTAAATTTAGACTTCCTATTCCAATTGAGTCGAGATTGTTCTTAAACAAATATAGAGGCACAAAAAATATTTTTCGTATTTCGCAAAAGGGGTCATTTGTGTTGAACGTTGGTCCTGACCACTTACCGAGGCTCCAGTATAAATTGAGCTGTCACCTCATATAGAAATAATAAAAAAAGAAATTCAAAAATCAATACGCGCAGCTTTTAAATAAATAAAAAATTGTTTGAGGAAAACCTTTTAATTTCAAAACCCCTTTCAACACTGACACAAGTGTCCGCCTTTCCAAAATGATGTTGGTTCGTAGTTTTTTTTTTCTATATGCTATTTCATTTGGGTTTTAAATCATCCAAAACATGTCATGAACAATTTGTTAAGATAACTGCATTACCTATGTGGTTGTGTGACTGTTGGTTTTCGTAATAAAATAAAATAAAAATTCTAAGCGGGTCTAATTTTTTCAAGGTTTTAATTTCAAGGAAAGCTTTCCTTTCAATTTTACTTTTTCTCTGAGTAGAATACAAGTCAGTTGACAAACCATCTTTTTCAGAGAAAAAGGAAATACAAATATATATTTTTTCTACGTTGAGGTGGTAGGTATCAAACAACTGTCAACAATACACAATCTACCCTAATACCTACTTGCATCGTAAAAAATGTATAGAACGTGTTTTTATACTTGAACCACCAAAACCAGGCTCAAGATACAAAGGCTCTTAAAAATCACCTCTATTGCTAGATCGTTAAGAGTTTAATTAAGTGTGTCAGATACCTAAACAAAACCAGTGCTAAAGACATACGATACCTAAAGTCGTTTGCAATAGAATCCAACAATTATGTAAACAAATATGGCGGACTGACATTGACAGCGTATTGTTTATGCCCATAGTGATGTCATAGTGTTCTAATTTAATTTTAATTAAATTTATTTTTCTAATTATTTTAATTTTAGGTCATAGACTATGGCCCATAGTAGGATAGGTACTAAAATAAAACTGACTAAATAGATTAAATATATAAGCCATAGACTATAAAATAAAACTGATTATATATAAAAAAAGTGTTTATTAAAACAAATTTAAATCTTCGTCTTCGTCATCATCACTATCAGAAGTGTCGCCGGTGACCGTAATTATAACATTATTTTTAAGGCCTGTTTCACTACTTGCTGGTAAGCACTAAAGTATGTTCGAGATAGCATGATATGGGTGACAGTTCGTAATTTTAACAGCGTTTTTTAACAGCCAATTTTGGTTTTTTGACCGGCGGCGGCGGAGCAGTCCCCGACGAACCTGGCTGCGGCTCGCTCATTATAACCTTAAAAACAAATATAATTTTACACACATACATTTCAGTAATTGTGATCTATTCAAATAATTAGTTACGAGGGCAATACAATATTAAAGTGCGTCTAATAGATTTCCGTTGTAGGTAATAGATCTAAATCATTCTTACCTCCTGATTACTCCTTGAGAAAAAATACCAATCGTATGCTATATCAAAGTCCGTGATGCCGTGCAAAGGTCGTCGTTCCAAGAAAAATATGTCCAGCCAAATCGTAAAGCAAAACAAAAGTCCAAAATGAGAATGCAAAGTCGTAGAAATCGGAAACAGAAAACACTAATGCACAGCGAACCCACAGAACAGTGAATGACTGTGAATGACAATTCTAACAAAATGGCCACCTGTCAATTTTTAAAAACTAACCATTATTTTTATGGCTTAGGATACAATCCGTTTTGGTTAATTATATTAAGCTCTTGAAAAAAAATTTTTATTGTATTCAAATAATATTAAATTAAAATAATTTATTAAATTAAAAATAAAAGATAACTTCAGATTACGAACAACACTAACTTTTCAATGACTTATAGAGTTCGATGAGTAAAAAACTAAGATGACAGCTTGTCAAATACTTCGAAATTTTTACGTTGCAAATGTTTTAACAAATTTAACTTATAAATACAAGTTAAATCGTGTTGAAGATAATGTGAAAACAATGGTGCGTTCGTTGAAATCAGACTATGTTCATAATTGATCGTCAAATGTATGTGATTACGGAGTAATCGTGACAATTTGGTTTGTTTACATGATTGTTGGATTCTATTGCAAACGACTTTATACATTGTTGTTGAGACAATAGGTCCTAGCGACTGGTAATTTTGGGTCAAGTATAAAAACACGTACTTTAGGTACCTTTTATCCCATGGACTGCATTCTTAAAATATAAAACAAAATAATAAATTGTTTCTATCCTTGACTAAGGAGCGAAATGCGAAGAAGCTAGAGGCGGTTATTAACCTCTCGAGGATTTTTAGTTATAAAAAACTGTAACAACAGTTAATTATTATTATAGGAAATAAAAAACAGCATTAAAATCTCTATTAGTATTTTTACACATGTATTTGTGCGGTGACAATAAATTAGTTAACAATACTATTTAACACAAGCCCTTGCAGGGGGGTACCACAAAAAAGATCTTTGGCTGGACGGTATATTTTCTTGACTTCAAATTCACTAGAGCCATCTAGTGTCTTATGTGTAAACCTCTTTCCCTTTTACCCAGCTTTAAAAGCCCCGTCATTTACGACTTCATTCAAATTTCACTCGTTTGCTTCTTTTACCTTCAACATATGCAGTTTGTGATTCATCGTCATTTTGACAACAGCAGCAGCAGACTACGCAAATAATTTTGTAGGACACGTACGTAAGAATGTACACCACGAGAGCGACAAAGGCCAAAACATCCAACTGGAGCTGCTGGTACAAAGGTGTATTAACAGATGTCGCTTGTAGGTTTGGGGCTCCGTTATATCGAGCTACATACTCTGTCCAGTAGATGGCAGTCTCTAGGGGTGACATAGGGCGATCGTGCCATAGCCGGGAAACTAAGGTTGCGCGTTGTTGTACTCTGAAAAATAATAAAATTCCACTTTATTTTCGGTAGTGAAGGTTGCTAAGGACATAGTAAAAATTTTTTTAATGACTCAACATATTCTTGCTTTTGTTTTTGTATACTCTTGGTATGTGTTCTCAAAGTAGAATAAGAATTTATTTATTTATTTAATAAGTTTATTAGTCCCACAGCAAATTACATTCGGATATACAGGTTGCTAGGAAAAGTACTTAGTTCCTTTAAACCACGTGTGCTTTAGGTATAACAAAGTGTGCAAGCGTGTTTAATAAAAAATATATATTTTTGTTTAATTTTTTTAATTTATATATTTTTTAATTTCGTATTATTAAATAAATAATAATCGATTTTTTTCACGATTACCAATTTGGTTATTTTCCTCTGTGCTAATACAGTTCCGGCCAGTACAGAAAGCGCATGTGAAGAGCTGTCACCTGCGTAGTATCCCCCCGCACACCCCCCATTTTCGAAATTAATTTTGACACCATTTGTGCTACCCGCCCGCCTTCATTATTTTGGACAATCTTGGTTGTCGTTCAAAAGTAAAAAAATAATAATAAAGGCAGCAAGTTTCACTCGCAAAAATGCAGCTTACTTTGGATCTAAGACTTCATTGATGGCATCCAGAAGGTAATCCTTTTTCAAGTTTTCATAATCGACAATGGTCGCAATGCCGGCATCTCGAAGCACTGCTGCATTTCCATACTGGTCTCCGAACAAAGGTATGGCCACCACCGGTGTACCAGCATCCACAGCTTCTATCGTACTGAGGATTCCAGCATGTGATATGAAGGCTTTTACGTTGTGGTGTTCTGTAATATCAAGATTATTTCATAGTGTTATCATTCTCTCATTACTTTTTAGTTTACTGGTCGTTACAGATATTCTAAAAAGGTATATTTTATGTTTATTGTTATAGTTTTATTAGGGTAGTGAATATGGATAGGATTTCCTTCTCATTGTTGATCTGTCAGTTATTTGTGTCTCATCAGAACTACAAATTTTGAAAATATATGAAACGGGCACTAAACAACTCATGAATAATCAGCTTTATTCTTGGAGAAAACCTCAGGCATATACGGAGTAATAGTTTATATTCTTTGCCTAGACATACAGATAAACACTATAGCGGTTACAGTACTGTACCATTTAAGGATCCATATAAGGTCAACTGCACAACTTCAAATGACCATTTCACATTACTGTTTGGATCAATAACAATAATCAAAGATGCATGTTAGTTAAGGACTTTAAAAATGTAATAATAAAATGATAGTGAATAAGCGTAGTCAAAAGTGAAACATGATAAACAATCCTATGTGTATGGACTGCCTATCTCAAAGGGAATGCATGTATGTATGTAGTGTTTGGAACATGGTGGGGTAGTTTATACATGTGGAATGTATTTTTTAAGGTAGTTAGAGATCACCAGCTGCTCATCAATACCGAGACTATAATTGTGAGTATATAATAAGTGGTTATAGAATATAATATACCTATAGTAGATAATAGACTAATAGTATATAATTGTAAGCATGTCTTAGCAAAACGGCAAGCTTTACGTTTACTCGATAGAAAAAAATACGAAGTTACCTCTACATTTTATATTTTTCAATTGTTAAAGGGCCATCCACAAATCATACAACCTTTGAACATAATTGAACATTTATGCGCTCAATATGACCCTTAAATAATCCTTACAGGATTCTTGCCACTCTTAGGCAAATGCCGTAATTCCTTACGCTTTCTATACAATCCATGGTATAGGGCACGTCCAGTCGTAATATATACGCATTATATCTGTGGCAGATCTGTACAAGTTTTTGACAGAACCTTGTCTAACAATTTAAGATTCACTTACTCAATATATCGTATTGGGGTAGCCACTTCATCGTCAGAACATTCCTGGGCAGGTCTAGCACGCTATCACCATCCCATTTCCACAGGATCCTTAGAGGGAGTTTAGAGAATGTAGATAAGAGCTCGTCCAGCTTCTTCTTAGGAAACGTGGAGTCTTTCACGGTGGATCCCAGGTTGACGTAGAGGACCCCATGCTCGGCTTCGTTAATGAACCTTTCAATCTCCTGGAATTAGTAAAATCTTATACTCTACCAACCATACTGAGTAACCTGTCTTTAGATGTGTGTATTCAAGGCACAAGTCGAGCTAAGATGACACATGAATACACAGATTTAAAAATGAGTTCATCCGTTTTTTACATCCATCATGTCAACTCATTGTAATTTGAACTTTCATCAAATGAACAATTCATATTCCAGATTGGAGACATTCCAACAATCACAAAATACCTACCCTATAAACTTTTTCAGAAATACCTATTTAATGTTTTTGTTTTGAGGCTGTGAATAAAAAAGCACGTGATTTTGTTATGAAAGTTCTGCTTCTCCGTTAAAATAAATCTAGTTTCAGTTATTTGCTCGTACGTCAACGTTATACGCATAATTTTAAATATTATCCATACTATCTTACTAAGAAGAATTCGGTTCATATGTTTGACCCTTTCGATCGGTATCATAAGAATTCAGGTTGTTTTTTTTTCACATTTGTCCGGATCGATTCCCGGTTTGTGCAGGTGATTTTTTAATTTCCTTGATAGCAGTTTTCCTTAACTTTAAAAATAAAATAAAGGTTCCTTCTAGTAAACTTTGATATCTTTAATATTTAAGGTACTTTTCCTCCAGGGGGCATTCGTCTGGTTCAACTTGTATCCTGATCTGGCAACAATACCTCAAGTTTGCTAATAAAAAAAACTATGAATCAACACTGAAAATTACTTGGCATTTTTAGGTATATTTACCCCTTCCTTTTGCTTTTTGGATATTTACTTGACCCCGTTTAGGTAAATGCAACAACTGTATCTAGCCAGACGTTGACTTAAGTAAATGAAACTTGATTTATATTACGGAGAAGCACAATATTTTCATAACAAAATCACGTTCTTTTAATCCCCGCTTCCTATATAAAAAAAAAAATTACTCGAAAGCAGTCATTAGACGTTTATGTTGCTTTACCTTGGCTTTGTTTACATTAGATAATATATGAATGTACGAGTACATACTTATTTGAACATAATAATTTGTAAACACACACATGCGCGTTATTTACCTATATGTTGTGGTCACATCGTAGAATGATCATTTCATGATTTGATCGCAATACCATGAAATCTATAAAATCTAAAGGGGTTGCCGCGCTCCGCTCCGCTTCACTCGGCTCCCGAATTTATGACCACAAGCAATCTAACACGCTTCTCCTCGCTTCGCTTGTCGTAGCATCTATTTTTGACTTTTTGTTGGAAGTCTATCTAAAATTTCTTATGTCATACTTTACGATATTCCCGATCATGAAATGATCATTCTACGATGTGGCCACCACATTTACTTCACATTATGTGGCGTTAAAATTCGAACGTTCATATAATTTTGGAACCGAGACCTTCAGCTTGAATTAAACAACTACTAAATTAGTCAACGTACTAAATACCTGAACCTATGAATAAATATGCGGTACTTACAGTTGGAATAACTTTCGGTGTTCTCACGTGTATTCCTCCGATATCAATCACATTATCTGGTCTAGCAACACCTCCAAACACTGACTGATGCGTGTTTATAAACACTAGACTCGCATTCGACGCTAGAATCTCCAATGAAGGTAGATCGTCACCTAGATACTTGTACAAATACACATGATCCGTCACTTGCGATCCGACGTAGTATACCCAGTTGGTAATATGGTATAGAACAAAGGTTTTCAAACGTTCGAAGAACCATGGTTCCCGTCCGTAAGCCAATCCTGGTAGTGGAACGTAGGCCGTGTTGAAACTGATTCCCAATCTGTTAAATTGCCATGACTGTATAGGCTGCGGATTGAACGCAATGTATGGCGCGCTCAGGTTTGCGGCGAGAGCTATTCCACAATCGCTGTTGTACGACTCAACCACTATCACATCGAATTTAGGTCTAGTCCTTAGCATGTGCAGTATGTTGTGATTAGTCATAAGCGTTCTGCAGTCATCGTTGCCGGCTTTTGTTGACACAAGTGTTTCGAAAGGCACTCGCGATATTTCGTTCACGATCACCGATTCGAATGACAGTCCTTTGTACACTGGTTGATCACTCAGCAGCACTTCCTTGTAGGTTGCAGGGGCGTCAGTCATTTGGAAGTGACTGATGAGTGTGACATCATGGTTGCGGTTGGCCAGTTCCCTGAAGAAACTCTTGTAAGTGAGGTAGTTGTTGCGGTCTAACGACGGGAATATTCCCAATATCCTGTAGCTGTCTGTCGCGATTATTGTTATTAGGAAGCAAAATGCGAATACGTTGAGTTTGTTCATTGTGAACGTGTGTTTTGCTGCACAGCTAGATGGTTACTAGGGCGTAAATGGAAGCCGGGTTGCGTGGTTATCTAATAATAGGTAGAGGAATGAGGTAATCATTGCGCTGACGAAGTTCGCTTTCGTCAGAATCAGAAATATTCGGTGACGAGCGTGGTGTCATTGATCGTGGCCTTCGTTTGCACTATACTTGTTTTGCTTTCAGTGCAGACGGTACGTAAATTTTTATTTTTATTTCGTATCGCTATTTTTACGTCTTCTCAGCCTGACTCTTGATCCCCAGTTCTTCCAAAATGCCTCCTCATTTATTTTACTAACATCACCTCGAAACAGTAGGCATGAGAAAATGATTATTTATTTTATGGAGGCCAGCCAATTCAAATAAACAGCGCCGCTCAAAGTACTTTCTCTAGATAACGCAGTCAGAACAGTACCAACTCGAAAGTAAACAAGCATGTGGATACAGTGGGCAACACAATCGCGTGTTGTTGACCTGTAGACTACTATTACAACATCGTAATAGCCGGTAGTGAATGTGCGAGTCACAAGTATTCTACATAGTTCCATATGTATTAGGTCGAGGTTTTCTTTAATTGTCTAGTAACTGAACAATTTTAAGTGGTTGCACCTGAGTCAACTTGTTGGTTTTAGTTTAGAACGCATTAACTCTTTAAGTCATATACCAATCACTCATAAAATCTCGTTATAATGATAAAAATTGCCCTTCTAAACTAATAATTTTTGGATTTTAAAATTGCTCGTTGCTCTTATATAAATTTACGAGATGCGATCGCGGTTCGTATTTGATTGTGTTCAATTGTTATAGAAAAGCGATAACTGAAAGAGTAAAAGCCATTAGGAAAATGATTAATAATGTCGGCACTTGGTGGAATCATCAACATCTTAAAAATACACTGGTACAAGTACAGTTTTAATATGTCATATGTTAGTAAAATTTGTTGATTTCTTACGTACCTATTTGCCAGGATAATTTACTAATAGAGCAAAAATTGTAATGCTTACAGTCAGCAAAGCAACGAAATGGAACGGACAAGTATAGTATACAGCATGCAATCCCATCCCACTATCCCATCCCATCCCACTAATATTATAAATGCGAAAGTTTGGATGGATGGATGGATGGATGTTTGTTACTCTTTCACACCGTAGCTACTGAATCGATTGGGCTGAAATTTTGCATGAATGTAGTTCTAGACCTGGAATAGGACATAGGCTACTTTTTATCCCTTAAATCAGTTCCCATGGGATGAAAATGAGGTTTCAAGTTTCTATAGAAAAGCGATGTGTCACCCTTTCAAGACGTACCCATTGAACCGATTGGGCTGAAACTTTGTACAAATAATGTTCTAGATCTAGAATAGGACAAAAACTACTTTTTATCCCATAAGTCAGTTCCCATGGAAAAATATATAAGAGATATACAAAATGGGAAACACAGAGGCGCATAACACACACATTTCACCAGCTGTGTTTACTGTGGGTAACGGTCCGAAAAATATTGACAGATTTTATAAGAGTATACAAAAACTAATTCAACGCGGGTGAAACCGCGGGCAAAAGCTAGTTAGTTATAAAGAAAAGGGTAAATTTTAATATTAAAAAGCGTTTAATGTCATGAATTGTACATTTGCTCTTGTTATTCATAACTCTCAGTCTTCAGAGGATTATCTTAACCAACTATCGAATTTGTTTATATTATTTGCTTTTATTGTAATCGGAAATAGTTAACTTACACATTTTCCCTTACAACATAAATCATCCAGTGAGGTGATGAAAGAGATTTCTTATCCTGCAGCATTATTAACATTTATGTCTTCTGTAACAATGTTAGTATTGTAAGTGTCGATCGTTACTTAGTTGAAATTGAAACGATTTTTTTTTTTATGCATAATGGGTGAACTCATGGTCATTACCACGCCTGATGGAAAGCGTCGATAAAACCTAGGATGAAGAACGCTCGCATCGACACTGGGAGAGTGAGAGCAGGCGAGGCGCTAATCAGTCTTTCCAGTGACTTCGCAGAAATCTACGGAAGTTGGTAATGAACTAATGATTGATAATATATGCGACTGCCTGTAAAACCAATCCCCTGTTTTTTTCTTACGAAACGAATCATTCAGTGAGATAATCAATACATATAATACTTAAACAATAAAAGAGATCTCTTAACCATAATTAAGATTTATGTCTTCTGGTACGATGTTAGTATTGTTAGTGTCGGTCGTTGGCACTCAGGTGAAAGTTGAAGCGATCACAAATTGCGCCTGCTGAGCTCCGGTGGACTGGAAATCCGAATCTCGCTTGAAGTTCTCGAGGAAGAGACGAAGGGACAACTTTAAATCACACGTATTTTTATCTACGCAATATTCGCAATAGAGAGCAACCAGACTCAACGCAAATACGTTGTTCCCAACATACACATCTAGTGATGGGTATGGATTTTTAGTGTACAATACAAGCTGGATTCTTTGTTGCTAAAAGCCAAAAACTAGGGACAGTTATCCATCTAAATGAATAACTTTCATTTTGGAGCCAACCCTGATATCGTGGAAAACACAGTTGTTCCTTAAGGCCTTGCCTTCTATAAGTATTTCAACGGGTTTTTCTTAAATATGCTGGGTCAACCACTTACCTGATAAATGTAAAACTGACAGACATTATTTTTTCAGAACTTCAACTTTCCATTGTAATGAGAGTTAACCTAATTGGACACACTTTACTCGATAGATTACATTTTTGAAAATGACGCCTTTTTTGTGATAAATAAGTTTTTTATCCAAGCAGTTTGTGTTTTATATTAGATGCTCGTTATCAGTATGCTTAGAGCAGTGGTTCTTAAACTTTTTGTAGCCACGGATCACTTTAGAATTTCAAAGATTTCACGAACCCATGTTGAAGAATTTTTTAGGAAATGAAAATAAAGCATAATTTTAAAAATCACCTTTACTGTTAAGTTTAAATTAATACTTCGTTGAATATTATAAAAACTAAGTTAATTAAAAGGATTACGTTGTTTAGACTCAGTATCATAAATATTTAAAGAGTGAACTGAGTGGCTGTGGATACCGTCCATGGATCCCAGTTGAAGAAACCCTGGCTTAGAGAGAGAGGGCGCTATAAGAAGGAAAGAACTCTCTTTCCCTCTATTTCTCTTTTTTTCTAGTTTAAGATAATTTTTCGCGTATACATGTCCACTTTATAGTATTCCTACTTATAAACGATTACTTTTTCTAGTTTTCGGATTTTCAGTAATAAAAAAACCCAGCCTATATAACATGCATACGTTGATTAAGTATTTCTCATCTCATTTTATTAACACTCGGTTCGCTTGGATCAGAATTAGAGCTGAGCCGTACTTACCTTTTTTAAGAAGACTAACCCGCGGCGTATTTTGCTTGGATCGCGTTTCTCTTGATCCTATAAGATTTTTTTAAGGCTCGCCTGTGATAAAAATTGCATAGTGTGCAATAAATAATTTTGATATTAATATTATTATTTCAGTGCAAATGCTCCTAGGTTCAGGCTATTGTTGTTATAAGGCGTTGATAAATCAGTTAGTCAATAAGTCCTTTTTGCCAAATTTGAAAGATGACATTTTATTTCGGGCATGACAAAATATTTTCCAATTTCCAAACTTTAGTCGCCCATCGACAATTTGAAGTATCCGTATATACCGTTTAAAACACAAACTTATTTTAAAGTGTATGACAATTTAACTTGACACTTACGATGCATTAAACTCAATGAATCCAAGGAGTCTAAGTTAGCCATCAATGTCGCCTTGAATAATTAATTTAATAATTTTTCGTACCTTTTTGTGTATATTGATTACGTAAAGGGCAATAACTTTTTTTCGTGTTGAGTTAGAGGCTTGATTTTGTAGGAGGTATAAGTTTCAACTTGATATCTCTCAAGACGCCCGAGAAAAGGGGTTTTGTAGGTGGCCACTTTACACCATTTTAGAACACCATTTGACAGAAAAGATATTTTATGGGATTTACTGTCAAATGGTGTTAAAGTGGCACCATGCTAAGCCCCTTGATCACAGATATATATCTAAATAGATACCGCGAGGGTATGTACTTCGCGTGCCCAATCGCGCGCCAAAAGGGAGAGCAATGCTCTTCCTTCACGAATATTTTCTACAACTTTGAGTCTTACGTATATGTCTTAAGTCTTACAATTCCTTTTAAGAATCAAAGCGCTGCCAATTGTTTTAATTGTAGAATGTGACAGGCTTGGTGTTCATAGAGTTGGATGCACTTGCGTCATCTATTTAGATCTATATCTGTGGTCTTGATAAACGGACAGGACACCAAAGTGTTACTTTATGGGTGTCATTTTGTGGTATGGAACCTTAAAAAATTTTAAACATACAATGACGGACCTCATATTTTGAAAACGTTTGAGTACGCTTGTCAAAGCGGATGTAGCATTTATAAATCTATTGACAGAAGATACAAGTAATTATAGACTGATCTCACTGTTGTTGTAACTTTTAGTTACTAGGACAATAAAAACCCAAGACCCGCAGAAGGGTAGCGAGTTCCTCTGCTAAAGTTCTAAAGGTGCATAAAAGGCGGGTAACAGTACAACTTAGATAGCACAACAACTGTGAGAAACCGAGGGTTTGCTGGCCTAGTACACTAAGGCTGAGATTCAGAGTGCATTTTGAGTCCGAACTCAATCTTACAAACGTCAAAAAGCGACGTGATCTCATACTAGAGTGACGTTTGTAAGATTGAGTTCCTCTTGAGTTCGGACTCAAAATGCACTCTGAATCTCAGCCTTAGACACTCCGAAACGAACATCATTTCGAGTATCTCTCAAAGTATTGCTCTTTAATTCAATGTATGTGGGTGTGTGAAGTCACAAATTCACAATGGGCGTGTGTGTGCGTCGGATGTGCCCACCAGACTAGAAGCACTAGAGCTACTCTTCCACAAACTTATATCTACCGTTTGTACACTCTATTATAAATTTTATTATTAAGACAATATGGAGTTTAAACATGAAGAGATATCTTTGGATGGAAATGTGTATGTATTCTTGAGCGGCCAAGCGCGACCTTTGCGTATTATGTCAGGAAAACAAAACTCAAGACCATTCTGTGTTTGAGTAGAGTAGCTACTCGACACAGTAGGTGTTGGAGGTTAGTCTGGCAGAACTTTGCTTGGTAGAGTTTTATCACATGGACGCATTTGTATATTTTTCTGTCGCTCTAGCTAGAAGCACCTCTACTCCCACAAGGGTTTTAGTGACTGCTAAAAATACTTAACCACAATACATAAATATTCTATTTAACATATTGAACATAGTATTTAATTTTTCCTACAACTTAACGCAAAAATGTCGTTATACAAATATACACTACACAGGTAGGATCAGTGGATGGTTTTACTTGCAAGGCATTTCCAAAATTAATATAAAAACATTACAAACATAACTGAGGTTATCCATAAAAAAGACTTTTATTTATGTAGCCAAACTCGTACTGGAGGCTTGGTAAGTGATCAGTAACACGGATCGATAACACTTTTTGCTAATTTCGCAAAATAGAATCTTGACGTCCCATAGTCATTGACTGGGGGCTGGGCTTGCGTTTTAAGGAATACACGATAAGAAAAATTTGCGAGTTTCACAAAAGGGTCATCGAACCTTATTACTGAGCACCTATAGAGTCTTCAGTTAGAATTTGGCTGAATAAATTAAAGTCACCTTATACAAGGTGAAATTAAATTAACCGACCAAATTCATGCTGCAGACTCGGTTAGTGATCAGAAACAAGCTTCAATTACTCTTTTGGTGAAATTTGACAAAAAAAATGATTTTGCTTCCTTACTGCCTAGACTAGGAATTGACTTAAACTAGTCTAACCAGTAAAAAAGCAAAAAATATTTTTCGAATTTGGCCAAAAGGATTACTGAACCTAGTTCCTGATCACTAATCGAGTCTCCAGTATGAATTTGGTCGGTTGATTTATTTTCATTCTATATATCCAACTAAAATAAACAGCGAATATTATTATTTACTAGCCTTTGCCCACGGCTCCGCCCGCGTAAGTTCAAGCTTCGCCCCGTTTTCGGCATGGGCGTTATTTCATGAACACTCCTTATAGCCTACCTGTTGATCAGGGTCACTACGTTGACAACAAACAAAACCGCATCCAAATCCGTTCAGTGGTTCTCGAGTTAAAACCAAACATACATATACATACAGACAAAAATAAAATAAAATAAATGTTTCTGCCTTAGTAACTACCAATAACCCATTTCATTTATTATTTCGCAAAAACATTCAATGTACGGACGGACACGACTTTTTAAATAACATAATATTGTGTCTTTCACGCCATAATCCTCACTTTTGAAACCTTCATGAAAATCAAATTTGAAAATGCCGAAAATTAGTCATGAAATAGTCATAAATAGTCACCAAGGTCAGAAAAATAGTCCTATCGTAATTCCGGAGTTATAGCTATAGGTTGGTGAGGATTATGGTGTGAAGGTCGCGCCATAATCCTCACCTCTCATGCGAGCAAACGGCGCGAGATACCGACTTGGTTTCAATTCCAAAAATTAGTCCTGAAATAGTCATGACACCATGCCGAATCTCGAAAAGAATGCTTCAGGGATTCCAGAGTTATAAAGGTACCTCGGTGAGGATTATGGCGTGAAGGTTTCACCTCACCTGGTATCTGCAGAACGCCCAGGTTGTTCAGTTTGAACTTGGTGTCAAAAAATAGTCATGAAATAGTCCACTCAAGCGACACCAACATCGGCTTGTTTCATTAAGTAGAAGTATGTTAAAATCGCATGTAAACTTCTACATACATTTTGGTACAGTCGCGTACACTGAAACTACAAATATATTAAATATTGGTTTAATCTCAATAAAACAACTAAGTTATGTGTTTTTTTTTTAGTCTATCAGTGTTAATAAATACATATACAACCTACATCATTCATCCAGTTATATTTCAGTTTAGGTATACAGAAATAATATTTTTCTGAACTCGATCGTAAGTGACTAAAGGACCGCTAGTCGTCCTTTGATTTTTAAAATTATTGAACCGTAAGTCATTATTTAGCTATTGGAATATCTTTCTTAACACGAACTATTAAAATCCAATTTGCAATGTACAGATCCAAAAGGGAAGCGGTCCTTTAATTTTATAAATTATTGAACCGTAAGTCATCGGAAAATGTTTTTTTCTGCATATCATGAATTCTTTGAAAACTACGGGGGTCACCTCGCTCCGCTCCGATTCGCTGCCAAGTTTTTTTTAAATAATCCCTTGGCAATGAACATCGAGTTTGAAATCCTCAGTTGCGACTTACGTCCTTTTAGAATGAGTGAATAAGAAAAAAATAAAATAAGCATTAAAAACACACAATAAAACAAAATGAAAAATACGTAAGCTTTATTTTTACGCAGACTTTCAATATAAATATTGAAAACATATGGTTACCTGAAATCAAATGATGTCGATTGTAATTTTGATAAGTCAATTTGAACTTTTTTAAAAAGCTGTGTGGGTACAGGACAGTGGAACACAGCTAATCTAACTCTGTCTGCTATCAAAACTGTAAGTTGAAATGCAAATTGCCTTACTGAAAATCATCCCCACATGAAAGCTATAATATAAGGTATAAACTACACCCGTGACTAAACGCAATGAAGGCAAGAATAAAACAAATAATTAAATAAATACGTGTATATTAAATAAATTACAAAATACGAAGGTGTATATTACGCTTTTTCCGCACCGCGACGAGACACTATTCTAAGGTTTCTTGTTTAGGGTTGGGATTAGGTAGAGAAAAAAATATTTGGATTTCGCTAAATATGTTATATTCACCTGTCTACGAGTGTTAATCATAATTTTTCTGTTAAGAACCTGTTTAATTTTTTTGCAACCTGGCGTTGTGGCGCGGTAGGTATACTAATTTTCTTAAGTCAAAATTACCGGAATCTTTGAGGAAAGTGTTTCATTTTTATTATTAACGATGAGATTGGTATTCCTTCAAAAAAGGCAATCTTGTTTGATCTAATTTAGAATCTTTTATAGCACACATTGCGTAAAATGACCACTTTACGCACGCTGCGCTTGCGTAAAGTCGGCGTTTTCCGCACTTTTGCTATAAAATATTATACGATACGAGAGCGACGAAACGTTTTCTGACGTTTTTTTGAATGCGTTGATAGATTCATAATGTTTCTGTTTTCAAAGCGAATATTTGGCGGTATTCATACATTTCGTGTAACACATCCACCTACACAGTTTATAATTAGGTAGTATTTTTTTATTGTTGGCTAAACATAAAATATCCATTTCAAAAACATTTACAGGTAAACTATTAATGTAGAAGCCGACCTCAACTCATTAGTCGACAACCCTACCCCATATACAAAAAGCCAGACGGCGGATTACCGGATTACGGTCTATTCGACGTGTTGTTTACGTGTAAATGTTCACCCCTTAACTCACTAGTAGGACAAATTAAATCTAATTGCGTGTCAGATTTGTCGAGGTAAAACAGTTTTAATTACTTTCCCATAATGCTCATAATACCACCTAAAAATATCTATAAGTGCCTACAATTAAAAATGAAAAAAATTCAACAGATTATAGAGTGTCCCTAAAAGACCACATTCCGCCGAAAACAAAAATTTTTGCACAATTTTTTTTTCCTTTTCATAGAAATTTAGTCAGCTGATCAGCACTTTGTGCTGGGAAGTGAAAAAATATTTGGGCAAAAGTTTTTTTTCCTTCTGGAATGTGACCAGTTAATAATAGATCTATGCTAGAATTATTTTCACTCATTATTGTAAGACCTTATACAAGTTGACTTTTAATTAATCCCGATAATTTAGTATTTTGTAGAAGAATACAAACTGGTTTTATTAAAATTATTCAAAATCATATTCGTAATTATTTTTTTAAATTTCGTAAAATCCAAAGAAATCATGGTCACCCGAAGAGTTAAGATAATTAGATCGCGCGAAGTTATTTTTATATTTGATCTCACTGTTTTGGACTATTTTCAACTTTTACCGCATGGGAATGGCTAGGTTAAACATAAATTTTATTATTATTTACATTTACATTATTAACATTTATTTTTAATATTTTGAATTTGAATTTGAATTGTTTTTACATTTCTAACGTTTTTTAACAACCTCTAAAATTATTGGGGTTTGTTTGAATGTCTACCTGTATAATTGTAAATGCTCAGGACGGCAATGCCCGAACACTAAATTAATGTTGTGGCTAAAGAAAAGGCACTTTGCATACACAATTATTTAATTTAAAAGTATTGAAAGTAAAAAGTTTTCGGCAGCTTTTACAAAACAGAAGCAAATAAAAACAAAAGAAGGGACGCGTCGTTTGGTTGCGTTCCAAATTTAAATTTACAAAAATATAAAAAGTTTCATTATGTTAACAGTAAAAGAGGTGACAAGTAAAATACACTTATAGCTGTATACAAAAAAAAAACGGTTAAGTGCGAGTCAGACTCGCGTACCTAGGGTTCCGTAATTCGACAGTTTTGGGAACAGTCAGTAAGAAGATATTTAAAATCTTGCCCATAGCTGTTTATGGTAACTAAAAAAGAATTGATTGTACCACAAAAGAGAGACTCAAATATTCTTATACCATACTAGAAATAAAACTCGTGGATGAAAAATTTGATTTTGTCATTTGATTATCGTGAATTTCTCACCCGCTACATTTTTCCTGTAATATTTGCGTAATCCCAAATTACCATGATTTTTTTCATATTTTTCAGTTTATTAGTTTCGGAAATAAGGGGGACATGCATTTTTTTAGTTTTTCAAGCCAGTTAATGTAGTAAAAGTATATATCTTTATAATCAGATCTTTAATATCTACAATTTGATATCCATATTGTATTTTTATATTTAAAAAAAACATTTATTTTACATTTTTTAATAATTCGCATTTGTTATTAAGTTCTTTTGAATCGCTATATTTTTGCTGTAATTGGTCAGTTATGTTATGACCTATAGTCGCCTTTTTTTCATATTTTTCTGTCAACCAGTTTCGGAAATAAGGGGAGGACATGCATTTTTTTATGGTGTTTCAAAGATTTCTCGAAACGGTGCCAGTAAATATAGAAAAAGTATATATTTTATCAGCTTTTTAATATGTACAATTGGATATCCATGTTGTATTTTTAAGATTTTATCTTTCTCAATATCAAATATTTTGAAAAATTTCAAACTTTTTAATATTTTCTATACTTTATTATGAAGGCAAGTGAATGCTATTTTGTGGCAAATTTCAAGTCTTTATCTTAAACGGTGCTAAAGTTTTGAGGCTGTGACATACAGACGGACCGACGGACGGACAACGGAGTCTCACCATAAAGGTTCCTTTTGTACCTTTTAGGTACTAAGGAACCCCAAAAATGCAAATGGCAAATAATGGAAGTCTCTTTTTGTTTGTCTATTAACTTTTTTTCCTATAGCGACATAAAATAATTGGATTGTTGAGATGCACAATTTCACTAGGACTCCAAGATAAATAAGAAAAATCTTTAACGATGGCACACTTTTTAATGTTGTTTGTGAACTCATGCATTATATTAAGCAGATTAGTCTACTAAATCTCGTTTTTAACTGCCCCGATATCAGTAGAGTAAGATTTTCTAAAGCTACAAAGAGACAAAATACGCAAAGAACTCTCTCACAATCGTTCCTTGCAGCAGCGTGGCTACACAAAGATATCAGCCGCTGAAAAAGACCTCAGAACCCCACAGTCCGCGCCGTGGCTCTGTCTATTATATTCACATTTGTAAGAGGCATTAGGTAGAGCTAGTCCTTGGGATGAAAAGCGTAGCGAATCCAGAGTGTAGCTTGATGTGTGTGTGTGTGTGCGTATGCTTGTTACTCTTTCACGCTGAAACGGCTGAACGGATTTGGATGAAATTTAGAATGAATATAGCTTATACCTTAACTTACAACATTGGCTACTTTTTATCCACTAAAAAAGCATGTCATTAAATCGGATCGAAAAATCGAGTTGAATGTATGGAGTTCATGGGTGTTTTGGGAGGGCCATGGCCCCTATGCGCCCCCTCCCCCTTTTCCACCAATAATATCGTTGTAGAGTGTCGACCACCCCGGTCATCATGGCCTGTCAAGTATCAACGACACCATCCGTCGAGCTCTTCGCAGCGTCAACGTACCTGCAATTCTAGAACCGAATAGCCTGCCATGTTACGTTAGTAGGAGACCCGACGGAACGTCGTTGATACTCTAGAAGAACGGGAGGTCCCTGGTGTGGGACGCGACCTGTGTAAACACCGTTGCTCCGTCCCTTCAGGCGGTCGCTTACAGGCGAGAGCAGCGGCGGCAGCGTCTGCCGAGATGATGAGACAGCGCAACTAAGCAACCTCGGCGCGGGTTACATATTCGTATGTGCGTCTTTCAGCGTTGAAACCTTAGGGCCCATATACCGCAACTCGCAGTCCTGCTCTAACGCTTCTGCTTTTTAACTGTCTATCCTACTCTAATTAGATGCAGAACACGCAAAAACATCAGTTATTTTGAAATCGCGGCTACACTGATGGTTTTTTCATTTTTATGGAACAGTCTGCAGCTGATTTATACTAATATCAGTTATATTATGCAAAGTTTCATATCTCATTTCACGTATTGATTGAATTCTATCGGTTTATTGGACGGTTTGGAGGTAACTTTGTATTTTTTTTATATCGAAAAAATTTAATGGAATCAAGTTTTCACAACAATATGGACATAGCATTAGTCCTCAACTTTATCATATATTAATTTTAGAGTGATTGTTGCAGTATTTGTTGGTATAAAACAGGATCATGCGAAGCGAAGTGAGGTATTATACACCCTTAATGTCGGGAGGGCCAGGAATGTCGCAATGTGTCTGGAGACTCTGGGTTGGCACATCGGTACCTCGGCCAAAGAATTTGCCAAGAAATCAAATAAGGCAACGCCACAAGTGTCCTGGGTACTCTTTCACGAGACGACAGTTTGGATAAATTGTTACCTGGTTTGGTTATATAATTTTTATTATTGTTATTCTAGTTAGTTTTTTATGTAGGCATGTTATTTATAGGATAGTATAACTGTTATTTTCTACATGTTATTTAAGTATAGGTCTATAATTTAATTTCATATAAATTTAATTTATTTATTTAATTTATTTATTGTACTGTAATATTTGTAAACCGATTAGTGTCAATGTGATTCTACCCTAAAGTGAAACAAATTATAACAAAAGTACAAAAATAATAAAGACATAGAATTAAAACAATTAAAACAATATTTACATTGGAAATAAAAAAATCACAAACCGTTGAAACACCAAAGGCAAAAAAAAAACTTAAACAAAAAAGATGTAATGTTTCTGGGAAGAAGTTGTTTTATATTTACATTAAGATATATGGCAATTTATTGAGAAAGGTCAGAATTTATTTATTCAAAATATCAACTTAAAATGAATTGCTTAAAATACTCTCGCAGAAGTATTCAGTATTCCCCCCTAAATCTCGACAACATAAAAATGTAATTACTAACAGGGAAGTTCTCGACGCACTTAAATATAGATTTACCCTTTGAAGAGCTATTCCATGGGAGGTCGGGGAAGGTGTGAGATCCATCATATCTCGATTGTGAAGACTCTCAATTATCCCCCTTTCTGGTCGGATCTCTTTATCCATTTTTCAACTGCTTCTAGTTTGTAGACGTGCTGTATTTCCGTTTCTACGAATATTTACAGCTATGCAAACTGAAAGTTTTTGAATAAGTGGGACAGGACGAATTTTTATACTCTGTATTTTATCTCATTGAAGTTAGCGCATTGCACAGAAAATTTAAGGCGTTAAAAATTGGATTTCACTTCACTAGTGTTAAACCAGGGTACCCAAACTAACGGACCTACAGGAGAATAATATTTTGTAACACTATCAAACACTTTCTGTTCAATATCAAAATATGTTAGTATAAAGCGTATTTGATAAAAAAATTGCCATTTGCGAGTTGGAATCCAGCACAAAGCGTTCCATTCCACCACACAACACAATACGGGTGCGGTACTTAAAAATAATTAAAACATATTATGCAGTGAATAGGCTGTGCTATCGTCTTTGAAAATTATTTTTCAATAATATCTGTTTACAGCCGCCACTCAAAATTTTTAAAGGTTTGGGAGGGTATAATTGTCAATATTTTGGATTATTCTGATTTCTGTGATAAACAGGGACAACCACAAACTTTTGGCTCTTTATTTTCTGCAAATAAAATAGTATGTTGTACAGTATAATTTAGTTTAGTAGTATTTAGTATAATGATATATTGTATTCGTAATGCTAAATTACTTCCTTTTTGATTTGACAAGGTTCATATTAATTATTTGTTCAAACAATATTAAAAGTTGGAACAACAAATCTCTGAAAAAAATGTCTTTATTTGTTACTATCTTTTGAT
This sequence comes from Ypsolopha scabrella, assembly GCA_910592155.1. Taxonomy (NCBI): domain Eukaryota; kingdom Metazoa; phylum Arthropoda; class Insecta; order Lepidoptera; family Ypsolophidae; genus Ypsolopha; species Ypsolopha scabrella. Next base: position 15,462,512 of record OU342976.1, on the reverse strand, counting down.
TTTTATATCTTGTAATGCAATCTTATTATATTATTTAGAGTTTGCCAAGCGATTAATCTACCTATAAACCATGTACAAATTTTGTTAAAGGTAATTTGTGTTGTTCCCAGATTTTCAATAATAATGTTTCGTAACGCTCAAGCGGCCCAAAAGTTTTTGTTACTTCGGAGATGGACAAACAGTTAATCACTTCGGCTTTGCAATAAGAGTTGCCATTTTTTGATGACATCTTTATGAGGGAAAGTTATCGATTTCAATGAAATGTATGTGTATGTAAACAAAACATTTATTTCTGTACTCGTACATATTAATTGTCAGATCTTACTGAACTGACCAAATCCATTGAATGAAAGATGTAACTCTCGTATAAGCTGAAGGAAGACCACCAGAGCACGAGCCTCCAGCACGGAAAGATGTAACTCCGATCTGTAAATATGTAATGGAGTTTTTAATACGAGGTAGGTGTTACTAGTTGGTAGAGCTGGTGCCCAGCACGACTGTGGAGGTACCATCATCTTACTCGAAAACCTCCCTCGAAGTTATTTAAAGCTCTAAAACAGGCACAACAAGTAGCCTTAGCATGAAACATCACGGTTACGTTATATGTAGGTGCGTTCACGTTAGATTTCGTATGGAATCTGATAAAAGCCACAACAGTAAGTCAACTTCATATAAAAAATATATATTTTGGAGCCAGCGCTCCACTGTAAACCGCCAATCGTGCCTTTACAGTCACACTTTGGCTGTTCATAAAGGAGTGCAGGGTTCCGTTCACTTTATTTTCCGCATTGACTTCTTTAAATTCACCGTCACACTTTTCATCGCGCGTAAATAGTCAACCCAGACATACAATTTTTTAACCTGTTCTACTTCCTCGTCTCTAATATTAACCATGCATTCAGTGACAGCTTTTTCCGTCTCTAGCACTATTAGTTACTTTTGTTTTTCCTGTGTTAACTTTCATTACTTTCCTTTTAAAGGCATCATCTATTATTTTTATTACTCTTGCTTGATAAGTTGTGCAACCTGATAGGATCCAAAATAATCAGTCAAATAATCCGTTTTTGAACAACGGAAGTAAGAACTAACCAGAACTCGTCTATTATTGCTGGTCACAGCGAGAGGGCCACCGCTGTCACCGTCGCAGATGCCAACACCGCCGGCGCCGCTGGTGCAGAGGTGGTGGTTCTGGATGATACCACCGTAGGACGAGGTACAGGCAGCGTTGGTGATGACCTGGAGGTTGACAGAGCTCACCGTTTGGAAGATACCGACGGATTGACCTGAAATAGATAAGAGAAGTTAAGGGAAATTTTAATATCTGGTTTTAAGTATGCAATATACCTTTATTAACTATAGTACACTAGATAAACTTATTAAACATTGATTAGTTTTGTTTAATAATTCTACAGACTTTTATTGACTTAAGGTATCAATTGATACGATAAATTGATGATAATATCATGGCTTACGCCACTTTTAAGGTTAATTTATAAAAAATTACGGTCAACTGCAGTTAGGACTTGCGACCCAACAGGGACTAAAAGATGTATCTCGTAGTCCTTGATTCCACACCATTCCAATAATTTACAAGACTTGAACAATTTTAACAAAAAATACAAACATTACTTAGACTCCCTATAACTAAAAAAAGATCAATTCAAAACACATTTCACGTCATACTAATTTCTCGAAAAAAAAAACTGGATGAATCAGATCTGCGACCTCTTGCTAACACGGCAAGTGCGCTACTGTCTGCTCTGCACCCACCATCGAGGTACTCATCCTGGACCGTTGAATTTTTCTACTATTCCGAACAGAAAGAGATGGAATGAACGAAGCGTGAAATCACAAAATGCACTCGTGAGAGTTCAGTATGTGCATTACTGGTAGGTGTACGAGTATATTAGTTACAAAAATCCTGACCCAAAGATTTTTTCAAAATATTTATCCTAATGAAATTGTTTCTAATTAACTTTTCATAGCATATACAAACTTACTAATACTAAAAAATGTATGAAATAAAACTGTAAAATTAAAATGGTCCGTATAGGTCGGTTAGGTGGTAGAGCTGATGCCAGGCTCGACTGTGGAGGTACCACCACCTTCTCGCAAATCCTCCCGAAGTTATTCGGGGGAGAGTAAGAGAACAGCTCTCAGGTAAAACCAGGCGGCCCAGGATGGCGGTATATCCATCCCCATTGCCGGGCCTTATATAAAACAGACTGGTTACGGGCAGCGGCGTCACTGGTGCAAGGGTTTCGGCACCGCGCTCACCAACCCGCCTGCCCAGCGTGTGTGAGTATGGGCATTTCTTCCAGGAGAACCACCAAAAGTGGCGAAATCCTGGAAAGGCCTCTATGGCCAGCAGTGGATGAAACAGGCTGATGGATGGATGGATTCCAAAGGGAATTGGAAATTTATGATTTTCGGATCCTTCAGTTTTACCAGAACTCCCTTCGAGCCAAATTTCAAGATTGTGGGTCACTGGAAAAAACCCTACAGGTTTTGTTATTCAGTAAGTGAGTGAGATAATTTGTATGAAATTACGTTGTGAAAGTTTATTACGATAAACTGTTTTTTCTTTGATTGCAATAAATATAAAACTATAATAGAACTTTTTAAGGTAAACGCAGTGTCACCGACCGACTCCTTTAAGCAAATAGTGAAATTGATGATAATTATCATTAAAAGTAATGGTTGCTAATTGCTAACAAACCTGCTTTCTTATTTTTATATGTAAATGTTGTATTATTCGATATAATTTCAACTTGGTACCTAGCCATCTCTGAGAAAAAGGCCTTGACGCACGGACAGAGACAGGCTAACATACAAACAGACGGACAACAAAGTGATCCTATAAAGCCTACGTTTTTCCATAATATGGTACAGAACCCCAAAAATAATACGAATAAATATAACATCTGAAATTACAATAAAATACAATGGTAATTAAACACGCTTTTCATAAATTATTACACTTAAATGAAACATTTGGAATAATATACCTATACCTAAACGATGATAATGTGCACATATTTAATAATAAGCTATAGCTTCGTCAGGGTCCTACAATGTTTTATGACAACAGAGAACAGCTCATCAAATAAAACGACAGAAACACTTACCATCTCCAGTGACACCGAACCCTGAAGCAAGAGCCCAGTTTCCAACAAAGTCGTTGGTTAGCTCGCTGCCCGATGGTAAAGTAATTGGCGAAATGAAAACTGTAATAAAAAATTCATTGGTTTAGAATTTGGTACCGTCTACATTTTCCAGGTAATCACATAATAATTATGTGGTCTGAACTTCGACAAAATATTAAATGAAGGAATATGAAAGAGATGCTCATTATTAATCCATACTTACCACCAAAGGAGACGCGGGGAATATGAAGCATAGCAATATCATTAGCCACAATGTTCGGGTTGTACCCAGAATGCATGGTGACTCTAGTAGCAGTGACCCTAGTTCCACCAGTATTCAGAAGGCTGGAACCAAGAACTACGGTGTGTGATTGGGCAACACTGTTGCCATCGTTGTGACAATGAGCAGCTGTTAAAACGGCTGTGTCTGAGATCAGGGTGCCGCTGCAGACGGACGTGAATATGAAGTTGATGGTCATGATCAGACCTGCCTGTTGAGAAGAATATATACAAAATTTAAGGTATCGATAAAGTTTTCTGGTTTGTAGATAAAACTAAAATAACGGATGCAAGTGGGTAATATTTTTCAAAAATAAATGGCGTGAATTCATTTACCTGATAAGGCACTGCCGCAATTAATGTGGTTCCACCACCAACGACTCTTTCTTGGCTCTTGAGTAGTACATCTTCATATTCTTTAATCTTCTGAAATCTTGGAATTCCAACTTTACGGTGGTAGTCGTAGACACCATTATCGTTCGCAGATGTTACATCTTCTGGGACAGATAATGCACTTGCAAGTGCTAGAGAAATTAACAAAATAACGATTGATTTCATTTTTTTCGTGACCCGATCAATGCCCAAGAAATAATCTTGAAATTCGTTTTATAAACATCGTTTATCATTTTATAGCGTTATCAACTTATCGATTTCAATATCAATTAAAAAGTTTGTTAATCTTGGATTTACTTACGTTTTAGAAGATTATTACCATGACATTATTGGAAGTAAATAACTTTGTTAGAATTTATGAAGATTTTTATACCACCCTGATATGATATGCAATCATTTGCCCACAGCTACGTAATGATAAGCGGGAATGGTAATACCCAACGTACTTTACCAAAAACAATCTGTTACGTTAGTAAATGATTACGATAGATCTACAATAGATAAATAAACTTCAAAATACGTACCTATATTTAAGCCTTATAAATAAGGAACAAGGTTTTGAGGTAAGTTTTATAAATCCTGCAACATAACTTCACTTCAAGAAGTCACCTTAATGAGGCTGAACCAAAGGTTTTTCAAATCATTTATCTAAATACAGAGTTATAGAAGACAGTCTCGTATTAAATGCTTTTTATGGTAATAATACTATAGTTTACCTAAACTTATATAGTAAAATCCTCATAATGAACTCAAAACTACTTGCATAATGAAAAAAAAAAATTCATGAACGTCTCGAAAACAGAAAAAAAATAGTATAGGTTTTCGAACAACATAATGCTATAAAATAACATTTTCTTAAATTACAGTACATGTGACACTAACTAGGAAGGCAAAGGGATCTTAGCCCATACAGCCAATTATCTTGTTTAACGGTTTTTATATAATATTCTCCAATTCTCCATTACGTAAAAAACAATATTCCGACTCATCTAATGAGGTTACAGTTCAACTTTATTTTCGGCCAGGTATTGTTTATGGTTGGCGGCGCGCGCTATACGGCGCATGTGCGTTGAACTCAGTCTATCAATGGATGGCCATAGTTTACGGGGAAAATTATTTTTTTGCTCTAAAATTACAGACAACAGTGATGGTGATGATAATTTGACTCCACCTGACATTCTGAAATTAATGACGGAAGTTACAAATACTTAGAACAAGATTTTACAAGAATAATCAAAAATGGCTAACGACAAATTTACAAAAAATATGAAAACAGGTTAGTAGGCATGAGTGTAGATAAAGTAGTGTATGAAACTATACTTAACTAGGTATTAAAACACTCGTGTACTATTAAAAAACGAGCTCGTTTTTTAAACTGACACTCGTGTTTTTAATAACTTTTTATGTACCAGTTTCATGAACTATTACGAAACTGAGAACCGGATAATTTTTTTTTTAAGTTTTCATGTGATCTGCAAGCGTCCAAAAAGTTTAAGTATGAAGTGGAGATAGTCATTGTTGTTGTTTTAGTTTTTGGTTTAAATTATGAATTTTAAACACGAAATATACTAACACTACGAAAAAACGCGTCTCTTGTGGTCGCTAAGTATCATTTCGGCATTATTTAGCAGTACTCGGCTCAGCTCAGCTCATGTCTGTCAAGATCCCCTTTCTCGGAACCCGTCAGAGATATCAAGTAGAAACTAATAGCTCTTACAGACGGCCACGGTGATATTAAATAATTTGGCCACATGCGAGTTGAACTCGCGCACAAATGGTCCTGTACCACCACGAAATACGAGTATGGAACCCCAAAAACAACAATTTAGATGCTAAAGCAACATCGAGGCGACAAAAAACAAATCAAACAATTTAGCATCCTCAAATCAAATCCATTCAAAATCAAAATATTTATTTTTGCAAAATAGATACTTAAAGTATACTTTCTACAAGTCAAAGTTAATTATAACAATATAATATATCTTTAGAATATAAAAAAATATATAATTATCCTTATGAAAATATTTAATTAATAATCCTTTGAGTAAGAAACCCAAATTTTTATGATTTTTATGATATAAACTTTAAACTTTCGCGATTTTCACACATTATTAACTTTGTATTGGGGTCTTACTCGCGATAACTAACATGATTTGTTGCTCTACTTTAGAGTCTGACCTTTGAAACTTGTATGTATTACCGTCTTTTTGATAAAACTAAAGCAAATAACGTCAAAAACGTTTCATTTGTATTAGAACACCCCTTTGCTTTAAATTTTTATTATTTCTCGTGATAGAGGCTATAGTAATAAAGTATTCTGTGAAAATTTCAACTGGCTATCGCAAGTCGACTGAAGCAAGAGACCCCGTGACAGATGGATGGACGGACTGACAGACAGTGAAGCCTTAGTAGAGTCCCGTTGGGCACCCTTCGGGTACGAAACCCAAAAAATCAGGCTAACATCGGATCACTATGAAAACCAATAAGGCATTTTTAGTTAACTAAGAAACTTGCAATTCCGTTCTCAAGTAGGTCTTATCTAATAGCATACGTATAGAAAAAATCAGAAAATTGCCTGTATTAAATTATTCAAAAATAACTTATTGATCAACCCTATTAGACCTATTGATACATAGAATTTTATAGTAATTGTCAAGTTAAGTTTGTTTATCCTAACTGTTCGTGTAGTAAGTTTGTGTATTGAACGGCATGTACGAAACCCTCAAGGCACGAGTCCCACTCGCATTTGACCGACTTTCTTTCACGAATAACCAACCATTTGGTTAAAGCACGCCGACAAACCAGGCAAGCAGTGCTTTTTCTTTCGAATTGATTCGCAAATATTGAAATTTCAAACTGAATCATTATTTTTATTAAAATAAAATATAGCATACGCAGCGATAGTGCAGCTATTTTGAGCAAATGAATTTTTAGAATTAGTGCAGTAGTTTCAGAGATCACCTCCTACATACAAACAAACAAATTTTGTCTTTTAAATAATAGTGTAGATAATGCCATAAAAAATAGTGATTTTATTACAAGTTAAACTCAAGTTGATTAAAAAATGTGCCTTTTTCTTAATTCCTAAAAAAACGTCAAGTTCAGGAGTTGATGGCTTAACATCGTAACTAGCTCCGGAGTTGGAAACGATCCTCATCCAGCCGTTGTCCGCAACGTCCTTCAGATCGTCGGTCCTGCGGGCACGAGGTCAGCCTAGTATACGCTTAGCTGTACGTGGTTTCCATTCTAACGCCTATCGGCCCCAACGGCCATTATGCCGCAACATACATTCCATCTTTGACAAACACTATATTTCATTAGTAGCGCTTACGCACCGAATGGAAAGCGTCGATGATATTAATATCCGGGATCAGGAGAGCTGGCCCAGAAAGTGAAAGAGTGGAAGCCAATATCAGGCTATCCCTATCCAGGGACATCAGCAAAATCTACTTAAGACCGAAGATCACCATTTGAAGTGAAATAATTAGTTAGGTCTCAGTCGAACGGTCCTGGGTGCGTCTGGCGTTTGGGGTAACCAGAGTTGTATATCAATTCACGCCATTCGGCTCCTTTCATGCACCCCAAACTGCAGACCGGTACTAATTTTGATTCTGCGGGAATTTAACCCCCAATGTCTGGGCACACTTTTTTGTGGCTGATTGCTGAAATCATTTTAATTCAAATCCTTTCATACCGTCATTCATTGATGTGGATTCAGGACCAAATAAGTATTAATCCCTTGTGATCTGATTCCAGTTAACGTGAAGGGTTACTCGTTCAATTTCAATTAGCATTACGAATTCTAATCTATTGGAATTCCATTTCAAAACTAATTAATCAAATTGGGGGAGGTATTTGTTTGATTTGAATATGTACGTGATATTAAAGGTCTGCATGGCTCAATACCACTTGGTAAAGCTGGTGCCAGGCTCGAGTGTGGAGTGGAGGTACCACCATCTTACTCACAAATCCCCCCAAAGTAAGACGACAGCTCTCAAACAGGCACAACCATGTGGTCCACCATTGCCTAGGACCGATTAATGGCGGTATATCTATCCTCACTTGCCGGGCTTATAAAAAACAGACTGGTGACGGGCAGCGGTGTCACTGGTGCGAAGGTTTCGTCAACGAGCTCACCAACCCACCTGCTCAGTGTGTGTGAGTATGGAAATTTTTTACAGAAGGACCGCCAAGTGGTGGCGAAACCTTGGATAGGCCTATGTCCAGTAGTAGACGAAAGAGGCAGATGGATGACTCAATATATACTTTATATTAAGTACGGCGCATTCCCCATAGTATAGAACACAAAAACCAATATGAGAGCGCCGACTTCTAGAGAACATTATGTTTCAGTAAAAAATAAGTCGGCAAAAGTGTTATTTTGGTATGTGCTGTCGTCGTACAGTATGTCATTATTTTCAACTTTTTAGTGAATGTCTGCAAATATATTTGAAGTCGTTTATAATTTTTTTGTTTTTAAGAGTTTATTTTGTTGGTAAAATGCTATCCATCAGGACTTTTATAATTTCGAAATGATCCCTAGGCAGGGGTAGGTTAATGAAATTGAATAGTCAGATGAGTAAGGTGAGGTCGTTTCGTCAGCCACTCGTCTGTTTAGTCCGGGACCATAACAATTTTTTTTCTCAGAAACGATATTTTGAAATTCTCGCAGAAGACCGTGTGGTGAATCCAAATCTGAACTCAGATTTTTTCTATCAGGTGTCAATTTTTGTAAAATCAACTTTAAGTATTTAAATTTTACGGTTCTTTAATGCTTCTGAACAATTTTTTTACATATTACAAATGTATTTTACATATTAATTTTTCATAATTAAAAGTCCTTAATCAATACTTATCAAGGTGAAAATAGCAGAACTCGCGATTGAACCTTATTTTTAAAAATAAATAATATCTTGTGAGAGCTTGTTCTGTCCATACATTTCATACCAAGCTTTTACTATGAAAAATTTGGTGTTATTGTTTTGAGGCATTAAATCAAAAACTAGGCTCGGTTACGTGAATCTTTTTATCATACTACTAAGAAGATTATTGAAAATTAACGCCGAAAAACTAACTTTGCTAAGCGTAAAGCCCCACCAGAAGCAGAAAAAAACGAGATTTTTCAAAATTCATTCTGTCTTGCACAAATATTACGACGTGATAGAGGAAATCTGAGTTCATTTTCGGATTCAGCACACAAATTTCTAAAATAATTTCAATAATTCGTTCCTGGGACAGAAAATTTCTAAAATTTTGTTGATCAGTAATTATTTCCAAGTGACTATAAAAACGATGGGTTCCATTTTCTTAATCCAATGTCAGCAGATGGAGGTATGGATGATTTATCCTCATGGATGGTAAAGGGTCAGTGCTACTTTTTTATCATTTAACTATTAGTACGCGCATTTTTGTATGTTTTTTTTGTTGATGTAAAATACCCCCTAAGAGGGAAGTCCATAATTAAGATTACATCCTAAGCACGAAGCCATAATTGAGCACTACTTCACCATCACTGAAGACAAGAAATTATTAACTCAGTATTGACTAATAATAATTACTGGTGTATACGGTGGCTTTTATGCTAAGTGCACTGTATGTAGGTTACGATGCTCTTACTGGCATTTATAATTCACAGTAAGTAATCTTCTGATGAGAAGTAGGGGCTGAACAAGGGAAGAATTCTGGAGATGAGAACGGGTTTGGTTTTTAGTTATACAAAACAATATTTTTATTTTTCATAAGTCTCCAGTAAAACTGGTCGCGTTCTTTTCATTCTAAAAGCAAATATTTAGCTCGAATTTTATCTGTAGAATAATAATATAACCGTTTAATATAACTTTCGTTTATATTTTGTCCTACTACGAGTGAGTAGTGTGGTACAGTAACACATTATAATAATCATCATTAATTGATTGGCGTGTACGAAACGTCACTTTATGGGAAATAGAAATGGGCGCTTTTGGTATCGCTAGTCAAGTTAGATGACCACCTCAGAAAAGAATCTTGATCGATAGTTGAGATCCTGATAGTTGTAATGGTCAAAATCCCGAAAATTGATTTAGTTCGGAGTGACAGCATATTTTAAGTAATAAAATAAAAATCTCGAGTAAGAACATTACTGAAGTCAGCATTGAATTAGTGTTAACAAGCGTCTTTTTGCTTTTTAGGTTCCTTGATAACTTATTTTTTAGTAGTCAAATTTCGAGACGAGTATCTCAAATACCAATAACATCAATAGTTAAGTACGTTGCTTTCACAAATCTATTGGGAATGGGATAGAAATAAAACAAAAAGTTCATCAAAGTTTCTGACATTCCCTTGCTTAAAAAATCAATGGAATTCCGATTCTTCCGACATCAACTGGTTCCTTATAGATTATGAGGGCATTGTCGTAACCTTAGCTCATTGAGTACCAGCATGGCATGGCATGGCACGGTCACTGTTGAAAGCATATCTTAAAAAATCTGGCCGATCTTGGCGAAACCTGGCAGGTTGTGTACTGTGATGAAAAAAGTGGGTCTTTATTCATATCAAAATATCTCATTATGGTACCAACATTGAACTGTGTTCATACGATAACACTTTATTAGATCTAGAAAAACGTTTTCGGCCGAGAGTCGGCTTGGCACTTTAGTCTGTCCAATTAATTTTAGGGTCCCATAGGGAGGTAGATTTTAACCCATAGAGTACCAGCATGCAAACAACGTCAAATTGTAGCCTTGAGCAACCTCTTAAGAATACCTTCGTCTGACATAAGCCTGTGACTTCATACTGGTACTTGACGAGTTAAGATTACCAACTGTGCCCTCATGGTTTTATTAATGTATCTAATATCTCAAGTTCGATCAAAAAATATAAATAGGTACCTAAACTTAAGAAAGAAAAGACATTAAAATGTGATTGACAAAATTATCACCTGACGACGATCATTTATAGCTTAACCAACGACCTACCGCCAGTATTGTTATCTTATCTATCACATTACATACACTTAAGGATTTGGTGGCTGTTTGGTACGTATTTATGTAAATATAAGGTGACTTTCATTTATATAGCCAAATTCATACTGGAGATTCAGTAAGTGGTTAGGACCATGTTTCAATGACCCTGTTTGCGAAATACGAAATATATTTTTTGTGCATCTATAGAATGTGTACATTTTATTCTGCGTATTTCACGGAAAAGGTAATTGAACCTTACTCCTGACCACTTACCGAATTTCCAGTATGAATATGGCTATATAAACGAAAGTCACCTTATATGTACTTACGTCAAAATGGTCCTCACAACATTAAGCACTTGTTTTGGGAGACAGGTCATACCTTCTCTTGACTTGGTCTCATTGCTCTCTCAGATTAACGTCTTGCGGTACTTTTATAAATATTTTTTCAGGTGTAGATACCGTTGTTGATTGACATTTTCGTTCGTATGGAGAGCGGCTTGGACCATCCCTCTTAATATTTGAAGCCTGATGCATCCCGCCGGTTATCAATTCTAAATCCAATATAAAAAAAATGTTTAAAAGCAAGCTGAGTCAGGATAATATACCAGAATAAAACACGAAGTGACGCAAGTGGACCGACCATTGGGGGTAATCTGTGGGACCGACGAAGGTTGGGCGGATGGTCGACAAAAGGGTGAGCTGAGTAGGCGTCAGACAGGTATGACGAGCTACCTGGTCAAACCATAATTATTGTGTAAGAAATCAACAAGAAATATGAACTCTTATAACTTTTTTCTAAACGTAGTTAATTTTTTTTTGTCATAGTAAAAAAAATAAGCTATGTATTCTAAGAAAATATATTACTGAGGTGGCCAAAATTATTATTTCCACTATATCCACCCAAACTACTGTCCAGGGGAAATTTTTGCGGAAGAAAATTTCGAAATAAATTTAAATGTGGTTTAAACCCATTGCTAAGATTGTCGGCCTCATTAGTTTTTATTTTTTAAATTGTTATTAAAAGCGTGGTGTGTGAATTTTAAATTTTAGGAAATATGGTTACGTAATATAATAATGTTATAAGTAATGTTTCATTATAATTAAAAACAATATAACATTTAATATATTTAAATATACTAAAGGAATTTAAGGAAGGAAGGTTTTACAATATTTGGGGAAAAGTTGCTGAAATTGTATCTTTTTGTTTTTTTTTGTCTCATTCGGGGAAATTTCAAAACCTTTATCTGGAGACTGAGTAACAGACACAGGGAGTGAACCCCCAGTGTTAAGACCCACCAACCGTCACTGCTCTAGGCGTAAATATCGTTTATCACAGGCTAAAAATCAGTGATCAGCAATACAATGGTGCGATTGGCAGAGACAGGTAAAGGGGTTTCGTGTCCCTGCCAGCTTTCACCACCCTTGGGAGGTATTTTACACATGCACTTAGGTAGATAATGAATTATGGCAGCATAACTGTTTAAAATAAATATTTTATTTTCATTGGGTGTTTAGACAGAGTTGATCCAGCTGACGTAGGAGGTAACCCTGGCAAAGGCGGCAGGGAAACCGGCCGCGCAGCCGGCTGAAGCTCCGTATGACGTCACACCAACCTGGAAGAAGGAATAAGTTTCAGTGATCGTTCGGTAAATGTGAAAACATAAGCGGAAGACATTTGAACATTATATTAACCACATACGCTATTCGTACAAAATTCACTGTAGGTATATTGCGCGACACTGCGAGAGTGCGGGCGAGTACGTACATGTCAGTATGAAATGGCCCGCACTCCCACCTGTCGCGACATATATTAATTGATATCCGGTCGCAATTAAAATGGGAACCAATGGAAAATACCGTTATCACAGTAGTACTACAAGTCTCGCAACGAGTTATGAGCGCTCGGCAAAAGTGGTGGGGGACTAGCGCATGTGTTCACTCGCGCACAAAATTACTAAGTGCGATAGAGAAAAATGACTAGCGCAATCAAGGTCAACGCTCATAAGCTGTTGCGACACTTGTAATTAATTAATTAGGTACCTATATCATTGGAAAAAAGAGAATAGTAGGCAATCTTCACAAAAAGGTACCGAGCGTGGGTAATATGTGTGCGTGCTAGTACGCACGAACCATAGCACGCACACAACGGCAATATGCTGACTTAGCGAGGTACGAGTAGGGCCGCGCTCGCAGTCCGCACTGCAGTTGCGCTAAGTCAAGTCTCACGATACGCCCCGCGCCACCGCCGTTATCAACACGAAACTAATGATAAATCTAAGCCCATGTGCTCAAGCGCTTAGTTATTTGGATTTAGTTTTAATGTAAAGCTGGGATAGGCGTGTATGAGAATTTATTCATTCATTCATGCCGTCACCGTGTCGTTGAGAGGAAATTAAGAAATTATCAACATAGATGATACATACGTATCCCTATTTATTGATTTTGTATAATATGCTACAGAAATTAAAAGAAATAGGGACAACCCTGTAACAGTAGGCATTTAAGAGTATGGCATAGGCTAGGAAAAAATGTTTTTAACCGTCCAACACAAAAAGGCCAATGTCAAATACTTTATTAACTTTTGATAGAGGCGATTATTGGTTAGCTAATCGACCTATTTGTCTAGGACGCGTAATACTAATAATCACACACTAAACAGCAGATCGGAGGGTTTTTAGCTAATACTGAAATATTTTGTAGGGAAAAATATTGGATTTAAGTAGAAAACCTTTATATTTCTATTAAGTACCTATTTTATGAAGAAAAAAAAACAAGTTGATTTCTTAGGCGCGTTCTTAAAACGAACGTTTAAAAACAAAAAAAAAGAGGGTGGAAAACATTTTTTTTGACAAAAGTATAAATTTTAGTACATTGTTTATAAGTAAATCACGTAGATAAAAGATCCATAAATCAAGTAAAGTTTTTTCAATCCTAAAATTTCTTCTACTTTCTTCAAAAGAACCCTCGAAAATCTGGCTTTGTTCATGTTCTAGGCTCAGGTACAGCTGTCTCGTACGGCGCGGGAGTTGTCCTACAAATTTGTTTTTATGCCTATACCCATCGAGTAAAGTAACAAATATTTGCGCTTTTTTGACTGTGATACGAGTAAGTAGAGTCAAATTTAACGTAAACCTAGGAAGTAACTTTTTCATTTACAATAGGTATTAGCGATATCTCCTCTCGTCTTGTCACACCCAATTTTAGTAACTAATTAGCAATTACTAGAGTTAAGAATTGATTGATATTCCAGTGAATATTATTTTATGAAACGTAAACATTATTTCTATGATAAATATTAATTACAGTCTCCTGAAAGCGTAGGCTGCTGACAATGAGACTAAAGAGGCATAGTTTAAAAATCTATAGTTTTCCAAAGAAAGCGCTTAGACAGGTGAGGCGCAGGATGTAAGCCACCGAACTACATACAATTTTCGAATAGGCGGGAGTCCCGCCCCGCAAGCCCCGCACAAGCGCTCCGTCTGGCGCCTTTGTTGGACAACTGTGTGGGTATTTAAACTGTGCTAAAGGTCTCCATTTGCTACTCCCGGACATTATCTCTTTCGCTTCTTTTATATCTGTCAAACCAATATATCTATCGTGAATTTTGCTGTGAATAAAAACAAATAAAAGAGATGACTGACCAATATTTTCCTGTCATTGCTGGTGACGACAAGAGGACCACCGGAGTCGCCGCTGCAAGTGCCCTGGCCGTTGTTGCCGCTGGTGCAAATATTGGTGTTGTGAACAAACGTGCCGTAGACAGAGGCACATTCCTCGTTCGAAATGATGGGAATATTCACCCAGCTGATGCGCGCGTTGTTGCCAATTGAGGCACCTAATAGGACAGTAATTGGAAAATTAAGTTCATTACTTTCAATTTGAACCCGTAGTTGTATTAATTAATTTATTTTATTTATTTATTTAAGTAACAAATTGCAAACCATTACAGTGTATAACCAATTCAGTGAACAATTAAAAATAATTACATAATAAGAAGTACATGTTTTTATATCTACTATAGGTACATTTTAAATAATCAATTGATCTTAATATATCTTCAAAGTCAATACATTCAGAACAATTTTTGTGAATTCTGTCATAGAACAATTCATTATGTCGGTCAGAAGTGCCACATCGTTTAAAATCCGTATAGCCCTGGCCAATTAAGAAATTTGTTGTCGCGTAAGTCCATGTGTTCACTACATATAAGACTTTACCTAAGGTTTAATTTCACAGATGTCCAAAAAACTGTTCATGTGCGGGTGCGACTCATGCCCTGAGGGTCCCTTACATACGGCTTTAAAACACAAACTTAATCCACGAAATGTTAGTTAGGTTTGAACTTAACTGGACATTTACGTCGTTTTAAACTCTACGTATCCAAAGGATCTAATTAAGTTGGCACCTGATTTGTGATTAAATATAGGTAATGTTAGTTTTGTTTGCTAGATGTATGCTACAAGACCTAATTGTGAACGTAATTTCAAGTTTCTTTGTCAACTGCAATTACCCTATAGGTTTTCACGGTGAAAAAATTTGTATGAAATTGATTACGTAAAGGGCAATAACTTTCTTTTAGGTTGAGTTAGAAGCCTGATTTATTAACAGTACTATGAGGCCGTAGATCTGTAGGAGGTAGTTTCAACTTGATATCTTCAAGGGGCCCGAGAAAAAGGGTCTTGACAGACGTACAACAAAGTGATTCAATAAGGGTTCCATTTTTTATAAATGTGTGAGTGGACTTACTAACTATGGATCATAGACTGATTATGGATCATAGACTGACTATGGATCATAAACTTACTATGGAACTTATGTTTTAAAAATCAGTTACAACCATGAATAATGGTCGATGTCTATCCATCCATCCTGATGCTGCCTGGTGGCTGATGCCTGTGTTAGTCCACTGCTGAACATTAATTAGCGGTTCTCTAGGCGGTCCTTTCGTCCTCCTCATCCAGCCGCCACCAGCAACATCCTTCAGATCGTTGGTCCAGCGGGCACGAGGTCGGCCTACGCCGCGCCGGTGCGTACAAGTGAGTAGTCTTACTATGGGTGCTTCAGTTGTTTATTAGCGAAACTCCATCCATCGTTTGTTTGGTTAATTGGAAATTTCTTGTTATTCAGTGCAGTTAGGAAGACAACATTTTGATACCTAGTATTTACAAATTCTTTGGCCAAAGTTTATGGGGCACTTGTCGGAAACTTAACGGAACCACAGCTACCTATCAAAATATTTTCCAAAAACGCATTTTGCCAGCTTTTAAGTGACATATGTAAGAGTTATATCTGTTATATTATTCAGTAATTATATTTTACTTCACGGAGGGTTGCAATAAGTATAGCACACACTCATCTGGTCATTACTAAATAAATCATACGCGTTAAATTCTAATTACTATAAAATATTACCATCACTAGTCAATCCATAACCAGAAGCCAGAGCTGTCTCTCCAACGAAAAGTTCACTAATTTCACTTCCAGATGGCAGAGGAATGGGTTGGATCACGTCTAGAACAAAAATAATTACCGTAACTTTTTAGAAAAACAGAAGAAGAGAAACGGTTACGACAATATCGCTGCTGGTTAATCCTTTCCACCATAAAGCAAGCAAAGAAACAAGAATGTGCCACATTTGGGATTAATTATTACAAAATAACTTACCACTGTAGGTCACAGGATTAATTCTCATAACAGCAATGTCATTAGCAGCGGTGCTGGGAGTCCATTCTGGATGAACGGCAATGTCATTGGTAACGATCCTAGTACCACCAGAGAACAGGGTGTTGGATCCAAGGACAGCAGTGAAGGAGTTAGCTGTGAAGGTGCCATCGCTATAGCAGTGAGCAGCGGTTATGATTCTGTCAGAAGCGATGAGGGAACCACCGCACACGGAAGTGAAGATCCACAAGATAGTAATGACAAGACCTACCTAGATTAATAAAGAACAATATCAGTTAGTGTCAACGAACAATATCCATTTAAGATGGTTTTCTTATATTGTTACGATTTACCTGGTAAGGGACATCAGAGATATCAGTGTATGAACCACCAACAATTCTGCTTCCAGATTCTTCAGCTGCTTTAATCTGCTGGGCCCGAGGAATACCTTCTCTTAAGTGATAGTCAAACACAGTAATGTCACTGCCAGGCAGGTCAGTGGCGGTCGATGCCACGATGACCACCAGCGAAATCACTGAGCAGACTAACACCTTCATTTTCTTGTTTTGTAAACGTCATACCGAAGATGTGTTTCATATTTATACACCGATCAATCTTATCGTTACCAACGATTTATTTGATTATGAGGACTTAAATATCGATTTACTAAATTTACTTAGACACACAGATTAAAATTGTAATTATCAAGATTAATATGAATTTTAATAACGAAGTAGGTACTTTCTTAATAAGCTTGGTCTGATGTTAATAACCAAACACTAAAGAAAAAACAAAAGTGCTTGCTTGCGTTTTATGTAATTCGACTTAAATTTTATTTACAAAAATATGTTTCAGTTATCAAATGTATCCACGATAAATAAGCTGTAATTTTGGTATAAGCAGCGGGAAGTTTATCAGAACACCCGGCTTCTGAACCAAAAGATACCAAACCAACCTGGAAAACAAATACAGTCATAATAAATCTTACTCGGTATAAAGAGCGATATAGTAAAACGAAACAATAGCTTGAAATCAAGTAAAGATACCAATATTTTTCTCCCAGAGTGAGTAACTGCAAGAGGTCCTCCAGAATCTCCTAAACAAGGACTCATACCGGCTTCACCATCGGTGCAAATATTAGTTTCAGATAGAAATGGCCCATAGAACGATCGACATTCTTCATTCGTGATAATCGGAATACCGATCCAACTAAGTCTTTGATCTCGAGTCACTTCTGTGTCTGAAAATAACGGTTGTTTTGGTACCCATATGGACTGAAAGTCTAAATATTATAGTGGTATTTTATGTTTTCTTTTTAAACTAACCATCTTGTGTATTTCCAAATCCAGACACAATGCCAGTCTTGCCAACGAAGTTTTCATTTTTTTCAGTAGCAGTTGGCAAATCGATGGGTTGAATGACATCTAAATCAAAATAAATAGCAATAAGTTTATAAAAGAACATAAAAAATAAAAAATATTTTCGAAACTTACCAGTGAAAGTGACAGGAACCAATCGAATTAGAGCGATGTCGTTTGCAAGAGTATTGATATTCCACCCTGGATGCACGATAACATCGTTGCTGTTAATCCTGGTACCACCATAAAACAAGTAATCGGACCCCAAGATAACAGTGAAGGTCTGACCAGTCAGAATGCCATCAAAAGTGCAGTGTGCAGCAGTGACGACAAGGTTGTTAGCAATGAGGGAACCACCACATAAAGATGTTGAGCCTTCAGTGTCGTGGACGATAATGTTTATAAGAAGACCCACCTGAAAAGAACATGGTAATTATCAGAAACGGCGTTTTAAATTAAGTACTAATAGGTTATGACAGAATCTTTTGTTGTCTTTGGTAGAAAGTAGCTCTAATAAATAACAATAGGTGATTAAAAATAGCAACAATTAAAATTTTATCAGAAAGCAAATGAGTATTTTATTTTAAACCAACAAGTCCATTTTATTTGGAATTGATAGTTTTTTTAGGGTGTTGCAGTACGAGAACTTTGTATTTCTGTAAATTATACTAAACAAATTTTTTCTAAACGAAATTCGTCTAAGAAGAAGTCTAAGCAATGTTTCCCAGCAGCAGTGTACAAATATTGAGTAATGGCACAGATATCATTGGACATAATAAATACTCGTGATTTTATTAGGATAGGACCTGTTGGAATGAAGTGGCTTATGATGCCTGTATGTGTTAGGAGTGCTGATGGAAGTTCGTCGGGGACAGCGTTACTAACACACACAGGCATCACAAACCGCTTTATTTCGAAAGGTCCTTTGTGTTGAATAGGTAATACATAAAATTTAGATTGCGTTTCTTACTTGATATGGAATTTCAGAAATGCTGACGTACGATCCACCGACGATCCTTTGACTGTGTCCGTTCATGATATCATCTTCTAATTTTTTAATTCTCGTTGCTTCCGGTATACCAAATTTTCTGTGATAATCAAAAGCACTAAGGTCTTCTCTACTAAGTTCTTTGCTGTATGAGATTATCAACAAAGTTGAAAATATCATCGAAGATAACATCTCATTCATCTTGAATTATTCCTGTAACCGTTTAAGAAAAAGTAATAACTCCAAATTTTTGGTCTTTATTTTAAAATAGTTTAAAGTTCAGTCATTGTTTTTAAATGTTTCAATTATACTCAAAAGTAACTTAACTACCTACTTGTGCAAAAATGACACAAAAGAGAATACACCTTTTTTAAACAATAACTTTTAAGAACAAGAACTAAATTAGACACTTTATATTTATCGGTGCAAATATTGACAACGCAAAATAGGAAATAATAATAAGTTTTTTTATGGACGTGATATAGTCTTAGAAATATATTTTTGTGTAATTATTAAATTATCTAACCATTAGTGTTTCGATGGAAAATAAATAATGTCATTTTAGGTGTAGATTAGATGCATATAATCAGCAAGTATCTCTAACTTCAGTTATTCTTTTGAAAGCAAATATTTGTAAGGTTAAAAAAATATCAATTTGTGGAACTTCATGCCAAGATATTGGAGATAAGTGCTGTACTTTTTTATTTATTTGAATTTCTATTAAGTAAAAGGAAGCAAGTTACTCTGTAGCACACCATTTTGCTGGGGGGAAGCCACTTATACCCTTCTTCATATAATAATCTCCCGGCTTACACTTCTCAGGACTGAGCTTTATAAAGTCAAGAGACACATTTGAATCGACACTATACTCTATCGATTTTCAATTATTATTACAAACAGATTAGAGTTGAATGGAATCATATCGAATATTGGTAACTATTGAGATATGGAGATCAAAAATATTATCGAGTGATCATCTTAGAAAAAACATAATATTGAGGCATGTGGTAACGTCATGTAAAAAAAATTTTGTCACTGCATATATCTTCATAAGAATGTCGTAAAGTATATGATGTATCAATATTTTCTTTAAAAACCTAAGTATTACTAAAGGAAATAAATTTATTGTAATTTAATTGTAATAATAAAACAATTTTGAAATGTTGTGTATTGGATTAAGTCTTTAAAAGTATTATTTGGAACTGAAAAACAGTTGTTTCATGTTGCCAATTTACAATGAACATACACCTTTACTTTCTTTAGATGTGTCAACCGGGACTTCTTATGTGAAATAGTAGATTACACAACAAGTGAAAAAAAAGGGAATTTCTTTCGAGGCTCAAAGGTGGATCCCGAGAGCAGCGCTCGCTTCGCTCGGGATTCAACTTTAGAATCCTGAGCGGAGCGAGGGATCCAAGAGCCGAGATGGATTTTTTTTTCACGAGATATGTACGCTACTTTTCACCATTGACTATGAAAAAATAAACAGTACCATATTAACTATTTGAATCAAATTTTATTATACTTACAACCAATCGGTACATAGTAAATTAATAAGAGAACAAAACATAAAAATGGCGGTTCTTTTTTTTTTGGGTCTTTTTTTCAAGCGGCCAGCCAGTACGTTTGGTAAGATATTTTTTTTATATTGTGCATTGACGCTTGTTCCAAATTTAAAATGCTTTATTCGGGCATTTTTGTGGAACATAAAATGTAGTGATTGTAAGATTTATAGTTTATAGCTTCTCGGGTGATTATGTTTTAAGATGGCTGTATGGTCACATCATCACATGCCTTTGGCTATCCAAAAAGTTTAAATAGTTACTTGTTCTCACTCAGTGAGGAAAAGAGCGTTTTATTCACTGTTTTTGGTGAACCAATAACCCCTTTTCGAATAGTAATGGTGAAAAATACTATAACAACGACGTGAAAGCCAAGTCAGTCGTCACTCTAAGAACGAGACACGCCTTATCCATAGAAATCTGTCCTACTACAACGCTTTCATTTTACACATGTTTATCCTGCTCAGCGGAAGCGAGCCGCTCAGAAAACCCGCGATTTCGAGGTGTTTTTATTTATTATTTTGGAATTAGAAGGATGGGTTTTTAATAGGACGGCCGGTTGTATATCACATTTTTCACAACGATTATTTTAGTATAAGTTTTATTGTCCAAAATTTAATATAGCTCAAATTAAAGTTTAGACCATAAAATCATAGTTTAGACCTATGTTTGCGATTTAATCGGATCGAGGGAAATGCAAGAAATCATGTTTCGAATGGCTGAATAATTAAGAACAAAGAGTTTTTACAAAATTTAATCATCGCTATTTATTAGTTTAAAATGAATTTGAAAAGAGACAAAATTGGGATAACCCCCTCTTAAAGCCGCTATAATTTTATGGATCAAATAGTTGACATATTTACAGATAAACACGTAATACGTAAGTGTAATGTAATTTCAGAATTACAATTTAATTGAGATATTTACAACGAACACGAAGAATTAGGTCACAGATGATGTACTACAAGAATGTTCTACTTTACTTTAGCTAAACAACGACACATATAATACGTAGAAGTGTGAAGTGCAGAGTGCACAAAGAAATGGGTCACGACTCACGATGGCATCTCCTACCGCCTCTGTAATGTCGAGCGGGGTTGCAGATCGTATCACATGTTTCTTGAAAAATATCAGAATTATCATTCATTTATTATTCAAAAAAACTTTTTTAAAATAAATAATTAAACCATATTATGTATTTGTAAATAAAAATTTTATATAATTAATTAATTCTGATATTCAAATAACTTAAATAATTTGGCCAAGTGCGAGTCGGACTCTCGCACAAAGGGTTCTGTAACACAATACGGGTACGGAACCCAAAACCATTCTCGAACTTGGCCATATTATTTTAGGATAAAATCATCTTAAGGGATGGTGTTGTCCAAGAATTTGGGAACTACTAAGCATAGAGTATATTGAACTGGCTACTAAGTACTACAAGGATAGTGTTGGGGTAATTCTGTCCTGGTTTGGCTGCATACTTTCCAGGTGGAGTGTGGTACAAATGACTGACATGGCGGGAGACGATGAGACGAGCTCTTAGGTATCTCATAATGTGTGTCCACGAGTTTATATACAAGTTGTGACCGGAATGAGATCGCATAATCTAGTGATTCTATTGAACTACTTTCTTAAAGAAATAAACCACGCAATTGAAACATACTTTCAGGTTTCCTTACTATTTGGTATGGGCGAGTCTTATTTTACTTTTTACTAGCCTTTTCCTGCTTTTATCCAGCCTGCCCCGTTTGCGGCTTGGGCGTTAATTTATGAACACTATTATAACTTGTGTGTTGACCAGGGTTACTACAATGATGATAAAAAAAGGCATCCAAATCCGTTCACTGGTTCTCGAGTTAAAAGCATTTATTCAATCTTTGTCCCGTTTTTGGCCTGTGAGTTATTTTATGAACACCCCTTATAGCCTATTTGTTGACCAAGGTCAGTACAATAATAATAAAATAAAACGGAACCAAAATCCGTTGAGTGGTTCTCGAGTTAAAACGTCACTCAAAGAAAAAACGTCTGACAAAGGTGAGTACTACGAGTATTCGTTATAGCAACATTTATATTTTTTGTATAACTTATTGAAAGATAAAAAAGTTTTCTCAACTTTTACGACATGCTACCCATATACATACGTGTGAAGTTTTATTAAATCATATATATGTTACGGGTAATACTTGAAGATCGGATACACGTAGGTTTACCCGGGTAATCCTATACAAAATTTCGGAGCTCACCTCGCTTCGCTCCGCTTCGCCAGCGCCCAATGTTTATTAACATGTCAACCTAACACGTCTACCTAACACGCTCCTCCTCGCTTCGCTCGTCGTCGCACTTATTTTCGACTTTTGGTTTTACCCGTGACAAATATAGCACAAAATACAAAATGGTAAATAAACAATTAATGATTACATAAATTATACTTGCCAATGTCGGCCCTTGGTGAAACTTCGAAAACATCATGTTTAGGCGCATCAAAGTAGCTAAGCCTGGACATAATTCGATAACCTGTTGTTTTAATTATTTTATCGGGTATTAATATTAAGTATCAATTATTAATTAGATATTATGATGTAAAACTCCGGGTTGTTAACCGTTTTTATAAAAATCATGAGATTTCGTACACTACCCAAGTTTTTCCTAAAAGCAAAATAGGTAACCAAATACCTTGTTAGTATAATTTTGAGGTGCATTCAAATGCTACCCACCTAACCGCAAAATAAACTAAAACCAAATTCGGTGACATGTCATAACGAGTTTATTTCAATCCAACCGTTACCATTTATTTGTTTTATTTTTTAAAAACCGGCCAAGTGCGTGTCGAGCCACGCGCAATGTAGGGTTTCGTAGTTGCCCGGTACATATAAGTTAGTCTACTAATACAGACCGCGCCAAAATTCTAGTCCCATACATTATAGGGGGCCAAAAGTTTGGCGCGACCTGTACTCGTAAACCTGTAAAGCCTACTTAGCTGTGATAGTTTTCCTTTCAAATTCATTATATATACTACATCTGTGAATTTTTTCACATTTCTATAAACAAGCGGTAGCCGGCAGGGGAGGGGGGACGCTCCACTCTAACAAAAAATTGCATTTTAAAGCTTAATATTTCACCAACGGATCCCTAAATCGAAAAATAGTTTTCACACGCCCACAATATTTATGAACGGCCTATCAAACGATACCCCACAATATGGGATAGACAAGAAAAAAAATCATCCCCAGTTTACTTGCATGAGAGGTAACATTAAAAATTTTTTTTTTCAAGATTTTATTTTACCATTTTGTCGGCGTGATTAATATTTATATCCGCGCCAAATTACAGCTTTCTAGTACTAAATAGTCTCTGCGCAAAGCCGCGGACAGACGGACATGGCAAAACTATAAGGTTTCCTTGTCGGACTACGGAACCCTAAAAATCATCCTAAGGTTGCTAAAAACCAAAGAAACTTCACAAATTACGAATTGTGATATACTTTTTCTGCCCGTGTTGAAACATTTCGGCGCGCGGCCGGTCGCAGTGCTGCAACGTCACAACTTCCCGCCGCGGGGCGTTCGTTCGCGCTTTGGGCAGTTTCTTAACACTTGTAGTTACCTGAGGACGGCGGCTGATATCGTTTCGGAATCATAATGGAAGCTGTGCCAACTAATAATAAACCAAATTATAAATACTGCATCGTGTTCGTGCCTAAGTGTACAAACACAACTGTAGCTGCACCCAAAGATTTAAAATATTTATTTGTAAAATAGATACATAAAGTAATTTATTTTACATGTCATATCTAATCTTTATAAAAACAATATTATATGATGAAACAAATATAAAAAGGGAAACATATAAAAAACTACTTATATTTATGTTGGGCTAATAAAGTTATACATAATGCATAAAATAAAGACTTATTAGAATAAGAATATTATTATACATAATGCAATGAATAAATAAGTTGATAAGTAAGTTGAATATACCATGAATGAATTTAATGCCTAACCAAGTATATACTTACATAAGTAAAAAAACTAAATATTGTATATACCTACATAATGCAATGAAAAATTAAGTTAATAGATAAATAAACTATAAATAGATGTAAGCATAAATCCGGCCATTCGATTAATCTTGCTAAGAAGAAGGGCAAGAAACTTAGCAAGATCATGTCTTTTTTTTAGCAATTTTTTCCTCGTCATATGGCTTATACTATTACAGTCTTTTAAACTTATATATAATTATTATATATACTAAACAAAGTATTTAACTTTAATAAGTAAAGGATAAAAATATAAAAGACAGAAGGAAATTGTGTTATGCAATGAGGAACAATTATATCTTAGTCTACCTGTCTAATGTGGTAGTAACTTAAAATACTAAGCAAAACATCATCTACCCGTCTCATCTAATTTATCACTTTTTTACAGTCAAATTATCAACTAATAAGTTATAAAATGTTCATGTCAACGTGTAAAAAGAAATATCAAAATAATAATTAAAAAAAAACAATATATAAATATTGGTCTACATAAAAACAAACGATTTGAAAAACACAAATCAGTTAGAAAATAAACAAACAGTAATATTATTACCAAGATCAATATTCTCATGACACCACGCGTCACTATCGTCCAAATAGTCACTGATTTTATTATATGCTTTTCTCAAGAGTCCCTGCTTAATATATAATTTGAACTTTTTTTCTGGAAAACTGAGGACCTCTTTTGGAAGTTTATTGTAAAATGTCCTACAAAAGAGGTGCCTACTTTTGCAAGTCTAATTTTTGTAAAAACCAGATTATGCTTCTCCATAGTGTCTATAGAGTGATGCTCACCGAGCCTTTGGAAAGTATCGATATTTTTTCTGATATATTTAATAACTTGGCAAATAAATTCACAAGGAACTGTTAAAATATTACTTTGTTTGAATTTTTTATAAACATTTTTTACGGTGCCGAAGGAGAAAAATGCTAGAAATAAGTGGTGCAAAATCATGAAAAGAAAAGAACCTTTATCAGAAAAAACTGTACGTTATTGCTGCGAAGACCATTTAGATGTAAGAATCTATGTCTATATGTTTTTTTGGACTGAGACCTGTAGAATTGCAGAGGGTGATGATCGTCACGCTAATTCTGAGCGGCGTTCGCCTTGATATTGCTCAAGCGTGACGATCTTCACCTCTATAATTCTACGGATTCTGACAACTACTTTCAGAGATATAGCCAAAAACTAAATTGGCGGGAAAGCAAAAATCGCCATAATTCTACAGGTTAATAAGAAAATAAGAAAGAAATTAGAATATAGAACCATGAACCTCTAGAACCATGCCGATTTATTGGTAAATCGTTGGTTAATGGACAGTTCATCGCGTTTGACAAGAGTGAGTGTGCAATATTTACAGGAAAAAGTGTGGTCGCCAGCTCAGATTCTGATACTGCTAGGTGCCCTTTGAAAAATCCCGCCGCGGCGGCGAGGGCTCGTGTCGACTAAGGAACTGGCTGATAGAATGCGCTCGGTTTACACACACACACTCACAGGTACAAAAGTCAATGCGTTACAGTGAAAGGGATTTTGTTTTGATAGTTTGCGCATCAAAATGTATTTTCCTGCATTTTAAAGATTACATTCCATAGTTTCGTTTGACTATACCGCAGTGTATTTTTACATAGTAGATAGCAAAATAGGTAGCGTGCGGTTGTACTAGAGCTTATCCAGCGAATAGACTTTGCTAAGATTCTACCAAGAGTTAGTTTATAAATATATGGAACAAAGGGTTATTTATGTTATGATTTAAATGGTTGAAGTTGAATAAAACTGTAAACAAAACTTGTATGGATTGCACTGATTTAGGTAGGTAGGTAGATACCTAAAATAAATGAAAAGGGTAACTCTCAGAATAGGTTAGGTCTTAATTAAGTGAGATTATGATTGCCTACAGTATAGGTAGGTATCTATATCTAATACTTATGCTAAAGGTTTGACGCCTTTGACTTCTGCACTTGTGTACAATGGATTGTTGGTCAAAAAGTCGACTTTTGGTAAATTATCGGACTGTTCGCGTATAAATCTACTCTCCAACGTTTTAATTTTGTATCTACAGGTTTATTTTATTAAACAGAAGTATTTTCAATTATAATTTCACGTAAATACACCACTTCCGAGATACTGTGAGCGCGATATCGGCTGAAATAATGTTTGCAAGAAATAATGTTCCGCAAGAAATAATGTTTGTATTGAAACGTAACTGAGACAAAATATCAATAACTCGACAATCGTGGACATTTATTGTTTAATTTGTTTCTTATAGTACTAATGATATTTTGAAGGTATAAATTAAACACTTTTGAAGTAGTTATGTATTTTGGTTTTCCAAAAATTACAAATATTTGTGAATTTAGAAATCTGCAAAGAGAATCTGTTTAATTTTTAATAATATACTATTCAGAATAAATTAATGAATTATATTGGATGGATTCGATTAATGGTTCTTGGTGGAATATCATCTTGAATAAATTATACACAAATTCTTGTACTTTTATTCCACATACCTCTGTTTATTTTATATTTGCTTGTTAAAAATGTTTTCTTTTGTTTTCTTTCTGCCATGTTAAATAATTAATAATTTGTTGGCCCGATGATGTGTAATACGAAACCGGTAGCCTAAGTTAGAATAAAAATAAATATATGTGGAATAAAAGTACAAGAATTTGTGTATAATTTATTCATAATGAATTATAGTTATCTATAATTTCTGTTAAGATAAGCCAAAAAATCTGTAACTTACTGAACCTTCTTTATTAATGATAATCCCGACTGATTAATTAGTTTAATTATGATTTTTTTTACTGCAATGCAAGCGTTATATCATAACTGAGGTACTTTTACAAAGTTATTTATTATGCTGTACTTATGATAACCAAATATGTTGAAAACTTAGTTTTTCGGTTTTTTTACATTGACGCGGAGCTTTAAAATGTTTAATTCTTCTTATTTTAACTATAATTAACAATACTCTATGTCACAGAGAAAGAAAATTACTGTTATAGAATTATGTCCAGGTTTAGATGGTTTAGATGCGCCTAGATTGAATACACCTGTACTAGTTTTACAGGTTTATTTCACAGTATAACTCCCGAGCGGTTTCGGTTAATACACCATTTTAAAGGGGTTTAAGGAATTTGGTAGTATTATAATTTAGTCAACGGTGTACTAACCGAAACCGGTCGGCAGTTATGTTGTGAAATAAACCTGTGAAACTAGTACAAGTATATTTAATAATGAAATTAATGATTAATTTTAAGCTTACAAAATTTACCATAATGTTAGGATTATACTCGTAATTATAAAAAGACAACGCTTGCTTAAAATCAGCCTCCATATACGAGTATAATTCAACACAGAAAAAAGACCAGGTTATCTAAACTAGACTTATATTAGCTGAAGTGTAAAAGAGTGTTTCAGGGTGGGACATGCAAAAAACGGTTTCCCTTCATGCTAAGAATTCTCGTTATTTAAATAATTATATGAACTAATTTAGTTTAACATATGTTTTATCATCTCAAGTTTTTGTAATTACACGAAATGAATACCTAGACGGCCGTGATAAAAATTGTAAAAATTAAAAAAATATTGTTTCCAAAAATATTTATCGATTCGATAGGACTACACCTAAATGAATACAAAAATTAAAAAATAAAGAATAAAATGCTTACTTTTAAAACACATGTCATACACATAATAAATAAATCATGGATAAGCTTTCTACTACAGACATTTAAAATAAATTTTCATCTTATTATATTGATTATTTTCCGATAATTAAGGATGTTTTTTCCATTTAAACTGCACACGAGTATCTACAAATTTGGTTTCCGTAACGAGTGCTCATTTCAAACTTTTCCTTAGTTTTCTCGGACCGCTTCGTTCAATAAAACACAGCAAAATAAAGATGGCGTCGCACATCGTTTCAAAACCCCTACCGATGGTCTTATTTCCAAGTGATAAGGACGACAATGCCCTAATCCTCCGGAACACTGACGTTGCAGCATGTCTGCCCTATATTCGGTATTCGTACCGTACGTGATAGGTATGGGAAGATTGTGCGCTTTCAAAACAGATATCCATTTGTTTGAGCCAAAAAATAAGTAACAGATTTCAACACTTAAATTATAGTTGATGATGAAAATAAAATTAAAACCATAGTATTTATTTTTTATATTTACTAGAATTGAAAGCAGTACTAAATTACTAACTCAATTATATAATATGGTTTAAAGTACCTCATTGTACTAACTTAAAATTGAGTTTATTTCTACCTACATAATACTTGCGATTTTCTGAATTACAGATAGCCATTACGCGCAAATCTCTATACAAACAAAAAACGTAAAATAGCGAGTAATGTTTTTAAAATATTTTAGGCTGATTCCATTGTTTTTATCTAGATCTATGCCAAATAAGAACAAAAAATTGGGAAATGTTAATCATATCTTTCGCAATGAAAAATAATCTCAAATTGGTTTTGTTTATTGTGTTGCAGTTTTGTTTCACACATTTCGTAAGCAAAATTACGTTTGTAATTTTTGTTACAATTATCTCCAAGTCCTATGACTTATTAGAGTATTACTAATAATATAATATACAACCAATCCCTAAAAAACGTAAAAAGGCTTTTTAGCAAAATATTAGACGTTATGTGTTTTTAATGATTCAGATAAAAACAAAAAAATATACTAGATTCCCATCGAACATGTGATATGGATTAATTTGAGTCAATAATATAAGGCGACTTTTATTTATAGACCCAAACTCACACTGGAGGCTGTGTAAGTGATCAGTAAGACGGATCGATAACACTTTTGCTTTTTTCGTAAAATAAAATCTTGATGGCCCTGCGGCCCATTGTAATTGACTCGGGGCTGGGCTTGCGTTTGTAAGGAACACGTTTTCGTTAAACCTAATTTACGTATTTCACAAAAAAGGTCATCGAACCTTGTTACTGAGCACTTACCGAGCCCTCAGTAAGAATTTGGCTGCATAAATAAAAGTCACCTCATATGTTTGAAAACCTTCACGGTATTGCCAAAATTTCGCTTCTCCTGAAAAACGTTTATAATTTGTGTCTGCGACGAAATCGATGCGATTGTATTGCCTTCGCAAGTTTCATCGAGCGTGCTCGTAATATGTCGTTTAGGATAATTTTGGGGCTGCCTCGCTTCTGTAGTGCGTCGGGGATGTTCGCGGACGCGCATGTCGATTGCTTTTATGCAACGATGCGCGGGCAGTGCACATCCCTGTTGCGCAGGGTGCGGGCCAGCCGCAACTGTATCTTGAACGCATTTGCGGAACGGTTTGACTGTCAGTACCTGAATCATTGCAGCATGATTCATGTGCTGACAGCAGTCAAAATATTGTTTTAATTTTATATATATTTTATTGTGTATATTTTATTGTACTAATTGATAATTGTTTTTTTTTGTGTATATGTATATTAATAATTATGATCTTAATCGATCGACATAAACGTAATTCTATTCTATTCTATTCTATTCTATAGCGAAATGAAATAGCATTATATTTGTTTAGGCTTGTACTTGCTCGGTCACTGCGCGGTTCGATCCAATCTCGTATAATAAAATCAAAACGTACTAGTTCGTTCGTTCATTAGTATATGACTGACTCGTTCAATAATCAGCTCACCGTTCGTGTTGTCCTGCCTATCGATGCCGTGAAGTTGAAGTAAGTCAATGTTTGATCTGATGTTTATTCAGTAATTACTAGTTTTGTCGAATAAATACTCTCATAGGTACTTGTTAAATTTACGCAATCATTTATTTCGCACAAATTTTTCGTTAGTTTCCTCTCATTCTGTTCCGACTGAACAAAAAAATCGATTAAGATGACCTAAACAGAATTGTTCAGAGAAATTTAACTTTTAATAATATTGGCATAAGACACGAAATTGTGTCTAATCGCTTCTATCTTTCGTTCATGTATTACTTTGTCTCGTTCTCTACGACTGAAATGTCATAGAAGACGGAATAAAAAGATCTGCACAGAATAGTTCTTTCTCGTTCACTTTTAGGAATTATATCTTAATAGTACTGTACTACACAAGCCTACATTTTATGTTACGCCCACAACTCATGTCGACCGCCTTTAAATCTTTGTTCTAATAAATACGTTGCAAAAGCAAATATGTCACTCTAGCTACACATAACAAGAACCCGGTTATCCGAAAGTTTTCTTCTCGGATACTCAACTCAGTGCTATTTCCAGCACGCCATGTATAGCGAAACTGAATTTTCATGAAACCCAGTGGAGTGTGTTTTCCGGTACGCCCGGGACATTTATAATACACTGGTTCCACCGGGATGTACTTTTTACTATCTAATTTTGCAGCAAAGTTTTTAGGGATCCGTTTTAAATTCCTTAAAACGAAGCCTTATTACCTGTTTGGCCATGTCCATGTGTCCATTAAACACTCATATATAACACTCTTATATATGTATGTATGTATTTGTATGTAGTGTTTTATATTTAAGTAATAGATTTGAAGAAAATTGTTTTCTTTTTGCACAAAAACAATTAAGTATTTAATGTGTAAAATTTTCATTTTCCTAATACCATCGGTTGACTGGAGGAAATTTTTTTACGGAATAAGTCCGCCCTTGCCTTCTGTTTTTCTGTATTCTGTGTTTTTATTTTAATTTTCTGTGCAATAAAGTGTTTATTCATTCATTCACTCAAAATTAAACTCGGAGATAAGGAAAATACTCACTAAAGTGATATTGAAAAATATTCTCATTAAAAATCATTTGTTTACGAAATAAAATGGTTTAAATAAGCCGCAACAGGGTTCAAGTTTCGTAGCGTTTTCACTACTCTCTAGGGCGTAGCTGATTTGATAAAGCCATATCTAGTACCTTTTTAAATCGTCGGTATTTCTGAAAAAAAAAAACTCCAATGCTTACCACGTTTAAAAGGGAAAGACCATATAAATAAGGGCAGACGCATCACTCCGTAAGATCTTTAATACAAACAATTCTAAACTTTATTTTATCCAGATAGCGCAATCACATCTACACAATTAACCTAAGTCCTCGAATCTAACGATTTGTTGTCGTAACTAAGTTAGTTAACGTTAAAGATCGTTACAAGCTTACGAACGTGACGATAAGATCCCTAACATTCGTTACCGGAGGCTGTGACGGTTGTATATCTGGAAGGAGTTACAATCCCTTTGCACAAGCCAATAAAACATAAACAAAAACCCTTTTTTGGTGACAGATTATATTTTTCATTCTTGTCGATATTTGTGTGCTGAATCCGAAACTGAAATCAGGTTTTCTCTATCATGCACGTGGCATTACTCATATAAATACAATTTTCAATAGTATAAAGACAATTTTCCCATTGCCAAAAGTTAGCAGGTAGAAAATACTAAGTAGTATTAAGCTCCCCTTTGTAAAATAACTGTATTTTTGTGCAATATAGAATTTTAATGTTTAACTACACAATCTAAAATCTTAAAATTACCT
The DNA here is from genome assembly GCA_910592155.1 of Ypsolopha scabrella. NCBI lineage: Eukaryota > Metazoa > Arthropoda > Insecta > Lepidoptera > Ypsolophidae > Ypsolopha > Ypsolopha scabrella. Next base: position 15,430,646 of record OU342976.1, on the reverse strand, counting down.
AAAACGTACAAAAAAAAAAGGAAAATTTATACTAAGTAAAATATTTTCTCTAAATCACCGCCGTCGATCGGCAGGGTCCCCAAAAGGCTGGAAGCATTCCCCCGTTGAATGGCTAGGCTAATACGCTGCCCGAGGTATGCCCCAGCCCTTGGTCTCCCGAAACGTCGACCAGCCGCGAAGATATTTCTTTGAAAATAATCTTCGTGGCTGGACCCCACGGCCCTAAGGTATCTACTCAAAAAGGCGCAAATATATAGTCCGAGCTTAGATCTGCATACTTGCGCCTCTTGGAGCTTTCGGCCGTGGCTGCCGCAGCGCCAGCTTTAGCAGCGGTCGCTTGAATATGGGCGCCGCCAATGTGTCGACGCAAGTGGCGTCCCATACTAGCGACCTGCCATTTTTCCAAGGAATTAGTGTCATTCCAATATTAATATTATTATTAAAGAAAATAATATTGATTACCACAACTGAAACTTTCTGTAAGATCTAGTTTTTTTATAAATATATGTATGTTGTAACCTTTTTCTGTAATAATTAATTTTCGTACATATTTAATAATATTTTAACACATATTTAATAATATTTTCTGTTAGGTAGCAAAAAAGAATATTCATAAAACTAAGCGTAATTTTTAATTTGGTAACTAAAACATATCACAACTCCCTTCCTATGGAACGAATGGACAGAAAATAACTCCTTAAAATATTATTTACATTGAAAATTAAAGTTCAGGAAAAATTCTGCATTTTTTACCACGATAAATATTGATTCAGGACTTCTAGAGATAACAAGTAAAGCTATGAAACAAATGTTTACGAGTGCAAAATCTCTTCAAAAAGTAATACCTACATAAAAGTTTTTTTTAAGCGAGTTTCACAAACAATTTTACGTGACAGGAAAAAAATTGAGTTCATATTCGGATTCAGCACACAGTTTATATACTACCAAAAAAAAAATTTAAGCACCAAAATCTTTGTTTTCATAAGTAGATAAAAGTACATAAAACCGCATACGTTAATATTTATAGAAATTTTCTTATTTCATACTCAATGGGCTTACACTTGGCCCTAACCAAGCCAGGCCTACGTCAAGCAAGATTATAGTAAGTTTAAGGCAGGTCTAAGGTAATTATTCGGGCACAAAAAAAGGGGAGTTTTTTATGTTCATATTGGCCTGTGTAATGTGACTGTAACTTCTTCCAGATAAACCACCTTTAGACCTTCTAGACTTGCAATAATATCTTGTGACAGATGCTCAGAGCTGGGTGATGAGGTGTTCCTTGTCTTTGGTGTGGAAGGGTGCAATAAACACGATCACACATCTGGAGGTGCATCCATAATTTTAATGGAATATCGAAAAGAAAAACTCTTCCATCGTATCGTGATTGTACTGAGAGTACTCTCTTTGATGGTACTGTTAAGACTTGAGATTAGTTTTCTCGTAGTGGAGCTAATTCCCTGACAGATTGACTTGGTTAAGTTTTAAATTATATTATTTTATTTTTGATAAGGGATATTTTCTTCGTCCAGCAGCAGTAGCGATTATCTGAATCGGTAAGCCGGACTCTTACACATACATACGTGTCTCTTGCTTGACGCATATATGCGTTCAGGCTACGACGCGACGTAGCGGGTCTACAAAGCGAGAACTATAGGATCGTAGCACATGCTACGCTGTAGCAAAAAAAGGACGCGATTGTGTTTGGGACCAGGGAGTGTATTTTTGAATCATTCGAATTTCAATTCGCATACGTATCCGCATGATTCGCATACGAATACAATACTAATTTTAAGTTTTCGTATGCGAATCATGCGGATTCATATGCGAATTGAAATTCCAATGATTCAAAAATACACTCTCTGAGGGGTAATTCCGGAGACACAGTCGAAGTGAGATTTCAAAAACTCAAATTAAAAATGTATGGAGTTCGACTGATAAAATATGTTTTTACGGTCGAGAAGGCTAATTCGACGAACTGAGAATAGACGTACAGGGTTCAAACTCTGGCTGTCAGTCAAGCATGCAACAATACATTTTTTGGATTTTATGCGCATAGTTATATATAACATGTACCTAACACGTAACACGTGCTGAACGGTAAAAGAAAATATTCTGAGGTAAAGCCTTGAATGGCGTGTATTTGTGCCCGAAGTACGATGATACAGCCAAGGTCTCAGATGATAGGTATATCACGTTTGAACGCAAAAATTAGTGTGAAAAGTGGGTGTATGAGTGTAGACCATCAACACTTGGAAGCACCTCTTACAAATCTATTGGGTATGTATGACGTAAAGATATGTTTGTGGATATACTTTTGCTTCTTTCTTAAATTGAAAATTTATTTTCTTTCGGATAGATTTCTTCAATTTTCTTTCATGAAAACTTAAATTTAGTAATGTAAAGGATATTCTAGAAATAACCATAATAGTTCAATGTTCATTCTGGCTTAATAAAATCATCTGTAAAAGAAAAACAAATGCCATCTTGGTAACCATAAATGACAATTTTCTTTAATTGGCCGGTTTTGCAAAACTTCATTTTTCAAAAATGAAGCGAGATGAATCGGAGCTGAAGAAAAATTATTTGCAAACAACTGTTACTTAAAACTTTGAAATAATAAATATTTGTTTATTTAAAGCATAGCTATGTGTACATATACTATAGTTTTAATAGTCTAGGTTAAATTGTGTTCCAAAATTATTTTAAAATATTATGTCAGTTCAAACTTACAAAATTATTAATAAAATAATAAATTTTATTTTTTGTACTTTTTTAAAATATGAAAGAAGATATTTAAGAATTAATTTATTAAATGAATAGATATTAATAATAAAGTTAAAAATTATAGAATCAACAAACTTTGTGGAAGCCCTAGCAATAAAAAGTATTGATTAACAATAATGATAGTATTTGAAACATTACATTATTGCTATATCAAAAAAAAAAAACATAAATATCTACATCTTCAAAATGCTTAAGTATTTCCAAGATGTAATAACATAGCAATGATGCTATCTTAAAAGCTGTTCCAGCAGTGAGTGAATGCATAATGTACATAAGTAGGAATGGATTTCATAACAGAAGCAAATTTTCCAGGTAGCAAGAAACAACATCCTCTAATTGGTAGAACAGCTTAACATTTTTGCGGCACAAGTATCAGCAGAACATTGCAGAGTGCAATAACTTCGGTACAATGGTGGCGAACGATAAATTCAAACTAGTGCAAAGTGCAATTAAGATCTTGCGGGCGCACGCGGTGCTTCTCACGCTAAGAGCTCCGAATACTTCAACCGAACTGATACGGTTGTGGTATCAGTTCAAAAACGCACCGTAAGGGTGCGAATTGACAATTAAGGTTTTCAGTCATAAGGCGCATGCACTGCGACGATGCATTATATTCCTTCCTGTTTATATACTTGAAATTAAGTCAAGGGAGGGAGGTTTACACCTATATGCCTAAATATCTATCATACTCAAATCATGCTAATGATAAAGTAGTAGAAAATTCGTGTCTGTACATTGAATATTTTCGTGGCATTTTAAATGAAATGGCTTATTTTAAAACACAGTTTTTAGAATTTTTGTCTATATGTCTGTAAGTATGTTCCGTTTTAACTAGAGAAACACTCAACAGATTTAGATGCGGTTTTTTATTATCATCATAGTGACCCTGATCAACACATAGGATATAAGGGATGTTAATAAATTAACGCCCAAGCCGAAAACGGTGCAAAGATTAAATAAACGCTTTTAACTCGGGAACCACTGAACGGATTTCCATGCGGTTTTTTTACCATCATTGTTGTGATCCTGGTCAACACATAAGCTGCAATAGGGTGTTCATAAAATAACACCCAAGCTGAAAACTGGACAAAGATTGAATAAACTCGGGCGGAGCTGCGAGCGAGGGCTAGAATAAGAAAACAATTCCAAAAATCTAGACCAGGCAATATTCGAAACCTAATCTCAAGATTCAGTCTGGCGTCGTATCTAATACTGCTTATGAACATGTTGATGAAAACTAACCTTACCTCCGAACCGTATCCAAAACTGCCTTCACTTCACACCTCCTCTGTATTTCAGCTGCGCTTTTAGAGTAATCCAGCTCTACTTAACGGGGTTTTTGCTTTTGTGCTATTGTACGTGATGATGCTTTAAATTTTCCGTAATTCTGAACTCCGGAATAACTTTTCAACTTCTCTGCATCAGTAATACTAACTGCACTTCAACGTAACTGGTTGAGATTGGACCGGCTTATCTTTGTTTGGAGTATCGATTTGAAAGTTCTTATCTAAACTTATCTGTATATGAAAGTGAGTTTTAGTTATATCTAGGTCGCGTTTACTCTTGATAAATATAACCATCCATGAATACGTATTATCTAATATGGAAGTAAGGTACGTTTTTTAAATATAATATTAATTCAATCCCCATTTTGTTGTTGGTCGTAGTAAAATCGTAATCTTTCATGATCAAGATCAATCATTAAGTTAATATTATCTATCGAAAAAAAAAATACAGAGCCGGTACTTAGGTTTATACGGGAGGTACTAAATTGGACCCTATTACTAAGCCCACGATATCTGTCCGTCCATCACAGGTGTCTACAGCTTCAGCTATAGTATTTATAAGTAGACAGTAAGCAAATACCTAACATATTTTCAGCAATTTTGGTTTGAGCTCTGCTTTAAAAACTGTCTTATATACATGTTTCCAAATTAGTCAGATTGTAGGTACATATAGTAAGTGGAAAGTTGCCTGTCCCTAAAGCTCAAAATCTCTTAGTAATTATGCTACCTATATAACGATCATTTAATTCGAAGCCAGTGTCACACTTCTGGTTAGTCCCACGGAGCTTACGGCCTAAGCCCGCGATAATCAGGATGAAGCTCTTGCCAAAACGCACAAGGTGAAATATTATTTATTAGAAAAACATAATTCATTGTGTCCTCACTGGAAATAATAAAAAGTTGTTACTTATAGCATTTTTCCCTACTTTATTGACACTTTTAAAGAATTTAAAACCCGGGCAGTATGCAAAACCCCACCAGGACGTATCTCGGACGCCCTCCAAACTACGGCAAATCAGGGGAAAGTTCTTATATCGTCAATTGAAAAATTTACCTCTTTTTTAAACAAACGCTATCGACCGACAGAGGTAAAGCGACTATATGTATACCAGACTCTGATGACAAAAATTCATATGAAAATCTATAGCTTCAACAGTGGCGCTAGCGAGACAAGCTACACAAAACTGGCCCATTGGCCCTTTATTTACATGGCCGCGCGCGAGAAGCTGGCTATCATATCTTCCTTTTGTTTTATCTAAGCTGCAAGGTCGAATTAAGTTTTTGTATTTGCCAAATTATCCATCCATCCATCCATCAGCCTGTTTCGTCCACTGCTGGACATAGACCTTTCCAAGATTTCACCACTCTTGGCGGTCCTCCTGGAAGAAATGCCCATTACTCACACGCTGGGCAGGCGGGTTGGTGAGCGCGGTGCCGAAACCCTTGCACCAGTGACGCCACTGCCCGTCACCAGTCTGTTTTATATAAGGCCCGGCAATTGGGGATGGATATACCGCCATCCGTCCCAGGCAATGGTGGGCTGCCTGGTTTTGCCTAAGAGCTGTTCTCTTACTCTCCCCCGAATAACTTCGGGAGGATTTGCGAGTAAGATGGTGGTACCTCCACAGTCGAGCCCGGCATCAGCTCTACCACCTACCAAATTATAGCCAATACTAGCCAAATTATATTTAAAGTTAATAGGTGGTAGAGTTGATGGGCTCGATTGTGGAGGTTTCACCATCTCGCAAACACCCCCGAAAGGGAGAGTAAGAGGACAGTTCGCAAACAGGCACAACCAGGTGTGTGCTCTGTGCCTGGGACTGATTGATGGCGGTACATCTGTTGTAGTACAATCGTAGAATAAATCTGTAAGAACTAAAGTGATTGCCTCGCTTCACTCCGCTTCGCTCGGCTTCCAAATTTATGATCTAAGACGCTCCTCCTCGTTGTGCTCGTCGTAGTACTTATTTTTGAAATTTTTTTGGAAGTCTATCGTAAATTTATTATTTCATACTTTACGATATTGTCAATTGGGGCGACGATTCCCGCACATGCGACAATTTGCGAAAGCCAAAAGCGGTGATTTTTACAAGCTCCTTCTAATGAAACGTATCAAGCTTTTAAAATATAAACCTTTTGTCCGTATTCATAACATGTTTTACGTGGCATAATTTTAGGAGTTATAGTTAATATAATTACGCGATAAACGGAGGCGTATGAAAAGTAAAGCGTTTGAAAAATTTTGCCGGAATAGCCGCCCTGATCATGAAATTATCAATTCTACGATATGGCCACCACATATCCATCCCTATTTGCCGGGCCTTATATATAAAATAGACTAGTGACAGGCAGTGGCAACACCGTTGTGAAGGTTTTGGCACGCTCTTACCAACCCGCCTGTCCAGAGTGTGTGAGTATGGGCATTTCTTCATTTATTCTTAGTGGTGAATACATGGAAAGCCAAAAGAAAGGACAGCAGTGGACGAACCAGGCTGATTTATGGATGGATTAATATTTAGTTCTATTGCTTTTTAAATTAAAACGAACGTGTAATAAGTGTATGTGATGATGATGAATCTGTATTACAGAATAAATTATTTGATTTAAAAGTGGTAAAAATAATTTAAAATCAGAACCAGTTATGAACTACGCAATTTGTTCTCTTCGAAGACCGTAAAGAACAATTTAAAAAATAAGCATTTAATACAAAAATACACAACCCTATCATCGATATAATCATCACGAAATATAACCTCAAAAGGGTTTCAGGGGTGTTTCCGTTTGTTTTCTTTTTTATTTTCTGTGGAAACTGGGGCCTTATTGTCGAAGTTAAATGTATTGTGATTGGCTAATAATGATGTGTGGTGTCATTTCTAGCTAATCACGACACATTTGAAAGCGATAGCGGTAGTTGTTGACGTTAAACAATTAGGGAGCTGGTCTGTCACCTTTTGTTTTTTTACTTTGGATTTTGAGACCTTAAAATACAATTATATTATATTCGTACGAATAACAAAAATTGTCTAGAGAGTTCATTGTCTTTGTATTGGGATTGATAAAGATGTCACCGCCATCTGGTTAAATCAGCTTTCTGATTGGATGCCTATGATGCTAACTAAATGGCGGCATCCAACTAAATGCTAGGCTTCTCGTCATTTATGTTAAGATACCTCAACGTTTAACGAGATGTCTTGTCGAAAGTTAGCCCTTTGGACACGGCTGAATCAAAAGCCGCCGCGACATATAAATTTAGTTCATGTTTTTGCCACTATAGCGCTAGTAGTCCCATAACAAATATGGCGTGAACAGCTGATAAAGTGTTTGGGGATTTTGGTTAGAGCGCCTTGTTTGATTTTTTTCTGCATATCATGAATTCTGTTAAAACTGCGGGAGTCGCCTCGCTCCGCTCCACTTTGCTCGGCTCCTAATTATGTACTTACATGTAAACGTAACCGCTCCTCCTCGCTTCGCTCGTCGTCGCGACTTATCCCTAGCCAAAAGGCTAAACGTCGTTCAGCCCTCTCGTTAAACGTTGCGTTGAACCATTTGGCTGAGCAACCTTTAGGAATTTAGTTGAATGCCGCCATTTAGTTAGTATCCTACGCATCCAATCAGTAAGCTGATTTAACGAGATGGCGCCCACCTAAACATTCTAAGACTTGTTAAATATTCAAAAACTTTACTGGAAAGTTAATTTCCCGAGAGCCCTAATAAAATACGCACTTAATTGAAATTCGATAATAGCTATTCGATCAATTAAATCTGAACAGAAAATGGGTCGTATTTTGTTTCAGATTGTTTTTATTTAGTGATCGATTACCCGAAGTACGGACGCCAGTATGACAGGCTACCTATGGCAGTCCTTATTACAGCGTTTTAGACGTTAAAATTGTTTACAATTAGGGAGCTCGAACTGCAGTTGACTGTACCTTTCTGGGCCGTCAAATTCTGCTGTAAATTATTGGTTTGTTCACTAACCTTTACCTTACTGTTAATTCTTAAATGAACTCGGAATCCTCTTAAGGCATCGGATCTCGTTCCCAAATGCCAAACTTAAGATTATTTTTAGGGTTCCGTACCTGAAGGGTGCCAAACGGGACCCTGTTACTAAGCCTCCGCTTTCTGGATGTCTGTCCGTCTGTCACGGGGTCTACAGCTTCAACCGTTATCCGCGTTACTACGGCTTCTATCACGACAAATAATAAAATATGAAAAGGAGAAATTTAAGGGTTGTCCCCATACAAGTAATCTCGAAAAAGCCTCGTTTTTGGCTGTTACTTAAAGGTAATACAAGTTTTAAATTTGGTCAGATTGTAGGACATACTTTAATGTCAAATAAAAAATAACAATTAGTAGGTTTAGTATCGAGACGGTGCCAAATTTTTTGTGAGGCGCTACCATTTTGGCGGCTTGTAGACTTTATGTTGTTTTGGCATTGTCCTATATTGTTGTTATTTACCATAATGTTTTTAGGGTTCCGCACCCGTATTGTGAGGTGGTACGGAACCCCTTGTGCGCGAGTCCGACTCGCACATGGCCAATTTTTTATTTTTAGGGTTGCGTACCTCAAGAGGAAAAAACGGATCAGACATATCTTTTCTTTACGTTAACTTAGAAGTTTGATTTTTTCACCGAGATAAAGGGTCTTGACAGACAGACGGACGGAGTTATAAGTTACTCGTAACGTAAAAAAAGATACGGCCGTTTATGTCGAAAAAAACGTAGGATATTTCGACACTCTCAAGGGAATCAAAATTTATAGGGTTTTTTCCGTTAATCTAGAACTATGAAATTTGGCAAGTAATACTACAAGTATAGGTAATAATCTGAAAAAACATACATTTGTAATTAAATCATAAAAAATAAAATCTTTAACGGAACACTTGGTGGGCGAGTCTGACTCGTACTTGTCCGGTTTTTAGGGTTCCGTAGTTCGACAAGGAACCCTTATAGCTCCTGAAAAACAATGAAAATTAGGGTGGGAGCTAGTGCACTACTGTACCTAAGACTTTGACTTTTGTGAATAAACTTCATTTTATTTTATAGTTTCGCCACGTCTGTCCACGGCTTAGCTCAGAGACTATTAGTACTAGAAAGCTGTTTGGGTGCAACAAGGGCGTTCGGGCTATTATGCCCCTTTTAATATTATTACACCAAAAGAACTGCAGCTCTATCTAGTTTTATGTGTCATCACTTCATGATAATAGATGGCTCTATTTAAGGTACAGGTACGCAGGTCGAACGCCTTTGTTGCACCCACCACGCGAAATTCGTTTGTTTCAAACGGGTAACAACCAATTTTGACTAGTTTTAGAGTGAAGATGTCGTCCAGTACTTCTGGTGGTTTGATTTATTAATTATATTAATAGTTTTAAGGCTTCATTGAAAATATATGATTACTGTGGGACATTTAAGTTGATTGTTAAATTGGAACATTAGGGTTGATTTTTAAATTGGAAAATTAAAGTTGATTTTTTTATTAAAACTTTTTGCTTTCTATATAAAATAGGACGCCCTGAATATTTAACAATTGGGTGCAACAAGGGCGTATGATATGGGTATGTAAAAAAATTATTATGTTTTTTCTTAGAGCTATTTAAACCACAGCAAAACGCCTTGGGTGTTCCTTAATAACCTAGTAACGCACTAAAAAAACATCACTCTAGCAACTACCGTTACAAAATTACACACATGTAAAAACTTTAAACGTGAATATCTCAAAATCAACTTTTCTGAGATACGCCCTTGTTGCACTCAATGCTTCTATTTGGTATGGGTATACGAGTACATACAATTACGCCGACAAAGTGGTCAAATAAAATCACGAAATATTATTTTTAAGGGTAGGTATATCACATAGGTAGGTACTCATACACGTATATTGGAGATGAGTTTTTTTTCTCGTCTATCCCATAGTGTGGGGTATTGTTGGATAAGTCGTTCAAAAACATTGTGGATATGGTACAACTATTTTTCGATTCAGGGATCCGTTGGCGAAATATTAAGCTTTAAAGTGCTAATTTTTGTAAGAGTCAAGTGTCCCCCCTGCTGTCTAAACGATTGTTTATGAATATGAGAAAAGATTTACAGATGTACATAGAATTATATATATAAAGAAGTTAAAAGAAAAACTATCACAGCTTAGTAGGCTTTATAGGTTTACGAGTACAAATCACGCCAAACTTTTATTCCTCCCTAAACACGACAAAATGTATGGGCCGTTCTTCGGGAGAGCCACTTCCGAGGGGACTAGAAGTTTGGCGCGATCTGTATTAGTAGGTAGACCAACTTATAAAATGGGCAACTACGGAACCCTACACTGCTCGTGGCCTGAGACGAACTTGGGCCAGTCTTTTTACTAAAACCTATTAAATAAATGTGGTTTATGGGACTACGCGACATAAAAAAACAATCATAATTTGTGTGTTTAGGAATGAGATCGTCGTAACCAGCACCTTCAAGAGCGTGTAGCAACCAAAGTTGATACTTTTGGCTACAGTACCTACTCATAATATTCAATAATTTATTTAACTACTGGCCCCGTCTAAATGTGAATTTCAACTAACTTAGCCAGGGGCGGGACCAAAATTTATTATCATAATATCGACTTCGATCCTATGTCAGCTGTGTTTGACTTCAAAATAGAGTGTTTCTTTAATCCCTTGCGATGTTTTAAATTTGGAATACATTGCGCTTCCTAAGAAGTGATACGGTCGACTGTGCCAAATCTATACGGATTCCATAGCATTTGTAACCTTATAGCCATAGCGACATAAGTGTCGTATTGTTTGGAGAGGAAACGATAATTTTACACTCTTTCTGTGGGCAAGCTTTCCTGTGGCGCCGATATAATTTTTTTCAAAGTTCTCAGGTCATAAACCAAACGAATTTATTGCCATTTGGACAGGACGTCAAAGGTTAGATTTCAGAAACATTTTAATATTTTTTAGAAAGCAGAGCACTTCCCAGAAAGTTACATTGAGGTAGGAAGCGGCATAGCAGACAGTTTAAAAATAAATAAATAATACTTAAAATCAGAAGCGTAAAATTGATGTAATCTCTTATGTAAGAACGTTGAATAATAATAATAAAACGTAATAAAACATATACATATAATTTAGGAGTTTTGACTGGTACTGTCTTCCAGTTTTATTGATGAAAGGATTCCTAAGAGAGCTCAGAATTGGTTACAAAGCATAAAAACAGGAACGAAGTTCTTTGATCTAGAAATATATGAAATTTTATTTATTCTATTTTTTTTCAAATCATTTGCATCTTGGAAACTTGTTGACAATATTATTCCTACCTCTATGTTCTTCGCCATTACAAAAAATAGAGCCATCATGCCATTAATTCTGATTTGACAGGATTTTTTTCAGATTGGTAAATACACTTCAGATAGGTTTTGACAGGTAATAAAATAGAAAATTAATGTGTCTACGGGGGCATAACCTGAAATAATCTGGGTGGGAGAAGGAGCTGATTTAAAGGAAATCAGGGTTTTTTTAAGGACAGTCAAGCGCGGATCGGAGAGTGGCGTTGCTCTCGAAGCGCGAACGGGTCGTCAAATCGCGGAATAAAACCTCGGAAGGATATTGGTCTACGTCGCGCGCGGATTTCCGAATCTATTAGAACCAAAATCCAATCGTACGAGTCGCGTAACGCGTTATAAAAGTGTCGAGTATCGAAAGTGCGGATTTGCAATAAGTAAAGCTTCGTTATTTAAATATATTGAAAGTGCTAACAGTGCGTCGGATGAAGTGCGTTCGTAATTGCGTAAAGGCTGAATTAGCTAATTTAAATTTTACCTGCAACGGTTTTCTCATGAAACTCAATAGAAACGAAATATAATTATTTCGTTATAGAGGCGTTGCGAAAATAGCGGGTGTACAATATTTATAAATATCAAGTATCTACATCAGAAATTTATTTATGTAACACGTTTTATATTTATCCTTTATCCCTATAGCTATCTAGGTCCTGAAGGAGATTATATTATATTATTTTAGCTTTCCTTCGTCTGGCAGAGATACTTATATTTTGATTTAGTATAGACGGTCTGTGGAAATTACGACAATTTTAGGTGAAGGAGCTAGCAGAAACAATTCTTACCTTTTTCCCTATATTTAGGTTTTCTTCATACAGGTGTTTCTTTTTTTTTATAGCTTTCCTTTTTTATTTATAGCTAGATCAACGAGATCCAGGGCAGAAAATTTCCACATGACTGTTCTCAAACTTCTGTCTTTAGGTTTTATTTTAGAATCTTTTGTAAAAATGGAGCGTGTATCTAAGATTATTTTTAGGAACCAAGGGGTTTAGGAACGTAGAGTGTTTCCAAGGGTAAAGCATTTAGGTGTGTGACCGGGCTAGGTATGCAGTTGGATATGGAGGGAAGCCTTACTTTTATGTTTGTGTCGGAAACCATATCTGCCTAGTCGAGCAGGACCCCATCTGTGAGTATCTTGTAAAGGCTCTACGTTCACCAGTCAAGCTTAGTAAGTTAGAAAACTTAAAACTGACTTGGCCAGGTCTTTAGGAGAGATGTGTGAAAATTGGAGATGTTTTGAAAGGGTTTTTAGTATGAATGAGTAAAATTCTAGGGACTTAGGGTTTAATTGGTAGTCTAGATTGGCGCTGGATTTTGTTTGGAAGCGTATTATTCTGTGTAATACGTGGGCACGACTATTAAAGGTTGGCAGGGAGGTCGTTTCTAAATCGTTAGGGCCCCCCACTTCATTCAGGATTTGCCAAGAATCTCGAATTCCCTCAAATTTTAATTATAGCTGCAGCTACGCTACGGGTATCGACGACTCTTCAATGTTCCTTATAAAACCATATATATATCCCTAATATTATACCTAACACACATTTACAAATAATTATATAACACATTATGTTTACACACTGAATTCATCTTCGGCTTACGTCAAATTTCGTATTTGCGCGGGTGTATATCATCTTTGTATCAAGGCGTGTCAAATTAAAGTGTTATGCGGTGATACGGTATGTAATAATAAAAATACAGTGTAATTATTGGAGTCCTGGGAGTTGCTGAAACCTGTTGTTCCTGAAGGAGCGGTTTATTCAGCTAAGTCGCATGAAATACTTCAATCTTACGATTTCTCTCTTTTCATTCGATAAATTCTGAACTTGTGTACCTGTACCCATTTATTACGGTGTCCGGATCAAAATTATATTTCTCTGTTTATTTTAACCGTTATGAATACAATGTAGAGGTCCTACCAAAATAGATACTAGACGAAGATCACAAATTACTATGGCCATAATATTAAATAAATAAACATTTAAATATATAGATAAATATTTAAATAATAAATAGATAAACAAATATATAAATAAAAGACGAATAAGTACTCGCACAGAGTCTTTATTTTGTTACAGTGGTTGCCGTGACGTCAGGATGAGTTGTCACTAAAATCTTAAATAATCTTATTTAAGTACCTCATTAAAGAATTTGGGTTACATTAGAACATAACGGTTATAAACTTTCACATAAAACATGGGGTCATTCATAAAAATAACAGAGATTTATCTATTACCTTGATGCTTTAAATAGTGTTAAATTTAACTTTCTATAAAACCCCTTGCATAGAAATTAGGGGCGAAATACGATTTAATTTTTGCTTTACCCAATAACTAGTAATTTATAAAATTAGGGGCGTAATAATCAACGAAACTATTCCTGAATAAACCAATTATGAACACTTTCAGTTTCGACTAATTCCAACTCGGAGCTCTTTTAAAAAGCTTTCTCACAACTTTTCAAACCATAATACTTTACAATCTATTTGTGTCATTTGTTCTTGGAATTACGTAACGAAAAAAAATATAGACCCGAATGTGGGTCGGTGCGAAACATATGTTCGCATACGGTATATTTTTTTTCCTTCCAAATATTGTGATCTGTCTGCGTATTAAGAAATCACAAAAACAATATTATTTTGTGTTAAAGTATGCCAAAAATGTTACGTAACTTATTTAAATAATTGATAACTTTATAGCCAAGTTAAAAAAATCGAAAGTAGAAAGATCGCATCTCAGACCTTCACAATTATATTATCTGTGACAAAGACAAGAAGACGTTCGTACTTATTATTAATTTGTGTTCATGGCACTTGAGTGACAGGGTTGTAAAGAATGAAAAAAAAAGGGGTAAACAAACTGTTACTTGCAGTTGCAGTACAGCTGACGTTATCGACCGGAAGTTTTATTATTTGTGAGGTAACTGACACCAAGGACTGCGTTACAATTGCCATTTCTTTTGTTATGGGGCGCCAACATTCCTAAGTTAATGACGGTATGGATCAGTTGCGTAAAGGGAATCTATTTATGGTGGCATTAGGATAACAATGTTTTTTTTCTCTTTTACCTTCTAAGGGCCTTTAAGGATTTATTAAGTAGTTTTTTTCTTCATTTGTGGATTGTAACCTCTGTTGTCATAACAAAGCAAAACCGCCTCATTGCAATTTACGATTAGATTAGTTACAATTAGGTTAAATTAGTGCTTATATTATAGAGTGTGTATGTTGGTGATAGAATGCTAAAGCAGGTGTGCTAACTTTGTCCGTCTGTCTGTCTGACTGTCTAGTATACCTAATATTTTTCATTTTTTTTTGACCCGTCTGTTTGATTGTCTGTTTATCTGTCTGTCTGACTGGCCGATTGTCTGATTGTCCGTTTGACTGATTTCCCGACTGTCTGTCTGTCTAATATAATAATGTTTTTAATTTAATTTTAATCCGTCTGTCTTATTGCCTGTATTAGCATCTGCTTATCCGTCTGTCTGTCTGACTGTCTAATATACCTAATAATTTTTAAATTTTAATCCGTCTGTCTAATTGTCTGTATTTGCGTCTGTATACGTCTGTCTGTCTGACTAATCGTCTGTCTGAATGTCTATCCGTCCGTCTGTACATCCGTCTGTCTGTCTGAATGGCTGCCTGTCAGTATTTGCGTCTGTTTATACGTCTGTCTGTCTGACTAACCGTCTCTCTGACTGTCTATCTGTCCGTCCGTCTGTTTATCCGTCTGTCTATACGTCTGTCTGTCTTTGCACCTGACCATCTATGTCTTTCTGTCCGTCCGTCTGTTCATATGTATGTATGTGTGTTCGATCGAGCACATACGCTGGAGGTGTTGATTGAAAAAGCGAACGGTGTCGCGGGCTAGAGGCTAGCAAAATATGTATGAAATTGTGTTGACGAATAAGATTGACGATGTAAATGGTATAAAACTATGTGTTAGTGAGGGTTCGATTGTCTGATTATGTATGGTTTATATTATAACTTTGAGTTTTGCTTTGTAGGCTACTGAGATTATGATTATAAAAAAAAATATCGCGTTCAAGCGCCATCTATACGCACTTTTGTGAATTACCACGTCATCCCTTAAACTACACAGCCGGTGAGGGTGGCTTCGCGAAGGGTGCGGACTGCGCGGGCGACGATGTAAGGTTGCGATAGAGATCTAAGAGAGGGCGCTCTGTGTTGTGTTTTAGTATAAAGTTGGCAAATTTTCTTTATGGTTGAGGTTCAATCATAATACCTATTGTGATTTTAGCAAAGTTTTTCCTTCCTTCAAAAATTAAAACCGTGCAAAAATCAAGGGGCGTTCTGTAGCAACCAAAGTTGATACTTTTGGCTACAGTACCTACTCATAATATTCAATAATTTATTTAACTACTGGCCCCGTCTAAATGTGAATTTCAACTAACTTAGCCAGGGGCGGGACCAAAATTTATTATCATAATATCGACTTCGATCCTATGTCAGCTGTGTTTGACTTCAAAATAGAGTGTTTCTTTAATCCCTTGCGATGTTTTAAATTTGGAATACATTGCGCTTCCTAAGAAGTGATACGGTCGACTGTGCCAAATCTATACGGATTCCATAGCATTTGTAACCTTATAGCCATAGCGACATAAGTGTCGTATTGTTTGGAGAGGAAACGATAATTTTACACTCTTTCTGTGGGCAAGCTTTCCTGTGGCGCCGATATAATTTTTTTCAAAGTTCTCAGGTCATAAACCAAACGAATTTATTGCCATTTGGACAGGACGTCAAAGGTTAGATTTCAGAAACATTTTAATATTTTTTAGAAAGCAGAGCACTTCCCAGAAAGTTACATTGAGGTAGGAAGCGGCATAGCAGACAGTTTAAAAATAAATAAATAATACTTAAAATCAGAAGCGTAAAATTGATGTAATCTCTTATGTAAGAACGTTGAATAATAATAATAAAACGTAATAAAACATATACATATAATTTAGGAGTTTTGACTGGTACTGTCTTCCAGTTTTATTGATGAAAGGATTCCTAAGAGAGCTCAGAATTGGTTACAAAGCATAAAAACAGGAACGAAGTTCTTTGATCTAGAAATATATGAAATTTTATTTATTCTATTTTTTTTCAAATCATTTGCATCTTGGAAACTTGTTGACAATATTATTCCTACCTCTATGTTCTTCGCCATTACAAAAAATAGAGCCATCATGCCATTAATTCTGATTTGACAGGATTTTTTTCAGATTGGTAAATACACTTCAGATAGGTTTTGACAGGTAATAAAATAGAAAATTAATGTGTCTACGGGGGCGTAACCTGAAATAATCTGGGTGGGAGAAGGAGCTGATTTAAAGGAAATCAGGGTTTTTTTAAGGACAGTCAAGCGCGGATCGGAGAGTGGCGTTGCTCTCGAAGCGCGAACGGGTCGTCAAATCGCGGAATAAAACCTCGGAAGGATATTGGTCTACGTCGCGCGCGGATTTCCGAATCTATTAGAACCAAAATCCAATCGTACGAGTCGCGTAACGCGTTATAAAAGTGTCGAGTATCGAAAGTGCGGATTTGCAATAAGTAAAGCTTCGTTATTTAAATATATTGAAAGTGCTAACAGTGCGTCGGATGAAGTGCGTTCGTAATTGCGTAAAGGCTGAATTAGCTAATTTAAATTTTACCTGCAACGGTTTTCTCATGAAACTCAATAGAAACGAAATATAATTATTTCGTTATAGAGGCGTTGCGAAAATAGCGGGTGTACAATATTTATAAATATCAAGTATCTACATCAGAAATTTATTTATGTAACACGTTTTATATTTATCCTTTATCCCTATAGCTATCTAGGTCCTGAAGGAGATTATATTATATTATTTTAGCTTTCCTTCGTCTGGCAGAGATACTTATATTTTGATTTAGTATAGACGGTCTGTGGAAATTACGACAATTTTAGGTGAAGGAGCTAGCAGAAACAATTCTTACCTTTTTCCCTATATTTAGGTTTTCTTCATACAGGTGTTTCTTTTTTTTTATAGCTTTCCTTTTTTATTTATAGCTAGATCAACGAGATCCAGGGCAGAAAATTTCCACATGACTGTTCTCAAACTTCTGTCTTTAGGTTTTATTTTAGAATCTTTTGTAAAAATGGAGCGTGTATCTAAGATTATTTTTAGGAACCAAGGGGTTTAGGAACGTAGAGTGTTTCCAAGGGTAAAGCATTTAGGTGTGTGACCGGGCTAGGTATGCAGTTGGATATGGAGGGAAGCCTTACTTTTATGTTTGTGTCGGAAACCATATCTGCCTAGTCGAGCAGGACCCCATCTGTGAGTATCTTGTAAAGGCTCTACGTTCACCAGTCAAGCTTAGTAAGTTAGAAAACTTAAAACTGACTTGGCCAGGTCTTTAGGAGAGATGTGTGAAAATTGGAGATGTTTTGAAAGGGTTTTTAGTATGAATGAGTAAAATTCTAGGGACTTAGGGTTTAATTGGTAGTCTAGATTGGCGCTGGATTTTGTTTGGAAGCGTATTATTCTGTGTAATACGTGGGCACGACTATTAAAGGTTGGCAGGGAGGTCGTTTCTAAATCGTTAGGGCCCCCCACTTCATTCAGGATTTGCCAAGAATCTCGAATTCCCTCAAATTTTAATTATAGCTGCAGCTACGCTACGAGTATCGACGACTCTTCAATGTTCCTTATAAAACCATATACCTAATATATCCCTAATATTATACCTAACACACATTTACAAATAATTATATAACACATTATGTTTACACACTGAATTCATCTTCGGCTTACGTCAAATTTCGTATTTGCGCGGGTGTATATCATCTTTGTATCAAGGCGTGTCAAATTAAAGTGTTATGCGGTGATACGGTATGTAATAATAAAAATACAGTGTAATTATTGGAGTCCTGGGAGTTGCTGAAACCTGTTGTTCCTGAAGGAGCGGTTTATTCAGCTAAGTCGCATGAAATACTTCAATCTTACGATTTCTCTCTTTTCATTCGATAAATTCTGAACTTGTGTACCTGTACCCATTTATTACGGTGTCCGGATCAAAATTATATTTCTCTGTTTATTTTAACCGTTATGAATACAATGTAGAGGTCCTACCAAAATAGATACTAGACGAAGATCACAAATTACTATGGCCATAATATTAAATAAATAAACATTTAAATATATAGATAAATATTTAAATAATAAATAGATAAACAAATATATAAATAAAAGACGAATAAGTACTCGCACAGAGTCTTTATTTTGTTACAAGCGGTAGGTAGAAAGAGCTTTCTCCAGTGCTACCATTTTGACTGCACATTTTGCATTTCTTCCACATTCATATGCAATACAAAATGCTCAAGTCGTATAATTTATATACAATACTACATGCTGTTTTAAGTTGTAATAAAGTTTGTAATTATCAATAGGTAAACTGTAATATATGTTAGTTTGTAAGGCATTTATATATTTATCTATAAATATATCTATTATCTTACAATAAATTATTTGATTTGATTAAGTTAAGGTTTATATTTTCAGCATATAAGGTGACTTTCGTTTACATAGCCAAATTCATACTTTAGACTTGGTAGTGTTCAGGGCCAACGTTCAATGACCCTGTTTGCGAAATACGAAAAATATTTTTGGTGCCCCTACACTTGTTCAAGAACAATCTCGACTCAATTGGTATAGGAAATTTTAATTTAATTTTGCATAATACACTTGAACCTTGGTCCTGTCCACTTATCGAGTCTCCAGTATAAATTTGCCTGTAAGGCACCTTACATTGCTTTTTAATAGTTGAAAAATAAAATAATCATACACTCAAAGGTAATAGCAAAATACGAATACTCCTAAAACTTTATTGTATTTCCTTTCAAAGAAAATCAAGCACTATTTTCTAGTTACTTGGAAGCTGGTGCAGTATTTTCAAAGGCGCACGTTAAAATTGGACTATTTTAAGCTACGTAGCATCGGAAGGTAATTGCCCAATAAATTGTACGAAGTAATCTTTTCCTTTCCCGTTACAGGTGAAAATTACGTCATCATACGAGCTTCTACGTTTTATTTACGTGGGCTGTTTGAAGATGTTTCCGTAAATAAGTAACGATACGTTTTCGGAATGAGATTTTCATAAAACACGCGGCGCGTCTCCCGTGTAAATTTTAAAGTTAACAATCTGGTTTTGATTTAAGGTTTGTTGCTAAAGTGCTGCCAAAATAGAAAAAGAAAATGTTAAAAATAAAAAAAAAAATAGCCGATTAACCTAGTACAGCTCGTTTACAGAAAAAAATCACATTATCAGCTTCAAGCATTTTTCATTTGAAAAACAATTCCAAAACATCAGACATAAATTTGTCAGAACATAATTACAAGAATATTTATTATTTTTACTTAACTGTTGAAAAAGAAACTTTTGACAATTTTTCTGATTAATGTCACCAGTTTAAAACGATTTTTTGTACTAAATAAAGCATAAATACAATTAAAATTTCATGTCACAATAACCAATCGAATTCTGTAATTATTTTGACAATCTATCCCACCACCCATCAGCCTGTTTCGACCACTGCTGTACATAGGCCTTTCTAGGATTTCGTGGCGGTCCTCCTGGAAGAAATGCCCATACTCACACACGCTGCGCAGGCGGGTTGGTGAGCGCGGTGCCGAAACCATTGCACCAGTGACGCCGCTGCCCGTCACCAGTCTGTTTTATATAAGGCCCGGCAATTGGGGATGTATATACCGCCATCCATCGGTCCCAGGCAATAGTGGGCCGCCTGGTTTTGCCTGAGAGCTGTTCTCTTACTCTCCTCCGAACAACTTCGGGAGGATTTCCGAGTAAGATGGTGGTACCTCCACAGTCGAGCCCGGCATCAGCTCTACCACCTATAACAATCTATCTATTCATTTCATTAGACTGTAAAACAAAATTAACATCACTCCAAATTCCAAGAAAATTATACACTCCATACAAAAAGCATAATTTAGAATGGCTCCTTTCAACAATTATTGTGATAATAGTAGTACATTATATATTTTAAGTGACAGATCTTTAGCAGCACTTAAGGCCTTAAGTATGATACTCCGAGGTTTTCGAGGTTTATATTATTATTGTGATATTGTGTGTGATGCTATTAAAATATTATGAAAAATGTTCGTCATGCAATGTCAACATATCGGTAATTTACCATACTTATATCGACGTTTAATACTTATTTTCATGAATCGGTTAAGTAAGCGCATGCTCCAGTTTTTGTGTTTTTTAATTAGGGGTTTACTCTATTCATCTTTTTGCGCCTAGTGTAAAATGGTTGCTAAGACTTAGAATGAAAGCCCAAGGTGCTCGCCAAGAAAATGGGAGAATAAAAGCAGTCAGGGACCTCCAGAAGTCGGTAACAGACGAATGGCCTCTCCATCTAATACAACGCTTGCTATGTCATAGCAAATGTCATCATTTAACTCCCCTATTTTTGCCTCACTAGCAATTTTATATCAAATGTCTAAGACCTAAATTTTCACAGCTCTTTTCACACATGACATAACGGTGTTTATTCTACAAAAAGGGGTACTTTTACATGTGGCCGTCTACACGCGGAAGGATAAAGAGGCACACCTGCCGTTTACTACTTTAATTACGTCACCCATTAATCCAAGTCTCGGCAGGGGCTGCGGTGTGGACAGAGACGGATCGGGGACTCGGGGGGTTCAGGGGTACAGTTCAATTATTTAAACCGGCAGACTTATGAGCGTTATGGCATCAGGGGCTTGTACGCAGTGCGGATTGACACTGATTGCGACGGAGAGCGATTGTATTTTGTTTCAGGACCGTCCACTCTCATTCTTGATGAGAAGCGATGAGCGAGCTATGCCTTCGTGTCCCAATCAACGAAGGGGTTGGAGATTACAAAAAATCCTCAGTCGGTGCAACTTTGCTGTGTGTAATTCGGTTATATTTTTCTTTTGCCTTAGCTGGAAGCAAGTTTTTTATGACAGAATTAGCTTTTTTCAAATTTATCCATCCTCACGTTACCACTGACGCTACTTTCTTCACTCTAACAAATTTTTCGAAGTATAAGATAATAAAATACTTTTGTGAACTTTGCGGCATAATCTAAACTTTACTGTTTTAAACTTTATTCATTTAAAAAAAGAGGACTGTGACATGCAGTGTTGAAAATTGGCTGCATGGGTTAATCCCTTTGCCCATATTCCAATATGGAATAAGAAATGTAAAAAAGAACTTTGTTGAAAAACGAACGGTTAGTTTGGCTGTATGGTAAAATTTTGAAGTTTATTTAGTGGGTATTAATGGATTTTCATAATAATATATATATTTTCTCCCAAGGCCAACTGATTGCTTTAAAAAAATCCCAATGTTATTCTCTATAACATTACAAATTCATTGCATTTCACTTGAAAATGTCTTTGTTTAATTCTTAATAATAAATCTGGAAGAAAATATTCGATACATGTTCCACTTCGTCCCCTTAGGGCACGAGTCCTACTCGCACATGACCGGTGTTTGCTTTCCTAATTTAACCAAAATACCAAAATTTGTTCCAAATACGGCACTGCTGTACACTGACTACTCATAAATAAGCAAAGGTTCCGTACATCTCATACCTTAGTGGTTTTGCACGTGTAACGTTAGCTCAACAAGCGTATAATGACCCTCCGCTTTATAAAGCTTTTCTGCAGGGAAATTATTTTGTTTGACGTTTAAGTTAAGCTAAAAGAACTGCGCTCGACTTTTTTTTAAAAGACAAACTCATTAAGGTTTTTCATATTACAAAACGTTGTAAGGGGATATTTGAGAACTTGAAGTCTTTTTGTCGTCTTTGTAATAGTTTATCTTTTACTAATAAATTGCACAGAAGAAGTCAATAATAAATATATAATACATTAATTCAGTTTTTTTATCGTGCTTAGGGACACAATATAAAAATAATGTAATCTTTTCAGAGGGCGTTATGTGTTAACAGATTTTGTGGTGATAAATGGGTCTTGGTTTGTTATAAAGAAACTTTTTCATAAATCTTCTATAGTAATCTACTCTAAACTACTAACATTATTAAGGGCTTAGAAAGTACAACTTAATGAAGTTAAAGCTTTGATAATGCTGTTATTGCGAAACCAATTGGGCAAAATTAATACATTTTTATACAGATTTTTGGCATCTGTCACAAAATCATTAAAAAAATAAGTCATCCGTCATTATTCTTCACTTATTCCTCAGAATATTTTAAAATAAGTATACAGCTACATTTAATAATTAATAATAGGATTGCTAACATATGATAAGTTTAATAACCATAATAGACCTCCGTTGTCCTATTTGATAAATTGATTGACTGTCACAAAATATATATGTTAAAAATAATTATTCTGTCATTTTTTACACCTGTCAATGTAGATCACCAACTAAATTTAACACCTACAATTACAATTTATTAAACTCTTTGTTTGTATTCTTTAATAATTAAATGATGGCATATATAAAATAACTATTATGGAATTTTATATTTCATTGTCAACTGAATTTCATGGTGCTTACACAAAACCATAACCACATAAAACTGGTCAAGTGCGAGTGGGAGTCGTGTTTTGAGAATTCCGTACGTACCATTTTAAAACACAAACTTATTCCATAAGCAGTTATTGATGACCAACTTAATTTGAAACTTACAATTTATTAAACTCTTTGTTTGTATTCTTGAATAAATAAAGTCAACTTTCAGAATTTTTATTAGACGTGTGTTATATATATAGGTGGTAGAGCCGGTGCCGGGTTCGACTGTGGAGGTACCACCATCTTACTCGCAGACTCTCCGAAGTTATTCGGGGGAGAGTAAGAGAACAGCTCTTAGGCAAAACCAGGCGGCCCACCATTGCCTGGGACCGATGGATGGCGGTTTATCCATCCTCAATTGCCGGGCCTTAAATAAAAAAGACTAGTGACGGGCAGCGGCGAAATAGACTGTGTAAAGGGCAATAACTTTTTTTCACGTTGAGTTATATTTATAAGCCTGATTTTTTAATAGCACAATGAGGCCGTAGACTTTTTTAGGAGGTATTATTATTGATATGTCTTACGGAACACAAGAAAAAGGGTCTTAACTTAACAGATGGAGAGACAGACAGACGAACAACTAAATGATTTTATAAGGGCTCCGTTTTTAATTTTGAGGTACGATGCCCTAAAAATAAACGATGAATAAATTTGCGCTTACTCAGCTTACACATAAATTAAATTGAATAGGAAGTGTAAATTTTATAACGTTACTAGAAACTCTATTCTGCTAGATTGGCTCAGAGTTTAAATTTAGTTCTGAAATTATCAGAATTACAACCCCATTTTAAGTAGCTCCATTTTTAGAGTTCCGCACTCGAAAGGTCAAAAGTGGACCCTGTTAATAAGCCTCCGCTGTCTGTTTGTCCGTCTGTCAAGGGGTCTACAGTTGACCAGGAACATTACGGTGATAGTAAAGAAAACTGCATCCAAACCCGTTGAGTGGTTCTCGAGTTAAAACGGAACATACTACATATGTACATAAGAGTACATACATGGAGACAAAAATAAAAAATAAATTGTTTATGCCTCAGTGCAATAATAATAACACATTTCAATGAAAATTTCACAAAAATACACGACACGACACGACTTCCTTACTACCTTATTATAGATAATATTTTTTGGTGGTTAAGACGGCAATATATTGGTATACCATCCTTAAAACAAAAAAAAAACGGCCTGGGTGGATTCGTTCGAACTAGCCCGCCTTTGGAAACACGAAGAATAAACTTGACAATGTTGTGAAAAATATACGACAAAATGTGCCCAAAATTCGCCGCTGCTGTTATTTTAAACCATTCTGATCCAACCTCATTCTGAATGCAGGAACAAGAACTGATTCGTTAATACCACGGAAAACCTTCCAAAAACGTAGTTGCTTATTTTCTGCTTTTTACAACAGTTCCGGAGTTTTCGGTGAAATAGAGTTACCATATTATTCCACGGTTTTCCCTCGTACGATGGCATAAACTAAGTACGTTTAAAGTCCAAGTTTGTTTTAGTACTTTAACGTATAAAAACAATATAAAAAGGTAATTTTTGATTCGAAATATATTCAGCCCACTTTGGGGCCGGCACAGCACAACCTCAAATAAAATAAACCCCAGTTCAGGGTAAACATTTTAGACTTATTAGAAAATTACAGAGAAGCTATAATCGACAACATTTCATTTTTAATGTATATATTGAAAGGCTGCGCAAAAAAGAAGCTTATGTATTTTATCATTTTGTTTTGTTTTACGTTTTTCCTGCATAATTTAATGTTTTCTTATTCACTCATTCTATAAATCCTGTGTTTACCACATTTTTAGTTTTCTCAAAATATCTCTCCATTTAATCACGATTTAATTCTGAAAAAAACATATGATGCTCAGAAGGCTGAAGGCATCACGAAATGGTTTTTAGTTTTGTATCGATTATTAATTTGTATAGTTGTTGATTAAGTGGTTGATGCCACTCTTGTGGTATTTTAACTTCAGAAAAGGTTGTGTTAAAAGACCAGATTTACGGGCGTGGAAGAGGTGAAGGAGGTGTGGCAGGATCGTAGAGAACGGAAGTCTGTATTTTCTGCCTACACCTCTGGGCAACAGGCGTGAGTGTATGTAAAACATACAAGGTAGAAGGCTTCCCTTAGAAACATATGTACGAGTATCTGCATATTTGTGAGGTAGGTATATTTGCAGATACATTAATAAAATTTTATTAAAACTCGAAAAGTTAAAGCAGAAACGATTAATATAGATTTAAGAGACTGTTTTACATATTTACCAGTGGCTTACGTTAAGAAGGTATGTATTTTTGGTACTTTCTAGTACTGCTTCATAAACAATCAAATTCGCTTAAACTGAGAGAAGTCTTGAGCGTCAGCGACATCGACCAAGCTGGGGTTTCGAGTGAATATACAAAAACGTGGAAGAATAAAAGTTTCCGACCGCGGCGGCCGTAATCCGACAGTTTTCCGATGCCATACGCTCCTATATGGGAAAAATAGTGGCGTAGAGACTTCTTTTTCTTTATATGTAAATATTATCTCTTTTGTCTTGGATAAGTGGTAACTTGCCACCGCCTGCCTTGCCTTTTCTTACAGATCATATAATACAAACGCACTTGTTTAAACACTCTTATCATCAGGTACACATTCTACCTATTGTATAATTATATTGTCTGCCAATTGTACGTCTTTCATAAAATACGGGTTTCGTCAATGTGATTCAACGGCAGTACGTTGGCAGTAGGCATAATTAGACGCCACATGTATTGAAAAAATATGTAAAGTAATCGATAATTTTTTTTCATATTAAAACGTTCCGATAATGTCCCAAATACAAAGAGAAACTCAGAATTTCATCATCAAATTTGATGTTTCCGTCAAATTTACCTGAGTACAATGTAGGCGTCGAACTGAGAGGTTACCATAAAACTTAGTAGTAATTACCAGTTAGATTTATTTGATTTAGTAGTAGCACCGTATAATGACATGAAATAACATCTTGAGTTGTTTAGTTAAAAAAAGTTAACGACTCTATTCCCTCCCCTGTCCCGATGCAAAGACTTAAGGCGGCTGAACACTGAATTTTCTACTCTAGTAACAAATCTATGTCAGTCCACTGGCGATAATCCAAGAATATACGTGTTCCTGAAAATATTTTACGAGTATACTTTGTCATGTATGGAATAACTGAAATATTGCATAATTTTAACCCAACTTTAATATATTGGCAAATATATTGGGTAGCACATAATACAGACGTTGGATCTCTTGTTAAAGTTTGTAGTATAGCAGCAAGTTATATAGTTCAATACAGAATATGTGGAAAACATTGGGGCCTGATTGACGTATTAAGGTATGGGTCGACTGACCCGAACCGGCCGCGACGCACGTGCGTTACGCAATGGATTAAACGGAATTATCTTGTTTATAAATGCCGGCGGTATCGATAGTGGACGTACTGTTAGATGAGTTCATAAAAAGCAATGAAATTCGTTGCGTACTGTGTCTGCGTTGCGGCTACTATGGACTAGTCGACGCGTACCTTTAGGCGTTCAAGGTTTAATAATGTAGTCATTTTATAAATAAATTATTGAATCCATCCATCCATCAGCCTATTTCGTCCACTGCTGGACATAAGCCTTTCCAGGATTTCGCCCCTCTTGGCGATCCTCCTTACTATTGAATTATTGAATATTCTATGAATATTCTAATGTGCGTGTTTTTAATATTGAATTATAAAACCAGAAGTCGCATCCATTGCATTTTTTTAAAGCCTTTCTAGTTCAAATAAGACTCGTGTCCTGAGGGTATCGTTAGTTGAAAAACAATTTATTTCACGTGCAGTTATAAATAAAAACTTACGATCCATTAACATACGGAGGCGGGATGAGAAATGGGTAGCCTATCTCATGTGTTATATAAAGGTTATATAAAAACTCTTTGCTATTTTACTCACTGGTTTCTTATAGCTGCCGGTATTTAAATTTTCATGTCAATCGTAATGTCACTTAGAAGAGGCCGAAATATATTGAAAATTCTGTTTTTATTTTATTTATATTTTACTACCAATTTTTTCGTAGTCATTTTAAAATTTCTATGAATTTTAATTGAAATTATTATCATTTTCTCAAAAATGGATAAAATTGAGCAAAGAGCCGTAATAAAGTTTCTGCATATAAAGAGATGGAATTGAGGAGAGATTTACGAATAATACATAATAATAACGGGAAATACATAGAGAAATCCGGGAAAAAATATATATATATACATAATGCAATGAACAAATAAGTTGATAAATAAATACGGGACACTTTGACTTGACTATCCTTTGCATTTCTATACCATTACATTATTTTATTACCATAATATATGTGTAAATTATTTGTCACGATTATCCTATTTAATAAATATATTATTATCTCTTCACAATTTTTTTTTTTTTACTTAGGTTGTCATGAAGTATTAACAAGTTTAAACACACGAATGTCACGACAAACGATTACTCAGTTCGTTCGGGCGAGTCGCGTGCCATGACATTGTGAATTACTGGCAGAGCCACCTTTTTGCAGGTGAACACCAGCGGCAGCCGATTTCAGCGACAAACATTTAGTTATAAAGTTTACAAGCATAAATACACAAGCATTATTTATACAAGCATAAGCCTTATTTTTATAACGAAAATGATTTGAAAGAGAAGAAACATTAATGCAAAAAAGACGTGATTTGTAAAGTTTCTTGCCCTTCTTCTTCGCAAGACTAATTGAATGGGTGGAGTTATTATTTGTTTATTTAACGTATTTGTTTTTATTTATTATTTATTTATTTGTCAGCTTTATTGTATTTATTGCATTGCATTTATTATTGATTCCTATATTTTTAGGGTTCCATAGAACCTGAAAGGCACAAAAGGAACCTTTATGGTGAGACTCCGTTGTCCGTCCGTCCGTCCGTATGTCACAGCCTCATAAGATAACTTTATTGTATTTATTGCATTGCATTTATTATTGATTCCTATATTTTTAGGGTTCCATAGAACCTGAAAGGCACAAAAAGAACCTTTATGGTGAGACTCCGTTGTCCGTCCGTCCGTCCGTATGTCACAGCCTCATAAGATAAAGACTTGAAATTTTCCACAAAAATAGCATTTATTTGCCTTCATAATACGGTACAAAAAATAAATGAAAAATTTAAATTGTTAAAAATATTTCCAAAAGAAAATGAGAAAAATAAATTCCTTAAAATACTATAGCGATTTAAAAAAGTTGATAACAATTAAGAAAGATAAAAAAAATGTAAATGAAATAAAAATATATTTTATAAAAATACAATATGGATATTCAATTGTAGATATTAAAGAGCTGATCATAAAAATATATACTTTTACCATATTTACTGGCACCGATTTCGAGAAATCTTTGAAAAACCACAACATAATGCATCCCCCCCCCTATTTCCGAAACTGGTGGACCGAATAAAATGAAAATTGTAGGTCATAACTGGCCAATTACAGGAAAAATAAAGCGATTAAAAAAATATCGACAACAAATGAGAAACATGAAAAAAAAAATTTATAAAAATACAATATGGGTATCGACTTGTAGATATTAAAGAGTTGATTATAAAAATATGTACTTTTACTATATTTGCCGGCACCAATTTTGAGAAATCTTTGAAAAACCACAAAAATGCATGTGGGGAGATTATTTCTGAAACTAATGAACCGAAAAATATTTAAAAAAATATGATAATTTAGGATTACGTAAAGATTACAGGAAAAATAAAGCGGGTGAGAAATTCACGATAGCAAAATGACTAAATCAAATTTTTCGTTCACGAGTTTTATTTCGAGTACGGTATAAAAATATTTGAGTCTCTCTTTTGTGGTACAATCAATTCTTTTTTTTAGTTATTATCATGGGCAAGATTTTAAATACCTTCTTTCTGACTGTTCCCAAAACTGTCGAATTACGAATTACGGTTCCGTAGTCCGACAAGGAACCCTTATCGTTTCGCCATGTCCGTTTGTCCGTCTGTCCGCGGCTTAGCTCAGAGACTATTAGTACTAGAAATCTGTAATTTGGCATGGATATAAATACTAATCACGACGACAAAATCACACTATCACACTAATATTATAAATGCGAAAGTTTGTGTATGTGTGTGTGTGAGGGTGTGTGTGTGAGGGTGTGTGCGTGTGTGTATGTTTGTCACTCTTTCACGCTGAAACGGCTGGCTGGATATTAAGCACAATCTGAGCAAATAATGAAATATATTTATGTCTATTCATATGAAAAAAATATATAATATGTTTATATTAATATTTTATAATACCTATATAATTCAAACTAAATGTATATACAAATTAAATAAATAACATTCATGAAGTGCCTTTGAGCACATTTGTAGCTACATACTGGGTACTGAAACTGTGTTGTAAAACAAAAAGTTTATTCAGGCCCTACTTCAAACTAAAAGCTGTGAACATTTTGTGACGTGTCCTAGACATGTTTAAAACAGAAAACAGAACCGACTTAAAGCTACAGACATTATATCTCTATCCGTTTTTATCTTATGATATGCGTTTGTGTGTTCACATCTAATTTGTGCATCTATCTGTGTTTTAATTAAAAATGCTCGATCTTCTAAATAACCGTAAATGGAAGTCTGAAGAAATTTGCTCCTCCCTAATAGCTACAAAATAAAACCAAGTGGGCAAAATCAAAAGTGAAAACAAAGTAGAAAATAAATCCGAATATTATAAGAAAAGTTCACAATGGTCTTGTTAATAATTTCGGAGATCTTTTGATATTACTAACTCTTTTCGTAATACAGGAGACAATTTTCTTTTGTGTATGCATTTAGGAAGCTCTTTGAATAGTGTTTTTTCTCTGATTGGAACTTTTCTCTAAGTCAGTAAATAATACCATTAAAATTTTTAAAATTTCTCTTCTCTTTACAGTTTACTCAAGAGGAAAACCTCGGGCAAGGTGAGGAGCACTACTCGTAAATTTCTTCAAGTCTACGACCGCTATCGCTAAATTTTATTTGGGTCAGGTTCAGTTTCCAACACTTTATGGTAACCATAGTAGTTCTTATTTCATCCACGTAAAGGTTATTATTAAACAAAATATGTAAGTTTGGTGTGTCTGATTGTTCGTAGCCACAAAGGATTTATCGGACAGCGAGCGGTATCACTGCGTTTTTCCTGTAGTTTTTGTTGAATACAAGTTTCCTCAGTTTGTAGGAACTTAGTTTAGTAACTCATTTTTTATTTAGAGACAATTGATATTTTTTATTGTTCTCTGACCGAGTTCACAAGGGCTACTCTCTGTATTTTGTGTTATAATTAAGTTTTTTATATATTAAGTAGATTTATATATATTGTCTAGTAGATTAATTGTTATGTAAATATTTCGTGTGTATTTTTTTTCATTGTTTCTTTTTCGTTAGATATTTTCTATATAATATAATATTACTCGTAGTGTATTTAAGTTGCATTATCGTATTAGGCTAGCCTGTAAGGATGATGTACCTGTTTATATAATAATAAATAAATAAATAAAAATAAAAATTTTTTTTTTGGTGTGTCCAAATTGTTGGAAAGTCAGAGGATTAATGATAGTGGATCCCAGAGCAACTGGGTTAATGATTCTGAGTCTTGTTTGTAGTTGTAAGATCTAATAATATGCGTATGAATTATCTTATTTTATAAGTGTTTTTATTTGTATGAAGTTTAAAGAAAATGAATACTCATCCATCCATTCATCAGCTTGGTTCGTCCACTGCTGGACATGGGTCTTTCCAAGATTTCGCCACTCTTGGCCGTCCTCTTAAAAGAAATGCCCATACAAACGCGGGTTGGTAACGGCTCGGGGCGCGGCGGTGCTGAAACCCTCGATACTCGGCTAGGGAAATATTTTTTTCAAAAATCTGATTATGCAGTTTTGGTTTTAATCGAAATCGGCCTTGAGACTCCTCTGAGCATCTCTATAGTTTTGAACTTAGCCTTCCACGTCCATTTGATAAAACTTATCCTGCTTAGGGTCCTAATATAACAAGTGAAAATAATTCTAGGGTATATTGTGTACATCGTTAACTGATAGTGATCACATTCAAGAAGGAAAAAAATGTTAGAAACAAAAACATCGACTGTCTCAATTTCTGTGGGAAAATAAAATCGCGCAATAAATATTATTTTTGGCGGAAAGTGATCGATTAGCGATACTCAATGACCTCTTAAATTTGTTTTAGTTAGAGCTTTAGGGCCTTATTTAAATAACGAGTGTTAAATTTAAGAATGGTTCTGTATATGATTAGGTATTAGCTGTTTTACCTGTACTCTAAAATAACGAAGAACTGATAACATGTTTGATGAATTTAAATCAAAGTAGTAACCCCATGCATTAAACCATCCCCCACGTTTGTGTTGTGTGCGACAACTGCGACCTGCAAACGCTTACGATGCATGTACGTGTGCATAACTCATCTATTAAACGAACGGCACAATGCGAGAGTGTCACATCAAAAAATTAAAACGTAAATACAAAAAAAAAACCGACTAATATTTTATTTCTAAACTTAGAATTTTACTTTTCAAAGAATCCTTTTAACATAACAAGTTTGTATTATGAATTAATAGCACTATACCACCTATTCCATAATACTCCTACAAATAGGTACTATATTTTCGTATGTGAGCCTCGCACAGAAAATTCAATGTCAGTGTTTCACTACGCATTTGAATTTTTTTACATACATACATATACTCACGCCTGTCTCCGAGAGGGATAGGCAGAGACTACAGATTTACATCTGCTACGATCCTGACACATCTCGTTTGCTTCTTCTACATCCATCAATCTAGTCATACAAGCTCTTAATTCTATTCTGTGTACTTTTTACTTTGCCCTTCTTCAGTATGTCGTCTATTTGGTCGGCATACCTCCTTCTAGGGCGGCCCGGACGAGCTTTACCTTCCACTTGTGCAGCATAAATTTATTTTGTCATTTTGTTTCTTTCATTCATCCTCTCTATGTGCCCAAACCACAGACCCAAACATATGCCCCATTGAATTTTTTCTGGTTATAAAAGCTATACTTTTATAACCCAAAGGTGTATCATAAATCTGAAAGCGAATATAGGCTGAAATTAAATCAACAGTGGAGACTCAGTTAGTGGTCAAGAACTAGGTTCAGTAATCCTATTAGCAAATTTCGAAAAAAAAAAATTTTTTTTTGCTCCCTTTCTTGTTGGACTAGTTTAAATACGATTCCTAGTGCAGGCAGTATGGAGGAAAGATTTTTTTTTTATTTCACCTGGAGGGTCATTAAACCTTGTTCCTGATGACTAACCGAGTCTCCAGTATGAATTTGGTCTGTTGATTTAATTTCACCTAGTATAAATGAAAAAGGTATTAATATACCCGTATATGTAAATATCAATACTTTTTTAAGAATATATAAATTCATTTACTAAAAATATATTTTTTCCATCTGACCTTCGTCCGTCCTTCAGATCGTCGGTCCAACGGGCACGAGGTCGGCCTTCGCTACGCTTTGCTGTACGTGGTCTCCATTCTAACTAAAGCTAACGCGTTAACTCCTTTTGGCCTCAACGGCCATGACGTCGGTGACAGGTATGAACGCCCACTGCCACTTCAAATAAACTAATTCGGCAGGCTATGTCGGTCCGAAAGTGACTCTGACCTCCGACGGTTCTCCTCGTTTCGGATTGTATATCCTTCAGAGATATCCCAAGCATAGACCGCTCCATAGTTCGTTGAGCGACCTTAAGAGTCCGTTTAAGGCAAGATGCACGACTTCAAATGGGTATATCACATTGTGTAACTTGGGTAATCGGTATAGTAAAAATAATATAGACAGCAGACTTTACCTATAGGGCATCAGCCATATGTTCATATTAGAAAAAAAGCAAAATCTCTAAGTTCGCTCTTTTGAAAAAAAATACGAATTTGCCTCTAAATTTCATGTTTTTCGAGTGTTAGAGGCCTTCCTTAAATCATACAGCCTTTAAATTTGTATTAAAATATGTAAGTTAACAAATAACATCGTCATCTACCAGCAGAGTTATTTAATAGGAACGCACGTTTTTGTGGGCGCGTGTTTCTTGAAGGTCGTAACAGCCACGGCTGAGAGCGTACTATTTCAGAAGTAAAGGAAACGTCGTAGAATTCAGTTCTGATTGATGCAAAATGAGGTGCTCAATCTGACTTTACGTATATATAGCCCTCAATCGGTGGATCAAGCCCGTTGTAGCCCCTCGGCCACGACTTCAAGCTTTGCGCGGCGCTTTGTGCGGAGCTTCTCGCTTCGGCGCGAGAGAGCTCTATAGGCTGAAATTCAATCAACCGACCAAATTTATACTGGAGACTCGGTTAGTGATCAGGAACAAGGTTCAATAATCCTTTTGGCCAAATTCGAAAAATATATTTTTTTGCTCCCGCACTGGTTGGACTAGTTCAAGTACAATTCCTAGTGCAGGCACTACGGGGCAAAAAATTTTTTTTCCGAATTTCACCTCTGGGATCATTGAACCTTGTTCTTGATCACTAACCGAGTCTCCAGTGTAAATTTGGTCGGTTGATTAAATTTCACCTTGTATATGCTCTCTCAAAGAGCGCTATATGCTCTCTCGCGCAAAAGCGAGAAGCTCAGCACAAAGCGCCGCGAAAAGCTTGAAGTCGTGGCCGAGGGGTAAGAGTCCACGTCTCAGCGCCGTACGTCATCACAGGACGGACGCACTAGTTGAACATCTTAGTCTTTAAGGATGCCATCATTCCCATCTTATCTGAAAAATATTACAAAAGAAAATATTTTGTCAAGATTTATAAAAGCAATTTCAACAAGTACGACATTTATACTGTATAGTATTCGTGTAGGCACACTTAGCATATGAAGTTCACGATCACAGAAACCATATAAAGTGTGATACTATTGAAGGAATTTATCTTAAAGACGTCAGTTGAATAACTTGAGACGATATCTGAACAAGAAATTCTATACGAGACTTTAATTTTGAGTAATGTTCAAACCTCGAAACAGTTTCCAATTGGAGCAAAACATCGTGGAGTAGACAATGAGATTACATTATCATTTCTGCATTAAGTCTATGTAAGATACAAATTATTTCATAAACGTTACCACCTACACATATATTTTGCATAAAAGCAGCTGAACATAAAATTTCAAAAGGTATATAATCAAAAATAATTACCTACTTTGTCTTAAAAATGAAACATTTAGCCCCTTACCGCATACGAAACCATATATGATATCTAAAGTTTCTGATTTTTTTACAGTCTATTAAAAGATCATATATTTAAAAATTCACTTGAATCAGAAAAAACATTTCTTAATAAAACGGAACGTAATTATTTGTCTATTGCAAGTGCAATACTATTTGAACTATTTGAAGTCAACATTGTAAGACATGAGGACGTGTTTTTTTTTAATTTTTTATTTACGTTTTCTTCTATAGACTGTCCGAGATATCATGAAATGGCCACCCACCACCAGCCAACTGCCACCAGTTTTTTTTTAGTATCGAGTAACTTAACAAGGGCTATCAAATTGATTTTTTATTTGATTGACCTTTGATTATCCAAACTATTTTTTGTTCATTACCAAATTAATTAAATTTAACGAACCAATAACTCCAGAGCTTGAGAGTTCAAAGATTTTTTTTTGTTTTTCTCGGAATTTCACCAATAACAAAATAAAAAATCAACAAAAACTGTAACAAATGTCAAAACAAATACTAGGTAAAGCAACCGCAACGAAAACACAAACCATATACAAGATGTATTCATACTGACGCGATCCTATATGATGGCCGCACCGATTCATCGATATATTTTCGATTATGTAGTGTCAGTACCTATGGGTTAGCGTTCCGATCCACGCATCACGTAGCAAAAAGACATTATTATTTACTGAATCTTTTCTTAGTTAAATTTAACGAATACACTGAGATTTTTGTTCCGATTTATAGAAGCATTATTTATTGTGTTTTTGCAATAATTATTTACATTATTTCTAAAACCTATTATTTTCTTTTGTGCCTGGGTGTATGTAGTATGGTGTGAGTAGTATAGGAGTAGTATATGTGAAACGAAAAATTACGAACTGTCACCCATATTATGATATCTCGGACAGCCTATAGTTATAGAACATTTTTTACAACTGCCATATTTGGCTTTGTATGATTTCCCGTCAAAAACACTGTTATTCATATAAGGCTTCGTATGCATTTGAGCATTTTCATTGCTATTTTCAAACATAGATCCTTCTCGCTTTTAAGGCACTTCTTAGTATTTTCAGCTTATACATGGTGATGGTTTCGTGAGTGATGATGATATTGCTTCTGACTCCGACTCTAACTACAAACCTTCCTCTAGCCAAGCACCTAAAAGAAAACATCTTATCATACCCGACTGCAAATCTGATAGTTCTGACGATTTTAGTACGGCTTTACAAAATTCCCAGGCTCCATCTACATACAAATCAATGGGCGAAAATGGAATAAAAAAGACTACTTAGTTATTCGGAAAAAAGAGAAAATGCCAGCTTATCATAAAAACAACTTCAACTTTCTGTTGAAAAGAGACACAGATTTACCGGATACAGTTAAATTCACCACTTAAATTTTCAAGTTTTTGTTCATGATGATATGACTGATTATATTGTTGACCAATCTAACATTTAATCTGTTCAAGATAACATCAACAAGCCAGCAGTCGAAACATTAATTGGATTTGTAATGTCACTTGAATACATTCGAAGCCATATATGACCCTACATTATTTTACTATAATGCATATGAAGCCATATATGGCTTCATACTCTTATTTCTAATATAAGGGATATAATTTTTTTTTCCAAATTTTATAAATTATTTTGGCTCAATAAATTAACATTTTGAAACGAGATTTTTTTATTGCTTCTACTAGATAAATTCATGCAGTAAGGGGTTAGCGAAAAAACAGAAAACTCTGAAATTAACTCTAATTCAAACCATGCTTGACCTCAATTCAATTAAGAATTTACGAAGGAAAAAATTGAAACAGGTCAATTCAATGGTAGAGACCTTTCCTATTTGATTATTGTCTCTTACTTAAGTCTTCTTTGATTCAATTGTAAAGCAATACAGAAAATGGCTTTTCGTTCCTTGTGCCAAGACTTTCTTTTCGCGATGTCGCCACTTATTAACTTTATCTTGTGTTGCCTGGCACTGCCTATTTTATCTTTTAAATTACTAAAAATAATAAAATTTAATTAAAAGCTCCCATTCTGATTTAAAACTTTTGATTTAGGACAGGGATCAATTTGGAAATGGGGTCTTATACAAGTAAAAGTTGGCCATTATTAGCTTAGAGCTACTTCAATTATTCCCTGATCTAAATATCGCTCTGTTGGAAGGAGATATGGCAAAGTTAAGCTAAAAGTTAAGATTTAAATTGGGGCTGCTACTTTAGGGTTGCCACGTGTAAGCCTTATTCCTTTACATTATAATCAAATGACATTCATAATTATCTTAAAATTACTTTTTTGAAGAACTAAAATGTGAGTGTTACAGATAAACAAAAATATCAAATTCTTTACCTAATATAATATATTATCGTAGTAAATCATTTACATATACACATGTATACTTACATATATCCTCTCCTTGTTAAAATGCATATAATATACGAGAATGCACAAAATACAAAAAAGGAACTACCCATAAATATAAGGTGACTTTAATTTATACAGCCAAACTCATACTCAAGGCTCGGTAGGTGATGAGTAACACAGATCGATGACCCTTTTTGTGAAATTCGTAAATTATTATTTTCTTGTTCCTTACAAACGCAAGCTCAGCCCCGTGTCAATTACTATGGGACGTCAAGATTTTATTTTTCGAAATTAGCAAAAAGTGTTATCGATCCATGTTACTGACCACTTACCAAGCCTCCAGTATAAGTTTGGCTGCATAAATTAAAGTCACCTTATTTAACTTTAAAGAAGCAACTGAGTACTTTTAATGTATAGTTACTGCATGCGCTTCTCTCTCATTGAAATCAGCGAAATCCATGTAAACACCATGGTACAGTGTAGCCCACATCAAGCTAAACACTTTCAGTATAAGCTGACGTCTCATTGTATAGGCTTCCCGTACAAGGAAAGGTCAGCTTATACTCAATGTGTATAGCTTGATGCGGGCTCCATGCCGAAAACGAGCACTGTTTGTATTTTTTTACATTTAACAGCCAGAATTTGCTGAGCATGCTGCCGTATGCCAAAATTTTACATAGCATATTTTTCGTTATTTAAACATGTTACTTATTAATATATAATTA
This sequence comes from Ypsolopha scabrella, assembly GCA_910592155.1. Classification (NCBI taxonomy): domain Eukaryota; kingdom Metazoa; phylum Arthropoda; class Insecta; order Lepidoptera; family Ypsolophidae; genus Ypsolopha; species Ypsolopha scabrella. The sequence goes on along the minus strand of OU342976.1, from coordinate 15,393,344 downwards.
GTTTAATGTTATATTTTTTCCTTTATTATTATTTGTTTTGGCAACAAAATTAAATTTTCATTTTCTTTCTTCTTCTACAAGTTCAAGCCCCGTCTAAGATTCATTTTCTTTCATCTTAATAATTCACTGTTATAATATGTAGAGTTTTCAAGCAAAACATTTGTTAGATAACACTGGTCAACAAAATTGTAGAAATTTTCTGTCACAAAAACGACACTTTATTGAAATTATTTAAAAAAATGGTGAGCTGAATCCGAATATGAACTCAGATTTTTTTTATCACATCGTAATATTTGTCTAAGACAGACTGAATTTTGAATAATCGCGTGTTTTTACTACTTTACGCTTAGCACAATTAGTTTTTCGGCTTTTATTTTCAATAATACTTCTTCTCAATAGTTCTTTTTAATAATATTTTTTTATAATTTTTTTTTTTCTTAAAAGTCGTAAAATACAATTTAACTTCTTATAGTACTCACATACAAAAGGTTGCGTTTAAAACAATATTTAGAATTAGCGAAAATCTATATAAGGTGTGTTCGCGCTAGTAGGTAGTGCGACGTCTGTGCGATAGGAGGCACCACCGAGCTGTGTGCGTGCTTTGGGCTCCCCTCTCCACGCGACGCGAGCGCTGTCGGCGCACGGTCGAAGCGCCGTGGCTTCGCGCCTTTCTTCTCGGACCCGCAGTCGCGCGTGCCGCACGCGTCTCAAGGTGCACCATTTCTTTGATCCGCTCAAAAACAGTTTCTTTGTGTACTACCAAATGGCTCTCCCTGTCTTCCCCTCCTCAAGTGGGTGAAATGGTCCTCATCAATGACCTGCCTCCGCTCCAATAGAAGCTGGGGAGAATTCTCCACACAATACCGGGCAAGGATGGAGTGATCCGAGTGGTGGATCTGGACACAGCCCATGGACATCTGCGAAGGCCTGTGTTCAAGATAGCCAGGCTACCGCTGGATTCAGCTCAAGAGCCTCAGCCCCGGCCCCTCCAGGATGTTCGCGCTAGTAGGTAGTGTGACGTCTGTGCGATAGGGGGCACCACCGAGCTGTGTGCGTGCTTTGGGCTCCCCTCTCCGCGCGACGCGAGCGGTGTCGGGGCACGGTCAAAGCGCCATGGCCTCGTGCCTTTCTTCTGGGACCAGCAGTCGTGCGTGCCGCACGCGTCTCGAGGTGCGCAGTGCCACGCCATTTCTTTGATCCGCTCATAAACATTTTACCGGGTCCAGCAGGAAGAAGACCACCACCGCAGAAAGTCGGCGCGCCGTAAGTTTACGGCCATTTTGGAGGCCACGGAAACCAACAACTAAGTAAGCCCACATCCCATTGTTTCTCTCTCTACATATCTTCCACACATCAGCACCTCATCCTAAATTCCTATTCATTAGCCCTGCATCCTGTGACCCTTGCGGTTTACAAGGTGTCAAAAAAAATGTGATTTGTACTTGGTACATTTATTCAATTTAACTTTAATTTCATATTTTTTTCATTTGATTATTCTGTTTAGTTTAGATTTTTAGAATGTAAATAAGTTATAAATTATAATGTTAGTATAAATTAATTTATAACAAGAAAATATTATTAAGTTTGTAATTCGATTTGTACACAAAAGTGAAAAAAAAAAAACAAAATCAACTTGATTTACATAGATTCTAAAAATGGCGAGGATAAGAAGAATCTGGCAACTGTTCATAGCTGCGGCAAGCCTCTGCGGAGAAACTTTAATTTTGAAGGGGTTATAAATCAAAGAAATACGTCCTTAGTCAATTAAGACAGGCAGCCCCTTGCGGCCGTACAGTTTTATATCTGTTTATACAATATTCTCGAGGGTTCAATTATTTTAGATTATTATTGTCCATTTATAAAGACAGTGAAAATTAAAGAGATTTGAAAGATTATTGAGTATCGTTGGTAGATCACATTAGAGAATAAATTAAATTTTTGAGTTAATTGGCTTCATATGTAAATTACACAGATGGTGAGCAATGGTGTAAGGTCGTCGCAGGACGGCGAAAACTGCTTATACGCAAAAATGGCGCGCTTTTTCGTGAAAAACCAAATAATGGCGTAAACACGGTCTCATTACACGATCACACGAAATTATTTTCTTTTCGGCTTTTCCGTGAAAATGTGGTTTCCGCGATTAAATATGTAAATATAGGTATATATGTTACCGTAAAATCACGTAAGCCGGTGAGTGTTTTAAACGTCACCAATAAGCTGTTGCCTTTACCCACGTGTTTATCAATGCATAATGGGAGTAAATAAATGACACGTAGTAAAAGAAACAAATAAACAATAAATTATACTCAACTGGCTGACATACAAATTGACAGACAAACTGACAGTTGAACTAGTTGCCAGATAGACGGACAAACTAATAGATGGACTAATTGACAAACTGACAGACGAAAAAACTGATAGACGGACTATTGACACACGGACAAACTGACACGGACTAATTGACTGACTAACTGACAGACGGACAAATCGACAGAAAAACTAGCTGACGGACAAAATGACAGATGGACAAACTGAAAGAGGGACAAACTTACAGAAGGGGCTATCTAACTGTAGGCCAGACTAAAATATAGATGGACAAACTGAAGAACGAAAAAACAGGGATTGAAGTTACGCTTTAAGGGCTTCTGGTTTTAATTTTGAAAAGTTAAAACAAATAAAAGTCTTTATGGAATGTTCAGTGGCTGTATTTCTATAGATAATAATATCAATTTTTATAAATGTAAATAGAGCAAAAAGTTCCTGGTTGCATTCGTCCTGACAAAAGATAAATAATCTATTAATCTATCAAAGGAAGGAGCCCGAATTCACAACTCGCAACTCGCAACAGTCGTTTAACGTCGAACAAAAGCGTTACGACTTTGTCCAATCCGTGACGACTCGTTTTCCACAATTTCACTTTATACCGACATCACAATCGCTTCACGTCAGCGACGTTAATAATGGAAGCAGTAAACACGATCCTCATAAAAATGTCATTAAATCGACAAAAGAGATTAAAGAAAATAAGCAAATAATAAAATGCAACGTTGATTCGCAGCAGAGCCTTCTTATTGTTAGTGATGTGGTGTTTTAATGCGAAGACGAATATCCGCTTATTTTATAAATTAATTAAAATTATCAAGTATCTAGCAATGGTAGCACTGTCAGTAGGACTGTGGAATCTTGATCTTGAGACCCGGGTTCGAGTCCTGTCGGTCGAAGGTGAACCATTGAGTTTTTTTTTTGTACTTGTGTACTTGCTACTGGTAAACGAAAAAATTACTTTAAAATAAACTTTGTCAGGTAAAACACAAAAAAGGTGTATTTTCGCCTGAACTACGGAAATAATGCTTACGCCCTATTACTTTTGGACATTAAGTACTTCAGTGAAAAGAGGGTTTTACGTGTTGACTGCCCTAGTGAAAGTCCATATTCGGAAACACATTATGAATCCCCCTAGGAGCTATATGTCGTGACTGACTATGTTTATGTTTTTACGTATTTATTAAATAAAGCCTTTTTTGTAGTGAAGCGAAAAAAAATACTTTTCAAAAATAAGGCAATCCGTACGCAATAGTTTTAAGTAAGTAGTTGAATTTTACCGACTGGGATGAGAACGGTTCTGCTCCAGGTGAAGGAGACAAACCAACGCATGTAAGTGGGATAGACGTTTTCTATAATAAATATTTTTGACAAACCTACCCCCGTACCTTAAACCTCAGTTCGGCTTTGACTGCTCTCAACAATTGCAAATATCATCTTCTTACCGCTGCCACATAAGCGCTTGTGCTGAACCTCGTACTTCAGTGATTTTTGTAATTTATAGAAACATTAAAGTCAATATAGTAATTAACATCTTGCATCAATAAAGAGATTATCCCAAACAGTTGCTTAGTCGCATAGATTCGACTCTTTCAACCTGAACGGGCTCGCGTTTTTTTTTTTTGAAAAAAGGAATGTTTGCTGAGTTTCTTGCCCTTCTTCTTAGCAATACTAATCGAATGGTGCGGATGGTTAGGCATTATTTTTATTTATGGTTTATTTAGTTCATTTTTCAACACATTGTTCATTGCATGTATAATATTTTTATTCCTATATTTCTATATTTTATGCAGGTGTATAACTTTATTACATTTTAGTAGCCCAACCTTCATATTTTTGGTATGTATTTCCCGTATTTATTTATCAACTTATTTGTTCATAATAATATTTTTGTTCCTAGATTCCTCTATTTTATGCAGGTGTATATTTTATGTCCCGTATTATTATATATTTTTTTATATTCTAAAGATATATATTGTTCAAATTAACTTCGACTTGTAGAAAGTATACTTTATGTATCTATTTTGCAAAATAAATATTTCGATTTGATTTGATTTGATATTTCCGGATATCCGTATCCGTACAGGAAACAAGCACCCCTGGTTCTGATCCTTTGGGAGCTCGCCGTCCTTGTCGCAATGCTAACGATGTCTCCGCACTGTTTCTGTAATTTAATATGAAACGTGATGTGCATAATTTAAACTGTGTTTTATGTGATCCCACGGCGATAAGGTTAACTGTCACTGCTTTATTTTGTGTTTTATTTATCCCTGTTTTACATTCAGCTGCTTAATCTATCAGGTTATTTCTTGTGTAAAGTAAAAACTTATTCTCGCCTTGTCTCTGCCAATAAATTGTATGTAGCTACAGTATTTGGTAATCGGCTAAAAAGAAGTAGAAACTTATTAATCTCCGAAAAAGAGTTTTAATAAATACATGTTATTAATTACAGCTGCTTCGAGAAAGGTGTCTTTTGTTTGTTTTACTCGAAAAGTGTAATTTTTGACCTGCAAAATGGGAATGCATGTTGTATTTCTACTTCCGGTAAATTAGTTTAAATTTTGTACCGGAATAATTGAATGAACGACACAGCAAGACTAGAGGAAGCTAAATTGAAAAACAATCGTTCTGCTCTGGAACAAATTCATTTCAACATGTCACCCTCGCTGTAAATACACCATTGCTCCCTTATGAATCAATATATAAATAAAGCCACTGTGGCCTGTGACTAAAAACAGCTCAGACGTGATATTTGGGGGCAAAAACGATTGAGAAAATATAATAAAATAAAAATTCGGGTGGAACGGCTAGTGTACAATAATTTTTAGGGTTTCATACCCGAAGAGTGTCAGTCTGTCCGTCCGTTTGTCACGGGAGTCTACAGATTCAGCTGGATTTGGTAGCCAGAAAGTAAAACAACAAAAAATAAAAATTTGGGTGCCGTCCTCAAAGGATGCCGAATTATTTGACATCACGGGTACTTTCATTTTAGCGGCTGTTTTTGACACCTTAATGTTCCTATAGCATCGGCATTGTTGCTATTTATCATGATTTTAGGGTTCCTTACTCGTTTTGTGTGGTGGTACGAAACCCTTTGTGCGCGAGTCCGACTCGAGTCCGACTCGATAAATTATTTCATATACACCTACTAAACATTAAAAACAAGGTACATTGCCACAAGGTAACGATGTGTGCCACTATAAAATAAAAACTATTTATTTTGGTGTGTAAAACAAAAACTCTAAAAATAAAACCACTTGCTATGTTCACACGTAGATTTTTAGTCTATTTTCTGTTTCCCCCCGGTTTCGGTACACACCTTGTTTGCGAAAATGCAAAACAAATTCGCTGCTCCATTTTTGGTATTTTTTTATTCGTGCATGGCAATATTCTGGTTTAGGAAATTTTTACTCGGCCTCTTTCACATTGCAAAAAGTTCATTTGTCTGTGAGGTAACTAACATAACAGGAACATAAGTAATAAGTATGTTGCCAAGTAACTCTTCAATGATTTGTCAGGTACTTGTTCACGAATCCCTAAACCTAGTTCCTGATTAACATCATATCATTGCAGAATAAAAACTCAGAACAATCTGACCTCCTCACATCCAGATTTACTTTTCTTCTACTGCTATGATATAATGTTAATTTGTATCTCCTTGCGATGGATAAATTGCCAAGTGTTTAGAAAAAATAGTGTATGAAACTGCGCATATTTAGGTATTAAAAAACTCGCCTAATAACCTCTTTATGTACCATTAACTACTATGTCCATGTTATAGGCGTTCGTAAAAAAATATGACATTATGCACTATATTTCAGTTCCCAATTAGATTTTTTTTAACTGTCCAATGCTACACATACCTATTGTAGCACAGAGAAAATAACCAAAACGACATCACAGACTTTGTTCCTAACAAAAAGCCTGCAATGCTCAACAACGTGCTCGTGAGTGTTCCTATTTATCTGGTGTGTCAAGTAGTTACATAATTTAGAAGATAAACTCGATATACAAACTAAATAAGTAGGTGGCCTGCGATAGGACCATACAAGTTCGAGCCCCATCTTAGATTTGTTTAATACAGATAATTTTTTACTAATTGTTTTATTTAGATCTTGTAATGCACTCTTATAATATTTAGTTTCCGATACGATGTATTTCGCTATAAATATTTACTCGCCTGAAACTTACACAACTCTTTTTAAATCAGTGAAAGTACTTCATTTGCTGTAACAAGAACTGGTTCTTTTATTCCATGCACATTACGAGCAACTCCTTCCATTATTGCTTCCTATAATAACATAGTTGCCGAGATTGCCCTAGTTGGAGGCGACGAGGCTAGAACTCATCTTGCAATCGCTGTAGCATTTTATTACTTTTCCATTTCCAGTGGGGTTTCAATTTCCTTTCTCATAATTAATAGCTCTCCACCGTTGCTGACTCCATTCCCGAGCCGAAGAACTTTTCCGCCCTACTTGCATGTACGGACTTATCATGGAAATTGTTTTGTCTATTTCGTTTTCTTCTTCACTGCTCTGTGACGGAACTTTTGTACGTTAAAGCAGGAAATGTGGGACTCCGTTGTCTATCTGTTTTTCTGTATATATGTAGGGACTTTTGGACAAAAGTAAGTATATAAATTTATTATATTATCACTAAAATAAGGGTCCATGATAACGAAATTGAAATTATAACTGACTCGCTTTGAATTTTACAAGAAAAAAAAGGTATGTACAATTTGTTATTTTAATAAGGGCGGCTTATTAATGTCACACTGCTGTCAGTCTGTCCGTCCGTATGTTACGGGTGAAAGGTAACCTATGTGTAGAACGTTGACTCAAAATCGAATATTTATTCCATGAGTTCTAGACAATGGCAAACCATATGCTAGCAAATATTTTTCGGCAACTTCTTTCCTTCCTGAAAAAAATATTCAATCGAATTACTAATTCAATATTTGCGTTTGGGTCAAAATTCTACAAAAAAATTCAGTTCTGTAACTCATTCCGTCTACGAGATAGAGACCCATTAAATACGGACAGCAAAGTTACTCGTAGGGTCTTCGTTTTGCCCTTGGAGTACGGAACCATAAAAAGCAAAAAAACACAGCTATTACGCTGAAAGCCACGATACTTACAAGTGGCGGCACGAAAGTCTAGCGGTGAACGAAAATAGCGGCGCATCGGTACAGTCGGGGAGCCAATCAGCGCTTACGCATTAGAACGTGCGCCCGCCCTGCGCGCCGCTTCCTCCGCCACGACATCTTATTTTTGACTTCGGTCACCGCTAGACTTTTGTGCCGCCACTTGTACTAGACTAAAAGGTGGATAAAAGACTATATGGGAGTGGAAGAAAAAGTTATATTTTTCCCTCATGGCATAATTTCCTCCGGCTTGTACTTAATAATAGTAAAACATGCTTTGGAAATAAAAAAGACGCAATCTCGCTAAGTTTCTTGGCTTTCTCTTTAGCAAGACTAATTGAATAGGCGAAGTTGAGCATATCTTTATTTTGTTTTACGTGTTTTTATTTACGTTTCAACTTTAATTAAATTTAAGAGATCCAAACTTTATTTTCATAATTTATTAGCTTTTTACTTTGTGTTTATTTTCTGTATTATATTGAGTTTTTTCTTATATCAGATTAAAGCTCATAAAATTTTTGGAAATTCTTTTACGGTGAAATCCAACAGACTCTGGAACTCGTTACCGCATACCATTCGTGATTGTCCTACGATCAGCTTATTCAAGAAGAAACTTAAAGAATAATATATATAAATATTTTCCCCTTTAAAATAAAAAATATATTTTTGTAGGTATATACAAATGTAGGTGGTAGACCTGATGCCGAGCTCGACTGTGGAGGTACCACCATCTTACTCGCAAATCCTCCCGAAGTTATTCGGGGGAGAGTAAGAGAACGGCTCACAGGCAAAACCAGGCGGCCCACCATTGCCTGGGACCGATGGATGGCGGTATATCCATCATTCATTTATATAAAATAGACTAGTGACGGGTAGCGGCGTCACTTGTGCAAGGGTTTCGGCACCGCGCTCACCAACCCGCCTGCCCAGCGTGTGTGAGTATGGGCATTTCTTCCAGAAGGACCGCCAAGAGTGGAAAAATCCTGGAAAGGCCTATGTCCGGCAGTGGACGAAACAGGCTGATGGATGATGGATGGATGGATGAATACTTGCGCTCAGAAATAGTCTCCGTACACAAATAACAAACATACCTACAATACGTACACACTCACATGGTTGGACCTGCAGTATTTGTTGCTAAAGGTAGGTTTTCAATCTTTAGCAATTAAATTTTTGTTTTGTATTGACAGACACAGAAAAAAATAAAAACAACATTAATTAAATAAAATTAAATCTAACTTATATAATAACAATCTAAAATCTTAAAATTACCTCAAACATACCTATGTACAGAAAAAAGAAAAGTAATAATAAATAAAATTTACCAATTATCTAATCTGGTTGTGAATGGTAAAATAAATGGTAAAAATATGAATGGTAAAATTTGTGCCTCCTGGCGTCCTGTGAAAGGGAGTCCGGGTTCTGGCTGCACGCTGTACCGTCTAATAACATCGGCACGCAGCTGGACAGGGTATCTTTCTCCCTAGCCGTCAGCCTCAGACTCGGCGTGAAGACGAACGAGCCACATCGCTGTCGGTGTGGCACAAACGTCGATCAGCTCGGACACCACGGCCTTTCTTGTCAGCGTAGAGCTGGCCGCCTGCCGCGCCACGCCAGTATAAATGATGTCATCCGGCAGGCTCTTGCCACCGTCAACGTGCCGGCTATTCTAGAGCCGAAGGACATAACGCGTGACGATGGCAAGAGGCCCGATAGGATGACATTAATCCCATGGAAGAACGGCAGAGCCATGGTGTGGGATGCAACATGTGTTGACACACTAGCACCGTCCCACACCGGTGTTACTGCCGTTAGAGCTGGTGCGGCTGCGGCAGAGCCATGGTGTGGGATGCAACATGTGTTGACACACTAGCACCGTCCCACACCGGTGTTACTGCCGTTAGAGCTGGTGCGGCTGCGACAGAGCCATGGTGTGGGATGCAACATGTGTTGACACACTAGCACCGTCCCACACCGGTGTTACTGCCGTTAGAGCTGGTGCGGCTGCGGCAGAGCCATGGTGTGGGATGCAACATGTGTTGACACACTAGCACCGTCCCACACCGGTGTTACTGCCGTTAGAGCTGGTGCGGCTGCGGCAGAGCCATGGTGTGGGATGCAACATGTGTTGACACACTAGCACCGTCCTACACCGGTGTTACTGCCGTTAGAGCTGGTGCGGCTGCGGCAGAGCCATGGTGTGGGATGCAACATGTGTTGACACACTAGCACCGTCCCACACCGGTGTTACTGCCGTTAGAGCTGGTGCGGCTGCGGCAGAGCCATGGTGTGGGATGCAACATGTGTTGACACACTAGCACCGTCCCACACCGGTGTTACTGCCGTTAGAGCTGGTGCGACTGCGGCAGAGCCATGGTGTGGGATGCAACATGTGTTGACACACTAGCACCGTCCCACACCGGTGTTACTGCCGTTAGAGCTGGTGCGGCTGCGGCAGAGCCATGGTGTGGGATGCAACATGTGTTGACACACTAGCACCGTCCCACACCGGTGTTACTGCCGTTAGAGCTGGTGCGGCTGCGGCAGAGCCATGGTGTGGGATGCAACATGTGTTGACACACTAGCACCGTCCCACACCGGTGTTACTGCCGTTAGAGCTGGTGCGGCTGCGGCAGAGCCATGGTGTGGGATGCAACATGTGTTGACACACTAGCACCGTCCCACACCGGTGTTACTGCCGTTAGAGCTGGTGCGGCTGCGGCAGAGCCATGGTGTGGGATGCAACATGTGTTGACACACTAGCACCGTCCCACACCAGTGTTACTGCCGTTAGAGCTGGTGCGGCTGCGGCAGAGCCATGGTGTGGGATGCAACATGTGTTGACACACTAGCACCGTCCCACACCGGTGTTACTGCCGTTAGAGCTGGTGCGGCTGCGGCAGAGCCATGGTGTGGGATGCAACATGTGTTGACACACTATTACCGTCCCACACCGGTGTTACTGCCGTTAGAGCTGGTGCGGCTGCGGTAGAGCCATGGTGTGGGATGCAACATGTGTTGACACACTAGCACCGTCCCACACCGGTGTTACTGCCGTTAGAGCTGGTGCGGCTGCGGCAGAGCCATGGTGTGGGATGCAACATGTGTTGACACACTAGCACCGTCCCACACCGGTGTTACTGCCGTTAGAGCTGGTGTGGCTGCGGCAGAGCCATGGTGTGGGATGCAACATGTGTTGACACACTAGCACCGTCCCACACCGGTGTTACTGCCGTTAGAGCTGGTGCGGCTGCGGCAGAGCCATGGTGTGGGATGCAACATGTGTTGACACACTAGCACCGTCCCACACCGGTGTTACTGCCGTTAGAGCTGGTGCGGCTGCGGCAGAGCCATGGTGTGGGATGCAACATGTGTTGACACACTAGCACCGTCCCACACCGGTGTTACTGCCGTTAGAGCTGGTGCGGCTGCGGCAGAGCCATGGTGTGGGATGCAACATGTGTTGACACACTAGCACCGTCCCACACCGGTGTTACTGCCGTTAGAGCTGGTGCGGCTGCGGCAGAGCCATGGTGTGGGATGCAACATGTGTTGACACACTAGCACCGTCCCACACCGGTGTTACTGCCGTTAGAGCTGGTGCGGCTGCGGCAGAGCCATGGTGTGGGATGCAACATGTGTTGACACACTAGCACCGTCCCACACCGGTGTTACTGCCGTTAGAGCTGGTGCGACTGCGGCAGAGCCATGGTGTGGGATGCAACATGTGTTGACACACTAGCACCGTCCCACACCGGTGTTACTGCCGTTAGAGCTGGTGCGGCTGCGGCAGAGCCATGGTGTGGGATGCAACATGTGTTGACACACTAGCACCGTCCCACACCGGTGTTACTGCCGTTAGAGCTGGTGCGGCTGCGGCAGAGCCATGGTGTGGGATGCAACATGTGTTGACACACTAGCACCGTCCCACACCGGTGTTACTGCCGTTAGAGCTGGTGCGGCTGCGGCAGAGCCATGGTGTGGGATGCAACATGTGTTGACACACTAGCACCGTCCCACACCGGTGTTACTGCCGTTAGAGCTGGTGCGGCTGCGGCAGCGGCCGAGGGAAATAAGAGGCACAAGTATGCAGCCCTTAGCTTGGACTGCATATTTGTGCCTTTCGGGGTCGAGACCCTCGGGCCGTGGGGTCCCGATGCTAAACTACTTTTTAAAGAACTATCCACTTGGCTGATCTATGTTTATAGGGACCCGAAGGCTGGTGCGTATCTTGGCCAGAGAATTAGCCTGGCCATTCAAAGAGGAAACGCTGCCAGCCTTCTAGGTACCCCTCCACATGACAGTGGCGATTTAGATAGGATTTTCTATTTAGTTTAGTTAATTTTTATTGTAGGTTTAGTAAGGATTTTAGGTTAGTTTTACCCTTTTTAATTTAGGTAAGTTTTATTTGTAATTTATATTCTATATTTGAACATTATGTGTGTTAATTCAAAAATAGTAATTATGTTTTTATAAACATAAACTTAATGTATTTATTTATGTTTATATTTGGTATATATATTAAATTGTTATTTTATACATATATTTATGTAGACTTTTGTTATGTAGGTGTATGCCCATTTGTTATATTACGTATTTAAATATATTGATTTTATATTTAAGTAATTATTCATTTATTTACTATGAACCTACCTATTTATATAACAGGTAAGTATATCTAAGCTAGTTTTAAGTTTATAATAAATAAGACTTTAATTTTAATTTTAGTGCTGTCCAAAATAGCTCTTAAGTGTTACAACAGAAGCTATATTACTTTGGAAAAATTCTAGTTTTGACAGTATTAAAACTAAAATTAAAGGCTTCGGAATCGACTTCATTATCTACACATTTTTATTTTTATATCATTTGTTTCTTTATGTGTGCACATTGGATCACGCACTTTTAGTGAATATTTCCTTAGCACTTAGGTTTTTCTGGCAGAAATCTCTTTCAGAAATAAGCTTGCCTATAGCTCATTTAATTTAAGACTGCTTGTATGTATAACTTTTAGAATTTAAAGAATATGAATTTGAAAATCGATTTATACTTGTAATTCTGAAATATATGTAACAACTCTTTATCTGGTTTCCTACTTATATCTTTGTGAAATTTCAACGCTGAGATCAAAAAATATTATATAGGGAAAGAAACATTATAAGGATCCCATAAAACATGAAGTGTTTGCTTACAACATCAAGTACAGTTTATAGTAGAACAAGTTTTCGCCAGTTTTTGTAAAGTCATCAAAAGACACAGCAATCACTTTTCTCAAAAGTACCTGTGTCATGTAAACAATAGCCACGTATTCGGTATGAATTTTTGTACGCCAATTTTGAGAATGTTAATTGATAATACACATCCAAACGAAAAATTTATCATAGGATCAACCCTGAAATCTGTTTCATATAAAAACGCAACACGCCACCAAAATCACAACTAGTTCATGATCATTGTCCCGGGGTCTTAATAGCGTTGAATATGCTTAACTTTTCGACGCCTCTGTAGACTGTCGTGCTCACAAGCTAACTGCAAGCTAAGCTGATAGTAGATGGCGTATAAAAAATCGTAAGAGTTAGCTTGTGGCCACGACAGTCACAAAGGCGTCGAAACGTCAAGCACATTTTTGTTCAACGCGATTAAGACCCTAGTACAATGTTTATAATGTGTGAAAATTACGAAAGTTTATAGTTTACCACAGCAAATTTTTCTTGCACTCCAAGGTTACATAGTTGTTCTTATTAAATTAGTATTATTATTACCAGTTTACGTTTCCATTTTTCAGCGTGTACTATAGATGTGAGTAAATAGCTAAGGCGAGTTTCTGAAATACAATAAATCGAAGGTAAGACGATTTGTCCCGTTGCCAGGGCACCCTCAGGTAGGAAACGTCCTTCCTAATGGAATTTCATCGGCTTTGATATTGACACGCTCAAATATGAGCTGTTTTCATAGGATATTGACTTTTTATGGCCCATTACTTGGAGCTTACTGCCCTGAAACCTATTTGGGACACAATTTTTGTAAGGATGTAAAGATTTTTGGAAATCGTATTTTTATGCCTCCATTTTCTTTTTTATGTAGATTGTAAAGTAAACAAAAGAATATTTTAAACTTAGGAGTATCTGACAGCCTCTACCGAAAAGTTTTGATTTTGTCATGTTCATGTACCTACATAATAATATATGTGTGTTATTATTAGAGTGCATTACAAACCAGAGATTTTTTCAAATTATTGTCTTTACATTTGTTTCTAATTTATCTTTTCTGGTTTGTAATGCACTCTAATAATAATATTTAGAGTATTCCAGAGCGATGGATTTCGTAATAAAAACATAATCTTAATATGTATGTGTTTATAATTTATGTTGAATTTATGCCACTTATTTATTAAGAAAACTGGAGATGGTTGTAGTGACTATACTGACCTAAAATATTTTATTTATTTTTAACTTATTCTGATGTAGGGAACCCAAAAACCCAATAATAGGGCCTCACAACATAATACATACGCATTAAACTTGCCGAGTTTCTTGGCAACAATTACGGAAAATTGACGGACAACTTCTTAATGAGTACTGGAAAATTTTCTGGCAGCTAGAAGCTTAAGAGATGTGTAAACTTTCAACTTTCATTCGTCATCATTAAAAGTTTCGTTCTGGAAGATTTGTGCCTGCACTAATTAGCTTGACAGTTGGGAAAAACACTTGGGCAAGAAAGCGGGCACGGAATTAAGATATGGGGTTTGTTTGAGGTAGTACCAAAGGTTTTCTACTTTGATATGATCGGATTTTTGTTTCTATTTACAAAATATATACACCCATCACGCAGGGACGTAAATACAAGTGTGGACGATGACTTACCTTGCACAGTCTACACTTGAAAACACATCCGGCACCCCCTCGGTGATTCATGTAATTTTTTATATTCTTATCCGCGATAAAGCCTTTGGTGTATTTTGTAACACACTCGTACAATAACAGTACAAGCTCCATAATTTTTAAATTACATCGAAATAAGAACTACAATAGGGTAGATTCGGAAGTGTGTATATTCCTTACAAGTCTATATATAGGTAAGAATCGAACCCATGACCTCCGGAATGACCGAAACTAAACCATATCTGCTCACAGAGTATATGTTTAATTATAGCCTTTGATATGCTAATTTTATCAATGTTTTAAAATCTAAGATCATTGAATCTTAACTACCTACTCGAAAGAGTGAATTTTGGAGCACAACTATTTTTATTCTAGTAAGTTTTTTGTATTGAAGTAACGTCAAATCCTTTGAAATATAATACCTACTAATTTTGTAGGCTTGAGTTTTAAATATTGTGTATAGTTTTTTAACTTGTTTGTGTACTTCTTTAAAATTCACATTGCAAGTTATACAAACGACAAGTTTTACCAAACTTATAAAAAGAAGAAACAAGGAAAATGGTATTTAATTAGTTTGCTTTCATGCTAAGGATCTTTTGAGTTTGAATTTAATTTCTTTGATGTTTTTTGTTGCTGTTAAAGTGATGTTCAAAAAAGTTGTATAAGCGTTGAAAAGACGTTAACGGCACTCAAGGCAATTAAAAATAATAAATAACGTGAGAAATTATTCATTATCAAACTTGGAATTCCTTCAGAAAGTTTGTTGTGTGTCTGATAATTGATATTTTCATCGATATAGTTTGTTTAATGTTTTTTCAAATAATCGCTCGCAATTGTACACATATAAAAATAATATGAAGTATTGACTAATATGTCTTTTAATATGATGTCGTATTATACAAAGAAAAACACATGAAATTATGTAGTGTGAGATATACAGGTTGAAAATGAACCCTCTAGCTGGAAACTGTTCTATGTTCGAAATAAAAAATACATGTTTGGTTACTTTTGTCATTATTCAACTAAAAAATATATATCGACCGTCAAAAGAAGCATTAATAGTTCGGTGACAGAGACGACGCTCTACGAAGCCGAAGCTACATAGCCTTATGTGCGTTATTTACCGCCGGGAATATGTGCGGTCTATTGTCAGTCACATGTCATGTCGAGTAGGTGGGCCATTCGAAATTTGGGAAATGAAATTTAAAACAAATTATTGTGATAAATAGATTTCGAAAAAGTTAGTGGGTTCATTTTCAACCTGTATATCGAGCCATTCAGTCATATGAACAATGCCGGGCCCGAATGGCCCCAACCATATCTTACTCACTCTAGTTAATTTTATGTACAATACCTATAAATAGTACTTTTACTAGGATCTATGTAATCTCCAACGTTGTTTGTTTGTTTTTTGTAACCCTCCTTTTATGACTTCGAATCCACAATAACCTAAACTCAGTAGTTTCGTACCAAGTGGATTATTCTGCTGTTTGTTTGAAGCAGCGGTCATAGTAGAAGTTATAATTTTACGGTCAAACGTGTCACATTCACAGGGTCACGTCCAGCTCATAACTTCAGGGCTACGTGCTGTGTTGTTGCACCGTACTTGTGGCGTAAAAACGTTTAATTGTAGTTTTTATACAACAGCATGTTGTAACTGAACATACGGGATAAGGATAAAAGAAGCGTTATGAAAATGTAGTTGTTAGTATGCCATGTTTGAGGTAATATGAATAAAACAAAGTCTTATATTTTTACAACGGGGTGCTGCTAATGCTGTGAAATTCTTATGCGTGCTACGGCTACGACGCTACGTGGCTACGACACGTGGCGTAGGCAAGCCGATACCATTTAATAAACAAAATGGCTAAGTGTAGGAAATATTATTGTTATTTTATAGTATTTATTGTTATGGGCCTCTTTGCCTTAAATAATGCGATTTATTATTTCTTGTTTATACTATTAATACTTGTATAACGATTATTGTAATAATTCTAGCAAAATACCATTTTTTATGATAAAAAGTACAACAAAAGCAAACCGTTTCGGTATACATAATATGATAATAATTGCTTACAAAATTAAATAATAAAAAAACACTTTACATCAAATAATTTAAATCAGTTTTAATCACTTTCGACGTATATATTGCTTCATAAAAATGGTTATTACGTGTATGTACAAAAAAGCAATACTATAAAATTATACGTGATGGGAGATAAAATACGATGAATTTCGCAACAAAACGATCAAAATCAACAATGTCCATACCTATTATTAAGTGAAATAGTGAAATTAGTCATCAACGTAATCCCCAAATTACTGAAATAATAGAGTCCCTACAAAAAGAAGATGTAATGTAGATAAACCGATAAGATAAAATCGGCAATAAAACAGTCCCTTACCTCAGACACATACACACACACAAACACACACACACACACACAAACATATTCCCTTAAGCTGTTTCACGTGTATTCAGCCTGTTTAGGTCGTTAGTGGTCACAAATGGGACGACAGAAAAGGCGCCGCCGCAAGAAAACAATTTGGAGGTTTGCAGAATGCTGGCATACCAGAATATAAACCTTATAAAGACTCTTTGTTTGTTGGAATAAAGTTGGTTATAGATTGGTCTCGTGATCACAGGATGCACGTATGTGCAAAAACTGCCTGCGAATGTGACAGCTGACCCCGCACAGATCGCTGGCGTCGCTGGGACGGATTTAGAAGGTTGTATTGAAAACATTTCTCTTTATATTCTGAAAATGATATTACTTGAGTGGGATATCATACATTTTTAATGATGAAACAATGTAGAGTACCGAATACAATAAATAGATTTTGATCAAAACTAAATTACCTTGTTTTACCTGTAAACTAAAGCCGATTCTGAAGGCTTTAGTTTTACTTTAAGTGCTGCCAAAGCAAAATTTTCTGCATTCCAAGATAGTTCTTTGGTGTTAATATTAGAAGCTTAATAACAACAACAAAAAAACGACAAAGAAAAAAAAATGTTTTTACTGCACGATAACTAAAATTAAAACCTTCAGAATCGATTTTATTGACTAGGTATTAAGTACATTGTTTTGTCAAGGATGCCTAAAAAACGCCATTCTGTAGAAATTAATTTTTTTGACAACTATTTACCAGGTTCTGTTATTAAGCTAGGCATATTTTTTTTATAAAAGAAAATTTTGAAACTAAGACTTTTATTTTTATTCCAAAGTATATTATTGAAGATTTTAAATTCTGCAATGGGGTTTTTGGAAATATTGTCCTATGTATTAATGTCCTATCAGGAAGTTTCTGATAGGATATTAATACGTAGGACAATATGACAGGAACATACAGGCAAATCTGTCCGTTTTTGAGCTACAGAAATTTGCAGTATTTATTGGACATGACATAAATTAAAACATTTCTTTCGGTATGTCACGCACGATTAAAAATGTAATATGTAGTAAAACATGTAATGTAAAAATATGTAATGTAAAACTAAACAGCACAATCACAAAAACGATACAATTTACTGCTCTCCATAACGACCGCATTACAAACCTAAATATATTTTCCAGGCACGTATTAGTTTGTAAGATTTAATTTTATCATGACCTTTGCTTAGATGCGGGTGAACCTCGAGAAATACCTTAAGAACTATTATAGCAATAAACGCCTGCAATGAGGCTTCGGTCAAGGGGCTTCAAATCTAACCGAACTTCAAATCACACCCTCTGGCGAATAAACCGATAATATGCTTTTAAGGTTAATGGCTTTATTCACTGGAAAAATAATCACATACAAATAAAATCATCGTTATTGTATTATATATTTGTTTTGTATGCAAAGATAATTATGGTTTTGCTAACGTAAAATATTTTAGGGACCATTCGGTAACATTACTTAATCGCACTTGATGCAGCACTTCTGATAACATAAAATCTTTTACTGTTTCCTTCTTGCCTATTGCATATATTTATATGTTGAATGTTTTCCACAAAATATTCTGAGCAATTGCCTGTTAACAAATAAAAATCAGTTAACTACACACTTAAATTTTTTCGCGAACAAAACGATAATATTTGTTATCGTATATCATTCTTATTGAAAGAATCGACGATTATGATGACCGGAGGCTGCAAAATACAGAAAAACTGAATTCAAATCAACATTCTAGGTAATTGTCTCCGAGCTCTGACCTTTAGTTCCCATAAACCAACCATTTTAACTCAATAAAAGGTAATGAACCTAAAAAGTCTAGCAGTAAAATTCTAGAGACCCAATTTGTCTAGTACACACTAAACAGTGATTGTAGACCCTTTTTGCGCTCCGCAATACATTTAACCCAGAAGTTCTGACGCTATTGTACAATTTAGTTGCCTGAGTTCGTCCCTATTCTGACCCCTCGACGGGGATTAATGGCCAAAGCAATTAAAGTAGTAAACAGCAGGTGCAGTTACCCAGTAGCGCCCTCTGCCGGCAAGAAAATAGTGTGGGAAAACTACATTCAGGAGGAAAAGTTCTTGCAATCACTGGAATTGGGCCTATTCCAAATTCAAAGTTATGAGGTGGTGCCTGGCTTGCTTGCGCAGCCGTCTTCTTGCATGGAACCATAAATAGAGATATTTTGGTTGATTTAGTAGAAAATTGGATCTGATAAAGTAAAAAATGTTGCATTAAGGATCCTCTTTCAAATAATTCACGTGAGTGAAAATGTTTATGGACTATATTAGACAGGTTGATATTTTTCCTCATGAAGTTTCCGCTACCTTCTATTTTTTATCTCTTAAAATAATAGGTAAAAGTTAAGTACTTTGTGTGGTACACCTTTGTAATCAAAATTACTTTAAACTAGCCTTTGCCCGCGGCTCCGCTCGCGTTTATTCAATATTTGGCCCGTTTTTAGCTTGGACGTTATCTTATGTCACTACGATAATAATAAAACAACCGCATCCGTTGAGTGGTTCTCGAGTTAAAACCGTTTATTCAGTCTTTGCTTAGCCGTTATTTTATGAACACTCCATAAAGGACCAGGGTCACTACGATGATAATAAAGAAACTGCATCCAAATCCGTTGAGTAGTTCTCGAGTTGAAAAGGAACATACATACAGACAAATAATCTAAAAATTGTGGTTTTAGCCTCACTACAATACTAATAACCCATTTAATTTAAAATTTCGCGAAAATATTAAATGTATATATACGACTGTTTTACAACTTTATTATTAAAGGATGACATGGTCACTACGTGAAACAAACCAAACCCTTTAATAAAGATTTAAAAAAACTTTCTTATTAGTATAGATATAGGAAAAATTATACAAAAAATGATCTTGCTAAGATTCATTCCCTTATTCTTAATATAGTAAGACTACTCGAATGGGCAGAGTAATATTATAATATATTTATTTGTAAGTGATTTTTATATCAACTTGTTTATTCACGACAACATATATAAAATTGTAATTTTTGTATTTTTGCTTAAGTTTTTCATATAGGTATATTTTGTAAAATTTATGTAAGCCTAACTTTTTTCAAATGTTTTACGTATGATATCTACTTATTTTTATCGTATTTTACTGTTTTGCAAAGATTAAAATCGACGTTTAAAAAGTGTTATATTTTACAGAACAAATTATTTGAATTTGAATTGGATAAGAAATAGTTATCCTTAAAATGTAGTTTACTGATAAATTCAAGGTTATACATACCCCTCACATTAGTTATACATACCCACGGAGGAATCACATAAAATATCTTAATTTATTCACTTTAACCATCTGCCGAACGTTATAAATATGATTTTCTTAGTAGTTATAGGTAAAAGAACAACAATAAGTTTCCCCGCAAAGGTAGCAAGAGGAAACAATTAGATTGATTTATATTTAATAATTTTTTATAATAATTATTATATTAATACATTTAATTAGATGATTCACTTGTGAGAGTAAAGCCATTCATCTATCCATTCATCCATCAGCCTGGTTCAGCCGCTGCTAAACATAGACCTTTCTAAGATTTCGCCACTCTTGGCGCTCCTCCGGGAAGACATGCCAATACTCACACACGCTGCGGGCAGGCGGGTTTTTGAACGCGGTGCCGAAACCCTCGCACCAGTAACGCCGCTGCCCGTCACCGTCACTTGCCTTATCTTATATAAATGTGGGATGGATATACCGTCATCAAGCGGTCCAAAGCAATGGTGGACTAGCTGGTTGTGCCTGTTTGAAAGTTGTCCCATCACTCTCCCCCGAATAATTTCGGGAAGTTTTGCGAGTACGATCGTGGTACCTTCACAGTCGAGACTGGCACCAGCTCTATCACCTTATTTCCATGTATTTTTATTAAAAGAACCTTTGCTTTTATATTTTTCTTAGTTATCTATTTTCTTCAAATGCAATGCCTATCTGTCTGCCCGACGTATGTTTGGTAATAACTCGAGGATCAATTAAATAACAGTTTTATCTTTAAGCATTTAAGCATCAATATTATTCTGATAAATCAGCTGGACCAGCCGTGATTGGCCGACTCACAGTGACAGTGAATGCCATAGAAGCCGACGGCATACTAAACATGTGCTTGGGACAGTTTTAATGAGGTAATTTTTCAGCGGTAAGCGACTGTTTTTCGTCATATGTATGGTACTTAATATATATTTTTTACGAAACCTTACGATCGCGATGCGACGCAATATTTTTAGTATTCATTAAAATCCATGCATTGAAAACATTACGTATTGTCTGTTACCCATTTTAAACCGAAACTGTTTCCTAAACTCAAATTATCTGATAGACTTTTTCGGTCATAATTAGATTGTTCCTGGTGTAAGGTTCTTCGCCGCAGGGCTTAGTTCCGGATCTATATACATTTCCGGAATAGACCGGGCATTCCGGGCGCCCGGGGCGTGATCCGGGTGGCTGACTGCCCGGCAAATTACGTTTACCACGTTTGGACACGTATCTCACCTTATCATTGAGGTTCTAAAATAGATTTCCTTGAACCTATATTGCGAGATATTTTCGAAGAGTTTCGTAACCACGTCTAAATGACAACGAAGTTTTAGTCAAGGTTTAAATTAAATTACGATCGTCCCGATAAACGACAAACGGTCTTAAACAAATTAAATTCACTACCTCTTAACAAAATTGCTACAAATGCCTAGAGAACTGAAACTAAAACAAACTTTTACGAGGTTGTTTTAAACGTATTTTCTTAGAAACAGTAAAACAAGGTGCCTTGAGACTCGAGTATCTAAGTTAAAGTAATAGTTGCGAGTAACTTGGGAGATACGTTCAGTCTATTAGTTCGCGTGCATCGGAGCAGCTCTTCTACGCAATCGTAGAGTAGCAAAAATTTCAGTGTAAAAGGCGGTTTTAAAAGACAAACTAAAGAGTTTCTCGTACGTGACCCTAACACTTCGACTATTGTTATTTGGATAACAATATTTTTCAGCCTTTTTGGTACGGGATTCTCAATCCTCAGGACAAAACCACGCACTTTCACTGATTTAATGTGTGTACCTACTGTGTGTTAATGAACCGATAAAAATATTTTGTACAGGCCATTATAAATAAAATATTAGCAGGTAACCCTCAAAGTGACTGATGCTGGAATGGCCGGTTACCCGTTGGATGTAATATACGCGGGCAATACCACACTCATAGCTAGTGATGAAAGGAGATGGCAGAACTCTTCAAAAGAAAGAAAGTAGAAAGTCAGAAACTGGTGTTGCGTATCAACATGGATAAAACCAAGCTAATACTCACTGGCCGAAACCAGTCCTTTTCACGCAGTGGTGAAATGCAAAATTCATGGAGGGACCGCTCCATCTTCAGAAAGACCAAAGTCCGACTAGTTCGATGCCTAGTTTTTTAAACAATTAAATTTTTTAAACATGAAACAGAGAATCAACGCTTTTGAGATGCGGTGTTGGTATCGGTTTCTGCGTATCTCATGGGTAGCGAAGAGAACCAATGTCTCGATTCTAAAAGATTTAGGTATACAAACACGCGTAGCATGGCACCTATAAGCCGGAGCAGAATTCTATCTCGTTTCGGAAACATAGCTCGTAGATTTTTCACCAGCTTAGAGTGACAAATGTTGACGGGTGGAAGGCAAGAGAGCTACCGGCGTTGACATCCTACTAGATGGTGTGCTCAAATTAAATGCCCGACGCAACTCCAACTGCACGAAGCACTCAAACCGCTCGGAACAGGAGTAAATGACGAGCTTTCTGCACCCCCATCGGTCATGGGAGACATGATTCTATGGATGGAAGAATTTAATTATGTACTATACCACGGACTCCGTTGCTATTCTGTCTCAGCTTTTTTCAAGAATTTAAGGAAAATTGTGGTTAAAGTTCAAGGGATATGAATGAAATATAATATGACTATATAATTACAATAACTTAAAACATAAAAAACAAAAACTTATTCTAAACTAAAATTACCTCACATTATAAATTACACACTTAAAAATAAACTACAAAAAATATACCTCTTCTAAAATTGACCCCTGCGGCATGGTGCCCAGAACGCTGGCCACATTTCCTCTTTGAATGGCCAAACTTATACGTTGGCCGAGGAATGCGCCAGCAATATCAATATGACTTGTTCAGTAATTTATACAGCTAAAATTATAGTGAATGATAGGTTATTCGATAAAGTGTATTATAAATTATTTATTTAATACTATCAGCAATATCATACACTAGTACATTGATGAACTTTTCTCGGGTAAGAACCAAAAAGTAAAGTAATATAACTGGAAATAACAACTGACTTACTTCTATCCTGCCGTCTTACTTTTCTGGCGCCATCTTCTTTTCTCCACTCACGTCCACGATTACAGTGATACGGTCATATCTAGACCAACCATTAAAATACATGACGCTAAGTGGAAATAAAAAAATATTAATACTAATATTATGAAGCATTTAATAAATATGAATTTCTCAATATTGAATTTAGCCATGTAAGTTTACAGATATTTTGTTTCAAGCATCATAATAAAAAGCTTTCTTCACTTTTATAACTCTGAACCGTGGAAAATACCCACGATCACGAGTCAGTGGTTTAAAATAACTATGAGCTGTACAAACTGCTAGGGAGATCATTTGGTTGAGAAGGATATTGAAAGACATTACAGGTGAAGAATGTCCAGCATGTCTTTGTGTGGATAACGAATCTGCTATCAAGTTGGCAAAGAATCCACCAGAGTACCATCAAAGAACTAAACACATAAGACTTCGTTCGTTCTTCATAAGAGAATGTATACAGGATGAAAGCATAACCATCTGCCATGTGCCAGGAGCCAGGCAGATTGCAGACATGCTCACCAAACCACTTTATGGGCCCAGAACAGAAATGCTGAAGAAGATGGCAGGCATCACAAACAGAGGTGGATGTTAAGACTTATCTATGATTATTGTCTTTGTACTGCCTGCCAAGTGTCAAGCGTGTGACAATACGATAGTAATTGGTGTTGTCATCACAACTAAATAATAATCTGTTAAGCATCCAAAGCCGTTGAATCTTTTCGTTAATACTTCCCGTTCTCAACATTAACACGCATTTCTCCGATCACACTGTTTCTCCATGCACTATGCGAATAGTAATGAAGTTAGGCATTTATGCTCTGGAGAACGGTGCCCCTTTACTGCCTATGCGGCGTTTATGGTCAGTAAACTTACTGTCACTTAGCGGATGCTAAACGTTTCGAGACAACTTCACTTTAAACTCCATGAAACTTTAAATGTGATGTTGTGAACTGACGAATTTAATAAAAATTTATCAGTTAGTTGACTTAATTAATTTCTGTAGAATTGTGAGAAGTTTTTAAGTGGTATACGTACTTAGATGAGTTTGAAAGGGGGGGAGGGCGATGCCCATATTAAAACAAATTCAAAATGTGGTATGATAGACAATATTA
Source organism: Ypsolopha scabrella (assembly GCA_910592155.1). NCBI lineage: Eukaryota > Metazoa > Arthropoda > Insecta > Lepidoptera > Ypsolophidae > Ypsolopha > Ypsolopha scabrella. Next base: position 15,369,070 of record OU342976.1, on the reverse strand, counting down.
GCGTATGAATGAAGCGTCCCACGCCTTGCGCGCGCACACTTTACAAAAGCGGTTTACGTAGTTTTGTTTATGGTTCCTGGATCGATCTACAGTCTAGTTATACGTTTCTCACACGTTTTGAGAGATACTTAAACTTTTTTGTTGATTTTCCGACGGTGCTCGTGTGCACGCATTGGCTGATGATAATGGAAGGGATGGCAGGGACAATAATGTACACCTACACAAATTATAAAAATAAAACTACCTTACAGAAACAATATAGATCAAGTACCTACAAGGACCAACGTTCAGAATTTTTTGGTATAAAACTTACTGACAAAGCTATTTGAATTAATTTTTCCTCATTTCTCATTGGAAAATTTCAGGATGCATTGTTTTTAGCTGATTCGTCGTCAAAGTATCGCTTAGCGAGATTCTTTTACTCCGGAAACCCAAAAACGGCATTGTTGGGGATTACAATCAATTAAATTTTATAAGATCGTATAAAAACAAAAATAACCAGACAACAATTTTCTCAGAAATCATTATGTTCTTATTGCAGGGCAAAAATTATTGAAATACAATGGAGCGATTAATGGAATTGTGTTAAAGCCCATTATTTGTACGATAGGTAACATAAACGACTTTGTTGGGTAAGGTGAGTATTACTCGTAGTAGAGCAAACTCTAGGGACTTTTATTGAATTCACCTACACGGGAGCTGCTGAATGACACAAGACACGAAAATCGATTTAGCCCTTTACCACTAACTTCTACACCCTTGACTTGGAGAGCAGTGGTGCTCAAACTTGTTACATACTTATACGTATACAAATATTAAAATATCAGTAAAAGTCACTTTTTCTGAGCTTGAATACTAAATTATAATAATCATTATTTCATAATATATTATTATTTAATTATTATTATACTAGTTATCGCTTTGGAGAAAACTAAAGCTGCATGCAAACTACAAGCCGAGAATCAAACGCGATCATTTAGCCAAATATATATATATATACATATATTATATATACATATATATATATATACAATATATCTGTATTTTTTCATTATTTTTATAGTCTTTCCCCATACTGCCCCATCTCAACCCACCAGTCTGAACTATAGGTATATGCCAACTGTTTCACCGTCACCGATACAATTTCGCCATTTAAGTTTAACAACGTCGCTTGACGCTGGAAATATTACCTTGAAAATGCTGAAATTGTACTGATGAAACAGTTGACAATAATAATGCGTGAGTGTTAAAGTAGGGTTTTTAATATACAAAGATTAAAGATTACAAAGTAGCGCGTTGAGATGGGACAGTTGGGGAAAAATATGAAAACTATGCAATAATACAGGTATTTGCGAAATTATCGGGTTTGATTCAAGCAGTTTTAGTTTTCTCTAAAATCGATAACAAAAGTAGTTCAAGCGAATTTCTTTTTCTCTCCATACAGCCCCATCTCATCGTTCCACTCTGTTATGAATTGTATTTATGCCTATCTCACACCACACTAGGTAGAGATAAGAGATACTGACCCACCTCTTTCTTTTCTTCAATCACACCTGTCTCACAAAGGGGTAGGTAGAGAGCACAGATTTTTATCTGCTGCGATCCTGGCATACTTTATTTGCCTCTTCCACATTCACCAATCAAGTCATACGAGAAATTCATAGTTTGTTGGCTTACGTCAATTTAATATTAGTAACAAATATTACACGTACACCAAGCAACGTAAACATATCGTTATAAGGTATATATTTTGAGTTAAAGCCCTGATAATGCTTCTATTAGCGAAACCAGGATAAAATTTGTGGAAAAGTACAAGTATTCTATTTATGAAAATGTATGAAAATATGAGATTATGTTTTATTGCGAAATCCATCGCTTTGGAATACTCTAAATATTATAAGAGTGCATTACAAACCAGAAAGATAAATTAGAAACAAATGTAAAGACAAGAATTTGAAAAAATCCTCGGGCCAGGATTCGAACCTGCGACCTCTTGTTTCCCAGACAAGTGCGCTACCAATTGCGCCACCGAGGTACTTACCTAGACCGTTGAATTTTTCCACCATACTTGTGGTATACCATTGTACCATTATCAAATAGTCACAAAAATATTCGGTGGACAAGTATGGTGGAAAAATTCAACGGTCTAGGTAAGTACCTCGGTGGCGCAATTGGTAGCGCGCTACCAAGAATTCACAAATATCGGAAAACATTTTTTTCGCCTCTTCTTATTGAAGCTGCAACCTATTATTACGGGAGACAAATCTTAAAATTAATGAATTTTGCAAAAAGTGTAATTGACCGTGTTATAAATTCTGACTGAATCCCCAATATAAATTTACTAGCCTTTACCCGCGGCTCCGCCCGCGTTTGTTCTCAGGGTCACTCCGATGATAATTAAAGAAAACCGCATCTAGATCCATTTAGTGGTTCTAGAGTTGAAACATACATACAGACAGCCAGACAAACAGACAAAAATTCAAAAAATGGTAGTTTTGGCTTGAGTACAATACTAATAACCCAATTAATTTAAAATTTCTAAAAGATATTCAATTTACAGACACGACTTTTTCACTACTTTATTATTTGTATAGTATTAGATGCATAAAACAAGAACTCTTGTTCTGTGATTAGAATACACCACTTATAAGCAATTTATGCATTTTTTTATCAATTTTATTGATATAGCAACACCCCAAACACACGATCGACCAGTGTTATGAAACGAGAACCAATCATCATCAATTCCATCAATCAAAAACACCTTATAGATATTTAGCACATACAATGAAATAATGAAAATCATACCTAAAACTTTGTTTATTTCGAGATAAAAATGAAGATTTTTGCAGTAAAAAAAATATTACCCGTTTAGTTAAAGAAAAAAAGATATGGAGTGCAATCGTGCGATTGTGAAAGAAAAGGAGAATTAACTACCTTAACACTTTCCATAAGTTTAAGAACCACTGTGCCAAATAGATATCTAATTTCTCACGGTACTCCAAAAGCGCACGCGTTCGGAGCCAGACACTCAGTCTCTTGGGACTACCACGACTCTCAGATACTTAGCTATACTCTTATTCACTGCTAACAAAGATCATTATTGATAGACTTCCGCACCCAAAGTTTTGGTGGGGTAACAACTGCCCTTCACCACACGATACCCACTCAGACTGGCGAAACTTGGGGCTTATATCAAAGGGTTTTAAGCCTTAGGGATGGAGAATATTTCTAGAAGGCAGGTTGAGCCGGAAATAGAATCTGGTTACCAGAAGATAGTTTTAGCTTGAACATACATAATGTACTGATGAAACTATGTATGTACTCGTACATAATGCCAGGTTCTGTGATTTTACTACTAGAGCACACATGCTGAAGGTTCAAATGCATAGGAAATACAAAATTGAAAACAAAATGTAGTCTGCTAGCAACATTCGAGGCTCAAATAATAATTTTATATGAGTTCTCAAACACATATTCCTAGAATACCACAGCAAATAGTTGCCTCGGGACCTGATAAAGACTGATATTTCAGGCTCTGAATAAAAGGGACTATGAACATATTACTGAACTTTGAATTTATTTAAAGTAAGGTTTTGCTTTTATGTGTCTGGCTAGAAACAGAAATGGGTATAATAATGTGTTAAAAAAACTTTAAAACATACGTTCGTAGCAGATACGATACATACATTTAATCCAATTACAATTATATACGAGTATTTCGTCACGACATGAATCCCCGAGGGGGTTCCAGAAGTCTTTTGAGTGTGAACTGTGAAATGCAAGTCACACTCCACACTTGGCACTCCCGCGTTTCACAGACGATTATTACGTCCCAACGTGATAGGTGGTGAGCCCTATCCCCGCACTTCGGGCACAAATACACGCTTTTTAGGCCATGCATGTTTCCTCATGATGTTTTCCTTCACCGTTTAGCAAGACTCTAGGTGCAAAATGCACATCATAATATTGTTTTCCTTAATTTTGAATAAAAAGTTTGCAATAAATGCTTTTTATAGCAGTTCGCGGAAACTGCTTGTTAATATTATTATTAGAGTGATTTACAAACTGGAAAAGATAAATTAGAAACAAATGTACAGACAAGGCAAAATTCTTGTCTTTTAATTTTATGGGCTCCTATATTCTTCACACGCTCCCAAGCCAACTGCTCGCGATAAAGACGACAAACGTGCACCTCTAGTCCGCCACTACACCGACGAACTCCCGGATGTCGAAATGGGTGAGATTAGGATAGCTCTTGAACAGCTGAAAACGGACGGCATCACAACTGAACTCCTGAAAGCTGGAGGTTACCCTATACTCGGACAGCTACAAGACCTCTTTAATGCCGTTATTCGTACAGGTACTACGCCAAAAGAGTGGAGCAGGAGCCTGGTCATTTTGTTCTTCAAAAAAGGGGACAAAATCCTACTAAAGAACTATACACCAATCGCACTCCTGAGCCACACCTACAAGCTGTTCTCAAGAGTTATCACGAATCGTCTCGCTCGACGATTCGACGACTTCCAACCTCCAGAGCAGGCTGGGTTTCGAAAAGGCTATAGCACCGTGGACCACATTCACACGCTAAGGCAGGCTATACAGAAAACCAAAGAGTATAATCAGCCTTTATGTCTAGCGTTTGTGGACTACGAAAAAGCCTTCGACTCCATTGAAACTTGGTCTGTTCTGCAGTCCTTGCAGCGATGCCAAGTTGACTGGCGTTACGTGGAGATGTTGAAATGTCTGTATGACTCCGCTACAATGTCCATCCAAGTACAGGGTGTACAAACAAGACCAATACATCTTCAGTGCGGCGTGAGACAAGGAGATGTTATTTCCCCAAAACTGTTTACCGCCGCGCTGGAGGACGTCTTTAAAACACTAGACTGGAATGGACGAGGCATAAACGTAAACGGAGAGTACATTTCACATCTTCGCTTTGCCGATGACATCGTGATAATGGCGGAATCGCTGCAGGAACTGGAGGTAATGATGCGCGGCCTTAGCGATTCTTCGAGACGAGTGGGCCTGCGGATGAATTTGGAGAAGACTAAGGTCATGTCAAGCTGTCACGTCATCCAAGGGCCACTAACCGTCGACAATGTCAGCATCGAAGTTGTTCAGAAATATGCTTATCTGGGTCAAGTCATACAGCTGGATAAAAACAACTTCGACGCCGAGGCTGACAGAAGAATATGCTTGGGTTGGCATCATTCGGAAAGTGGCGTCACATATTTACGTCGTCAATACCGCAGTGCTTAAAGGCTAAGATGTTCAACCAGTGCGTCCTTCCTGTGATGACGTATGGCGCTGAGACGTGGTCTCTTACAAAGGGCCTGATCCACCGATTTAAGGTCGCTCAGCGAGCTATGGAGCGGGCTATGCTTGGGATATCTCTGATGGATAGAATCCGAAACGAGGAGATCCGTCGGAGATCGAAAGTAACCGACATAGCCTGCAGAATCAGTAAGTTGAAGTGGCAGTGGGCAGGCCATATTTGTCGCCGAGATGATGGCCGTTGGGGCCGAAAGGCTCTAGAATGGAGACCACGTACAGCAAAGCGTAGTGTAGGCCAACCTCGTGCCCGCTGGACCGACGACCTGAAGGACGTTGCGGGGGGCGGCTGGATGAGGAGGACGAAGGACCGACATGAGTGGCGAAATTTGGGAAAGGCCCATGTCCAGCAGTGGACGAACACGGGCTGATGGATGGATGGACGGAATGACATGAAAGAACTTCCACAGATTAAGGCATTTTCGTATTTATTCATTGATACAATAAGTACTTCTACAGAAGCGTTCTTTTGTGAAAAGAAATACTCTGTTATGTTGCAGTCTGATGTCAACATGATAATCTTACCATAAACATTTTCATGAAAGAAAGAATGCAGGCCGTCCATCTCAAAAAACTGGGTAAATGTGCTAATTTTAGTCATCGTCGGCTTAGTAAAAGGTTATCATTGGCTCCGTTTGGGTACGGAACCTTGTAAATGAAATGTCTGAAATGAGTCTTGTTACTTATGCGTCGTTTTGTCATAAATGTTTACTCGCCATATCGATTGATCGGGTGCTTACCGATTAATTGAACGATTCTTTGTCTCGTCACTATGAAAAAATAGACCTAGTCCATAACGGTGAAATAAAATGATGTATCAATACGTTATTTAAAAACCTAAGGATTAGTGAACGCAATAAATTGATTGTAATTTTATTGTAATAATAAAACAATTTTAAAATGTTGTGTATTGGATTAAGACATTAAAAGTATTTTTTGGAACTGAAAAACCATACTCGTAGTTGTATCATGCATGTCGGTAATTTACAATGAACATACACCCTTACTTTCTTTAGATGTGTCAGCCGGGACTTCTTAGCTGAAAGATACTATAGGTAAAACATCGTGTATAGCATTACGAATTTTTTTTTTTCAAAATTTTAAATGGTACGTTTTATAAGCATAGTTCTGAGGCCAAAACTAAAATTTTTAGATTTTTTTGTGTGTCTTTCCGTCTGTCTCTTTGTCCGTTCCGTTTTAACTGTAGAGCCACTTAACAGATTTGGATTCGGTTTTCTCAATTATCATCGTTGTGACCCTGGTCAACATATATGGGATGTTGATAAAATAACCACTAAGTCGAAAACTGTCGATAATACTTTGATTGAAAGACGCTTCCACGCGAGTAAAGCCGCGGGCAAAAGCTAGTGTAACCCTACAAATTCAAAACATGATATTATCATAAAAGTTCAAAACTTCACGGATTAGGGAATTCTATTTTCAAATCTATCTTTTTTTTTTTTTAGGGTTATTTAGTTTCTGTTATTACATCTTCTGTTTTATTTATAGTTAGTTTATTTAAGTTTTTGCTATAAGTTGTTTAGTTTAGATATAAAATGTTATTTAAGTTAGAATTTGGGTATAATATACGAATATCTATTGTTAAACATATTAGTTTAAATCTATAAAAATGTTGATGCAGAAAGCCAGGGTGGCTATTCCGGCATTATTTATCACTCGCAATATCAATCATTAGATATTTGTTGAAAGTTTGATATATGCCATGCCATGGAAATTAGAGTGATTAACCTACATCAAATAGAAGCTATAGGATATAAGGAATGCCTATTATAAGTTTTCAATACATACAATCAATCTATATCCATACAAAATCCCTTTAAAGATCACCCGCAATCTGCCTTCGCAATTTTTTTGCACTTGCCAGAATTGAGGGCCAGTACTCAAAAATTATTCATGTCGAATGCTATTTTTAACAATCCTAATACTCTTAGAAGCGATAAATCTTTCTTTACCAACAAAGTTCACCATTACACTCATGACTTAGTCCTTTTTTATCATGCATACTTTGATGTCCTTAATTAAACCTAATACGAATAGTAAATGACACAAAACTGTTTCATTACAAACGAACGAATTCAACCGTCGTAATAATTTAATTCCATTGATATAGTTTTATAATAAATATTAAAAACATTTCTCCTCGGAATGAGAGATAATAAGCTAGAAATTCGGTATTTAACTTCATTTTGGCGTTCTAAAAGTTGTCTGTAAAGTCTCATAAAATCTCGTGTCTACGTCGTAAGTTATTTAAAGTCAAAGATTACAAAAATCGAGTTTTCGTCATTATCTAGGTTCCTATAGATTTAATGATGTTAACATTATAAAATTGTAGAACAAAAAAGAGATAGAGGGCGGAGAGTGTGTAGTATTTGGCTATGTGGCTATAAATACTGTAATGCAAGGTCAGCTGTTTATCTTGGTGAATAATATCCTGTTTAAATCTATAAAATCTTTAAAATATGATTAACTATAAAAAATATATATTATTTACTAGCTTTTGCCCGCGACTTCGTTCGCGTGGGTTTCGGATATAAATTCGAATCAGACTTCCCATAGCCTTTGCCGTTTGCGTATATTCATTCTTTGCCCCGTTTTCGGCTTAGGCGTTATTTTATGAACACCCCTTGTAGTCTATGTGTTGACCAGGGTCACTACGATGATAATAAAGAAAACCGCATGCAAATCCGTGGAGTGGTTCTCGAGTTATAAAATCGTTTATTCAATCTGAACACTCTTTGTAGTCTATGTGTTGACCAGGGTAACTACGACGATAATAAAGAAAACCGCATGCAAATCCGTGGAGTGGTTCTCGAGTTATAAAATCGTTTATTCAATCTGAACACTCTTTGTAGTCTATGTGTTGACCAGGGTCACTACGATGATAATAAAGAAAACCGCATGCAAATCCGTGGAGTGGTTCTCGAGTTATAAAATCGTTTATTCAATCTGAACACTCTTTGTAGTCTATGTGTTGACCAGGGTAACTACGACGATAATAAAGAAAACCGCATGCAAATCCGTGGAGTGGTTCTCGAGTTATAAAATCGTTTATTCAATCTGAACACTCTTTGTAGTCTATGTGTTGACCAGGGTCACTACGATGATAATAAAGAAAACCGCATGCAAATCCGTGGAGTGGTTCTCGAGTTATAAAATCGTTTATTCAATCTGAACACTCTTTGTAGTCTATGTGTTGACCAGGGTAACTACGACAATAATAAAGAAAACCGCATGCAAATCCGTGGAGTGGTTCTCGAGTTATAAAATCGTTTATTCAATCTGAACACTCTTTGTAGTCTATATGTTGACCAGGGTAACTACGACGATAATAAAGAAAACCGCATGCAAATCCGTGGAGTGGTTCTCGAGTTATAAAATCGTTTATTCAATCTGAACACTCTTTGTAGTCTATATGTTGACCAGGGTAACTACGACGATAATAAAGAAAACCGCATGCAAATCCGTGGAGTGGTTCTCGAGTTATAAAATCGTTTATTCAATCTGAACACTCTTTGTAGTCTTTGTGTTGACCAGGGTAACTACGATGATAATAAAGAAAACCGCATGCAAATCCGTGGAGTGGTTCTCGAGTTATAAAATCGTTTATTCAATCTGAACACTCTTTGTAGTCTTTGTGTTGACCAGAGTAACTACGATGATAATAAAGAAAACCGCATGCAAATCCGTGGAGTGATTCTCGAGTTATAAAATCGTTTATTCAATCTGAACACTCTTTGTAGTCTTTGTGTTAACCAGGGTAACTACGATGATAATAAAGAAAACCGCATGCAAATCCGTGGAGTGGTTCTCGAGTTATAAAATCGTTTATTCAATCTGAACACTCTTTGTAGTCTTTGTGTTGACCAGAGTAACTACGATGATAATAAAGAAAACCGCATGCAAATCCGTGGAGTGGTTCTCGAGTTATAAAATCGTTTATTCAATCTGAACACTCTTTGTAGTCTTTGTGTTGACCAGAGTAACTACGATGATAATAAAGAAAACCGCATGCAAATCCGTGGAGTGGTTCTCGAGTTATAAAATCGTTTATTCAATCTGAACACTCTTTGTAGTCTATGTGTTGACCAGAGTAACTACGATGATAATAAAGAAAACCGCATGCAAATCCGTGGAGTGGTTCTCGAGTTATAAAATCGTTTATTCAATCTGAACACTCTTTGTAGTCTATGTGTTGACCAGGGTAACTACGATGATAATAAAGAAAACCGCATGCAAATCCTTGGAGTGGTTCTCGAGTTAAAACGGAACATACAGACAGACAGACAGAGAGACAAAAATTCTAAAAATTGTTGTTTCGTCCTCAGTACAGTACCAATAACAAATTTCATTTAAAATTTCGCGAAAATATTCAATGTACAGATACGATTTTTTTACTACTTTATTATTAGTATATATAGATACTTAATACTTTGTATTTAATAACATTTTACATATATCTAATATATTCGGTTAATAATACTTACCTACTTTGTGTAATTAAAAACTAATAATGAAATAGGTACTTATTGTAGATCTTAATTTTATATTAATTTATTGAAAGTAAATTAAAAATAAAATAAAACGAGTAAATATATTTTAACTTCAAATTTATTACAATTTAAATTAAGGTGAAAATTTGAAAACCTGATTATGACCTTTGACTTTAAATAGCTAACGACGCAGACACGAGATTTTAGGAGACTTTTCAAACAACTTTTATAATGCAAAATTTAAGGTATATACCGAGTTTCCAGCTTATTATCTCTCATTCCAAGGTTGACCCCTTTTTATGTTTAAATAACTGCATTATTATACATATTGTTATAACACACGTTTCATTAGGCAATAACTCAAATAACTCAGGCAATATTATAATACAATATACATAGATAATTATTTACATGCCCTTAACTTCAAGGCGAATCCATCCAAAAAACACAGAAGCCTCCTTCGCTGTAAAGGTTTCTAGTTCTTGACGGAACTCTAAAAACGTAATTAATGAGTAAAAATGGTGTCTTCCATAGACCTTTTTGCTCAATGAAACGAAGATTTAAATGGCGAGTTTCTTTTTAAATTTTCCCTTTTTTAATTGAAGGTGAAGAATACGGAGGCCCATATTTTATTTATTTTATTCTAAAGAAACGTTTCTTTTTAGCAATTACATTTGAAACGTTTCTCTTCTTTGAATTTTTAAAGATATTATGCTGTTTGAAGATGCGTACTTATTTTAATTTGGTATTTTCTTGGACTTGTTTCTGTATTACTTTTAGTTACAATCAGTTGAGTAGTATCAGTCATTCGTCCGTTACCGACTTCTGTAGATTTGTTTCTATATTACTCTTAGTTACAAGCAGTTGAGTAATATCAGTCATTCGTCCGTTACCGACTTCTGTAGATTTGTTTCTATATTACTCTTAGTTACAAGCAGTTGAGTAATATCAGTCATTCGTTCGCTACCGTATTCTATAGATTTGTTTCTGTATTACTCTAAGTTACAAGAAGTTGAGTAGTATCAGTCATTCGTCCGCTACCGACTTCTGTAGATTTGTTTCTGTATTACTCTTAGTTACAAGCAGTTGAGTTATATCAGTCATTCGTTCGCTACCGTATCCTATAGATTTGTTTCTGTATTACTCTTAGTTACAAGAAGTTGAGCAGTATCAGTCATTCGTCCGCTACCGACTTCTGTAGATTTGTTTCTGTATTACTCTTAGTTACAAGCAGCTGAGTAGTATCAGTCATTCGTCCGCTAGCGACTTCTCGTGAGTTGATTTGAACCAGGGTGCGTCAAATTCGATATTTTGCAACATGCAGCGCCATCTAGTTATCCAGGATAGCTTCCCAGAGATGGCGTTTTCTAAGGACTTGAAAATAAAAATATTTTAGTTATTGGTCTTTGCTCAGTCAAGAAATATAATTTTAGCTTTAATATTTTTTTTACACAAGGAAATATTTTTCTGAAAATAAAATAAAAGAACAAAAAATAAAAAGTGAAAACAAATTTTACCAGTCGGAGTTTGAACCCGCGACGAACGACTACGCCACGACAGACGTTGTATTTTATATGTATAAAGAGAAGAAGAGATAGAGAAGAAGAAGTTAATATAATACAAAACAAAAAAACAGCTTTAAAAGTTTATATATTTTTAATATACTTAACAATCCCCTTTCACCGACTTACCTCCGTGAGCGTTTCGATTATTTGTTCCCAAGAAATTTTACGGCCTCGTACTTTTTCCTTACTTAAAACTCCTTGCCACAACACCGGAGCATATGGTAACTCTTATAATGTACATGGAATCAGACTGTGGAATGCTCTTTCACAAAGTGTTCGTGATTGTCGAACTATCAGCACATTTAAGAAGAATATATACAAGGTGAAATTAAATCAAGTGATCAGAAACAAGCTTCAATTACCCTTTTGGTGAAATTCGATAAATATTTTTTTTGCTTCCTTACTGCCTCGACTAGGAATTGTACTTAAACTAGTCTAACCAGTAAGGGAGCGAACAAAATTTTTTTTCGAATTTGGCCAAAAGTATTACTGAACCTAGTTCCTGATCACTAACCGAGTCTCCAGTATAAATTTGGTCGGGTGATTTAATTTCACCCTATATGTTTGTAAGTAATATTTATTTATATTTATATTTATATTTATTTGTTATTATTATTATATATTATGGATTGTTGTGAAGATATGTATTTATTATATGCATAGTAGAAAGTTTTGATTAGTATATATTTTTCTTTGTTTGTATGATTACTCCTTGTCCTATTTTATTCCTTTAAAGTAATGGTTTGCTGTGAGAAATCTCTTTTTAGAGATAAGCTCGCCAATGTACGTACCTGTTCTATTTTGGTAAATATTTTTCTGTATGTGTCTCCTTGTGTGTACAAATAAAGTATAAAGTATCACCTGTGAAAATTTCAACTGTCTATCACGGTTCATGAGATACAGCCTGGTGACAGACGGACAGTGAGCCTTAGTAATAGGGTCCCGTTGGTTACCCTTTGGGTACGGAACCCGAATAAAAAGGGCAAAAAAATCATGTCTGTTGTATGGGAGCCCCCTTAAATATTTGTTTTATTTTAATTAAATTATTTATTGTTAAAGATAACTAAATATTCTGTGAATATGTCAAGCGTCTACCTGTTGCCGTTATCAATATCGAGCAAAAACGAGCAAAACAATCACGTTTGTTCTATGGGAGCCCCCTTTAATATTACTTTTATTCTGTTTTAGGGTTCCGTACCCAAATGGTAACTAAGGTATTACTAAGACACCGCCGTCCGTCCGTCCGTCTGTCACCAGGCTGTATCTAATGAACCGTGACGGTTAGACAGTTGAAATTTTCATACATGATTTATTTCTGTTGCTGCTATAACAACAAATACTAAAACCAGCCAAGTGCGAGTCGGACCCACGCACTCCCATACAACAGAAATTATTTTTTTGCCGTTTTTATATATAATGGTACGGAACCCTTCGTGCGCGATTCCGACTCGCACTTGACCATTTTTTAGTTTACTTGGGCGTTATAACAATTTCTTGAGATTTCGGTAAAAATATTAAGAATCGAATCAGAGTATCGATGTAATAAGGATTATCATTCTGTAAACCTTCAAAAAATTACAATATACAATATACAAGCAGCTGCCTAGGTAGCCTAGAAATCTATAAACTATTAGTTCACTAAGTGGTTTAGCCTGCAATTCACCGCTGAACGTTCCTTCTAATTTAGTTTTGCTTTTTCCCGATACGAGGCAGGTGCCTTTAGATTTCCATTTCCTACTGTAATTATTGATGGAACAAGTTCATTGAGACGAATCAAAGAGTGCTTCTCGCTTCTGAGCCGAGTTGCTTCATGTTATTTTAAATTACTAGTTCACATCAATCTCAGAACATTAAATTTATTATATTTATTATTTATATTTATTTATTATTGTAATTGTTTATTATTTATTTATATGTATTAATTTAAGGCAAGATATATATTTCGAGTCCTTTTGGAACATTAAATTTTGATACAATATGGCTGTCATTTTTATATGTTTTTATGTCAATGTAAATCTACTATTCATTCATTTAAATTTTTTGACGGAAATAATTAACAGTAATGATCGGAAAATTATAAAAAGCAACACGGTGAAGCCCAGACTTCAAATAATTGACGAATTAATATTACGAATGTTGATTATTAATTAATTTTGTGGTTTTTAGATGCCATAACATACTCTATCTCACAAAGTCTATTTGGCTATGGCTGTAGTAGTGACTTGTATAGATAAGTAAGTATTGTATGATAAAAGTAAAATGATATTCGTAAGTAAAATAACGAGGTTAACGTACACCAGAAATAATTTAGCGAAGTCAGAGTCGTACTCACGCACCAACGGTTCCCTACCACCACACAAAACGGGGAAGGAACCATAAAACATGATAAACAACAACAATATAGATATTGCTATAGCAATATCAAAGCGTCAAAAAAGAGCCACTAAAATGAAAGCGCCTGTAAAATTATTCGGCATCCTTTGAGTACGGAACCCTAATTTTTACTATTTGTTCTTTTACTTTAGAGTATGTGTAACAATTGGACCCAATTTGAAACTAGTGTGTATTACCGTCTTTAAGATAGAGCTGAAACAAATAACCTTGGAAAAATGTAGGTTGGGTAATATTTTGTTTATTTTTTTATCTTTTTTATTTTTTGTTTTGGTAGAAGCCATAGTAATACGTATTCTGTGAAAATTTCAACTGGTTACCTATTACGACTGAAGCTGTAGGTCCCTGTGACAGACGGACAGACAGACAGAGACACAGACAGACAGCGGAGGCTTAGTAATAGAGTATGATCTCGTTTGGTATCCTTCGGGTACGGAACCCTAAAAAGTGCGTATGCACGCACTGCTGAAATCATAAAGAAACGAACTTTGTGAAATAGAATATTTTGTAGTTTATATTGATTATGTAAGAGATCATAATTTAAGATCATTCTTACGTATTACGAGTATAAGTAAAGGAGGATGAAGTAAAGTAAAGGACCTTTTAAATGGTGATTTTTTTTCTCCTACCGCATTACCAAACATAACAATTCCTTACTTTTATTTTCCCGGTCCTTCTAGCCCCATAAAGATTGGATTTCAATAAAATAAATGTTATTAATGTAGCCGATCTACGAACCAGTAAAAGAGGCAGCTCTTAGAGTATAAACGCAACGAGCGATATGAAAGCATTGCGATGGAGAAGTATTTGTAAAATTGCTAAAGCTTCCACTGAGAACCATTGGTGGATTCTGAAAATACATATGCATGAAAAATGGTAGAGCTAACGGAAAGTTGTAAAATTGACAAAGGGAATTTGTGTTGTTAATTATAATATATGTTTCACTTATCTTTGTTAAGTTGAAACGAATAAAACTCATTAAAATGGTTTTTTATATTTATCATTTCAAGCTAGATGGTAGACATAGAAAATTACAATCAGTACTGAGAGCATGGATATCAAGCAAGATTAGCAAAGTTTTGAATAGTTCTTGTATGGATCTTGATTGTTAACAAAAACACCTGTACACTAGTTTCATTTAATTTAATACAGTTTTCCAACCGGTTTCGTTCTTATATGGGCCTCACAAGTTAGTAATATTATATTATCATTATCATACTTATACTTGATGAAAACTGTTCATTAAATCAAATATCTATGCAACCACATTTTATTGTGGTACAAAAAAATCACCCAATTCGCACTATCCGTTTTTTTTATTTTTATTACAATTAGAATAATGGCGCAAATTACGAACTTCCTGTTCCACAAAAACTCAGTGCTAGACAGTAATTTATTTTATTTGTCCCAGCTATTGAAGAGCTGAAAAACAGTTCTTCGTATTTGTATTGTAAAGAATAATTTAAATTTTAAAGAACATGAATTTCACGGTTCAAGCCCAAAATACAAATATGTATAAATTTATTTAGCAAGTCAGCACGAACATAAATTTTTACAGAAAAAAAAATTATACCTACGTACTTATATGTTTTTATGGCGAAATACGTACATCACTTTTACAAACTAGAAAAGATTAATTAGTAACAAATCTGTCTAATAATATTAGAGTATACAACTATCCAAAGTGATATATTTTCGCTGTAAAAGCATACTCATGAAATCTTATTAAAAAAAAAACCGGCCATATGCGAGTCGGACTCGCGTACGAAGGGTTCCGTACCATTAACTATAAAAACGGCAAAAAAGTCATGTCTGTCGTGTGGGAGTGCGCAGGTCCGACTCGCACTTGGCCAGTTTTAGTATTTTTTGTTATAGCGGCAACAGAAATACATCACCTGTGAAAATTTTAACTGTCTAACTATCACGGTTCATGAGATACAGCCTGGTGACAGACGGACAGCGGAGTCTTCGTAATAGGGTTGCGTTGGTTAACCTTTGGGTACGGAACCCTAAAAAAACTGTACAATTTTCCACGACAAATCTCTCTTCGGAATGAAGAAGGCGTGAAATCACATGATCCCCTCGTATATTCAGTATGTATATTACTGGCTGGTATATGAAGTAGTTACAAAATTTCAGTGTACGGTGGAAAAATTCAACGGTCTAACAATCACTAACCATCTGCACTATGATTCCCTGGTCTGTGGCAATCAGTTTTCATCCATTTCAATTCCAAAAACACTTACACTTAATAAATAGCAAAAAGATCCACAAAAGAACAGAGTTGCACATTATATACATACATATACAAAGTTAATTAAAGTGTTCAGGCTTATGATAGCCAAATAACATCTACGTTATCATGAAGTTGTATGTGATTTGTACAATGTACGAGTAAAAACAAAGGATATTAATTAGTAATTATTCTGAACCAGTTTTGTTGATCAGAATAGGGTTGCTGCAGTTGCGCTATTTGCGGAGTTGCCTTAGTTTACGGTCAAGCGCATGGCGATTGTTCCCCTTTGCGATGAATTTATTGCCGTTCGATGCAGAGGGATTCTATTGCGGGTTTTTGTTTTAAAGCTACCGGGAAAAAGTTACAAGTAGCTGGAGTTCTCTGGTAAACGGTTTATTGATAGATTTTATCGCTTTTGTATCAATTTATCCTGTACACTGCCACTACAATTTTTCTTTTTCTTTTAACAGTTCCTCTATCCAAAGGTTGCCTTGTAGATGTCGGTTTCAATGATAAGATTGCCAATTGTATCCAGCTTTTACTTTTGAAATAGTTATTAATTTTGTTTTTTGGTGTGCAAAAGCCAATAACAGTAGTTAAGGCTACTCGTATAAATGTGGTAACGAGGCAATAGCTTGCGAGGACGATTTGAAACACGTGCGTCATGCGAGTATTTTAAACGTTACGAGTAAGTTATTTTAAAATTATTCACGATTTTATAGTACGTTCGCTTGATAAAATCAACAATTTAAATGTTTTTTTTTTTCAATGTGAAGTGAATCCTGGTTTCTTCAAACGTACCCTCGAAAATCTGGCGTTTTTCATATATTTTTCTATTTCCCAAAAACTTAACACAGTTTATTTTTCGAAATATGCAAAAAAAATTGGCTTAACACACGGAAATAATATAAAGTAAATTGTGCTATATTTCGACCCCTCAGTGGGGTCGTCATCAAATTCGGATTCTACATTTACAGTTATTTTATTATACTATTTATAATTTCACGACCGGAGCACTCTGAGGAACTACAACAGGTGTTAACAAGTCCTTTCTAAAAAGTTTATAATTAATTATGTCAGTAGATGTCAGTGTTTTTTACGTCTTATGTAGATATACGTCATAATTTTATTTTCCATTCGCCCGATGACGACCCTACTGAGGGGTCGAAATATAGCACATTTTACTTTATATTATTTCCGTGTGTTCATTAATACAAATAAAAACTAACAAGCAAAAAAAAATATTGATCCGTGATAATGATCACTTGCCAAGCCGCATAGTCAAATGTCATCTTGTGTAGATAAAAATTTTGTGGTGTGTAAAAAAAGCTAAAAAAAACAGTAAATTCTGACCTCGTAGCAAATGTATAATGTTTTGCAATTAAAATTGCAGACAAATGCAAAGAAACAAAGAAACTAGAATAATAACAAGCACAAAAGAAACGTAACAATTAAAGATTAAGAAATGCGTGGAGTTTTAGTAATTACGTATTTGTATAGTTTTATTGTTTTAATTTATTGCAATGAGTTGCGTAGCATCTTGAACTCTTTATGAACATCTAAGAATCTTTATGCTCTGTATATATAACAACGATGTGTCACAAACATTTAACAACGCGATCCGAGAGTCCACTGCGTCAGAGCATAGTAGTTTTTAAATACTATGGTCAGAGTGTCTCATTTTACCTAACCAAGGGATTTTTGTTTTCTCATTTACAAAGATATATGTTATCGTTACGTTATTTTAATTTAAAATTAGACTAGATTTTTTTGCATGTCCTTTTGTAAGTAAAGTTAATCATAAAGTAGTTTAGTTTAGATTTTTTTGAAATGAGATTTTTAAACTTTTTTTTGTTTCTGCCAAGTCATTCTGCTGTCAAAATATTAAGTTGAATTGCAAATTGCGTCGGAGACCCAACCATAAAAGCTATCGTGGCAATACCATGAGTGTTATTGTAAAAACAATGTCATGTATGGCAATATACACAATTTAGTTCAAGAATTGCATCACAACTATAACAACCATATCACAGCGTACGTTCAAGCAATAATGCCGATGTCATTGCGCCAATCGTAAATAACTATGTTTATAGGTACAGTCAATAAAATAACTGGTAGAATTGCTAGCCTCACATGATCACTTGCATCTTATACATAAGGACTATTTTACTAGAAAGTATTGAAGCTTAGTCTGGGTGCAACGGTAAAAACAAAATGATGGTTGAAACTGAAAATGTATAGTCAAAGTTGAAAATTCGATTAATAAAAGAGCACCAAACATCTTGTGTCGCAAATTGGTCCAGTTATACGTGTCGTAAATTGGTCCTGTTATACTCCTGTAAAGGGTTAAAACGGAAATCAATGCCTGTCACCCTTAAAATATTGGTGTTATTTTGTAAAGGCATACTTAAGACATCATTAACTTCTTTAAAATCTTAGTTTAACATTTTTATTGGTAATAAAATAAGTAAAAAGAGGATTCAAAGCATCCATCCAACGACCAATTACGACGAAATACTACTACTACTATTCATGATTATACGTTACGTTACTGAGATGACAAGGATATAGACATAGACATACATTTATTGATAATATTCATTACAAGCCATATACAAAAAGGGGTATACAACAATCGGTACACATCATTATTATATAAAAATTAACTTAATAGTAATTAGTAACTAAATTAAAAATATTATGTCAATTAATTGTATTACAAAAATAATATTGTAAGTATGTCATTTTAATATGTAGGTATTAAATAAGTAAATATGACCTGTAATTGAAAATTATTAATAAAATCTCTATCTATGTCTATGAGATAACATTTCTTTGTGTGATTGTACTGATTGGGTTGTTATTGGGTCAGTAACGATTCAATTTTAGATTAAGACAATGTTTAATGTTCAAGTTCGTTACAAGATAAAAAAATACCAATTTGCGTGTCGAGGTACATAAAATAAAGAAAAAAATACTATTTCTCAAAACGACTTTAATAGCGTTAAACCATTTCATTTTCATCTTGCACACGAATTCACATAATTGGTTTCGCATTACTTTCAAGGGCCTCCGTGTTTAACAATCAGAGTTATATTATTAAATCATATTGTTTTATAATTATGGATATGGTTTTCTTCACAACTTAATCAAGCAAGTTATTAATAGTCACATCAACCCACTACTTTAGCGTGTGATCAAAGCAATAGTGGACTTTAGCTTACGACTATACTCTACAAATCAATCTCAGGCTCAGTCAACCTAAATATCCCTGCAATAACTAGTTAGTTGTAGCTGATCCAATAAGAGTCGGTAAAAGGAAAGTACAGGGCGTGGTCCCATAGACCGGTTTCCAAGTATCCTTGTCCAACTCTAAGGTGATCCGGTGGTTCAGAATGCGGACGCGGCCCACCTGCGCAAAAGTCGGTTGATATGGCTTGCAGCAACAGGAAGCCATTTAGATATAGCGCAACATTTGGTTTGTTTCATACTTTATTGGTGTTTTGCTTTGTCTTTTTGTAGAGGGAAAAATAAAAGAGGAGAATACCAGTATTGTATTTATACATATAATTATTTACAAGTTCAGTTTCTTATCAACAGTCCAACTTGCCAACCTTTTGCAAGTAACAAAAACGAGCATCACCATGTAGTCCTGTCCATTCACTCACAATATCACAGCAAACACAATTAAAATGCTTTTGAGGCGGCCCGAGTTGCACGGAATCCCGGCCGAGCATGACTCGGCGAGATACTAATTGACGTGCTTTTACCTAGTTTTGGCTTTACAAAGCGCCGAGGGCCTTCAACACTAGAATTTACACTTTTTGGAATGAGTAGGTGAAACCGTCTGGCATGCGATTCAAGCTGAATTTACCAGGAGGGAAGAAATTTCTAGGAGGTTGTGTGGTCGGCTCGAAGTACTGTTGTCTGGCGCTTGGCTGTTGAGGTGCGGTGTATTGCTGGTTCTGGATACCGCTGTACTGTGCTTGTTGAACTCCGGGGTAGATGTTGTGGTTGTATGACTGCTGAGGCTGGTATTGGGGTTGTTGCGCTTGGTAGTTCACGCGGGGTTCAGGAGGTGCGACGTAATTTTCCTGTTCATATAATTCTGGGTGGTATTGACCGTCATCCTCATTGGGCTTGGCGTAGCTTTGAGCTGGAGCTCTGTACTCTTGAGGAGCACTGTACTGCTGTTGAGGAGCACTGTATTGCTGTTGAGGTGCACTGTACTGCTGCTGCGGCGCTTGGTAATCCGGGGCTTGGTAGCGAGGGTCAGGCTTGTATCCGGGGGTAGGCGCGGCGGCTTGAGGAGCGGTCGGAATGTGGTCCCCAAGAGCTTGGAATCCGTTCTTTCCTGCGATGTAGTTCACCGTCTTTCTTTGTCCACTGGGATCGATGTACGAGTAGCTGCCGCGTCTGTTGCCATCAGCATCAGTCTCTTCTTTGAAGTTAATGCCGTCTTCCTGTTGGTATGCCGCTCCGAAAGCTCCGTCTCCGCTGAGGTAACGAGCTTCCTGGAGGATAGCTGCCGTCTTTGGGTCTCCCGCGTATTTGGGTACGCGTCTGCCACCTTCCTGTTGGCACGTCACCGCTCCGACCACAAAGGCTAATAACGCAAGCCTGTTCATTTTGCATACAAAATGTGCACTGCTCGCGTGAAAGTAACAAAGTGTATCGTTGCGGGCGGTTGAACTCGTTTTATACGGACAGCTAAGGCCTTGGCGTGCATTGGAAGGGCCTGCGGGTGCGACCGCGAAATTCGCGCGTATACATGTCGCTCCCGGTGGCATCGACCACGCGTCAGGGAAGTGGAATTCATTGAAGAGAGCAGTGCCATCGGACGAATGACGCTGGATCCGACCTAAATGTCAACTGGTTAGCCGGTAATTTATGAACAAACATTGAGGGCATAAAGGCCACCCGCTTTAATGTTATACCGTCTACATTTATTTTGCTAAGCATTCATCTGGGGTCGTTTCTCAAACTAACATTACTGGCGAAGTATTCGAACAAGGATTTGTTTCCTAATTGAATTTGTATTCACAGCATTGTTTTGTCTAGTATTATGCAAGCTAGCTAGACTGGTATCATAAAAATACATATTACACAAAGTGTAATATAAATATTTAATTGTGACGTGACTTTGTGTGAAATCTAGATTCCTTAAAGTTTTAGACAATAAGAATATCTTGCAATTCTGTTTATTAAAAATTTATCTCATAAGTATGGGAACAAACAACTGAAGACACTGTTTCAAAAGATTGTCTCTCTCATCGATCACTGGCTGTTTTTTTTAAATTTATTTATAATTTACTGATATACAAAGACACTTTTGATTCACCAAGTTAGTAAATTGTTACTATAAATAACATATAATTAGATAGTAGTTTAAGCAGTTGGGTATGCACGTGCTACTCAGCCTTGCTAGAATTATTTAATATCTAACAGCTACATAATCGCTGCTCACGTGCATTTAAAACCATACATAATTTTAATATCGCTCTTTTTATTTCGATATCCCTTCCGGAAATTCTGTTTATACCCAGTTTGCTTATTCGGTACGCAATTTATATTACTATTTCTTTAATTATTATTCAAAATCAAATTTATTAACACACCAGTATTTTCTTTTTGTACACAGGCGATTTTCTTGTTACCTTTCTTTTAACTTTAATTAATCCAATCGTCAGTTTGTAACTTCGGCTTTTGTAGAAAATTGTTAGTATTTTGATATAACGAATACGACTCACATGTCTACCTGGAAGCACAGGTCAAGTCCAATCTACAATCATAACATTTGTGATGTCAACTCACTCTAATTTTAATGAAAGTATTGTTTCAAATTAGTGAAAAACGATTTGTCTCAAGGATATCTTGCTTGTAAAACTAATCACGAAGCATCTTATTAGTTATATGTGCTTAGCTACCGAGACCAACATGATCCAAATGGTCATTAAAATTATACAGTGGTCACTTGATGTCAAGGTCAGGAATTTCAATTATGAGTCAGGGTTCGATTCCTGTCGTCGAAATAAATGGTTTGAATGATTTGTTATCAAAAGGTTTGTCAAGTGAATTGTAATGAAAATACATAGGTACTTCAGCAAGTACTTATTTACCAAGCTATAACATGAAATTAATTTGCCCCTACTTTTATAAAATATTTCACGCAAACAGCTCTTTGAAAACAAATAACTTAACATTAAATATTAAATCAGTGATCTAAACTTAATTTATTCGTTTTATCTCGTGGCATAATTAAAGCTTGATTTTGAAAAAGTATTTTATTATAACTGTATTTTGTACTTTAAAGTGAACTAGCTTTTAACCGCGGCTCCGCCCGCGTCGATGATATTTTCGTGGGAATAAGGAAAACGTAAGAATATGATTTGTTGAACGACAATATGCAACGGTCACCATGTTTTACCAAAGTGCTAATAAATACCAATCAAATAAGCCCAAACTTAAAGGGTCCGCTGTTGTCCGTTGGGGAGATCCCGTACCTACCTTCCAGTCCCATCAGCAGACCCTGGTCACGATGTTTAACCTAAGTGCTAATAAATACCAATCAAATAAGCTCAAACTTGAAGGGTCTGCTGTTGTCCGTTGAGGAGAACCCAGACCCACCTTCCAGTCCCATTAACAGACCTTGGTCACCATGTTTTACCAAAGTGCTAATAAATACCAACAAAATAAGCCTAAACTCGAAGGGTCTGCTGTTGTCCGTCGAGGAGATCCCGTACCCACCTTCCAGTCCCATCATCTGACCATGGTCACCATGTTTTACCAAAGTGCTAATGAAGACTAATCGAATAAGCCCAAACTCGAAGGGTCTGCTGTTATCCGTTGAGGATATCCCATTATCACCTTCCAGTCCCATCAGCAGACCCTGGTCACCATGTTTTACCAAAGTGCTAATAAATACCAATCTAATAGGTCCAAACTCGAAGTGTCTGCTGTTGTCCGTTGAGGAGATCCCGTACCTACCTTCCAGTCCCATCATCAGACCCTGGTCACCATGTTTTACCAAAGTGCTAATAATAAAATAAGCCCAAACTCGAAGGGTCTGCTGTTATCCGTTGAGGAGATCCCGTACCCACCTCCCAGTCCCGTCATTAGATCCTGGTCACCATGTTCTCCAAAAATACTCATCAATACCGATCAAATAAACTTAAACTTAAAAGGTCTCCTAAAAAAAAACATTTACTAGTGGATGATTGAAACCCCGACGATGAGACTACATTCGTACGACTACGCATGATTAACTAATAATGTTATTGAGTGCATAAAGAATTTCTATAGTCAGTTCAGTAGTTCTAGATATTACCCATTATATGCAAACAAACAAATCTTTCTTCTTTATATAATAGTGTAGACAAACTTTAGCGCGAGTTGATTTGAACCAGACTGCGTCAAATTTGATATTTTGAAACATGCAGCGCCATCTAGTGTATTAAAATAAAAACAATTTCAACGCCAGCTTACTGAGCCGTTATCCAGCATAGCTTCCCAGAGATGGCGTATTATAAGCACTTGAAAATAAAAATATTTTAGTTATTGGTCTTAGCTCAGTCAATTTTTTTTTACAAAAGGAAATATTTTTCTGAACATAAAATAAAAGAATAAAAAATAAAAGTGAAAACATATTTTACCAGTCGGGGTTTGAACCCGCGACGATCGACTATGCTACGGCGGCGAACCTTCCATATGTCTCACTAAAATTCTCATTGCCCTGCTCCCTTTAGTCATAGCGTGATTATACATAGCTTTAAACCTTCCCGAAGAAATGCTTTATCTTTTAGTGAAAACTGCATCAAAATCCATTGATTGGTTCTCAAGTTTTAAGCGAACAAACAGACAGACGGACAGACAGACTGGCAGACAGACGTTGTATTTTATATGTATAGAGAAGATAAAGTTGTTTAAACTTTGGTTTGATAACCATGTCAAACAAAATTAGTCTGCCATCTTTGGGCACCCGCCATATTAAATTGAGAATGACGTTACGTATTCTGCTTGGCAAACTCTTTAATTTGATTGATACTCATGTCATGGTGGTGGTTAATAAAATTTAGTCTGCCATCTTAGGGCGTCCAAGACGTCCTAAGATGGCGTCGCATTTAGAATGACGTCGTCACTTAGCACGTATTCTCCTCATCAATTTGTTTATTTTATTTTCTAGTGAAGGGGCTTGATATGGAAATAATAAAAACGTCATTTTGGGAGGTCCATCATATTTTATTTAGAGTGACATCTTCATCAAATCTTTTTTTTACACCGATGTCAAGTTGCGGTAATTGGTTTAAAATTCAATTGCAAGGTTTCGCCTAGACACATAATAATAACGAATCAAGTAATTTATTAATTAGAGTATACAAAATAAAACAAAAAGTTTCAATTGGTTCCTTTAAAATAAGATTTTACAAGAAATTGAGATCTTTATTTCAGTAGAACTGAAGTCATCCAGACAAATTATTTTTGTTATTGCGCGTAACTTTATCTAAAAATATGGTCTCATGATGACCCACTTTGGGACTTAATATATTTCGAGTTTATTATATTGTTTTATTTAAGTATTTTATGTATATATGTAACATATCTAAATTATTCTAAAAAGTAATGCGCAAAAAACTTACCTAATCGTTTGGTTTTACCCCCTTCTTTAATAGCATATCGTAAAGGGGGAAATATAAATGACTGGAAAATACCACTTTTACACGGTTATGCGTTGTCTCAATATTCCAATCGATCATAATAGAGGTTGTAAAGGTCGCCTACTGCCCTCGTTCAAGGTTCCACAAGCATTTCGGTATGCGAGCGAGAGAATGCTATCCAATTCTGTGGCCTTTATTTTCTTATCGATGAGGAATTCTTTATTTAGCTTCCTTGCATTCTGGACGATATGTTCAGTATAGTGTACTAGAAAAAAAGGAATAGGAAACCGTAGAGGCGGCAAATTTTTGTAATTCAATAATATTTAAAAAAGAATATAAAATCCATCTAAACCCGCATAAGCTGACATCTTTACTAATAATAAAATGGTAAAAAGTCGTGTATGTACATGGAATATTTTTGCGGAATTTAAAATGAAATAGGTTATATACTGAGGTAAGGAATACATACATACATACATCAGCCTGTTTCGTCCACTGCTGGACATAGGCCTTTCCAGGATTTCGCCACTCTTGGCGATCCTCCTGGAAGAAATGCCCATACTCACACACGCTGGGCAGGCGGGTTGGTGAGCTCGTTGCCGAAACCTTTGCACCAGTGACGCCGCTGCCCGTCACCAGTCTGATTTATAAGGCCCGGCAATTGGAGATGGATATACCGCCATCCATCGGTCCCAGGCAATGGTGGGCCGCCTGGTTTTTTTGCCTAAGAGCTGTCCTCTTACTCTCCCCCGAATAACTTCGTGAGGATTTGCGAGTAAGATGGTGGTACCTCCACAGTCGAGCCCGGCATTGACTCTACCACCTTGTAAGGAATATAATTTTTTAAATTGTTGTATGCCTGTCTCTCTAGTTTTCTTTATTATCATTGTAGTGAACCTGGTCAACATGTAGGTGGGCTATAAGAAGTGTTTACAATAGCTTGGCGGTTACCAAGCCGAAAACTGTCGACAGTTGAAAGACGCTTCCACGTGAGCGAAGCCCGCAGACAAAACTTATTAAATAAATATGTAAGAAGAAGTTGTTCACTTAAGTACTATTGTTATTGGCTACATGCCAACCGGGGCCGTTTGATAAAAACGACGGTGCACGCAGCATCGTTGTCCCAAAAACGATACTCACCTTGAATATGCCGAAATTGTGTCCATGAAACAGTTGACTAGTGTCATGATTTTCAATAGATTTTTAATACATTTTGTTTAGTATTTCGGTATTATTTCTAAATAGCAACACTACCGCTGTCACTTGGTTAACGTTCAAAAATCCACCAATCAGAGTTGAGCATAATAAACCAATGAGAGAACGCCACAGCAATCGAGTTTTGGCGGAAAACCTGGGGAGGCATCAAATCAGTCGCTTGGATGGTCATTCTTGTTGGAGATTTTGAAGTAGACAGTAACTAGAATACAGTGTGCTTAAAATTGTACCTATCTTTAAGAGTCTGTAAAATAAAGTTATTGAAGGTACCTGCAGTTGTTTATATTCATTACACTAGTAAGACGTGAGTGAGTCTTTCAAAATAATTAATATGAAAACTGTTAGAAACTTTATTACAATAAAGAATTCCTAGAACTGGATTTGTTTAGGCATACATTAATAGTACATTACGATACGAGAGCGATGAAAAAGTTTCTCGCACGAGTATCGTATAATATTTTATAGCACAAGTGGGGAAAATACCGACTTTACGCAAGCGCAGCGTGCGTAAAGCGGTCATTTTACGCACGGTGTGCTATAAATTCATTTAAATACAAGTTATGTCAAGCATTGTCTGATTCATACCTTTAATATTCGTACGAATGTTCTATATTTTTGTTAAGATTTGTACCTATATTTAAGTTGCATTATTTGTGTGAAGTGTTGAGTTCTATTACCTACTTAGATATATATAACTGGATCTCCAAGTCCAATAGTAAACCTTTTTGTAATACTGTACATTTTATAAGACTGTTTGCATCCGAAATAAATAAATAAATAAATAGATCAATTTGTATATGGAATTAGAAAATTAACTTGAAAAGTTTATACATGAGCAGGGTTAGGTTAGGTTAGCTTTACGATATGCTATCAAGAGAAGCAGAGCTTACTATTTATCCAACTCTTTATTTACCACATGCGTTATCCACTCAGTTCTCTGAGCTACTATCTATGATGCTATTTTGTAACAGTTTATACTGAAGTCCGTGACTGAGTTAGTAATATTTTTACTCTACAGTTGCCCCGCGCGCCTGTGTAAACGACGTATAAGATATCAATGTAGCTAGCACGCGCCAGAGATACGTCGTCTATCTATCCTACTTTCGTTCTCATATCGCGTTTGACAAATTGGCGAGAGAGCAAGTATGATGGAAAGACACTGTATCGACAGCGGTGCGTGCTAGCTATACAGGACAGAAGGCGCGTGGGCAGTTAGCATCTGCGAGAATACACATCTGTGTCAAGCCCGTCTTCTATACTGCCCGAAATGTAAAAAATTCCATACTGTAATATAATTTCACTGCATTGCAATTATTTGCAAGCAATTTAAAGTTTCCACGTGGAAGGAGAACGAACATAAAGTTTTGTTAATTTGCAAAGAATCGTACAATATAGGATGAAACTAAATCAACCGAACAAATTAATCCTTTTGGCCAAATACGAAAAATATATTTTTTTGCTCCCTTATCTAGTCTAGGCAGTAAGGAAGCAAAAAAAAAATTTTTCGATTCGATTTCGAAAGCTTGTTTCTGATCACTAACCGAGTCTCCAGTATGAATTTGGTCGGTTAATTTAGTTCAACCTTGTATACCAGACAAAATTATTAATTCTCAAGGTTGAGGTTCTATTCGGAAAACAAAAGCATTATCAATCTCTTGATCTAGCAATCAACGATATCATGTACAAAAAATAGCAATCAAGTATTATTTTGCTCAGTGGTGACTACGGTGGTTGTAAAAGTTCTTTTGAACTATTGTATGGATTCGATTGATGGTTCTTGGTGGTTCCACCAATCTTTAATAAATTATACACAAATTCTTGTACTTTTTATTCCACAAATGTTTCTTAAATAAATATTTATTCCTTTTGAACTGGTACTAGGTATACTTTATTCTGAATTTAATTCTTGAAATTGCTAAGGAAATCCGAAAGATCAAATCGAAATCATTTTCTTCCAAAAATCCAGAGATTATAGAACGGCCCTATTGCATGTTCTTGTTTTGGAAAGTTTGACGATCTGCTTTGACATTTTTCCAGATTATTGTGACCACCTTTCTAAAAGGCCCATGCAGTCAGAAAAATATTAAAATTATTATTTTATTTATAGTAATGTCAAGTAGTTGACCTTGAAGAAGTTGGGTGATTGATCCAATGTCAATGCGACAGGTAATTATTATTTATTTCGGAGGTAATTACTTTTATTGAGAATTCATAATAGCAAGTTAATTAACCTTACAGATGATATGATATATATATATATATATATGCGATCCAGCGAGGCAATGCCACCAGACTTTTGGGTACCTTGCCCAACGACGGTAGCGATCTGGCCAGCATATTTTATTTATTCCATTAAATAGGTGTCCAAAATTTCCCTTTCTTTTATTTATTTGTATAATATTTAAATTGCTAGGTAATTTTAATTTTTAATTAGTTTAGTTTTGATGTAAATTGTTATTTAAGTTTTACAAGTATAATACCTTACAGGACATCATTGAGACCAGAATTTGAATTTTTGCTCTTAGTGAGTGATAGCTGCTCTTCAAAGGGAGATCGTACAGAAATGTAAATTAAATACCAGATTACAAGTGCTGAAAGCCCTTTTTAATGATCTACCGCATAACTTTTCCCAAGAGATTAAATACTTAAAAAAAAACAATTGCTAACAAATATGTTTATATACGAACAATCCCAATTTGTTTGTGGTGGGTATGATAATAAAAAAAAGGTGGGAAAAGGTGGTAGAGCTGATGCCGGGCTCGACTGTGGAGGTACCACCATCTTACTCGCAAATCCTCCCGAAGTTATTCGGGGAGAGTAAGAGAACAGCTCTCAGGCAAAACCAGGCGGCCCACCAATGTCTGGGACCGATGGATGGCGGTATATCCATCCCTAATTTCCGGGCCAGCGGCGTCACTAGTGCAAGGGTTTCGGCACCGCGCTCACCAACCCGCCTGACCAGCGTGTGTGAGTATGGGCATTTCTTCCAGGGGGACAGCCAAGAGTGGCGAAATCCTGGAAAGGCCTATGTACAGCAGTGGACGAAACAGGCTGATGGATGGATGGATGGGTATGATTTGAAAAAACCGTTCAGTATGGTCTTTACAATACGCTAATTAGTGTGTCAATGAATATTTGCAGATTTGGAACAACAGTCTCATACCGAACCCGGAATCGCATATGTCAGTGTCGTGTGAAATATCATTCGCATCAATCATGTTAACGAGCGGTAAATGACGCGCTTGGTGAACTGTGACGTCACTAATGTCCAGTCTGACGATTGGGGCGGAAACTGAGACTGGTTGTGTATACACCACTTTATAAAACCTTCCTCAGTATTTAAAAAGAACGCACATTACAAACTATGATCATAATAAAAGTATTAACTTAACAACGTAACATAACAAAGTAATTTTTGAATTGGCCTCCTGAATTACATGACATACGTAGTAAAAAATTAGATTTCAAAACAGTGGAACTCCCATACTACAATAGATAGGTGTCTGAAAAAAAAAAGTTAAAATATAAATAGGGCATTTTTAAGACGATAACAGAGCCCAAAACGTGAAATAAAAAAGAAATGCAAAGTGAAGGGTGTTTTTTCAGTTCATAATAATGAAACTAATAAAGTAAAAATAACAATAATGACTCTTTAAAACTTATAAACCTATTACCTAGAACATAAAAACGGTCTTGTGTTATTTTATGTTAAATACACTATGAAACAGAAATATTCAACCTTTTCTTGATTCCCCGCAATACTCTTTCGTTGTGCGATGGATTTGCGCTTATTAAGAAAGCTTCAAGTCTATTCCGCACTACACATGCAGTGAAAATATTCTTTTTAGATGACATTGCCAGACGCTACAGCTTTTTCAAGCCATCCAGATAAAAACATGGAATTATATCGAATCTCCATTTTTTGTGGATGCAGACAGTTTCTTCGATGGTACATTGGTGTACGACGTACACTGTACGTCAACAGACTTTTTAAATAGAGCGAGGTACTCTGAAATAATTCCCTTTTTCTCCGGGAAAGTCTTTGTTTTATTTTCCTAATGGACTCTGGGCACTAAAGTTCGCAGGAGAAAATAGTGACGCCTTTAGTTTTTCCGGGATCAAGTTTTTGTGAAGAGGTCCAGTCCACTCGCTCATGAAGAGGTTTTCCGGTGTTCCATTAATTATCTGGATTCCTTACGACCATTACGATTTGGCAGGAAAAAGTGAATAGAAAAGAAACGTTTTGGTTCCTTTAACTTCGTTTTTGGTTTAATTTTAGCTTACTCCCGGCCCTAAATACACGCTCAATACAAACTTGAACATTAAGTATCAGACCTATAAAATTATAGAAAATGTTTCTTAGCGAGTGCCTGCGTCTTATGACGTCAGGACCCTATTTGCAAAATTTCAAGTTTATAGATTCTATTGTTCCGAAAGTGTAAATCGTTCAACTCACAAAGACACCTATCGAAACCTTTATTACAACGTCTTAAGACTTATAACGGCCTTATTTGCGCGTTATCGTGGGATAAACAAGCTATGAGTGAGTGACTGGTATTACGCTTACCACATCAAACTAATATTATAAATGCGAAATATTGTGTGTGTGTGTGTGTGTGTGTGTGTGTGTGTGTGTGTGTGTGTGTGTGTGTGTGTGTTGTGTGTGTGTATATTTGTTACTCTTTCACGCTGAAACGGCTTAACATAAAACTTAGCACAAAGGCTACTTTTATCCCGGAAGAAAAGCATATCGTGAAACCGAACAACACGCGGGCGGAGCCGTGAGCAAAAACTAGTCTCCTATAAACAATGGTGAGTGCTGCAATCACACGAGTCGAGAAAAAGTTTATCGCACGAGTTTCGTATTAGTACATTACGATACGAGAGCGATGAAACGTTTTCTGACGAGTGTGAGTTTGCGGCACGAGCCGAAGGTGAGTAAAAGCGTAAAGTCGGCATTTTCCGCACTTTTGCTATAAAATATTATACGATACTCGTGCGAGAAACTTTTTCTCGACTCGTGTGATTGCAGCACTATCGTAATGTACTATTATAGCACAAGTGCGGAAAATGCCGACTTTACGCAAGCGCTTGCAAAATAAATGCGTGCATATTAAGTTACAAAGATCTGATAACTATATACTTGTAACAACATTCTTTGAAAATATTTACATTTATGACATCTTTTACTTATCTATCAATAATAATAAAAAAATGATTTTTTTTAGAAATGCCACCGAAACGTCTGCCGAAAGGCAAAAAAAGGACAAAGAAAAATTAAAAAGGGAAAATCCACAAAAATGGGAAGAAATGCGAGATTAATTAGAAATTAATAGATGTTAATTTGATCAATTAACTCGTTTTAATTTTCGTGTTTGATTTGTTAAAAAACATCCATCCATCAGCCTGTTTCGTTCACTGCTGGACATAGGCCTTTTCAAGATTTTGCCACTCTTAGCGGTCCTCCTGGAAGAAATGCCCATACTCACACACGCTGGACAGGTGGGTTGGTGAGCGCGGTGCCGAAACCCTTTCACCAGTAACGCCGCTGCCCGTCACCAGCCTGTTTTATACCGGTTGAAAATGAAACCTCAAGCTGTAACAAAGGAAACTGTTCTATAGTCGAAATAAAAAATATAAGTGTTGTTACTTTTGACATGATTCGTATTTAAAAAAAAAGATATCGACCGCCAAAGAAGCACTAATACTCCGGTAACAGAGACAAAACCTATGTGTACATAGCCTATGTGCATTATTTACCGCCGGAAATATGTACGGTCTATTGTCAGTCACATGTTCCATCGCACAGGTTTGCCATTTTTTCGAAAAGTGGTGAAAAAAAACTGAAAGAGAAAAGTTTAGTGTTCTCCTAGTGATTCTGAACCATAGAGTTCAATATATCTAGTGACTATCCATCCATCGGTCCCAGGCAAAGGTAGGCCGCCTGGTTTTGCCTGAGAGCTGTTCTCTTACTCTCCCCCGAATAACTTCGGGAGGATTTCCGAGTAAGATGGTGGTACCTCCACAGTCGAGCCTGACATCAGCTCTACCACCAAAAAACATATAAAGTGAAATTCAATCAACTGCCAAAATTCATACTGGAGATTTGGTTAGTAATCAGGACAAGATCCTTTTGGCGAAATCATAAAAAAGGCAATTTTTTGTTCCCATTACTAGTTGAAGTAAAATTCCATGGCATGCAGGGATTACGGGGCAAGAAAATGTTTTTTTCGAATTCAACCTAGAGGATCACTAAACCTTTTTCCTGATGACTAACCGAGTCTCCAGTAGGAATTTTGGCTGTTGATTAAATTTCACCTTGTATAATGAATGACTAATAAGTATGAGGCCTCATGGTTAACTTACCTTAATGTTTACTGTTTGTAACAATATTTGTGACTTTGTTTTCCATTACGTACATCCAATTTGACAAATACCTATGTCTGATAAACCCGTCCCCAGCCAAGCGGAATATGGAAATCTTTGTGCTGGGCCCGTAATTAAATAGAATCAAAGGGCTTTATCAAGGACTTAAGCTAAAATTAAATTAAATGAATAAAAAACTCACAAATTCTTGAAGAATGTTCAAATTACCCACGTCTTCCCCGCGTGGCAGCCAAAGGCACAAGCTTCTGTCATCTGAATCATGATTTGTTCTTAATTTTACTTGACTTCAGCTTGTATGAGATCGCGTTTACCTCGGATATCAAACAAATGTACCTGCAAGTTTTGGTTAACGAAGACGACCACAAATATCAAAAAAATGTCGTCTTCACCGCTTATCGCTTATCAGTTCAATCGCGTTTGCTTCAGACTACGCAGTAGTACTTCTTGCGATGGGAGTAGTGAGAAAACTGTGTGACGATGAGAGTTCATCGTACCCGCTCTCCGCTACTGTAGCCGCGCGAAACTGTTACATGGACGACATCTGCTACAGCGTGCCCACCGTGCAAGGCTCCTTACATCTTAGAGATGAGCTGCTAGGATAGTTAAACGCCGGTGGATTTGAGCTCGTCAAGTGGTCTAGTAATTGTCAACAATAACTCGATACACTGCCTGACAATCACCGCTTAAATTCTAGTAAGAATTTTCAAGAAGAGCCTCAAACTATTAAGGTTCTTGGCTTACAGTGGTCGCCTGATTCTGATGAGTTTTCTTTTACCGTATGGATAGATAGCCGCCTCAGTACTAAACGCAATGTATTGTCCGTGATAGCACGTCGTCGTCAGTACGACGTCCTCGGCTTCACCGCCCCTGTCATTTTGTACGCAAAAATGCTATTACAGAAAACCTGTATTTTAAAGTTAGACTGGGATGAAATACTACCTCCTAATATTGTACCAATTTGGAAAAATTATTTAAATGAGCACCTGTACTGTCCGCTATTCTCGCTATAATATCCGCTATTCCCGCTGAATGTTTTTACCATACAGCTGGTTCTCAAAACCCGAGCGACTATCAGAACCCTTCGTGCGCGAGTCCGACTCACACTTGGCTGGTTTTATTTATTATCATCGTAGTGACCCTAACATATAGTCTATAAGAGATGTTCATAAAATAACGCCCAAGCCTAAAACGGAGCAGAGATCGAATAATCGCGGGCGGAGGAGCCGCGGGCAAAGGCAAAGTCAAATATACCTATCAAATAATTAATTGCATCTCTCCAGCCCACCTCTTTCCAAAACTACTTGCTAAATTAACTAAATTAACTTCGTAGGTACTTTGATAAAAGTTGTTCTATATAAAATGTCACATCTTTTTGTCTGTGTCTGCGTATGTTTTCTTTTGGTCAGAGAGCTATTGAACAGATTTTATAGAATAAAATAGAATAGAAAGCATTATTGGTGTCACACAACTAAAATATAACATAACAGGGACGTATCGACAGAAATTTTCGCATGGAAATAGAGCTGCTGACGTCAGAAAGACAAACACATTTTCAGTCTTTCAGGATTCGAGTGTTGGCTGTCCATGCAAAATGACTTTTGGCCGGAAGGGATAGTTTTCCGTCGCTACAGGGAGGCTCCAATGAAAAGGAATACCCCTAAAATATAGGCTAGCTAGTTTTTAAATATTATATTGTTGCTAGTTTGTTTAGAGTTTTAAGATTATTTTTTTATGTATTAGTTAAGCTATTTATAATCTGGGCTAAGAGCCTGGAATAAAGAAATTTATTGTTATCATTATTATTACAACTAATAAACAAAACAAAGCAAATGTGACACCTGTTTGATGCTATTTCGTTGTTAAATTATATAAATAAGAGAAATCGTATTTAACTACATTTTAAGAACAAAATGTATGCCATGTTTATGATACTTACTTAAATATAAGATGGATATGTTCCTTTATATCACATAAGTATGTAGGTAATTGAATAAGAATAATTGTGTTATTAGCTTTAAGATACTTTGCTGTGCCCGACAGGGTCCGTAATTGACACTATACTTAATGCTATTTTAGACCTTTCGAACATTATGGTGCAAATAAATTTGCATT
The DNA here is from genome assembly GCA_910592155.1 of Ypsolopha scabrella. Lineage (NCBI taxonomy): Eukaryota > Metazoa > Arthropoda > Insecta > Lepidoptera > Ypsolophidae > Ypsolopha > Ypsolopha scabrella. Next base: position 15,334,662 of record OU342976.1, on the reverse strand, counting down.
GAATACAAGTAGAAGAGTATGCATCATTACGCTATGAAAATAACCGGCCAAGTGGGAGTAGGGATCGCGCCCTGAGGGTTCCGTACCATTTATATAAGTTAATAGGCTTAATATAACTTGTAGGCTTAAATTAACTTAAATAAAAATTACAAACTTATCAGTATCTAAAACATGTATAAAAACAAAACTGTATAATAAACTTGGTCGAGTATTCAGGTGCGTAAACCTAAAACTGTATTAAAAATATGCGTTTTCAGTATTTGTTGTTTAAAAACAGTATATGGCAAATAATATACAAAAAACTCCAAATTCCTATCTAGTTTAGTTTTTGAGATAGACCGTACAATAAGTGGTCTAAAACTGACCACCATTTCACCATTTCAAGTAGAAAAAAAAGAAAAATATTTCTACTATATTTAACGAGTTCTAGACAAACACGCCACATGCCGGGGTAAGAAAACAATGTTTTTAGCAGATTTTTCATGTATATTAAAATAATTAAATGAATTTCATTTCATTTTTAATTCCATAATCTGTTTCAGGTCAACACTCTACATAACATAACATAATCCAAACTTCAAACCTTTAACTCATTCCATTTAAGACTACGAACGGACAGACAAACAGGCAGCAGACTTCGTGTTGCCCTCAGGTACAGAACCCTAAAAAGGAGCTGAGTCGAGAATTTTAGTCTGATTTTGTGTTCCTTAATTACTAGATAGAGTTTAATATAGCTACATCCAGGGATCCTAGTAAAATTATACTGCAGGCGAAGCCGGTGGCAAAAGGACTTGTTTTAAATAAATCCAGCAGTCAAACTGAATCTCGTACAAGTTGGTCTAAAATTCAAGTCATACTAAGTTTTCTTGATTAACTTACTCAAGTGAGTTTTGTAAAAAGGCTGGTTTGCGAATGGCCTAAACAACTTTTCTAGAATGGCTTCTTTAAAAGTTTTTAACCCTGCCCTTTTGCTCGCGCCTTTGGAGAAACTTCCCTTTCTCAGACTTGTTCTACTTAAATGCTCCCATTTTTAAAAGCGTGCTGATAAATATCCAAAAATTAATCCGTTGTAATGTAACCCGTTTAGCTGTTGTTGAGTTATAACTTTTTAAGCGAACATTTTACGTACAAATAGACAGACAGATGATAAAATAAATGATGATGTATTTCAGACAAATCAATTTCTTTATAAACCTATAACGAAACCCGTAATGAAACAGAAAAACAAACAAAAGCTCTTTCAGCTTCAAAGCAAACAAGGTTTCTCCGGCAAGTCTACAAAGGCAAGAGAAAGTGTACGAGTATTAGGTAGCAAAGAACTCATGAGGGGCGGCGCCTTTCAGCAATTTCCATTTATTTCAGCGCCGCTAATAAACTCTGTAACGTGTGTTCGGACGCGTCTTCTCACAGCCCTAGTCTACGGATACACTGGGAAAGAAAAATGGGTAAGCAGCTTTATTTGTTCAAAATATTTGAGAAGTTCTCTGAGAGTTATTTAACGTTTGTTCGTGATGCCAAAGGAACATTTTGATTTTATTTATTACTTACATTTAATAATATATTATGGTTTGAGCTATACAAGGTTATACTTTTTAGGGCATGCAGATTTCCTCACAGTGTTTGGTCTTACCGTTGAGGAAGTGGTGAGTATTAGGTCAGAACACAAATACTATCCGTTTCAGATGCTATTAGGATAAGATCTTGTCATACTTGATGTCTGTGTGCGTTAGCAACGTTGACGGAAGTGCGTGAGTGAAAGAAATGCACATAGTGTGCTAACACTCACAGGCAAAAGGTCTTGTCCTAATAGCATTTAAAACAGATAGTACTATGCATATAAATTCCGAAAAACTTATAGGTGCATGCCCGCCGGGGATCAAACACGTGAGCTACCGCTGCCGCTTTATAGTGTGAAAAATATCGGATAAACGCGATCGGAGCCGCAACCAAAGGCTAGTCGACGATAAATTATGACATAGTTATTGAATAAAAAATAGGTTGACATTTTCATAGGCAAACAAAAAAGAAAGAAGGTCCCCCTTAAGTGACATTTTAATTTTGAAATAAATCTTTATCTTAGAGTCCAATGTAACCATTAACTAAAAGAGAAAACTGTGAAAGTAAGGTCGCCATTGTTTTGTTTGCTCGTTGCTCTCCTCAATGTAAAGGGAGAGAGGGTAGGGGCGGGGGACGCAATGGAGATTAATTTATTACGTCTCCGAGAAAACATAGAAAATGGTGGAAGACTCTCTATTAGAGGTGCGGGCAGGTTGTTGCCAATTCATCAACTTGTTGGCGTCTTGGTAATAGGAAAGCCCATATTTTTTAGTACTATCTTTCATCTATCATGCTTTTCAAATGCTTGAATTGTTGGATAATTTGCTATAGTTTTCTTATGGTAAAAGTGTTTTGTATTTTTCAAAAAAGACGGGGTCTTGTTGCGTTTTGTATTAACCTAAAGAATACGGGAATCGCTGAAGAATCCAAAATTTACGCCTTTTTAAACAATGCCATTATTTTATTTATCTATTAAAATGTAATAAATGTAACTGTACAATTAAAGAACTTACGATTCACACAGAAAATATAACCAACAAAAATAAAAAAGCCAGATGCAATGTCATTATCTTTGATACTTCGCTCTCAAAGTATTTGAGGCACTCATCAGTCTATCAGCCAAAAGACCACATTGACACCTATTCTCATGTAGCAAATATTAGATTAAAGCTGCCATAACCTAAAACTTTTCATTGCAAAATAGGCTTTAACGCAGATCGATAAAAGTTAAATGAGCTTGTATTATTTTAGGTTTTTCAACTCTAAATTTAAGGTTTGCTGCACGAGAATAGGTCACACTGTGGCGCTAAGACCAAGAGCGCGCTGAGTTTTAGTACTGTACCTGCGACTGTAAAAATCTTTGGTGTTGTCAGTTTCTCGTCGCTGAAATATAATCGACTCATTAGTCTGGAAGGCGGGGAAGTGGTCGATTAATTATGATTTCTCCAGAACGTGGTCGCCGTTCGCCTTCCCTCCGCATTCCATTCCCTGTCCTTATAAAACTTCAACGTCATCTTCTTATAATTGCTTTGCCCTGGAACGAAACGTACAAATTATTATTAGTACTAAGAAATTTATCAAAAATCAGAAACTATATTAAGGCTTCGTTTTTTTGTAGTATCAATATTTAGAAACCGAAATAGGTAAAAAGTTATGATACAGAGAGTATTAGAGAGATTAATGAATTTATAGGTATATCATTTTCATACCAATATAAAATCCTGTACCTAAAACATGAATCTGAACATTTGAAAATCTCGGAGCGAAGAAAATGAAACATAATTTGTCTATCTCCCACTGAAAACGTACAGAAACAAAATGTGATTTTCAGCTTATGCAAACCTGTAAAACAAATCCTAAAATACAATATTTATTCCACGCTGTTATGTTTTATTACGAAGCCATTTTTCTCCCCGATCGAGCACCCGTTGGGAGTTCCGAAATTTATAGACGAACCTATTAACTTTGCGAAGAGAATCATATTTCATTTCAAACAGGTACAATGTTTAGTTAGGTTTGCCATGTACATAAAATAATATAAATATTATTTTTTCTGCAACGGGCCAACGCTTGGCCACTACCCCGCCTGATGGAAAGCTTTGATAGGACCTAGGATGAAGTGCGATCGCCAAGAAACCGGGAGAGTGACAGCAGGCGAGACGTTAATCAGTCTTTCCAGGGACTTCCGCAAAAATCTACGGAAGTCGGTAAAGGACGAATGACTGCTGTTACTACGCAACTGTTTGTAACCACTCCCCGGTACGGCTACTGATGACGTCACACCGGAGCACGACGAGTCACTTGGTGGCATGGTGACGTCATGAGGGCGATGACAAGCCACGGCTAAAGCCTACTACCAGTAAATAGGTACACACGTCATCTCTGTAGATAGGGTCAAGATCCTATGACCTTAAGACCCTCAATACCACAGAGACATTGACTGTTGGCATACCTGTCAATAATTCATAAAATATTTGTAATATGTACCTACAAGTTTGTACGGAACCCTCGATGGGCGCGTCTGACTCGCACTTGTCCTGTTTTTTTTTTTCGTGCATCTCGTTCGTGTGAAAAGTATTATTTTCTACTATTTTGCGCTATCATCTGGAGAGTCAGCGATTATCGTTGCAGCCACTTTGAAATACGCGCGGACATGAACGTTTCAATATATTTTCCGTCGATATTTGTACAAACACATATCTAGTTGCAAATTTAGGGTATGCATGCACCTTAATATCATTTAAATTATCGCTATAACAATAAATAGCAATGCAGATCGTGACTCTGATCAATCTCACAGATTTGTGTTTTGTTGATATCAGTTTTATAGAAACCGTTAAGTTTATTGGTATACTAGTAATAATGAGCCTAAAGCATCACTAAAAAAAACATATTTAATTAATTTTACTAAGAGCGAGTGCATTACAAACTAGAAAAGATCAGCTAGAAACAAATATCAAGTGAGACAAATATGAATGTTTTAGTAACTTACTATTTGATACACCATAAACAAATATTAAATCATTCAAAGCGATGGATATCGCTATAAATCATGTAATCTCATTTGAATAATCTTCCCGAAAAATTATAAAATTGATTACATAATGTGATTTCATCGAATCTTATTTTATTGCAGTAATTTTAATTTGGTAATTATTTGTGCCCCATGATTAATTTAGAATCGAAACTAAACTATTCTTGATACGTGTTTAATTACCACAAAGTCTTTTTGATAAAAAGTGTAATTCTACATAACATTTTATGATAAACCGTATGAATTAACTCCAGCACGCGATTAAGCCTTTATGTTAAATAGCTAATTTGCTGTTGGCGATTCTGTTTTAAAAATAAAATATTTTAGGATGAAAAATAGATGTTTGGTTCTTGCTGTTCTTTCTTTGATGTCATTATAAAACTTTAATATATTAAATATGTATAACAGTGATATACTTTTTATAGAATACAAATTTAAACAAAAATTTTATAGGTTATATTTTATGGTTTAATAAATAAATATTTGATTTTTAAAACCAAATAAAAAAAATATTGTTTAAATTATTATGTACTAAACAAGGGGGTCACGTATGGCTTTTTTAAATAATTTGTTTATAATAAGATATAAATTATTCAAATAAAATACATATAAGCTGAAGATATATTTTATGTACTTTGTATACAGCTTTTATATGAGCATACATAACTCATCTGTTTTGAACTAGATACCCTTTTAATATTGTTTGTTTTATTAATATTAAATAATAAATTTAGGGAATCAATGACTGGTAAACAATAATTCTGATATCATAAATGTCACAATAGCTCATTTTCCACCCGCCTTCTTCTAAATGGGGACGGGCTAAAAATAGGGAGGGATATCTAAGTCAGACTACAATTTAATTATAAATATTCAATTATTTTTATAGGTATTCTTTAAAATTAATAAGTATTTTTTCATTTAATAGGTGGGTTAGTAATTTAACAATATTCTGCGCTCCAAGTTTCGACCGATGTTCTAGAGTGTCTACCTATACATACCCGTCAGAAATACTGGAATAAGATAAATTTTGACATGTCTGAGACATTCTAAATCAATGAAAAAAAATCTGGTGTTGTAATATTTAGAATATTTTAAATTTTCTTAAATATTAGAATGAAAGAATACTAACCTAAACATAAACGTGGGTACATTTTGTACAACCATACACTTCAGACAATTAAAAAGACAAAAGTAAAAGTAAATTTGGGGAAGTTAATTATCCTACCGACTACCTGTTTGGAAAGTTCTGAATGTTAGTCTGTGATCTACTTATGCAGAGCATATATATGACATTTAATAGCAAGGCTTTATTTAAAAGCGTATTTCCAGTAAACTGTGTATATTTATATTTAAGATAATGTCCATTTCAACTGATCTCTTTAATTTAACATTGAATTGTAAACCAATAAAGACCTAAATCAACAATTTTCTTGTCAGAAATAAGAATACCGTCCCATCACTAAAAGGGAACACAAATAGAAATATTGATTTACAGTCCCGGCCACGGAAATGGAATAAATTGGAATATTAATTCCGCATCACAATGCCGGGATACAAATTAAAGTGCGGCAGATGTCTTCCTTAGATTTCTGCTGCTCCTGAGGCTTCCAGTCTTCTGCAAATTATGCGTAGGCACTTTTTACACCGTAACGTGTTCTTTTAAGGGCTTCGTGTCTCAGATTGGAAAAATGGAACCCTTATAGGATCACTTTGTCCAATCGTCAAAACCCTTTTTCTCAAGCCTTATGAAAAATATCGAGTGAAAGGTCTTGACAACCTTTGCATCTTACAAAAGTCTACAGTCATGGGACTGTGCTGTTTAAAAATTTGGTTTTCTGATCGAGGCGAAATAGTACATTACGATACGAGAGCGATGAAACGTTTTCTGACGAGTGTGAACGGCACGAGCCGAAGGTGAGTGCTGCAATCACACGAGTCGAGAAAAAGTTTCTCGCACGAGTATCGTATAATATTTTATAGCACAAGTGCGGAAAATGCCGACTTTACTATAAAAAGTTATTACTCTTTACGTAATAAATTTCATGCAAATTGGCTCAACATGAAAACCTATAGGGCATTCCAGTTGACTTAGAAACTTGAAATTCCGTTCACAAGTTCACCAAGTAGTCTTATAGCACACGTATATGAAAAAGTCAGGACGAAAAATCACAAAAAGCGGCTTTTTCGCGAAAAAGCCGTTTACACCCTCTTACGGCAACATATCCATCCCGAGTTGCCAGCCCTTATGTAAACAGACTAGTGATGGGCAGCAGCGTCAAGGGTTTTGCCACTATGCTAACCAAACCACTTGCCTAGCGTGTGCGAGTATGGGTATTTCTTCCAAGAAGACCGCCTAGGGTAGGAAAATGGATGGATGGAGGCCAAGATTCGTCTAACAGTGCTAAGAATAGTTCTTTGGCGAAGTTGTTCGGTATGATAAGAAGATGTGGTTTTGTTTAACTTATGTTCCCTATCTAAACGTGTTAAAAGAGTGCGACCATTAAATAAAACCACATACTCTACTGATCATACTGGACAACTATTCGAAAAAAAAAACCGTGCAAATATTCAGAATAAAAGATATTTAACTGTATCTAAAATACTTTATCTCGTGGGAGGAAGGTATTTCAGGACGCTGCACCGTAACAGCTGTTTCACGGACGACGCTCTCTCTAAACTCGCCTGTATGTCGGTGCATTAGGGTTCACGCATTTTTGTTTGAAACTCAATTATTTCCCAAACTAAGGGTGTCCGTGGGTATGATTCTGGGGAAAAGTGGTTCAGTAGGGTCGGTAGAATATGTGGTTTCATTAAATGGTAGCAGTCTATTTACACCCGGTATATACAACTTGTATAGAACTATATCGTTACAGCATATTTTTCCCCGAGAAAGTGTCAAAGGAGATCGACAAAGTGTCTCAAACTTTTACGTTCGACTATTTAAATACCTATGTACCACCATATCAGTCTTAATTCGCTAGTACGTAATTAGATTTCAAGCAAAATTTATATTTATAACGTAAATTTATTATTGGATTTACCGGGTCATGCGTGTACAAAATATTATTTACCTTTGTAATTTTCCACCTCAAAATAAACTATGCAACAACTTAAAAAAATACACGTACCTACGTATTTAAGATATATCTTTTTCACAAAGCTTTGATTAACCTAAAATTATTAAGCACAACATAATCGCGTTACAACCTAAACAAACGAGAAAATCAGTTGAACAAGCATTATTCCTCAGTAACATTTTACGGACGATAATCCTTAACCTGCCGAGCTTTATTGTTAATTAGTGCGGTAAAAAAGCGGAATAATAGCGGCCGGCTCGGGGCATGGGCAGACACGGGAATAATTACATTATCTTGGCCCATCATAGTCCGACAGCCGACGTGTTGCGCAGATGTGTTCACACATGCGACCGAGAACGTTGCGTGTGCGAACATATTCCGTGGTGACCGTGAAAGAGTTAAAAGCCGTATTGTAAAAACTCCGCCGTTTTATATATAAGAAGAACTGAACTATTAAATCTACAGCTTTAAATATTTAATATTATAATTATTGAAACCACAAGAAACTTTGCGTTGACAATATATGTACAGCTAATTAGGTTTTGTAGAGTAAGAATTGGGAAAAATTTAAGTGTTCAGTTTTGATTATTAAAAAAGGCGGTTTTTTTTTACAATCTGCCTGCAATACAGCTCTTAGGCCGACTTGCACCAATATTTAAACCTAGATTAGACTTAAGCTGAGTTTAATTTGACAGAAATGTATTGACTGACAAATCGTAAACCTGGTTTAGCCATAAAATCGAGGTTTAAGATTTTGGTACAAGCCGCCCTTAATGAATTATGTTGAAAATTTTCTATCGGAAGGATATACCGGCTAACCGGCGGTGTAACATGCCGATTGTCAATGGACAGGTGTAACATGGCGGATCTAAATGGACAAGTGTAACATGCCGATTGTAAATGGACAGGTGTAACATGGCGGATCTAAATGGACAGGTGTAACATGCCGATTGTAAATGGACAGGTGTAACATGGCGGATCTAAATGGACAGGTGTAACATGCCGATTGTAAATGGACAGGTGTAACATGGCGGATCTAAATGGACAAGTGTAACATGCCGATTGTAAATGGACAGGTGTAACATGGCGGATCTAAATGGACAGGTGTAACATGCCGATTGTAAATGGACAGGTGTAACATGGCGGATCTAAATGGACAGGTGTAACATGCCGGATCTAAATGGACAGGTGTAACATGCCGATTGTAAATGGACAGATGTAACATGGCGGATCTAAATGGACAGGTGTAACATGCCGGATCTAAATGGACAGGTGTAACATGCCGATTGTAAATGGACAGGTGTAACATGGCGGATCTAAATGGACAAGTCTAACATCCCGATTGTAAATGGACAGATGTAACATGACGGATCTAAATGGACAGATGTAACATGCCGGATCTAAATGGACAGGTGTAACATGCCAATTGTAAATGGACAGGTTTAACATGCCGTTTGTAAATGGACAGATGTAACATGGCGGATCTAAATGGACAGGTGTAACATGCCGGATCTAAATGGACAGGTGTAACATGCCGATTGTAAATGGACAGGTATAACATGGCGGATCTAAATGGACAAGTCTAACATGCCGATTGTAAATGGACAGATGTAACATGGCGGATCTAAATGGACAGATGTATCATGCCGGATCTAAATGGACAGGTGTAACATGCCAATTGTAAATGGACAGATGTAAAATGGCGGATCTAAATGGACAGATGTAACATGGCGGATCTAAATGGACAGGTGTAACATGCCGATTGTAAATGGACAGATGTAACATGGCGGATCTAAATGGACAGGTGTAACATGGCGGATCTAAATGGACAGGTGTAACATGCCGATTGTAAAGGGACAGGTGTAACATGGCGGATCTAAATGGACAGGTGTAACATGCCGGATCTAAATGGACAGGTGTAACATGCCGATTGTAAATGGACAGATGTAACATGGCGGATCTAAATGGACAGGTGTAACATGCCGGATCTAAATGGACAGGTGTAACATGCCGATTGTAAATGGACAGGTGTAACATGGCGGATCTAAATGGACAAGTGTAACATGTCGTTTGTAAATGGACAGGTGTAACAAAATCATGCTGAACAATTTTTCCGAAGAAATTTAAACGCGTAAATGAGAAAGAAAACCTTTGCTTACAACTTCGCAGTGGATTTTAAAAATTAGTAACGCAACGTTGATTTTTAGGGTTCCGTACCCAAAGAGTGCCAAACGGGACCCAATTACTGAGCCGTTTCTTAGCTTAGACATAGTGCAGAGTGAAGTGATACTAACAATAGTATATAGCTTAATTAAGTAACTGTATGTGTATGTGTTGATATTATGTCACTAACTCAATTTGTTAATTGTCAATAATATACTGTAATATCTGTTAGTTTGCAAGGCATTTATCTATTTTGATTCGATTAGCTACAAACAGACAGTTGAAACTTTCACAGAATTCATTTTACTATGGCCTCTAACAAGGTAAACAAAAAAAAATAACACATGGGAGGTCCCGTACAATAAACCTTAAAAAAAATTTATTTTTTACTTTATTTGTTTCAGCTATATTTAAAGATACAACAAATTTTAAATTTGGTTACATACTCTACTTCACTTTCGTACTCGGAGATTGCTGAATTGTTTGTCAGGCGCTACTATTAGCCTAATGTTGCTATACCATTTATATTGTTGATATGTATGGTTCCGTAAACGTATTGTATGGCAGTTGGTACGGAACGTTTTGTGCACGAGTCCGACTCGCACTTGTCCAAATTATTGCCTATTAATTCTCCATTGGCGACATTATCAACTGAACAGCTAAGAAGTTGTCACTGTACATTGTACATGTACATTCTTGCGCTCCAAAATCACGGACTCGTTATTTTACTTCGCACTTCTCGTATAACAAAATCACATAAACCACAGCGGAATTCAATACAAATCTCGAGTAGTATCTCAAATGAATAGTTCCGTGCCAGTTGGACGACTGCCTGCATACGAGCTGGCTTACTTGGGAGCCGAGATAATCTACTTAGTCGAAGATACATGGTTGTGCTACCGATTTACACCATCAAGACACAGAGACAATACTTGAATTCTAAGTAAACTAGATTTACAACGATGCAGTTTAAAATGACATTGACGTGTTTGACGAAGCTTTATTGACGTGGTATCGTCAGTATACGCTCGATGTACGCCTGCTTGCTGCATTTTACGTCGCTGCATGCCGCTGCGTCGACAGAGTTTTGTACGTAACGGGCCGTCCTTTAATCACGTGAGGTTTTTTATGCCACTTTTATACCCTCCCTCCCGCTTGGTGATACGTCTTTTTAAGTTACCCCTACTGTACAGTATTTTTTTTATTGAAAATGTCCGATATATTTAGAATCCTTTTTATAAGAAATATCATACAAGATTCTTAATAATAATAGTATTAATAAAATTGAGAATAAAGTATAGGTGTACTATACTTGGCTCATAAATTTAAATTTTTCGTTGCACGAAAATACACTTCATTGTCACATTTTCCCTCCCGCCTATTCGAACCTCACATGATAAAGAACGACCCCTAAGCAGCATGCAGGCGTACACCAAGTGCGCACCTACATGGTGATAATAACGATTACGCGTCTATGCAGCTACCCCATCGTGGACATCCTTAGGATTTAATAAACCAACTTCTTTTTACAGCAAAGACTAACTGCAGAATTACTTACGAACGGCTGACGGTTAGCTGAAATTAGGTGGATAGTAAAAATCATTAAGTATTTTTTTTAAACTGAAAAATATGCAGAAAGTCTTTTATAACAATATTATTTAAAAAAAAAGGCTATCATTAGACAACACCAGAGCAAAATTATATGAGACAGTTCAACACCGTTCCTTAATTGAATAGTAATTTAGTATCTCAACGCGCGCGAGTTTAAATTTTATTATATGTCAGCTCAGCTCACGCGAGTTGCAATAGTTTTATAAACAAAGAGTGTTTTCAAAGAGACTATATCTAAATTGACGAAATTCAAAATTCGTATTCGAAGTGCCATAACTTGGTTCTGCGCTTGCGCAGTATTGTAGAGTACTCAAGCAAAGTTACTTAGATAACTGATTCAAAATACAGCAAGTTTGTAAGTTTCCAACATTCGGGTACTCTTTAGCTTAGAAAATTGGGATAATGGCTGTATGTCAGATATCACCCGTATTATAGTATACTAGTGTAAGGTTTTAGTTATTACTAGCTTTTGCCCGCGACTTCGTCCGCGTGGGCTTCGGATATAATTTTGAATCAGATTTCCCATACATTTATATAACGACAACAATAGTCTTTGCCCCGTTTTTGACTTGAGCGTTATTTTATGAACATCCCTTGTAGTCTATGTGTTGACTGGGATAACTAAGATGATAATAAAGAAAACCGCATCCAAATTCGTTGAGTGGTTCTCGAGTTATAAAAACGTTGATTCAATCTTTTCGCCGTTACCGGCTTGGGCTTTGTTTTATTAACACCCCTTATAGCCTATATGTTGACCAGAGTCACTACAGTGATAATAAAAAAAACGCATCTGAATCCGTTGAGTGGTTCTTGAGTTAAAACGGAACATACAGACAGACAGACAGACAAAAATTATAAAATTGTTGTTTCGGCCTCAGTACACTACCAATAACCCATTTCATTTAAAATTTCGCTAAAATATTCAATGTACAGACACGACTTTTTTACTACTTTATTATTGCTATAGATATATATCCACGATCGTTGTACAGTTATTATTCTGCTTGAAGAGTGTTTAGAGTCATTAAGAATATTTTGTTAGTAGTGATATTAGTTTGGTGGGTAGTTATGAATGAAGTCACTTTGGACAGATATGTATAAATACAGCTCCGCTGTACAGGGACGTCAGTCTTGCTACGATTGTCAGTGTTGAAACTCTGTTAAAATATAATGTGAATATGGAAATCTCACTTTTATTTAATCGTACCTCCCGAGTGCTTTTACTAGCCTTTTCCAGCGGCTCCGCCCGCGTTTATTCAATCTCTGTCCCGTTTTTGGCTTGGGAGTTACTTTATGAACACCCCTTATAAATGCTGACCATAGTCAATACGATGATAATTAAAAAAATGCGTCCAAATCCGTTGAATAGTTCGTGAGTTAAAACAGAGTATGCATACTAGCACAATTAAATACTAATAACCCATTTCATATATTTTGCGAAAATATTAAATGAACGAGAGACGACAGACACATTGTTACTTTATTATTAGTATTAGTAAAGATACCTGTAATTGTGACTAATGGTTTATGTTTGATCACATTTTTGAACAAAATTCAACAAAACTAGGTTATTCAAATAGTGCACAAAGGGGTAATAAATATGATAAAATAAATAAAGGGAGCAATTTCACGAACCTCGCGTAAATAAAAGCATCATAAAGCACACTTTTTTAAAAATTGTATCACCTGGTAACTGCTAGTGGAATTTTGAATACCAAATTTTTCCAATAACAAAGTTACGTGAGGCATTTTTATCTATAGGTATTGTTTTTAAGCTGCATAGCAATTTTTCGCTTTCAAAAAATATATGATAATAATACAGTTAAGTCTTCGCCGTGCAGAATGTAGGTATGGTTCTGCCAATTTTATCATTAAAATTTCAAGAGTTAGGTACGCTTTTTTGGTCCATTCTTCTCTTTCGCCCCTATTTTTTGTTTCACTTGGTCAAAGTAAAGTCTCAAGTCTCTTTTTCCTTCTGCGAGAATAAGTAAGAGTTACGCTTTTTTTGGTCCATTCTTCTCTTCTCTCCGCTATCGATCTAACCTTTCGGTACGACACGATATAAATTTTTTGCTTCACTTCGTCAAAGTAAAGTCTTAAGCCTCTTTTTCCTTCTGCGAGTTTATGTAGTTTTTTTTCTTTATAAATATTTTTTCCGGAAACTCCGTGCAGACGAACGAATTACATGTAATTTTGAACCCACATCCCATCTGGCCAGCCATCTTCATATACTATTCAACTTGTGTTTTAAATGCTTAGGCGAACAAACATAGCTGGTAGTAATAGCTTCTAGTAATAAGCCCACCTTTGTACAATACTGTGTATTCTTGACTTTACTTTTTGTTCTTTATTTTTATTGTCTGTGTAAAATAATATGTCTCTTCGTTAATTCAACATAAAAATATACTAAAATATTATCACACTAATATTATAAATGCGAAAGTTTGTGTTTGTGTGTGTGTGTGTGTGTTTGTTACTCTTTCACGCTGAAACGGCTGAACGGATTTGGATGAAATTTAGAATGGATATAGCTTATACCCTAACTTAACACATAGGCTACTGTTTATCCCGGCAAAAAGCATGTCGTTAAACCGAATAACACGCGGGTGGAGCCGTGGGCAAAAGCTAGTATTATATAATTTTATTATAAAAAATATAATAAAATTAAAATAGGGTTTCTATTCTTGACGGAACCCTGATAAAAGTAGAAGCAGAAGCGTCAATGCTCGTCCCTGCTATCGACATTCACATTTCACTTGCAAATTGCTTATCCATCGATATCAGAATTACAATACGAAGCCCTATAACAGGGCGTACATTGTGCTGGGTAAATATGCACTACAAGGGTCATGCGTGGTGAGATCTAATTCTTAATATTAGTATGATATCTATATGGTACCTCTTATCTTCGGTATTGATTCATATTTTGGACCTTATAAGGCAGTTTTTAGGGTTCGAACCCAAAGCAAAGGGTGCCAAACGGGACCCTATTACTGTCTGTATGTCTGACTGAACTGAAACTGCACCTATATACGAGTACTTAAATTCTATCAAACAAAAAAATCATTCAAATTGGTTTAGAGATCACGAAGTTACGTGCGGAATTATATACCCAAAAATAATAAAAAAAAAAATAAATAAGGCAGGCGAATTGAGATTCTCCTCCTTTTTTAAAGTTAGTTAAGAATGTGTTTATAAGACGCATGATAATGAAAATTTATGTGGTTCTGTTTAGTATACGTATTGTTATTATTTTCTGAACTAGTACTAATGGAAACTCGTGTTAATTTTTCAGCACTTTAAATGAAATATTTCTAACACAAAGATTTCAAGCTAGTAAGAACTGTATAGTAGGCGTTATCGAATGAATTAAATCCCAAATTTCTTATTCTCTAGTATCTTGAGGAGTGTTTGAGATTCCAAGGGGAAGTTTTTAAGCCTGCACTAAATTATACCTTCGACAGGTGAGGCCGTAAAGGCAAGATTTATACCGAAGGGCTCAGTAGGTCCCCTTTTCATAAGATGTATTGCTTAACGAATAATGTCTGTAAGTATCCATCAGGGAGGAATTTTCTGACCCCCAAAAAAAGTTTAACACTTCTCCAACTCTGTATCTCCATAAATTGGAAACTTCAATCGTAATTCGGTTATCTGCGAATGGAATTGTGCGCTAAAGTACCTGAATCGTGAATATTTACCGCTTTCTAAATTTCTGCTAACGTTTAAAATAATGAGTTATATCTCTTAAGGTTTTAAAACTGCTAAGAAATATATTTATTTACTAGTTTTTTTAATACTCTTTTAAAGCGATATGTGAAATTTTCAATGGTCACTGTCACTTCAAGAGGATGAACGCGCAGTGTGAGAGGGACGGATTCAGGGCAAAAAGTAGCTTCTTTCTTTATAAAAAAAAGAATAGCTAGCAAAATTTCCTTCAGCCAATATCAAGATATTGTTGAAACCCATCTAATAAAATATATTTAAATACTGTACATGATTACTATTCGTCAAACAAGGAAAAAAAGTGTGTTTGAAGACCCCATTTCAATAATATTTTTTCTCGTGTAAAATATTTTCAATTGTTCAAATGTCTAGTAAAAGATTTCTAAAATGTTATACTAATTTATCAAACAAGTAGCTCTTTCTTGGAAGTAGTTACAGGATTCCAAAAAGTGTCAATTTTTTGCGGAAGCACCCTTAGGCACTTGCCTACGCTAAATTAGCAACTCGATATGTGCTAGTACAAAAATCGACGGAAACGACATTGAAATAACATTCATATCAGCGCGTATTGCGAAGTGGCTGTTACGAGATCGCTGCGTCTCCGGATAGCACAAAATAGGAGAAAACAATACTTTTGGAAATAAATGTTGATCAATAGTTTTGTAGATCAATAATTTGTTTTTAGTATGGTAAAATAATCATTAAAATTGCTTTAAGTATTCGGAAGGAGTAGAAAAATTCTTGTGTAAATTAAAAGAAACTTTCCATTTGTTTTTTTTTTTTCAAAAGTGAAATCTTTTTTTTTTTAGTAACATGGAATGGGTTTTTGATCATATTGTGCCTAATATTTATTTTTTTAAGTGTTTTGATCACTCGTTTAGGAGGAGTATGCCTTCAAAGATAGGTCTAAATTGCAGTTTGAGTATAAATTCACCTTATGACAACTTTTCAAACATATTTCGACTATTCTGTGGTCGCCGCCATCAGTGGAATGGTTAGAAATTAGGTACAGATCGCGCGGTCTAACTTGACCGGCCCATCAGGCTCTCTGCTCTTTTGAGTAGCTGCGCGATATAGTTTTTAGAAAGAGAGAGAGCCGGGTTAGTTATATTCGGGCCGGCCAAGTTAAGCCGTCCAATATGCTATATATAAGGTGATTTGGTTACTATTGCCAAATTCATCCTGATGACTCGGTAAGTGGAGGTTCAATGACTCTGTTTGTGAAAAACGAAAAACATTTTTGTGCTCCAATACTTGTTTAAAAACAACGCCGACTCAATTGGTGTAGGAAGTCTAAATTTTGTTTTCTGTATTTCACACTCACCACTTACCGAGTCTCCAGTATCAATTTGGCAATATAAACCAAAGTTGACCTTACGAGTATATAAAATTTAAAAACTTGAAATAAATAATCATTTACGTAGTATTAGTAGTGGTACAAACGCATGGCAAGAAGACCGTTTATAAATTTATAGATTTTCCAAAGTGGTAGGCAAAGACTACAGATTTCCATCTGCTACGATCCTTTCACTTCTTCTAAGATCATCAACTCATTTTAATTTTGTTGTTAATAAAATCTTCACTTGATAATAATAATCGTATGAAGAGAGTAGATAAAAAGCTTGTTATTTAACAATTGTGTATGCCGTGCTCAAACCATAAACTACCTTCAATTGTCTGCCATTTTGGCTGTATAAGACCGCACTATGCAGTTGTTTTCGGTTCAAAAGCTAATGGATTACTTCCGTAAATTCCACACCCTCGTAAATTCTCGCACGTATGGAAAAATATTCCCGGAATAAAATGCCAGAGGAATTATCACGCGGGATGCAGCAAGCTCTTGACAGCTTGTGTGTGCTTTCATTTATTTCAGAAAATATTTTATTTTAAGCTTGGAGAAGGATTAAAAGACTGATCGAATCCGAAATTGGGGACATGGTTTACACCTGAGAAGTTCTGTACATCTTGATGTCCCTTATAAGCTTCTTTATAAGCTCTTGTAGTTTCAAAAACGAAATATAGTATGCATACATTTAGTAAAGTACAGCTGCAGTACTGATGATAAAATCTGTTTAAAACTTGGAAGGGATTCAAAACGCTGATCGACTGGGTTTTGGAAGTAATCGTGGTTGATAGCGATGCCAACATGTTACTTGTCCCGCAAATATTTATGTTAACGTTACCAACGCTCTTGTTGAATGGGAATTCAGTTGATATTGGAAATTTTCAGGTATCTAATTAGCATGGTTTTTGAACTCTACTTCGTCTGCAAAGTTCATTTCTAGACAAATAATTCGTGTTTTGATGAATAACTTGTAGAATAGTTATGCAGTTGAGAAAACTTTGGTTGAGCTGCAAAATGTATTTTCTTATAAGTAAACTAGAGTGATCCATAGATTATCAAATCACTCTTTTAATACTTTTATTATTTGTACATTTTCTTTTTCTACTAAAAAAATTGAAAATATACTTGTATAATATTTTGTATTTTCTTCTGTGGTTGATGATGTTTACAAATATTAAGTTTCAGTTTTTGTAGAAGATAATAAATAGCATTTATCAAAACAAAGCAAATCCGTATATTTGAAAAAAAATAGCTGGAAAATAAACATCTCCTAGAACCCATTCTGTAAAGCATAATATACAAGCACGACCCCAAATTGTCACTGGGACATGTCAGCCATCTTGGATTTTTCATATTTTCAAATGAAGCACATTAACAGGATCCTTATTAGGTTCGTATAACGACTTAGTGGAGTTAGTAGTATTCAAAGATTTTAAAGATTTATGTGTATAAAACTGAATATTGAATTAAGAACGGCTCGGCCCAAGTAACTTTTTCGCTCACTCATGTCAGAAATATGTTTAATTTTATTTTATTTAGGGTATTTCTGTATGTGTCTGTCTTGATATCTTAAGATAGTTACACTGAGAAAAAAAAGCTACTTAAATGACCCGATTTTGTGATGGTATTGCAACTTACTACGGGTGCACCGTGCAACATACGTGTCACTGGCACCACATTTACTATTGGTGAAACGTACCGTTCGTTTATGAGTAACACCGTTCTCCATGGCGCTGGCTATAATAGTTAAGCTGAGTCGTTTAGCACCAAAATCACATATTTTATTTTATTTTATGGACTCCCTAGGAAATAAATAAATTTATTTCTTCTACTTTCATAGGTAGGCACTAGGTACATTGTTTATAAGCTACAAGTTTTGTAATGGATACTTCAAAATTTAGTTATATCTAACAATTGCGATATAACGTGAATCTTCTGGTATTTATACAAATGACATGATCCCTTTAGAAACTTTACATATTTTCAACCAATATATGTAATCTCAAATTTACTAGTATACGAGGTGCTTTCGCAAAAGTCCTAAAGTAAACTTAGTCACCCCACAAATCAGAAACTAGCAACTTCATTTACATAAACAAACGAGGATGCTGTCCCTGTCTTTTATTAGTGCTCCGTAAAGTTTCAAGTTAGGAATTTGTTGATGAAGCGTGCTATTATGTAGATTTGGACGCAATTGATTTTGTAGTGATGTCATGGGAGTAACCTTAATAGATTTGACTTAATTGAGAGCTCCCTAGCCCCGTATAACAATTTTCCAAGAGAACTCTGTCAGTTTTGTCATTGATTTCAAATTCTGCTATCTTTTACATAGTTTGTCATGTCTCACAAACACCACAAAATAGATAGGCACGGAAGGCCTACTCATTTGATGAGTAGGTATTTAAAATCAAGGTCAGCCGTAGCTGGCCTTCTGTACCTATCTATTATGTGCAAACACTGTAGCAGAAAAATAAAAGGGAAAAAAGAACTAGAAAAACAAAAACAAAATGTGTACAGTACAGACTAACCGAAAAAAAGGTGGAATTGGTATCGTACCGGGAACAGAAAGTTAACCTATAAAGAAAACCTATAAATAAAATAACGATTTAAGTGGCATAAATCTAGGTGATCATGATAATGGAATTCTCAAAGGAAAAACAAACGGTAAAAGACTACATATTAGAGTAAAAGAAAATACAAAAAATCGTTTCTATATAATTATTCAACCCTATACAACCATGATGCTTTAAAACGAAGCTTTATAGAGCGAAGGCGTTAAATGTTTCATTAACGAAGAAGAACTTTGTTATCAGTTTAATGACCAACAATGCGGGCTTGATCAAGAGAAAAGCAATTAAGATTCATTGTGAGTTTCACTATGTTGCATTTTCTTCACAATTTTGTAGCTAAAACAAAACGAAATTGTAATTCATTCGGAAAATTGATTTAAGTAATTAACAGCGAACGATCAAATAAGTGTATAAGATGGATTTCGTTTATAGAGCCAAATTCATACTGGAAACTCGGTAAGTGATCAAGACCAAGGTTAAATGACCCTGTTTGCGGAATACGAAAAAAATTTTTTTTGCCTCTATATTTGTTTAAGAACAACCTCGACTCAATTAGTATAGGAAGTCTACATTTTATTTTACGTATTTCACAGAAAGGGTCAAAGATCCTGATCACTTACCGAGTCTTCAATATGAATTTGGCTATACAGGATGTCCCAAAAGTCAACGTCATCCTTTGGAGGGCTCATAGGCCAGCTCATGACTGTCCAGAATATCAAAACATGACCCCAGTAAAAAGTTGATAGTTTTCGAGTTATCGATACTTTTATAAATTTTGTGAAATTCGACACCTGCACAGTGCCACAGCTACACGATTCCATATTCTCAGATTCTTATTTTTGTTTCAGAATCCTGAATAGCCCTGCCATTGACTCCAGTTCAAAATTAAACTAATATGTTACACATTTGTAAGAAAAAAAAAAACATTTTTGTTCGAATTATGAGTTTGAAATTTTTTATTTGCTAACTTTGACTCTTCATACTGTGAAAAAAATGTACTACGCTTAGGTGGCAAGTAATTTTAATTAATAGGTAATTTAGTGCAGTTTCTTAAATAGTAAATAATTGCCATGTTTTACTTTAGAAAAAAGTATTATTGCTATTCTACTGTATTAGAAGCTCATCTTAAAAATAATAAAATACTTAGATATTCAAATGAAAACACTTGTTAAATAAAGTGACAGGTATTTACAAAAAAAAAACTAATTGAAATTGGAAGCAGGTGTGGTCCCCTTCTGTGGCCTCCGAGATCTCCAGATTTAAATTCTGTGGATTTTTTTTACTGGGGTTGTATCAAGGAGAAGGTATACTCGAAACCAATTAATGACATTGATCAATTGAGACAACGAATTAATGAATATTGCAAGATTTGCGAGAACAATCAAGAGATCTTTCCTGAAAAGATGCCGTGCTTGCATCAGATTGCGTGGCAGGCATTTTGAGCACATTATCTGATTTTAATTAGTTTTTTTCAATAAATACCTCTTACCTAAGCTTAATGTGTTTTAATTCGAATTCCTAATTAATAAAATATTTTCAAAATGAGCTCCTATTACAGTAGAACACCTGCTTTTAATTTCAATTAGTTTTTTTTTTTGTAAATCCATCCATCCATCAGCCTGTTTCGTCCACTGCTGGACATAGGCCTTTCCAGGATTTCGCCACTCTTGGCGGTCTTCGTGGAAGAAATGCCCATACTCACACACGCTGGGCAGGCGGGTTGGTGAGCGCGGTGCCGAAACCCTTGCACCAGTGACGCCGCTGCCCGTCACCAGTCTGATTTATATAAGGCCCGGCAATTGGGGATGGATATACCGCCATCCATCGGTCCCAGGCAATGGTGGGCCGCCTGTTTTTGCCTGAGAGCTGTTCTCTTACTCTCCCCTGAATAACTTCGGGAGGATTTGCGAGTAAGATGGTGGTACCTCCACAGTCGAGCCCAGCATTAGCTCTACCACCTATAAAACGAAATTGTAATTCATTCGGAAAATTTTTAAATACCTGTCACTTAATTTAACATGTGTTTTCATTCGAATATTTAAGTATTAAAATATTTTTAGGATGAGCTCCTATTACAGTAGAATAGCAATAATACTTTTTTCTAAAGTAAAACATCGCAATTATTTTACTATTTAAGAAACTGCACTAAGTCACATATTAATTAAAATTATTTGCCACCTAAGCGTAGTACATTTTTTTCACAGTATGAAGAGTCAAAGTTAGCAAATAAAAAAATTCAAACTCATAATTCGAACATTGTTGTGATAAAAAAACACTTGTACTTTTTCACAGATAATATTTAATTCTACACTACCCAACCGGGTAGTGTAGAATTAAATAAATAATTATATGTAAAATTATGTAATTAAAAAGCCCCTGATGATGCTTATATAGTGAAACCGGTTGGGTAGTGTAGAATTAAATATTATCTGTGGAAAAGTACAAGTGTTTTTTTTTTTATCACAACAATGTTTGATAAATTCCACCAAGTGCCGACAATCTCAACTATCAACTTCCATAATTCGAACAAAAATGTTTTTCAAATGTGTATCATATTAGTTTGATTTTGGACTAGGATCAATAGCAGGGCTATTCAGGATTCTGAAACAAAAATAAGAATCTGAGAATATGGAATCGTGTAGCTGTGGCACTGGAAAGACTCATCTAAGGTGTCGAATTTCACAGAATTTATAAAAGTATTGATATCTCGAAAACTATCGACTTTTTACTGAGGTCATGTTTTGATATTCTGGACAGTCATGATCATGAGCCCTCCAAGGAATGACGTTGACTTTTGGGACAACCTGTATAAACCGAAGTCACCTTAATAAGTACATGTCATGGTTTATTAAAATATGAAAGGAAAAATACCGATTAACATGGTTACAATTTAAACGTTGTTTTAAGAAACTATTTACATGAGCAATTACAATAAAACTACCAATAACTAATTTAGTGAAATAGGCGCTTGATAAAAATAAAATATAAAGTTAGGAGACTTTCCGCACTACTTGAGCCCGTTATTCCATTTTATTAAAAGCAGTTTGCGAACATCTGTTTTAACTCGTCTTTTAAAAGTTGCTCAGTGTTTTTCAAGATGTAATAGGCTAAAACTGACCCATAAAACGTTTTTCATTCTCCAAAGCAATTTAGTTAATGGCAGTTGTATTGTGAAGCCTATTTCGTATAATTTACTGGGTATTTTGAACATTTTGAGACTAGGTCGAATATTTATTTTCTAAATGTGTAAATTTTTTAATTATTCTACATTTACGTATTTTATTTAAAACTGCACCGACCGTGTCACGAGTAAGTTGATTTAATGAAAAATATTTATAAAATTTAGTATGGAATATAATGTCCTACAATTCAAAATGAAAAAAATTAAGAGGTTATAGATAGAGGATCGCTAAAAGGTAGACCACTTTCCATCTAAAAAAAACTTATTCACGTGAACTTTTTTTTTCATTTCCCTACAGAAATTTAGTCAGCTGATTGAACCACTTTGAACTGGAAGTAAAAAAAAAATATTTTTTTTGGCTCTGGTCTTTTAATGATACACTTATTTTTGTAGGACCTTATATACCTATATACAACGTGAAATTTAAGACATTTTGTTAACGAAAGCTGGTGATAGTATTCGTCCATATGAACAACTTTTACTATGAAGCCAACCCTGAAATCGTGAAAAAAATATCAGCTGTTTCATACATTTGGATCGAGTAGGTATTTAACTTTTATACGAAACAGCTGATATTTTTTTCACGATATCAGGGTTGGCTCGTTAGTAAAAGTTGTTCATATGGATGAGTACTATCAACAGTTTTCGTTATCAAAATGACTTAAATTTCACGTTATTGATTATACCGACTGACTTTTCAAACATGGTCCAATTGTTTTTAAGCATTAGGTGTTATCCATAGAGGCCATTTTTGAAAAAAAATAGGTAGGTAAAATTTTCAATCCAACATATTTTTTTCCCAAGATTTTTCGTACTGCGTTGTCACTACACCAAGCTACGAACGGCGAACGGAAGGCGCGTAGCCACGAAGCGCGTGCGGCGCATGGTGTCTACAAACATAGGCGCGTAGTGCGCACGGCGCATGGTGTCTACAAACGCAATTGTTTTTGGGGGAACTTTGCATAGCCGTATCTTAATATTTTAGTACTGTGTGATACTTAAAGAAAAAACACGTATATCATTATTTTCACTAAAGATTAAAATAAATAAATTTGGACGATGTTCAAAAAGTCATTCTGTATATTAAAAATATGACGTCACTCTAGAATTTCTAAAAAATATGTGTTTTACCCGGGACTTTAGATTAATTTCTTCATTAACGCTAAATAACAGCCGTTCTTGAGTTCCGCGAATAGAAAGACACCGAAGCGGTTTAACTTAATATTTGCACCTATGATATTTCTGATGTCCTCCGGGAGCCTTGCAGCGAAGATCACAACTGCTAAACTATTGTTTTTACATAAATAGATAAAGCGGCGCTAATCCAGCATTGTTTCAGTTGCAAGCTCATTCATTAGTCAACCTCTGCAGAGGGTTATGATTAGCATAAGTAGACTTATTAGAAGCTATTCGTAGTTAACCTTACAGCGATGATCACAACTGCTAAACTACTGTATGTAAATACAAGGACCACGATGTCACCGACAAATTGATAAGGCAGGCTTTTGAGTTGTTTAAAGATATTTATTTAGAATTTTATGTTAAAAAACTTAACTAGCCAAGAAAGATGACGATGTCGCCGACAAATTGATAAGGCAGTATTTTGAGTTGCTTAAAGATATTTCATAAATAGATAAAGCGGCGCTAATCCAGTATTGTTTCAGTTGCAAGCTCATTCATTAGTGGACCTCTGCAAAGGGTTATGATTAGCATAAGTAGACTTATTAGAAGCTATTCGTAGTAAACCTTACAGCGAAGATCACAACTGCTAAACTACTGTATTTACATAAATAGATAAAGCGGCGCTAATCCAGTATTGTTTCAGTTGCAAGCTCATTCATTAGTGGACCTCTGCAAAGGGTTATTATTAGCATAAGTAGACTTATTAGAAGCTATTCGTAGTTAACCTTACAGCGAAGATCACAACTGCTAAACTACTGTATTTACATAAATAGATAAAGCGGCGCTAATCCAGCATTGTTTCAGTTGCAAGCTCATTCATTAGTCGACCTCTGCAGAGGGTTATGATTAGCATAAGTAGACTTATTAGAAGCTATTCGTAGTTAACCTTACAGCGAAGATCACAACTGCTAAACTACTGTATGTAAATACAAGGACCACGATGTCACCGACAAATTGATAAGGCAGGCTTTTGAGTTGTTTAAATATATTTATTTATAATTTTATGTTAAAGACTTAACTAGCCAAGAAAGATGACGATGTCGCCGATAGATGGATAAGGCAGTATTTTGAGTTGTTTAAAGATATTTCATAAATAGATAAAGCGGCGCTAATCCAGTATTGTTTCAGTTGCAAGCTCATTCATTAGTCGACCTCTGCTGAGGGTTATGATTAGCATAAATAGACTTATTAGAAGCTATTCGTAGTTAACCTTACAGCGAAGATCACAACTGCTAAACTACTGTATTTACATAAATAGATAAAGCGGCGCTAATCCAGCATTGTTTCAGTTGCAAGCTCATTCATTAGTCGACCTCTGCAGAGGGTTATGATTAGCATAAGTAGACTTATTAGAAGCTATTCGTAGTTAACCTTACAGCGAAGATCACAACTGCTAAACTACTGTATGTAAATACAAGGACCACGATGTCACCGACAAATTGATAAGGCAGGCTTTTGAGTTGTTTAAATATATTTATTTATAATTTTATGTTAAAGACTTAACTAGCCAAGAAAGATGACGATGTCGCCGATAGATGGATAAGGCAGTATTTTGAGTTGTTTAAAGATATTTCATAAATAGATAAAGCGGCGCTAATCCAGTATTGTTTCAGTTGCAAGCTCATTCATTAGTGGACCTCTGCAAAGGGTTATGATTAGCATAAGTAGACTTATTAGAAGCTATTCGTAGTTAACCTTACAGCGAAGATCACAACTGCTAAACTACTGTATTTACATAAATAGATAAAGCGGCGCTAATCCAGCATTGTTTCAGTTGCAAGCTCATTCATTAGTCGACCTCTGCAGAGGGTTATGATTAGCATAAGTAGACTTATTAGAAGCTATTCGTAGTTAACCTTACAGCGAAGATCACAACTGCTAAACTACTGTATGTAAATACAAGGACCACGATGTCACCGACAAATTGATAAGGCAGGCTTTTGAGTTGTTTAAATATATTTATTTATAATTTTATGTTAAAGACTTAACTAGCCAAGAAAGATGACGATGTCGCCGATAGATGGATAAGGCAGTATTTTGAGTTGTTTAAAGATATTTCATAAATAGATAAAGCGGCGCTAATCCAGTATTGTTTCAGTTGCAAGCTCATTCATTAGTCGACCTCTGCTGAGGGTTATGATTAGCATAAATAGACTTATTAGAAGCTATTCGTAGTTAAACTTACAGCGAAGATCACAACTGCTAAACTACTGTATTTACATAAATAGATAAAGCGGCGCTGATCCAGTATTGTTTCAGTTGCAAGCTCATTCATAAGTCGACCTCTGCAAAGGGTTATGATTAGCATAAGTAGACTTATTAGAAGCTATTCGTAGTTAACCTTACAGCGAAGATTACAACTGCTAAACTACTGTATTTACATAAATAGATAAAGCGGCGCTAATCCAGCATTGTTTCAGTTGCAAGCTCATTCATTAATCGACCTCTGCAGAGGGTTATGATTAGCATAAGTAGACTTATTAGAAGCTATTCGTAGTTAACCTTACAGCGAAGATCACAACTGCTAAACTACTGTATTTACATAAATAAATAAAGCGGCGCTAATCCAGCATTGTTTCAGTTGCAAGTTCATTAATTAGTCGACCTCTGCAAAGGGTTATGATTAGCATAAGTAGACTCATTAGAAGCTATTTGTAGTTAACCTTACAGCGAAGATCACAACTGCTAAACTACTGTATTTACATAAATAGATAAAGCGGCGCTAATCCAGCATTGTTTCAGTTGCAAGCTCATTCATTAGTCGACCTCTGCAGGGGGTTATGATTACCATAAGTAGACTTATTAGTAGCTATTCGTAGTTAACCTTACAGCGAAGATCACAACTGCTAAACTACTGTATTTACATAAATAAATAAAGCGGCGCTAATCCAGCATTGTTTCAGTTGCAAGTTCATTAATTAGTCGACCTCTGCAAAGGGTTATGATTAGCATAAGTAGACTCATTAGAAGCTATTTGTAGTTAACCTTACAGCGAAGATCACAACTGCTAAACTACTGTATTTACATAAATAAATAAAGCGGCGCTAATCCAGCATTATTTCAGTTGCAAGTTCATTAATTAGTCGACCTCTGCAAAGGGTTATGATTAGCATAAGTAGACTTATTAGAAGCTATTCGTAGTTAACCTTACAGCGAAGATCACAACTGCTAAACTACTGTATTTACATAAATAGATAAAGCGGCGCTAATCCAGCATTGTTTCAGTTGCAAGCTCATTAATTAGTCGACCTCTGCAGAGGGTTATGATTAGCATAAGTAGACTTATTAGACGCTATTCGTAGTTAACCTCTAAGATTAGGCTTTGCATACAAACCCTTTAGCATTTTCGACTTGATTAATGTAATAAAATCCACAGCACTTTACAAAACAAATATAAAATAGTAACTGTATGTACCAAAACAACGGCCAATTACGGATTTCTCTTCTGCTGCTCTATTGCACTAACGCTCCAATTTATAATGCCATTGGTTGTATCCAATGAAATCATAAATTGACTGAAAATTTTCCGTAATATTGTAAAAAATTAAGACGAAATACAAAAGTCCGTGCAGGTGCAATTTCACTAGTGAAATTATAATATTACTGCTGTAATAATAACTTTGCGACATACAATGTTTATCTCGCAACGAATTGTTAGACATCTCTCAGTCATATTATTGTTTACATTTAACAGCCAAGAAGAAGTGGCTTTAGAAAATGATATTCAATGGCAGAATCTGATAAGTGTGTACAAGTAGGCACTCGCATTTCTGTTGATAAAACGTGACAAGAAGCTAAAACATGACATACTTAATTTCAATCGAGGGGAATAGAGCAAGAATTTCAGGGAACTCTCCATTTCAGGCAAACAGTTATGTTGTGAATTTATCGTCATGCCATATATTTTCAAGGAGTGTTTAAACGGACCGTGAATTCAACAGTCAATAGTCGTACATCCACTTTTAAACGACCGACGACGTTAGGATGGAATATCAAACGTGATAGAACGCCATACTTCAGAATATTTTTCTTAACTTAAGCAAGCAAGACACATTTAAGAGGATACATTTAAACTTCGACATAAAACCCATCCTTGTTTTTTTTCTCAATATTGGAATTAAAATAAAAAGATTATGTGACGATAAAAGCGTGCATTAAATTCTTGGAAGACGTACTTTATTATTTTTTTACATTGTATTGGAAGATTCTTCAAACCAGGAAGAATAAATTACAGTTTTGCGGAAAATTCTCAAGAAAATTATTAACGGCAATAAATATTTGCTGCTTGATTAATTGGCACGAATTAAACCGGAATCCTAAGACTAGAGACCAGCTCTGAGATACCAACATTAGGGGTGCCGTACCCGAAGGGTGGCAAACGAAACCCTATTACTAAGTCTTCGCTGTCCGTCCGTCTGTCACAGGGTTCTACAGCCTCAACCTTAATAGGTAGAAAGTTGAAGTTTTCAGAGAATACGTGTTACTATAGCCTCAACCAAGACATACAATAAAACTTTCCAAAATTAAAATTTTAGTGGGGCAAGCACCCTCGAAAAAGTTGCATTATTTAAACGTTATTGGTTTTGGCCCTTATTCGAAGACAGTAAAGTTTTAAATTTAGTCAGATTTTAGGACAATAAAGGAATACAAAAAAAGGTAAGGTACGCAGACGGTGTCGAATTTTTTGTCAGGCGCTGACATTTAAGCGTTTTGTTTTTTATAACCTTGATGTTGATTTGGCAAGTATATTGTTGTTATTCACCATAACTGTTTTTAGAGTTCCGCACTCGTACCTATTGTGGGGTGGTACGGAACCCCTTGTGCGCTAGTCCGACTCGCACTTGGCGAAATTATTAGCAAATAGTTAATGATTAAATGTCGGAGTCAACATGCAAAAGAGGGAGATACCTACTTTCAAACGCCGGACGCTACTAAAGCCCAATTTAAATCAGCTTAAGTACCCTGACCCCTGCTTAAATATGTATGAACTTTAAAATAAGCGCCAACAGCCTGGAAAAGCTACATCTAAATTCCAAAACTCTTTCGGGGCTTAGAACTAACATTTTCATCAGGCTCTTTAGGGTGGCTTAAATTCGTAAATTGTTACAACAGTAAAAAAATTAATAAATTTTCGTATTTTTTAGGGTTTTGTGGTCAACAAGGAGCCCTTATAGTTTTGCCATGTTCGTCTGTCTGTCTGTCCGCGGCTTAGCTTAGAGAGTCTTAGTACTAGAAAGCTGTAATTTGGCATGGGTATACATATTAATCACGTCGACAAAGTGGAAAAAAAAATTGTAGTTTACCTTCCTTACACGTAAAGTTGGGATGAATTTATTTTTCGCGTCTACCTCACTGGGGTATTGTTGGATAGGTCTTCAAACTATTTTGCAATTTTGTTTCATACATTTCATAAGTTTGTAATTTTTATTCGAATCATTTGTATCAAGTATATTTAACTTATTTGACCCTGAGGCGTGAGTTCTACTCGCACTTGACGGATTTTTATATTTCGTTTGTTTGTACTTAAGCGTAGTTTTTTGAATTTCTTTGTTTCCATTAAAATTCGACTGCTTTTTTATATATTTTGTTATCTGTTTACCACCCTGACCTCCGTTCATAAATTGACAATTTCGTCAGGTTCCGATACTGACAGCAGGATAGTGTAAACAATTTTCAAAGCGTGCGACAGAGATGGCATTAGAACCCGTGTTGAGACCCCGAATTTATGAACGCGGCCCTGGGAGTCAGGTGAGATGTCAGTTTATATAAGGTCACTTTTCTTTATATGACCAAATTCATGCTGGAGACTCAGTAAGTCGTCAGAACCAAGGTTCAATGACCCTGTTTGCGAAATATGAAAACAATTTTTTGCGCCTATACGTACGCCTATACTTATTCAAAAAGAACCTTGACTCAATTAGTACGGGAAGTCTAAATTTTATTTTGCGTATTTCACTGAAAGGGAATTTGGCCCTAAGCACTTAACGAGTCTTCAGCATGAATTTGGCTATATAAACGAAAGTCACCTTATACAGGTTGAAAATGTAGCCTTATTGAAATCTATGAATCAGAATCATATAACAAAGAATCTTTTTCTTTTTTTTTTCAAATTTCCAATGATTAGGCGCGACATGTGACTGACATAGACGGTACATGAATGTCTAAATACTAATAGGGCACTTGTCACCCTTAAATTGCAAAGTAATAATTTAACAGGAAGTAGAAAAATCTATGTATTTTTTAATCTCTTAATATCTAAACTTTGGTTTTAATATATGATACAGAGTTTGATGTACCAAAAGTTCTGCAGCATAAGTTCTTTTGCCACGGTTTATTTATAATTTAAAAGAAAATCCACAAAAACCGTTTCAATTCAATTGTTTCAACTACGAGTACGAGAATGATGACATTGACAGCTGCTGTTTGACGTTTGTGTGAAGAGTTCAGAAATAATTATTAAAAGGGCACATATGCTTGGACAAGTGCCGTTTTAGTATTTATTCGTATATTAGCAGTCCTGTCATGACGACTAAAAAGCACGGACAAATGTCTTTTTAACAGAAAACGGTGTAAATAGGTGTTGCCAAGATATAACAACATAAAAAGTGTTTTGGGTAAAAAAGTGACAAGTGCCCTTTTAGTATTTAGACATTCACATATTCCCGGCGATAAATAATGCACGTAGGGTTCGTAGAGCGTCGTCTCTGTCACATTTGACAGTCGATACTTTTTTTAAAAATTAAGATTCATCACAAAAGTAACAAGACGTCATATTTTTTATTTCGAATATAGAATAGTTTCCGTTGATATGGCTAGGGGTTTCATTTTCAATCTGTATAAGGTTATTTTTGTTGGTATAGCCAAATTCATGTTGGAGACTCGGTAATTAATCAGGACCAAGGTTTAATGACCCAGTTTGCGAAACACGGTAAATATATAATTGTGCTCCTATACTTGATAAATTCAAGAACAACCTCGACTCAACTAGTACAGGAACTCAAAATTTTATTTTGCTCTTTTCACAGAAAAAGTCACTGAATATTGCTCGTGACCACTTACCGAGTCTCGAGTAAGAATTTGGCTACGTAAACAAAAGTCACATTATATGTAGGTAATTCGTATTTGCTGTATTCTTGTTGGTAAAATGGTAGAATAAAACAAAGCACGAGAAGAATGAGCATTTACTCTTAAAATAACTATTTCTCATTTAAATTGCTCGCTGCTTATACAAACGCTTGAGTTGGCCAGAATAGTGCATTTGTTTCACTTAAAACAGATTTCTGGCAAGGGCTTTATTCTTAAACCAGACACACATTATCAAACATGTTGGAGAATAAATTGCTCTTCGCAGTATTAGTGTTTCCTGTACCTGATGCACAATTTCATCATAAATATAATTCAAGACAAAATGGAAGAGGAAGGAGCTAAAGTAAGACAAAAAAAGTTGTACATATCAACTGAAACAGAATACGAAATCCGTACCGGACTGAAATATGAAAGAATTGGCATTAGATAGATCTGTGAATTTCTTAACTGTCTGAAGCAACACATATGATGACAGCGCCATCTGTTTCCTAAGAGCGAGGCGTGAAATCACATAACGCCCTCGTGAGCATTCAGTATGTGCTTTAAAATGTGCTAAAAATTACAAAAATATTCGATAGACAGGTATGATTGAACAATGTAACGGTCTCGGATAAGTACCTCGGTTGCACAGTCGGTAGCGCGCTTGTCTTGATAACAAGAGGTCACAGGTTCAAATCCTGGTCCGAGGATTTCATTTTTCAAATTTGCTTCTTTAAATTTGTTTCTAATTTATCTTTTCTAGTTTGTAATGCATTTGAATAATAATATTTAGAGAGACAAACACAAATAGTTTTGGCTTCAATACAACACCAAAAAATGAATTGGCCATTTAAAAAAATTATAAAATATTTAATTATATTTACTAAATTATAAGTACAAATAAAACAGCCAACATGCTTGTCTGTTTCCGCTTTTTGCTGTATCTCCTCTATCTCTTTATGGTAATGATGGCTAGCATTATTCAAGTCTCGAGAATGTGTCGTACTCGTAGCGCAACCAAAATGTTATGTGGAAGTTGTGTGGAAGACAAAAATAGGACGTCACAAAAATAGGTCACATCTTGAAAGTTCAAATAGCGGGGTTGACGGAGAAACGATTTAAAGTATTTTTCTAGACATTTTTGTGTGGTAAAAATTTTACTCAGGAGCATATTAATTTCATATTAACCCGTAAGATTGGTCTGAGGCACAATCTGGACTGCGATCTATTTATTTCATTTTTGTTTAAGCGATAGTGTGAATTCAATTATCAATATTGCTGCAATACAGATACCAAAACTATAGTAATAATATATAATAATATATATAAACGATAATAATATATATCGAATCCGAGTAAAAAACAAGTAGAGTCCTTTCATCAAGCGGAAGCGGGTAGAAACTGACCCCAATCTCATTCAATACGGTAGCTCTAATAATGCGCAGCTGCCGCCCTCTGGGTCACATTTCAACATTTCCTCACGCGGTGATGCATGAAGAAAGACCAAGAAGGTATTACATAGTGCGATTTACTATTTAACGGTTTGCTGTAGTTTTAAACTGGTGTATTTTAAAGTTTTGTCAAAAACTGGAAACACTTATTTATAGTGAGAATTCGAAGTCTGTATGTTTGTCTGGCGATTGTACTCGTATAACTTAGTAGGCTTGGGCCCAAGTAACTTTTTATAAAAACCGGTCAAGTGCGAGTAGAACTCATGCCCTGAGGGTTCCGAACCATTTAATTTGAATAAATATTACATGGAAAACTATGAAACAAAACTGCAAAATTAAGTTGGTCGAGTATTTGGTTACGTAACTCTAAAATCGGCGTTTTCAGTATTTGTTGTTGACATAAAGTTCAGCACATAATATACAGATAATTCCAAATTATAGTTTTTGAGATAGAGCCTACGGGTTTAAGTTTGTCTAAAATTGACAGTTTTGATGCCCCCCCCATTTCCTTATTTCTGGAGATGTAACAAATAAATAATACCTATGTTTATGCCCTACACTTATGTAAATCGTTTTTTTTTTAAATTCC
The DNA here is from genome assembly GCA_910592155.1 of Ypsolopha scabrella. Classification (NCBI taxonomy): domain Eukaryota; kingdom Metazoa; phylum Arthropoda; class Insecta; order Lepidoptera; family Ypsolophidae; genus Ypsolopha; species Ypsolopha scabrella. The sequence goes on along the minus strand of OU342976.1, from coordinate 15,302,111 downwards.
TATTTGGGTCAGGAATTCCAAATGATACACAAGCGGACAAGTTATTTCGATATAGTTTATTTCGGTACAACAATATTTTGATGATTGTGTGATTATTGATGATATGTTTATTGTTTTATGACAACCCAGAAGCAGCCTAGGCCAAACTAGTTTGTCCTAATTTCGGGTTGTCCCGGTAATATATAAGCTGACTTTCGTTTATGTAGCCAAACTCAAAGTGGAGACTCGGTAAGCGGTCAGGACCAAGGTTCAATGACCCTGTTTGCGAAAAATTTAAAATATTTATATTATGTGTCTATACATATTCAAAAACACCTTCGACTCAATTAGTAAAGGAAATCTAAATTATATTTTGCGTATTCAAAGAAAGGGTAATTGAATCTTGGCCTTGAAGCCTGCAATGAATTTGGGTATATAAATGAAAGTCACGTTATATATAACTTTTATTAAAATGATTAATTGAAACTTCTTGATAAAACCCCATGTCTGAAGATTGCTATACACTGCAATTCTATTTTGTGACGAAAGGGATAAATAAGGGAACAGAAAACCCCTACCTTCCACACTACACGTCCTTGCATAGTCAGTTAAATAAAGGAACGTCCAGCTATACTTGATAACCAACATTTTGTGAGTACTGAGCAATCAACTATCGCCTGTATTAAAAGAATTTAAGAGTCCAAAATGGTCTCAAGTTTTGAGGGTCGGTGGTAGGGGTCGTATAAAGTATAACACGTGGGTAAAGTAAACGAATGCAACAATCATTTCACAGCATAGAAACTAATTGAATACATACAATTTTGTGATAATAAGTCTCACCTAGCAACAAATACATAAAAACTGAATTCGTAAAAATCAAGAGGCTATGTTAATTAAATTTTTGTCAATGTTACTCCAAGCGAAAAAACACGCAGTGCGTGAGGGGCGAGTTCAGGACAGAAACGAAAAAAATAGATTTTCATTAGTATAATATACTAAAATTGCTAGCAAAATTTCCAAAATTCAACATCTAGATAAGTATTATTACAACCCATCTAATGTTTGAGTTCTGTACCAAATTTCTATTCGTTAAACGATAAGAAGAAGTGTGTTTGAAGACTTCAAGGAAAATGTGTCTAAAAACGCTGGTCAAAAACAAAACCTGAGGCACAAACAGAATGCTTCATCAATTATGAAAAAATGAATCCTATTTTATTTACATTAGCCTCCCATCATCAGTCTTCCAGGCACTGCTATAACAAGACCTTTCCAAGTTTTACTAAAACACCAAGGGCTGGTGTGTAAGCATACTAGGGAGAATTTGCCCTTATCACCATACAGGGCAGTAGGAATAGTAATCACCGATCGTGATCACAGTGCTAGACTTTTTTCATTTTTGACTTTTTTGCTCGGCCCGTTGACAGGCTGTGGTACATACCAGGTGTACAGCTTCAGGTTTCACGGACGACGCTCTCTCTAAACTCGCCCGTATTTCGGTGCATTAGGGTTCACGCATTTTTGTTTGGAAGTCAATTATTTCCTAAACTAAGTGTGTCCGCGGGTATGATTCGTGGGAAAAGTGGTTCAGTTGGGTCAGTAGAATATGTGGTTTCATTTAATGGTAGCAGTCTATTTACACTCGGTATAGTTCGCGACTTGGCAGGAGTGCGGGTGAGTACATACATGTCAGATGTATTCGCCCGCACTCCCGCCCCACCCTTCCGACGCCGTAATGTAATACGTGTGCGTAATTTACATCATTTTCGGTTCCGTTTTCCACTGTTCCTTTCCTTTCTGTGACGTGGGGAGGTCGGCCGGGCTACCCCGCGTTTGCTCTGTCCGGCAAAGTTTCTCCTCGTATCTGCCGGGCTTTTGTCACAATATTTGTCTTCCCTGAACTCACCGTCAGGGATTCCGTCTACACTCTACGGTTCAACTCTCTTGTCGGACATAATCCTCTTTTCTACTTTAAAATGTTCAACTTTGAACTATTCTGTGTGTGGACTCGGATCTGGCATGGAGTGTTATGGTAGGTAATTTTTAGACTTGGATCACACACACATTATTTTAAGCATTACTCTATCGTTCGTGGTAAACACAAATTTAAGCTTAAATGTATATGTCGTAGCCATATCGTACAATTGATCATTTCATGATCTGCTCGTATATTGTGAAATCTGAAAAGAAATAAAGAGGTCGCCTTGCTCCGTTCCGCCTCGCTCGGTTTCCGAATTTATGACAAGTAACCTAATAAGCTACTCCTCGCTTCGCTCGTCGTCGAACCTATTTTTATCTTTTTGTTGGACTTTTTTGTAATCGTAGATTTCTTATTTTATGATTCTAATTATCCACAGTTAGGCTAAGGATCGATAGTTAGTGATAGTGATAAAAAATAAGACTCTTCTTAAGGACGGTCGTCACGAGCGCAGCAACTCAGTTGTGGGCGGGACCAAATGTTTTACGTGCACGCTCGATGAGACTTGCGAAGGCAATACTATTGCACCGATTTCGTCGCAGGTACAGAATTAAAAAAACCGGCCAAGTGCGTGTCGGGCCACGCGCGGTGTAGGGTTTCGTAGTTGCCCAGTAAAAAATATAATACTAATGCAGATCGCGCCAAACTTCTAGTGCCATACATTTAGAAGAACGGCCCATACATTTAGAGGGGACTAAAAGTTTGGCGCGACTTGTACTCGTAAAACTGTAAAGCCTACTTAGCTGTGATAGTTTTCGTTTTAAATTCATTACATAAACTACTTCTGTGAATTTTTTCACATATCCATACACAACCGTTTAGCCGGCAGGGGGGACACTTGGCTCTAGCATAAATTAGCTTTTAAGGCCTTGTCCAGATACACGCGCGAGAGCTCGCGCGTAAGCACTCGCGCGTAGTCGAAGTAATAGACTTCAATAAATTGCGTCCACATGACTCGCGGTCACCCAGATAAACCTAAAAATTAACACAAAAGGTTTATGGCTAATAGCCACCCTAAAAAGTCAAGGTAAAGCTATCACGGCCTACAGGCCAATAGCAAAAAAGTCAATGTCAAAAAAAAAAAATCTCTCGCGGGTACATACGCGCGAACCAACAACGTGCGAGTCATGTGGACGCAATGTACTTCGACTACGCGCGAGTAAAACGCGGCATGTGGACAAGGTCTAAAGCTTAATGTTTCGTCAACGGATCCCTACATCGAAAAATGGCTTTCACACACCCACAATGTTTTGAACGACCTATATAACGATACTCTACACTATGGGGTATATGAGAAAAAAAATCATTCCCATTTTACGTGTATGGGAGGGTACCGTTAAAAAATATTTTTTCATTATTTTACTTTACCGTCTTGTCGGCGTGATTAATATGTATCCGTCCATCCATCCATCAATCAGCCTGTTTCGTCCACTGCTGGACATAGGCCTTTCCAGGATTTCGCCACTCTTAGTGGCCCTCCTGGAAGAAATGCCCATAATCACACCCTGTGGGCAGGCGGACCAGTGACGCCGCTGCCTGTCACCAGTCTGTTTTATATAAGGCTCGACAATTGGGGATGGATATACCGCTATCCATCGGTCCCAGGAATTGCTGGGCCACCTGGTTTTTCCCGAAGAGAACAGCTCTCTCTTACTCTCCTCCGAATAACAGAGGGACGGTCGGACGGATAGACGGACATGGCGAAACTATAAGGGTTCCTTGTCGGATTAAGAAACCCCAAAAACGTGTGTGAGGCAGGAGAAACAAAATTTAGGCAATACCGCGAAGGTTTTCAAACATATTACTCATTAAAACTATCTAAATTACATTTGGGGCCCTGGGACCTTAAACCACCATGCCAATATTAAGAAAATGTAGTGTATTAAGATAATGTAGCTGCTTTTGAAGGAATAAACTAAACAGAGAGAACCAAAATTCGAATGATCGGCCTAAGAGCCTATCTTCCAATGAATGGCATTGTTCTATTGTTAAGTTCTACCACTAATTAGAAGAAAAACAAAATTAAAGTTTAAAAAAGTGCATATGTCTCTTTGAAACTTTAATTTAACACACATTTGTTGTTTATTAAATAAATATGTTTACTTATATAATTCCAATAAAACCAGTAAGTACCTACAAATACAAAAAAAAATGGTATGGCTGCAATCTACGGTAATTATTGAAGTTACATTTAAAATTACATACATTACATTTTTGTACCTCTTATTCTCGCTGAATCAAAGTCCATATACACAGCCGGGGTCGTTATCGAACACATTTTTCACAAAAATCCAAATAGCAGGTAAGCAATCAACATCCTATAAACGTAGGCCAGGGTCAAATTTATGAAGTATCCAGAATAAAACACAGAGAAGTATACGATATTAAGATGCGAAAGCCATTACTTAATCATCCTGTAACTAACACACAAAATGGCTGCCGCTTCCAATTTAAAAAATTAAATCTGATATGCGTTGGCGACTTGGCGTTCAAATTTGAGCCTTTTTGTTTAGGTGGTAAAGTTGATATTAACATAAAATATTTTGTTGTCTATGCGTTTCGTTATGCACTGCTCATTTAGCGCTCGAACTTAACAATAGATGACAATGCCATTCATTGGAAGATAAGATCTTAAGTGGATTCCGTCATTTAAAAAAAATCCTACTATAACAGTCAAGTCATAAAGTTTTAGTAATGTTAGTGTACATTCGTCAGCATTTAAAATCAGCTTTGATGTCGCAATTAATACTATGGCTATACTTCGACATGCATATACTAAGTCTTCCTCAAATAAATTTAACAGTAGAAAATTTTCAAGGATTGTTTTGCCTCTGAAATAAAGTTTTCAATCATTATTCGTTATTGGAAGACCTAAAATAAAGCTCCCCTTCATATCGTGACGCCTGATATTAGAAAACCTATTACCATTATCAAGATTACACAGTTTTCATGAATATTAAAAAGTATTTTAAAGAGTATGATTATTTAAGGTATGTTTTGAAATATGATAGAAGATTATTATATTAATTAGAGATAAGTTTCGTGTTTATATAATCAGATGTATGGGTAATCTTTAACTAATAATTTAAAACAGACTGGAATTTTTTTTTAGAAAGTGTATAAATTACACAGGCATATAATTGTTACTAAGTAGCAGACCAAACATAAGGATTAAATAGCGTGGCAAGTCTCGACACAAAAAATAAGCTACATTTAGGCTTCATGGTAAGAAGAAAAGTATAAAAATGGGTTGTTTTGACTGGCTTATGCTTGGAAAATAAATATTTGGTAGTTCCTTAACTAATCTTTAGTATACATTTTGTTTGGAAACAAGCAATATCTATATTTAAAAGAGCCCGTAATTCATTGAGCTAAAATTGCCACGCGTTGACTCTATGCGTTTATTATTAATGTTAGGTCTGCTACTATAATATACGTCTGCGATAAATTAGAAGTTTCTTCTTCTTCTTAGTTTGCTTCACCAACTAGAGAAATTTGGCAGTCAGCTTGTCATAGTGTGTCTTGCCTTATGCGAATTTCTCTCTCACAATTTCTGTCTCGTCTCGGATGTTATACATGGTTAAATTAAATTAACCGACCAAATTCATACTGGAGACTTGGTTAGTGATCAGAAACAAGCTTCAGTTACCCTTTTGGTGAAATTCGATAAATATTTTTTTTGCTTCCTTACTGCCTAGACTAGGAATTGTACTTAAACAAGTCCAAGCAGTAAGGGACCAAAAAAAATGTTTCGAATATGGCCAAAAGGATTACCGAACCTAGTTCCTGGTCACTATCCGAATCTCTAGTATGAATTTGGTCGGTTGATTTAAAGTCAACCTATATAGCTAGCGGGTCCAGAAGCACAACCGTTCGAGGCTCGTTCGAATGTATACAAGTAAGAGAGACAAATAACAGGTATCCTGCTCACTTGTGTAAGTTTGTTCCCTTTGGCGTTTGTCGAAGACGAGTCAAGTGAGCCCCGAACGGCTTTACTTCTAGAGCTACTCGACTTCTTCTGTGATCCGGTTCCAGTGATTCTGTTCTTCATTATAAGTTAGAGTTATTATTTCTGAGAATATGGCCCAATTACGACACTTTTGACTCGTCGCAAAACTACCACGTTGGCTGCCTTCTGGATCAGATTCTAAGCATGCGTCTGTACGCCCTCTCAATGAGGTCTCATGTAGATGTAGCATTCCATTTCGTGTAGGCGTAGGGCGACATTTATGCTGCGGTTTCACAACACACTCCCCGTATTGGTCTAAAACGATCTTTAATATTTGCTCAGAGGAATCCATCAATCAGAACCATGATCTTGGCGTATCTGAGTTTAATAACCCGTTGACTTTGACACCACAGTCTGTGTTTTCTGCAGATTCTGCCATTACTGTTACTGTTTCTAAGTATACATTAATTAGCACAGGCGATAAGGTGCATCCTTGCCACACTCTCCGTTTTATTTAACAGAATACAGAATCAAATCATTAATTTAAGCTTGGGTTGTCTTGTTTCCATCTATTCAGACAGTGGTATTCAGGTACATTAGATGTGTTAACACTACATATAAAACATGTTCACACATTATGTTTTCCTAACACATTGATTTTTTTGCATCCTTGCAGATCCACAACTCATACAACCTCCTTTGCACAATTATGCCATTACATAAAATGTACTCAGTCACAACTCTCACAAGAAATTGTTTTAAGTTATTTATTTTACTAAGTTTTTTTTACTATATTTAGGGTTTTCCTAATTATTATACAGGTTTTTATATCAAATTGATATTCTCCAAGTTAGATTAAATGATTTATTGCGAAATTTGCACGTTCAAATTCTACACTAAAAAATTGTTTTAAAATATTCGTCTTTCGTTGTTGATCTTTTTATCTTGTAATTCACATATTCAGAGTTTCTAGTCGTAGGCTATCCTAGCTTCTCTTGAGGAACAGTTTCCCCACTTGAATTATTTATGATGCACTAATATATTTCACATTTCTTTGTGATATTCCTTTTGGAGAGAGTTCCAAATGTAGCAAATCAAGGGATGAAGTAATAATTATATATTAAATTAAAAAGATATTAGAGAGTTTCAGTACATGTTTACGTGTATTCATCCCGCACAACAAGATTTTGAAAATTTAGGTTCTCCTTAAAGTTCTCAGTATTTTTGACCGTATAATTGAGAGTCTCTGAATCGGTGGTATCATTATGTTGATTTTAAATCATACGCAAAAATTTTAATCTGTAAGATGAACCTAAGCCATTGTCTTGCCTGCGATCTTTTGTTTAAGCTTAGAATACATGTAATAATAACTATTAGACACACGTTTTGTTCCCTTAGACAAATCGTCTGGCTCGTGTCCGTGCTGTTAATTGAATTGCGATTTTAATTTTCATGCGCAAGTTAAGGGCATGTTTTTCCATTAATACCTGCATATTAGGATGTCATTTTTCGACTTTTTATGAATTTCATAATGTAATAGTGAAATTGTTTTGCAAGAATGTATAAAAAACCCAAGTAAAATTTAAAAAAATATTGGACGACATCTTCTGCTCGCTCATTTAATCTTTGGCGATCATAAGGTTTTAAGCGGCCAATTGACAAAGAAAAATAAAATTAATTACAGTTTCATGTTTAGAATGTAGAAATGTTAGCTATATTTTATAACTGCAATAACAATAACAAAAATACATAATTTTTGTTGATGTTATAGGTATATTTAAAACCATCGAATACTTAAAATTTAACCTCAATGAGCGTTTTTCCCGTTGTTTTTTTCCTTAGTTCTTAGCGTTCCTCTAGATGGCATTGTCCATAATGAAGGTTGCATGGCGGTAAATAACTTTGCCCAGCTGGCAATAATAAAAAAAGTTACGTAAAAGTGGGAATTTATGTCGCTTTATATTTTAGTTGAAAGTATTTTGTGCAAATAAATTGCAAAATGGGTTTAGAAGTGGGCTCTGATATATGTATATTGTACTCCACTAATGCTTTGCTGAAGAAATCAATAACAATAAACATGACTAATCGCCCAAATATGAGCAAGTTAGTAACTTTTAATATTTCATAGTCAGTTTATTTTATTTGATAACTCATTATCATTCAAAACATGAAAATGTCTTATTTTATTTTTGAGAAAAGCACTATACTTGCTTCGACCATTAATTAGCAATCCTAGCCTTGTATATAAAAAGGGCTCGGACTTTACTCGTCCAAGATTGCATATTTTCTGGTCTTAGGAGTAATGTACTATAATGCAATGACATAAAATCAAAAATCAATCCTGGTGAATTAGGAGTAAGTTGATTGTTGAGATTGTTAATGGAACTGATCGTTGTGAGGAAAACACTTGTACTTTTCAACGTTACAAATTACTCTACCTAACCGGTTATTTATATCGTTTACTGCACGAACTTCTAACAATGCAAACACTGTTTATAAATTTATATTTATTTTAATGAAAGCCCTTGATGATGCTTATATAGCGAAACCGGCTAAGTAAAATTATTTTTGGAAAAGTACAAGTGTTTTCATGGCAACAATGAAGTCTTCTATTTAGATTTGTAACTTAATTACGAAATGATATGACACCCAAATTACTACTTTTAACTTAAAACAATTTATACAAATAGATGAACTTTAGTACCATTACTAATATGTTTTTGCATAAAGTAAACGACTAATTGTCTTTTTTTTCAATATTTAAAACTGAATAAATACCAAAACAAAATTTTTCTGTTTATTTATTTCACGTGTAAAATTCATAAAATGCAAAAGCTGTAAAATCATGCGTAGTACACCCTAAATGGCTGGCAGCCCTTTTAAACATTTCTGACGTCCGGATAAGGCCGAGGGCGGCGCGCAGTCTAGTAGCCTGACAGACCCGCAACGCAAGGCGGCCCCCGCCCGCCCAGTCCGCATCGAGCCTTCATGGCTTCGTTACGTCTCTCCGTCGGCGAAAACCGCGCTTCCTGTTCCCTTAAATACAATTTTTCTATACTTTACAATAGACTACAGTTCATTTTTTGATCTAGAAGTTATTATACTGAGTGTGAATTGCGAGAAAAAGACGCTAGTTACGGTCAAAAACTTCACGTGACAGGTCAATATTTATTTACGTTTGGATTCAGATGAATGAATGTAAATATATGGCATAAATTAAGCCAACACAAACTGTGGTTTCCAAACATAATGTGAATGATTAGGTGCAGTACTTTAAGTCACTTTCAAAGGATTGGTAAAACTTGAGCTGTTCCTGAGCTGTTTCAGCAGTGTTCTTCTGAAATGATTGTTTCGTCTATTAAGGTAAGTAAACATTCAGTTTATCATATATTCGTATATATTGTCATATAGCCCCGAGAAGTTGCCAGAGGGTGTGCCTATAGTCGTACTTTGGGCATAAATTCCTGGTCCAATTTTTAGGTATACAGTTATTAAATGTTTCTTATCCGTTTAGCGAGTGGTACGAGTAAGTATTTAGGCATAAAAATAATATGCATGATATTTCCGAAAAGCTAATTGGTGCATGCACAACTGACAAGGTTTGAAACCAGGCCTCAAGGTTGATAGTCTAGCGTTCTATTTACTGAACTTCTGTAACACTTATAGCAATAGTCTTCTTTTGTGTACTTTGTATAATAATTACTCGTGATTTGTTATAATACCTGAGGTATTTTGTTTTATCACTTTATGATAAAGCTTATTAAAAAATAAAATTCTTTTTAGAACATACAAAGAAAAGGTCAGATTTTGCTTAACAATGATCATTATTATACAAAAGTATCAGATAGCAAGAATATTCAAACAAAAGGGTGTAGTAATAGCTTAATGTTTATTTGGGTTCTGGGTCAAACATCAAAAATGGAAGGCAATATAACATTACACTCCAATTTACTTAATGTTTGTTTATATCTTCGCCCTTTTATCTAAGTATTTTCGTTTAATACGTCACTCATGTTGATGAGAAAGGAATTACAATGAATGCACATAAATAACAAAAATAGTTACGTGGTTATATTATGACAAAGTGATGTGCATAGGTATATCTAAATTTCCACGAGACCTTAAATCAATATAACAGGGTAAGCATACAAAGCAGGCATAAGACAACATCTTGATGTCGGTCACAAATTGAATCTGTATCCAATCACTGGACAATGTTACACTCGATCAACCAAACGAATACGATTTTAAAAGATAGAAAGGAGTGTCACTCCAAATTTCTTTTTAGAGATAGACACAAGGCGAAGGTAAGCGATTTTCTCGGGGAAATCTTTTTAAATCACAAAAGTCGAGATCGCATGTCGAAGGAGGGTAAGAAAATAACCTGCTGGTGGAATTCGTCCTCGAGGATTTGAAGGCAAGTTGGAACAAATCCGAAATCAAAACACGCGGGAAAACGCCTCACGGATCCAGGCTCGTCTGTTGCCAGCCCTGTTGATTTAACTTTAGTCGTGCGGCTTTTTAACGCCTTGAAATCTTTGTATAGATCTCCCGGACTATATTTTTGTGTTTTTAGAAGTACAAACTGGTGATACGAGTAGTATTTGTGTTATCGAACAACTTTTACTATGAAGTTAATTCTAAAAATCTCCTTTTACCGACAAAACTGAAAGAAAACATAATTTGTTAATTTGTTTTTTTTTACGATTTCTGTTGTCTCCATAGCAAACATTTTTCATATTGTGGACAAGTACTCTTAACCATTTACGAAAGAAAAAATACTACATCAAGATAGTATTCTTATATTCCAAGATTATTAAATGGCCCATATTTATATTTATTAAGCCGTTTGTATGCATTTTAAGGATAAGACTTGCGAAGATTTTAGCAAGATCAACCCAGCATGGCAACACTCAACTCTATCTTTAAGTCAAGGACCCGAGATAAAATCAAAAGGGTTTCCAGAATTCGCACCCCTTGCCTTTAGCACACATTACCAACTCCATGAAGATTAAAAGTTCATTCTGGGGATTAAAACTTTATGCTAAGTAAGGGCCCTTTTAATTACACATTGCGCGATACAAAACAATTTTGTTTTAACCTTCCAACTTGTGAAATGACAGACTTTGTGGTAATAATTGACCATTTTACTGGTTTTGTACCGACATGAAGTTTTTTGATAATATTTATGCGAGAGACTTCTTCGAAGAGGTAAGATGATAGGACACTTGATTTGACATGAGAGAAAAATATCATAGAAGGAAAGGTCAAGGGAAAAGAGGAAGCCCTAGGCATGAAGGAGAAGTTAATTTTATGTCGTATTAAGAGGTCAAATCATTAGCAAAAGAAAGAGAAAAACAGTGGTTAGTCTACTGCGAGAGCTTAGCTCTCGGAGAGATGCGTATTTGTAGACATGGACCACTGGGAGGTATAGATTCCAAAAACAAAGCTTTTTGTTGCGATTGTGTTTTCACAACTACGTAATCAAATTTTGGCTTAGATAAGTTGAAACAACAAGTATGCTAGCAGTCCCTTGTTGAACATACATAAAATCCCGTAGCCTCGTAGCACGTGCTACGGTTTTCTACGCAACGTCCCGAAACGTAGACCGATGCACAATGCCCCGCCCCACCCCGTAGAGCTTGCCACCGACATCTGAGCGCTATCTGAGAATCGACAAAACAGTGGAAAAACCGGTCAAGTGCGAGTAGTACTCGCGCACTGGGGGTTTCGTGCCATTTAAATAAGTTAATAGACATAAATAATTTGGGTAAAAATTAAAAACTTTTCAGTACATCATTAACAGAAAATTCAGTTTAGCTTTCAAGATAGACCCCGTAAAGAAAATGGTCTAAAACTGACAACTTTGATGAACCTCCATTTCTTTATTTTTGTAGATTAAGGGGCCATCCAAAGCTAATCTCCATAGAATCTTGTGGGAATAAACAACCACGACAGAAGCATAACATCGTTCTTTTACTTTTTTCTACTCCTTCAATGAATTCCGCACCCGCGAATAATCAATCTTTTCACAAGGATTTTGTCCCATATTGACACAATATTTAATACCTTTATACATTTTTTAAACAGCAAAATTTGATAGTAAAACATTTTTTTGTAAGAAAAACTGATTATTTGCGGGTGTAGAATTAATGGAACGTGTAAAAAACCGGCCAAGTGTGAGTCGGACTTGCGCACGAAGGGTTCCGTACCATTATCTATAAAAACGGCAAAAAGATAATGTCTGTTGTATGGGAGTGCACGGGTCCGACTCAACTTGGCTGGTTTAGTATTTGTTTTTATAGCGGCAACAGAAATACATCATCTGTAAAAATTTCAACTATCTAACTATCACGGTTCATGAGATACAGCCTGGTGACAGATGGACGGACGGACGGACGGACATACGGACGGACAGCGGAGTATTAGGGATTGGTTACCCTTTGGATACGGAACCCTAAAAGAGCAACACGACGAAATAATAATGCTTCTGTCATGGTTGTTGGTTCCGACAAATTTGTTTGGCGAGCGGCTTTGGACCATCTCTCTTATAAAGAAATATATATAATATTTGTCCTCAACGTAATGAGTTGTAGACAATGACACCCGACATGCGGGTAAGGAAAATAAAATATTTTTTCGACTCCTTTTTTCGTGTATGCCTGAAATTTTACATTTTTAAAAATTTAATATTCAGATTAGGGTCAACATTTTGCACAACATATCCAAATTTCAGATCTGTAACTCATTCTGCAAGTTTAGAGACCCGTGACACACGGACAGACAGACGGACAGACAGCAGAGCGAAATTAATAGGGCCTAGTCTTGCTCTTTGGGCGCGGAACCTTAAAAATACAAAAGCTGTCGTTTGCCGTTTTTAGGGTTCCGTACCCGAAGGGTTCCAAACGGGATCCTATTACTAAGCCTCTGCTGTCTGTCCGTCTATCACAGGGGTCTACAACTTCAGCCGTTATAGTAGTTGAATTTTTTACAGAATACTTGTTACGTGTGTCTATCACGGTAAATAACAAAAATAGATTGCTTTGTGCACTGTGAAATTCGGTAAAGCGGCTGGGCTTGACGGCATTTACCCAGAGTTTCTGACTAAACTGGGAGGGCGAAGTAAGAGATGGCTGATCTCATTTTTTAACGAGATACTCTAATCTGGTAAACTTCCCAGCGCATTCAAAAGGTTGAAGGTTGTGGCTATTCTAAAGCCGCGCAAGGCAGCCGAACATAGTGCTAGTTACAGACCCATATCCCTCCTGAGCGTCACTTACAAGCTCAAATATCAGCGGAACAAGCTGGTTTCAGAGCCAACCGAGCAGCTGTGCCGATCAGGTTCTTGCTCTGACTTCCTACATTGAAGCTGGTTTCCAAAGAGGTCTTAAAACATTTGCCGCTTTTGTCGACCTAAAGGCGGTCTACGACACAGTTTGGGTTAATGGCTTGCTGCACAAGATCAGTGGAGTGGTACCATGCTCAAAGATACTCCATTTATTGAAGAGCATATTAGGGCCCCGTTACGTAAAAGTGGTTTTTGGGGAAAGAGAGCCGATTCCAACTCCTTAAAACTGGCCTCCTCCAGGGGTCTGTACCAGCTCCTCTACTCTTCAATATTTACACCAGCGATATGCCTAGTGTCGGGTCCGAGAAATTTATTTATGCTGATGATCTAGCCCTAGCCTTCCAAGGAAAAGATTTCCGCGACGGAGAAGCTGTACTCTCGAAAGACCTTGAGACTTTTAACGATTACTATGTGAAATGGCGTCTTTGTCCCAATCCTACTAAGAATGAAGTAACCGCTTTTCACCTAACTAACTGCTTGGCTCGTAAAGAACTGGAATTTATATTCTGCGGAAAGAGGGTGCAGCATAACTTCTGTCCAAAGTACTCAGGCGTCATCTCGGACCACTCGCTTACCTTTAAACTGCACCTTGAAAACGCTGCATAAAAACTCAAGTCCAGGGTAAACCTGATAAGTCGTCTAGCTGGCACTACATGGGGAGCTCGCACTGATGTTTTGCGTACCTCCACTCTGTCCTTGGCTTACTCTACGGCTGAATACTGTTCTCCAGTCTGGTACCAGAGAGCACATATTGACAGGATCGACATACAGCTCAATAGACTTATGCGCTCATAACAGGTACCCTCCGACCCACACCTACGGAATGATTACTAGCTCTGTCTCACATAGCCCCTCCCAATTTGCGCAGAACACAAGCAGTAGCGATGGTATGAGCAAAAGCTAATACCAAGCTCCACATCCAATACCTATCAATAATAAATTACTGTGGAATACAATTAAATCCATAACCAACTTAAATAAAGTTAAAACAAATAATAATGAACTTCTGAACTTGAAAAGTTCTCCTATAAAATCAGCTGTTATGATAAATAAACACTTTAAAAATGCAGGAAAGTTGCTCGCGGAACAAATCATAACTCCTGAAAGTAACCATATATGTAATAAGTATCTTGCTTCACTTCCCAGTAAAAAACACTCCATTGGCGTAATAGAACCGACAATGAGTGAAATAGAATCAATACTACTTAATCTCAAATCTGATTCAGCTAGTGGCTGGGATAATATTCCAATAAAATTTCTAAAACTAGCCAAAAATGAACTAGTCCCTATCATAAATCATCTAAGTATTATGTGTTTTAACCAAGGAATTTTTCCCCTAGCCCTTAAAAAGTCAATTATTCATCCTGTCTATAAGGGTGGAGACAGAGTCGATGTAGATAATTATAGGCCCATATCTGTTCTTCCAGCACTATCCAAAATACTTGAAAAAATCATTAATAAAAGATTAGTTAGCTATTTAAAAAACTACAATATAATATCTGACTCACAGTTTGGATTTCAACTAGAAAAAAGTACGGAAGACGCAGTCCTTGAGTTAACTAAAAATGTAACAAATTTTCTAGACACAAAAAAAAACCACTTTGTATTTTTCTTGACCTCAGAAAAGCATTCGACACTGTCTCTGTCCCCATTCTTACACGTAAACTTGAGAAGCTTGGTATCCGTGGTAATTTCCTGGACCTTCTGTCGGATTATCTTCAAAATAAAACACAACGTGTCAAACTAGATGAAAACACCTTTAGCTCAGATGAACCCACCACGCAGTATGGTGTCCCACAGGGTAGTGTCTTAGGACCTACCCTGTTTCTTATTTATATAAATGATCTCACTAATATTAAACTGACAAATGGGAAAGTCTTTTCTTACGCTGACGACACGGCTTTGCTCTTTCATGGAAGCAGTTGGACAGAAGTATACACCTTGGCTGAAGATGGTCTTCGTCAAGTTATATATTGGTTACAAACGAACCTTCTCACATAAATATAAATAAAACGAATTACATTACCTTTTCTTTATTAAAATCAAAACAACCTGATAAAAAAATTGAACTTATTGCACACACGTGTAATGGAAATAATAAATGTAAATGTATATCCTTAGAAAAAGTAACTACTACCAAATACCTAGGTGTACACATTGATCAACTGCTTTCATGGCACAAGCAAATTGATATGGTCTCGTCTCGTGCTAGAAAACTCATTTGGCTTTTTAAGTATCTTAGACACATTGCTGACAAAGAACTACTTATTTATATCTATAAAACAATGGTTCAATCTATCTTACTGTACTGTTTGCCTATTTGGGGTGGATCACACAAAACGTAGTCAGAGGTATACTCTCAAAGTGTTAATATTTAAAAAAAAATCATATAGTACTACTAGTATTTTTAAAGAAACGAAACTACTAACAGTGAGACAACTATATATTGTACAATGTGTCTTAAAAATACATAAACACTTAATACCTAATCCAAACATTAAATATAAACGTAACCCTTGTATAATTAAATCATCTTCTGTCAAAACTACTTTTGCGTCAAATCAATTTTCATCTAGATCAACCTATTTGTACAATAAGATAAACAGAATACTAAACATTTATTTACTAAAATACACAGATTGTAAAAAGACCATTACTACTTGGATAAAACAACTTAACTACGAAGATACTGAAAATTTACTAAAACCAATATCATAAATATTCACATGTCTCAAGTTATCGCAGTCTAAACCTACGGAGAACAACACCGACAGGCCTACCCTAACCCTGCTTAATCTAAACTTTTATAATGTTACTCATAAGAGTCATTCTCAAACGGTAATACTTTTATAAACTGGCTTCAATTGTATTTTTTCTTTGCACCTTGGAACAGTTGATACTTTTTGCTACCTACCCTATTTGTGTAAATTGTGATAAAATTGGTGGTTATATCTCACTTACATCAATTACTACTATCCAAATTTAAAATATATAAAAGTATTAATATTATTATTATATAGGGTCCTGAAATTCAAAGTAATATTATTAAGAAAACAAAAGAGGTGATGGAGTATCGCAAATAGACCACTTTCCGCCGAAAGTTCAGTTAGCGATACACAGTCTTCCCTAGAATTATTTACACTTATTATCGTAGGACCTTATACCTATATTTAAGAGAATTACTATTAGTTGTAAACTATATTTAATACTTTTTTAAACATATTATTATACATATATACCATGGATTCTTAACCACGCAAATGCAAATACGCTTACACACGCACACAGACACACACCCTCACACACACCTACACACCCTTTCACACACCACACACAAACATATTATGTATGTATAAACTCTCATCTTTTTTTCTTAAAAAAAAAGGTTTCTGTTAATTTATTAATTTATATAATCTGTAGTTGTAATACCTACAAGCAGCACAAGAATAATGTAACAACTAGGGAAGAACGGTCCCTTCTAATACAGGTTTTGTTAGCTTAAAAGGAGGGTCCAAAGTACTTATAAATTACATGTGTATAAATAAATAAATTTTGTATTTGTATTGTATTGTATATCACCAAGACACTTAACCTCCTACCGTGTGCTCGGCTTCCATCGCGTAAGCCTATTTGGTCTGATCCCATGCTAGAGATATGAACGCTGAATGAAGAAGAAACTGGGCGGCTCAGGATTGTCCAACTTCTCTCATCCCGGACCCATCTATCCCACCGGCAGGGTTTCGGGAGAGCCGTAAGACCTGGGCAACTCTGAACCTGCTACGTACTGGTGTAGCTCAATGTAACTACCAGCTTCACAAATGGGGCCTAAAAAGCTCACCAAGCTGCGACTGTGGTGCACCAAAGCAAACCGTAGCCCACATTGTGGATGAGTGCTCGACCCGTTGCTTTCCAGAAGGCCTTGCCGAGTTACATTACTTCACTCTGGAGGGGAAAAAATTTATCACACAACTTAATAAACAACTTTATATAGTTATGAAAAAACGCAGGAATAAATAAAGGCCACTTGATGATGATGAAGATGATGATGATGAAGACGATGACAAAAATAAAAAATAATCGAACCCCAACTGGGTCCTATTACAAAAAAACGTTGGGAACGTTATTTGTTTATGCTTTATCTTATAAACGGTAATACATACAAGTTTTAAATTTGGTCAGATTATCGTACATGTTCTTGACTCATTTTCACCAGGGTGGTTGGAAGTAGCACAGGACCTCAATGGGGAGGCCTTTGCCCAGCAGTGGGACACAGTAGAGGTTATATTTAAAAAAATCTGTAAAGTAAAACAACTAATAATAAAAATTAGGGTTCCTTGCTAAGCGTGAGCCGAATTGTTTGTCTACCATTTTAGCGGCTTGTTTTGTGTCACCTTGATGTTGCTATGACATCTATTATTGTTGTTATTTTTATATTTATAGGGTTCCATACCCGTATTATTCAGTGGTATGGAAGTCTGACTCGCACATGGCTAGATTATTTAGGGTCAATTTTCCCATCTGATTAATTATTTAACAATTCTGACTTACACATCAAGAAAAATTCATAAAATTACATGACAGGTAAAACTTTGAATTCTTATACTGTAATGAAGCCTTGAAAAGGCGCCCCTTTTCTTTTTATATACGATTATATTATACCCGAAAACGTAGACCGAGAGAGCGTGTTGGTATTTTACAGAGCCACTTTTTGTTTATTTCAAAGCCTTATAAATATTTTCGTATAAAACCACATCCAAGCCGTGGCACTTAAAAAGACTTACACGTAAACTTGGGGTTACAGTGAGATTACTCACATTTTACTCAAAAATTTATGTCTACCCGCAATGAAATTCAAATTAACTCGTGACGGTACTTTTTACGCGACTTTTGACTTTTAAGTGTTATTGGGATTAAGTTTGAAGCTACGGGTTTCGGTTTATCTTTCTTCTTATGAACTTCATACATAATGGTAATACGTAAAATCGTGGAAATGGTGTTTAACCATTTTAAACTTTACTGAAAGGTAATAAAATGAAAAGTAAGATAAACAGACTTTACACATAAATGTGATATTAGAGCTTAATAAAATGAACATACATTTACATGATAATTATTACCATTCACGCTTTCATTGGAGGTTATCTTTGTGAGGATTCTTAACTTATTAATTACCAATTTAAATCTACTGTAATCCTTTGAAAATTTATATACTTACACATAGTGTATTAAGAGGCTGCTTACATTTTCATGCAAAATTCTAAAATTTCCGGCGCCAAATTTACCATCTTGGGAATACACCTCGTTTACAGAGAAATAATCACATAGTCTATTTTAAAGAGCTAAATCCTTCATTCAAGTTCAATAACTGCTGAAAAAATTGTCAAAACATCAGGCATATAACTTTGTTGCAACACAATGTACTAGAATCTGACGTATCACATTAATTGTTGAAAAAAATAATACTACCGTCATTTTTCTGATGAATTATGCCAGTTTACCACGATTTTTTGTATTGAATAAAGAATAATTACAATAAAATTTTCATGTCATAATTAATCTATGAACGAATAATCGAATTCCGTAATTATCTTGACAATCTATTCATTTAATTAGACCGTAAAACATAATAAACATGGCTCTAAATCTCAAAAAAATCACGATCCACAAAGTCACTCCATACAAAAAGCGTAATTTGGTGGAATGGCTCTTAATGACGTGCTCAGAAAATTAAACGATGTGTCTAAACTCTGCTGGCGGAATCATACTGCATTTCGTTTATCTTCCGCCGTTTTATAAAAATAATGGTTTTTGCGTACATAATAAATTCTGTTAAAACTACGCCTACGGGGTTTTCCTTGCTTCGCATGCAAACCTAACTCGCCCCTTTTCGCTCCGTTTCGCTTCGCTCGTTGTCGTATCTATTTTTCACTTTTACCCATTTTTACGTGTATAGCACTGATAATAAATAGGTACTATTTCTTGACATGGACACAAACCTCAAAACCTGGTTGCTAAATCTAGAGTAACCGCTGCGCCAACAATTCGATATCGGTCGGCTTTTATTATTTTTCCTGTAGGATTCCGCCGCCGCGCTTAATGGCTGGTTACGGCAGCTTTTATATTTTTTAGGGTTCCTTAGTCAACAAGGAACCTTTATAATTTCACCATGTCCGTCTGTCTGTCCATCCGTCTGTCATTCTGTCTGTCTGCCTGTCCGCGGCTTAGCTCAGAGACTGTTAGAACTAGAAAGCTGTAATTTATCATGGCTATGGCTATAAAGTGCTATTTTTTGTTAGAGTCAAGTGTCCCCCCTGCCAGCTAAACGGTTCATTTTGGATATGTGAAAAAATTCACGGCTATAGTATTTATACGAAGTTAAAAGGAGAACTATCACAGCTAATGCTACGGATTCTCATTCTTGCGCGTGCAGAATGGCAGGTTTTTAAGCAGAATCTTGTGATTTTCAATACAAATTCCGCCGTACAGCGGAAGAATGAAGTTTTAAGGTTCATTTCACCGACGGACGTTCTGTTATGAACTTATGACGCTGCGAAAATTAAACCACATTCTCTACTAACAAACGACAAATTTTGTTTTGTAACTTTTGCCGACTTTTTTTCCTTGCCCTGTAGAAAAAACGACAAGATATTAAAAATGTATGTGGGGAAACGAATTTTTATTCGCGTAATTCAAAAAGTTTTTTGTTATGGAAATGGTTCAGTATGTATCAGTATATATAATATGTCAGTATGTTGTTCAATTTTCTGAGCAAGTCGTTAATACATCAGATATTTAAAGAGGAACTGACTTATTGCAAACTCTATAATTTAAAGACTATAAAGCTTACAAACTTATAATTGGGCCGTTAGGTTCCTTTCAGGCACCCACTAAGAAAGGATTTTGCAACACATGTATATAGATTTTTCAAGTTGGCTTATCAAACAGCATACCTAAAAATAATGAATGCAAGAATTGCTTTGTTTTATATTACGGAGACTTTGATTTATACAGCCAAATTAATGCCAATGTGAAACTTGGTAAGTGATCAGAAACAAGAACAAATGTATTTTTTTTTTTTTGGTTCTAGTAATACTTGATATACTTGATTTCTCACCGGTACAAACTTGGATAAACTGCAAAAAAGACCTTATAAAATAAACTGATCAAGTGCGAGTAAGACTCTTTCCTCGAGAGTTCCGCACATACCGTTTAAAACACACAGTTTTAAGGGACCAACCTGAATTTACCTTTACAATCTATGAAACTCCATGTATCCAATGGGTAAAGTTATATTAGTAATCAAATGTCTTACTAAATGATTAAATATCTGTAATTTTTTTTTTTGTTTTGTGCTAAATGGCCGAATTGTGCACGGAATTTCAAGTTTCTAAATAAACTGTAAGTACCTACCCTATAGGTTTTCATACTTCCGTAGAGGCTTTTAGTTTCAACTTGATATTTCTAACGGGGTCCGAGAAAGAGGGTCTCGACAGAAGGACAGAGGGAGAAAATAGTGATCGTATAAGGGTTCCATTTTGTCACTCTGAGGTACGGAACCCTAAACATATAGGTGTAATTTCTTATCAGTTTCCATTGCGAATTTGGCTAATCATGAAAGGTCAATTTCATATCACCATCCATAATATTTGGAACAATAAAATAAAAGTATAACAACTTTTAAAGCTTGTTCTTTCATTTTTGTTTTATAATTTATTACATATACAATATGCACAAAAAGAAAGTCTAAAAAGTTTATATTTAAAAAAAGTATAAAGATTTCTTTTTTAATGTCTTTAAATTGTCACCGTGTCATTATTTTTTGGCATCATTTCATTGTAAATATATCATTATTATATCAACTAATGCCGGGCCCAGTAGGACCCGAAATACATACATCTTAATATTTGGAATTAATATTCGTCGGTGAAAGCGGATTTACCTAGTGTGGACTGTGACTTGCATCTCAGAGTTTGCACTTGTGAACAATTCGACAGAATCGATCATGAAATGATAGTGTATAATTACACGTTTATCTATTGTATCCTGTAGAATAACGCGCATTTGCGCAATAAAATCATTATTTTAATTAGATTTCTTCGTACGAATTCAATAAAAATATTTTTTTTTTCTTTTTTTTTGTACTTTTAATTTTAAGATTTTAGATTGTTTAGTTAGGATTAATTTCATTTAAGTAATGTTATTTTTTCTGTTCTTACCAATAAGTCTAAATCCACTTTAAAAAAATGAAAAAAATAAAATGGATTTTTGTCATCCAGAGTAACAATTAAATAAAGCTAATAGCAACTCGCAAAACAACAAGACACTGACCAATTAGCAATAATGAAATGGATTTTTGTCATCCAGAGTAACAATTAAATAAAGCTAATAGCAACTCGCAAAACAACAAGACGCTGACCAATTAGCAATAATGAAATGGATTTTTGTCATCCAGAGTAACAATTAAATAAAGCTAATAGCAACTCGCAAAACAACAAGACGCTGACCAATTAGCAATAATGAAATGGATTTTTGTCATCCAGAGTAACAATTAAATAAAGCTAATAGCAACTCTCAAAACAACAAGACGCTGACCAATTAGCAATAATGAAATGGATTTTTGTCATCCAGAGTAAAAATTAAATAAAGCTAATAGCAACTCGCAAAACAACAAGACGCTGACCAATTAGCAATAATGAAATGGATTTTTGTCATCCAGAGTAACAATTAAATAAAGCTAATAGCAACTCGCAAAACAACAAGACGCTGACCAATTAGCAATAATGAAATGGATTTTTGTCATCCAGAGTAACAATTAAATAAAGCTAATAGCAACTCGCAAAAGAACAAGACGCTGACCAATTAGCAATAATGACATGGATTTTTGTCATCCAGAGTAACAATTAAATAAAGCTAATAGCAACTCGCAAAACAACAAGACGCTGACCAATTAGCAATAATGAAATGGATTTTTGTCATCCAGAGTAACAATTAAATAAAGCTAATAGCAACTCGCAAAAGAACAAGACGCTGACCAATTAGCAATAATGACATGGATTTTTGTCATCCAGAGTAACAATTAAATAAAGCTAATAGCAACTCGCAAAAGAACAAGACGCTGACCAATTAGCAATAATGACATGGATTTTTGTCATCCAGAGTAACAATTAAATAAAGCTAATAGCAACTCGCAAAACAACAAGACGCTGACCAATTAGCAATAATGAAATGGATTTTTGTCATCCAGAGTAACAATTAAATAAAGCTAATAGCAACTCGCAAAACAACAAGACGCTGACCAATTAGCAATAATGAAATGGATTTTTGTCATCCAGAGTAACAATTAAATAAAGCTAATAGCAACTCGCAAAAGAACAAGACGCTGACCAATTAGCAATAATGACATGGATTTTTGTCATCCAGAGTAACAATTAAATAAAGCTAATAGCAACTCGCAAAACAACAAGACGCTGACCAATTAGCAATAATGAAATGGATTTTTGTCATCCAGAGTAACAATTAAATAAAGCTAATAGCAACTCGCAAAACAACAAGACGCTGACCAATTAGCAATAATGAAATGGATTTTTGTCATCCAGAGTAACAATTAAATAAAGCTAATAGCAACTCGCAAAACAACAAGACGCTGACCAATTAGCAATAATGAAATGGATTTTTGTCATCCAGAGTAACAATTAAATAAAGCTAATAGCAACTCGCAAAACAACAAGACGCTGACCAATTAGCAATAATTTTTGCAAAATTAGAAAATGACATCTAGTTTTCTTTTTTAAACTTTTATCGTCTAAATATCTAGTGGGAAATTTTATAAGCTTTCCAACGGTGGTATTCACTTCCATGCATAATTAAGAACAATTGTTGGAATAGGATGTTAGTCATCGCCGGCGCATACACATTAAGTTTAGTCAAGATCTTGGCAAGTTGCCACTCAGCTAGGTATGAATTTAATTCTTACGATATTTTACGGTTTTGACGATGATTATATTTCATTCAAATAGTGTATATAAATAAAAGTACTCACGTACTAACGTTTTCATGGGTTCAATTTCCTTTTATTTGTCTATCTCAATTTAACCAGTGACGAAGCTGAAGTTTTCTCGCCACAAAACGGATGGGCGTGCGTTTGCCCCACTACAGGCAGCTTACGATGCTCGTAATTAGAGTCACGCGATCTAGCTCATGTAGTTGTTTAGATAGGGAGTATAATTTTTTGTTGTTTTTGTTATGAATGTTAGTTTCAGGAAGTTGTTAGGTTACTTTGACGATTTATGTATTTTAATGAGACAATATCGCTTGAGAAATCAAAATATTTATGAGTGTGTTACAAGATATGGGAATAATTATTAAGTACATCTCAGACAGGGGTCGAAACTGTACTTGCCATCCAAAGGCTAGAGACTTATCTAGATCTTCTACTGATTCATAACAGCTTAATTCGAGTGTCTATAGATTAAAGTGAGTTTCTCGCCCAAAAATAGTTTTCATATTTTTAATCCATCCATCCATTAGCATGTTTTCGTCAACTGCTAGACAGCCTTTGCCACTTTTGGCTGTCCTCTTGGAAGTAATGTCCATACTCACACACGTTGGGCAGGCGGGTTGGTGAGCGCGGTGCTGCAACCCTCACACTAGTAACTCTGCTGCCCGTCACTAGACTGTTTTTTTAGGAATGAATATCAATCGGTCCCAGACATGGTGAGCCACCTGGTTGTGTCTGTTTGATAGCTGCCCTCTTACCCTCCCGTAAATAACTTCGGGAGGGTTTGCGAGCAAGATGGTGGTACCTCCACAGTCGAGCCCGGAATCAGCTCTACCACCTAATAATAATATCATTATCGTACCGGGTGACCAAACTCCACTCAATCAAAATGCTTTCGGGAAATATAAAAAAAAGGAAAAACAAACCAATTTTCGGAGAAATATAGGAAACAAAAAAAACAAAAAGCTTCAAATTTGGCCTTGTTCAAACCAGGGACGTCTTATGCGCCAATCAAAAGCTCTACCAACTGAGCCACTGACTTGCATAGCAAAGCAACTGATGCGAAATTTTCAACCTTGTACAATGGCAAAACAAAATAATCGTATGTCATTTGTTCGTGAAATTTCGCAGAAAAATACTTTCCACAGAGATAAGAGAGCTAGATACATTTTTGGTCCCCAAAAACCTCCTTTAAATGTTGAAATTTTATCGAAATCCTTAGAGCCGTTTTGAAGAATCCGATTATAAATGTACATTAATACATTTGAAAAGATTTGTAATTATATTATATTCAGTGGCGAGGGGTGGAAATATAACGCTATTAAGCCGATTAACAAAGCACCGCGTTTCTTCAGAATATAAGACAACTCACTGCAATGAACAAATATGTGACAGTAAACCAAACAAAAACTGGTAAAAAAATGAAATATCTCACCCAGTCACAAAAAGAAACAAATCAATTTACAAACACGCACGTAAACAATGAACATCGGACACTTACTAAATAAATAAATTCCAAAAAAATCAAAATGATGCCATGTATTTTCTTATTGCATTTTATTTTGAATTATGCAATCTTATCACCTGTACCTACTGGTCCAGGCATGAGAAAGAGAAAAAAAAACGCTAAAAACTTTTTATTAGAAAGAGAGAAGAAACGTAACCCGGCCACTGGCAGCTTACCTGATGCCGCTTTTACGCGATACATGCGTGTGAAAGACGCGGCAGTTCAGTGTGGGAAAGTAAGAGACAGAATAATTAGAGTGATAACAAATGTAACGTTGCAAGGTTTAGCTAGAATGGATTAACTCCCAAGTTTGTGCATACGTAGCACCGCGCGCCAAAATGAGTTGAAGTGTGGTCACGAAAGATTTTATTTTCGTTGCGCGCGCAGGTGTTTATTTGTAATAAATTGTGGATTTGATTTGAAAAGTAAGGCGGTGGTAATCGGCTTCTATGGATCCTTCGCCACTGTATATACATAATATATATGAAAATATTGCTCGTTTAATATGTTGGCGCGAACAACCGCCATAGAACGTTACACAAATATATCACGAAAGCGCACAACGTCTGTACACAGTGGAACATGAACTATTGACTCCCAACGGGCTCTTTAGCACTAGGTTACCTCTAAGCGAACTCACTGTACATTCCTACTGCTTCTTTGTGAGTAATGTAAGCAAAGTGAGACGTCAGATATTTTGTATGGAAAAATGCTGTGTGTTTTTTCATACCTACGAAGGTTTATAGTATGCGCGTGCCTATGTGCCAAAACTACGGTCGCTAAATAGGACTCATTTTACCGGGTGTGGACTGTGAGTTACATTTCACAGTTCACACTCGGGAATATCTCTGACACCCTCTCGGGTACTCATGTCGTTTATTTATATGTATTTATACATATTGTATGTTCACATATATGTTTATTTACATATTTCTTTATTTCGAGAAATCGCAAGTATCATTTAATACATTTAAAATATTTACCTTTTTATATATTTATTTATTTTTGTACATCGGACTCGCGCACAAGGGTTTCATACCACCACATAATATGGGCGTGGAACTCTAAAAATATTATGGTGCATATTACATAAATGACCGCCTTTAAGATCTTCGAGCCATTTATCATCTTACCAATGAACCTTAGTGTGAAAAGGTTAACAAGCTACTCTTAGCGCCATCTATCTCGGTAAAAACTGTTAAACAAGTCATCTCAGATGGCTATGGTTAATAACGACAATCACAGTCTTCAAACACACTTTTTCTCCTCGTCTGACGAATAGGACTCAAGGACAGAACTCAAACATGTTTTATTAAATGGGTTTTAACAATATCTAGACTTCTGATTTTGAAATTTATACTAGCTCTTTTAGATAGTTTTATAAAATTAAATAACTTTATATTTTCTTTTTTGTCCACCACTATAGTAGAGTACCTATGTATGCCGTAATTTCTGTACAAAAAGTAATGATATCCCATCAAAAACATAAATGTGAAATAGTTGATGCTTGTGATTGTTGGCACTTGGTGGAAAATTAATACACATTATGTTTATTTATAACTCATGTACTTATCCACAATATATATATATATAAACATAATAAATGTGAAATGAGAGCCAAGTTCATGCCTTGGTTGTTGACTTCAACGACAAAAGAATTGAGATCTATTATTGAGTGCCAAGTTCAATGGGCAGTCATGAAATTTATTTATAACAACATGAAATATTTTATAACAACTTAAAATGTAATTTCTTGTTATAACTTAGGATAATATATTGAAGCCTAGGGTCTGATTTGGCTAGTTTAGATTTGGTTTCTCTCATAGAGTTAGTATATTATTTTAGTTTTCATATACGAATTATATTATAGCCTTCGCAAGTTCTAAAGCTGTAAGCTCAAACTAGCCATCGAACGTACGGCTCTTCCATGACTGTTTTATTAGGTACTTAATAATAATTCGTATATCCGAACAAGCCAAGTCGGACCTTAAGCTTCAATATATTATCCTAAGTTAAAAGAAGAAATTATATTTTAAGTTGTCATAAAATACTTTATGTTGTTATAAATAAATTTCAGGACTGACCATTGAACTTGGCACCCATTTAGATCTCAATTTTTTGTCGTTGAAGTCAACAACCAAGGCATGAACTTGGCTCTCATTTCACATTTATGTTTTTGATGGGATATCATTACTTTTTGTACAGAAATTACGACACACATACTCTACTATAGTCTCACGCAACCCATTGGTTTGTTGTATATTACTATACTCAAACAAAAAATATGCAATCGAATGGAATAGGCAGCTTCCATCCGGAGGCATTGGAATAATTCCGTGTAAGGTAATTGTGTCACCCACCAGTAATTTTATTGTACGACTCATTGTTCAATACACGTAGTAAAAAGATAATAATAATAATAATATAACCACAAATATTTCAAGTATTTTTCAAGAAGATCTATCTATGAATGATTAAAGCATAAATCGCAACCTTATAGGTCAGGTATCGAGAGACAACCAGCCGTACAGACAGCAAGATAGCGCTCGCGCTTACGAGCGTGGCTGCTGCACGCTTGGGGACGTTCGCGTCAAGGTTTATCACTCCGCTCCCCACCCCGCTGCTCCACGGCCGTCGTAAATGTTTCAACTCCTAGGGGTCAATTTATAGGGCACTTGTTTAACTAACTTACTCATTACATAACATTGCGATTTTGAATCGGAAGGAACGATATCGCGATGTAGAACGATGGTGCTGCCATCTAGATTAATAATTTTACAATAATCTAGATTAATTATAATAATTTTAAGTATTTCTTGTAGAACAATAAACAAATTCAATTTAATTCAGATATTGAAAGTGAAAGTAAAAATTTAGATTATGAATCAGTCTGAAGAAACGATATCGCGATGTAGAATAGCTGCCATCTAATTATTGAAAGTGAAAACTTCTAATTTTACACAAATCTCTAGCATACTACTTATTTTACAAAATATTACAAATATTACTTACACTATTGATGTGCGCTAAATATTGCAATAATAATTCTTTAATTACATTACAGGCACTATCTCTAGGCAATATAAATAAGTTCCTAATATAATCAAATCAATTCATTGAAAATTACAGTAAAATGATAAAAAAATACTAGTTTCATAATTATTCCTTTTTATTCACCCAACTACCTATCTGGATGCCAGATTTGAACTTTCTAAGTCATCTGGAACTGGGTTAGAGTTTTTATCTATAGATGAGTGATAAATTTGATGACTTTTGGATGTTATTATCTGAATTGTTTGAGGTGTGTTTATGAAATTGGGAGCACATATGTATCTCGTAAGTCTCAATATATGAGTCAAATTTGACACGTTTATGTGAAATAGTATTTGAGTTATGAGGGGGGTCAAAAGTGGCTCCAAATGGTTCGTGTAGTATTACACACGGTACCGCTCGCGATTCTGCTAGCTAGAACTTGGCTTGACACGCTGCCGCGTGTCTAGATTCCTCGGCCAACGTATAAGTTTGGCTATCCAAAGAGAAAATGTGGCCCGAGTTCTGGGCACCATGCCGCAGGGGTAAATTTGAGAACAATTATATTATTTGTGGGTAAGTTATTTTTAATAAATTTGAAGATTGTATTTCATTTTGCGTGGTAATTTTAGTTAAGATTTTTTCATGTTGTGGAGTATAATGTTAATAAATTTGCACCTGTAAAATTGGTTTGAGATTACGTTTCTCGGTAAATTTATGTTTTCATTAAATATTCGGTTTTGGATCAACGTTTTACACAGCATATCCAAATTTCAAATATGTAACTCAATCTGTCTGCAAGCTAGAGACCAGTGTCATACGGACGTACAGACGGACGGACAGACAGCAGAGCGACATTAATAGTAGGGCTCCGTTTAGCCCTTTGGGCGCGGAACCCTAAGAACGTGTGTGATGGCTTTCGGTCATTAAATATCAAAGTGCGCTTTGTTTCATGTTCATAAATCTTTTTATCTTGCTAACTATTTTAGTGTAATATTATTAAATGTGCATTTTTGTGAGAAAGTACAAAGACTACTTCCACACTGCAGGAAGCACACAATATACATATAATACGTGACATAAAAACCGGTTAAATCTTCCGACCTCCCACCTGACGATGTTTATGAACGGCACATACCACACATGTATAAAAATATATAACCATCTACCTGAGACAATGAAAAACTTAGATGATAAACAATTTATATCAAGGTTAAAAAGCCTGCTGCTTGTAAAATGTTTTTACACTCTAAAAAGCTAGGTACTATGAACACAAATTTTGAAATTTAAATGAACGTTACTAAATTACTAAGGTAGAGTTTTTAATTCGGCGAACACGTTTGACAGTTTGAAAAGCTAAATATTGCCACTTTCCAGCCAGTGCTGCTCTTATCGATATCATAAAATATTGACGGCTACTACCAGACATATAATAATTATCAGGATACGTTTTTGGAGTTTCTTATACTTAGAAAGTCGTACGGTCAAATGACGCAAAATTAAACAAAAATATAACATTACACTTTTATAAAATCTTTTTCGAAATTTATTTTTGTTTATTTCGAAGTGGTCCTCTTATGTTGGCTTCACAGTTATTACCGGAAGTAAAAACTTTCAATTTTATTTTAAAATCAATAAATTAAGCTTTTAAAATCCCAAGCAGAATTGGCACCTGTAGGGTCCGTCTGATCTAAAACTGCATACCAATTCACTCAAGTTTATGCTTTCCGTTTCAAATGCTTTTAGGACAGGACCTTGTGCATATAATAGCATTTATTATTAAAAATCGAATCTCATTCCGATTAAAAATGTTTTAATGAATACCTACGTACTTTGCTTTTACATGACTCAATTTCGATCCATAGTTTTCATCTTGCGAATATTGGGACAACTAAAGAACAAAAGGTGTTACAGGCGATAGTAGAGTTTGCCAGGGAATCGTGCCTCAACTTTACCCTACATGGATATGGAAAAAAATAACTTTCTCCATACCCATGTTAGTAACAGTTGTGCCACGATTCCCTGGCCAAACTTTAACTGCTAATTTGATGTGCCTATTCTACTCCAGCAAATAAATAATTTATCTTTATGGTATTTTAGTCAACTCTCTCGATCTAATCGATAACTTTTAAACGTCTTGTTTTACAAGGGAAACGTTTTTTATTTATAAAATACAGTAAATAAAACATTTAATAATAAAGTCTGTCTAATAAATCTGAGAGTAACTTTACCCTGATTTTTTTCCACCTTGTTTCCATATTCGCGTCAGGTAAAGTTGCTCAGATTTTATTTGATAGACTTTACAGATTTATCACAGCACCATAAATGCCATGCTGCAGTTAATATCGATATAAACATATCGATGTATATCAATCCCCGTTTATTTTTTCCGAATAATGGCAACATTCTATCTGCAAGAGTGTTCGCCGAATTAAAAACTCTAGTTTATATACTAAGTTACATCTTTTCATATAAAATGTATAAAGTGTAAATATGAAGTTACCTACCTTACCTTGGTTAATCTTGTATAGCACAAAAATGTATGTACCAAGATTACGCATAGTATACATTTTTTATTTCTATACACAAGAAACCAAAAGAAAATTTGAACATCGGAAAAAAGTGTGTTTTTGTTGGCCTTTATTATTATAAAATTCTATTTCCCCGAAAATGGTACAAATCCTATAACGATGGCCGACACAAGAGGCGCTTGAAACAAACGGTGTTATCAAATCAGTGCACCCGAAGTTAAAGTGCCGGTGAAATAGAAGGGGCACTTATTGCCTCACTCACACCACTGCCCCACCCCCTCCACGATTCACCCCCGCGCACCCCCGAAACTGGGGTGACCGAGTTAAAAATTGCTTTGAGTAGAGGACGCGATGTGTTTTACTGTTTATATTGAAAAGTTTAGAAATTCTGTAGGTTTGTCATTGTCTTGAAGTTTTAAAACTCTAATGATTTCAAAACGAAAAATACGAATTCATTGCCTTGATTTATAAACTTTACAAATGTTTATGTACTTTCAGGTAAACAAAAAATATATATATATGACTTTGGTTAGTCAAGCCAAATTCACACTGAAGGGAGACTCAGTAAGGGTCAGGACAAACTCTACTCAATTGGTATAGGAAGTCCAAATTTTATTTTGTGTATATTTTTACAGAAAGGGTTATTTAAGCTTGGTCCTTACAATTTACGGAGTTTCCCTCTAGTATGAATTTGGCTATGTCAACCAAAGTCACGTTATATTAACATTTAGTTCAATCAGGGGGTTCTATCATTCAATTTTCGTACAATTTCAAAGCTCCCCTTTTGTTGATTAGCCTTAAGGGTTACAATCCTTAAAGTGATTTTGTAATCACATAGAAATTTCAATCAAGAAATAAAAAATTCAAACTACCTACCACACAAAATTATATATCTGAAATCCAGGCTGATGTGTTAGAATCGCCTTCAATTTAACCAAAATTGTCTTTTATTTTCGAATCAGAACATAAAAAGCAATTGGGAGTTCTATTCTACTGGCGATAGGTAGGTAATGAACAGTTTTAAGACGGTCTCCGTTTTAGTAGATGGACATAAAACGTTACACTACACCCCCTGTAGATCGTGACTTGACTTCTTTATTGAGCCGCCTTCGGAAGTGGGACATGAAATAAAAGGAACAGTACAGAGAAAGGCCAATCAAACGGTTTATGAATCTCTAGCTATTTTATTGCGCGTACCGTTGAAAAAATTTGAAAAGTTGAAAAGATTAAAAACGGTTATAGGCTGTTTGAACTGTACGTAGGTATAGGTTAGGCGGCGGTAGCTCAGGCGGCAGAACGTTGGCCCTCAATCTTGAGACTCAGGTTCGATCCTCGGTCGGGCATGCACCAATAAATTTTTAAGAATTTATGTGCATAGTATTTGTGTACTAATATTTAATTTAATACTTAACTTAATACTTACCACTTGCTGAACGGTGAAGGAAAACATCACGAGGAAACCTGCATGCCCTACAAGCGTGTAATTGTGCCCGAAGTATGGCGACACGGTCACCACCCATCACGTTGGGACGTAATAATCGTCGTCGGTGAAACGCAGGTGTACCGAGTATGGACTGTGACTTTCATTTCACAGTTTACACCCGGGAACACCACTGATACCCCCTCGGAGATTCATGTCGTGGCGAAATGTATCAGATCAGTTTCAACGATCTTAACTTATTTTATTCGTTTTAGTCCTTGGCTAAAATGAAATTTGGGGCGTAGCCACATTGAATTTAGAATGACGTCACATATCCGCCATCTTAGGACGCTTACCGCATTGGTTTCAGAATGACGTCACTAAGATTATCGTTTTCTTCTCGTCAAATCCTTCTTTTTTGATACCCGTCATGGGTGTTGGTATAGAAATAACCACAAACAAGGAACCACAAATCGCCACCTTGCGGCGTCCCCTATTTTACATTAAGAATGACGTCACTAAGCTTATCGTATTCTCCTTGTCATATCTTTTTTTAATGCTCATGTCAATGGGGTTGGTAAAAAAAAATCGCTTTCTTGTCGTGTCCGCCAATTTGGACTTAAAATAACGTCATTTGGCTACTCGTGCATCGTCACCAAAACTAAACGTGTAAGCAAATATCAGCTCAATCGGTTCCGAGCAACTAGTTTAAAATTCAGTTGCAGCATTTTAGAATTATAACCTTATAAGACACCCACGTGAAGTTAAATAAAAGCTTGTAAAAATGGAGTACTGTTTCACAAATTTTACCATTCATAACCTGATTAGATAATTGCTAAATTTTATTTAGTATTACTTTTCTTTTTTCTGTACGTAGGTATGTTTTAGGTAATTTTAAGATTTTAGATTGTTATTAATTAAGTTAGATTTAATTTTATTTAATTAATGTTATTTTTATTTTTTTCTGTTTCTGTCATACAAAACAAAAATTTAATTGTTAAAGATTGAAAACCTACCTTTAGCAACAAATACTGCTGGTCCAACCATGTGAGTGTGTACGTATTGTAGGTATGTTTGTTATTTGTGTACGGAGACTATTTTTGAGCGCAAGTATTAATATAAAAAATATAATAAAAAATAACCCTCTTTATTTTCATTATCGCTAAAATAATAGTAAAACAATCGTTGCCATCTGTCGCATTCCAGATCATGTCTCACATCCGTCTAACACCCCCAAAATCACTTACATTTGCAAACAACTTGAAAACAAACATCAAAAACAAAATTAATTATTTCTTTATCAAAAAAATCGGACAAAGATGACGTCTTCAGCTAACACTCGGAAGTAATTTGGCCTCCATTGTTATTTAAATTGAAAATTATAATTCAATTTTGTCCCTTTGTTAGCAAGCATTGATCTATCCACCAGTTATGGGTCTGCTGAAAAACATCACAAATTCATATTGAAGCCGACTGGAATAAATAAAGAGAATGAAGTTTGAAAAAAACTCAACAGTGGGAATTGTAACAGTTTAGCTTTCATTCACGGTCAACCACAGACGAATTTTAAAACTAAAAAACCGGTCAAGTGCGAGTAGGACTTGCGCCTGAGAGTTCCGTAGCATTCAAATAAAGAGACATAAATAATTAAAATGAAAATTTAAAATTTATCATTACTTACAAAATTGATGAAACACAGCTGCAAAATCAAGTTGGTCGACTATTTCTTGTTAGCTTTGTAAAGCCAACTTAGCTGTGATAGTTTTCCTTATAACTTCGTTATATATTCTACTGCCGCGAATTATTTCACATACCCAAAAACAAAAATCTACCAAAAAGTTACATTTTAAACCTTAATATCTCGCAAACGGATCCCTGAATCGAAAAATGGTTTTCATATACTCGCAATATTTTTGAAGGACCTATCCTACGACACTCCACACTATGGGATAGAAAGACGCGAAATGAAAATGTATCCCCTCTTTACGTGTAGGGGAGATATCCTAAGAAAATACTTTTTCTGTGTTTTATTTTACCCCTTTGTCGGTGTTATTAATATGTTGCCAAATTGCAATTTTCTATTACTAAGAGTCTAACGTGGACAGACAGACAGAAGGACGGCATGGCGAAACTACTACAAGGATTCCTTGTTGACTACAGAACCTTAAAAAGGCATCTTAATGCCCATTTTTTACGAGGATATATCCTCAGTATGTCGACAATGAAGCTCAGCGCAAGGAATTGTGACATAGCTGACCGAATACCGAAATATTGGCGAAACATTCTCAAATACGGAATGTCCCGATTAATTAATAACGGAACCAGGAGGTATTTCGGAATCCGTAATAACGAGTGAAAATGAAACCTTCGGCAGAAAAAGGTAGGATATGAGATTACAAGGTAATTTTTTTTGGAATTATAGGACTAATCAGCATTGGAAAACATTACACATTTATAAACAGACAAAAAGCCTTTTGCCTCATTATTTAGCATATAATGTAGAATCTAACAAGGTATAGTTGAAATTTAAAACCAATAGGTACTGTACACGTGTACATGTTTACTTAATATGTTATTGTTATACGTATAACTAAAACAAAAGGCTTGCTTTCTCTTCTACACGAACTATTTAATAATATGTAGGTAAACCTACGATATACTACCGCCAAAATTGTGCCGATACCCTTTTGCCCCTTTTATTATTGTAATAAAACGAAAAGTAAGTCAGCGTAACTTCATAGACGGTACCAAATCTATGGTGAAATAATACCTTTGGCTTACACTCTTACGTATGCGTGATTTCTATGTGTGAAAGACCTCCCTCCGCATAATAATTGCACACATCAAAATAGGTCCCTATTTGTAAATTAAGCTCTACGTGATTTCACGTTTAATTACCGTCAGACGGCTGAAGTGTTCGATAGGCGGATAACTTCAAATTAATGCTTTTCATTTTCAGCTACCACACGACAGCCAAGGGAGTCGAAGTAAAAGGGAGAACAAGTGGGGTTGTTATCTCGACCGATTACTCATATTCTAAGGTGCCAGGTGACAGATTACCCAATGGCTAGGCAAGCCAACCGTCACACTGGTGTGACAAAATGGTTTGACGACGAGTCGGGCATGAAAATAAAGAGCAAGTTGACGTCAACATTTTTTTGCTGCATTTCTAGGACGAGGAACTGTGGACTCAATTAGAAGAGATCTTTTCCAGCTATAGGATTGACCCGTCACTACATGAAAAATCCGTCAAGTGTTAGTCGTACACGATTATTCGAGTTCCGTTATTTATGTTGTTATTTTCTCCTTGAAAATACGTTTTTTGACACGCCAGGAGAATTTTCTTTGAATGCAAAAGCTCAATTTCACGTTATGCCGAAATTAGACGAACGCGGAAACTGCTATTTTCTGTTTTTTAAAGAGTATTTTCGTGTCCAAAATGAGACTATACTATAATAAAACATTATGTTTACATTTTTACTAGACACAGGTTATTTGAATTCAGATTAGTTTCACGTCACACATTCAAATGATTTCCTATAAAACACGGCAATATTATGATTGCATGGATTGTACGTTAGAAAATCGTTATCAGATGGGAAGATAAAAAAGGACTTCCAATTTCAGCAGAACCCTAAAAAATCCAATATGGCGCGCAGCTAGCCTGTAGAGAAAGGCCAGAATTCCCCAGTTCTTCACATCACACCCGTATGCTCGGCCGCTTTGAATATTTCATACTCGATAATTTATAGCTTGATTTAGTGCCGAGCCTACTTTATGATTGCTTGAGAGCCTTCCTCTTTTCTCTGCCTGCATTTTATGCCGGGAAAAAATCCCTTTCTGACTGTTTCTGGGAATACGTATATATTACTTATAAAGTAGGGAAAAGGTCGTGTCTGTATACTGAATATAAAGAAATTTTAAATGAATCGCGTCATTAGTATTGTACTGAGACCAAAACTATAACTTTTATATTTTTTGTCTATCTGTCTATCCTTTTTAGGGTTCCGTAGTCCGACAAGGAACCCTTATAGTTTCACCATGTCCATCTGTCCGTCTGTCCGCGGCTTAGCTCAGACTTGTACTAGAAAGATTTAATTTGGCATGGGTATAATACATATTAATCACGCCGACAAAGGAGGAAAAGAAAATCTCGAAAAAAAAAAATTCTTTTTGCTGGCCTCCCCTTCTCGTAAATTCAGGATGAATTTTTTTCAGTGGCCTTGGTTAACATGTCGGCTGTTAGGGGTGTTATTAGAAAAAGAGCAAAGCCGAAAAGTGTCGATACCAAATATTAATTGAAAGACACATCCACGCGAGCGAAGCCGTGAGCAAAAGCCAGTTGTAGATCATAAATTTAAAGTGAGATATGATATTGAAATAACAAAAATAAATTTTTGTGTATGAAATTTTAACGAGATCCGTGGAAGCATATAAGTAATTTAATACATATTCGAATCGATATTCCTGACAAGGTTACACACCAAAGAGAGAAGATCCAAGAAAACAAGGCCATATTTTCCAATTTTCAGGCTGAATGCACGAAGAATATTATTCCTATTACGTATTCTAAATAGATAAACACTTTTGGCACGATTTTAAGATGTAAATTGTTGTGAATGGACACTTCCTTCGACTTGTTGCTAAGGAACTGACGCGTATCATCTGAAAAGCAATTTAAAGTAGAATAACATTTAGATAAAAAAAATTTATGAACAGAATTCAGATTTTTATACTATCAGCCTTTGTGTCTGAGAAATACAGCGCTCTCCTGCCAACCCAGAGGTCATGGGTTTATCCTCACAATCCATCCATCCACCAGCTTGTTTCGTCCACTGCTGGACATAGGCCTTTCCAGGATTTCCACTCTTGACGGTCCTCCTGGAAGAAATGCCCATACTCACACACGCTGGGCAGGCGGGTTGGTGAGCGCGGTGCGGAAACCCTTGCACCAGTGACGCCGCTGCCCGTCACCAGTCTGATTTATATAAGGCCCGGCAATTGGGGATGGATATACCGCCATCCATCGGTCCCAGGCAATGGTGGGCCGCCTGGTTTTGCCTAAGAGCTGTTCTCTTACTCTCCCCCGAATAACTTCGGGAGGATTTGCGAGTAAGATGGTGGTAACTCCACAGTCGAGCCCGGCATCAGCTCTACCACCTAGCCTTTATCCTCACGGTGCACCTTAATGCGATAAGACCTCTATCATCTGGTACTGATATTTAAAAAGGCACAATTTTGACAAAATTTTGAATATTGATTTTGTTTTAAAGATATCAAGCTAGACAGGTTTACATACAAAGTTGTTTTCTTGCCTTAAATTGTAAAATTACCAAAATTTTACATTTCAACCAGATAGTAACTCAATAAATGCCTGTATTAAGGGACCGTATACCGGTATAGTAAAAATATTAAAGATAGTATATGGCTGATAGGCTAATCTTAGAAAAAGTGCAAAATCTTTAAGTTGGCTTCATATAAAAAAATTACGTAGTTACGTGTAAGTTTAATATTTTTCTAGTATTAAAGGGCCTTCCTTAAATCATACAGCCTTGAAATTTGTATTAAAAATAAGTTAAAAAAATACATCGTCAGCTTGTCTTAGAATATTTTAAAAATTGCGTCTAGAAGTAGAGTTATTAAATAAAAACGCAGGTTTATGTGGGCGCGTGCATGCTTCTTGGTGGTCGTAACAGCCATGGCTGAGAGCGCGCTATTTTGTACTTGTCTCCGACAAATTGATAAGGCAGGCTTTTGAGTAGTTTAAAGATATTTATTTAGAATTTTATGTTAAAAAAACTTAACTAGCCAAGAAGGATGCCAAACGATGAGTGAAGTAAATTTGAATTTGCTTAGATTTCTAATACATACATAAAGAACCTATTTACAAAATGATGGCCAGCATCGTCGACAGTACGAGCATGCCTTTTAAGTTTCGTCTTTTGAAGAAACAAAAACAACTGGAACCTAATAGTACTTTTTATTGTTTTTCAAAGTATTTTCCACGTAGTTTACAACACTTTTCCATTCGCTCGAACCAGTTATTAAAATATTTATTCCACTCCAAAGTGGGGGTGTTCGATATGGCTGATTTGAAAACGTCCACTGCTTCTTCACCGGACTGGAACCTTTGACCACGAAGAGTTTTCTTAATTTTAGGAAATGTAAACAAATTGTTAGGGCGTAGGTCAGGACTGTATGGAGGATGGTCAAGAATTTCTACGTTTTCCTGCTTCAAATACTCGATCGTTTGATGGGCGCTGTGTGAGCTTGCGTTGTCATGATGTCGGATGATGCGTCGCTTTGGGTTAGACTTCCGAAGTTCAGCGATGACTTGTGGTAAACAAACTGTGGCATACCACTCTACATTAACCGTTCTACGATCTTCAAGTGCAACAACTGTCACAACATGCCCGGTTTTCGCCACGAACGTAGCCACCATCTTCTTTGAAGTGCTTCGAGAGCGAACAACTTTAGTCGGCTTTGGTTCGTCTTTGAAGACCCAGATTGTGGATTGTTGTTTGGAATCAGGATCGTAGGCATAGATCCAAGATTCGTCACCACTGATGATGTCGTAGACGTGATTTGACTCTCCTCGGTTGAACCTTTGAAGAGTTTTCTTACACCATCTGACGCGGGCCTTCTTATGATCGTCGGAAAGCAAATGCGGGATCCAACGGGAAACTAGCTTTCTCACACCAAGCGCCTCATGCAAGATCTTCTGAATGGTTGTCCCTGAGATGCCTAATAACGCCTCTATCTCCCGATATGTCACATCTTCGAGGATTAGATCTCTCACAGTGACAATGTTATCTTCAGTGAAGGCGGATTTTGGACGTCCTTTACGAGATTTGTCACGAAGACTGGTATATCCACGTTGGAATTCTAAATACCAGCGTTCGACAGTCCGCAGACATGGGGCTTCATCATGGAACACAGATGTTAGCTCTTCGGAACACTGAATCCGTGTTAGGCCTCTTCTGAAGTTATAGAAAATGATTGCACGGACATTTTCCTTAGTAAGATTCATTTTCGTACGTGACCTGACAGATTTAAAACAACGCTGTTCTAAAATCAAAATTGGCGGTAAATATGTAAACGACAGAACTTAAAAGGCATGCCTGGTACTAAAAGGAAACGTCGTCGTAGAGTTCAGTCCTGATTGATGCAAAATGAGGTGCTCAATCTGACCTTATATGCAGCCTTAAACTATAGAAGTCTCAAACTTTAGTCTTTAACAAAAAACAACAGAGAAACGGGTTATCAAATTTTGTACTAAAACATTGACATGCCTATGATGCGCATTGTTACTCGGCGCAGATAAAGTTGCGATCAAATCTAGTTATTGATACATACCCTCAAAAGTAAACTAACATTAGCAGCCATAGTTTATAAGTATTGCTATCTGTTGTGTTGAATGAATAAATCATTGTTCATACTCTAGTTTTTCTCTCTCAAAAGCTTAGTCTAAAACTTACAAGGTAAAGATCAAGTTTGGCTTATAGCTTCAATCATAGTGGGGTAGATTTAGAGCAGCTCTAGCTCTAGCCCCATCACTCCCTTACTATGTAGAAACCAATTCCTTTTAGTATAAATCTAGATTTATGGGTCATAAACTCATAATCATAAGTGATCTATGAAAAAAAAAAGAAGTCTGCCAAAAGGTTCTATCATAGTTTTAAAATAACACAAAAAAATGTAGCATACTAAAAAATGTATACATACCAAATGTTTTTTTCATCACTTATATCTGAGTTTAACTATATAGCAATTGTTGGTGAGACAAAAAATGCGACATACACACATAAAGAAATGATAACGATTTCTTTAGCTTATGTCTACGTTAACCTAATAAATATCATTATTATCATAGTTTAGAAAAGGTAAGACAATAACCCGGGTTAACTAAGAAATGGGAACGATAAAACATTAATTATAAATAATTTAGTGAACCACTCCGCTAAAAATAAACAGAAGACATTTCTACCACTACAGTAGAAATGTGTGAACTAAACATTTGTTAAACTTACATGTATGCAAATGGGGAAACTGTGTTTTAGCCAGATCAGGCTAACCGCAGTTCCTCGAAACTTGGGAAAGATTCCGAGTTCTCTCTCCTTAGCAGAAAGTAAATTCCTTCAAGTTTGCTCTCCTGACGCGAAATATAATACTCCCAGGAGGTTTTCAGAACATACTTCACCGGCAAATTGAAATTTATTAGCTAATCTTTGAGACCTATTTATTCTGGACAAGCTTAAATTCTAGAACCGGTTTGTTTATAGGTTCAATCCCCATCGGGATTCCAAATTTTGCGCTTGTGCTGATATTATTATTTTGTATTGATTTTACGATACCGTAGAGATAGCACTTGAGCCACATTATCATCTTATCGTTTCATCTTCTAAATGAAACTCTGTAGGCTTAATTTCTTGCAGTTCAAGTATCTGATGTCTTGAGCTACATAGCCTGGTGCAAAGAAGATGAAACCAAAATTTCGTACATATAAACCCTGGTTCAACACAAGTTAGAGCGTTGCACTTCTTTTTGATATTAAAACGGGGAAAGAAAAGCAACGTTTTTCCCAGGGGCAGCACAATCGGTCGACCTTTTAGTGTCATCATTATCAAGTAGAAAATACTTTCTAAATTCATAGATTGAGCATGTGCGACCTTTTTACTAGCCTAAATCCTTAAGGGTGTATAATACCTCACTTCCATGATCCTGTTTTATACCAACAAATACTGCAACAATCACTCTGAAATTGATATATGATAAAGTGGAGGACTAATGCTATGTCCATATTGTTGTGAAAACTTGATTCCATTAAATTTTCTTGATAGACAAAAATTACAGTTACCTCCGAATCGTACAATAGACCGATAGCATTCAATGAATACTTGAAATTAGATCTGAAACTTTGCATAATATAACTGATATTAGTATAAAGCAGCTGCAGACTGTTCCATAAAAATGAAAAAACCATCAGTGTAGCCGCGATTTCAAAATAACTGATGTTTTTGCGTGCGCGGCATCTGATTAGAGTAGGATAGAGAGTTAAAAAACAGAAGCGTTAGAGCAGTACTGTGAATTGAGGTATTATTGGCCCATCTATCAAGCCATTAAGCGTATTTTGAGGTTGTTTGCGATGAGAAAAAAAAGAACTATTTTTCTTGTTTCATCAAGGTTCAACGTTCATGTGACACGTAGCGGTAGCGATTGGCAGTTTGTTCATTTTCCAATTTGGTCCATATTGTCAGTATGTGGAAGTATATCAAGGTTATGGATAAATCGTAGCCTAAATTTGCAGTACTTACTCGTATTTTGGCGTCGTTGAAAGCAGTTAAAATTAATAGGCAGGCAACTACTAGAATATTACTCTTAGGATCTATGATTATCTATGAGACGACTGAACTGTGAAACATTTATAACCAATCATGGTGTGACTTTTGGAATCTACTACTTAACTTTATATGAGTTGTTCAATTATTGCTTTTTTTTCTTCAAGTCCCGAGAAACGTGATTCTCAAAACGCCTATTTGTATCGTAAATGTATTCTTTTTTGTCGAAGATTTACGTCGAGAAGATTGACTTTATTCGTTAGGCAATTTGTGAGAGGGTCGGCATTAAATCGGTCGTATTTAGGGCAAAATGGTGTTATCAGGAGAAGATAGAGTATAAAGAGAAATAGCGATTGGACGCGTTTCGGACTTTAGAACGTGTTCCAGATTGATTTAGGCTAGACATGGCGGAACTTTTAATAAACAATTTTTTTTTTACATTTTGCCTCGTGACCGTGTTAAAAAAGCAGAAAATTTTTTTATCCAAATATTTTTTTTTGTCTTGTTTGATGAACTATGCTATACTGACAATATTCTGTCCCGTGTAGGGTTACTACATGATAGACATTTGCCGCATTTGACAGGCATTTTTAGGCGTAGACAGGCATGCGGCTGGCACTGATCTGGGAAAAGA
Source organism: Ypsolopha scabrella (assembly GCA_910592155.1). Taxonomy (NCBI): domain Eukaryota; kingdom Metazoa; phylum Arthropoda; class Insecta; order Lepidoptera; family Ypsolophidae; genus Ypsolopha; species Ypsolopha scabrella. The sequence goes on along the minus strand of OU342976.1, from coordinate 15,260,403 downwards.
ATTTTTTTTTTAGAGAAGACTTGTACATACTTAAATATTTATTCAAATAAAGGATCTTTTGAAAAAAGACATTTTATGTGACAAAAAACATTATTTATTATATGACTGTGTACTGTGTTGATTTATTAAAAGAATTTTTCATGACTGTGTTTTGTCTCAGAAGGCATAAATAGTATCCCTAGTATGTCCTACCTATATATACGTGTATACCTATGACACGCCTGCCGTATATTATAAATTTCACCGACGCTTATTTCGATCCAATCCAAACGCAATGGGCGGGTCTATCGCCGTACTTCGGGCATAAATTAACCAACAACTTAACGTGTCTTCCGAATAACGCAGACCAAACACATGAAAACAATTGAATTAAATGAAATAAATGAAATTAAATTAATGAAATTAATACTTTATTTTTGCAGTGTAGTTACTTTGATCGATAACGAAAAACAGCTGAGAAAAGGATTATAAAATTTTGTACAAAAATGGTGGCGAGCATTAATCCGGCTGTTTTCGAAAAATCTCTCGAATGGACTTGATGGCCAACAAAAAAAATCGTGAAAGTTTTACCAAATATATCGTCTAATTCAACAATATTTTTGTATATGTTAAAATAACTACCTACACCTGTTTGGGTATTGCTACGTGCAGTCACTACATTTCTCAAGGGAAATAAAATTTCTAAGGTGTGAATTGAGGTAGGTGATAGCGTACCGCTCTGTAGTCATTTACTTTGTCGACTCTTGTTGCTACCACGATTCTATAACTAAGATGTTTTTGTAAGTACAATAAAAGATAATGGAATATAGGTATTCCATTTCCTTCTTCGGTCTTCCAAAAACTTTTTTTTATTATTTTCTTTTTTCTGTCTGTTCCCATTTCACGTAAGAACTACTCAACAACGGATGGTCCCAACAATAGGTGGCAGAGCTGATGCTGGGCTTGACTGTGGAGGTACCATTATATTACTCGCAAATCCTCCCGAAGTTATTCGGGGGAGAGTAAGAGAACAGCTCTCAGGCAAAACCAGGCGGCCCACCATTGCCTGGGCCCGATGGATGGTGGTATATCCATCCCCAATTGCCGGGCCTTATATAAAATAGACTGGTGACGGGCAGCGACGTCACTGGTGCAAGGGTTTCGGCACCGCACTCACCAACCCGCCTGCCCAGCGTGTGTGAGTGTGGGCATTTCTTCCAGGAGGAACGCCAAGAGTGACGAAATCCTGGAAAGGCCTATGTCCAGCAGTGGATGAAACAGGCTGATGGATGGATGGATATATTTTTCGACATATTTTGCATTTATTTTGTTGGGACAATATACTTATTTATTGAACCAAAAAAAAGTAACCACATTATAAAAAAAAAATACTTATTATATAAACATAAAACCTATGTAAGAAATACACATGTAAATATATTTAAAAAACAAAATTGTCAAACTTAATCTTAAAAAAAAATTGAATATGTAAAAAACATGAATGAAGAAGAAAATATATAAAGTGAGTTTCATCTACACAGCCAAAACTACACCGGAGACCCTTAAAATTCAGACCTCCTATACCTAATTGAGTCGAAGTTGTTCTCAGACAGGGGTATAGGAACAAAAAAAAATCCTTCGCACTTTGCAAACAGTGTCACTTGGACCCAAAGACATGAATTTACCAAATTTTCCATAGAAACTCCTTCAGGAAATGGGTCACGTTATGATGGTCCCTCACTTTAAGGAGCTCCATAACGCTAAACTTAATAATAATAAGTTTTGCATTGGATTCAGTTCCGTCTATCCAGATGACAAAAATGTACAAAAATTATGTTGTATTTTTTGACTTAAGACCATTAACTACACTTCATAAATATTAGAACTTTTAACAATTAGATGACTTTTAAAAAAGTAAAAATTTCACGAATAAAGGCATTCAGCTCCCTTATTTCAAAACCGATGAAACGAAACTAACACCCGCAGATATTTACAAAGAAAACTATCTTTATTACATAATTTTCCTTATATTTAACGTACTAAATACTAATGTAGCCACAATTTCAATATGACTGACTAGAGCAGGGTAGATAATTAAAAAACCAGCCAAGTGCGAGTCGGACTCGCGCACGAAGTATTCCGTACCATCACACTAATATTATAAATGCGAAAGTTTGTGTGTGTGTGTATGTTTGTTACTCTTTCACGCTGAAACAGCTGGACGGATTTGAATGAAATTTAGAATGGATATAGGTTATACCCTAACTTAACACATAGGCTACTTTTTATTCCGGAAAAAAGCATATCGTTAAACCTAATAACACGCGGGTGGAGCCGCGGGCAAAAGCTAGTTATCTATAAAATGGCAAAAAAATGTTGTGTGGGAGTGCGCGGGTCCGACTCGCACTTGGCCAGTTTTAGTATTTGTTGTTATAGCGGCCACAGAAATACATCATCTGTGAAAATTTCAACTGTCTAACTATTAGGGTTCATGTTCATAAAGCGCATAGGCATATATGTCGAAACTCACCCGTATGTCGGTGCGTTAGGATTCACGCATTTTTGTCTGGAACTAAATTATTTCCCAAACTAAGGGTGTCCACGGGTATGATTCTTGGAAAAAGTGGTTCAGTAGGGTCGGTATAATATATTATGTGGTTTCATTTAATGGTAGCAGTCTATTTACACCCGGTATATATTTTAATCTTTTTGAGCCCTATCATTTATTTCGAATATAAATAATAATAATACATAAAATAAAATGTATTACTCTTTTTATTTCGGCCCATGGTATGGGGTCATCAGTAATATTTTACAATTTTAATAAACCCAACTTTTAATTACGTATAATGGGGCCGTTAATGTTCTAACTAGTAGTTTATATCAAAAACAAAGATTCAAAGCTTTTGTTAGCTGTCAAAGCGAAATCAGGTCACAGTGTCAAGTAAACGTTCCATTCTGTAAGTGCAATCAAAAATAGCTTTTATCAGCGTTCATTAAGGTTCAGTGGTGTTACTTTCAACTGAATGTGTAAAGCTGCGCTGAAAGGCGTAGTTTCATCCATTAGCAGCGTCTTAACAAAATATAAGGCTGTGTTTGTGTGACAAAAGATTGAGGAAGCTAAAGTTTGTCAACGGGGTTGCGGAAAGGGGATGGTTGGATACTAGCTTGAAGCAATAAGCCAATGTCGACAAAGATCCCTATTCTCGTGCCAAGAATCTTCAGTTTAAACTTGTCAAATTATTTATTGCGAAAAAATTAATAATAAAAAACCGGCCAAGTGCGTGTCGGGCAACGCGCAGCTAGGGTTCCGTAGTACGTTTCATAAGTTGGTCTACTTATACAGATCGTGCCAAACTTCTAGTCCGTTGGGAAGTTACTCTCTCGAAGAAAGGCCCATACATACTTTTATACCATAATTTTTAACGCAGTTACTCACATAGCTGTCATAAATAGCCTCGAAAAAACATTCATAAATATTAAATAGAAAGAGAAAAAAAATCAAAACTATTTTCAGGTGAAAATTATTATAAAAATCATTTAAAATAACCATATCTCCCAAACTACTAAAAATCGCGGAACATACATAGGAATGATTCGGATACCCCTGAATGTAAGGCAGCCAAAAAAAAAATCTGGACCTCTCTGTCCCGGCAATCCTGTATATAACCATGCCGAATTACAGCTTTCTAGTACTAAGTCTCTGAGCTAAGCCGCTGACAGACGGACAGACGGACATGGCGAAACTATAAGAGTTCCATGTTGGACTACGGAACCCTAAAAAACCTAAGGTACTTGTGAAGTTTGATAGGCATGATCTTAATAAAATTTGCACGCATTTTTAGATATAGTTTTAACTTATTTTTCGAATTCCACTATTTTTTTTTATCAAGTTTGTATTCTTTTACAGTAACATTGCTTTATCGATATTTCTTACTCATGAGGATTGATTGTTTGTCACAACTTAATGAAAACAAGAGGCTTACTCGTACATATGTAGAAAACCTTGCATTGCAAACCTTTAAGAAAAAAAAACACCACGGTTTGGTGTTTTGTTTTAAAACCAGGCTTTTATAGAATGAACAACTTAACATTTACACACACAAAGTACATACCTAACGTATGTAATACGCGAAAATAATTCTCGGGTAGATTTTGTATCGCTAGCTAATTCAGTGATATTCAAGAAGAAAACTGTGCATTGTTCACCGAGGGAGGAAAGGGGCCGCGTTACCAACTTAATACACACGTTGGAAGTCGCACTTTGCCTGAGTGATACATAGTGCTTCATTATATTATTATCATTATTGTTATTATTATCTTCATCTTCTTCGCTGCTCAGTCGAACTCGAGCCAGCCCCAATAGTATCCTGAAGGAATTATCTGATTGGCGGTACTCGCCCCTTCTTAAAAAGTGGATAGAGGTCCAAAATATATAATTTAATTACTATTTTATTACTATTTTCACTTGCTGATCTCTTACTAACACTAGTTTATAAGTTATAATGTATTACTAACACTGTATGGATCCTGTCCGAAATAAATGATTTTATTATTATTATTATACTACATCTGCGAGGAAAAGAAAAGGCAGCGTCATCAATTCTTCTATATCACTACTAGTTAGACGACATTTTGAGTATGTAGGTAAAGTTAGGCCAACGGGACGATTTAAAAAAGGTAAACAAACTTCCAGGGGATCAAAACATTTTTAAAATACGTCCGCAGTAAATAAAAAATAGCAAAGAATGGAAAATTTTAGGATTAGGATTCCGTACATAATCTGCAGATAATCTGTAAATCATTCCGTTTTAGAGCTAGAGAGCCGTAAAATATTCGGACAAACAGACAGACAGACAAAAGAGTGACAGCAATAGGGCTCCGTTTGCCTTTTGTGTACGGAACCCTAAAATTCGAAGTTATATTAGTGGTTCAAGTCCGGAAAAATGAATTAATAAGTTGACTTACAACCCGGTCACATTTTCTCGAGACCTGGCGTCGATGACGTCACGTCGCGTCGGCGCTCAGATATGGTGCACAAAACAAGCATACTCTAGTAGGATATTATTATAAACAATAAGATTTCCAACAAAACAAATATTGTGTTAATTAATTTAATGTAGGTAATATTATTATAATGATATGATTAAAATTATGAAAAATAAATGAAACAATCTTGGTTAAGTGGGTACAAGAAGTGTTTATTACACAAAACTACAGACTAAAAATCTTCTTCAGAATATATGATTGGCTCAATGCCAGTCATTGTCTCATTATCGCTATCGCTATCGCTGATCTCACTGTCCGAACTCTCTTCGCCTAGGGATATAATTATTTCACATTTTTTATTCTCATCAAAGTACATTTTGATATTCCTGTTGCAGCACAGGTTCGTTTAACAACTTGATCTACAGGTATTACGAATTGCTTGTTAGCTTTCTCTGATTCAAAGAAAGCGAGAACTTTCAGGATTCAATTTCTTGCTTCACTGTGAATAGTTTTTCCCATATTTGAAAAAACTTTCACTGTCCCACTTCAAAGCAACGAAATAGTAACAAAAATGTCCAAACTAAACCAAAATGTCCAAACTTAACAAAAATGTCCAACGTTGCAACAAAAACAATATTTTAACGTAACAGCAATAACAAAATAACAATAAAAGTCCAAACGTAACAATGGAATGTTTAAAAATATACCACGAAAACAAGTCGACGCGTATCGGCAACGAAAGTGCTAACCGTACTGATGCACCGTGGCGAGCGCGGGGAGGTGAAAGGAGAACGGGGCGGGTGGTTCGCATTCCAGCGAGGTCTTGAGATAATGTGACCGGGTTGTACTTACCTTTTGACGTTTTTTGCGTGGTGAATTGATATCTTTCAAAGGTTGTCTGCCAGGCTGTGATTCCATAATTAAAATCAACAACCACTTATAATAACAGTAAAATAAACAAGAAAAACTAACAATAACGGTTTAATAACAACAAAAAACTAAACAAATACATAAACGAAAGAATACGTATCACTTCGAACACAATACAAACAGGAAAGAACTTGTTCACAAAATTTAAAATGGCGACCTCATGTTGGTAGCTGCGGTACTGACTGTTCCCCTGTACCACGATCCACGCAACGACAGCTGCCATCGACCGACTGACGCCATTATGTTGACCAATTGACGCCATTATTGCGTACGAGAGATAAGAATGGAGATAACTCAGTAAAGGTCCGATTGTTTACTTTTCTTAAATCGTCTCGTTGGCCTTACTTTAGTATAATAATTAAAATTATTAAGTAAAATTATTTTTCTATTAATTAACAAAAGAAACAGAATGACTTGCGAGCGATTTCCACTTTTTGATTTCTTAACAACTCAATAAGTGAAAATAAGTCATTGGTGGATTGTGTATCGTTAACTGATCTGTATAATATTACTAGCATAGATGACACGAATCGAGAAATTTTGTTTCTCGAAGAAACGTTTGACCAATGGACATGCAGGACGAGTCAATTTATCGAGGCGATGATCATGTGGTAAAGCTTACCTGCGTTTCAATTTGTCAAACGAAAAAGTTTCTTCCAGAGACAAAACTTCTCTATTATTTTCTTGCATAGTAGCTATGCTGATCACATTAGAGAAGAAAAACTAATAAATTGCAGTGCAAAGTGAAAAAAAAAATTCGCTCTAATAATTTTTTAATGCACTTTAGAACCTTATAAATATGTTACTGTAAAAGCTCGAATAGGGTAAACCTTAGGTTTAACATGCTAATCGTTAACGTTGCAGTTATAAGGATTGATGTAAAATAAGTGGATTTTTCTGTCTATTACCATTTGAATTTGGCACTTTTAAGATTTGCAAATGATGATTAGTAAAAATAGGTATGAGGAATAAAACAAGAAATTATGATTAGGATGTAGACTAAGTATGAAGACGAACAAATTGAGAAAGAGAGTGATAGGTTGTTTGTGAGTTCTGAATATAGGTAAATTCGGGAGTCGAGCGACACGGGGTGGAGCGAGGCGATCCCTGCAGTTCTTAACAAGATATTTATTGCCAGGAAGAAAATTGAGAAGACAGGGAGAAGGGGTTTACAGTTATTTAAGAACTACAGAAGTTGCGTCGCTCTGCTCCAGTTCTGCATAACCTACCACGCTTCTCCTTGCTTCGCTCGTCGTCGCACTTATTTTTGGACGTGATTTTTTTCAGAATTTTCCATAGCAATGACTCTGTGGTAAAACTTAAGTTTAACGTCCTTACAAACGCAAACACAAAATTCCGGTGCTCCACCCAAAGGGCAAGACGTAGCCCTATTAATGTCGCTCTGCTATCTGTCCGTCCGGTGCCAAACTTTTCGTCAGGCGCTACCATTTAAGCGACTTGTTTTTTGTAGTCTTGATATTGCTTTGGCATGTATTGCTGTTATTTACCGTAAATGTTTTTATGTATCGAGGGGTGGTACGGAACCATTTGTGCGCGTCCCACTCGCACTTGACCAAATTATTTAGATAAACCTCTCGCATCGAATATCTGAGTCTCTGAAACAGTGTTTAGAATCGTCGATTCGTGAACCTTTTTATTTTTTATGCTCAGGAGCGTACTTAAAAGGGATATCTAAAAAAGGTGTGAAAATGTCACAGGTTCGTGATTCGTTTGTTAACTAATGGGATGCCCTAGTCACAGGAAATGGGCGGCCGTAATGTAAAGCTTTCGGCGCAGTATTTTGTATGTTTCCATGCAAGTTGTCACTTGGTGTAGGTGAACCAGTTGTAAATAGAGAGGACAGGTTACAATAAAAAAAACAATTTATAAAGAATAAAGTATACAAGGTGATGTTTATTTATGCACCAATTCATACTGAAGCCTTGGTGAATTATCTGTCCCATAGGTCAATAATTATTTTTGCGTAATTTGAAAGCAAAAATTTCACGGTATTGACTGGCTATTATTAGGCCTGCATTTGGCGGAGCAGGAGAAAAATTATTTTCGATTTTCCGAAACAGCGATATCGAACTTTGATAACGAATACTTACCGAATCTTCAGTGTGAATTTGGATGTATAAATCAAAATATATAAATGGTATACATTGACCTCTCATAAACAACTAGACTCACAATCTCGCTCAAAAAGTGTCCGCGATTCATTTTGTCACCGCTATGGGATGACAAATTCGAATGACGATTTCGTACAACTAACATTGCATCTTATGTTAACGACATAACGTCTTAATTTGGTTGAAGATTTTTGCTACTTTGCTCGTCGCACGTTCGGACACTTTCCGACGAACTTTTCTAAGAGACTGTGTGTCTTGTTGTTTGTGAGAGATCAATGATGGTATATAATTAAATTAAATACACATAAATATCATTTTCTTTCTTTCTAAATCATGATAAACTCAAGATATTTCGGGTTCAATCTAAACCAGCCATCCATCCATCTATCAGCCCGTGTTCGTCCACTGTTGACCTTCCCCAGTTTTTGCCAGTCTTGACGGTCCTCCGTCTTCCTCATCCAGCTACCACCCACAACGTTCTTCAGGTCGTCGGTACAGCGAGCATGAGGTCGGCCTACAGTACGTTTTACTGTACCCGATATCAGTAGATAATGAAACTATGAGTTTTGGTATGGAGTTATACTAACTATGTATAATACTTGTCGAGAATCTAAAGATAATATATAAGTGAAACTCTAGTTATCAGGAGAGCAAAGGAAGCAATGAGTTAAGCTCAACGTTACCAGGAACATGTCTTGTTGCAAGACAATTGGCTAGAGAAAATTAAAAACTTATTGTTTTTATTTTTCGTGTGATAAACTTAACTGAATTATTTAGATATCATACGGGTTTTTATTTATAAACCGAATCAATTATTCCATGTTAGAGCGCAGCATTTTTCCTACAATCATTACAAGGTGTTCTAACTTACTGCGACGTAGTAATTGTTGTAAGTACTATTACTCTTACACAAAGTCACGAAATCGTAGCTAAAATAGCAAAATGTTGTAGCTTTCATTAAAAAATCTTCAATACTTATGTTCGTGACTCAAATTACTGTTAACATATTTTATTACGATTTTGAAAGCTACTCAATACTCACTCATATTGTGATTATTATAAGAATGTCTCCACAGTATTAAATTCAATACAATAATCAGATAATTCCCATGTGAAAAAAAAAACGATTTTAATATTTAATCCAATCCAGAGTTAATTCCAACGGCTTTTCTTTCAGCTTCCAAGCAATTTGCTCACGATTGATATTCAAATCAAATATTTATAGCGAAGTCATGTCGTTCTCAGTAATACTTCCAATGGTTTTCCTCGTGACAGTTCTAAATTGGATATTGTTAGATAGCGAAATTCAATATAAATAATATTTGTTTGCCCAGTAAATAGGAAGTAAGGACGTAAAAATCATATTATTTTTCTTCTCGAGTATCAAAAGATCCTTTTTTTGGTCCTTGCTTTTAAGTTGAGATCATCCTTAATATAGATAGAGTGTACTCGTATTACAAAGTAGAGAAGATGAGGTTTCAAGTAAGACTAATATTTAAAAAAAAATCTTCGAGCCAGGATTTGAACCTGTGACCTCTTGCTTTAACGGCAAGTGCTGTAGCGACAGCGCTACCGAAGCACTCATCTGAGACCGTTTAGTTTTTCCACCATACCTGTATACCGAATTTCTGATTGTTCATTTTATGATTTAGACGTCAGCTAAGAAGGGTTTTTACGAAATTTCCACGTGATCAACAAAAACGGGTTTCACGTGAGCAACGCTTACATAAAAGCAAACCATTAGCCGCTGAACAGTGATATCTACCATATCTACTCGTAATGGTCCCAGCTGACTAGAGACAAGTCTCCATCACCCTGGCAACCAACTGTTGGTGGTATACGTACCAATGCAGCTGGACAACTGCCAGATATCATTGAAGGGCAGAAACATCTTTGGTATAAAAACTTGTCGCACCCTGCATTAAAACCTACCTGCTAGCATGTTCATTGTAGCGAACCCATGATAAGACGCCTTCAAAATGGCGAGATGTTAATATTTTAGCTCGCCACCGAAAAGTAGTAGAATCTGATGTTCCTGATCCAATATACTCGTAAATACTTGTTGCGAACTCCTTTGATAATCCTTTTTATTCTGTCATTGTCTTGTACATAAAAATGGTTCTCTTCTATTCAATTTTCTTTGACTTTTTAACAAATAACGCTTAACTAGGTAACATCAGCAAATAGAGTAAAAACAGAAAAAATAAGAATAACATTACAATAAAATTAAACTTAACTACATAATCTAAAATCATTTCCATCCGTTTCATACTCTTTGACCCATTGTGAATATGGCACTACACAAGCAAATAAAAGACAAAAAAAGTAAACAATCAATGGTTTATCCAAATTCTCTAAGGTAAACAAACAACTTGAAACCATAATGTACTCTAAAATTAGAATAATTTTCGATTGACAAGCCTCTGTGGGCTCCAGTTCTGCAGTGTCGAGTTACCCGCAGCCCTAACGACCTGACTTAATGCCCTGGCATTTTATTCCAAGCCACGTAGACTTTGTTACCAAAAATACCCTAGCAATTTTCCTACATTCTCTTTGAAGTTTTCGAGATAATGGGACGTTGGGATTGGTAACCTAGTAAGTGTGTATATAGCCTCGTTTGTACCTCTTTGTGCCTCTTTTTGTTACACACTGGAAATGATATTGCATCATTGCATACCGAAGTACTCGTAAGTACTTGGCTTACGACCTAAATTTACAAAGCCATGCCCTCGCAAACCCTTAGATTGGACACTATTTAGCATAAGGGAGAAGTGTAAATTAAAACAAACAGACTTACAACATTCTACAGTTTTACAGTTCAATAATTTTGTTAATAAATATTACATCAACAGACACAGTTTATAAAATGGTACCTCAACCTAGACATGATGACGTGGACGTGGGTTAGTTACTTATAAAGCACAAAATAATAGGCAAGCGACTATATCTCGCATTTGATAAGTTTTACGTGGGCGAAAGGGCAAATATTTTGACAAAATTACATTTCTTTTGTAAAGCACAATGAGTCACAAAGTAACATCGAATAGTGTTCATCCCTAACAATTAAGAAATTCCCGTGAGGACAGAAGAAAGTACTTTTTTCGTAGATATACAACCGCAGGGCAAAAGGCAAGTTTATTCCTATTGTACCTCTAACTTACCTTACCTTGGAGGTAAGGGCAGTAATAATAGTCGGGATTAAATGACACAAAGAGAGGTCGCGTATTGTAGAAAAACAGGATTTCTCGGAATAACTCGCTAGATTATTAAATTTTCTGTGTGGTTTAGTAAAAACGGACAATACTTTCATGTGGACAGCGCTCATATAAATATGACAGAACTTCAGTATTATGTAAATTCGTATTATCATTAATTATACGTATATAAAGTGACTTAAATTTATGCAGTCAAACTCATACTAGAGGCTCGGTAAGTGATCAGTAACACGGATCGATAACGTTTTGCTAAATTCGCAAAATAAAATCTTGACGTCCCATAGTAATTAACTCGAACACGAAAATAATAATTTACAAATTTCACAAAATGGGTCATCGAAGTAAGAATTTGGCTGCATAAATTTAAGTCACCATACGTCGCAGGATTTTGACGAAATAAGTATTTTGATCAAAATTCCAAGAAACTAACTGAGTGATAAGAAATATAGAGGTCGCCTCGCTCCGCTCATCTCCCGAATTTATGATAAAAAGCAACCTCGTTCGTGGTTGCACCTATTTTTGACTTTTATACCTACTAAGATTTTTATCAAAATTCTGATCTTATCAAAAAACTGCGACATAACACCTTACCTGTACCGTTTTACAGAAAATTATCTTTACACCTATTTGGGAATTCTATCGAAATGGATGCAAAAAAAATTCATGCTAACATTAATTCAAGCTTCGATGTATACTTCTGAGTTAAAATATTTGAAACTTGCGAACAAGAATTGTGAACAAAATACCTCCACTTTCCTGATTTTCTTTAAAATATCGATTACAATTTTCTTACTCCTTTTCAAGTTTTGGGAAATTCTTTGCGAAAACTCGTAAATAGGCAAGGGGCGGACGGAATGAGGAAAGGGCTTGATTTATTTGAATTTTAAACATTTAGAGTACGAAATACTACTTTTCTACCCTACTTTACCAGTTTTATTGGCATTCTATTGCCGCTATAGTTGAAGCTGATTTATTACTCGACAACGCGGAAGCAAGGGAGAATAATGCTGTTTTTAATTTTGTTTGCTTTCTCAAATTAACTCAAACACATCCAAGTCAGGAACAATTTTTTGTTAACCTTACATTTATTTCTTAGGTGGTGTTTTCATATTTGTATAAGGTTAAGTATTTTCAAAGTAGTCTGTATGCTAGTCTAGCCTAGATCGGAAACTGTGGTGGATCATTTGAAAATTATTATATTAAATAACAATTTATGAAATAGTATTATTATAAAGAAAAGGTAGCTAAAAGTGACCAAGCCCATTTTGCAGATATAAATACGAACTTATAAGAGCCAGCAAAAATCATCTCACCGAAACGGTTGGCTGGCCAGAATATTCACCGGGGCCTAAGCATTTTTCTTCCATTTTCCTCAGCAAGCCTTCGGCCAAAACTTCATGAATATTTCAGAACGGATCAATTATTAAAATGATTTACTACTACCGACTCGAGTCCGCTAGTATAAGACACGGGAAAACGTAGGCCTGGTATTATTTTCGCACGGATAACTTTTTTCAGGGATTTTTCCTTTTTTTGAAAAGAACGTTAAGAAGGGCCTAAATAATTGATGAGCGTTTTAACAATGATCTGCTGCTGAAACGAACTTGGCTTTTTACTGGAAAGATTATCTCAGTAGCTTGCAAATGTGGGCTTATTTATGTATCTGTTATTAACATTATATGTTTGCTCTTGCTTTCAGGTAATGGAGAGACATTTACATCAAAACACAGCGGAGTGGGTAAATATTTTCTTTTCGAGTTATATTAAAATTATATTTATTCATACAAAAGCGTCTATTCCAAAGAAAAAAAATACTCATAAAACGCCTTTGTTCTCTTGTATACTACGTAGCAAAAATGTTTGGTATTGCCAAAGCTATCTCGAAAATAACAATTTGTATCGAAAGTACCGCGGATTATGCCGTAGGTGATTCGCTTGCAAAGTGCTCGATACCGAAGGCCTTATTCTGTATTATAGGTATAAGTACCTATATCTGCCATATACAATATAGACTATCAACACGGAGCGTATGGTAGATATCAGATTACCCACCCATTATCGTACGTATTTTTTCTGAAAGTTATGTGGAAAAATCCTTTCGATTTAATTTTCGTGCCAAGAATAAGTCGGTGAACTTCAACATGGTATACATTTTTATTATTAGTATAAAACGTCATTGATTATACATATAATGCGGCTTTTATACAGAAATTCATGTCATATTGAGAGTTCGATAAAGTATTATATATAACTCCTATTTATTTTATTGGATTGGACTAAGCTTTTGCCCGCAACTTCATCTGCGTGGGGCAACTGATACCTGACTTAGTCTAATAAATAATAGCACCATCTAGTAGTTTATGCAAAAATGTTAGTTACATTTAGCACCACCTAGTGGTACAATGACTTTTATTTTAATATAATCACAGGACATTTGAATATACAAATATGAAAATAGATTCAAGACAAGACGGCTATTCTAGCACGCGCGGAAAAATTGCTAGGGCAGATTTCGGTTGAATTTAAAAGGGATTTCTACAGGTGTGCATTGATTTTTTTGTTTAAAAACCTGTAGTGACCGTTCTTCATATCCCTTAATTTTTATCTGATGAGGATTTGTCACTCCACTTTAGATGGCGTAGCATATAACATACCGTAAACAAAAGTCGAACGACTGATATTGCGAGCGAAAAAAATAATGAGAGAATAGCCGTCCAGGTGCTGCATATCGAATAACGCGGGCAACGACCGCCGGCGGCACATTAGCATGTCGATGAGATGCCAATACCCACTTGTATGGAGATTAACATGCCTTTTTAACGAGAACATGACTCAAACTAGGTTAAATCCTTAGGGCGTCTTACAATGTCCGATGCTGGAAATATATAGTAGATAGCTTTTACCCACGGCTCCGCCCGCGTGTTATTCGGTTTAACGGCATGCTTTTTTCCGGAATAAAAAACCTATGTGTTAAGTTAGGGTATAAGCTATATCTATTCTAAATTTTATCCAAATCCATTTAGCCGTTTAACGAACATACACAATACACACACACACACATAAACTTTCGCATTTATAATATAGTGTATAGTGTGATGTGATGTGATAGTGTGATCGTTATACAAGTGCATAAAACGAGGCTCGTTTGTAGCCGAGTTCAACACTCTGCTTTTCACTTCAATTGTGAAGAAATGATAATAGACGTATTTACTTGTTTTCCGCTTCTCCAACATGATTGATTCTCATAACAATGATGATTCTCATAACTTTTAAGATATATTTGTTTGGATTTTCGCGGCCATATCTGCTGAACAACTTTCTTTGCGTTTAATGTGTTTTATTAATGTGCTAGGAGTAATTATTATTTCATCATCACTTGATGACATATTTAACTTTCAGGAATATTTATTGCAAATTTAAATAACCAAACAACTAACTAAATATGTCCATCCATCCATCCATCAGCCTGTTTCGTCCACTGCTGGACATAGGCCTTTCCAGGATTTCACCACTCTTGGCGGTCCTCCTGGAAGAAATGCCCATACTCACACACGCTGGGCAGGCGGGTTGTTGAGCGCGGTGCCGAAACCCTTGCACCAGTGACGCCGCTGCCCACCACCAGTTTGATTTATATAAGGCCCGGCAATTGGGGATGGATATACCGCCATCCATCGGTCCCAGGCAATGGTGGGCCGCCTGGATTTTTTGCCCGAGAGCTGTCCTCTTACTCTCCCCCAAATAACTTCGGGAGGATTTCCGAGTAAGAACTAAATATGTACTGCTGAGAAAAAACAACAGCTCTTTCCCGCCACTACTTTTGTTTTTTAAATTCTGCCACCGATTGGGAAGGCAAAGGTAACTTAGCCCACACAGCCATGCCTAAATTACGTAAATAAATAATTAGATCTGCATTCTTCTGAGTCGGTAAACTCTTGACAGAGTGGTCATGGTCGTCAGGAAGTTTGTTGGTGAGTGACCCGCCCTGTCGTGCGCCGCCACTCGTCTCTAACAGCCGCTTTCCTTATGCATTCGTGCAAGGGTTTGCTTATGGCAGCTTTAATCTGGTCTGCCCATTTCATCGGTGCTCTACCGCGTGCTCTAGTGCCTTCAATCCTTCCCTGTACCACCTGGTGCTCAATGGATTCACTACGCCGAGTAACGTGACCAAGGAAGGTGAGAATACGTGCTTGGACTACGGACGATAAGCGCTGCTTGATACCGAGTTCTTCAAGTATGGACACGTTTGTGCGGAATTCGGTCCATGACACTTTAAGCATCCATCTCCAGCACCACATCTCGAAAGCGTCTATTCTTTTCTTTTCACTTTCACGCAGTGTCCATGTCTCTGAGGCGTAGAGAAATATGGGAAACATCGAGGTTCTTAACAAGTCGGATTTTTGTGACTTTGGTGATGTTCTTGTTCCTCCATATTTTTTTCATTTTGTCCATAGCAGACCTAGTTATTGCCATGCGTCGCTTAATTTCATCTCTGCTTACACCGTTGTTGGAAATTAAAGATCCAAGATAAATGTATGACTGGACCACCTCGCAATTTGCTATATGTGTAACCTCTGGCGAGTTATTGTCAGTAAAATCAACAATCATAATTTTTGTCTTCGCGTGATTTATTTTCAGTCCAAATTCAAGGCTGACATTCTCCATTCTTCGCAGCAGGTCTTTCATATGGCAAATGCTAGTTAGAAAAAGGTGGTTTCATCCGCGTAGCGTAGATTGGATATCTTCATTCCACCAATTGCGATACCGTCGAATGCAATTCTTATAACCATCTCAGTGTTGATGATGAACAGTATTGGCGAGATTATGCATCCTTGACGTACGCCAGCACTGGGGTGGAAGTGATTTGATAATACTTCATCCGCGTGAATTGATGCTGTTCCATCTTCGTACAGACGCCTAAGCAGGTGTACTAGGTCTTTCGGTGTACCCATTTCTAATAGATATTTCCATAGACATGCATGTCTGAGGTTTATTTATTTTATATCATATTTTTTAAGTCACTGTATATCCTTCTGAGCATGAAGAAGTACCTAAACACTTTTATGCACTTTTCGGAATTTATGTGCATAGTATTTAATTAAATACTTACCACTTGCTAAACGGTGACGGAAAACATCGTGAGGAAACCTGCATCCCCTAAAAAAAGCCCGAAGAACAGCGTTAGGGCTCACCGCGTTGGGACGTAATAATCGTCGGTGAAACGCGAGTATGCTGAGTATGGACTGAGACTTGCATTTCACAGTTCACACCCGGAACACCCCTGACACCCCCTTGGGGATTCCTGTCGTGACAATATACATTATCTACGGGAAACATAAATCCCAGAAAGAGCTCTTACTCACACCCCTGCTGAAACTCCTTTCCCGTTAAATTAGGATTTTAAGTTCTTTTCAATTTTATTATTTTCCATGCTAAAATTTCACCTTCCTATAGAAATATGTCCTATACGGTTGGAAAGACCCCTGTCTCAGACAGACATACAACGGAGGCTTGGTAATGGTCCGGTTTAGCACCCTTCGGGTATGGAAACCTAAGAATACCTTCATGTGATATTTTGGACAAAGACGTCCGTTTTATAGAATTATTATAATACTCGTACATATATTATATATGGGCTCCGCCCGCGGGTTATTCGGCTTAACGACATGATTTTTTCCGGGATAAAAAGTAACCTATGTGTTAAGTTGGGGTAAAAGCTATATCCATTCCAAATTTCATCCAAATCCGTCCAGCCGTTTCAGCGTGAAAGAGTAACAAACATACACACACACAAACTTTCGCATTTATAATATTCGTGTGAAGTGTGATGAGATAACAAAGCCTTGTCTTAAATCACCACAAACGATTAGGGACCGCGCTAATTAGACACCTGTTTTTTCAATGATATTGATCTATCCTACAGGAACCATGCATTTTTCCGGGATAAAAAGTAGCCTATGTGTTAAGTTAGGGTATAAGCTATATTCATTCTAAATTTCATCCAACAAACATACACACACACACACACACATACACACACACACACGCACACACACGCACAAACGTAAACGTTAGTAGGATAACACTTGTCTTCACTTGTAATACTTCCATATTAAACAGAGGTGCAATTGTGTAAGCCAATCGTATTCAAATTCGATTGTCATAGCTAAGCAGATAAGCCCGTCTGACAATTGAAAGCGTACGTTTTTGGTTGTCAGCAACAAAACAAGACAATTTTATTCTTTTGACAGCTAAAAATTTACGACTTCAATTGTCAAACGGGCTAATTTGCTTAGCCGAATATCCATATGATAATCAATTTGAATACGATTGGCTTACACAATTGCACCTCATACTTATTTTATAGGGCTAAGCTCGATTAACTAGCACAGCCATTTATGATGTAAAATACATTTTTTACCTTCGTTTTCTTCAGTTTTAAATAGTTTTTAATACCAATGTTATAGTTTTATTTTAAGTTTCGTAAGTAATGTTATAGTTATTAGAATTTAGATTTTTTGTTTTTTGGCTTATGGCATTATTAAAATTGTATTAAATAAATTTGAATTAGATTAAAGTTCGCCGGAACCACTACTTTGTCAGTATTTAAAGAATTCATTCTGAGTAGCAAACATACGAGTAGGATAGTAATTACCCAAGTAAATAGATATCATGGGTAACCATTACGAGTAAAGTTAGTATTTGTACCAAGAGTAAAGGATTCGGGGGATAATTGGAAACCTTACCGTGTCGTGTTTATATAAGACGCTTCTAGTTATTTCTCTTTCGATACATATTTTCTAAGAAACGTACTACATGGACGTAACGTTCTTAGACGTTTCAATTTTAAACGCTTATATTAATTATCGGGTGAAAACGAAAGTGAGACGATTTTTTAAACAAGTAAATCTTATTTAGAAATTACACATTCCATATCGCGTTTGCCTACGTAATTGTAAGCACAAAGAGAAAATTAAACCCAAGTACAAAATAATTTGGCCAAGTGTGAGTCGGACTCGCGCACAAAGGGTTCCGTACCACCATATATTACGGGTAGCCTCAAATCGCGCCATCTATTATCTTACGAATGAACATTGGCGCAAAAAGGTTGAAAAGCTACGTTTTGCGCCATGTATCA
This sequence comes from Ypsolopha scabrella, assembly GCA_910592155.1. NCBI lineage: Eukaryota > Metazoa > Arthropoda > Insecta > Lepidoptera > Ypsolophidae > Ypsolopha > Ypsolopha scabrella. Next base: position 15,242,023 of record OU342976.1, on the reverse strand, counting down.
TTTGATCAATGAACCTCAGTAAAAGCTGTCAAACAAGTCATCTCAGATGAAAGTTAATTGTGGAGATTGTCGGCATTTGGTGGAATTTATCAGACGTTGTTGTGATAAAAGACACTTTTACTTTTCCACAAATAATATTTTAATATTACACTACCCAACCGGTTCCACTATATTTAAGCATCATCAGGGGCTTTTGAATTAAAGTAAATACAATTTTTAATGTAAATGCATATTTTAAGAAATATTTGTATTCGAGATGTCCGTGCAATTTGTGGAAAAGTACAAGACAAGTGTTTTTCATCACAACAACATCTGAGATGGCGTTATGGTTAAGATGAGGTTTATTGTACAGGGTTTTGGGTTTAACTTTTTTATTTTATTATATTTTGTCGTGGTAGAGACCGCAGTAAAACGGATCCTGTGAAAATTTAAATTTTCTACCTGTTACGGTTGAAGCTGTAGACCCCTTTGACAGGCGAACAGACAGACAGACAGCGGAGGCTTCGTAATAGTGTTCTGTTTGGCACCATTTGGGTACGGAACCCTTAAAAAATACCACCATCAAAATAAAGTAAACGCTTTTGCTAATATCGAGACATCAACCTGAACGATCGTATCTACGTATACAGAATTTCATTTTTTATTGCCTTTTTTGCTCCCTATTACCTCTACAACGTACCTACTGAAAAGGTTTGTTGCTCCACTGGTTATCCCGTTGAATAACAAGGCACGATCAGTAGGCCTATCATGAGTTTTGCTTACTATAAACGTTAACGTCTGCGTAAAATATTTATATGAGAAATTGTGCAGCGCACCTAGCGGCTTACTCCAGGAACCAGCAATTCTCATACAAAATATTTTACGCAGACGGTAATGTGTATAGTAAGCAAAACTCATGGTAGGCCTATCAATTATTATTGAAAATTGGATAACTGAACGAGTTACGGTGAGGAAATAAGACGTATTTTATCCTGTTGTTTTAGAAACCGTACGTAGTTGATGAATATTTCAAACTCAGTGATAATTGTGAAAATAAATATAAAGGCTCAAAGAATTTTTATAAAAATAGGGAAGGTGGTCAGACGAATATTAGTTTCAGTATGGTGGTAAACCACAATTATTTTGGAACATAGTAGCGTTGTAAATTCATAATTTTTTACTGTAGACAAATTGATGAAAAAATTGCAAGTATCTAATTTCAAGACTGCTTTGAACCAATTAAAAGTTATTGTACTAGGCTATGACATTACAGACGGACGGACCGGCTACTGATTCTCACCATCATGGTTCCTTTTTTAACCTTTAAGTACGGTACCCTAAAAGTAACAACATAGCATAGCGTATCTCAACTGAAGACAGTGCATTGTCCAATTTTTGCTCAAGTAAACTAGATTTTATTTCCTTAGAAATAAGGTTGTAATTATTATGATACCATTTTCAAGCGAGAAACGAGCCGAGCGAGATAGCTGTCGCTACTCGTGTATCCTTGCCTAGCAAGTTGCCTGTGTATATAATATATACAATATAGTTGTATAGTGTTGTTGAGTTTCTAACGTGTTACAAAGGGACCAACGAGTGCCAACACCCATCTCGCTCAGCTCGTTTTTCGTATCGTAGTGCACAGATGTCTTTGATCTCAAATAACTTAAATCAAAGCTCTACTCTATGGTCATACAAAACAACCTTTGTTCTATGACATTTGAAATTGTGCGAATCGTTATTCTTCCACACTCCGTCTAGCGGAAAATCAGCTAGCCTCAGCTACTTGGTCACGCTGTAGACTAGCAAAAATGTAGCGAGCGAGTAGAGCGTGCATCAGTGGTTTGCACCCCAGTTTTATGCTCCGCTGCCTCGTGGCGTGAAGCGCTGAATAGTACAAAACACGTGAATAAAGTGACCGGTGTTGCTTTAAAGGGGTTTCGAAATACGGATTTCAAATGGCTGGAATACTTCGTGGAGGTTTTCTATACGATGCAGTTTAAAATAATAATAATCTACTCGTATAAGTAGAATAAAAACATACTTATAAAAATACCTATTAGTTACACGTATAGGTGGTTTATGGGTGGTAGAGCTGATGCCGGGCTCGACTGTGGAGGTACCACCATCTTACTCGCAAATCCTCCCGAAGTTATTCGGGGGAGAGTAAGAGAACAGCTCTTAGGCAAAACCAGGCGGCGCACCATTGCCTGGGTGGGACCGATGCCGAGCCGAGCCTTATATAAAACAGACAGGTGACGACGGGCAGCGGCGTCACTGGTGCAAGGGTTTCGGCACCGCGCTCACCAACCCGCCTGCCCAGCGTGTGTGAGAATGGGCATTTCTTCCAGGAGGACCGCCAAGAGTGGTGAAATCCTGGAAAGGCCTATGTCCAGCAGTGGACGAAACAGGCATAATGGATGGACATGTAACAATGCACCTGACAAGAATATGTAGTTATTTGGTTGTAAACAATAGTAGATTGTTAACATACGAGTGCATAAAATGAGCCATATTACCGAAATATTTAGCTGCCTGAGCCTTGGCGTAGGCAGCTATAGTTCGAGGTAATATGGCTCGTTTATAGCCGAGTTCAACACTCTCTTTTTCACATCGATTGCGAGGAAATAATAATACATATTTACTTGTTTTCCGCTTCTCCAATACATTCTCATAACTTTTAGGATATAACTATTTGCTTAGATTTTGGCGGGAATATCTGCTGAATAACTTTCTTTGCGTTTCTTTCCATTAATGTATTAGGAGTAAGACTTTTTGACATATTTAACTTTCAGCAATATTTATTGCAAATTTAAATAATCAAACAATTAAACATGTACTGGCCCTCAATTCTGGCACGTATAAATTGCGAAGGCAGTTTGCGGGTGACTTTAAAAGGGATTTTGTACAGATATGTATTGATTTTTTTGATAGAGAACTACAGTAAGCATTCTTTATATCCTAAAGTTTTTATTTGATGTGGTTTTGTCACTCTAATTTCCATCGCTTGGAATTTATCAAACTTTAATCAAATGTCTAATGATTGATGTTGCGGATGCACAATAAAATCAAAATCAAATCAAAATCCAAATATTTATTTTTGCATAATAGATACATAAAGTATACTTTCTACAAGTCAAAGTTAATTTTAACAATATAATATATCTTAAGAATATAAAAAAAAAATATAATTATACGGGAAATATATACATATAATATATATATATATATATTATATACACATAATGCAATGAAGAAATAAGTTAATAAATAAAAACGGGAAATACATACAAAAAATAATAAGGTTGTTTTTAGTGTTTCGGGCCCAGAAGGAAAAACGGTGCCCTATTAATGTCACTCTGCCAACGAGCTACTCTCTATCCGTCTGTAAGTCATGGGTCTCTAGCTTGCAGACGGAATGAGTTATAGATCTGAAATTTAAATATTGCTGTGTAGAATATAATAATGTATATAATATACAATATATAATACTGTATATAATGCCGGAATACCCGCCCTGCTGAGAAAAAACAACAGCTCTTTCCCGCCTCTACTTTTTTTCTTTAATTCTGTCACCTATTTATTGGGAATGCAAAGATAACTTAGCCCACACAGCCATTTCTGAGGTATATTTTATATCATATTTGTTTACGTCACTGTATATCCTTCTGAGCATCGTCTAAAGAGTCCGTGTTCATCACTGTCTTGTCAATTCGCGCTAAAATGATAGAATCTTAACGCGAACACGCGTTTGAAAAAGTTTGTCAATGAAGTTGTACTGTGTATTTGGCTGTAAGGCCTATTGCCGTAGTCAAGAACAAGAACTTTAAGAGCATGAGAAGTGAAAATACCTTTGTATTTGGCTTTATTTTGACTATTGGCCATTCCCACCACACCCAAAACCCACCCACATTATTTTTTATAGCATTGGCAACCGGAAAATGTTTCAGCTTGACGTTAATCTAATCCATTTGGTGGGATAGAGAGTTCATATCATATTTACTAGAAAACGCAAAGTCACATAGAGTGAGTAAGATAACACAGAGGAACATGATAACATAGAAGTTGTCATGGATCATGCAGGACACGTGAATAGGGTCCGGTAGACTTGGTCTTTTCAAAGTTGGTATATGGTAGAGAGGGAACAGAGCAATTGACGTGAATAGATAGCAATGTTTGCCCTGCCTGCTTAAATAAAAGTAAAGCAAATTTATAACTGAAATTTGATTGTTAAAATTGTCGGCACTTGGTAAAGGTTTTATGGAAACAATTATTTGTGGAATAGTAAGTGTTTCCATCACAAAAATAAAAGTTATTACTTTTTTGTGAGACTTACTGTCAAACAGGAATATTATAATATACCTCGAAGATTGTAAGAAAACGATAGGTTTTTGTTAGGTAGCTTAAGAGCAATGTATAAAAAACATGGACTTTGTACACTACCGGCGCCGTATAAAATAAAGAGGTTCATATTTTTTGCAAATATATCATAATTTTTCTTTCGGCAATAAATGAAAACGAGAAATTTAAGCCATAAAATTATGATTTCACATAAACATGAACTATTATGCATTTAAAATCATACCGTATAACAAAGTATTTTGTACATGAATACTAATTCGGTGAAGTATAGTCGAGTACTATCGCAGTCTGAGTCTCCAAAATTATGTATTTTGTACTCTTCTATAATAACAATCTATAATAAGAGGCAAAGCGTTAAACTGCGACAAAATGTAATGTCAATAATATAATTCCACCTCTGACAAAACACAGAAAACTAAATAGCTATACTTAGTAAGTCTTAAGCAATACCATGATGTAAATATTATTTTTCTAAAATTCTCTCCACATGATAAAAGAAAATCTAAACTTTTAACTTAATACACCGGAAACAACACAAAATACTAAAAAGGCATTTTGAAAAAGAGACCAATGATTTGAGAGCACTTTTCGTGCCCGGAAGCGGTATTACACTGCGCATTACTGTTTCTGATAAGGCGCCTACATAAATGTGCCCGAGCACGCCACCTTAAGGTCACACTAGTCGCTTTGCTCTTAAACAAACGTACTTCCAATATAATTCATTTGTTTGTCGTAGCAACAAAAAATAAAAAATAAAACGAAAAAATTTGTAAAATAGTTGTGATATAAATTAATTTCTTTTAAATATTGAATACTTTTGATATTCAAAGACAATTTTTTAAAGACTCACAATAATATTTTCAATTGAAGTCATAGATATTTGTTATGAAAATCATTTAACACCACAAGTTTAACGGTACGCCATAAGCTTAGAGAGTTCTACTGAAAGTACGTTAGCGCCCAAATAAAACCAACGCAGGCCCTTTAACGCGCCATTACGAAAAATAAAACACGACTCTGGCCCTAAGAGCCTGTTTAGTATTTGATTTCGATAAGTAAAGTGTTCAAATGAATGGCGGTCTCTTTGTGAGAGCTACTTTTGGAAGGACGGGTTGCGTTGCCGCCTAAAACTGAGTTCTGAAAAATAGCACAATTTGAAGAACAAATAATTACTTTTCAGGCAAGTTTCCGATAAAATCTACAACTTCTGCTCCTGAAACCGAAGTTTTATTGTATATATGATTTGGTAGCAATAAGTAAGTCATGTGGAAAAAGATTATAAGAATAAAAAACAGTACGATTGTGTTTTTATTACAAAAGATTCATAGTTTAGATTCTTAATCTATGTATATAAGGTGACTTTCATTTAACCAGCCAAATTCATAGCGAAGAGTCGGTAGGTGCTCACTAACAAGGTTTGAAAACCCTTTTTGTGAAAGTCGTAAATTATTATTTTCGTATTTCCCACAAAAGCAAGCCCAGCCCAGAGTCAATTATTGTGGGACGTTAACATTTTATTTTACGAAATTAGCAAAAAGTGTTATCGATCCGTGATACTGATCACTTACCAAGCCTCCAGTATGAATTTGGCTGGATAAATTAAAGTCATCTTATGGCCATGTCGTAGAATTGGCTATATCATGATCTGATTGGCCTTATTGTGAATTCTGTTAAAACTACAGGGGTTGCCTCAATCCGCTCCGCTTCGTTGAGTACACAAATTTATGATCACAAACAACCAAACACGATCCTCCTCGTTTCGTTCGTGATGTTCTACGACTAGTAACACACATAATTTTAAGTTTTATAAAAGATTTCGTAAATTTCTTATTTCATATGATACGACAAATTTTAAGGTATAGCCACGAAATATATACCGGCTGTAAATATACAGCTATCACTATATGAAACCACATATTCTACCGACCCCAGTGAACCATTTTTCCCAAGAATAATACCCGATGACACCCTTAATTTGGGAAATAATTGAGTTCCAAACAAAAATGCGTGAACCCTAACGCACCGACATACGGGCGAGTTTAGAGAGAGCGTCGTCCGTGAAACCGCTGTTGCGGTGCAGCGTTCTAAAATAGACCTTCATCCTACAAGATAAAGTCTTTGAGTTACAGTTGAATATCTTTTTCTCTGAGGATTTGTGCAGGTTTTTTTTTCGAAAAGTTGTTCAGTATGATCAGTAGAGTATGTGATTTTATTTAATAGTCGCAATCTATTTACAGCCTGTATAAAACAGTTCCATGACTGATTAACTGACATACAACGCACAGTCTAAGCCGCTAATAATAGAAGTAGAAATTGGGAAAAGTGGAGAAGTGCACAACGAAACAATTTTATCCCATAAGGTGGTGAAACAGGATGTGAACTTTTGTATCGAAAATTCGTTCCCAACGAGTGACAGGAGCTGGTTACATAACAAACTCATGCATGCGAAGTCACGGGCGTCCTCTAGTTAATTATACACGTACTTACTATATACGAGTATAATAAATTAATAAGTAACCGTTTTACTCAACGGTATAGCTAGAGATCAGCCAGAGGTGAATATTTTTTCTGCACACACACACACGTTATAAAGTAGTTAGAGAAGTGATTGTCTACTTTTTAGTATATTTGTATATTTTTATGTATATTTTGTTAATTTTTAGCTAATATTTTTCTTTTTCTTCTAATTGTAAATAATTTGTATGCCATGTTATACGCATTGGATTTGTGTCTGTAATGTATTTCATGTGTGTGTTAAATAAATAAATCACACTAATATTATAAATGTGAAAGTTACAGTTTCACGCTGAAACAGCTGGACGACTTTGGATGAAATTTAGAATAGATATAGCTTATACCCTAACTTAACACATAGGCTACTTTTAATCCCGTAAAAAAACATGTCGTTTAACCGAATAACACGCGGGTAGAGCCGCGGGCAAAAGCTTGTAATAAATAATAATAAACAAGATTTACATGCATACTGATCGTAAAATATTTACGGTTTATTAAAATATTTATGTTGATTGATAAATGTTACTATAAAATTAATTATTTCCTTGATGATAATACATAAAACAGGAGCAGAAAAAAAATTTTCTTATCCCAGCATATGGGGTGTAATTGTCTAAAACTTATTGAGTAAAGTACAAATAATTTTCTATATTTTTTTCTCCATAATTAAGGGACCATCAAAGTTGTAAATTTTAGACCATTTTTGTTATTTTGTTATCTCAAAAACTAAACCAGTTAGGAATTTGAAATTGTCTGTATATTTTGTGCCATATACTCTTTTTAAACAAATACTGAAAACTCCGATTTTTAATACAGGTTAATACAGTAACCCATATACCTGAATATTCAACCAACTTAATTTTGCAGTTTTGTTTTTTACAGTATTGATAAATTTAAGGTGTAAATAGCTGTACCTACTTAAGGTATAAAGCATGTTGCATGTTAATTCATATTCATACGCCCACTGGAAAAACGTAAGCATGTTCATGAATAATATATGATTATATATGAAATGTAAAGATCAAGTTAACTAAATCTAATTTACTATTCAAAAAAGTACTCGAGATTTTATTTAAATAAAATCCCTTAAGGAAGAATTATACAATTAGATAACGCTATTTACAGTCAAAAGATAAGGATGTGAAGAAATATATAATGAGTTTTACCTTGGTTGGACACGTGGTAAATTCAGTATAACAATTAAAAAACTTACGAAAAACTAAGACCTCCTCTTAATTATGAACATCATGTTATTTGCAGATAGTCGTATAATAAACATAATAAAGTCGATTCTGAAGGCTTTAATTTAAGTTTTACTACTGTCAAAACTATTTTTTTTTTAAGTAAAGAACTATTTTGGAAGAAAATTCAGTTTTGTCGTCACTAAAACTAAAATTAAAGCCTTCAAAATCGGCTTTAGTATAGTTACAAAATATTATGAATATGTCTTTTTTAACCAGTATCTTGCAAAAGGCCTTATTAATTACTTGTACACGAAATTTTGCTGAAAAAAGTTGTCATCATTGTATATGTATATCCTTGAAAATTCCCAAAGACTATTTTCTTTCACCTCATTTCAAGAATCTTTACCAAAATTTGTAACAAGGTACATTACATGCCTCCACATGTGATCAGGTTTCAGGTCATGTTCTAAATGTTGACCAGGTTATAGAAACATCAATATTGTCTCAGAAGTCTTGAAAAATTCCTATTACCTACAAGAAATCCGGACGGGGAATAAACCTGTACAGTTTGTACGATTTCTTATGACCACCGCAGGAAGGGAATGGTAGTGAACATTTTACATTTACTCTCGGGGGAAATCCCGATCCGTGTTGTGTTAGCTGGAGGCGATCCATGGACACCCCGGTTTACGTTGAACCAATCAGGCAAACGTGCCAATAATGACATTACGACTGTGTTCTTTTGGTTCATTCGCGGTTTGTTTTAGGTGTACCGTCGCTGATTTAGTTTCTTAGTTTTGTTATGTTCTGATAGTTAGAAGTAGGTCAGCAGACAATGTTAATCATATAAAAGTATAGCCTTAATAATTCCAGTAATTTGTAAAAAAAATAAAAGATAAAACAAAAAATAAAAGATAATTGTAAAAACCCAATAGACTTAAGTCAAAATAACTTGAGTAGTAAAAGAAATCAAGCATATAACACCTGTAAAAAAATAGAATCAAAAGTTAACGACGGGGACATCAAGGGAGCCGCTCAGCTACTGTTTTCCGATGACGCTGTCGCACCTGACACACCAGAGACTTTAGCGTCCCTGCAGTCAAAACATCCGCCTCCAGCAGCGACTACCCAACTGCCTGACGCGCCTGATGCCAATGCACGAACTCCTGAAGCTACAGCAGAAGAGGTACAAGTTGCGATTTCTTCCTTCAGAAATGGTTCGGCCGGTGGTCTCGATGGATTAACCCACCAACATTATAAAGACCTCATCTGCGGTACAACTGGAGAAGCCGGCTGGACACTGCTGGAGCAAGTAACGCACCTTGTCAACCTGATGCTCTCCGGCAAAGTGTCAGAAGATATAATTGATATTCTTTACGGTGCTAGTTTATGTGCCCTTAAAAAGAAAGACGGCGGCATCAGGCCAATTGCTGTTGGGAACACTATCCGCCGTGTAGTCTCAAAAATATGTTGCAGACACATCTTACCCGACCTATCCAATAAATTTGAACCGATCCAACTTGGTTTCGCACCTTCCTGACACACGGCGGAGGTAAGGTGCTGCTGAAGGTAGATGTTAGGAATGCGTTTAACTTAGTCGACAGGGGTGCCTTGCTGTCACAGATCAAAGAAAACATCCCAACAATATACAACTATCTATGGCAGTGCTACAGTCACCCATCGAAACTGATTTACAAGAACCATTTAATACACTCCTCGGTTGGTTGCCAGCAAGGCGACCGGCGATTTTTAGTTTGGCTATACATCCACACATCGCAGACCTAAATTCAAAATTTAATGTCTGGGACGACGGAACACTCGGAGGTGATGCAAGCTCAGTACTTTTAGACCTCGAAAACATTATAAATAAGTTTAAAACTATTGGCTTAGAACTAAATTTTTCAAAGTGTGAGCTTTATTTGAGCGGAATTCTGCCACCCAAAGAACATAATAATGTGGTGGCAAAATTCAATGATCTAGCTCCAAATATAAAAATAATCGACAACGATTCACTTCGCCTCCTGGGTGCTCCGGTTCTAGATGATTCAATTCCTGGTTTCATTGAAGAACAAATATTTAAATTTGAAGAATCATCTAGACGTCTAAAACAAATAAATCCCTATATGGCCTATTTCATAATTAGATATTGCCTCTTTGTTCCAAAATTTAGATATGTAGAACGCTGCACAACCATTTGGAAACATCAAAATTTACTCACACTTTTAGGTGACGTAATTCAGTCGACTTTAACAGAAATCTTAAATTGCTCGTTTGAAGAAAGGAATTGGACCCAGGCAACACTTCCTATCAGATGTGGAGGTCTGGGTATTCGAAAAATAAGCAGCGTAGCACTACCAGCCTTCCTGTCCTCAGCCTATAGCACCATCGACCTCTTCAATCGAATAATAAACCCATCACTTGGTGGTGTTGAGGTCGCGTGCTTGACGGAGGCTAGGGGCGTTTGGTGTACAATCGCCGGTCCCGACGAAAGCGTCCCGATTAACCTGGCTTCACAAAAGCTTTGGGACGGGCCGCTCTGCAGTCAGGTTCAGACGAACCTACTGGAAACTTCAATAAACCCTGCGGAGCGAGCCCGTCTTCTAGCAACTAGCGAGCCAGAATCGGGATATTGGTTAAATGCATTACCATCTGCCAACATCGGGACACTACTGGAGAGGACTACTTTCAGCCTGGCAGTCGGTCTGAGAATAGGAGCTAAAATAAATGAGCCACATCGCTGCCGTTGTGGACACAGTGTCGACCATTTGGGCCACCACGGCCTATCTTGTCAGTATAGTGCTGGACGTCTGCCGCGCCATGCAGCCTTGCATGACGTCATTCGTCGGGCCCTTGCCAGTGCGAGTGTGCCGGCTATATTAGAGCCAAAGGGCATAGCACGTGACGACGGCAGGCGGCCCGACGGAATGACGCTCATTCCTTGGAAAAACGGGCGGTCACTGATATGGGACGCAACATGCGTTGACACATTGGCACAGTCCCATGTCCAAGTGACCGCAACAAAGGCAAGCGTGGCAGCCGAAAAAGCAGAAGGTGTAAAAAGGCGCATGTATGGAGCCCTTGGCGAGGGCTTCATATTTGTGCCTTTTGCTGTTGAAACTCTTGGGCCGTGGGGTCAAGAAGCGCGACAACTTTATAAAGAAATTTCATCGCGTTTGGTCGACGCTTCAGGTGACCAAAGGGCTGGAAGCTACCTTGCCCAAAAAATAAGTTTGGCCATTCAACGTGGTAACGCTGCCAGCCTTTTGGGCACCCCTCCCAATGATGGTAGCGATCTGGCCAGCATTTTTATTTGTTATAAATATTTAAATTGTTAGGTTGTATTAAAATTTGTTAGGTTCTTTATTTAAGATTATTTTTAGTTAAGTTTTGTAATGTCATTTAAGGTCTTAAAACATTAATAAAGAAAATTAAGTGATTTTTTAGTCAGCTTTAATTGTCATGTTCCGCCACTTCTTTACGTCTCCCTGTCGACATTACACTTCTGCATATTCACTTTATCGCAATTCATCCATCGTTTTACTAGATCTTCCTCTTAATCTACATTTTTTCTTATATTTCTTCTTTTGTGTAACGAACTCTTAATTTCCACATTAGACAGGCTACCTATTGGCAGCTATTGTTGTGTCGTCATAGCCGTTAAAATCGGCATTTGTGGCATTTATATATTCTTGTGTGACTTTGTAGAAGTTCTCTTCTGTGTGTACGAGTACTTGCTAATTACTCTATTCAAGCTACAATCCAAATCTATCTGCACTTGGAAAACAAATGCTGTGAAAGAATAAAGACATAAATTTGTGAGTGAGCCCTAATACACAATCAACAGAATAAACTCGCGCGAAAAGAGAGAAATTGCACAACAACTTATTTGCCATTTATCGTTTGTCAGTGCAAGCAGGTGCTCAGCTTAGTATTTGTCCCGTCAGCAAACATAACAGGTGCCACTATAACCTCCCTGAACTTTATAACGGCACCAACATTTCCTCCAAGCGTCCTGATATATTGTCGATGTAAGGCACGCAAGGAAACAGTTTTTCATTGATACAGTGTCGCATCTGGCGACAAAACGCCTCAAGCTTTTTGTTCTGATGACCTTACTTGACATTTTTATTGCTCAACATATTTTCTGCGCGGCCTCTAAGGCATTGCCCGTACGTCCGTGGACGTAAAATATTGTGAAACTTCAAGAGGACGGGACTGATATTATGTTATTACCTATCAAGACAATATATTCTGCAAGTTTTCTAACTTTCGAAATGGAATTGCTTTAGGGAATAACTTCGTTCTTATTTAAGTACACATCCTTATTACTCGATTAATATTTAAAGAACTGCTGTAAAGAGTTCCTATTAAATTAGTTTTGATTTGATATCGGTTTTTCCTGGAATAATTTAGTTTGAAAATTACGAAAGCTCCTTTTTGTTGTTTTCTTGAAAGAAAAGTCCTGATCTGAAATAGACAAACAACGTTACAGACGGAGACTTAAAACAAAACACAATTTGTCATGATTGATCAAAGAAGTTGGTTAAAACAAAAAGGGACGTTAAACAAAAAGGAAGTTTTGTCAAGGAATTTTCGGTAAACATATTGACAGGCCTAAGTGGGGAAAATTTATTTTAAAGAACAAAAGATATAGCTGTTTTAACGGGAAAATGATGTGGGTAAGATAGGTAGCATGATTCTGACGTAGCTTTGATCATTGTCAAATTAACTAAAGCTTTTGTGAGATAGGTGATTTTTGTTTTTTGATAGGGCTTTGATATCCACGATACTGATAAAAATAATAAAGTAGTAAATAAATCGTGTCTGTACATTCATTGAATATGTTTGCGAAATGTTAAATGAAATGGATTATTACTACTGTACCAAAGCCAAAAAAAAAATTTAAATACTTTTTCTTTGTCTGTCTTTTGGTAATCGTGCCGATTTCGAAATTGCCGAAACATGATTCTGGCAAGATCGTGGACGTTTTCTAACATATTTTCGTTTAATCTAAATAACATTTTCGATGCAAATTTTTGATTTTACACAAAACAATTAAAACCCATTTGGCTACGCTTTTTGGTAAAAAACCGGCCAAGTGCGTGTCGGGCCACGCGCAATGTAGGGTTCCGTAGTTGTCCGGTACATGGTTGCGCTCAACTCGGCTGTTCTTCTTCGTAACATAGGGATAAGGATGAAGATAAGGCGCACAGCGTTTGCGATCTCAAAATAGCGGCGTAGTAAGGTCAAGGCAAGGACCCAGACAGATGATACGAGTAATCAGCGCAGACCTCCGGCGTCGAAGGCATCTGATTGATCACTGTCCAACTGTGTCCAAAAATTAGGCGGGTAAAAGGCGTGTTGCTAAAGTGAATTTACTCCTACCCTACATGAAAGCTACGCACGAACATAATGTTTTTATGGTGTTTTTGGTTGCGACCATTGACATTATGTATGTCCAGTTAGAACTAAAAATCGGGAAATTTTAATAATGTCTTTAAAAAAAAACCCCAACAAAACATTTCAAGGTTTTTAGGGTTCCGTAGTCCGACAAGGAACCCTTATAGTTTCGCCATGTCCGTCTGTCCGCGGCTTAGCTCAGAGACTATTAGTACTAGAAAGCTGTAATTTGGCATCGATATAAATATTAATCACTCCAACAAAACAGTAAAATGAAATCTCGAAAAAAAATTTTTTGTTGGTATACCTCTCATACACGTAAACTATAATAGAACGCGGCTATGAAGTCAATCCTGACACATGCCTCTAGGGTTGTTATACGTTCGATCACTGTATCGATAAAATTCGTCAAGTGTGAGTAAAGTCGAATGCAGTTATCAGATGTAAGTATATGAAGAAAGTGAAAAAAAAAACATCTAGGTAGAGATCATAGAAGTAGTTTAATTACTTAATACTTCTATGGTAGAGATAATATTTATATTCTTTACTTTATTATGTATCACTTTCCGAAGCACCATCACCATTATCACTACTGGAATCGTTTGTATTAATAACTAACTCAAAGTCATTATCTAAAATATTATCCACTTTAATGTCTCTGTTGCAATCGTCCCATATTTTGGCTTTAGTTTTATTCACTACCATTTTCCAATTATTTTTGGTTACGTGATTGCACGCTTCTTCTAACAATTTCATCATTTTCGCTGTGGAAAATGGAGGTTCAGTATTATGGCGTGCCGCATGTCCTTTGATCTGTGCCCATATCAATTCGATGGCGTTATACTCGCAATGATACGGCGGTAAACGAAGTACTCGGTGCCCATGTTGCAGTGCTAGTTCATCAATGACGTATCGTTTTACTCTCGATCTGTGAATATTCATCAATCTAATCAAATCTCCTTTCAACATAGACATACTTGCGTCTACACCTTTTTTTTGAAGCCATGCAACCAGATGGGCTTTTTTCTCAGAGTTTGAAGGTGGCTTATCAACTAACATGGAGTGATAAGGTGCATTATCCATAATAATAACTGATGGCTCAGAAAGGCTAGTCAGCATATTAGTGAACCATTGGGTAAACTTCTCACCATCCATTTCTTCATGGTAATCACCTGTGGTTTTAGACGCAAAGGCCAATAAACAGTTGTCTATAAAACCACAGGCGTTGCCAGCATGACAAATAATTAGTCTGGCTCCTTTTCCGGAGGGGACTTTGGATGCCGATGCCGCCGTATCGTCCGTCCACGAGCGACCAACTGTGTGATTCGCATTTAGCCACGTTTCGTCCAAAAAAACTACATTATCCCAATCATCTATAGCTTTCGCCTCGCGTAAAAAATCAGTCCTTTTCATGGCAATATCCGATCTTTCCATTAGCACCTTTCGTTTGTTGCATTGTTTATATCGGAATCCAATGTTTTTCAAAACCTTTGACAATGACTTTTTTGATCCGGAAAATAATCCAGTTTCCTTTAATGTCTGCACTAAATTCGACAACGTTGGGTACTCTTTACGTAAATAATAATTGTAAATATGCCTGCGGATGGCGTCAACGTCAAAATTATCTACATCGGTAAGCTTCGCTCTTTTTCTCTTGTTGGGAGAATATAGAACATTATCTTCGATGCCAGTCTCACCCAATTTTTCTTTCGTGATTTTTATAATAGTTTTTTTGCTGATATCGAGAGCATCTGCAACTCGATCCAACACCGATGTCACGGGCAATATCGGTCCGCCGTTTTGAGCTTCTCGTTCAAAAAAGTCACGAACACGTATGATAAGCTCACGAGACTGACTGTTAAGAACGAATTTCTTCGATCGTTTTGGCATTTTAACAATTCCAAGTAGTAAGCATTTCAAATTCCAAGTTCAAGCCCTTGCTTCAATCTGCCCCTTGGTCAATGGGTGAGATGGGGGATGGCACTAGGTATTAATAGCCAAAAACATGCACAAGTTTAGCACAATCAAAAGTATCAACCTTTGGAAAAGCGATCAAGGCAATACTTAAAATTGTTTTATCATACCTATTGACGTGTCATTGAATTAATTGACAGGAAATATTGTACTTTACATTCAAATTCAAAAAGTTTTCTCTAGGTAAAAAGAGTTCAATTCCCAGAGGTTAGTAATAAAGAAACAAACTCATTTATTCATTAATATTTATAATTAACTGAAGGAGAATATTACTAATATATCTAATTTTACGTTTTATTTACAATAATGCACATCATCATAAAACATAACAATATTTTTAGCTATACGAACTTTTTAACGTGTATCGATATATTGTCTGTGATATTATTGCCACTCACTATTCTGTCACACGCAATAAGTAATTATGTAATTTTTTCCTATGTGGTTGACATTGTCATTATTCAGAAACTTCATAGTTGCGCAATGTGTCAGGATTAACTTCATAGCCGCGTTCTATTATAGGCATGAATTTTTTTTCTCGTCTATCCGTTGCTTATTCTATATAGCTTGTGGTATCGTTGGATAGGTCGTTAAAAAACATTTTGGGTGTATAAAAGCCATTTTTTGATTTAGGGATCCGTTGGCGAAACATTAAGCTTTGAAGTGAACATTTCTACGAGTACAGGTCGCGCCAAACTTTTGGTCCCCTTTAATGTATGAGACTAGAAGTTTGACGCGGTCTGCATTAGTAGACCAACTTATAAAATGTACCGGGCAACTACGGAACCCTACATTGCGCCTGGCCCGACACGCACTTGTTTTATTATTTTGATTTATTATTTGAGAAGGACTGTGTGCAACTTGTATTAAATGTTCACTCAATGCAATAAAAGTACGAATGCATGAAAAATGTTCATGTCGGTGGTCGCTTTAAGTACACAAGATGACATTAATGTACGCAACAAAATTCATACTGGAGGCTTGGTAAGTGATTAGTATTATGGATCGATAACATATTTGTCGAAATAAATAAAAAAATACTTTCCTTGGTATTGATTCGGGGCTGGGCTTGCGTTTAAAGGAAACATCAATAAACAATTTTGAATTTCCCATAAAGGAAACTTTCATACCAACTACTTACCGATTCTTCAGATTGAATTTCACCTTATATTTTATGATGCACAGTATATTTTTTGTCAAAAGTACTTTTACGTTCAAATAATTCTGTAAGAAAAAATAGTTTCTTTATACTCAGCCTGAAATACAAGCGCGCTAGATAATGAAATATTCATAAGGAACCAAATCCTGAGTTTGACCTTGTAACACTGATGGATGGCAGCGTTTGTCAAAAACGCGGCTTCCTTTTCTTGGCAATTTTCTCAATATGCTACGGATCCCGATAAGGAAGTTAACTATGTACGAAAATATTATTCCATTTATACACTGTTAGAAACTATCTCGGTAAATTATTAAAAAAATATATTATTTTAGTGTTCACATTTTTTGTGGGTCTTATTTTACGTACCTAAACTAGCAATCACATTTTACATTGTTAAATGTTCTTTATAACACAAAGTTGTTTATTTTCGTTTTCATAGTTTGTTACTTTAACCGAGAAATACATTCGAATAACAGTATTACACCTAACGTATAACGTATAACACCTATTTATATTTGAACTCGTAAAGAAAACAGATATGTCAAAACAGTTTTTAAAATTTCTCCAACAGACAATTGGCCTGTTCTTTTTTTCGCCAATATTTACGATTCGAAAACCATTTCAAGGAATAGCTTTCCTTAACTGTTTTAGTACCTGTACAGTAGGGTGCTTCAAAAATGTATGAAAAAACATTTTTTTCAAAATATCCATGGGGCACCCCTTTATTTTCTTCCCTGAGTGAAAAAACTTATACTGTACTTTTTTATTTTTGAAGTAGTTTTAGGGGCGCTACCAGCCACGAAAGTATAGAGTGATTTAGAGGCGGTAGAATTTAAAATTAAGTATTTATTATACTTACTTACTATTAAGAAAATAACGAATTATTAACATGAATTAACATGTCTACATGTTAATTCTACTTTACAGATTTTAAAATAAGAGAGACTATCCTTTATTAAATTAAAATGTCTTTCATTTAATAATAATAATAACTTTAAAAAAATTCTTGAACGCTCCTGAACTTTGGTTAGGATCCGACCAATAAACCTAATAATCACGTCAATTCCTGTAAATACTAAAAATCTTGTAAAATCGGTTTAACAGCACGAAAAAATTAAATATTGAAATTGCATTCCTAAATTTATCCATTTATTCCAAAAAGCAGACCAAAATAGCACATTGATGTTTAAAAAACAACCAAATCCGCTTACATCATTGCTACTCAGAGATAAACACAGAAACTTCCGAACTGCGGGTAGATATCCGCCAAGATTTCCTTCGCACTGCCCCGAACCGAGTGAGCCAGTCGGATGTTATCTACCTACTCCTCTATCTACATTTAGAACCTTCAGCTGTGACCGGGGTACGAAACTAGACGACTGTGAGATGCATGCGACGTTCAATTCCGCTTTGCTTCCATGTTCCGCGTGAGAAGTCTTTTCACTACGATCAATGTAGACTGCATACTTCCTTTGCATCGACTGCGTACTTCCTTTGCATCGCTTTTGCATTTTCCTCTGGAAATTGTATTAAACATACTGCTTTATTACGAGGATACAAAGTCTAAAATACAATGAGAAGTAAACTCTATTAGAACTTTTCTTTTGGGAACAGCGAATAGATACTGCGCGGTAATAAGGGTAGAAAGTGTACGAGCGGTATTTTCCGAACGTGCATTTTTGTCACATTTCCCTTGATATCGTTCAATTGGGATAATAATAGTGATGTCGCGGTAAGTGCTTCACAAACAACATGCGTTGCATTCCATTTTGTTAACACAAAATGGAAAATATGGCTATTATTTCGCTGGATATTTCAATCGAATAAATTCGTAAGGCCGATGAGATTTTTCATTTTATTTTTTATCTAACAAAGGTTTTTATAGAGGTTAGTTTGCTTTCATGGTCAATTTTATTTTATTTAAAGTTTCAATTTACAGTGCGTGTTTTTTTAAGTCATCAACTACTTTTTATATAAACATTCAAGCTTCGTACGGACACGGTCAATCTCGTAAAATAGGTAGCTGGTTAAAAAAAAGTAGTTTACTCCAAAGAAATGGTCAAAGTTTATCCTTTTTCTAAGGAATAAATAAATGGTCAAATGTCATTAAAATTTACAAAATCTTTTCCATGGGCCATGGAAACTGTTCATAGTCTATGAATGAACAAAATAAAGAGAAATATACCGAATGCCATATCACGGAGTGTTAATATTAAACGCGCACTAAAATGAAAGTGCGCCATTAGAAAGGGTTCCACCTAAGCTCCAATAATAAAGTGTAAATGATGACTCGGGCACCTTCGGTAGAGGTGATCCATCGCCAGCTTCTAAGATTTATGATGAGATCCCCCGCTCCTGACATTTGGTACCTTATTTACACACTGAAGTGTCAGCTTATGGACTACGTTGCGAGTTATCTGTACTACTAATAACAAAGTAGTAGAAAAGTTTCATACAATGAGTATTTTTTTTTCTAAATGAAATTATGATGTTTATTAGTATTGTACTGAAGCCAAAACTACAATTTTTAGAATTTTTGTCTGTCAGTTTGTATTATGTTCCGTTTTAACTCAAAAAGCACTGAACTATTTTGATGCGGTTTTCTTAATTTTCATCATTTTTCGTAGTGACCCTGGTCAATACCTATATATAGGCTACAAGGGTTGTTAAAATAACGCCCAAGCCGAAAACGGGGCTGAGACCGAATAAACGCATGCGGAGACGCGGGCGAATAGACATTTTTTTTCGTTATTTCTGAAACTAATTATCTAAATATCATGGGTAACAAAGAGTTTTCATTATGTACTACTTTTACCCGGGCTCTGCCTAATTCGTGTTATTTCACAGCGACAACGCCTCAATTATTTTCAAGTATAAATACGTTTTTACCAAAAATTTACACTATTTTTCCATTTTTAAATGGGCCTGTAATCTACGACGAGTAAGTATCTAGCTCGTTGCCTGTAAGTAAATTATAGTATAAAGTGAATTTTAACCTTCCGTTATTGATTTTATAATAATTGATGTCCGACCAACTGGGTTAATACTGTACATACGTTGACAAATTTAGGTCTAAATAACTTGACACAAGTTTACTAGTATTTATTTATTATTATTATTTTTTTTCTTTACCATGGGGATAAGTTCACTCACACGGTGATACAGTCGCAAAGGGCCACGACCCTATACCCGATGCTGTCGCTGGCCGTAATCCTTAACACACATTATCACGATCCTGTATCAGTACTATCGCAATGCAGTTGCTGTACAGCACCAATATATAGACGGTATGAAGCATCGATACATACGTGGTGCAGCATCGATACGGAAGGGTAAAATAGACACATGTTTTATGCCACAGTTGAAAGATCACGTTGACTTTTAGCTAGGCAATGCTAAATAGATACAGTGAGACTGCATCGATACAGCCGTGCATTTACATCGATACAGTAGAGATGCAGGTTCGCTATTGCATCGCTTCTGTCACGCATTGAGATTGCGACAAGCGACCACATGTAACGACGAGCTGTCACGCGTTCACAATTGCACTGCATCGATGCAGTATAGAAGTGAAAAAAGCCTTTCCATGCCACAGTTGAAAGATTAGAAATTCTAAATAGATACAGTGAGCTCTGCTGTATCGATGTAAATGCAAGGCTATATCGATGCAGTCTCACTGTATCTATTTAGAATTTATCGCTACTGCATCGCTTCTGTCACGATTTGCAATTGCCACAGTCACGCGTTCACAAATGCAATGTATCGATGTAGTTGCGGCACGGAAGTGAAAAAAGCCTGTCCAAGCCACAGTTGAAAGATCATGTTTACTTTTAGCTGAACAACGCTAAATAGATACACTGAGACTGCATCGATACAGTAGTGACTTTACAACGATACAGCAGAGATGCAGTATCGCTATTGCATCGCTTCTGTCACGATTTGCAATTGCAATTGCGACAAGCAACCACATGTAACGCCACAGTCACGCGTTCACAAATGCAGTGTATCGACGAAAAAATTCGCTATGTGCCATGACTCCACATTAAAACGTTACTATTCCCAATGTTGAAATTGCGGTAGAGACAAAAGTGCGTCAGCGGATTCTCCCGAGAGTACCTACCTATGTAGTAAAATTTAGAAATTAATTGGATTTAATGACTTACAGTTATTTATTTTGTTCAATATACCTACACAGATTGGCAACGTGTAATTTCTCGCAAATCACTGTTTTATTATGCATCAGAATAACTGTTGTCAAAGTTAATTTTACCACACTAGTGTTTTATTTATTTTTATTATTTGATAAAAAGTTGCCAGTTTTTTTTTTTTGTGTACCATAGATACATTTGACAGAAATGAGTTGCTTTCAGTTTCATGCATTCGTAGGCTGTGCGTTCAGTTTGATTGTTGGATGACACCGCCTACCAGTGAAAGCAAGATCAAGCAGATAGATTATAAGATAACTGAAATTAGCCTACAAACGCATCAAACTGAAAGCAGCTTATTTTCGTCAAGTTGGCAACTTGCGTGCAAAGAAAAAGAATGCCTGCCTAACATTAAGTTTATTTGAAGTATTTATTGTTTGTTTTATTTGCTTTTATAAGGTTTCATTTATTTATTTACTCGCACTATGCGTTGAAAAACGTAGTATGATACTTGTTTATCGCTCGTGTTTCAAATCGTTCTCGTAAGCTATTGCCTCCTTTTACCACGTTAGACTACTACTACTCTAAAAGGATTAGGCGCGCCTTTTTTATACGGATAAAAACGAAATTGTGAGTGAAACTTTAGTTTTCACTTATCATGGTTTTAAGAGTGTGTGATTTTTGTTTCCGTGGTTGAAAAGTTAGTTAAATATATAATATTTCCTGAATTCTCGTTATTGTGAAAAATAGGTATAGGTAATATTTAATTCGTTAGTAAGTAAGGATTCGAGTGTTGGCCACTTGTAGTGCCGACTAGTATTATTGTATTTTACTTTTAGTCTCCGTAACTTAATTAATTGAAATAGGCGTTACTTTGCGGAAGTCCATCACTAAGTTATGAATATATGAATATAATTTGCAATATTCCGCTAAATAAGCGGGACATGTAACAAAAATATATCTGCCTCTGTGTTTATAGAGAACCCACCAGCAAATACGTTGGCCCGTGTTTGAATCTTCAATAGGGACTATGTGAGTCTCTCTCTTCCGCCTCTGTGGCCGTGTGGTAGAACACTCACCCGCTTACTCAGAGCTCGTGGGTTCAATCTCCGCAGAGTACATTGATTAATTTGTATTGGATCTGCGTGCTTTGAAGGCACGTTGAGCTGTTGGTCCTTTGGTGCCCGAAGTACGGCGATAGGGCTCACCAGCCATCATGTTTGAGACGTAATAAACCTCTGTGAATAGTACGAGTAAGTGTACTGTGTATAGTAGGATTTTTTTTTAATGTCGGAATCCACTTATGATCTTTTCTTCCAATGAATGGCATTGTCATCTTTTGTTAAGTTCGACCGCTAAATGAGCAGTCCATAACGACACATATAAACATCAAAATATTTTATCTTAATAGCAACTTTAATGCCTAAACAAAAAGGCTCAAAGTTGAACGCCAAGTCGCCAACGCATTTCAGATTTAATTTTTGAATTTGGAAGCGGCAGCCATTTTGTGTGTCAGTTATAGGATGATTAAGTAATGGCTTCCGGATCTTAATATCGTATACCTCTCTGTGTTTTATTCTGGATTTTTCATAAATTTGACCCTGGCCTGCGATTATAGGATTTTGATTGGGTACCTACTATTTGGATTTTTGTGAAAAGTGTGTTAGGACATTAGACATAAGATCATTTAAATTTAAGGTAATTGACCTAACTGACAAGCAATTGAATTTAAAATTTATTCTGACATAAAATCAGTAATGTAATAGTATTTAGTTATTAATATTTTATAAGTGATCAATTTGTGTATTTTGTAAATATATAAAATCATTTTATGATAAAGAATTGTACGCCTAACGGCAGAGCATACGGCACATTATAAGCTTAAGATTTACCTACCTACCTATGACTCAGCAATAAATGATATTCTATTCTATTCTATTCTATTCTATTCTATTCTATTCTATTCTATTCTATTCTATTCTATTCTATTCTATTCTATTCTATTCATTTATTTGCAGTAAAGCCATACAAAAATAATGTACTTAGGCATGCAAAAAACATTAATAAAATAAAAAATATAGCTAAATGAATAAGAAAAAATATTGAAAGATTATTTGAAATACAATTAGAGAAAATTTTAATTTTAATAATAAATTCGATAACGACCTCGGCTTTGATTTAACGGGAATAAGAGGTACAAAAATGTAATGTATGTAATTTTAAATGAAACTTCAATAATTACCGTAGATTGCAGCCATACATTTTTTTTTGTATTTGTAGGTACTTACTGGTTTTATTGGAATTATATAAGTATAAGTAACATAGTTATTTATTTCAAAGAGCCAAATGAACTTTTTTAAATTTAAATATTGTTTTTCTTAAGAACATTCATATAAAATTATATAAAAATCTTAAATCGCTTCACCCTGAATCAAACCTGTACCTTGCTGCCGCTTTCAGGAATGCGTTGCCGTTCAAATTTGAGAATTTTTGTTCAGGCGTTAAAGTTGCTATTTACATAAAATATTTTGTTGTTTAAGCGTTTCGTTGTGCACTGCTAATTAGTGGTGGAACTTAACAATAGAACAATGCCATTCATTGGAAGATAAACCCTTAAGCCGATCCCGACAATTAAAAAAAAATCCTTCTATACTGCAACTTGCATTTCTTAATTCATACTTGGGAACACCTCAGACACCCGCTTGGGTTTTTATATCGTGACGATATATTGTGTCACATAAGGGTAGATCAGACGGTACGACATCTACTCTCTGTCAGAGAGTCCCGTTTTGATTCCTGTCACCGGAACATGAATTTGCAGAACAGTCAAGGGAAACACTGTAATGTAAACCCAAAGCATGTATTTGCGCCAATCTGGCGGTAGATTCCACATCTGAACAAAAGATTCTTCGGTGAAGAGTGTTTAATTACGAAACAAATTTTTGCAGGACGTTTTTTGTTTCTAGGGAGTTAAGTTTTCTAGTAAAGAGCGATAATAAGCTTAAAAAGTAGTAAGTAAGTAAGTAGCGTTTATTCATGAACATGTGTCAAACAATATAATAGGTCTTAAAATTAGTTAACAGTACACTCCATGTTCTACCCATATGGGCATATGAATATTAATTAGCAGACACCCAATTATAATTAAGTATTATCAAAAGAAATGAAACAAAGTCTTGGAGAATTACATACAATACCTATGTCAAAATTATTAGAATTTGGTGTCAATATTATGAATAAATTAAATTGTTTTATCGTTTAAAAAGTCAATGACGCTATAATAACATTTGTCAACAAGTAGCGTAAATAATTTAGTTTTAAACAATAGCAGAAAAGTACTTTCATACCGTGTCATTGTTCCAGTAAGAAAATCCTCTACCATTAGCGCTTTATCCCGGCTTAGCCACCTAGACTCCGATGAATCCAATTTAACTTACAATCAAGCAACTAGGAAATTTATTTTCAAAGACCATCCAAAATCCTTTTCCAATTGCGTTTCTAAATTTAAATACATTGTCACGACATAATTCTCGTAGGGAGTGTCAGAGGTGTTTCTGAGGATGGACTGTGAAATGCAACTCACAGTCCAAACGAACACAAGTGTGCCCCCACGGGTTTGAACCCGTGGCTTCCACATTAGTAGTCAAGATGTTCGAACAACTAGACCACAAAGGCTATCCTTTTCCAATTGCATTTCTAAATTTAAATACATTGTCACGACATAATTCTCGTAGGGAGTGTCAGAGGTGTTTCTGAGGATGGACTGTGAAATGCAACTCACAGTCCAAACGAACACAAGTGTGCCTCCACGGGTTTGAACCCGTGGCTTCCACATTAGTAGTCAAGATGTTCGAACAACTAGACCACAAAGGCTATCCTTTTCTAATTGCGTTTATAAATTTAAATACATTGTCACGACATAATTCTCGTAGGGGGTGTCAGAGGTGTTCCTGAGGATGGACTGTGAAATGCAACTCACAGTCCAAACGAACATAAGTGTGCCCCCACGGGTTTGAACCCGTGGCTTCCATATTACTAGTCAAGATGTTCGAACAATGAGACCACAAAGGCCATCCTTTTCCAATTGCGTTTACTGTACGAATATATCCAGAACGCATGGATGCGTTAATGTCGACCAGTGGACTCTAACAATGTGTTCTGTAGGGGCTTTACAGATAAACTATGAATTCGTCTCTAATCTTCTGTTTTGCATTATCTACTTTACCTTCAGTTCATTAGAGTACAAATTGCATCATCCAGTGAAGTAATAACGGTTGAATAATCATTCATGTAAATGCTAAGCCTCGGGACCCACACAATGTGGTTTGCTCCCAATGGAAGATTTGCCTTGGTTTCAAGAATGGATTAACCTAGAGCCGAATTAGTAATGTGATTTCTTAATATCCTGATAAGGGAAATAACTCTTGGTTTATTTGAAGGGAATAATCCTTTAACAAAAGCGGCACAGTTTGGACTGAAAAAAATCACTATTTGAGATAAGTCCCACGCTGTAAATGCGCCTCGCACGCACACGATATAGGAGGCAGAGAAGTCGATTCTGAAGGCATTACTTTTAGTTTTAGTGCTGTCAAAACTTGAATTTTTCCAAAGTAATATAGCTTCTGTTGTTAACACTAAGGAACTATTTTGGAATGAAGAAAATTTAGTTTTGACAGCACTTACAATAAAGTTAACGTCTTCAGAATCTGCTTTATTGTCTTCGTCAATGTAGATGTAATCTACATGAAAATATGTAACCCATAAAATATCATAAAACGCAATCATACTCCATGTCTTGGTATTGTAATTCAATTGTTACCGCAATTCGCTAACTAAGGTAACTCGTTGGTTTGACAGCAAAATTAATTTTCTTAACATTTTGATCATGTGATTGATGACATATGTTGCCACTTCTGGATGGAACATTTTACCAATAATGGAATCCAATTTTCTACAATGGAATGAACACTTATAAGTAAATTATTACTGAAAGAGCGAAAAATCTGGGAGTTATATTTAGCAGCAAATTTTCCTGTTCAGCTCATGTCAATGTGGTCAACCGTAGAGTGCATGGAGCATTTCACTCCCAAAAGCAAATCTCGAACTCACTCTTGCTCAATCTCTTTCATCTATCTCTCTCCAACAGTCTCGCCCGAGCTAACTTCAGTCGAACGATTTCAACAAAGTTCTTGCCACTTAATCGTCGATACGTAACTAACTTCATGCCAAATTGCAGCTCTATCGATTTATCAGCTTTTTAAAGCGTAGAGAAAATATCAAACCTTCGCTTTAAACTTTCCTGTTAATACAGAACCCCGATGAATAGAAACATAAAACATAAAATAAGGAATTCTATAAAAGCACAATCAAATTAAGTTAAATTTCCCTAGAGATTTGTAATATTCATATTTGTAATATTTATACATGGGATCACGCACGGCACGGAAGTTTGTCTACTCGCTATCTGTATGACACCGCCTTAATGAATGAGCCGGGGACTCGGAAAATTTATCAACGAAATTATCATAATATATATGTGTAACATTAACCAAATAAATCTGAGAGCATACTTATTGGGATGACTACAGTATTCAACCAAAGCTTGTACATATATACATAACATCAGATATTATATAATACTAGCTTTTGCATGCGGCTCCGCCCGCGTTTATCCAATCTTTGCCCCGTTTCTGGCTGGGGTGTTATTTTATGAACACCCGCTATAGCCTATGTGTTAACCAGGGTCATTACGGTTATAATAAAAAAAACATCCAAATCTGTTGAGTGGTTTTCGAGTTAAAACGGAACATACATACAGACAGACAGACAAAAACTCTAAAAATAGTGGATTGGCCTCAGTACCTATACAATACTAATAACCCATTTTATTTTAAATTTCGCAAAAATATTCAATGTAACACGACTTTTGTGCTATATTATTAGTATATATATAATGAACACATGTTAGATATTTATTTCTGCTCCATCTTGGAAGCTAAAATCAAAATTAGAAACTGGCTACATACACTGGATTATAATCAAACAGAAACTTTGTTGGTAACACAAAAATAAAATATATATTTAATGTATTTAACTTATTTATTTTATTTCTAATATGACTACCACATCCTTTTTATTTTATGTTTAGTTTTATTTGGAATTAAATGTCATTGTATTTTTTAAACTTAGATAAAAGTCTCTTTTTTAGCTTTCTTTAGTTTGTAAATAAACGTGTTCTGGATACATTTTTATCTGGGAGCCCGCATAACAGACTTACTAGTGCAGGACTGTATAACTGTAAATGTGTTTTTCGTTTTCTGTGTAAATAAATATTTTGTATTTGTATTTATTTAATTGGTTAACCAACAGGCTACATAATGAAACGTTATTTATTATATTCAACAATGTTGTGCATCTGATATATCTTACTTTACATAATTTAGAGACACAATCAATGTAAAATTTTTGTCTTGTGTCCGTCACATAGGCTTTTAGGGGTAACTTTAGTAATTTGGCATCCTAGTGTTGGAACAATATACCAACCCCTTTACGTATTTTGAAGTGTGGGACCACATAAAATCAAAATTTAAAATGTATCTCCTATCTTTGCAAAAATGCTTTCATAAACAAAAACTGGCCAAGTGCGTGTCGGGCCACGCGCAATGTAGGGTTCCGTGGGTGCCCAGTACATTTTATAAGTTGGTCTACTAATACAGATCGCGCCAAACTCCTAGTCCGCTCGGAAGTTGCTTTCCTTAAGAACGGCCCATGTATTATCGTGTTTATAAGGGACTAAAAGTTTGGCGCGACATGCACTCGTAAACCTGTAAAGCTTACTTAGCTGTGATAGTTTTCCTTTTTACTTCATTATATATACTATTTCTGTGAATTTTTTCAAATATCCATAAAAAACCGTTTAGCCAGCAGGGGGAGGACACTTGACTTTAACAAAAATTATCACTTTAAACCTTAATATTTCGCCAACCAATCCCTACATCGAAAAATGGTTTTCACACACCCATTATGTTTTTTAACGACCTATCCAATGATACCCCACATAATGGGATAGACGAGAAAAAAAATCATCTCCAACTTTCCATGTTCACAATAAATAAAATTTTTTGGAGATTTTTTTTACCGGTTTGTTGGCGTAATTAATATCTATGTCCATGCAAATTACAGCTTTCTAGTACTAATTGTCTCTGACCTAAGCCGAGGACAGACGGACAGACGGACATTGCGAAACAATAAGGTTTCCTTGTTGGACTACGGAACCCTAAAACATACGTAAAATTATGCACATAATTTTATTCAATTAACTAGCTCTTGCCCGCGGCTCCGCCCGCGTGTTATTCGGTTTAACAACATGCTTTTTTACGGGATAAAAAGTAGCCTGTGTGTTAAGTTAGGGTATAACCTATATCCATTCTAAATTTCATCTTAATCCGTTCAGCCGTTTCAGCGTGAAAGAGTAACAAACATACACACACACACAAACTTCCGCATTTATAATATAAGTGTGATTACATCTATACCTATATACAAAGGCATTTAAAAAAAAAAATTTGGATACCGCGCACTAATGCTGTGTTCATGTAACAATAACACCCGTAGCAATGACATTATTATTACAATTGTATTCGTTATATTCACATACTAAAAATTGTTTCGTGTTTGTTCTACGGATCTTACTCTTTATCTACGTTTCTATACCCTGGGAATAATATAATGAATTTATGATCCTAAATGTGCAATGATTTTAAATTAGGTAATTCGTATAAGAAACCAAATTAGTTAGACACGTTTGCTAAAGAAAAGGAATGTAACATTAGAAGTCAATTTTTATGTATTTTTCCATTAATATGCATTATTATATTACTCGTAATTTAAACCAATCTTGATTTTGTGTAACTGAGAGTTAAATTGTTTAAATAAGTAATCAATTTTTAGAAGACTTCACGTAAAAAAAGAAAGTTCCTTGATGAGGTCAATGTTCCGTACGAACGAGCACTGATAGATAATTTAATGGAAGGCCAAACTGGTTTTCAGGGCTCCGTACCCGAAGGGAACACGGAGCCCTATTAACACTTAATGTCCTCTGCTGTATGTCCGTCTGTCCGTCCGTCCGTCTGTCCGTTTGTCCGTCGGAACATGTCTTGTCCCTATGTGAATGGAAAATGAAATTTAATAATTTTTTAGAGATTTTCCATACATGAAAGAGAAGATATTTTTTTTTTCTTGTCTATTTGGTGCCATTATCTATAACTAATTAAGTAGAGCTGCAGCAATGTTTTTATATTCAAACATAAAGAAATGGCGGGCCATCAAAGTTGTCAGTTTTAGTTTATACATAATTTATACTTGCGATTGTCGGCACTTGGTGAAACTTGGAAAACATCATAATTAAATTCACTTGTGCTTGTTTCACTGGTGAAACAAGTGAATTTAATTATGATGTCAGTTTTAGACCATTTTTGTTACGGGGTCTATCTCAAAAACTAAACTAGTTAGGAATTTAGAATTTTCTGTATAGTATGTCCCATATACTGTATTAAAGCAACAAATACTAGAAACGCCTATTTTTAATACAGGTTTAGGGTTACGTCCTCGAATACTCGACCAACTTAATTTTGCAGTTTTGTTTCATAAATTTTCTAGGTACTGATAAGTTTGTTATTTTAATGAAATATTTATTTTATTTAAGTATACTAAATTATCAGAATGGTACGGAATCCTCAGGGCATGAGTCTTAGTCGCACTTGACCGGTTTTTGTTTATCTCGTTTATTTATCACGCCACGTTCTAATGCGGCTCCGTTCACTCGCAACCGAGCGGTCTTCGACGATGGACTTCAAAGACAAAGTTGTGATTGTAACAGGAGCTAGTTCCGGAATAGGCGCATCTGCTGCTTTCCTGTTTGCCGAACAATCGGCCAAAGTTGTACTTGTCGGTAGAAATGAATACAATCTGAATAAAGTTAGTGCTCAGTGTGAAGCTGCCCATGGTATCAAACCTTTGATCGTTCAAGCGCATTTAGATGTCGATGAGGATGTGAAAGATATCATCACAAAAACTGTTGAAGCATTTGGTGGGATAAATGTGCTAGTAAACAATGCTGGGGTTGGAGTTCGTGGAAGTATTCTAGATGGAATCGTACCTTATGATACAGTCATGGCTACTAACATGAGAGCAGTTTATTTACTGACCAGTCTGGCTGCGCCTCATCTCATCAGGGCTAAAGGAGTGATTGTAAACGTGTCAAGTGTCGCCGCATTCAAACCCATCAAAGGCGTAGACTACATGCCTTACTGCATCTCTAAAGCAGCGCTAGATCAGTTCACAAGATGCCTCTCCTTGGAAATGGCACAACACGGAGTTCGAGTCAATTCAGTAAATCCGGGAGGAACAAAGACACCTTTTGCAGAAAATGCCGGTTTCAGTACAGCGGAAGCGGAAGAATTGTATAAGGCCCGTGATAAAACCTATCCCCTTGGTAAAATGGCAAAAAGTGAAGAAGTGGCTGACCTCATTCTTTATCTGGCGAGCAATCGCGCTCGAAGTATCACGGGCAGTGTTTACGTTATCGATAACGGAGAAACGTTGATGTAAAAATACGAGAGTACTCTCTCAATATTGAAATAACGTCGAGTTTACTTGAAAAGGGTAAGCTAAGCAGTTCTGAACAATAGATATGGTTTTATTAAAATGTGATGCGTCCCGCAGACAATCGAGCTTACCTTTTAAAAGCAAAGTATCGTCTTAACCTTTTCCTTCCCTCATCATTTACATAACATTGAATATCTTCGTTCATTCTTCGTTCATAAATTACAACGACTTACGAACAAGTAACGCGTGTTATAAGAACGGATGTTAGTAAGGGCTATCATAAATAGGTCGGCCAGTAGACAGAGTAAAGCCATCGTTCTAATATAGACCGTGTTGTGTAGGCTATTAGTCTTCATTTTGTTGGTGCTGGTACTACGCAAAGCAAAACATATGGTCTGTGTAAATGAGGAGTAACACACACGGCCGGAAGGAACAGCAGACGATGTGATAACTTTACTGGAGGTCTGTTATAAGTTTCTCGTGTACGTTCAGATACAAAATTAAGTATGTATTGTATGTATATATAGCAACTATATAACATTGTAATATAATCTAAAATTACAATGCAACATTTCTTATATTGTGGTATGAATTCTAATAACAGTTAATTACTATAATTCTAATAAGCCCGATTCAATGACTATCTATATTTGTGCATGTTAAAGTGATAATTATTTTGTTTATTGTATATACAATGTATGTGATTGTAATTATTTGTATTTTGATTACCATACATGTACTTTCCAATTAACCACTGCTTTATTCTTTTATCATTGTTATAAAGAATAAGAAACACGCCTGAGTTCTCTCTAAATACGCGAAGATTTTACACACACTCAAACATGCATCGTCATGACCCGAATCCCCAAAGGGGTGCCAGAAATGTTCCTAAGTGTGAACTGTTTAATGCTAAGTAAGCACAGTCCACATTTGGTACACCCGCTTTTCAATGACGATTATTACGTGCGAAAAGTAATGGGGTGAGCCCTATCGCCATACTTCGGGCACAAATGGGCCAACAGCATAATATAATCCTACTGAAGCATTAATGCAGATCGAACACAAATTAATATGCACTGGGGGAATTGAACCCACGACCTCTATGTTAGCTGGCAAGTGCTCCACCACATGGCATCGGATGCACTCAGCGTATAACTTGTAATGAAGGTTTATTGTTATAATTATAAAATTAATTGTAGTTATTAAAATTCCTTGATTATAATCGTAAAATTTATATAAATAAATAATGATGTTTTGATATACGATTCGCCATATTTTCAGCCGAAAACACGAGTACAAAAAGTTCAAAATATGTTATATTTAAAATCAAGTTCCAGATAGATTTATACATTTTAATGTAACTATAAAATCATCTATGTATATACTCGTATATCTCCTTATAAATATTCCTAAATCTTCTTTAAATCATTTCATATTTTCAGTTTTACCCGTGTGGAAATTACTTTTCATAGTTTTATATTATATTATATATTTATTAGTTTTTATATGCTTAAAAGGAGGCTTCATTCACTAATTAATGTTAAGCATGTACATTTGTTTAAGGAAAAATAAAAATTATTATTATTATTATAGTCCCCAAAGAATCTGATAGCCCTCTTCTCTACAATATTTTAGAAGATACAAATTTACTTATTTTCACACGGGATGATGGCCTCAGGATAATTTTACCACATGCTTTCACACTAAGTTATGCACATTTGTCTGCTTTGCATTAAATAATTTTAGTTATAAGCTTTTATTAAAATAATGGTCAATATGTTTAATCAGTATGGCATTACTGGGCCACGTTTTAAATACCATCAAAATATATTGGTTGGGGAAAAACTCTTTCGCAAATAGTATGTATGAACTTATAATAAAATCTCTTTGGCTATACCATTTGTATCTGGCTGGTTTTGGTATTATTAAAAAGTTTAAATTTTAAAAAAGATAATTCCAAATTCAAATTAGGTAAAATGTGTGATTTTCGTTTGTTTTTCTTACTGTTAAGATGAGTGAATCTAATGAAGAAATACGATACATTTTAAAATTTTACTACAAAAAAGGTAAAAATGCAACGCAAGCCGCGAAAAAAAATTGTGATGTTTATGGACCTAGTGCAGTGTCTGTGAGAGTAGCACAAATTTGATTTAAGCGTTTTCAATCCGGAAAGTTTGATGTCAAAGATGCACCTCGCTCTGGGCGCCCTGTTACGGATAAAATGGATGCCACTTTTGAAAAAGTGGAGCATGATCGGCATACCAGTAGTTACGATGTAGCTAAAGAACTGGGGATTGACCACAAAACAGTTTTGGCCCATTTGAAAAAAGCTGGGTACACAAAAAAGCTCGATATTTGGGTGCCTCATGAGTTCACTGAAAGAAACTTAATGAACCGTTTACTCATTTGTGATTCTTTATTACGACGTAATGAAACCAAACCATTTTTGAAAAACCTGATAACTGGTGATGAAAAGTGGATCACGTACGACAAGAACGTGCGAAAAAGGTCGTGGTCAAAGGCTGGTTAGGCTTCACAGACTCTGTCGAAACCCGGGTTATCTCACAACAAGGTAATGCTGATGTGTGTATGGTGGGATGGGAAGGGCATTATTATTGTTACTAACACTTATGGATCAATGTTATCTGAAATAAATGGACATTATTATTATTATTATTATTATTATTCATTATGAGCTGTTACCGCCAGGCAGGACCTGACATGACGTCACAATTCGTAAATAGTTCAATACCCATTGAAGGTTATTTTGCGAGTTCATTTTTTATCGGTTTTTGGTGAATAGCAACCATAGATAGCAACCAATACTGAGTTACATAATAGGCTCGCAGGTTTGCATTAAACAAGCATCCTAGACCTTACTTTAAAATCACTTAAGGTGACTCTGTTCGCCTGAACCTCCATACTAGCGCAATTCGCTGATCATATCCTTATTTATAGGTATTTGCTTATTATTTTCTCTTTTTCAACATATCCCATACAATACAAAAGTTGCAAGCGTATAAAATTCCTGGATTTTACACATATTTTGATGAATGTTTATGTACCGTAATGTCCTAGAAGCGATACAACAAATCAAATAATTTTAGTTCCACAACATAGTATATTTTATAACTTTCAAAAATATTTTTTTTGTAGGAACCACCAAAACCATTCTTTAGTTTTTCCAAAACATGAATGTTGTCTCGCGTTAGCTTGCCTCTCACACTGTGTTCGGTTAGTTCCGTACGAGCTCAGGAAATGAACGTTCGGGCCAACCAATAACAGTCAATCAGTGCTCTATAATCCGAAGTTGAATGTAGAATGAAATAGCAAGCATAGCGACCCCACGCGTGACTGACTTCAAGCCGCCGACTACAGGCTTCTTAATGCAATTGTTGTGTCGCGAGGACATGGGCTTTAAGTTAATTCGAGAGAATGTTTAAATTTTTAGTGCCTCCGACGATTCGATGCAAAAAGCAATTTTCAAGCACATCACTACGTTCTACTGAGTACGCCATTTCCAGTCAGCACTTTGCGAGGGGCAAATAAAAATTGAAAAATCCCAGTTCACCACAAATCCCCCCGCGGCGCCCGATCTCACGTAGAGCACGCACTACCCCACCCCCGCACTAACCCTAGACCACCCCTCACCTCTGTTAACATTACAAACTTAATCATTTAATGATAACTTGTGGCTTTGTTTTCCGATTTACAAGATTTCTTTGTACATTACATAGAAAATAAAGAGATGTCAATGTACCATCGAAGAAATGGCCACAGTCCTACATTTCGCTCTTATTACTATCACAATACGGGCGAAAAGTAGGTCTGCGGATATTTCTTCGATGGTCCGTATAGATTTAATTCGTACTAAAAGCTGAAAACTAAAAGGGAACTCAAATTATATTAACTTACCAGCAACCAATAAACATATATAGCTTAATCATAATAATATTAACGTGTTTTAAGATTTTCGACAAAAATAAATACCGTTTTGGCAGCGGCGTCATTGGTGCAAGGGTTTCGGCACCGCGCTCACCAACCGAGTATGGGAATTCCTTCTAGGAGGACTACCAAGAGTGGCGAAATCTCGGAAAGGCCTAGACCAGCAGTGGACGAAACAGGCTGATGGATGGATGAATGAGTAAAAGACTTAATCATGCGAAAATATCCAAGAATACGAAAACTCTTCGCTCAGTCCCTTAAAGCTGGCATTTCAATATCTATAGGCAAATACCCTGCTCAAATCACGACCTAATTTCAGGCAATTCATCACAGACAGACCTTTGTGTCTGATCCATCAATCTTGGCCATCGTCACTTTACAATCCAACTAATTATTGTTGGCCGAATCTTGACGGCTTGCTTACATGCCCTTTCAGTTTGCTTACATGGGCTATTTGGCCAAATCAAACAGGGGATTTGAAAAGCCTTTGAGGAATTGTAATCACTAAATTTGTTGGGTCTGTATACAAGATGTTGTTGAACGCAGAGTATAAAGGATATAAATGCTTTGCTAGTGCTTTTAACAAAAATGCTTTTGGGCCTTTTCTCTTACTCTACACAGTATTAAGTGGTCACTGTTAGGGTCCCGTTAATTGTTACGCGAAGACATAATACTCCTTAGAAAAAACCGGTCAAGTGCGAGTCAGACTCGACAGTTGTGGGAACAGTCAGGAAGAAGTTATTTGAAATCTTGCCCATAACTGTTTATGATAACTTAAATTAACAAACAAACTTTGGTACAAACTTTGTTTGTTTCATTCAAAACTCATCCTTAGACATTTTCTTATTTATGTACTTTGTAGAAATACGTCAATACATAGCAACAACGTAGTAAGTAAATAATACTTTGCTTCAAAATACAGAATATTCCATTTTACTCCAAGTTCAAACGCTGAGTTCATAATCCGGAGATTTCGCATAGAAATCACGTTTTGAAGGCTCCTCACATCACATGGCAGTTTCATTTTACGATAACTGCTTTTTAAAGACTACCCTCAAGCCAAATACCAGCCAGCTGGCTTAAGTTTAAAATTGAGACCTATCGACATTTAAAGCTAAGGGTCTCATATAGATATTAAAATTTGCATATTAATTTGGCTGGTAAGGAACCGAAACATTTAGGTTTAAGGATTTTAGTTCAGTCCTAATACGAATAAATTATAAAGCCCTTTTGGAGGAACTCTATTTCACAAAGAATCTGATTTTGATCCCTAAGCTTTTGCAACAAAATAAAATTTTCTATGTGTAATTGAAATAAATTGTGGTTTTAATATTTAATTGGCTAATTAGTTTAAATAATGATCTCTAATATTCAACAATTACGATTATTGAATAATTACCAAGAACTAAATTGATTTATCACTTTCCAACTACACAAAACCCTGCCCTCTTAATAAACATTTCACGGAATTAACTAACATATTCAAATAGTCAAATCTGCATGTGAGAATTGATCGAACTTCCCGGCAATTTAACCCAAATCCCTTACTCTAAAATCGACGCAATCCACGGGGCTTAAGGCTGAATTTGCTTCGGAAGTGTATGTGAAACACTTAGGTCCGTTATTATGCAAATCATGTGCCACGGAAGCATCGCGACGTTACCTAGTTCCCTTTGCTTAAGAGGCAAATTATGATAAATGGTGTTCGACGGAATTCGGAATTCCGGGTGTGTGCTCAAGATGTGGGTGTAGGAAGCACTCTTAATAAAGTTTCGATGGGAATGTGGAGATGGAAGTAGGTGAGCTTTTATTCTGAGATTTTATAGAATAACAAGACGGCCTTCTATGATCTAGTGGTTTTTATGTCTCCAGCTCTAATCCAGAGACCGCGCATTCAAATCTTGTAGGCATATTTGTGTTTGGATATTGTGCTCGAAGTACGGCGATAGGGGTCACCACGCTGGGACGTTATGATCTTCGGTGTAACGTGGGGGCACCAGCGTGTATAGTGACTTGACGACTAAGAGTTGCAGCGGTCACCAGTATCGAAAACAGTCGAAACCGATCATCATCATTCATCATATTACGATTTACGTTAGTACGTTCGACGGAACAGACCTTAACAAACATAATGTAATTAATGACTAATTCTTTTAACGCTCCCATATGGATTAAAACTGTAAAAAGGTACTTGACGTTCAACCGATCGCATAGATTGAATTGTGACCATAATTATGTACATAACGTTGGAATTTTAGTTACAATACTTTTTATCCTTTTACATGATATACTGGTAACGTGATTTTATTCAACAGCATTTCCCTTCGAAAGCTTCACATTTTTGTTGGATGATTCTATCTTAAGCCGTGTTTACCTATTCAAAGCCTGTCAGTAGGGATAGTTTGTTTACACAAACATAAGATGAGTTCCATTCGATTCTAACCCATATGTCAGGAGTCACAGAAGCTATAAAGGTTCTACATAAGGGTCACATAATTTCGGCAGCCTCCTGACACAGTTTGTATTTCATCAAGTTCTAAAGGGCTAGTGTATGTAGCCTTTAGAAGGTTGACCTAGAGGATTATTCTTATTTGATCACGAAATCTGATTAGTGGCTTTCACGATAGGACGGTTCGATTCAAAATTTATTACGAGCATGCTCGCCAAAAATGCACCTCCTCACCCAACCAACAAAACGTACTATAACAAAAGTTTATATACCAAAAAGACTCGGTAAACGTTTTATTAAGGTTCTAGCAGTACCAGCTTGTTGTATAAGCGGGTTTTAAAATACCTTTTTGCTCTATAGGCTTATACAATAAAAATGTCCTAGTGCCAATTGATGTACAGGTTAACATCACCATTTAATATAACCCTTAAAGGCAGGTACTATAACAAGCCCTGATGTGGCTAGTACAGAACCACATTGCTCTATAAAAGTGTCAGTTGTCACCCTTACGCACCCGATTTACGCAATAAAGGTTCCAAAAGAACTGTTATAGTCATTTAATTTTAAAAGTGATTCGGACTCCACAATAGGACGATACGGTGATATAGTGGGTTTTCATATCGCTATTATAGTACTTAGTGGTAACGAAAATACTACTATAGAGCGATTTCACGATATAGCGGAGTTTCAGTTACGTTTATGGAGTAAAATGGTACCATAAAGGTTTTCAAAGATATCTGCGTTACCGATACATCACCCTTATGATGCTGAAAGGTGACTTAATTGGCCCAACTTCGAGTTACTCAACCTTTATAGGGATAGGGTGCTTGATGAGAGAATTTCAGAGAATATTAGAAAGACGTATGAATGAAAATGTTTAATTTATAATGAATTTTTTTTTTTTCTCGCCTAATATGTTTTAAATTTGTTGAGTGAAACCCGCCTTTGTTACTTTATGGTACCTATATATTAACTGTGTAACAATTGTAAATATAAATAAATTGAATTGAATTGAATTTATTGGCCCTTTATAGTGCCGAAGAATGGTGTTTATGGAACGTTGTATGGGCTTCTATACAAGGTGAAATTTAATCAACCGACCAAATACATACTGGAGACTCGGTTAGTGATCAGAAACAAGCTTCAATTACACTTTTGGTGAAATTCGAAAAAACAGCTTCCTTACTGCCTAGACTAGGAATTGTATTTAAACTAGTCCAAGAGTAAGGGAGCAAAAAAATATATTTATCGAATTTGGCCAAAAGGATTACTGAACCTAGTTCCTGATCTCTAACCGAGTCTCCAGTATGAATTTGGTCGGTGGATTTAATTTTAACTATAGAGCCTACTTTTGTTTCATGGGCATAAATACGTTGAACGCCGCGTGAAATTTTGAGTATTTCCATTCAGGCCATGGGGCACACACACCGGTGAGCCTAAACCTCACTGTACCATTCAGGCCGTGGGACTCACCAGTGAGCCGCGGAAGAAGTCCACTTTAAACACTTCTCACAAGCCACAGAGTGCAGCTAAACTAAATAAGTATGGAAGTGAGCCGTATGGTCCACCAGCCGAGTTTGACGGTGTGGTTTTCAAATCCACCAAAAAGTGTTTGACTTTCCAAGTAATAAAGTAAAGTAGTTAGGGTTGTACTGAATCACGCGAAACAAAATATAATTTTGTTGAAATATAAAAAAAACGATTCATTTTTATGAAATACTTATTATGGAACAAACAACATACATTTTTTTCTTCCAAAAATAACTCAAATGACAACTTATGTGTTTGTTGTAATGTAAAGCTGGGATATTAATATATGTGTATGAAAATTATACTGTCACCGGGTCGTTGGGAATTCGCAACGAACATTGATTATTTGAGAGGAATCTAAAGAAACGATTAACGATCAAATACAAAACCAAAAGTGATAGGGACAACCCTTCAACAAAGTAATAGTATCGCACGGCGCGGGAGTAATCGTACTATTCTTTTTTTACTATTTACTGAGTGTATAATAAGATATTATTTTTATAATGGTAAATTTATGAATATTCATAAAATAGTAATAATATCTACAGTCAGTGACACAAGAGCGTACGGGGTGAAAATAAAGAATGGTGGACCAGGGGAAAGGGGGGATGCTACTAATGTATACAGCGGAGCAACGACTCTGATGCACAGTGCATGGTCTCGGGAAAAATATGATTGTTGAGTTCTATCTAGGTTTTGCTATGTAAAAGTGAGACCTAGTCTCAAGCCTAACCTTAGGTCTCTGTGAATATGAGCGCAAAAACTCTTTACTGTTAACCTGTAAGTGCACCTTGTTGTAGCATTGGTTGTAGGTAGCAACATCGATATCAGTAAATTCTTACAGCATTAGAACGGCCACCCGCGACGGCGATAACGCTCTTATCGCTGAACTTAAATGGTATTTATATTAATTTCCTCTCATTCAATTAAATATGTTATCGGGCTTAATTAACCGATCTCATCCTGTCCGTGGGGTTTATTGAAATATTAATAGTTCGGAAAAATGAAACAATACACCATTGTTCGATAAGGTTTGACGTCATACCTACGGTAAGGCATACCTATGGTAAGGCATACCTACGGTAAGGTGTACAGGTACACCTGCCGAGGTAATTAAGTGTTCATCACCTAACGATGGTGTGCATGGACGATTCAACAAAAACCCAAGTCTCTCGGGTTCGCTTGGTAAACTGCTTTGCGGACATGAGTGCACGCTGCAACGCTGTAGTGGGATAGCTTGTCGGAGCCGAACATCCGAAGAACATACAACATAGTCGAGTAAGACTGCAGGTCACGTAGCAAGACTGCGTGCATACTCAGCATGCCGGGGTGCTTGCAGTTAGAGTTGAAACAATCGTTGGTTGCATTTGTACCGTAACGAGCACGTACTGAAGCTTACCTATACTTTTTTCCATACGGAGCATGATTGTGCTAGCTAACAGAAGTTAACACAGTGTATGATATGACTCCCGTAATAAAATGTAAAACTGTATGCATTATCCTTATCAATACGTTTCTCTACCTAATTTGCTTATCAATTCTGTCGTTACTGCGGTACACCATGATGTCACGGTATTTGAATTATCCCTCATTATAACGAGCTTATTCAAGTGGGAAAAAATTCGCGATAATTATGGAACAACGAGTCCTTGTAAGGTAGTTTTCGGGTTAGTATAAATGGAGGAAAGTACATATACAATCAATCATTAGCACATATACACTCGCCATAATCACAAGGCTGTGTACAATCGATCAGTCTTAACAAAATCACCATGTCATCATTCACAAAATCATCATCCACCATGAGCGGAAACTCTGGAGAAGCCGTTCATCGAGACAACGGGGAAAAATCTCGGAAGGAGCAAGAGCGGGCGGAAGAAGAAGCAGAAAAGCGCAGACAAGACTTGGAGCGTGAGGAGAGAAAACGTCAGAAGGCAGAGCAGCGGCGACTGGACAGGCACTTGATGCAGTATGCACTAGCTTTGCGTGAGCAGGCATCGTGGCGTGGAACTCTCAACCGGCCGAAGTAGTGCTAGTCATAGATATGATCATTTGTTTATATAATAAGTATTAGGTGTACATCAGTATTAAGTATATTGTGTATGTGAGTGTTTGTTTTTGAAAATAAAAAAAAAAACTTGTTCCCGATACATATTTATTTCATTTCAAAATGCATGCCAACTTACAAATGTCACGACATACCAGTTTCCTTCATGATACTAGTTCTATCCACTAAGATGTTGTACAATCTACATCCATGCATAGATAACCGTGGTCACTACACTTTGTAACACGATAGAGGGGCGACGCGACATGCTATGCAGCGATAGGTAGGTACGGTGCAGTGTTTAGGTAAGGTATCTGTCATACCATAGTCCTAACATTACAGGAATCATGAAAAGTATACATATTTAGAATGATGTTTTGTACATCGTTATAGTCTAACCAAACCTGAAAGCTATACAATGACAAATCTTAAGTATAAGTGAGGTGTATACATGTATGAAGCACACGTGTATGTCCCGGTAATTTTCTATGGTCACTCATCAGTTTTGATTTCGTTTCGAAATACACGCCGCCAGTCGGATACAGATCATAAAATGAATATAGCACGGGTTTTCCCGAATATTTCAAGACAGTGCCAACTAAACGTGGGTTGCCGTAATACGCTGGAGCTACTTACGTTCGGCCGGCAGCCTGTAATAATATTTCGATGAAGGTCCCGTCGTCTTATCATATTTACCTATCTTTTGAGTAGTGACACATAGTTTGTTCCATATTTAAACGAGAGCGTGCCATGTGGTCATACGTATTATCGGTTCATAAGGAGTTATAGATGTAACGCCAATTGCCGCCAGTCTTTGTCATAATACTGTTTGCGGCTTACATGCAGTTATTCATGGATATAAAGTTAAGAAAAACCTTATTTAGACGTCTCATATTCCTGTATGGTCGGCTCCATACCTAAACGTCGCAGATACACGTACTCAGAGGCGAATGCACACTCAGGCCTTGCTCAAGACATATGATAAGCATATGCCAAGCATAGTTTGTGATAACGGAGCTTTGCAAACATATTATAAACACAAATATTTATTTTAATAAGCGAACGTCACATTGCAGCAGCATTGCTGCACTATTTAGCACTTTTATCACTGATGTTGCGAGCCGACTGCAGCAACATTTCTGTGTCCGTCCGGTCACCCGTCGAATAATATAGTAAGATTTGCGGATCACCTTCATGCACTTTCTGGATGACCTCTCTGAAGATTTCTTGGGATTCTTTCAGCAGAATCGCCGGGACCATGTACTTGGTTATCCACGCAGAGACGTGCGCCGTGCAGAAATGATGAAAGTGCTGTGGGATCCTGCACTCACGTCCCGGTGGTACCACTACATTAGGCCTCTTGCCGCAGGAACAGGTGTCCCCGGCGACCGCCTTGCACTTCGAAAAGCGAATCTTCTTTTCAACAAACTCCAGTATAGTGGGCACCCTCACGAGATCCCTCTCACCTGGCGGCGGCCCCCAAAATAAGGGCATGAGCCAGTCCCAGTTCACCATCAGACGATCTTCTTCTGGCCTCGTCGGATCAAAGTTGTAGCGGACGGGGCATGGCTTCCCGTTAAGGAAAGTCAGGTCGTCCAGCTGTCGTTCCGCCTGAAGAAACTGTTTGTATGCTTTATTGAATTGCAGAATTTCGCCGGGGCTGAAAGGGGCCTCCTCGGGTATAGAAGGCCCGCGCCTCGTGAAGGTGTCCACCGGGAAACTGAGTATTCTGTCTTGGGACTGCATCTTGAGTTCTGGATGGATGTCACGGGACTCCTAAGTCTATACGATGTTCTTTCAGCAATGTTGACCGTGTAGTGTCTAGCCACTGACTGCCCGCATAGCAATTTATACCACTCCAGTTGTTTATCGTACCGAATAAAGAAAACAATATAGGGATAATATCAATTTGGAATTCCCACAACCTCGCGTGCGGGTTATCGTTCGGCGCGGTAATTGGATCATTCCTAAAATAAACGAGTGAATACTAAAATATTCTTGGACCACGTCAGTCAAACTTTCATCCTTATGAAAATAGACGATTTAAGTTCAAGTTCTTTATTGCATTTGCCATATACACAGATGTTGGTAGTACAATGACACCCTGTTTGGGTACAGCAACATAGCTTAAAATTACATATACATTCTTAATTAACTTAATATCTATATAAAATACCAACTAGGCCTTAGGTGTAATAACATTAGTTGTACCTATCACTACAAAACAACATTCTAAACTTAGGTTTATATTACACAATCTTGGGGTGTAAATTAACCCTAGGTACCTAGCTTAATAATAATAAAATTAAATTATTTAATACTGAAGCTCAGTCAAAGTTTATCATTCTGGTATTCAGTAATGCTATAGTAGCATTTCTTGATAAGGAATTGTTTCAGCTCTTTTACAAATTTTAAATAGTTTGTTTCGGATTTTAAACAGGTCGGTAATTTATTATAAATTTTAATTGACATAACAAACGGACTAGTGGAATGACTGGTGAGGTTGGAGGTAGGTAACATCAATCTGTTTTTATGTCGCAATGAATAGTTTATAGGTATGTCATGCCGTGTTGTGTAAAAATTTGGGTGGTTTTTAACAAATTTACATACCTCTAAGATATATATACAGGGCAGGGTCAAAATTTTAAGATTAGTAAAATGTGGTTTGCAGCTATCTGTATCCTTAATGTTAACTAGTATGCGAATGAGTTTTTTTTGCTTTATAAAGAGAGATGGCGCGTCTGTACTATTTCCCCACATGATTATTCCGTAGGTGAACCACGAGTAAGCGTACGCGTAGTAAGTTGTAAGAGCA
Source organism: Ypsolopha scabrella (assembly GCA_910592155.1). Classification (NCBI taxonomy): domain Eukaryota; kingdom Metazoa; phylum Arthropoda; class Insecta; order Lepidoptera; family Ypsolophidae; genus Ypsolopha; species Ypsolopha scabrella. The sequence goes on along the minus strand of OU342976.1, from coordinate 15,198,914 downwards.
GATTGTAAGTCGGTGGATTTTTTTATTTCCATAAGAGCGTATATAAATCTGGCTATTTTATTCCTAATTTTTTGAATGTGTGGTTTCCAGTTTATGTGTGTATCTATTTCTAAGCCAAGTAAGGTAAAATTATTTACTGTTTCCAATTTAATGGAGTTAAATGAAAAATCTATTTTAAGGGGGGTTTTTTGGTGCGGGTGAAAAGTTATTATTTTTGTTTTATTAAAATTTATCTCTAGATTATGTTTATTCATCCAATCGTTTATATTATAGAATAATGAGTTCAGGTTTTGATCCATGTTGATATTGTTATCACATGCCATTAACACCGACATATCATCTGCAAACAGAACACACGTTTTGTTGATAGTTTTTGGCAAATCATTAATATATAGTATAAATAGCAAGCATCCAATAACACTTCCTTGGGGAATAGAGGCATTTATTGTTTCATATTCTGATCGTACGTTTGTTATTTCATTTGTAGTATTGTTATAAGATTCTATTTCTACTATTTGCTGTCTATTTTCTAAGTATGAACTGAACCATTTGTAGCAATTTCCACGTATTCCTATGGAATAAAGTTTATTCAGTAAGAATTTGTGTTGTACTTTATCATAGGCTTTTGTCATATCTAATAATACTCCAACTCCATATTTTTTCTCATTTATAGTATTGAGAACCTCTTGAATATATTTGTACACTGCCAGGATCGTAGACCTTTTTTTTCGAAATCCGTTTTGGCTGTCATGGAAGATGTTATATTTTTCACAAAAATTGTATACTCGATTGCACATAGCTTTTTCGAATATTTTGGATAACGTAGGCAATTGTGAAATCGGCCTATAGTTATCTGGGTCTGTTTTTTCTCCTTTTTTATAAATAGGTTTTATAATTGCAATCTTAAGTAAGTCTGGAAATGTGCCTTCATCAAAAGATTGATTAATTAAAATACATAAGGGTAGAGATAGTTCATCAGAGCACTGTCTAATAAGACTTGGAGGGAATTCGTCAATACCATGACTGGTTTTATTTTTTAGATTTCTAATTAGTTTATTGACTTCTTGATAGTTCACAGGGCGCAAAAACATTGTATTGTCGGTGGAGGAGAGTACTGGTGGGTAGTGAGTCCCTGAACTTGTTGTTCGGTGACCTATTGATGTAAAATAGTTATTGAAAGTGTTTGCTATGATGTCAGGTTTTGAAATGGGGGTATTATTTATCAATAATGTTATATTGCTTTTTTGCTTTTCTTTTTTTTTATTTGTACGTTCATTTATTATATTCCATACAGTTTTCATTTTATTATTAGATTTACTCATTCTGTATTTATAGTTGAGCTTCTTGGCAGTGATTATTGTCTTTTTTAGTATTTTTGCGTAGCTTTTATAATGTTTTTTAAGTATTTTATTCCTTGTTTTTTGAGATATTATTTTGAGCATTCTTTTATGGTGACAAGATTGTTTTATTCCAGTGGTTAGCCAGTATTTCTTATTTTTTGCTTTAATTTTTATTTTTCGTTTAGGCATGCATTTACAATTCATCCTGCGCTCCCATACTGGGGCCCCGGGAGTCACTCACGTGTTAACATAGTCACTATAGATCGTATCACATACCTACGATAAAAATTACGCTACCAATTTGGGACATCGATAACAACGTTTAATTGCTGTACTCGATGCATTGTCTTAGCTCGCAACACCATAGTATAAATGCCGGGCATTCATAGGGAAAACCAGGTCAAAAGTTTGTAACTTTAGTATACAGGTAAAACATACCTATTAAGCACATACGGCATTGTGTGCGCGATAAGAGCGTGTCTTAACAACGACAATGATGCAGATCGGATGCAGTTTTTGTAGGGTGAAACAACTAGTATGTGACTCTTGACCGAATACTGATAACACAGAAGATATAAACAAAATAGACTGGGTTTCTCCAAAACGCGAAACTGTTAGGTTATCGGGCGACTTAGTGATAAGGTATTTAACTCGTGTAAAAGCAACTCGTGAGACCACGTCAGCCGATATTTAGATACACGTCGCACTTAGGTATCATCCCACTTTAGTACTCCTGTTTGAAAAAGAACTACAATTATAGCACTAGTGGATCTTGTGAGTGCCCGCTATGAATGCTGCGCTGCAGTCCAGCGTCATGCTTACATTATGCAAAAGTGGCAAAGCGGTGCATGGCCTATGAGAGGCGGGTGACCGCTGCATGGCAACAAAGCAGATAATTCTACAAGAAGTATGTTTATTCTAGGCGTTCTAGGTATCGTTCCGTGAGAACGTGAGCTGTAGGTTTCTGGCAATTCGGCCCCAGCTTGGATGCTGATGCTGCGGCCCCAGCAATTCATGTTACCTGCTGCTTTGACCCATACTCATATCACTTTAGAGGCGGCACATACGAAAAAAGTCAAAATTTTCGGAAATGCATCTGACCCCTATGCACTATAGAATCTTCATCACTGAATACGAAAATAGTACCCTTGCCTTACCTAGATGTTTAATTTTGAAGTTATAGACCGTACGCTACCGTGTCATTGACTGTAAGACTCACTTTGATTTGGAGTGAATGAAACTTGAATGATCAAGATCATTCATTATTAAGTTTGACCGAAATGTGGAGTTATTCTCGTAACAATGAAACTGAGTCAGCTGTAATATCTCTTTAGTTCTGATAGATACTTCCCTAATACGATATTTATGACGGTTAATTTTGAGAAGTGATTCGTTCAGAACAGGCCATGTAAACACTTTCGGTCACGTATACTAAAGGCTCTCTAATTTCGTGCAATCTCTGTCAGACCATCAACTAGTAAACTATTCGAGATAGGGTTTCTGAAGTGGACCCCACGTTGATGAGTTCTCCCTTTAGAGTAATTGGTAAAGTTGCAATACGATAGTGCTGTTTTACTTTGAATTTGTCCCGTTTTTATCAGTTACATGATAACGCCCAAGATTAGATAAGACGAAATTGTGCAATGCTTTAAATTCTTTATGAAAAACTTGTTTAATGTTTTAATGTGCCATGGTAATGTGGATGGCACCGACACAATTGTTTATTTTTTCTTGAATTAATTTGTTTGTAAAATTTTCAAATGCTTTTTTTACCGACTTCAAAAAAAGAGGATGTTATTATGTTACTCCATAACTGTCAAATCTAAACCGATTTGAAAAATCTTTTTTTATTAAAAGAGTTTGCTTCCTGGTGGGTCCCATTTTAGTTTGGTCGTGATTTGATTATGGTCTTCAGAGATAGGCAGCAGAACTTCTCAACGGGTGAGGGCGTTCACTCGATATTGAGGCAAATATCTCCGGTATTTCTTAACCGATTTGAAAATTCATTTTTTTCATTGAATTGGCTTCCAGTTAGATTCAATTTAAGTTTGGTCGTGAACTGGTGATGGTCTTCAGAGATAGGCAGCAGAACTCCTCAATGGATGACAGCATATCACTCGATATTGCGGCAAACGCTTTGTACAGTTGAACCCGCATCAAGCTATACACATTGAGTATAAGCTGACCTCTCATTGTACGGGAAGCCTATACAATGAGAGGTCAGCTTATACTGAAAGTGTTTAGTTTCATGTGGGCTCCACTGTACCAGGATGCTGATTGCAGGCCGTTACTTAAAAATTGACGTATATCCACTTCATATTTGATCCTGGACTCATCACCATAGAACTCCTAAACGGATGACAGCACATAACACGAGATTTCGGCAATCACTTTACGTGAGTGTGCTGATTCCAGGGTATTACTTGAAAATTGACAATATGCCCACCGACCTTCGATCCTGACCTCATCACCATAGAACTCATCAACGGATGATAGCACATAACTCTAAATGGCGGCAATCGCTTTGTGTTAGTAGGCTGATTGCAGGATATTACTTGAAAATTGACAATATGCCCACCGACCTTCGATCCTGACCTCATCACCATAGAACTCATCAACGGATGATAGCACATAACTCTAAATGGCGGCAATCGCTTTGTGTTAGTAGGCTGATTGCAGGATATTACTTGAAAATTGACAATATGCCCATCGACCTTCGATCCTGACCTCATCACCATAGAACTCATCAACGGATGATAGCACATTACTCTAAATGACGGCAATCGCTTTGTGTTAGTAGGCTGATTGCAGGATATTACTTGAAAATTGTCATGCCACGTGACCTTTGAATTTGAAACTCCTCAAATGAAGCAGTCTGATTGCTCACTGTAGTCTACCTATTTTCCACAATTTAACCCGTGGACACTAAAAAGCGTGAAATAAAAAACTTTTAACAAAAAAATATTAACCGACTTCAAATATTATAGCAGACATTCACTAAAAAGTTTAAAATAATTACGTACTGACCGATGGTACCAAAATAAAACTTTTGCCGATTTGTTTACAAATTGGTTTACAAATATGGAATATTGTATTTTTTAGGGTTCCGTACCTCCATATGTAAAAACATTGTTTTTACATTATATAAAAATATTGTTGTCCGTCTGTATTTCTGTCTGTCTGGCAAGACCTTTTTTCTCGAGCCCGTAAGAGATATCAAGTTGAAACTAATATCTCCTACAGAAGTTTATGGCTAGTATGGTATAGTATTGTAAAAAATCAGGATTCTGACTTAATGCAAACAAAAGTTATAGTCCTTTACGTAATCAATTCAGTACAAATTGGCTAATCATGAAAACATATTGCCATAACACATTACCAGTTGACTTGGTAACTTAAAATTCCCAATTATCTAAGTCATTATTATAGCGCATGTCTCGAGAAAAAATAAGAAAATTACGTTTATTTAATTATTCAAGAAGAAATCAAAGACGAACTTACTTAGACCCTTTGGATACATGGAGTTTCATAGAGCGTAAGTGCTAATTTATGTTGGTTGTCTATAACTGCACGTGGAATAACTTTGTGTTTTATAACGGTATCTACGGAACCCTCAGGACAAGAGTACTACTCGCAATTGACCAGTATTTTTTTCTGTAAACATTCTTCTTAACTATTTCTTACGAGTTGGAAGTATCTCTATTGATTGAAAGTACCTCCGTCAACTACTTGTCCTTATTTATTCGTACTTTTTGTTTGTGACTTTATCTTCACAGTTTGTTTTCATTGTTGTTTCTTACTAGCTTCGTAGGAAACAAAGCGTTGGAAAGACAGTTTCAAAAATAAAACATTCAGTATGATTTAAATCTCAACACAAAGTTCTTGATAACTCTTAACTTAAGTAAAAACTTGATATTTTAAGCATCTTACGAACGGTGCGAGAAATTCGCAAAGCGTTTTCGGATTTTGAATCTGTGGTAAGTTTTATTTCGTGAAGAAATAGTTATTTCTTTGGTAGGAAAAGTTTTTTTGATTCTTTTCTCGACGGACTCTCATCAATCTAATTAGCTGAAATCGAGAAAAATCTTAAGGAAATTCGTAAACTAATGTTCTTATAGACTTTATCTCAGAACTGGTAGAGAATTTTCTGATTATAATTGGTTAAAGAAGACCTTATACCTACTTACGTTGGAATTTATTATGGGGCTTAATGTTTTTGTAATAACTTTTATCTTTTTTGTTTCTACGGAAGCTACAAACATTATTAGTAGTATAAAAAGTAAAATAAAGACACAGAGAGTCCCTCGTAACAATTTTAATTCTCTTCGATAACCAATTAATTGTTTATCTGTTCATGTTACCTATACTGTGCTAGCCCGCTGGGCAGCAGGGTGACAAATTTTGTTTCCTATCATTAAAAATCTAAACCACGAAAAATATATCATTTTTTGTAATATTTTCTTATCAAAGGAAAAAGTCATTGTTATTTCCGCTTAGCAATCTGCATTTAGGTGTTTCACCTTCCATTTCACATAATAAATGAGGGTTCTAAGCCAAAACAGAAGTAATGGTATGTACTCAGAGTCGACACGAAAAAATACTCTTGGCCGCCATTAATTTTTATTCCACTCTATGAGTTGGGATGGCTGTCTTAAGAAAAGCGAGTGTGAGATACGGTGAGGTCATTTATAAAAATGTAAGAAATCGTTTTTTCCTCTGAAAGGGTTAGTATGTTGTGGTTTATGGGTTTTTTATGTGAAAACTGTATTAAGAGTTATGTTGTGTTTTCTTTTGCGCAACTCTTAACACGTTGAACTCCAAATGTAGGACAAACAATAAAAAATCTGTTTTCGTTTTGCATTTGCTGCTGAAGAATTTGCAAAGGGGACTATCAAAATTACACGGGATACATGTGTATGTGTAGGTATACATAAATACGATAAGGTAGCTCTGCCAAACATGTTTTCACATTTGGACTATATTGAGCATATTAAATCAGAATATTATACAGAAATAAAATTGGTGTAATTAAGAAGTTAAACTACCTATACATTGTGTTTGTTTCACATTTGACACATTTTGTTCTTTTAAAATAACAAAAGGAAAAAGGCTTAAAAGTATATTTAACAGCCTGTGCTTTCAAGGCAGACAAGTAAATAATTGAAAGCAAAATACAAAAAGTAATGCATTACAACAATGATTCGGTATGCCGTATGATTTATGAATTAGGTAATCAAGCATCGCATTGAATTGGTACCTATACGTAAGCGAAAACGTACTCATATGCTCATTTGTCACTGGGCAAGAAATCTTTTCTTTCGTGACTAAGATAAGAGAAGTGCTCTTAGCAGAAATGGCCTAAATTCGAGATAGTACCCTAATTTATCAGCATTGTCGTCTGGAGGTCGGGAATCTTCCGGTTTTTATTCAACACTAGCCTTTCGCCCGCGGCACCACCCGCTTTTATTAAATTTTTGTCCCATTTTAACTTGGGCGTTATTTTGTCGACAGCCTTTATGTTCTAATGTTGTCCAGGGTCACTACATAAGAAAAGAAACCGCATCCAAATCCGTTGAGATTTACTTGAGATAAAATGGAACATACATACAGCCAGACAGACAGATTCACAAAAATTCTAATACTGATAGTTTGGGCTTCAAACAATACTAATAATCCAAATAAAGAAAATCGTAAAAATGTTCTTTTTAAATGTTAAAAATGACACAACTCTTGACTACTTTATCATAAACTAGCCTTTGCCCATGAATCTCCGAGAGGGTGTCAGATGTGTTCCCGAGTGTGAACTATGAAATGTAAGTCACAGTCCACATCCGGTACACCCACGTTTCAACGACGATTATTACGTCCCAACGTGAGCTATATCGCCGGACTTCTGGCACAATTAATTACACGCTTTTTAGGGCATGCAGGTTTCCTCACGATGTTTTCCTTCACTATATTATCAGTATAATATAGATGATTTCAAAAGTCAACCGATAAAACTATTGTTTTCATCATTATAACAAACTGAAGATTATATTTAGGTGAATTTTGATCATATTAAATATATATAAAGCAGCGCCAGTGGTTTGGTTACTTATCAATTTGAAAAGAGGTTGTGACTTGCGTTCAGTGTTCTAGCAACAATCATCAATCACTCTGAAACACATGTCCATTTTTTGCATTTCTTTTCTTGACCTCAGGCAATAAATAGAAAGCCATTAAAATTAGAGTGAGTTGACATCATGAATATTTTAATAACGGATATGATTAACTCTTTTAACTGTGCAACAAGACTAATCAGTACTCAACTGAACGCCGTGCGCGCCTGCACTCCCGAATAGTCCTGATGATGATGAGTCATAATCTCATCGAAAGCTCCACATGTTCCTCCTTGCACTGTCAAAAACCGGTCAAGTGCGAGTCGGACTCGCATACCTAGGGTTCCAGATTAATTTAATTTAATTATATTCGACTGATGACGACTTCACTGAAGGAGTCGAAATATTTCGTTAATTTTTTTCAAATTTTAGTAACTACAAATAAAATAAAACTACAATAATTTAAGGCCAATACTGGTAAAATAAAAAAATATATTTATTAACACAATACCTAGGGTTCCGTAATTCGACAGTTTTGGAAACAATCAGGCAGAAGATATTTAAAATCTTGCCCATAACTGTTTATTATAACTAAAAAAAGAATGGATTGTATTTGTATTTTACACCGTACTCGAAATAAAACTCGTGGATGAAAAATTTTATTGCGTCATTTTGTCATCGTGAATTTCTGCCGTTATATTTTTCCTGTAATCTTTACGTAATCCCAAATTACCATTACATATTCTTTCGGTTCATTAGTTTCGGAAATAAGGGGGGAGGACATGCATTTTTTGTGGTCTTTCAGAGATTTCTCGAAGTCGAAGCCAGGAAATATAGTAAAAGTATATATTTTTATAATCATTTCTTTACTATCTACAATTAGATACCCGTATTGTAATTTAATTTTTTTTTAAATTTTTCTCTATTTTGTATTGGAAATATTTTGAAAAAGTAAATGCTATTTTTGTGGAAAATTTCAAGTCTTTATCTTCAAAGGTGCTAAAGTTATGATATGAGGCTGTGACATACGGACGGACGGACAACGGAGTCTCACCATAAAGGTGCTTTTACCTTTCAGGTACTACGGAACCCTAAAAAGTGAGTTCTATCCGTTATTAATATATAAAGTGACTTTCGTTTATGTAGCCAAATTCATACTGGAAACTCAGTCAGGGCCAAAGTTCAATGACTCTTCGTGGGAAATATACAAAAAATACTAAGCCTTCCAAGTCGAGGTTGTTCTTGAACAAGTATAGAGGCACAAAAAACATTTTTCACATTTCGCAAACAGGGTAATTGAACCTTGGTGCTGATCACTTACCGAGTATCCAGTATGAATTTGGCACCATATATAGGAATTGATATATTAATGAAACCTCTACGGGCTGAAAGAAAAGGAGGTAATAATCGTTTATCTCTTTAGGACCTGACAAAGCGCGACTCTTAGTACTGCAATTATTCTGCCGTTTTCCACGGGAGGGGAGGTAAACACGCACAGCACACATTTACTCATTCACACACACTCCTGTGAAAAATTGATATGTCACAAACACAAAACGCGCACAAAAGAAAACTTACATGAACAAATTGTTCATGTACTTCGGCAGAGGGGGATAAGTGCGCTTGCCTAGTCCCGTGTTATATGGTCTAAGCTTTAGTTAAAACTATGAGCATTCTTGACGACCTCTAGGAAATCTTTTTGTGACGGTATATTTAACATTCCATTATTGAATTAATTTGAGACATCCACAGACATATAATTATCACTAAGTGGCAGACCAAACATAAGGATTAAATAGCGTGGCAAGTTTCCATACAAAAAATAAGCTTCATTTAGGCTTCATGGTACAAAGAAACTTATAAAAATGGGTTGTTTTGGCTGGCTTATGCTTGGAACATATTTGTTAATTCCTAAACTAATCTCTAGTATATAATTTGTTTGTAAACAAGCAATATTTATATTTAAAAGAGCCCTAAGTTCACTGAGCTAAAATTGCCACGCGTAGACTCTATGCCTTTATTATTAATGTTAGGTCTGCTACTATATTATACGTCTGTGGAGACATCTTTCCAGAAGAGCTAAGAATAAAAATGAGAGCGCCCACTGTGCGAGAATTAACGTTTATTTTTTTAACCCTTAGCTAATTAGTGCAATGGACGACGACGTCAGAGAATGACTAATGAATGATACAATTCTTCATAAACTGTAAGTTTCATCAGAGCCATTACGCTCGCTTTTCATGTCTAGCTTTAATTTCCTTGTCACTGTTTCTGGTAATACAGAAGTTGTGTAATAATGTCGTCTTTTTAATAGGGTTCCGTACTTCAAAATTGAAAACCGGAATCTTTATAGGATCACTTTGTTGTCCATCTGTCAAGACCCTTTTCTCGGACCCCGTTAGAGATACCAAGTTGAAACTAGTATTTGTCCTACAAAAGTATATGGCCCCATGGTGTTGTTAAAAATTCAGACTTATAACTCATCAAGAAAAAAAGTTATTGTCCTTTATGTAATCAATTTCTTACAAATTGACTCACCAAGAAAACCTTCATGGCACTTTTGGGGGACTTAAAAACCTGAAATTCCGTTTTCAAGTAGGTCTTATAACACACGTATAGGAAAAAAATACCTATATTGAATTATTCTAGAAAATATATGTCCAGCTTAATTAGATTCCTGGAACACATAAAGTTTCATGGGCAAAAAGTATCAAGTTAAGCTGTTCCCTTAAAACTGCACTTTAAATGGGTCTTAAACGGTATGTATGGAACCCCCAGGGCCCGAGTCCTACTCGCACTTGCCCGATTTTCTTTTTATATTATTCGGTCAATGTCAGGTTATCCAGAAAAAACTACCATTATAAGATCTACCGATCTTAACTTGCCACCCGAAGCTAGGCACTACCTCGTTCTCTCTTCCTAAAAACTTAGACAGATAGAAATCACTTTGCAACGACTATTAATGGACAGATTTAGGTATGTTGAAGACCTTAATGTCTCCTAACAGATCTTGGTCAAGGGGTACGTATTTTGTAAAGGGTGTGATTAACTCAAAGAGGAAAAATTTCGAATCACTTTTGCAAACTTAATTGTTTTTAAAGTCGGTAAAAAGCCATAATTTGTCGTTTTTTATCAAGTTCAACAATATAAATAAATTTTAGAAAATTACGAAGATTCTATGTTTATTTTTTCAAAAATTGTTTGAAATTTATTCATATTATTGAAATAGAAAATTATAGAGCATGCTTAATTAACGTTTGCAAAAGTGATTCGTCTTCTTTGACCTTGAAGCTACGTTAGTTACAAATATCTAGTCCTCGACCGATATCAGTTAGAAAAGTTTACACTAAATGAATGTCAATACTAGCCTGGGCTCTAGTCCATTTAAAAAACAAAACTTAACTCAGAAATAAAATTGTTTTTTTATTCATTTTATTAGTATTTCCGCTGGGCTAACTATATCTGCGCGCCACTTAACATAACTCAAGAACAGCTAATCTGATGATGCACAAATTTGGCACGTAGGCGTAGGTGAAGAATTTATCTGGGAAGTCGAAAAAGATATACAAAATCTTCAAAGACGCGACGTCTCATTTTTAATATTTGGATAATTTATACAGGAGATCTAATAAGCATATTTTCAAAAAGACAACATTCATGTTGACAGACCGCGTATTTTGTGCGCAACGTACACTTTTAGGACCTTTAAATAAGTGACATATTTGCAATTAAGCTTTCTAAATTTATGTACGAATAATCTACCGAAATACCTACATAAAGCCACGTAAGTACTACGTACAAGTATGTTCCTTTACATAACCCAACTTGCTCTACAAACTTAAGCCCCGGATAAAGTTCCTGAGTCACGCATCCTGCATCGTGTATAACTTATTTGTAGGTTGTGAGGTCAACGGCCACCGTCCGTCTAGAAGTTTACACAGACAGTACTACGAGTGCATACTTGCATGAAAGTTACATCACGTGCAAAGGATACTTTACTGTCCTGTCTTGACCCTCTTAAGGCGTTATTGTTGCATACACAGGTAGGCAGAGTGCGGATGAGGTGGGTGCGATGTCGGGTGACCTGTGCCTGTTGCGGTAAAACGTGACGATCACAGGTACTGTTGTTAGTTGACAGTAGTCAATAACATCAGCGGTGCGATCCGCTGCCCTTAAGTGGGAAAGTGATTACTTGAACTCATTCTTGAGTCAAGTTTGAGTTGAAGTTACAGAGGACCTCCTTTTATAACGTAAGGTTGATATCGGCGGTCCACTATAACCTAAACTAAGTAGAAACGTAGCGTCGGGATTGCCGCTATTGCAATAGATGTTGTAAATAAAGATAAATTCACAATGGTATTAAATAATAGGGAAACCGTTCCCGATAGTAATATTTTTCACATCTCTTTATACTTTATTTGTAATAGAACAGGTATGTACATTAGCGAGCTTATCTCTTACGAGATTTCTTACAGCAAACCATTATTTTAAAGGAATTACAAAAAACACAAGGAGTAATCATACAAACAAAGAAAAATACATACTAATCAAAACTTAATACTATGCATATAATAAATACATATCTTCATAACAATCCATAATATATAATAATAATAATAAATAAAGATAAATAAATATTAATTACATACATATACTTATATATATAATAGTATTTAACTATACGGACAGAGAGAGGTAATGTTCTCTGTATTATATTAAGCGCTAAATTTTTTTTAATAGGAATGCGCGGGCGTAACCGTCATCTTTACGCATGTATACTTAAGAAATGACAGTTACCAATGGCAGGATGTACATATATGTCGCCGCCGAATGGTTCAATCAGTCTCGTAATTAGATGCCTCGGTTGTTAATTAAATGGTGGCATCTAATAGGCTTATAAACAGGGTAAACAAAATATTATTCTATTTAGTCCCTCATTTAGATTATCAAAAAATATTGGACGCATATTTTTTCTGTTGTCAATCAAACAAAAAATGGCAGAGATAAAGCGCGTCAAAGTTTGGGAGTGGGGGAAAATGACGTCACTTCTAAGTAAAATTGTACCTACATGTGACGTCACGCGGAATTTCAGCGAGCTATATCTTCATCATTGTTTGTTTAATTGAAAAAAGAAAAAATACGTGTTCAATATTTTCCGATAACCTAACTGACGGACTACTAACATTTTTTTAGTCATTATGCCTATTGTATGACTAGGTAGGCTGCTGGTTGTATAAGTTAAAATACCTCAACATTGACTTGTTGGCTGCTGGAAAGCTAAGTCAATCTATTTACTCAAAATATAAAACATTTTAATATTGATACGGTCACTCTAAGGTGTTGTTAGGTTAGCTAATTATATAATATAATAACTTAAGACAGAAGGTCCCTTATGTAGAGACTGACGAAATTAACCAACTTGGATTTACATGTATCTCACGACTTTTTAAGGTAGAAGAACTAAGTTGCGAGACTTGTTTTTTTTTACAAGTTTTGTTTTTGATGGGATTTAATTATCCAAGAAGAAATTAAGGACCAACACTATTAGACCTTTTGGGTATATATTAGTAGATTGTAAGTGTCAAACTAAGTTGACCGGATAAAACTGCTTTTGAAATAAGTTTATATTTTAAACGGTACGTCCAAAACCCTCGACCCGACTTGCACTTGACTAGTTTTTTCCAAATATTTAGCGTAATATTGTGCATTATTTTTTATTATCATTCAAATTTATTATTATTTTTACTAATTATTGTTTTAATAAACAGAACTCCATAATGATGAATAGATGGTTTTGGAAATGATTAGCGTAACTTCGCTTGAAGGTGTCCGTTTTTTGCGAAACCCTAAAAATGTTATGTCCAAAGTCCTCTTGCAGTCTGGCAGCTGATTAAAATTTCACCATTTTCTTCTGTTTTGTCCATTGAAATACAGTCTGTCTGCAAGAAGTAGTCCTTCACTGTCCTTCCATTGTTTTTTTTTTCTTTTTGTTTATTTGACTAGCTTTCAGGGAAGTTTCGGGTAATTCCATTCATCCCAACTTCCATTTAAATCCGGTAATAGTTACTAAATTATTAGCAAACTTCATTTACTAATAAACGTTCGTTAGTCTTTAAACAAAAAAATTAACAAACTATTCAATAAATGTTCAAAAAAATCTTGTCAGAATAGGTATCTAGAGTAAAGTAGAGATTAAAATGAAAAAAAAAAAAATTTTCATTTTGAGTTAATTTATAATGAATTATGAAATTTATTTCTTAGTACATACAAATGTATAAGTGTAAGATTATGATAATGATAACCTTTAGTTCGAATTTACATGGGTTTTGAGTCGAACGATGATAGTTAGTTAATAAAAAGTTATTTTTAGGGTTTCGTACCCAAAGGGTAACCAACGGGACCCTATTACTAAGACTCCGCTGTCCATCCGTCCGTCTGTCACCAGGCTGTATCCCATGAACCGTGATAGTTAGGCAGTGGAAATTTTCACAGATTATGTATTTCTGTTGCCGCTATAACAACAACTACTAAAACCGGCCAAGTACGAGTCGGACCCGCGCACTCCCATACAACAGACATGATTTTTTTGCCATTTTTATAGATAATGGTACGGAACCCTTCGTGCGTGAGTCCGAGTCGCACTTTGCTGGTTTTTTTAATATTAATTTAATCTTGCAACGAAGACAATATTGATTTTTAACTTCACAAGATACATGTGAATTACGAAATCGAAAATATGTTAATCGAATATATCTTTTGTTCACAGGTAAATCAGCCAGAATCCACACAACAAAGGTCTATTCCCATCACGTACACTTACGTAAACACCGCATTTCCAAATTACGTAGCTATTTACAACCCTGATAGTCCAAATTGACCGTTTTGCGTTCTGACAGTATAAATTCATCAGTATTATTGAGCACTAAGAATAGTCCCACTAGTAAACAGTAAATACTAAACATATATCTTTAGGTATATACAAGTACTAGCCTTCTTTATGTATGTACGTGTCTTACGTGTCCGTAGTATTACGGTTTTCAGTTTCCATCCAAAGTATCAGTATTGAATACTTGTGAATGTTCCACAGAATAGTTATGTATGAAAGTCGATTCTGAAGGCTTTAATTTTAGTTTGAGTCCTGTCAAACATACATTTTTCCAAAGTAATATTTATTTGAAATCAAGAAAATTAAGTTTTGACAGCACTGAAATTAAAATTAAAGCCTTCACAGCTTTATTATACGACTAATATGTGAAATTTAAACCAAATTCTACAAGTTAATTATTCTGTACAGTTAATTTAAATTTGTATCTACATACACGAGTATGCTCGCAAATATCTCTCTATCACAAACACTTTGGTGAGATCAAAGGAATCACTGGGTATATTAACGTCCGTATTCGTCCCTGAGTGAACTACATTAATAATGAAAGATAGAGTAAATACAGAGTAATAAAATAAACAATTCTTGCAAAGGTGGTGATTCAAATTCTAGGGAGAGCTCTAGGTTACTACGTCACGACTAGATGTCTCAAGGTTGTAAACAATTCTTATTTTTTTGCTTGAACAAGAAAACCTAGGATTGTACAAACCCGTGGCAACAACAGTTTACTCTAAGGGCAAGCGAATAAACTTATGCTACGCTGTGTAACGCGGTGCGATGCAATGCGTTGCTATCTTCTGCCTAAACCATTCGACGCGTGTTTTGCATCCTACAGCTTTTTATGCATCTCCTACAATACCCATAGAATTATAGGAAGCTGTAAAAACCTACGCGTCGCATAATTGATCGCTGTGCGTGGGTTTTGTCGCTTTAAACCGTGCCGTACAGCGTAGCATAATACAGCGTAGGTCAATGCCTAAACTGGACAATTCCAAAAAAAAATACAATCGTTTCAGCGCGTACACTCAAAGAACGGACGACTTACCGAGCGCAGCTAAAAATTGAAAATAAAAATTTCTCAAATTTCTAGTTAAGCTACATTAAAATTACTGTGAACAATACACCAACTACGTGTTATTAACAAGTAAGACATGTAGTAAAGCTAATAAACGTTTTATTCTGGACATGCATTTTAATCAATACAGACACACACATCAACACACACCACACAACAAACACATACAGAACACAATCCAACACAAATTGCAAAACTGATAACTGCATTTACCTATTAGAATGCCGACATTGCCCGGCATTCTACATAGGTGAAACTAAAAACGCATTACACATCCGCATGAACCAACACATACACACTTCAGACACTACACAGAACAACATCCTGCCCATCCCCACTCACACTCGCCTCCACAATCAACTTTTTAACGACTGCTTCACTGTGCGTATCATTAAGTCATTTACTCCACCATTGACCGACATAGAACTGAGGACCTGGGAGACATCATACATCTGGTCACTTGCCGCACACTATGGACCCGGACTCAACAGACAACACTGACAGACATAACTCATCATCATCATCATCATCATCATCATCATCATCATCATCATCATCATCACACATTAATTCTGTAAATATCATCATTTTATTTTTTATTTTTTTCTGTAAATAGTCAGTAGCATAGATTTAGTTATACTTTTTTGTATTACCTGTATATACATTAATTTTATTTAACTGTCATTCAACTGATGACGGCCTCACCGAAATATATTTAAAATTGTGTTTTTATTTTATTTATCTTTTTACTAGCAATATTTAAAGAAAATAAAAGGCTAAATATAGCAATTATATCTTTATTTATATTTATACTGGACCAAGATAAACCTTCATTAATTGTAACTAGTTAATGACTATTAGATCAATGTCCTTTTTTAAATATTACCGTGGTAGCAAATTATTAATTAAATTAGCACCAAAGTTATTATTTTAAACGGCCTCTGTGGTCGAGTGGAAGAGCACTCGCCTGCTTACCCAGAGGTCGTGGGTTCAATCCCCGCACTGCACATTAATTTGTGTTCGGTCTGCGTGCCTGGTTTAGAAGAAACAAAAGATATGTGTAAGGAACGTAGCAAATAGAGATATATAGTCTCTACCACAGGTCTCTACCTACCCCTCTGGGAGACAGACGTGAGTATATGTACAAATATGTGTGTATCTTGAGGAAATATGTTTATGTTTAGCGCCATAACGTTTTATTTATTCGCAATGCGTAAAATCGGAGTTGAACAAAACAAACAAACGATCAATGTTCCTCTTCCCCTGCCACTTGTTCTCTTACACGCAAGCTTTTCACGAATATTTCCAACAATTTGTCTTGTTATGGCTTCTCCAACCCCGCTCCGGGATGGATAAAAGTGGAAAAAGGAGTAAAAGATATTGCTATTAAAAGAGCATTGCTTGTTCATCAGTGCATCTAGCTTCAGTGAAGGGTAGTAAAAGAAACAGTATTTATTACCCTGGAGCGTCTTTGCGTTCATGATATCTTTGCATTTTACTGCGCAAAGTAATGAATTATAAATGTCTAATATAAATTGGCTCAGTCTCGGTTCAAATTATCACGTATTAGATAAAATTATTACAAATAATAATTTAACTTGTAAGGTAAAAGTTACAAACATATTCTTGGTATTTGTGAGTTATTTAAAACTGTAGTATCTCCGTTGGAAAGCAACTGATTCTTTGAGTATAAATTTAAGTGATTGGCAATATTTATTTGGCGATATTTTTATGGTTAAGATAGGGGAGAATAATATCATAATTTTATGAAAATTCTGCTACAGTGAGCTTCTCACTTGCATACATTATTTAAATAAAATAGAACATTTATAAGAGTACTAATTTTCGACATATATTTCGGCTTAATTATATTATAATATTTGATTTCTCATTATTATTTAGGTAATTAACTTGTGCAAGAAAGTTCAAGTAGCAAATTAGCTCTTTAATAGCCGTTATTAAAACTCATTAACTAATGGACAATAAGGCTTATTATTAAAACTAAATATTTGTTACTAAACTTGTGTAATTAATGTAATTATTTCAACCGTTACGTTACCCACGTTTTCCTAAAACTAAATATACCTATATTTTACGGTACTGTACTTTCTCTACACTGAACAGAAGATCTGTTGGCGTATTTTTTTTTATTGCATCGTTGAAAGAACAATACATTCGTTACAGAAACGTACTCTGTTACTCGTACCGTAGCATCACTGTTAGATGTTAGCGGACGACTTGCTGCAACACAGCGCGTAGCTAAGCGATGGTTCAATCTGCTGATTGGGATGGGATTCACTGGACTATGCTTTCTTTTATTTACTGTATGCGTTATATAAGAACTCACTTACATATATATTTATGATTTATGTGGATTTCTTGAAAAAAAAAGGCCAAGTGCGAGTAGGGATCCTGCCCTGAGGGTTCTATGCATACCGTTTAAGCAATAACTTATTCCACGAACAGTTATGTTATGACGAACCGACTTTACACTTACGATTTAAAAACTCTAAGTATGCAAAGGGTATATTTAAGTTGGACCGCAATTACTTCTTATATAATTAAATATTATATAGTTTTTTTGTGGACATGGGCATTTTAACTAAAATTATAAATCAACTGGAAGTACCCTATAAGTTTTCATGTTGAGCCAAGCCAGTTTGTATGAAAGTGATAACGTAAAGGGAAATATCTTTTTGAAACAGACTACGGGACCGTTAGCGGTTTTCTTAGTTTTAATTTAATCGACCGCTAGTAGGTAGTGACTCGTGACGTGGAGCGAAGCGAGGAAGAGCGTTTAGGTTGACATGTAAGTATATAATTAGGAGCCGAGCGAAGCGGAGCGGAGCGAGGCCACTCCCGCAGTTTTAACAGAATTCACGATATGCTGAAAAAGAAACATTTTTCGAGCCCTTTCCGATGATTTACGGTTCAATAATTTTTTCAATAAATTGAACTTCATTAGTTGATGCTAAGGAGTATATTCCAACAGTTAAATATGACTTGCGGTTCAATAATTATAAAAATCAAAGGACCGCTAGCGGTCCTGTAGTCACTTCCTATTTTTTTACCTGATTTCTTACAGCACTATGAAGCCCTTGACTTCTGTAGGAGGCTACGAGGTGTTAGTTCAACTTGATATATCTAACGGGGCCCGAGAAAAAGGACAACAAACGGACAAACAGACAGACGTACCTACAACAAAGCGATCCTAGAAATAAGGGTTCCTTTTTTTTATTTTGAGATACGGAACCCTAACAATTAAAAGTAAGTATTACATAGAAGTTCTGTTTTGTGGTATAATTGGCTATATTTAAATAGCTTTATACATATACTTATATAAGTATATGGTTGAGCGTGTAGGTAGCTACATGAATAGGTAAATTATGTATATGTACAGCTAATAAATAACATAGTTATTACCAATATGTTGCGAGTTGGTAAATAATATTTAGATTCTTTCAGATATACCTTTATTTTTAATAGTATTAGTATATAATTTATGTTTGTATTATATTTATTTTTAGGTAGGTAATTAGTTTGTTCTTAACTTTATAGTCAAAATTTATAGTTCATTTTCGTTTAATAAAATATAATACCTTTAAAGTTAAATTTTATAACAAAGCAAACAAAACTACACGATGAGGATTTAAGAGTCCATCTAAATCCGTATTTCTTGGACGACAGATCACGTAGAAAAGTTCATTCCGTAAGCTGAAAGTCGATACAATGTCGCCGAAGATTGATTGAAATATCTTAAACGAGATCGTCGACTGAAAGGTTCCAAAGTATTCCAGATCGACTGCAAAGTTGCAGTGAACTACTGTTCCTAACTGATCAACTCATCAATATTACTGATGAGAAGGTTATAATAATATATCTTGATAAAATAAATAAACAAAAAGCAATACTATAATAGAAAAGTATTCAGGACATGGGAGCACGTAAAGTTGGGAATTAAACACAAGTTCTCACAGTTATTATGTTCCACGTTGTAATCAAATCAGTGATGTACTAGAAATAATACTTTTATAAATTAAATTAAACCTTCAATAACATTTGTACAAATAAAACGGATTCAGTAACAAAATAAATAAATAAAGCAACAGCTAAGCACTAATCATAGTTATTCCATTCATAAACGTTTTAGACGATTTCAACCATTAAATAGTAAAATTTTGTTGCTTTATTAAAAATATTATAAAAATATAGTTAAACATAATATTATAGAAAGAATTAACACTTTAATGTGGCTGATTTTGAAGGCCTAACTAAACTAATCCGATAGTATAAAAATAATTTATTCACTGTGAAATAGTTTTTATTTCGTTCTTATAAAGACTACAGTGAACACATTAATTTTAGTAATGTCGTTGTTATGCCTTTAAAATCAGAAACAGTATAACAAACTAAAAAATATTGATTTTTCTTTGGTGAATGTTAAAAACGTACGAGTAAGTAAATTTTCCTTGTAGTAGTTTAGTTTCATAATTGATTAAAATGTTCCTTTATGATATCAGCAGCACGTTCGGCAACCATTATAATAGGAGCGCTAGTATGACTACTTGTGAATAAAGGTAAAATACTCGGGTCTACCACCCTTACATTATTTACGTCAAATACTTTAAGATTATTATCTACAACTTTGCCCATTTGACAAGTTTGGGATACTTGATTATTTGACGCAGCCATATTTAAGATGTAGCAGTCTAAATAATTATCACTGAGAAAAATGTACTGATCACATTTTGGTAAATCGATTTTCAATATGGAAGATGAAACGTTTTGAAAATATGATGTTCTTGATAAGTATAAAACCTCTTTTATACCTTTTCGCAATAATTCAATATCATGCGTCTCACTTAGCCAATTCAAATATATTTTTGGAACTGCTAATATGTCAGCACTAGGCATCATTACTTTTCCTCTAGATTTTGGGTGAAGTAAAATTATTTTTGCAACAAACAGCTCTTTGTTTGAATTTGCTTTTAATACTGATGACAAAATATCATCGTTGTATCCTAAATAACTTCTAAATTGCGTATCTAAGGCAGAACTATTTTTGGGGTGGTACGTTATACTAATTGCAAAGTCTGGTCTTATAGAATAAAAACCGGATTCAGTTATAGAAGAAAAAAATCCTGAAAGTGTCAGAGCTGAATCAGTTTGATCAATTAAAAAATTTTGTCCACCGGTAAACACAACTGGTATTGCAATATGATCTTGTAACCCAGAACCTACTGGCAAGATACTAAAAATATTTATACCCAAATATTCTAAATCTTCTCTTGGACCTATTCCAGATGCAATTAGCAATTTGGGGGTATTAATAGCTCCAGTAGAAACTATAATTTCATAATCAACAAAAAAAGATATTTTTGTACCATTAACAACCACTTCTACGCCTAAAGCAGATTGAAAGTCATCAAAAAGTATTTTTGTAGCATAAGCAAATTTTAAAACGAACAAATTCTCTCTCCTGCTTATAGGTTTAAGAAAACATTGTGCTGTACTAGATCTAATACTATGCCTAGATTTTGTCATTGAATTCCAAGAAAGTCCAATCTGAGTCGGACCATTGATATCAACAATAGTCTTGAGGCCAATATCTTCCATAGATTCAAAAATTATGTCTTCAATTCTTTGCATATTGGGATCATTTATCTTTGGTTGTGTAACAATTAGAGGTCCAGTTGTGTTGTGATATTTTGCAAAAACTTGATCACTTAGAATAATATCGTCATCGAAATGTTCACTTTTTAAAAAGTAAGGGAACACAGAATGCCAATCCCATCCATCGAATCCTTTTCTTTTCCATTCGTTGTAGTCTTGCTGATCTCCTCTGTAAATATTGACTCGTATATAATTACACGCTTGTTTCTAAATGAAGAATATTTTAAAATTATTGTATATACTAGATAAATACACCGTAGTGATGTTTTTCACTAAACAAAATAATCAACTACTAAATAAAATTACGCGTAGTAATCTACTTGTTTGTTCTGGGGAAATGTTTGTTTCAAGTCGGCGATTTTGATGTACCTCAAAATAACAATAATAATTTAAAACTCCTATAATAAGATACCACATGAAAATAAAGCTGTGATATAAAAAGAGGTACGCATATAAAATATTTATTTTGTTAGAATAATTGCCTCGCTTACGGTAAGTATATTAATTGTACCATAATATCATAAAAACAAGAGTAATGTTATATTGTAACTTGGTTCTCCGGAAAAAAAAAACACTAAGGGTAGCTGCCATACAAACAATAAACATAAAAATTAAATTTTCCTTTATAATTACTAAAGTATAAAATCATAGTAAGCACTTTACAAGCTCATGAAAACCTTATTATTTATCATCCCAGGAAAAAAAATTAACGCAAGTCGTATATAAGTAATAATCTATACTAGTTAGTAATAATAAGTACCATGGTCCATGGTATACCGTGACAGGTGTTGACTTAAATAGTCATATCGTGCAAATCGTGAGAAAGTTAGTAGGTACTTAATAATAAAATCTGTAATTTTTTTTAAATAAAAAAGTATTAAAAAGATAGTTCCCGATCCGAGTTTTTTTACCATTTGTTATTAATTATAATGCTGTTCTGTTAAAGAAACAAAAAAAATACTTTCCTTACTTAGAATAAATGAATGAGTTATTAGTTATTATATTACTGACATTTTAGACATAGGTAACTATAATATTTTTTGATATGTGATGTGAATTATTTCTTTTTGCTTTTAAATTAAAAACCAGATTATAGTATACCTATAACACGGCGCACTCAGGGGTCAATAGCAGGAAGATTATCAAGAGTATGGTATAAAAGATGTATGTATACCTCACATAAAGCATGTCATCCACGCCTGAGCTGCCTCCAAGCATTTTTCCTCTTACAATTGTTACTTTTCCGGGCTCTTTCTGCCCTTGACTTGAATAATAATCGTTTTCAGAGTGATAAACGAAATTGTAAGTTTCATTTCCATAAAGAGGTATTCCATGATCTGGATACTGAAAAATATGTTTAAGGCAAGGTTTAAGTAGTTTGTACATCTTTTTTTTTTAAATATGGTCTTAAGTGGTTTGACATAAAAATACACTAATTTGCGACAAGTAATTAGGTACTTCATGATGACATTAACAATTACTAGTTGTTTTAATTACTGAATGATATGTAAGTATGTAATTTTTTATTTTAAATTTTAATTATAAATTAAATAAAGTTTTCTTTAATATTAAAGTAACTAAATTCTACACAAAATAAATTAGAAAACTTAAATTAAAACGAAAAAGAAACTTTACTTGTTTAATATTTTGGAAATAAATACGTAAAATTATAACATACGATGCTGGCTTCAGGGGGATCACCTCCAGCTTCTATCAACAACACAGTCCAATTATGGATTTCTGTCAGTCTATTTGCCAGGACTGACCCGGCTGTACCAGCTCCAATTATTATGAAAGTGAACCTATCCCCATCTGTCACAAAAATGTTAGTTAGCCTAAGAAATGTCATCAGGGTTGCATTATTAATGGAGGAAAAGAAAAAAACTAAGCTTTTGTATGAGAGTCGGTTGATGTATGTCCCGCTTTGTTAAATTAGACGATTTAGTACTCTTAATAAATTGTAAGGGTGGTTCGAATTTCCACTTTATTTATATATGTTGTAATAGTGGAATTAATTTGGAGCGATCCATACATAGCTTAATTAAAATGAATAATATTGGACTACATCTTCAGCCCGCGCACTTCAAAGTTTTACAAAATATATGAAAGAAAAACATTTCTTTTTCATTTTATATTTTTCATTTTTGTTCGAAATGGAATGTTTTTCACCTTAAGTTAACAATTCACCTTAAATAAGATCATAAAATTCTGCTGCGTCACGAGGTCGTACGAAAAAAAAATCTGGTATTATAAAAAACGAAGTCTAATCTGATCTAAACGATGATTAATAGGTCTGGTCTGGTAAGGTCTGAACCAAGAAAGATACCAAAAAAAGATATATATTTTTCTATCTTTCTTCCATTTAGTAAAACTTTGAATCAAATACGGGGCAGAAGAAGTAGTCCAATATTTTTCATTTTAATTTATTCGACTTATTTATTATGTAGATTGCTTCAAAGTAATTCTAGAATTACGACATCGATTTTGAAAAAAAGTTTTTGTATCTTTACGCGGTACAACTAATAATAAATTAGTCTGATTAAATTAAAATTTGAAAGGTAGGTGAAAAATTACCTATCACCTCACAATAATTAAAAACTCGTAAAATATTTAATGGCAATACATTAAAAATACATGTTGTATGGCATACAACACAGCGTATTTTAAGCAGACTTAATCTAAATTAGCTGAACTAGCATTTTGTGTAAAACAGCACTTACATTTGTTTGTTTGTTCGTTTCGGACTATTCAGACACAATGAAACCATTACTAAAAGATAATTTTTCTTACCTTTTACTTGTGCGTTGTCAGGCCATTTATTTTGGGCGTAAGTAGAGGCCAAAATGCTAATTAAAACTTGTATTATAACATGCAACATCTTATTTTAGTAACACGTCTTGTTAGTTATTAAGAAAATATGATAATTTAATTTACATAGATCATTATCTTATAATAAACCTATAAGTGAAGAATCTGTTCAGCAAATGACACGTTATTGACACTAAACATAAGATCATTGAAAACATGTATCTTTTATACACAAACATACTCTCACAAAGGTCAATCACATTAAACCATACGTGACTAAAACATAGTATATTTAATGGTAAGAAATAACACTCTTTAACTCACGGTATTTTATTTTTCCTTTAAATTAGTTCGTAGTGGTAAGTTTAAAAAAACTAAGCACATAAATACACACATAATTGGTACCTACAAGCCACGATGATAAGAATTAAATTGAAACCCTCTATTTCGTTATAATCTCTCTAAACGGCATAAACCTCTGACATCGCAAGACAGGGATATGTAGAGATAATGTTTATAATTTTTTTTATCGTTACGGATTTCTAATACGGATACGATACGATTTTCTATACGGATTTCTAATCCGTAAAAACAAATCAAGGATTAAAGATGATCAGTCAGGAATTGTGGTCTGTACAAAGTACTTCTGAACTCCCACATGCTTACAATCCTGATTCGTCCCCGAGGAACTTGGAACTGGCAATATGTCCATTGGACTCACTGATTCAGAACACTAGCAGTGCCATAGCTTAAGCAAATAGATAATTCTCAGAGTACTGTTGTATCAACATAACACAGAGATAAATAACATTATTAAAATGAAAAAGAATAGTTACAAGTTAGATGTCTTTAATATTTGCATACTGGCATACACAACAGAACATTGACAACAGAACTTAATTTAAAGATATAATTAAAAAAAAAGTTTTATTGTTGATAACGGGTACAAGGAAAATTTATTCAGTGGGAAATTACGACCATCTTCCGGACAGACATGTCAGATTTTTTTACTAAGACTGTATTTGCATGCTTATACAATAGCAATTACAATTTTTATTTCAGACACGACCCATAGTGTCAGTAACAAGATCTTAAAACTACTATAGTAATATTATTATAATACTATTTAAACTCTAAACGGTTTGACAAATAAAGATCCACTTTCTAAGAAGGAGTGTTGAAACAGATGTTCAAAATTATATTTTGCAATTTCACAGTGCTCATTTACATTCCATACATACATCAGCCCAAAGTTTCTTTCAGTGTTTACGTCTTAGCAAATATCACAAATTGTCAAGCCGTTGCTAAATAAGCGCGGTAATTGGAGCATATATATTTCAAATGCTTTACCTGAAAGTGGGTGTTTGTCTTGAGACGAACCTAATTAGAACGAAATCCTTGAATTTTCACGCTTCAAGGTGCCATATTGCTGTGGTTTTCAAACTTTTCGTGCGCTAATAAACAATTTTCGCAACAAACACTGGGGAAATACGAGGAAAGTTCTGAACTTACGTTACGATTTATCTATGGTTTTATTAGCGATGCCGTTTTGTAGCCGCTACGAGGTTTATAAACATTAATTTGTACATTTTACTCGTATATCGAAGAAGAGAAAATTTAAACTTAAAAAAGTGAAGTACTTTTTTCTTTTTCCTATTATTTAAACGGTAATTTTTTCAAGCCCTTTATATCCTTTAGCAAAAATAAAAAACATTCCAATAAATTAAGACTCTGATTATTTTAAAATGAAATCAAAAAATTTACTTATATTTACTGAACCCGTGGGGAAACACATTTTATTTGACCATACAAATCACGGTAGCTATTTAAATTTGAGAAAAAATAAATATAGAAGTAATTCTTAGCATTTATTTATGTTTCTTTTCGAACTATATTGGAATTGTCGCTTCATTAAGCCTTGACACTGTTTTACCCCAGAACGGTGTGCCGGTGAAGATTTAAAATAGTGCGGCAACAGTTTGGTGGAGGTTCAGTCTGTCAGATTACCCGGTTTGCAGCTGCAAATTTTAACTTTTATTCCAAACCTATAAGCCTTTTTCTCTGTAACTCCCTGATAGACGAAATGTTAACTAAATAAGCGTCACCGTCAGAAGAAGATTGAGAATATCTGTCTACCATATCGCGCTTCAGAACAGACTCAATTAATTGACTTTCAGTGACAGCCGTCCAATTAAACTCGAATTACACTCAACGGTAAACTAATCAGAGATACCCTATAATTTGAAGCAGATTTATTTTTCGAAAGCTGCCATTTAAGAAATTTATCCCTGAAAATCGATTTTCTTTTTGTTTTAACGAGAGACGAATAAAATTTACCCTGTTGAGTGCTGGCTATTTCAATGCGCTGGTTTAACAGTTGGTTTCTTACAAATTATGCAACGTAAAGTGGGTAAGTTTTATAAGTCGGAGATAGTTCTTCACTACTTTTTGCTCTCTACCCTAAAATATAAATTATTTGACAGTTAAAATGAGATATCCTAATTGAAATGACCATCTCCTGATTAGGAATCTTTTTCTTGATTTTCGCTTATAAATAGGTCACATGCCAATCCAAACCTTTCAATAATATATTTAATAATATGTTTTCTTTTGTTTTCTTTCTGTAATGTAAATAATTAATAATTTGTTGGCCCGATGATGTGTAATACGAAACCGGTAGCCTAAGTTAGAATAAAAATAAATATATGTGGAATAAAAGTACAAGAATTTGTGTATAATTTATTCAAGATGATATTCCACCAAGAACCATCAATCGAATCCATCCAATACTTTCAATAATATACTTATCATAATTATTGTTTGATTATTATTTGTAAAATTGAATTATTTAATGAACACATCTGGATAGAACATTAAACTAAACACATTTTTCGCAAAATGATAAAAAGCAACAAGACAAACGAGTAATTCTATATGTAGTTTGTGTAGTTGACACTAAATCATATTAAGAGGATAGCCCTCGCAAACATCAAAGTTGTTCTTGCTGGTTTAAAGAATCTAGTATTACTACTTAAAAAAATACTTCTGTCAAGAATATAATACAAACTCTTATCGTAACAGTAAGTCATTCCACGCTTGGTGGTCCTCCTGGAAGAAATACCCATACTCACACACGCTGGGCAGGCGGGTTGATGAGCGCGGTGCCGAAACCCTTGCACCAGTGACGCCGTTGCCCGTCACCAGTCTGTTTTATATAAGGCTCGGCAATTGGGGATGGATAAACCGCCATCCATCGGTCCCAGGCAATGGTGGGCCGCCTGGTTTTGCCTGAGAGCTGTTCTCTTACTCTCCCCCGAATAACTTTGGGAGGATTTGCGAGTAAGATGGTGGTACCTCCACAGTCGAACCCGGCATCAGCTCTACCACCCACTTGTATACTTATTAATAATTTATGAAAATCTTAATTTTGCTCCTCATCTGGAGTTCATCCTTCTCGCACTGCGGATCTTTCCGCATAAGTAAACGGTGATTGTTTCAAGCGTGAACTATCCTCTTAAGTCGACGTGCAACCGTGAATATCTACATGAGAACGAAAACCGTTTTTAACGGACACTTTTCAGAGTTGAATTTTATGTGATACAAGCTAAGGCGTATACGAGTATAATAAAAAAATCCATAAAGATAATTTCTATGAAAAACTAGGCTTATACTTATAAAGAAAGTGTGGTTTCCAAAAAATAAACGGTAGTTATCCCCTTATAATTCTGAGATCTCTGCAACGAAAGCTTATTTTCAAGGACTAGTTTGCAATTAATTTATACTGAAAATAAAAAAAATTTTTCTATTCGAAATATCACTTAAATTAGTATTTTCAGCAATGCTTTGTATTTTTGAGGCTTGCAGTCTATTTACCAAACTTAGACTTGACGTCAAAAATTTCTAGTTTTAGGCTAATCAAGGTGGCACCTTCCCTTAATGTCGTGTGACCTGATTTGTCATTTACCACGTAATTTTCAAATACATTTCCACTTTATTTAATACTCTGGCGAAAGGACACGATGTCAAAAAACAGATTTACTCTCTTGCAGTAATTGTTCTTTTGTAGTTTCACTCTCATTTTAGTCCATCCATCCATCCATCCATCAGCCTGTTTCGTCCACTGCTGGACATAGGCCTTTCCAAGATTACGCCATTCTTGGCGGTCCCCCTGGAAGAAATGCCCATACTCACACAAGCTAGGCAGGCGGGTTGGTGAGCGCGGTGCCGAAACCCTTACACCAGTGACGCCGCTGCCCGTCACTAGTCTGTTTTAAGGCCTGGCAATTAGGGATGGATATACCGCCATCCATCGGTCCCAGGCAATGGTGGGCCGCCTGGTTTTGCCTGAGAGCTGTTCTCTTACTCTCCCCCAAATAACTTCGGGAGGATTTGCGAGTAAGATGGTGGTACCTCCACAGTCGAGCTCGGCATCAGCTCTACCACCTACACTCAGATTCATACTCATTTTAGTACAAGCTATTAATCTGTTGAGTTCTCACTATCGCTAAAACAATGGTTAAATAGTAGGTAACAAGTAAAATGGTTGCTAAAATCCATATTACGCAATTTTTAATACAATTTTACGCCTGATAGACATAAAATTATTGTCGTATCAGAGATGATTTTCAAAAAAGAATCTTTGAGAAAATTGATGATTTTAACGATTAAATAAAAAAACTAGGTTGCTTATTGCTAAATTTGTCAGTAGATATGTGTTATAAAATTATAGTTGTGTTTGGTTTCAAACTATTGCTTAGTCATAAGCATAACATAACTACTTACTTTGTAGTACAAAGATCGTTTTACCGACGAGTTTCGACGAAAATTCAGTTAATTGTAAGACTGCCGAGTGGACGCAAGTTATTTCATTAAACAATCTGCTCATGGCAGGTATTACATTTAAGTTTCCTGGTGCTGACGTCACAGGAGAGTTTGAACGGGCTTGTGTTTATGAAACTGCTTGCGTTGTGTTTACGCCTGTCTTTCAGAGGGGTAGGTAGAAACTACAGATCAACTTGTACATCCCAGAAACACCAGTTTTGCGACTTTCACATTCATCAGTTAAGTTGTTACTCATTACATTACTCAGGTTGCTTTTGTTTGCGCCTTTTTGTGGTACGTGACCAATTTATATAAGTTGACTTTCCTTTATGTAGCCAAATTCATACTGCAGACTCGGTAAGTGGTTCAATGAAGGTTCAATGACCCCGTATGTAAAATACCACAGACGTTTAATATAGTAGCAGACCTAACATTTATAAATAAACGCATAGAGTCGACGCGTGGCAATTTTAGCTCAGTGAACTTCGGGCTCTTATAAATAATATTGCTTGTTTCCAAACAAAATATATACTAGAGATTAGTTTAGGAATTAACAAATATGTTCCAAGCATAAACCAGCCAAAACAACCCATTTTTATACGTTTCTTCGTATCATGAAGCCTAAATGTAGCTTATTTTTTGTATTGGGAAGTTGCCATGCTATTTAATTATTCCTTATGTTTGGTCTGCTACTTAGTCACCACTAATCATCACTAATATTTCGGTTGGGGAAAAAGTTTCTTCGCATTTTATATGAAAATTCAATACATTTTTTAATAAAGTTTATTTACATTTAACTAAAATATCAAGAAACCGCGACAAGTGGTTTTGGCAGTCCTCTCGTGATGTTAACCTGACACTGCCTAAAGAATTCTGAAGAGACCGAAACAAGTGGAAATCTGAAGGTGCAAGGTCAGGACTATACGGCGGATGCATTAATACGTCCCAGCCAAACTCTCTTAATTTTTGCTGAGTGGCTAAAGATGTGTGAGGTCTAGCGTTATCATGATGAAAAACCACACCCCTTCTGTTGACTAATTCCGGCCGCTTTCTCTCAACTTCTTGCTTTAATTTCATCAGTTGTTCGCAGTAGAGTTCAGAATCGATGGTCCTGCCTGGCGGTAATAGCTCATAATGAATAATGCCCTTCCAATCCCACCATACACACAGAATTACCTTGTTGCGAGATAACCCGGGTTTCGCCAGAGTCTGTGAAGCCTGACCAGCCTTTGACCACGACCTTTTTCGCACGTTCTTGTCGTACGTGATCCACGTTTCATCCCAGTTATCAGGTTTTTCAAAAACGGTTCGGTTTCATTACGTCATAATAAAGAATCACAAATGAGTACACGGTTAATTAAGTTTCTTTCAGTGAGCTCATGAGGCACCCAAATATCGAGCTTTTTTGTGTACCCAGCTTTTTTCAAATACGCTAAAACTGTTTTGTGGTCAATCTCCAGTTCTTCAGCTACATCGTAACTACTGATATGCCGAACTTGCTCCACTTTTTCAAAAATGGCATCCATTTTATCCGTAACAGGGCGCCCAGAGCGAGGTGCATCTTTGACACCAAAATTTCCGCATTGAAAACGCTTAAACCAAATTTGTGCTACTCTCATAGACACTGAACTAGGTCCATAAACATCACAAATTTTTTTCTCGGCTTGCATTGCATTTTTACCTTTTTTGTAATAAAATTTTAAAATGTATCGAATTTCTTCATTAGATTCACTCATCTTAATAGTCCATCCATCCATCCATCAGCCTGTTTCGTCCACTGCTGGACAAAGGCCTTTCCAGGATTTTGCCACTCTTGGCGATCCTCCTGGAATAAATACCCATACTCACACACGCTGGCCTTAACAGTAAGAAAAACAAATGAAAATCACACATTTTACATAATTTTAATTTGGAATTATCTTTTTTAAAATTTAAACTTTTTAATAATAACAAAAACCAGCCAGATACAAATGGTATAGCCAAAGAGATTTTATTATAAGTTCATACATACTATTTGCGAAAAGAGTTTTTCCCCAACCTATAGCTGCAATCAATACGGTCACTGACTCACTCACTGATTGATATGGTTGTTTGGTTGGAAGGAGGGGGGAGGGTTAAAATAATGTAGGGGGGGGTTGTAGAGTGTCTAATTCTGACTGGGGAAAAAGTCTGACATTTTGGATTTTTTGACATTTGGGGCGGGGGGTTTCGCGGTTTCGTAGACACTGTTTTGTATGGGATTTTTTTCTTTTGAATATTTTACTGTCTAACCGAGCTGGCGCAGCCAGCGAGGTCTACCCTTGTTTTTTTTTTAATTCAACCATTTTGGGTAGTATCCATGGGAGTTTTTTTGACATTTTTGTCATTTTTTCCAATTTCCGTTCCCGTCGAGATATTTGTATGGGAAAAAATTCCTATAGGATAGTCGGTCGAGTATAACACTTTTGGACCCCATAAATTTTGGAACGAGCCCCCGGGCAAAAAAACAAAATGTTTAAAATGTTTGAAAAATAAAATTGTTTTGGCCATATCTCCGCGACGGTTGGTCTCGGGGTCCATTTAAAAGGGCTCAAAGAGATCAACCCTAATATGCAAAAAAAAAATCGGACCAATTGGACTAATCGGACTAACGCCAATATCACAGGAACGGTTGGAGCTACAGCTGCCGGGTTTTCACTATAGTAAATGGCTTGGCAAGGGCTACACGATGACAAAAAATAATTTGAAGTTTTGACTTTTTTTTTAAATTGCTATAGCTTCGGAACGGTTGGTGGTAGCGCTTCCGGGTTTGAACTCGAATGACGGGTATCACGGGTTCTTTCCGATCGATGAAAAATTTTGACATTTGACAGCTGTCAAAAAATATCAATCACGTTTATTCAACCGATCGCCCTGAAACTCAGTTTCTACACGTTTTTAAGGTCGCTCTTTGTGTTCCAATAAGCGAGGTCGAAGGCCGAGCCGGTAATACGCTAACTCGGCCGCAGGACGAGCCCGGAGGAAGCGAGCGTGAAGCCGCAGGCCGCTTGAAAATCAAGTTTAGCAGGACGAACGAGTGGTCCACAGTGGGAAGCGGTCGCGCACCGCAGGTGCGCGGACGAGTCTGTCAACCTTTACAATTGTTCTTTTTACCACATCTTCCAACCGATTGCCTTGAAACTCAGTTTCTACACGTTTTTAAGGTCGCTCTTGGTGTTAAGCGACACTCTAACTCGGCCGCAGGACGAGTCCGGAGGAAGCAAGCGCGAAGCCGGTGTCAAGACTTACGTTAATAATGTGCATTTTAGGGCTTTTGTTTCTTGGTTGGGATGTTATCAAAGCGAAACAAATAAAAAAATTATAGGATATTGGCTGGTTTTTTTAATATAATTTTTTAAAGTTTACTTTAGAAAAAAAGCTTAAATTCAAAATATCTCAGAAATGGTTCACTTTTGCTTAAGGCATTATATGGTCGAATCGACTGCAATTGCTCTCTTCTACAACCTTTTCAAAGGATTGCATCTAATTACCAGTCACCCTGTATAAAAAAACAAAACATAAGCAGCATGTTTAATAAAACCCGCTTCTGTGTGAGGAAAGAGGTTTCATTTCAAATGACATTTGAAATAGCTCTTATTTTTTTGAACAGCAAAGTAAGTAAAGAAATGTTTGCGTGTTTTTAATGAGCAACTTAAAAGCTAAAAGAGGCTCTCTGACTTTTTTTTATTCATCTGTGAATACCCCGAGTTATTACTGCCGCTCTGTATGTCCTAAATGGCTAGTTTTTAAAATTATTTTCATTGTGATGTTTTTTTTTTCTTTTATTAGTATGTCAACATAGTGACTTGGTTTCATGATAACAAATTTATAAAAGTATCCATAAATTTATTTGAATTTTATTGACTTGTAGAAATTGGGGTGTGATTACGCTGCTTGTGGTATTTCCTAATGGGTGATACACAATGAAACTATGTAGCATATGTATAATCGTCTAATCAATGTTCCACGAGGTTATTATCACACACAATAAAGTCTATAATGTTTATGAAGGAGCACACACAATGAAACTGGGAAATGCTTTCTGTCGCCGAGTTCCTCGTGCTTCATTAGCTGCCCGACCTTTTCT
This sequence comes from Ypsolopha scabrella, assembly GCA_910592155.1. Classification (NCBI taxonomy): domain Eukaryota; kingdom Metazoa; phylum Arthropoda; class Insecta; order Lepidoptera; family Ypsolophidae; genus Ypsolopha; species Ypsolopha scabrella. The sequence continues at coordinate 15,166,108 of OU342976.1, read as the reverse complement.
TGGTTCGTAGCCAACACGCGCTTGATCAGTTCCTTTTTTAACGTTATGTATTTGTCTGTTGACGGTGGATTGTCAATTATGTCGTCAATTATATTAGCGTATCGGGGCTCGAGCTGTGCCGTCACCTGATAAAATTCGGTTTCATCTGACTTAATACCGGAAATTATAAACTGCGCCTCCAATTGCGCAAACCATATATGAGGCTTCTCTGGCCAAAACGGTGGGATACGTACCCCGACTCTCCATACTTGCGATGACGTATCGGATGACGTGTTTGCTACGTTGCTACGCAAAGTATCTGCCAGCGGCGTACCATCATTGTTTACGGCCATCTCAACGCTTATTTTTCCGTTGGATCTGTGTTCTTGCAGGGGTCACCAGTGTGGAAATTGGGGTGTGATTACGCTGCTTGTGGTATTTCCTAATGGGTGATACACAATAAAACTATGTAGCATATGTATAATCGTCTAATCAATGTTCTACAAGGTTATTATCACACACAATAAAGTCTATAATGTTTTTGAAGGAGCACACACAATGTTCACTTTGACAAACGCGTAATAAAGCGAGGGAAAGCTAGCGGTGGTGAGGTGAGTAAGTGAGCGTGTCTACCGCGGCAGAGAGCTGAGGCGAGACTGCAGTTCTAGCGCGGCGGCGTGCGGTGCAAGGCAGTTGCAGCAAGCGATGCAGCATGTAAAATCATGGATATGACGTATAGGGTAACGATCCGGTACTGTTCGAGCGTTGAGCATCCTATAGTCGCCACATGGAGGCCAGCCGTTATCTTTCTTTGGAGCGAGGTGTAGAGGGGATGACCAAGGACTGTCTGATGGCCTGGCAGTTCAACTCTCATCATGGATTCAAATTCCTGCCGAGCAATCTTAAGTTTGTCTGGAGCTAGACGACGTGCTGGTGTAGCAACAGGAGGTCCTGGCGTCGTCTTTATGTGTTGAACTGTATTGTGCTTGTGCACACGTTCGGTGCCGGTGGGCTTGGTGATTTCAGGGTACTTGCTCAGGATGCTGTGGTACTTTGTATCGCCAGTTATGACCTTCACTGAAGAAATCGTATCTGACGATGGTGCTGGCAAAGCTGTAGCCGAGAGAGTGGTAGTGTTGTCGATTAAGCGCTGTTTTCTGCAGTCTACGACGAGATCATAGTAGGAAAGGAAGTCGACTCCAATGATGGCTTTGGTGACGTCAGCTACAATAAACCACCAGGTGAATTCTTGGCGAAGTCCAAAGTCCAGTTTAAAGTGAGCGTAGCCGTAAGTGTCGATAGGAGACCCATTAGCAGCTGAAAGCTGATAGTTAGTTTTTGGTCGACGTTCTTTCAGGGCGGCACGTGGGAAGACACAGAGATCGCTTCCAGTGTCGACGAGAAACTGAATCTTCGTGCTGCGGTCTGACACAAACAGGTGACCAGAAGAAGAGGAAGGACAGTCGTTTGTCGCCATTATCGACCGCCCATGCAGTTTTCCGACGGGTAGTCGCACGGCTTGACGCATTTCTTCGCCTGACTGCCAAATTTCGAATGATACCAGCACTGCGGGAACTTCCTGTGGCTGGACTGTGATCTTTTGGAAGCTGAGCGGTTGCGGTTTTGCGGTTTGCCTCTGGATCTGGATCGGGATCTTGACAATGAAGCCATTTTGTCTACTTTAACAGTGAGGTTCTGCAATTGCCTGGTAAGTTCCGATATTTGCCTTGACATGGCATCAAATGAGCTTCCAGGTGTCGCGGGTGAAATAGCTGCGACTCGTGGGTTATGTGGCACAATGTCGTGTATCCTGTCTGCCAGCTCAGCAAGTTCGGTGAGAGACGCCTTTGCTTGTGAAGCGACGATTGTTTGGGTACTGCTTGGTAAGCGGCTTGTCCACACCGTTTTAATAAAGTGATCTGGCATACCTGGTCCTGCTAGGTGTTGTAGCTGCCTCAGGAACTGAGAAGGCTTTCTGTCGTTCCTCATTACTTATTAGCTGCTCGACCTTTTCTTGGTTCGTAGCCAACACGCGCTTGATCAGTTCCTTTTTTAACGTTATGTATTTGTCTGTTGACGGCGGATTGTCAATTACGTCGTCTATCATATTAGCGTATCGGGGCTCGAGCTGTGCCGTCACCTGCTAAAATTTGGTTTCATCTGACTTAATACCGGAAATTATAAACTGCGCCTTCAATTGCGCAAACCATATATGAGGCTTCTCGGGCCAAAACGGTGGGATACGTACCCCGACTCTCCATACTTGCGATGACATATCGGATGACGTGTTTGCTACGTTGCTACGCAAAGTATCTGCCAGCGGCGTACCATCATTGTTTACGGCCATGTCAACGCTTATTTTCCCGTTGGATCTGTGTTCTTGCAGGGGTCACCAGTGTGGAAATTGGGGTGTGATTACGCTGCTTGTGGTATTTCCTAATGGGTGATACACAATAAAACTATGTAGCATATGTATAATCGTCTAATCAATGTTCCACAAGGTTAATGAAGGAGATGTTTATGAAGGAGAACACACAATGTTCACTTTGACGAACGCGTAATAAAGCGAGGGAAAGCTAGCGGTGGTGAGGTGAGTAAGTGAGCGTGTCTATGGCAGCAGAGAGCTGAGGCGAGACTGCAGTTCTCGCGCGGCGGCGTGCGGTGCAAGGCAGTTGCAGCAAGCGCAGGAGTTCTGCAGCAGGGGAGTGCGCGCGCGCGGCCGGCAGGCGGAGGAGCCGAAGGTTTTTGAAGTATATTTGTTACTCGGTTCGTGCGGCGGCGCCCCCCGCTATGCAGCCGCAGCGGTCCCGATCGATGCGAGTTCTGTAAATAAGAGCATCACGACCGCTCCGATGATGGGGTAGGTCAGTCCGTCCTGTCTCATCTATAATTACTTGTTTATATAAATATTATGTATTAATGTATAGATATATAATATTTATCCCCCACAAACTTACTTACCATAATTTGATGTTTTAAAACCTTAAAAGGTAAACGTACGACGAGCAAATAAATACCTTTCCCATCGTTTAAAGACGGATAAAATGCTTAAAAAGTTTATTTTTATTATTTCAAAAGAGACTAGTCCATGAAACAAAAGTAGTGTCAATAGAAGCCCATAGAACGTTCCGTAAACACCATTCATCGGCCCTAAAAAGGGCCAATAAAGGTTGAGTAACTCGAAATTGGCCCAATTAAATCACCGTTCAGCGTCATGAAGGTGATGTAGCGGTGATCCAGATCTCCATTTGGTGATATACGGGTAACCGCGACAAGGAACCTTTATAGTTTCGCTATGTCCGTTTGTCCGTCCGTCTGTCCGCGGTTTATCTCAAAGACAGATAGATAGATAGATAAAAACTTTATTCATACCTCTTAACAAAATATTACAAAAAAACAAGAACAACATATATCATATATTACTACATTTTACACATTTAAATAGCATTGAATGATTAAAATAACAATAACATTAAAAATCTTTAAAACAAAAAATATATTTGTGACACAGAGGCAGAAAGGGCGCTGGCTCAGCATTCATCACATAATAATCTGTGACACTGATATTCTGCCAGTACCATGCATTAGGTAAATCTATGTCTAGATCTATGTTAGATTAAATACTATTAGACTATTAGTACTAGAAAGCTGTAATTTGGTATGGGTATATTAATCACGCTGACAAAACAGTTAAAAAAAATCACGAATAACATTTTTAAGGGTCTCTCCCATACACGTAAATTAGGGATGATTTTTTTTTGCTTACACTCTTATAGCAGTCTAGGCAAGGTCTCTTTCCAAAAAAATATGGTTTGACTTTTATCTTATTCCTCTTTTGTTACGATGTATACTTTGTTTCCATGATTTTTCAAAAATAGACCTTGTCTGCTCTGCTATGAGAGTTGTTTTCCACAATGTCAATAGTGTGCACGTACACAACCGCAATTCTACAGTCTCACCTTCTGCACTGTACTAATCGTGTTTGAATTTGACTGAAGCGGATCGTATTTCATTACGATGCCTCAAAATGACTAAAAGTCATATTCAATTTTTGTGATGATATTTCGATTTCAAGCCTGATAGTCACCGAAACCTGACTATCAGGCTTGAAATCGAAATATCCTCACAAAAGGTGGTAACCCTAGAACGTCTGGGCTATGTAAACAACTGCAAGTGGACGCTCTTTGTATGAGCCCTTGTCTTCGTAATGGTCAGTCTGAGTCAGTGGCGTAGGCTCCCTTTTCTCATTAAATTTCCATCTATAAATGCCGTAGGAATGTCATTTTTGCTAAAAAAACACAAAAAGAAAAAAGTTTGCAAAACATATTAGTTTGATACTTTAACGTGTTTTAAAGCTCATTATTGAGTTCAATAGTAATATTTTACTACTAAAATAGTCGTGGTTTAGATTCATAATGCTATTCAAATATATATAAAAATGTTGCTACTATTGATTGTTGGCACTTGGTGGAACTTGGAAAACATGATGAATAAAAAATCGAGAGTAGCCGTTTCAATAGCATTATCAATAGTACTAATCGTGATAAAACATGAATTTTTTGCGGAAACAATAGTACAGTTTTACTGCAGCGGCTGCTGGCCGGCAGGCAGGCAAATCAGGCATTGATGGTCGAACTTGGTAATGTGGGCCGAAGTACAGCCAAGGCACACATACGTGAGTCCATGAAAGCCCAATTGTGGCCTAGGCTTGTATACTTAGTACTTTTTTCTTTAACATTCTAAGGTAGGTACTTGTAATAATAATAAAAATGTGTTAATTTTCGAAATATATTTCGGCCCACTATGGGGCCGGCATCAGTCGAATACTTAAATTACATAATCATTAACATCATGAATTAGTACTTTTTTCAAACAATGTGCTGATATTCAAACAGTTTTAGTAAATTAATACTTTTTTTTCACATTTCGTGTGTTTTGTTTTTCTGCGTTATATCTTTTGTACTGTGCCAGTAACCTCTTTTTACTTTAGTAAAACCTTTAAACTTTAAACATTAAAATTGTTGGTAAGTAAATGTAACGAAACCTCATTCCATATTCAAGTAACACGACAAAATTATTATGGATTTTATCTTAGGATTTTATAGTGATAACACGAGAGATATGAATTTTAATACTAATATTGGCGGCCATTCATGGTTTGTTTTCCATCACTTCTATAAGTTTGATTTATGTCGAATAAGGTTCGTTAAATTATGAACGTATTATTAGTATTGTTTGAGAAAAAATATTTACATAAAAATTCAACCTGAACAACTTTTGCTACAAGTTTTAACATTGCGCAAAAAATACTTTATCACTTATATCTCTTCTCTATATTCTTTCTCTATACATATAAAATACAACGTCTGTCTGTATGTCTGTCTGTCTGTCTGTCCGTCTGTCTGTTCGTTCGTTTATAACTTAAGAACCAAGCAATGGATTATGATGCAGTTTTCACTGAAAGATAAAGCATTTCTTCAGGAAGGTTTAGGGCTATGTATCATCATGCTATAACAAAAGGGAACAGCGCAATGAGAATTTTAGTGAGACATATGGAAGGTTCGCCGCCGTAGCATTGTCGATCGTCGCGGGTTCAAACCCCGACTGGTAAAATTTGTTTTCACTTTTTATTTTTTATTCCTTTATTTTATTTTCTGAAAAAATATTTCCTTTTGTAAAAAAATATTAAAGCTGAAATTATATTTCTTGACTGCGCAAATACCAATAACTAAAATTTTTTTTTTCAAGTGCTTAGAAAACACCATCTCTGGGAAGCTATCCTGGATAACGGCTCAGTAAGCTGGCGTTGAAATTGTTTGTAAGCTAGCGTTGAAATTGTTTTTATTTTAATACACTAGATGGCGCTGCATGTTTCAAAATATCGAATTTGACGCAGTCTGATTCAAATCAACTCACGTTAAAGTTTGTCTACACTATTATATAAAGAAGAAAGATTTGTTTGTTTGTTTGCATATAATGGGTAATATCTAGAACTACTGAACTGACTTTAAAAAGCACTCAATAAGATTTTTAGTTAATCGTGTGGTATGTTCGCCTTGCGTAGTCATACGTATGTTTTGATCTTTCGTTCTAAACACTATAAAATTGTGTTTATTTAGAGTTTTGAAATAAAATTATACGAGTAGGTATAATATTTAAACTATAATAACAATCATCTACTCAAAGAAACAGTACCACGAAAAAATTTTCCTTGAACCGTAGAAGTATTAACCGCCGCGCCGATTATCTCTATGCTTGAGCCGAAAAAGCCCCGCCTCTCAGTCTCAGGGTAATGGTCCACATAAAATAAATCGAATTAAAACATTAAAAGTTATTAAACTTGGTATTATATGATATGTTCGCAAACAGGGTCTTTGAACCTTGGATCTAACCACTTACCCAGTCTCCAGTATGAATTTTGGTGTATAAATGATAGTCACCTTATATAAAGTTAAAAATTATTCAAAGTGAAAATATTTTAAGAGATGATAAAGTACGTATTCTTAATAGAAAAATTTCCAAATAAAATTTTTTTTTTACTTTCCATAGCAATTTAGCCAGCCGTCTGAACCACTTTGTACTGGGAAGTGACAAGATTACTCGAACAAAAAATTTTTTCTTCTGAAATGTGATCAGTTAACGATACATGATCTACCCTAGAATTGTTTTCAGTTATTATTGTAAACCATATAAGGTGAAATTTATTTATTTATTTCACCTTGTATATTTATTTTCTAAACAATCAAACTAAAAGTGCTTTATTATTCATTATTTAGTTAAATATCTGTCAAGTTATTGTATGAAAACAGAGCGATACAAAATATGCATTTAACTATTAACTTCTGAAACATTTACGTTAAGACATACACATTCAATTTCATACACCACATTTTTTTTACTTATAACATTTTTTCTCTTGACTGAAATAACAAAACACGATTTAATTTTGCAAAAACATTTCAAGTATGACGTAAAATCCTGCACGGAACATATTGAAAATATTTCAATTTCCAAGCGAAAGGTGCTTCAAAGTAGAGAGAACGAAATAAGCTTTTCGTTTATTGGGAAACGCGCGAAACTCCTGCAATGTTTGAATAAAGGAAAAAGAGTGTGGTAAAAACTTGTTTTCACTCTGTCATCCGTTTATTAAAAAGAAAATAATGAACCTTTTCACTCTGTAGTATAATTTCGTTTACGTTTAATAATTTGTTGATGATAATTATTATGTTTGTTACAAAATTTAGTTTTTCAACGCTCCTATTAAGTTAAAATTATGAACAATAACAAGTTAAATTTTCAGATACTACTTCTGCAGTGCTGATGAAGAACGTAATAACCTGAGTTTTTTCGAAATGGTGTAATTTAATATATTTATTGCCTCTTGTTACATTCCAAATTTTTTCTATACTTTGGATGACTTAGACCCGATTTCACCATACCCTGTTAGTTATTTCATAAATCAGACGTTATCTAATGAGGGATTAAAATTAACAAAGACACTAACATCTCTGTTAATTTTGTATGTCCCATGTCCAAAATGCTACAAGCCATTATAGGCTCTCCGAGATATCATGATATGGGTGGCAGTTCAAAGTTGACAGTTACAGTGATGTACCCTAACGAAATATAATCGATTTTTTTGAGTATTAAGAATGTTAACAAGGGCTATCAAATCGATTTTTATTTGATTACTAAATTAGTAAAATTAAACGAACCAATAACTTCAGAGCTTGGGAGTTCAAAGATTTTTTTTTGTTACTCTCCGAATTTCGCCAATAACAAAACAAAAAATCAACAGAAACTGTAACAAACGTCAAAACAAATAGCACGTAAAGCAACCACAACGTAAACACAAACCGCATACAAGATGTACTATGGGTTAGCGTTCCGATTTACGCATCACGCAGCAAAAAGACATTATTATTTACTGAATCTTTTCTTCGTTAAATTTAACGAATACACTGAGATTTTTGTTCCGATTTATAGAGGCATTATTTATTGTGTTTTTACAATAATTATTTACATTATTTCTGAAACCTATTATTTTTTTTGTTCCTGGGTGTATGTAGTATAGTGTGAGTAGTATAGGTGAAACGGAAAATTACGAATTGTCACCCATATTATGATATCTCGGACAGCCTATAGTAAATTAAACATTAAGCGAATGACTCAAAAATCATTCACTTATATTCTAAGCTAACCAAAACAAAATTTCATTATTTTTTTGTCTCTGTGGCACGCACGGGCACTTTTTTCACTAGTTGTATTATAAGTTTCGTGTTTAGTAAGGCGACTGATTTGAAATACCGTTTATTCTGTTGAATTCAACAGAATTCGGTTTACATTTTGTTTTGCTGGTTCAAATGTCAAACATTTTGAGTCTTCGAGATAGGTCAGTTACCGGTTGCCACGACAACAATGTAAACAATAACAAACATGACCGATATCGACAGCTGTGGATCTGTTCGACAGTAAGCTAATCGTGTGTTACCATTCTAACGAACTCCTAGAGCAGTCATTAGGTTTAACAACTGATTAAGGAAATTAAACAATCGTTATAACATGGTGGGACACTCACTAACTGTAACAGTCCGTTAAATGATATAACAGGGGTGTCAACTAACTAACAGAGTATGGTGAAATCTGGTCAGTTGTTAAGATTGAAAAAACAATTAGTTAATATTTATGACATGTTTACATAGGTAACTTATCTAAGCTATCGCCCCTATTCTGCCTGATTTAACCAAATGCCTGCGACATGTATAACACGATAATGGTAAAAATTATTTGGCCCAGTGCGAGCCGGACTCGTGCACAAAAGGTTCACAGTTAAATGAAGGTTTTTTATGGGTACCATTTTATTTTTTATTTTTATGGTTCCGTACCCAAAAGGCAAAACTAAACCCTATGCACTCTGCTGTCTGCCCGTCTGTCCGTCCATACCTATGTGACGGGTCTCTAGCACGCAGACGGATGAAGTTATACTCGTAGATCTAAAATGTGGACATGTTGTACAGAATATTGACCGAAAATCAAATATTTAGTTACAAATTCAATAAAACATTTTTTTAAGGTTGTTCTGAAATATTGAGGCGAAAAGTTTTTTTTTACCCTTTCATGTGGGATATGATGTTGTTGTTTTTTTTTTCTTCATGGGTTAAGAAATGCGTGACCATTAAAGATTATGTCGTTGCATCAAAGTTGTCAGTTTTAGACCATTTTTGTTACGGGTCTATCTCAAAAACAAAATTAGGAATTTGGATTTTTTTGTACATTAGGTTTGCTTAAACAAATACTGAAAACGTCTATTTTTAATATACATTTAGGGTTACGTACCCGAGTACTTGACCAACTTAATTTTGCAGTTTTGTTTCAAACATTTTTTAGGTTAAGTTTGCAATTTTCATTAAAATCATTTAATTTGTTTGAATGGTGCGGAACCCTCAGGGCACGAGTTCTACTCACACTTGACCGGTTTTTCATTTTTTGCCGTGATAGAAGCCATAGTAATACGTATTCTGTAAAAATTTCAACTGGGTACCTATAACGACTGAAGCAGTAGACCTCTGTGACAGAGGGAGTGACAAACAGCAGAGGCTTTAGGGTCCCGTTTGGTACCTTTCGATTACGGAACCCTAAAAAGTTTACAAATCCTGTGCGTAAATAACAGTTATAAACGCACGAGAAATAAATATTTTGGGTGTTAATTAAGATTATAACATAAATAAAAATTTGTTTTAGAGCGAGGAAAATCCAAAATAACTTTTATCCACTTTATCCTGTTTTCTTTTGAACGTAATTGTACCAACAAGACACCGTTGAGTAAAAATAAAACATATTTCAATTACCCATGATTGCCTTCAAAGCCCTTTTATTCGTAATACCTTCCTTTGCTAATTAATTAATTAGCCGGGCTATATTTTATGCCCAGAATCCTCAAAAGAATTTCCTGCTTAAATGTCTAAAATAATATCTATAAGTAACGGTCTCAGACTTCCTTTTCCTCATTTCTGCATATTTTAACTACAAGTAACAGTCGCGATCCCTTTGATTTAGAGAGAAATGTCATTATTAGAGTTGTGGCCGCACAAAATATGGACATCGCGTCTAATAGGCATGATGACTAAAAAAATTTTATTAGTCCGTCAGTTAGATTATCAGAAAATATTGGACACGTATTTTTTCTTTTTTCAATTAAACAAACAATTATGAAGATATAGCCCGCTGAATTCCGCGTGACGTCACATCTAGGTACAATTTTACTTAGAAGTGACGTCATTTTCCCCCACTCCCAAACTTTGACGCGCTTTATCTCTGTCATTTTTTGTTTGATTGACAAAAGAAAAAATACGTGTCCAATATTTTTTGATAATCTAAATGACGGACTAAATAGAATAATATTTTGTTTACCCTGTGTACAAGCCTATTGTAAATACTACACTCGCGAAAGCCAGGACTTTTTTAGGGTTCCGTACCCTAAGGGTGCCAACTGTCACATGGGGCTTTAGTTTCAACCGTAGTATAGTCCGTTTCATCAAATAGTACCTCTGCTGCAATGTTGGTAGCAATGCAATCCAGTTTAGATCATTCAATCCCTATTCATATAATTTTGTTTATCCAATTATCACGGTTAGAAGACGGGGACATTACATCAAAAGTACTATCCGATGAAATGCAGTATGAATACAAAGTTGAAATTTTCACAGAATACGTGTTATTATAGCCTCTATCACGACAAATAATAAAATTTTAAAAGAAAATCACGGTGGTCCCCATACAAGAAACCTCGAAAAAGTTGCATTATTTAAACGTTATTGACTAGCGTTCTGACTGACACTACACAACTGCCTCCAACTACTTTTCTGGTACGCTTCTCATGGCGTCATACAGGACCGGAACATGACGCGTCGTCTGGCGTTATGGTTTCGCAGTCGTCTGGCAGTATAGTTTTTCAGTTAGTTGGGTCTTGGTATAGGTGGTAGAGCTGATGCTGGGCTCGACTGTCGAGGTACCACCATCTTTCTTGCAAATCCTCCCGAAGTTATTCGGAGGAGAGTAAGAGAACAGCTCTCAGGCAAAACCAGGCGGCCCACCATTGCCTGGGACCGATGGATGGCAGTTTATCCATCCCCAATTGCCGGGCCTTATATAAAACAGACTGGTGACGGGCAGCGGCGTCACTGGTGCAAAGGTTTTGGCACCGCGCTCACCAACAAGCCTGCCCAGCTGTGTGAGTATGGGCATTTCTTCCAGGAGGACCGCCAAGAGTGGCGAAATCCTGGAAAGGCATATGTCCAGCAGTGGACGAAACAGGCTGATGGATGGATGGGTGGGTCTTGGTCTAAGGTGCAAGCCACACAGAAACGGCGCGGCGTGCATCGAGCGCGCGGGCGTCATTCAAATTTCGTACAAGAGGCATGGAAATAAAGTCGCAATTTGAGGTATGGTACGGACGCCCGTTCCACGCCCAACACCACCTGAAACATACTATTCAGTGCGTTCAAATTACGACTTTATTTCCTTGCGTTTTGTACGAAATTTGAATGACGCCCGCGCGCATCGCCGCGCCGCTTCTATGTGGCTTAAACCTTAGGCGCAAGCTACAGAATCTGGCGCGGCCGCTAGCATAATCTTTCCATTCCATTTAAATTTCGCACAAAACACATCGAAATAAAGTCGCAATTTGAACTTAAACTCAAACTCAAACGTTTATTGCAATCTAAGTGTGTACAGATCTTATGTATTTTTGGCGCTTATAACTTAGATGCCTATTATAGGCGTTGCAAATTTGTAACACAACTTAAAGTTAACATAAAAACTTAACTATCGACACAATATAGACATAAAATTTTCGTATAATCTAAATAAATAAATCTACAACATATAGTATAACATTTGAATATATATATATTTTATATTCTAATATAGCATAACTATGATATCGTAACTTAAAGGTGGACAAAAACAGAAAAAAATAAATTAAAAAGGGCACATTAACTCTATCATAAATTATTCTGTTAAGAAATCCTCAACCGAGTAGTAGCAATTTTTACTAGAAATATTCTTATCATTTTTGAGAAAATGTGTTCTTTAATTTCCGATTCTATTTCTGCGGGTATTTTATTATAAATTTTTATTGCCATGTGGTATGGGCTATTGTTAAGCATTTTTATGCGAGACAATGGCAAGTGTAATTTTTCTTTATTCCGGGTATTATGATTGTGCGTGTCTTTAACCTGTTTGAAATGCTTCATGTTCTTAAAAACAAACATACATACATCATGTATATAAATACATGGAAGGGTTAGAAGGTTGAATTTTATAAAATAATCTTTACAACTTGTTCTGGAGTCCACATGAGCAAGGATTCGAATGCAACGTTTTTGAAGTATAAATAGCTGATCAGCGTCTACGCTGATGCCCCATAACATTACTCCATACCTGAGCCAGGAGCTAGCGAAAGCGTGATATGCTGACAGCGCTGTTTCAGTGTTTGTGTTATTCTCAATGTTTTTAAGCGCATAGGTGAATGACGATATTTTAGATTTGACTTTTTTTATATGACTTTTCCAGTTGAGGTACGTATCTATATTTATACCTAAGAGGCAGAATTTATTTATAGATTCAAGTTTTGTATTTCCGATTTGTAAATTAATGTTAAGGCTGGGTTTCTGAAATGGACGGAATTGCATTGTCTTGGTTTTTTTATAATTTATGCTAAGGTTGTGATCGTCTAACCAGTTTTTAACAGTAAGAAGGTTTTGTTTCATCAACATTTCAGCGTCCGAGTCATCATCACATTTTAGAAGCAATATCATCTGCGAAGAGAACTGTAAGTGTTGTTTCTTTGTTAAGCACTTTAGGTAAGTCGTTAATATAAATAAGAAATAATATGCATCCGAGGACACTGCCTTGAGTTATAGAACATATTAAGTTTCTTTTTCTATTATATTTGATACGTTGTTGAAAAATTCTACTTGTACAATTTGTTTTCTATTTTCGAGATAAGAAGAAAACCACGAAAAAGCTGGACCTCGAATTCCTGATCCGTATAGTTTAGATAATAGTATTTTATATGAGACCTTATCGTCATATCCAATAATATGCCGAGTGCACACTTTTTATCGTTCATGTAGGTCAGTGCAGCTTGAATGTATTGAAATTGATATTTTTATTTTATTTTATTTTGATTGTATGATTCTATTATTGTAATTTTTATTTTATTTTATTTCGATTTTTGTAATTTGATTTTATATTATATTAGTTATTAATTATTTGATTTATGTACCTATGTAACAAACAAATATGGATCACTGTTATCCGAAATAAATGAAATTTAATTTAATTTAATTTAATTTAATTTATATACTGCAATTGTTGTCGATCTTGATTTTCTAAACCCGTTTTGGCTGTCATCGAATATTGTGTACTTTTCAAAAAAGTAATATAAGCGGTTTGACATGGCCTTTTCAAAAACTTTTGAAAATGTTATCAGCAAGGCAATTGGTCGATAGTGGTCTGGTATTTGTTCATCGTCTTTTTTATGGACAGGTTTGATCAGCGATATTTTTAATAAATCAGGAAATTTGCCCTCCTCGAAACTTTGGTTAATTAACATCGTTAACGGTTCGACAAGTTCTAGTGCACATTTTTTTAACAGAATAGGGGGGATGTCGTCAATGCCAAAACTGTGTTTATTTTTTAGTTTCTGAATGATAATCAGTACCTCATTGTACGTGACCGGGCGCAAGTACATGAAGGTGGAGGGGGGGTTAACAACCGGTTTCCCGCGCGCCTCCTCTGTACCCGCAGCGTTTGCGCCGACTTCTGCGAAAAATCTATTAAACTCATTTGCTATTTTGTTAGGACAATTTTCAGTTTTGTTATTAATTTTCAGTATTAAGTTTTTTTGTTCGTTCTTATTTGTTTTACCTCGGTTCGTATTTATAATCTTCCACATTGTTTTCATTTTATTATCTGATATTTTCATTTGTCTAGTAAATTCATGTTTTTTCTCATTTTTTACAGCCTTTTTCAAGATTTTGCTGTATTTATTGTGGTACTTTATAATAATAGGATCGGTTGTATCATTTAACATGGTTTTAAGGGCTCTTTTATGGATGCATGATTTTTTTAGTCCATTTGTTAGCCAGGTTTTTGACATTTTGTTTTTAATTTTTATTTTTTGTGTCGGTATTTTTATGTTTAAAATTTTTTGTATCGTGTTATGAAAGTTGTCATAATTTTCGTTTATATTTTTATTTTTACAAATTATGTGGTTCCAATCTATCTCCTTTAAATCTTCTTTAAATGATAGCATATTTTTTTCTGAAAATACCCTTTTATTTGTCATCCATACTTTCTGTTTTAATCCGGGCAACTGTTCGCTATTTATGTTTATTTCAACAGCTTTGTGGTCTGAAAAGCCAAGATTCTGAACTTCTGACTTATTTTTTATGATGTTTGTGAAAATTAAATCGATACAAGTAGCTGATGTTTTTGTTACCGTTGTAGGTTCCCTAACAAGTTGTTTTAGATTAAAGCATTTCATCAGATTAATCAAATCGCGAGTTTGTCTCGAACACATCGAATGGTAAGTATCAGGCGTAGAACGGGCGTCCGTGCCATATAGTTGTCCAAATTGCAACTTTATTTTCATGCGTTTTGTATTAACTAAAATGGAATGGAAAGATGCCCGTGCCATTTCAGCACCTGCAATAGATCCTATGTGGCTTGCGCCTAACTATCCAGAGTGTGCCCTGCATATTTGGGGTAATCGTGCTTGTATTTCGGTTTCACACCAGTCGACTCCTTTCATGCACCCTTAAAACTGCCGCATCATGCGGCCCCACCGCATGGTTGCTTTGTGTACCTATCATCGTCAGAATATTGTATGTAGACACTTTGATATCTATGTTTATTTCATAGGGTAACTGAATATCAAAAAGCGTCTGTTTATTTATTATTTGCGAGGATGAAAATTGGCCCTGGCTCCAAAATAACAAATTGGTGCTTGTTATTTTGTTTAATTGTACAATCAAGAACGTGATGTTTGCGAAAATGGAAAATTGCAGTATTAAAAGGAACAATTTGAACATTGAATTCGAGTGGTAATCGTGTGAAATAAAAACCTTACTTTACATTCACTAAAAGTTTCCTAAAAGGAATCATTTTGGAGGGTACTCTAAATTGAAGTTTATTTATTTGCATTACGTCTGTAAGAAAGAAAAACACTCGTTCGCCCTCAGTTCTGAAGTATTTGTAAAAAAAAAAATACTTTAAGAAGTAACACATCGACTTTTGTTAAATTTTGTTGTGAATCGTTTGAGTTTCTATGCGATGAACAAAAAGGAACGTACCCACAAAACGTGACTTGTTCTTTTCTTAGGAGTTGAAAAGTGCTAAAACATTTTATACCCTGTGTCATGGTGTTAAGGCTCAACATTCTCGAGGTTAATTTCTCCCATTTTTGTCTTTAATACTTTTGAAACTTCTGGGTGAAGAATAGACTTGTGATAAAATGAGTTTGTGAAAAGACTTAAAACATACAATTCTATTATTGATTTCTAATTCGTGTCTAATCTAAAAAAAAAAAACTGGTTAGGAACAAGGGTTCCATGCATTCTGTTTAAAACACAAACTCTCTTTACTTGATACTAGTGTTTCATGTAAATCGATAGTTTATCGATACTATCGTGACCTTGGAAAAAAGTAACAATATCGATTGTGCTATCGATGGTATCGATTATATCGATACTATCGATAGCGAAAATTCCATAATACTATCGATAGTATTATTTACGTTTATCAATTAAATTATCGATTATATCGATACTATTGAAAATATCGATTGTTTTGCTCTCTGGAAATGCGATACTATTGCTTTGTCTAATTGCTTTGTTTGTCAACGCGGTAAGCATAATAATATTTACGTCTTATTAAAGTTCTATTGGTTTCGTAACAAAATGAAAGATTTGATAACTGTAATCTGGCAACTCTTGCCAGCCAAGATCGAGCGAAGGTTTGTTTGAAAAATTGTGAATCATTGTGCGTATCTATCTTGTGAATTTTAAAAGTGGATTATCAAATCACGATGTAATACATAATATGATTATGTACCATTTAAGGTGTTCCTTTCAAGTCCCTAATACTATTTTTAACGGAGCTCGCAAAAAAGGGTCTTGACAGACGAACAGACAAACAGACAACAAAATTATGATAATTCTTTTATTTTCTGTTTTTTTATTTTGTGTTACGAAACCTTAAAAATATAATATATAATAGTTAATTAGTAGGTAATGTAGGATATAAGCTGCATTGCAAACTGGAAATTTTCGTTTAAAACTCTAAAATTTAACTGAGAAAAGCTTCTGAAAAAATACCTCGGGCAAAGATTCGAATCTGTGACCTTCTTTTGCTTTCACTGTGCGTGCTGCTGTTTCAGTTCATCATTTCTAGTTCGAAATGCACTCTGAATAATGTTGAAAGAATCCCAAGCAATCGATTTTGCTATAAATCATATATCTTAATATTGAAGTAGACTGTATTGACAAAGAAAGTTATTCGATTTTGGTTTCAGATGTGGTTTTTGCTTTCTTGCTTTAAGTTCTACTTTTCGATTTCTACAATCTAAAACACTTGTCTATAAAAGCTTGTACATATACATCAAGAAGTAATATTGCCTACAAAAACAACGATGAAAGGGACAGTAATATCATTCAGTACACGAACGAACGCCACGCACGCCTGTACTCCTGAAGAGTCCTAACTTGATGATGAAGATGAGTTATAATCTCGTCGAAAGCTCGACCCGTGCCTTTTGCACAGTCAAACAAGTGATGTCCATCCGTTTCGGAACGCAGCCGGTGTGTGTCTGACGAGCTAATTAACCTAAAAAAAGATTTCTTGTAATTTTTACCAAAAATCTGTTTTCCAAGGCAATATTGTTAATCAATAATCAATAAAATGCACGACTGTGATACATGCAATAAAAAGATTTATAAAAAGTCACCAGGATTAGAGTGCAGCAAGTGCGAGAAGGTGGTTCACGCCAACAACGGCTGTTCAGGGCTCACTTCAAAACAACTGACAGCAGTTAAAGCTTCTGAGAGCTTGGAATGGATATGCGCCAACTGCCAAATAAGTACATCGAGAAGATCTTCGCTTGACCTGCCCAGTGAGGACGAAGAGGGCGAAAAATATGCAAATACGTCCCAACTGAATCCAGCCGCAGCTATTGATTTAAAGAAGCTGCTGCAGGACTTAACAAAAGATTTGCATAAAATGATCCAGAAGGAGCTGAAAGCCGTCACGGAATCCGTACAATATTGCAGTGATAAGGTTGACGAATTTGTCGAAGCCATGGAAGTGTTTGCAGTCAAGATCAAAAGCATGGAACAACAAAACACAGCCATAAAAAACAAACAAATTCATCTTGAGTCCAATTTGGAAGCTTTGGAACAGCGTATTCAGGAGCTGGAGCAGGAAAAGTTAAGCAAACATATTGAAGTAGCCGGGATACCAGACTCGGAAGGTGAGGACCTTAAGGAAGTCGTTAAGATCATAGCAAACAAACTAAATGTTAGCGCAGAAGTTCAATCAATGAAGCGTATGCATGGACGCAAAGGAACTCCACGTCCAATACTAATAGAGATGAAGACTGAGGACATGCGAGCACAATGGCTGTCGGCTTCGCGCTCATCCAGGTTTTTAGTAGGCGATGTTGTACCTGATGCAGAGACGGATCTAGCTAAGGAAAAGGTGTTTGTTAGGGAGGCTCTTAGTCTATACAACAAGTCATTGCTATGGAAGGCTAAACAGGAGTTGAAGAACACATTCAAATTCATATGGTGCAAAGATGGAAAAGTTTTGGCCCGTAAATGTGAAAAAGAAAAGGTATTTACTATAAGGAATGAAAAAAATATACTAGAATTGAGTGAGTAAACAGTAAGTTTAAATTATTAAAGTTACCTACTGTGTCTAAATAATAATAAGTTCTCCTTATAATTTGAATGGATTTTTCTTGTGATAGTTTGTTAGAACTTCAAAACTGTAAAGAAATTTCCCACTTTGTTTCAAGATTACCTAAAACAAAACCTCAATTCACATGTATTCATATAAATATAAGGTCAATGATTAAAAATTTTGCTAAATTAGAACAGATTCTAGATGGGAGTCCATGTCCTATCGATATAATTGTGATAACTGAAGCAAACATATCTGAGAAAATAAGCTCCATGTTTCCTTTAGACGGCTATACATTGCATACTAATTTGAGAAATAACCGTAAGGGTGGTGGAATCATTATTTACATAAGAAACAAATACTCATTTACTGTCTCCAAAACAACAACGTTAAATTATGAATGCTTATTGGGTACACTATATTGCACTAATAAGTATAATATTACTTTGTGTGCAGTGTATAGGCCGCCTGAACGAAATAAAAGATTGTTTCTTAAAGAATTTAAACACTTACTTGCTCAGCGTTTGGCAGGCGACTTCATTCTTATAGGTGACATAAACATTGACCTGAAAACTGATAATTTAATACGAAAACACTACCTAAGACTAATGTCAGAGTTCGGCCTTGTATGCGGAATTACGGATTATACCAGAATTGAATTAAAAAAAGATATTGTGACTAGAAGCTGCTTAGATCATATTTTTGTGCGATCTTGTTTACAAGAAATTTATACTGCAGCACTCAGTACTGTACTAGCTGACCACAGAATGATTGTAGTTGTATTTGCAGGAATTCCAAGTATACAGGGTGTTGCAAGTTACATAACTAGATATAAAAGGAATGTGCTTCATTCGGAACTGATGAATATAAGCTGGGACAAGCTAGAAAATTTACATGAACCTGATAAGATATATGCTATTATAAAATCTAAAATCACAGAATGCTACGAAAAATCGAAATACACAAAAAAAGTTACACAATCTAAAAGAAATAAAAAGGAATGGATCAATGATAGAATAGTGAGAGCATGCGCCTATAGGGACGAACTGTATTCACAATGTAAAAAAGATATTAATAACAAAATTATGTGGGTAAAATATAAGAAGGAAAGAAATAAAATTCATAACTTAATCGAAAATACTCGTAATAATTATTACAAAAACAAAATTAATATCAATAAGAATCAGCCAAAAAAACTCTGGGATATACTTAACAGTCTGACGGGAAAGCAAAAGAATTCGTTAGATGACACAGTGTTAAAGGCATTTAAAGATAGTGCTAAGAACATTGCTGACCAATTTGCAAAGCAATTTCAATCCGGTGTAAAAGAAATTATTCCTGAGTGTAAGAAAACTCTATTAAATGTAGCCCAGTATGAGACTAAGAATGACAAATCAATGCTATTTAAAAAAGCAACACATGCTAGGATCCATAAAATAATAAAATCTCTTCAATCTAATAAAGCGCCAGGGGTCGACGGCATAAGAATGTCAGAAATTAAATTAATATGTCATAAAATAACACAGGCTATTGTGAAACTCATTAATGAATGCGTATACCAAGGTTTATATCCTAGTGAACTCAAAAGTGGTATTGTCAGACCAATTTATAAGAAGGGAAAAAAGAATGATACAGGAAACTATAGACAAGTTACACTACTATCTAGCATTGATAAGATTATGGAGAAGTATATAGGTAGCGAAATTCAATCTTTCTATAAGGAATATAAAGTACTGTCGACAAATCAATTCGGATTCCAACAAAACAAAAGTACAACACAGCTACTTTCTAGATTTACAGATGATATTAATACGCAACTAAATAACAAAAAGCACGTTCTTCTTGTTTTCATTGATTATAGCAAGGCTTTCGATACTCTTCGTCATGACACACTTGTTCACAAATTGGACAATAGTGGAATCAGAGGTCCGTTGCTTGAATGTTGTAGGAATTACCTTGAGAATAGATCATATACCGTAAAAGTAGGAAATGCATTTAGCGAAAGGGTTAAAGTCACTGAGGGTACAGCTCAGGGTTCGGTCCTTGGACCACTTCATTATCTGGTTTACGTTAATGATCTAAACGAAGTGATAAATCATTGTACGGTATACCAATATGCCGATGATACTTGCCTTGTGTCTGCTAACGAGGATGTCAATATAGCTATGGAAAAATTACAAGAAGACTTTGACATGGTTTGTAAGTGGTCACACGATGCTGGTCTTGTACTGAACGCCTCCAAAACTAAGCTTATACACGTACATTCCGGTCGACTTACGTTCCATGACAGACCACGTATTATTGCTCATGAACATGTATGTCTCCATACTGAGCAGACTAGTTGCAAATGTAAACCAATCGAACAAGTATCAAGTCACCTTTACCTAGGACTTTTAATTGATGAAAGGCTTAACTGGGAACCGCACATTGAAAAGGTGTGTGCTAAGCTTAGGGCTATATTAGCAAAATTTTACCTTCTTAGATATAAAATTCCTTACTTTGTTCTTATAACTATGTACAAAGCTCTGGCTGAAAGTTTAATCTCATATGGGCTGAGTAGCTACGGAAGAACGTTCAAAACATATATAGATCCAATTAAAAACTTATACTAATCAAAAACGTATACTAAAAACTATAGTCCCACCTAAAGAGTATATCAAACTGAAAGATGAGGGTAGGTCAGTATTCAACTATTGTAAGATAGTGCCAATTCATGATAAATTTTGTATGAATCTGTTAATGGAACAATTTTTCCGCAAGGAAATTCTACATCTTGTTGAACACCCCATTGCTACGAGAAATGTCACAAGTAAAAAATTGGTCACAAGTGCTTATAATAATTATTACGGAAAAAGAACATCACAGTACCTAATACCACGCCTTATAAACAATCTACCAATTACCATCAAAAGTAAAATTCAGGACAAAACTATAAAAGAGGTTTTAAAAGAATACTTTATTGAAAAGTTGTAATCTAAAAAACTAAAATCAAATACTGTATAGTAGTTATGAAAAAGTTAAAGTGAGCGATATCATCACGGTTTCTGTGGTAAGTATATTGTAGCATAATTGACTGATTGCGTTTTATTCATTTATTTATTTTTCTCTGTGTGTGCTCGCTATGCGCCACAATGATTATTTTGTTGCCACGGAAGGAAGACCAATATTGGCTACTTTGGTTACACAAAGACAGAAAAACCTTCTGTTACACAGAGAGAGAAAAAGCCTGCGTGATTTCGTCTGTCAAGCGCTGAGTACCTAGCAGCGCTGATTCGTGGTTATACCTATTTTAATGCTCTTGATCTTTATTGCGTAAGGTGGTTTATTTAGGTAAATTAAGTGAGTGTTAAAGTTTTTGTACCTTAGTTAGCGCACTGGATATTGGCTAAATTCTTTGTATAATTTATTGCTTAAGTTGGTTTATTTGAGTGACAAGTGCTTAAGTTTTTAGTACCTTAGTTAGCACACTAGTTATTGGCTAAATTCTTTGTATACTAATTTATTGCATAGGTTGGTTTATTTGAGTAAATTAAATAAATGTAAAGATTTTGTACCTTAGTTTGCACAATTTTGTGGTTAATGTATAATTTTATTGCTTATGTTGGTTTATTTGAGTAAATTAAATAGGTGTTAAAGTTTTTGTACTTTAGTAAGCACACTGGCTATTGGCTAATTTCTCTGTATAACGTATTGTGATGCTGGGATAGATCACATGTGATCTTACAGCATCACTGGTCCATTTAAATATTTAATGTAAAGTTAATAAATAAATTAAAAAAAAAAAAAAAATCACAACACTCTGTAAAATAATTCCAAGAATATATTATTATCAATAAAATCTCTTAGTAATTTAACAATCTTGTACGTTTACGTCAAGAAGTAGTGTTGCTTCTAAAAACAACGACAAAAAGGACAGTATAATAATTGTGACAATATTTTCAACAAAAATCTCCTAATAATTTTACAATCTCCAACACTTGCCTATAAAAGCTTGTACATCAGAGGCACCTACAAAATTTTCAGTAGAGAGCGTCCTGAAACAACGATATTAACCAACTTTGCAGCTGAAACTTTAGCAAGAAGCATATTGCAAAAGTTTTCATTTTTCTATAACCCAGTTATAATCTCAGTTTAGAGGCGGGGTGCGGTGTCAACCTCACGCCGAGAAAGGAAATTTTATGATGCGCCTAACTTGTAGAT
This sequence comes from Ypsolopha scabrella, assembly GCA_910592155.1. Classification (NCBI taxonomy): domain Eukaryota; kingdom Metazoa; phylum Arthropoda; class Insecta; order Lepidoptera; family Ypsolophidae; genus Ypsolopha; species Ypsolopha scabrella. The sequence goes on along the minus strand of OU342976.1, from coordinate 15,143,965 downwards.
TTATTTTTATTACGAAAAGAATGTTTGGACTTTGAATTAGCTCAGGAAGAAAGAAATTCTAAGTCTTATGAATAATTAATTTTATTTAATCTGTTTTCTTTATATTCAAATTCATAATAAAGCTAGTAATATTAAACCTAGTTGAAAGGTTTCGGCACCACGCTCACCAACCTCGCTGCCCAGATGAACATTTCTTCCAGGAAAACCGCCAAAACTTGCGAATTTCCGGAAAGACCTATGTTCAGCAGTGAACAAATCAGGCTGATGGGTGGAAAGATAAAAACCCAGTTATAACAAAGTTGCCAAAATTGTATTGCCGAAAAAATTAATGGCAATTCAGCGTAGTAATATTGCGGGCAAAATTTATTCGAGTTTTAAATTTTTACTAAAATGATTTTTTATTTAGCTGAGTGAGATCTTCCATTACACAAGAAAGTATTTATTTTAAAAACACTGGGAGAATAATAACAGTCATAAGCGTAATTCCATTGTTTCAAAATTATAGTGTTTTACTGGTCATTTTGACCGAAACCAGACTATTTACACCAATTCACACCATATGTTTTAATGTACACATTTTGCTGTTTCACTCTGAAAAAAGACCAGAAAAGCAACTGAAACTAACTCTGCATATCTGGCTTCAGCGCTAGACCATTAGTGCAGCAGGTGTAGTATATTTTATGGCCCATAGGAACGTAACGAAATCATCTGCGTGCATGTCACGAACTCACGGCCTGGATGTATGGCAAACTGCTGACCTGTGAAATTCATCAGTGCTATACAGCCCGTGTTTATTTATATACCTACGGAGTGTGGATATAAACGTAACATCAAATGAGACCGCATTATGAAGTGATAAATTTTAGGGTCTAGGCTCAAAATTGCCTCGAGCAAGTTTTTATTTTCATATAAATAATTTGTATACTAGCCTTTATTCTCTGCCTCGCTTTCGGCTCAAGCGTTATTTTATGAACATCACTTATATGTGTTGGCCGGGTCGCTATAATGATGATAATAAAACACATCCAAATCCGTTGAGTCGATCTCGAGTTATAACGAAACATACATACAGACAGAGAAAAAAATGTAAAAATGGTAGTTTTGTCCTCAGTCCGACATTTAACCCATTTGGTCTAAAATAAATACTTTCAACTTACAGATACGACTATTTACTTCTTTATTATTATTGATTTGTACGTCTTAGACCTTTGCGTCGCTGACTTAGATCAACTTGAATCGTGAAGAAAAAGACTGTAAACCCATACTCTACACTGCACGTTTTCATACCTGAAGTACGAGGATAGGGTTACCTCTTATGGAAAGTTTGGAAAGTCTGTGGTACAACAAAGATGTAAAACAGGTGATTTTAGTTTCACATACTTAGTGAATGTTAGGACATGTATACCCGAAGAGGCGTCAAAGTGTGCGATGATAGTTATTTCTGGACGCGTATGATTACCAGTTTTCGTTTCCAAAAATACTTAAACTTCACCATGTATATGGAGCGTAAATGAAAGGTAGAGGTCAACAAAACCGCCGTTAACGAAGAAGGGTTAAATAAAATTAGTCATCATTACCAAAATAAACCGCAGTAGTATGGCGTGTCGACTAAAATAATATTAATAAATTTTGTGTCTGACCATACGCAAGGACCATAATAAAATAATACAGTGTAACATTATTAAATAAAATATGCTCGTAAGGCTAGTTTACGAGGTGGCGAGTCGTTCCCTGGGTTACTTCTGGTTGTTTCTTTTTTGTGCATTGTAGCATTACCTTTGTTTAAGGACGGTCGTCGTGAACGCAGCAACTTGGTTGTGGATGTGACCGTGAACGTGTAAAGCTGTTTCATTTCGTTAATACGTGCACGCCCAATGAAACTTGTGAAGGCAATTATTTGATTTCGTCGCGGGCAACGTGTGTCAGGAGAAACAAAATTTATCAAATACTTGAATACAAGTGTAGTTGTAGATTTAGTTAAGTTAGGTTTATGTTTATATTCTTTCATCAGTAATGTTCACCAAAAGTTAATTACAAGTCTATCTCTTTGTGAAAAATGTTAAAGGGAGTAGATTTATGTACATGTCAACATTTCTATAATACTATTGCTTTCTGTAGTTTGCTCCTGTTGTTTTTCCATAAATAAATAAAATAAAATAAAATAAATACATAATACAATATTATTTGTTAAAATTTATCTAGATTCCATTTTAAAATTTGTTAAAATTTATCTAGATTTAGGATTTAGTATATTTTTTTTTACCTGCAACAATTAAAACATATTTGGCTACACTTACAGTAAAAAAAAAGTTAAATTTACGTTTTAGTGGTTTGTTATAAGTATTATGTATATAACTTAAATTTCCCTAAAATATTATGAAAAAACGAACCCAGTGCGTGTTGGACCACGCGCAGTGCAGGGTTCCGTAGTTGCCCAGTACATTTTCCAAGTTGGTCTACTAATATAGATCAAACATACAAAACAAACAAAATAACAAACTACAACAATATACAAACTTCTAGTCCCATACATTTAGAAGAACGGCCCATACATTGTCGTTTTTAGAGGGGACTAAAAGTTTGGCGCGACCTGAACTCGTAAACCTGTAAAGCCTACTTAGCTGTGGTAGTTTTCCTTTTAACTTCATTATATATACTACTCCTGTAACAAAATTCACAAACAACCGTTTAGCCAGCAGGGAAGGGGACACTTAACAAAAATTAATAAAATTAACAATTAGCATTTTAAAGCTGAATATTTCGCCAACGAATTCCTAAATCGAAAAATAGTTTTCACACACCCATTATGTTTTTAAACGACCTATCCAATGATACACCACACTATGGGATAGACGAGAAAAAAAAATCATCCCCAATTTAGGTACATGTACGGGAGATACCATAAAAAAACGAGATTTTTTTGCTGTTTTGTCGGCGTGATTAGTATATATTATATTGTATACTCATACCAAATTACAGCTTTCTTGTACTAATAGTCTCTGAGCTTACCTGCAGACAGACAGGCGGATAGACGGACATGGCGAAACTATAAGGGTTCCTTGCCGGACTGCGGAACCCTAAAAATACCATGGACACTTCGGTTTGTGCGTGATGGCTGTCCTTAAAAGGTTAAATCCTTAGAGTATATTACTCTAAAGTTAAATGTGTCTGCGTAAAATATTGCTGTTTAATTCTCACTTTATTCACAGTCCAGACCGTGGCTCGGATCCATCTTACAGGTCAAAACAAACTTAAGTCATATTAATTGCTTCGATGTATGAGTATTTCCACTCTCAGTGTAATCCTGGGCAAAAGCAGCCAGATATATTAAGTTACCATCCATTGGCCTGGTTCGTTCACTGCTGGACATAGGACTTTCCGAAATTTTACTACTCATGGCAGTGCTCCTGGAAGAAATGCTCATACTCACACACGTTGGACAGGTGGGTTGGCGAGCGCGGCCCCAAAACCCGTGCACCCCGGACGCCTCTGCTCGTCACCAGGCCGTTTATATATATATTTTTTATATAAAGGCCGGCAATTGGGGATGGACACACCGCCAACAATCGGTCCCAGGTATGGTGGGCCACGTGCGGTTGTGTCTCTTTAAGAGTTTTTAAAGTTAAGTTTTTTTTAATATTAAGGTTGGGAGTTTGAGGCTGATATTAAAATTTCATACTTCTACTTCATACAAGAAACCCACTGTCCAATTTTCATGTTTTTAGGTTCAGTCATTTCAGTCAGTCAGCTGTTCCGGTCCGGGCGATGAATAGATCAGTTAGTCTGACAGGTTATTTTTCATTTGTTTTTTATTTATACACAGTTAAAACTTTAATATTTACACATAATATTTACACATTCATGTGAAAAGCACACTTACACATTTTCTCTATATGTATCTATTTATAATCATAACACACTCGGTGGAATTCGTGCACTCCTCTGCAGGCGACCGACGGCAGAATAACAGCGTCGCGGATTTCGGTTTGCGACATATGCTGAGTCAAAACCTTTTCTCTTTGCCGCGACACACATACCAACAGAATGAATTAACTTTATAATATATGTATTCTGTGTTTAGTTATATGTTTAAGCTTTAGAACTTAGTTTGTTAAATTGATTTTATATCGTTACTTTTTTTATTGTTTGTATGTTTGTATTGTGTTTTGAGAGTAAATGTTTTGTATATCTATATATCTAGAAAACCTGATGAAAAATAGTATTTTATCACATCGAGTTCACAATTTTTTTTTATGTAAATTTGCAAAGCTGGTTTCGTTCACTGGTTCAAAAATCTATTTGACATTTTTCATTGAAATGTTATAGAAAATTAACTATCACATAAGTCCTCTAACCAGATTGTGTGAATAAATAAAATAGCCTCTATTATTTAGACGTTAAAAAATATTTCATGAGATCAGAGATGTCAATCAAGATTTAAGAACCTTTTTCATTTGAAGATCAATGCAATACGTTCTATCTTGGGGGCAACCCGGTTAGCGGAGAAAAAATAATGTGGAAGTCCCTTTTTACTCCTCGATGTGTTTAGGAAATTAGGAATGAGGCTGAAACTTACGGATAACTTGTTATCCTGAACGAACCTATAGTTTTTATACTACCGAGATGACCTCATTTTGTTATTATTAGTGCTAATTGTGATCAGTGGCATCGACCTGTCTATAAAAAAATAGGTACGTAGATACGGGATGGTCTTCATATGAATCATTTATTTTTGCATGTGGGTAGTCAATTCAGTCAGTGGTTATGGAAATTCCAAAGAAGAATAACTTGAACTTTTAATTTAATACGATAGGTCGATTACACAAATCACTTCACAATTTTTAATGCTTAGTGACAATAGATTAGTAATTAACAAAACACAACAAAAAACACAATGATCACGTCAGAAATTTACGATTCGTCGTGGCCTTCATGCGCCGGCGGCTCCACGTATCAAACCCTACGGTCCGAAATAGAATAACATCGCTAAAATCGATTACAAATAGATGAGGTGAATGGCAAATAATCCATGAGTGAAGCAAATGTCTTCATTCATTCGTATGACTTTTGTGGCTCACGCGTCGAACGTGAGGCGATGAGAGCGTTGAACGGAATGAAATGTCAAAAATGATTTCCACTCCATAATTTCAGACAAAATTTTGAAAAGTCTTGTGGAACATCTCGAAATGGAAGAATTTATATTTGTGAATATGTTTGTGGGTTTGTGGAGTCGATAAAGAAATATATAATGTATTGTATTCTGTGTTAAATTAAGAGGTTATGAGGTATCTTTTATAAAGCGGTCCTAATCATGAGCTATCTTTCACATCGTTTGCTAGCTCACAAATCACGGACCAGTCCTCGCTCACACTTTAAATCATTCATGGCTTTCAGCGATGTAATTCTATTTCGGACCGTACGGAAAGTGACGATACAAGATGGCCGCTGCGCTACCATAGACACGACGCTTCGCTAGAGTCCAAGCTGTCCGACCGGCTTAACACTTTTCCGATTGATCTCTTATACCAATAGATGGCGCAGTAGGATGCGCCGTCAGGTACATAAGAAACAGCTTTAACGCTTAACCCTTCCCTCGCACGAAAAAAATCACATAATTGTTCGCACGGGGTCTCAGGCAACCCCAAAATGTAGAGATTATTTTTGGAATTTATTATATAAATATGAAAATATAATAATTTTATTCCGAAGGTGCTTTATTTATACTATTAAAATTTTAAGAAACATCATAAATTAATATCTGCTTAAACAGAGAAAAAAATAAATTAAAACAAATAGCAAAAATAAATATTATGTATACGTAGCGTATTGAGATCAAAAGTCGAGAATAATAATATTTTAGGAACTCTCAGAATCACTGTTATCACAATTATGAAAATATTAGTTTTAAAAGAGTGATCGTTGTGCACAGATTTTGCGCAAGTTTTGCATTTTTTTTGTTCACTTTTGAGATGAAGATACGTTTCATCATTATTTGACGCTGCAATTGAATTTTCAGCAGACTTGTTTATTTCGCTAGCACCATTGTCATCACTTTAGATTATTTCATGTGCCTTTAGACTCCGATTCTGAGCCTCCAACTCATTGTTCTTCGTCAGAATGCCAATCTATGCCAATCATTGAAAACTACGCTCTTCTCTTCTACCAATGACGAATTCTAGATAAAATGCAAATCTCTTGATAACACACAATTATTGATGAATTTGTTTTATGAAACTTTAAGAAATCTAACTAAAACTTCAATTTACAAACCGGTCTAACAATTGACGTAACAATATATAAAAAAATATAATAAAATAAGAAACTCAACTTTCAAAAAGTAACGTAATTACTTGCATGGGGTCACGGCTCAAGAGAGCAGTGACTTTTCCTTTCATTCCCGTGATGTGATTGTCACTGAAATGCAAACTTTGACGCGGAAGCTATAGACCATTCATCATAACTTGTCCTCCGAAGTCATGTTGGCATCACTGCTTATAAAACTTTTGCTGTCATGTTGTTTGTCAGTCAGATTTTTCAAAATTATTTGATAATTGATGTATTATTATTGCCAAAGCCGTTGAAAAATAGTGCAAAAGAGATTGTGCCTTTTGTGAAAGAGAAAATGCAAACAATACACCGTGATTCGTCTCGATCAGGTTCGATCTCGTGTCAGAGCCTTGACGGGTTAGTAAAATAGGGATACCAGCTTTAAACATAAAGCCAATTTTATGGAAAAATAATAATTAGCTATTCACTTACTTTTGCAGGCATGTCGAAAAAAAGCGTTCACATTAAGTCGCCTGGAAATAATCGTCAAAAACGTAAAAAAACGGGAGTTCGACTATTTAGAACAAACGTCGTTGAGCTTGAACAAGAAATAAAAAAACCGTTTTAATACAGAGATACATGTATAGATATTCATATCATTAGATAATACGTATTGTTTGCAAAATACAAATCAATAAATAATTTTAAGTAAATATTATGAATGTGTAGTAGGGTGAATGCTATGTGAGCCATTGGCAACATTATATGCAGTGCTACCATTTCCCAAGCCAGGGGACTTCTTATAGTGAATGGTCTATAGCAAGGGCGTTGGGAATTTCGGAACGAGGCAAGTACTTTTTTTTAACACGCGAAAGAGATTTTACCCCGTGGTTAAAATAATAAAGTTGATGCTTGTGATTGTTGGCACTTGGTGGAACTTTCGATAGTTACATCTAAACAACCAAATGATCAAACATTTTTAAAATGGTGTTACAACGGAACCGTTAATATAAATTAAATAAATACAGTGAACAAGTACAACTGCTTTTCAAACAAGATGTTTAAAATAATAATTTATCATTACCAATTATTAAAGAGCCTAGCTCTTGGCGTTGTAGCATCTCCCATCATTCTCTGACCAGAGCTTAATCCTTTAGTATTTGGATTACGATTCCTGTCTTTGCCTTATGGTGGTATTCTTATAATTACTAACAAGGATTGATAATTCAAATTATTGTGGAACAGTATTTGGAATTGTTTCATTACTATAATGGAGTTCCACGAAGCACTATCTATTGATTAAAAATATTAAGTTAATCCTCTTGAAAAGCATAATGTGATCTATTATTTTGGAATTAAGATACTCTTGGTACCATCAAAGAAATTGTCACCGACCCACTTATCGCACTTGTTACTATTGCAATACGGTTGGTAAATAGACATACAGATTTTTCTTCAAATTGTACTCCTATTGAAATAGATTTTATCCAATTTTCTCCAAAATCAACACGATTCAAAACTATCTCATCAAAATCCTATCAGATATGTAGACCAACTTTTAGCCACCATGTGTGCTTTACCTACTCTGCAGTTAAACTGGGTCAGGCTCGATTTTGATACGATTAAGCTGTGACACACCGATATTGAAGCTCTATTGAATTGAGGCTTTAAAAGCTTGGTTTAGAACAGCTTTTAGAAAAAATTCAAATAAAAACTGGAACCATTCATGGTCAAAAGCCGAAATAAGGATCTGCTTTAGTTAGATTTATATAACCATGATAGAAACTTTGATAGCAATATAATATTTGTATGACATACATAACAAACCTTTGCCCGCGACTTAGCTCTTTGTTTTTCAATAAAAACTTAAAATGATAATTTTCGGCTTGGCGGTTGTTTTATCATAGCCAATACGTTGATCAGAGTCACTACGATTATAACAAAAAAAGCGCATCCATATCTGTTGAGTGGTTACCGAGTAAAAACGGAAAAAATACAGACAGACAAGCAAAAATTTCAAAATTATAGTTTTGGCTTCAGTGCAATACTATAAAACCATTTTATTTAAGAAAAGTTAATGTACAAACCATGGCCAAAAGTATTGCGCGACCTAAATATTTTATGAAGCCATAACATTTTTAGCTCCAATCTGATTAAATATTATTAATATCTATCCATCCATCCATCAGCCCGTGCTCGTCTACTTCTGGACATAGGCTTTTCCCAAATGTCATGACGGTCCTCCGTCCTCCTCATCCAGCCGCCACATACAACATCCTTCAGGTCGTCGGTCCAGCGGGCACGAGGTCGGCCTACACTACGCTTTGCTGTACGTGGTCTCCATTCTAAATCCTTTCAACCCCAACGGCCATCATGTCGGCGACAAATATGGCTTGCCCATTGCGACTTCAACTTACTCATTCTGCAGGCTATGTCGGTTACTTTCGATTATTAATATGGATTTTTATAATCCCTTTTAAATCACCCGAAATCTCCCTTAGCATTTTATAGAATAGCTCTGGACTAACTGACTGAAATAATCTATTCTGACACAATTTTTCACTTGCAATATCAGTCGTTCGACTTTTGTTTACAGTATGATAAATTCCACATATAAGGTGAAGTAACTAAGCCTTTCAAATAAAAACCATGTAATATAAAGAACCCTCATTATATGTTTTCAATAAAAAAAACAACACGAATCCGTACAAAAATCCTTTTTAAAACAAATTCTAGAACGGCAATAGCCAGAATACTGGCATTATTTTTCACTCGCAATTTTAGCCGTTCGACTTTTGTTTAATGCATGATAAATGCCATGGACTTTAAAAAATCTAACGTTTTGCGCTTTGTATAATGCACGTACTTTGATTTCTTAAACATGCCGTTCGAACGAGAAAATGACGGTCCGTCAAGTGCCATTACCTTCTCTCAGACACGGCAGATTTTTTCTTAATCCATAACATTTCAAAATACTTACCCTCTAATTTCATTAGCTATTTAGAAAGGAGGTAAAATGCTAAAGGACTTGTATTTATCAATTTTCCAAAATTTTTAATTTTAGATACTCAAAAGATTTTTAAAACATTGAATTTTCAACAAAAGCCTTGTAGGCATAATGACTTTCGTACCAATGCCAGTAACTACTTTGACTGTATTTAAAAAAAAAGAAATGGGATGACCATAGAGCTTATTAAGTATCAAATGTCATTGACACTTTAAATTGACAGCTAGTATTTTTAATTATTGATACACAAATGTATTCTAGCTGTTCAGCCCACATCCTTAAAATTTGTATTTTGTTCAACATATCTCTAGAACTAAGGAATAAAAAATTAAAAAATGCTTTTCGGAATAAGAATAAAAAGATTACTCCATAGATTTTTATTTTTTTACCTTAACAGAAATGAAAACTTGTGGATTATTAAAATCATATCAGAATCGACAACATTACAAATTAATAATTGGTGTAAACCTGAAAACCATTTCGAGATATGGGCTTTCTGAGCATCATATTTTTTTTTCAGAATTAAATCGTGAATAAATAAAGAGATATTTAAAAAAAACTATAAATATGGTAAACACAGGATTTTAAAAACAATGCCCTTTGCTTTTAAGTTCAGTTTGTTTAAAAAAAACAACTTTCATGCCATGTGACAGCAGACATAATCATGCCAAGCTTTTTTTTTAATAATCCATTGGCAATGAACATCTACTTTTGAAATCCTCAGATGCGACTTACGTCCCTTTAGAATGAAGGAAAAACATAAATGAAACAAAATGAAAAAAATACTTGAGCTTTCTTTTACGTAAACTTTCAATATAAATATGAAAAGGAAATGATTAACTAAAATGAAATGTTGTCGATTACTGCAGGCAACTGTCCAATATGAATGAATATTCGAGGGACGGTGATTTTTGCACAGGAGATGCTCGAAGACGGTGTCGAGCGACTCTCTACTAGAGAGTCTAGAGTTTATATCAATAACCCTGGATCTTATTCGGTTTTGAGCAGTCTTGTTTAAGCTCAACGCAACTATTTGAAGAACTGTTAAAAGTATAAAAGCAAAATTATGTAGTTAATACATACAGCTTACTCAAATCCTTTACAGCTCTACGCAATGTAATTTCCATCTACTTATGAATCAGCGTATCCCGATGGGATGGGATAATGCATGCGGTAACCAAGCTTACATGGCATTAGTTCAACATAACCGGGTATAACTAGTTATAACTGGATATTGGTTTGATCCGGCCTTCCGGTTGGATTTAGACCTGTTGGGTGCCTTAAGGGTGAATTACTTATGTACATGTAAGATCAAAAGGAATATTTATTTGTTTATCCTTAATTCCTTTTAATGTTTCGAATAAAGACCCGTTCAGAAAATTTCTACAAAATAAGTTTTTTTGGAAATGCTGTGAATAATAAGTACATACATTTACCACGCCTGTCTCCCAGAGGGGTAGACAGAGACTAGTATTATTATGCTACTTTTATTTTAAACTAGCCTTTGCCCGCGGCTCCGCCCGCGTTTTATTCGGTTTAACGACATGCTTTTTTACGAGATAAACAGTAGCCTTTGTGTGAAAGAGTAACAAACATACACACACACAAACTTTCGCATTTATAATATTAGTGTGATACACGAAATAAGTGCCTTCAATAAAATTTCGAGTGTCAGAGCTGGTCAGTTTTCTCATTAACAATTTCGTTGATTGTATGCCAATTATTTTACTAAACAGTATGTAGGATTTTTCGAGGCTAGTGAGAACCATGAACTATCGCGATGTTTGTAGAAACTTCTCTAACCTGCAGGTCTGTTCTGTGTGAACACAAAATTAATGCAGTGTATTTACCTGTAGACTATGGCTCAAATTCATGTTCCATATTGGTTGAAACCTTCCAGTTAGCTAGCCCATACAAGCCTTAAAAGCTTGAAGAAAAGGTAAATGTTTTTCTAAAGAGGTTTTGTAGTTTGTAAAGGAAACAATTTATCGTGCTAGCGGTTTTCCTGTTTGAATAAAATATTTCCTACAGTTGGTTATTACTTCCTTACAAATATAAGATTTTATTTAATTTTTAAATTCAAGAGGAGTTTTTATCTGCTTTATGAACAATTACTGCTCAAACAACTTCACATTAAGCGTAATAGTAGTTACCTCCAAAGCGTTTATAAGTAACCCTAAAAACCAATAATATTTTGTTGTTTTCTTTGCGGTCCCGTACCCGAAAGGTGCCAAACGTCATACCTTTTATCCAAGAGTCCGACTTCTACGTTGCTTATTTATTAATTCATATTTGTAGAAGTCTACCAAAGAGTTAAGAACGTTTCATATAAATATATTTTTCATAACAATATTATCTCAAATAGATTCAAGGTTCAGGTATTTTTCAAATAGTACTAAAATAGTGGATGGTTAGACTAAGAACATACACTCGATAATTTATGCAACTTTAAACGTTACTAGCAACTCGACACAAGCAATAAAAAATAAGTTTGTGGACTGGAAGAAATCACTTTAAGTGATAAGTCCGCCTTTGTACATAATTTTGCTAACAAAACTCGGATCTTCTTTCTTTTTAATGTCTTTTTTGTGTACAATAAAGTGTCAATTCATTCATTCATTCATTCATTCATTTGTTTCTTAGTAGTTGAAAGAAAATCAGATAATGAACCTCATGCGACATGATTTGTCAATCTCTCGCGTTTTTGGAACTCTTGCTTGCGCTCTGTGTCTTGAGAAAATAAAAGTAACGGGTTGTTTCAGAGACATAATCGTACATTATTTACGTGGAGAATTCTTATTTTTTCTTTTTACGCGGAGCTGCAAAGATAATTTTAAGGCCATAGTATCCAGCGAAATCTATCCTGCTCCAACGCTTTCGTTTTACACATGATCATCCTGCTCAACGGAAGCGCGCCGCTTAGAAAATTCGCGATTTCGAAGTGTTTTTATGTACTATTTTGGAATTAGAGGGTTGGGTTTTTCATATGACAGCCGTTTTATATGACATTTTTTAAGTCGTTTATTTAAGTATAAGTTTTACTGTTCAAAACTTAACATAGCTCAAATGAAATTATATTTAGATCATAGTTCAAACCTATATCTGCGATTTAAATGGATCGAGAAAAATGTAAGTAATCGTGTATCGAACGACCGAAATATCAAGATCAAAGAGTGAAATATAACATATATTTCTTACAATATTTTATCTTCGCTATTTAATGGCTTAGAATTAATTTAAAAAGAGACAATATCGGGATAACCCCCCTTTATAAAATCATAGGGGAAGCAATCAATGGCGGCCACAGACATTTATTTCTGTGATGGTGGTGCATTCGATTAAAAGTTTTTTTAATTATTCCGATCAAAGAAGTATTATTTTATCAAGAGTTATTTGTTATTAAAGATACATAATATATATTTAGTAAAATTATAAATATAAACAATAAAATTTTCTCAAATATAAGGTAATAATATAGTTATAAGTAAACCCAAAGACAGACAGACAAACCTAAAATGTAAATAGTTAAAACATATTTATTAAACTTACAAACAAACAGACGAAATTAGACATAATAAACATATATTTAGTGTACATATTTAGATTAAGAGAACATACGTGACAGGCATACAAGAAATTAAATTAAAATATCAATAAGGTTCCGCACATGTTCCGTACCTATTTTAACTATGGCAAATGTAGAAATATTGTAGCTATCAATGTATTTTTTTAATACTCAACTGATGCCGGCATCGTTAGGGTACATATATATTTTTTAATTTTATTAGGATTTCATCATGAATAGTAATGACGATATTAAATGATTAATCAATACAGATACGGGACCCTAAAACCATTATGGTACATAATAACAACATAGATGCCAAGCGACATTATTAAAGCGACAAAAAACAAGCTGATAAAATAAAGGTAGTAGCATCTGACAATTCGGCACTCTTGAGTAAGAAACCCCAACGGAAGGACGCACGGACGGACAGACGAAGGACGGAAGGATAGGCGGACAGACAGACAAACAGAGAGCAGAGGCTTAGTAATAGGTAATAGGGTCCCGTTTAGCACCCTTCGGGCACGAAACCGTAAAATGAGGGAAAGAAGCTTTTGATGCTGAGTATTTTTTTAAATACCGATAAAAAAAAACGTAATCAAAGAAGAAACGTGCTCTCTATATTGCAATTGCGTTTAAAATTTTATTTCTCCATTAAATGTTCATTAGCTTGCTTTTAATGTTTCGTATGAAGTTTTTTACGATGTCGGTGAAATGCAATACTTTACTAATAGTGTTTTAATGACTGCTACTACGGCACCGTAAAGTAAAATAATTTTCTTTACTTTGAATGTTGCTTTCTGATTTTTCACTTTTGAAACTCGATGTTGTACTTTGTGAATATGAAATAATGTCAAATTAGTTTTATCTTTTAACAGAGCAATGAAAGTTAAATGTATTTTTAAATAAGAGCGTATCTGGAAATTTATTTTCTGATAGAGATAGCAAAAATTAAAATATTTAAAATATTTATTTCATATCGAATGGGAAAGTATTTCGATTAACAAACTTTAAGTTTAAGCCTTTTGTTGCTTTTTAATCCGATAAATAATGCTCCCCTTGAGTATGAGTATGTCTTCGGTTATCGCTGGAAAATTGCGCTTATGTGAGAACCGTTGGTAAATGTATTTTTTTAATATATTACATATTCATTTTATTTTTATTTACTGTTTGTATTATTTTTATTTTTAATAATAAACGATTTTCCACTTTTACTTTTCTGTTATATATTTGTAATTAATAGGTGCTTGTTATCAAATTTGACGATCACAATAAAAATATTTTATTTAAAGTATTTGCTCCAGGTGTTTTTCCCAAACGCACAACGAATGATTGGGTTTTTTTTAATTATGAAGAAAAGGTATTAAATGAATGTGGTTCATGGAACTTCGCAACAATAGTTTATGTCTTTTAGGCTCTTCCAGCAAAATTGTGTTATTTTGTGCATTACTTTGTACAAAATCCCGCAACACAACTAAAAACACACTTTTATTCAAAAATAAGAATAACAACCATAAGTTGTGCTTTTAGAACTGAGAACCGAACCATCTTAAGAAACATACTGATATTGAACGGCTACTCACGATTTTATAGTCAGGTTTCGCCTGACTAGTTTCACTGTAAACTGTAGGAATAAAGTGAAACTAGTCAGGCGAAATCGGTGTAAATTTGGTTCGAGCTCAACTTTTAGTTTCAGGCCTTTTCTGCTAAATTCCGACTTTATTTTGGATACTTGCCTATATTTATCATAACGATGATATTTTTAAGGCTTCCGTACCCACCGATTCATGGTGAGACTCTGTGAATCCATCCCTAAACAAAAGATTGAAAATCCACTAATTGCAGCACATGCTGAGTTTAGAGCCCTTTTTTACCACGACATATGATACATTATGTTACATGGCTGTGTGTGTGTCATTAATTAAGTTTTAATGTACTGCGTCTCCATGTTAAAAGTTGTTAGAGTTAAGTCCTTTTATTTTGTCATTTCATGTGTTTTGTGTTGTGGTGATTAATAAATGCTTATCTTATCTTATCTTATCTTAAAAATTCATACAATTATCCAACAAAAGCGCTCAGACAGAGCAGTTGTGCGGGGTCTGCGGGAGGTAAGCCACCGATCAATCAGTTTGGAGCCTCACCCCGCAAGCCCCGCACAACCGCTCCATCCAAGCGCCTTCGTCGGGCAACTCTGTATAACTGGGCTTAAACTTATTTCACAATAATCAAAGTTTTGAATTATTGCACCGTTCAAGCGGGAGGTTCACAATTTAGCAAATAAAACAGCATGCTTTTGCTTACACGGTTTGATAAAACTCAAATTATAAATATTCCAAATTACTGACAATTATGGTACTTACATATCAAACAGATTTTTTTTTCTAAAGGTACAATATTTGTATCCAATTCTAAGGTATGAATGAACTAATTATAAAGGTTAGTATAATATATTTACTTCCATCAAAACGAAAAATGCTGTCCCCATTCTCCGAATAAACAAAAAACAAAATACGCAGAAAGGAAATTTTGTAAAGATAAGGGGAAAGAAATATTTCAAAAATTCAGGAATTTAAATAATACAAATATTGTGTTAGCTGTAAAATACAGAACCACGGCGCGTCAAGTGCACTCGAACTTGAACGGTATTTCTTGTTTAAAAATTAACAAGACCATTATTTCCACGGTAGAGATGCTTCCCTTGTTACTGGTTATTATTACATTCACCTTTCCAGAAGGTACTTATTTAAATAACTGATAAAAAATGTACAAACACCGTCTCTAGAAAAATTATGAATAACAAAGACATTTATTTATACAACCAAATTCGTTTTGAAGACTCGGTATGAGCTCAAGTATAAAGGCTCAATGACCCTTTTCGTGAAATTCGTAAAGTATTATCGATCCGTGATACTTCACTTACCGAGCCTCCAGTATTAATTTGGCAATGTAAATTAATTTCACCTTCTATAAGGTGACATTCATTTATGCAGCCAAATTCATACCGAAGACTCGGTAAGTAGTCGGTATCAAGGTTCGGTGATCCTTTTTGGGAACTCCGAAAAGTATTTTTTTCCTGTTCCCCACAAACGCAAGCACAGCCCCGAGTCAATAGAATGATAAGTCAAAATTTCCTTTTTCAAATTATGCAAGAAATGTTATTTATCCGTGATATTGATCGCTTACCAAGTATCCAGTATGAATTTGGCTTTATAAATAAATGTCACCTTGTATATTGTTACGCAAAAGCAATGTTTTTACCATAAGTACATAAAATAAATATATATATTTACTCTATATCGTAAAACTAAAACAACAAGCTACTCAATTACATTTACTTAGTAGGTAAACATCTTTGTTGTTTTTACAAATAAACAATATTATTTTTCTATTACATTAAAACAGGTTTTATAGAGACAAAAGCAGTGCATTTTATTTTACCCGCCGCAAATTCGACCTCAGACCAATTGACTTTTCAATTTATTCCACATACATAATGTATGAAAGTTACTGGTTAATTTAGTCCAAAATAAATATACAGACGCACACACCTTGGCAATTTGATGAATTATTCATGTTGTCTCAGTGGGCCTTACCTCGGGTACCTTAAACGAAATGCTCTCAAATACAATTCTACGCTCTGAAGCAGGATTTTTTTAAATAAATTTTCTTGCATATGAAAAGCTGATAACCTTATGTACGAGTCCTTGTGAGGCAGTAAATTAGTTGTGAGGACGCCAGACTCACAATCTCGAGATTCAGGTTCGAATGGTAATTTTTATTGGCAAAAACAGAAAAAGTAAAAATAACATTACTTAAATAAAATTAAACCTAACTAAACAATCTAAAATCTTAAAATTACCTAAAACGTACGAAAAAAAAGGAAAAATTATACTAAATGAAATATTTTCTCTAAATCACCGCCGTCGATCGGCAGGGTCCCCAAAAGGCAGAAAGCATTCCCCCGTTGAATGGCTAGGCTAATACGCTGCCCGAGGTATGCCCCAGCCCTTGGGTCTCCCGAAACGTCGACCAGCCGCGAAGATATTTCCTTAAAATTAGAGTTATACTTTTAATTAATGAATAATTAAATAAAATGTTTGGTTCACAGGATCACATATACACAAATCTATTATTACCTTTTTTAAGGTTTGTGACTGGTTTTATCGTTTCAAAAACATCTTCGGGCAGAATTACGGTTTTCTAAATATTTTTTAACACCAGTTGATTGGTTTACTTTATTTGAAGGAAATATCCTGGGTATTACCGATTAATATAGTAGACAAAACAATATCTGTTTTTGTAGAAAACGTATTTAGAACATCGAAATTAAGCCCGCTTCAGTTGATGATAAATTTAGTGTCGTAATTATTAAGTAAATTGTCATAATCTATATGGCTTTCCGACTCGCATCACCCTAGTTAGCATGATTACTATGATTGATACAGTTTTCGCTATTGATTTGATCATCTCCTAAAGGCCTTATTAGTGCCTGAAGATTTCGTTGGAACAATCACAAACCGATCACGAACCTTTAAAAGGCAATACATAGATGCGTGGAAACGGGTACCAATTATTTATATTTACATTCATAATGACGTTCCATCAGGAAGTGGCAACATTCCCATCAAGGTTTTTTTTAAATATTTCTATGACCAAATAACATCTGGAAGTTGTCTTTTTGCTGCTAACCTTTTCATTACATTTTTTGCCGCAAATCACAACACTAGTTAGCTTGAAGTAACCTCTTGTAGAAGTAAGCTTGCCCTTGTGCATCTTTTTATCAAATACTTATGTAATTTCAGTATAAGTGTACAATAGAGAATACAATAGATTCTATTGAATAGAAGGATGCGCCGTCCGTCATGCATACACCCAAAGATACATAAATAATTTGTGTTCAGTGTTCACCAAAGACTTAGGATATCTTAGGTTAGTCGCAACTATGAACTACAAAACGCAAAGCAACCTCTTTGCAGCTAGTATTTATATTTCTCATTGGTGCATGCCGACGCTACGTCAAATTGACATTGTCTGTCTATCTATCGCAGCTGTTATGGAGTCAAATGAAATAAAATCCGTGCCCTCAATCTATAAATAAGGTTATGGCTACAGTCAGAAAATTATTACCCTCTGCGCAAGAGTATTTTACAGAGCTTCAACTGCGGGTGGATCGTGGCAATGACCAAAGCTTTAGGCGATATCAATCAGCTGTTAAGATCCAGCGAATAGTAAGAGGATTCCTTATCAGAAGGTACATAGCCAGGCTAAATAAAAACGCAACTATCATACAATGTGCATTCAGGGTACACCAAGCGAAGAAGGTGTACAGAGAATATTTGAAAGATGCAGTCAAGAGAATGCATAGACGTTATTACGATAAAGCTGCTGCTACCATTCAGGTACATTCAAGTTATTTGCTTTTTTATGTATGACTTGCTTTTGCCCGAGACTTCGTCAGCGTGGAGTTCGGTTCACCCCCTTAGGGGGCGAATTTTCAAAAATCCTATCTTAGCGGATGTCTACATCATTACAACTATCTGTTTGAAAAATTTTAGCGAAATCCGTTCAGTAATTTCGGCTGTGCGTTGATAGATGAGTCAGTCAAGTTTGCCTTTTATATATTCAGAGAAAAAATATATCCATAGGATTTTCTGCTTAACTCAAATTCTATCAAGCCGAATGAACAAAAAGAGAATGCGTGCACCTCTGTTACCTAAGAGGAAACTTGCTTGGCAATGATCACTCTATTTTGAAAAGTGAATATGGAGTGAGCCCCTTTTTTTCTCTAGAAGTATGAATGTATGAAAATCTATTTTTGTCCTTGGGGGAAAAAAATTAATTAAAAACCATTTTACCCGCTACAATAAATTCTTAAAATTGCAAATAAAATCGAAGAGATCAAGGGGAAAATTGACATGCAGCCGCCAGCCGCTAGTTTTTCAACTCATTTTTTTACGTTTTCCTATGCAACCAATATTTAACACAGTTATTTTTATTTTATTTGTTTATGGGTAAAATAATAAAGCCGGCGAAGTGTGTAAAACATAATTGCTTATATACTTAAAAAAAAATGTTTAAGGAAAGAAAGTAGCGGCAGTGGTAGCGTAGAGATAAATAATTAGGAAGAAATGTAATGAACTTACTTCATGCTAAATCAAAAGAATGCAAACGCATTTTTTATTGTTTAACATTGTTGCAGAAAAGCACTATATATGCCCGGCGGAAATGGGTATTGCCTGACTCGTTGTGTAACTCATCTCGTCAGGCAATACTTTATTTTGCAGCCCTTTGCAATAATGTACTATATCTACGAATAATATTTAGATATTTCATGTGGGGTCGAAAGAAACATTTTAAAATCACATTATACCAAGATACCTACAACATTGCTGAAGTAATAAATTAATGTAAAAATAAAATTTAACAGACTTTTTCATTTTATCTTAGTCTCTATGGCGAGCTCATATTTCAAGACGCACGAAGTTCAACTACTCTTTATACCGGCTTTGGCTATCAAAAGTCACAGAAAAAGGAGAAAAAAAAGTGGCAGAAGCTGCTGAATTCGGTCTTCGATGTCGAATCGATGACCTTCAGACCCTCGAAGAAGAGGCCAGACAGTGGCTGGCATATGTTGTCTTTAAACTACACCATTTATTGAGGACTGCATCTTGCGCCGGAGTTTTTTCTGATCCTACGACAAAAGAACTCACAGATTTTGAGAAGCTACTTAAATCAATCAAATACCGAGACTACATGAAAAGATTGAAGAAAAAGTACAACGACTTTGTAAAAAAACATCGCCCGCTCTTTTCAAACAAAAGATTATTCCCTATCATAGGTAATGGATCTGACTACTGGTACCTATCTCTGCCCGAAATGTATGAATTGACTGCTTCAGTGACAAACGACAATGATGTTGTTAAGACAAGACATGAACCTAACCATCATGGTGAGCAGCATAAAAAGCCATTCATGTTATGGAAGAGAGTGATACCAGGAAAGTATAAGGGCAGAGGCCCTTTGGAAACGGATTCAACTGTCACATCTTTGAAGTTACCTTCGGTACCACCTCCAAGTATCACAGGAGAAGGTGATGCTAAAACCGATCCTCGATTCAACTTGTATGTCAGAAATTACACTCCTGAGCCGAATTTGTTCAAATATGTCGACTATCATATTAATACTTTGTTGAAAAGGCGGTGTTCAATTGAAAATATCTATAAAAATACATAAAATGTCTTTGAAATTATAATGGCTCTCCTTTGGGTAAATACAAATAAAAGCATGATTTTTAATCAAAGCCATCAAATTTATTTTGCAAAAAAAAGTGCACTCACACTAAAACATAACAGGGTGTCACTTGTGACTTTGTTGAAAATGGAAACTGCTAATAATTAATGTACTGCTCTGTATAAATCTATGCCCCAGTGCTACTTGTAAGCATTCATCCATCAAGCAAGAGCTTTTCGAAACACCAATTATGTGTAGTTATGCGTACAAAGTTTCTTTGTAAATTTGTGAAGCAAAATCATTTTCAAGCGCAATTAGAATCCTGTCCGGTGTTGTAAAACAAACATTATGATCAAAACACTTGGTTTTGTGTCAGTTTATTTTTCTCGGCGCCGGAAATCCGTAATCAGGCTGGTAAGTTTGGCGGGGTCGCCCGGATGTTTCGGCCCGCAGGGCCTTTTGTTACTCCTCTTTTGTTGTTGTGAATTTTACACTTGTAATTCATTTCAGGAAACGCCTTGGCGAGAAAGAAATTTTGTAAGACTCTCCGTGGGAAATGTGTTTTTATAAATTTACGCCCCTGTAGATTTAAAAGGTCGACTTTTATTTTTTATTTATTGGCCTGAATTGTGTGAGTAGCTTTCTTGATTGCGTGGTAACTTATTGCGTTTTAGAGTGATTCACTTGATTAAATTTTGTACTACCAAGAAATTTACTGGTAAATAATTAGGCCTATAGGCAATAAAGAATCTTTTTTTGAGCTTTGAATATAGTCCAAATTGTTTAATTATATTTCACACCATGTTTATTTTACTTTGCTGAAGATTTTTGTCTTTATTTGCATACGCATAAGGTTCAATTAGTTTAGCAACTTTTGGTACCGGCTACGTATTTGAGTATAAAGCCTCTTATACTAATGAACGTGTAGGTAGTCTCAAAACTAATTTGTCTGACAATGCCTGTTTGGCTCCGTTTATTTATTAGGGTCAAATACAGGTTGCGGGTTTCAGAACGTTAACCTTCTTGATAGGCTTCGTTGTCTGTATGTGAAGGCGTGACTAAATAGAAAATAATAGATACAAAGGACATGACAAACACATTATAGTAAAGCCCAATGCCGGTCCGTCCACCCATAGCATATTAAGGGGCTATTTTGACAAAAACGGCACTTTTTGAAGTTGTTTACCTGGAAGCCACTAATTTGATAAATTAGTACAAAAGAACCTTTTTCTAGTTTTCTATAGTAGAGAAACGCTATTGCAGAACTTTCGCTCAATAGAAATAATTATGGAAATGAGGTCTTCTTCTACACTTTTTTTCATAGTATAACAAATAAGAATGACATACAGACATGAATGGTACTTTGTTAGATAGATTTTAACAATATCTAAACTTTCCTAGTTGAAAATTTTGATAGCTACTTTAGTTCATTTTATATTAATTTAAAACCGAAATTTTGCTACTTTTTCCGGAATCTGTCCCTTTCGCTCTGCGGGGCCTTTCGCATGGAGTAACGGTGACCTTTGCAAGCGTGACATAAAATAATACTATTATAATACCTAATCCGAATTAGAACAACTGCCTTTTGCGGATACCCAATCATTGTAAACAGACCCATTTTAATTTATGAAAATGAGAAATTAGTTGTCTTGGGAAAATATTGACGGATGTGGAAGAAGCTAAAGAGGTGTGTCAGGATCGAACCAAATGAAAATCTGTAGTCTTCGCGTAACCCGTTGAGAGACAATCATGAGTTTTTTGCAAGTAACTTTTTATTTTTTTCAATCTACCGTAACTTATTAATTTATTATCCCTCAAAAATGATAACTTATGTTATATAACTTAATAAAACAAAAAAATAACCGAACCTCATAAGGTCATTGGCAGATTTATACGCCTTAACTAAAGGTGTCTCCAAACCTACTTGATTTTTAAATTTCAAAACGTCTCTGCAAAGTACTTTTCACAATTTCTATGCGTTGCTCGACTCGACCAAAAAACGCTGCATTTGCTGATGAAAACAGCAAAATATCTGCATTCGAAATTAAAAATTCAAGAAAGTTATATCATATGAGTCACAAACCATGAGTATTTCCATTAATGCGTGTTACATGCATGAGGCTAATTGAACATTACGATCACAGTTTTCAAATAATTCAGAATGGCGGACGCTCAACTCGTCAGTATAACTATATGTCTGTGGCTCAACCAAAGCAGCATTAGATATTTAAAAAATACAAAACCTTCGACCTAAAACCGTTTTAGAAATTCCCAAGTACTATCCAGTTATCACGACTTCATATTCTGCCTAAACCACGGTCATTTGTAACATTTAACTACGTATAAATCGGTTCACTTTACTATTTTACTTAAGTTCATAGATAAATTATCACTTATTTTTTTTCTCACTGGAAGCTAAGTCATAAATCAAAAATTCTATGCGTAAAATAAAAATTTCGATAGGTTTTAATATTTTCTACGATTTTATTACTACCCTCACCTAAAAGTATAGAGAACACGGCCATAACGTAGCAATTTTTTTTTTGAAACGAACATCGTGGCCGTAAATAGGTAGGGGCCAGGAGGTCACAGCCCTCCCCCCTGAAGGACCGTTTGCCCCCCCCCCCTCCCCCTCCTCAGAGTATCCCCAAAAAATAGGTGTCATTGATGTAGATACTAACTCAAATCGCAAATCCTCCCGAAGTTAAGAGAGTAAAAGAACAGCTCTTAGGCAAAACCAGGCGGCCCACCATTGCCTGGGACCGATGGATGGCGGTTTATCCATCCCCAATTGCCGACCTTTATACAAAACACACTGGTGACGGGCAGCGGCGTCACTGACGCAAGGGCTTCGGCACCGCGCTCACCAACCCGCCTGCCCAGCGTGTGTGAGTATAGGCATTTCTTCCAGGAGGACCGCCAAGAGTGGCAAAATTCTGGAAAGGCCTATGTCCAGCAGTGAACGAAACACTGATGGATGGATGGATGGAAGGATGTAAATAGATGCTTTATCCAATTTCAAACAGCATTTGTTTTGTTTTTTGGTTTGTATTTGATCTCGTTGTATACAGGATTATCTTTATTTATCTTATTATGATCACATAATCGAGAACAGAAACTTATTGATGCCTTACCTATTGATGAGTTAGAGCCAGGGGCCGGCCCTCCCCAGCTGCAAATCCTAGCTGCGCCAATGACGAACATCACTGCTTTAGATTTGTAAAAAAAAAAAAATAACTATAGGGCCCAATATTGACTGCTCCCGCACTATTTTATTTGGGGCCAATATCCGGTGGACAATAGAACCTTATCGGATTGTTTTTGTCAGCTTTTCACACGCCTGCATTTTTGGCAGGTTTATTTGTTCAAAACAAATTCGGTGAAAATCTGTTTTATAAAAAGACTCTAGTTAGTAAAAGAATTGGTCGATATAACTGGGAATAACGGCTTTAAAATGCTTTCTGGGAGATATTCGTGTCTTCCTACTGGACCTCAAAACGGGACTTCTATCCACTAGTGACTAGACCAAGACGGTCAGAAAGAAGGAAAGACCTTAGTAAATATAGACGAAATCTAAGTATAGTCGCCGTCAATAGAAATTGTGGACTATGTAAACAAAGCGCAATGTTGTCTTTGTCTATGAATAGGTGAACTATGTATCTAGAGATGGGTAAGTGATTAAAATATGTTAGGTGCTTAATTAATTTTCTTTATTCGATTCATCGCTAAAATATTCTGATGAATCGCTACTCAAATCGCCCACGTTAATTACAAATGGTTCCGTAACAGCGTCGGTGGCCGTATCCATTATCCCATCCAGTTCTTTAATTTTTTCTTCTACTTTTAGGACATGAGCTACACATTTCGTCCACTGTTCTGGCCCGATCCGCGCCAAACCTTGGTCCAACAAATTCTTCACATCGTCCATTTTGAATGTATTGTTGTTCCTTCCAACGTAACCTTTTCCTTGCGCCAATATCAACTCTATCGGGTTAAGCTCGCAATGATATGGTGGAAGGCGCAAAACTGTCACATTTTTCGCTGCCGCCAACTCATCTACATACATTTTTTTATATTTTTGCTTGTCTACTTTAGCTATGAGATTCGCTTTGATTTCGGTTTCTTGAAATTTGATTTCTTTTTTGCGCAACCAGCTTTGGATAGCCTCCTTCCGCCAACACATGTTGGGCGGCTTTTCGATTTGACGCGAATGATGTGGGGCATTGTCCATTACTATGGCGGAACCAATTGTCGTTGTTTCAAGGTAAAACACTATCCAAATCAATAAAAAAGATCAGTAAGAGAAGCCTACAGAGGCGTCGAAACGTCAAGCACATATCTATTAAGGTATGTTATTAGTTATCGCAAGTAAGACCCCAGTACAAAATTAATAAAGAGAAGCCAAGTCGTTAGAATGCCGAAAACACAAAAGATTTTAGAGCAACGCTGGAAGATCACACACACGTTATGTCGAAGTAACGCTGTCCAAAAAAAAGACGGAACAAAATTGCATCACGAATAAAATAGGTTTATATTCAAATAGATTCGTACATCACTAATTTTCAAAGACAATATATGTACAGATTCGATGAGAAAAAAATATGACAGCAATCTCGACGCAGTACAGATTTGACTATTGATTCTATAATTTTCCGTAATTAACTGGTGATTATTGAATATTTCATGATGAAATACAGTGAATGGCAGGTAAGACTTGATGCTTCATGATTTGAAATAATGTTCAGTGAGACTCCGTGACAGAACTTTGGGAAAAATTGAGAAAACGGTTTGTTTACATAGTCCACAATTTCTATTGACGGCGACTTTAACACAAAGTCGTCTTTTATCTTTGTACAATGAATCCAACGAAATTAAAATATGAATACTTTACGTACCATATCATACATCTCATTCACCATTGGTCTGCTGGAAGAAATCTCATTATTGAGATAAGCACGCCATTGTACATAATTTTAAGATGTATTTTATTATTAAGTTTCTGTGTACATTAAGAATAAATATATGTAAATTCGTTTACCAAATGAGTATAGAAAATACTATCTTTATAATATAAGGTGGGTGCAAACAAAATATCTGCCACGGCTGAAATGGGAGTGTGTTTTGTGTATATATATTATAATAGGAACGATATTTTAACGTCATACATTACAATTGATTTTATTGCATGAAACCGTCCTGTAGTAACACAAAACAGTTGGAAAGAGATAGAAATTATTTTCATTGAAGAAACGACACATCGCGTGTGGTTTGTGAATCGCTTTATATTAAGCCAAATAAACTAAATATTTATGTATTTACTTTATTTTCTCAAACTTATATAACTATTCCGGATTACAAAATTTCTTAACTATTGTAATTCAGAATACTATCTCCCATTGCAACCGTGGCAGATACTTTTAGATCACCTTATATATGATCATGACTCATGACTTATATCCGTAAAGAGCTGTCAGAGGTTTCATAAGAACAGTCAACATTTCTGCATTATACCTTTTCACCAACGATTGTTACGTCCCAACGTAATTTGCTACCATCCCGAGCTCCGTTTATTTAGATCAATCCCATGATGTTCTTCATCTACCTACTCGTGCGACTTTTGTTATTTTGCTTGCTACTACCTATATTGTTTGTCCTAAAAACACTAATTGCTTAAGATAGGTATTAGGTAAATAAATTTCAGAGGAAAAATAGTACTAATTTTGCAATATACTTGGAAAGTAGGCGCCGATAACTATAGAAATAAATAGTTTAGAAAAGTCTCTGGCTGTCTCTTGTCTGTCCAGTAACCGCTAACCGCCATATTTTCTCCTCTCTGCAATCGATTCAACCAGGTATGATACAATATTAACTTTTTTCATAATATATTGTACACTTTTTTACTTTACAAAGTAATGCATGGTTATTTTTTATTTAATATTTTTTTAATTAAATATCTCTTTGGTGACAGCAAAAAAACATTCATTTCATCATTTACACAAGTGTTTTTGGAATATATTCTTTATTCTTTTAGTCAACTTTACATATACATTGCGAAACTCTTAACAACAAGCAATAGAGACGATTTTTGCCTAAAACAACTTTTATGTACCTGGTCGGATAGTGAACTATTTCGCAGGTAGGTAAATTTAACGAAACAGCATCGCAGTAGGGCGCACGCTTCGAGGGCGCTACCATGAATAATGCATGCGGTAAATTTGCAAGTGTTTCAATTTACACCCGCGGTACTCCGCGCGTTCATAGTACGCACCCAAGAGCGGCTGAAGTGCAAAAAAAGAAAACAAGTGCGCACTACGTGTTTGAGATTGGCATTTTTCCGTTGTCTCGTTCGGGAGTGGAAATGGCAGGGTTTTTTTCTGGGGCACAAAGGCTAATTTGTGCACGTATCCTTTTG
The DNA here is from genome assembly GCA_910592155.1 of Ypsolopha scabrella. Lineage (NCBI taxonomy): Eukaryota > Metazoa > Arthropoda > Insecta > Lepidoptera > Ypsolophidae > Ypsolopha > Ypsolopha scabrella. The sequence continues at coordinate 15,117,484 of OU342976.1, read as the reverse complement.
TGATGATGAGGCACAGCGAGCGTTGGTTGGAGAAACTTTTCGTCCCTTATTTCAAAAGTAAAATAATAAGTTGATCGTACATAATGTTAGGCTTCCGGCATTGCATGGTCGATTGATGTCTATCAACCCAAGGACAATTCTTATGACGCTGTCTTAAAGACTAAAATAGCATGAAAATAAAATGCTGAAAACTACCTAATTTGCTTGAAAAGACGCTTTATTGTACATCCTATTCTTAAACGAGTATTACTTTTCTGTACATTTTTGTTTGCTTAGATTCCTATAGTTTTTTATATGCTCAGTTGTGTTTGTTTTACCATGTGTCTAATTTTTTAATATTTAATTGTATTAATAATATTTTCCAAAAGCTAGTCGTACACACGAGAACTTTTGCCAATAAGGTATCCGCAATATCATCCCAAAACATAAATTATATTATTAATAGGGATATCAACAATGGTGATAGGACACTCAATTCAACATTACAGTTTCTTGAAAAAATCTAGTGAAGGAGAAATTTAGTGTTATGTCGCAGCAAGAGGTCAAATCATGAGCAGAAGAAAGAGAAAGTGGCGGTTACTCTACTCACAAGAGCGTGGCTCTTATACTCGTAGATAGTGAACTACATGAATGAATGAACGAGTTGTGTGTCGGTACACGAGACGCCACAAAATTAAATCACTCTGTATAATTTTAAAATTAAATTAATTTATATAAAATTTACTTTGTGCATGTACATCTAACTTTTACAAATTTATTCGCAGAGAAAATTTGAGTTTCAACTTATTAATACAAATTTTACTAACAGCAGAAGCACCTAAATTTAGGGACAGACAAAAGATAATAATTTTTACACCAAAAAAACATAACAGGCGAGAGCTCTATCACTCAGCCACAGAGGCGATTTGGGCCTAAGGGAAGAGGGGGTATATATGTACGCCCATGTGTGTGGCTAGCCAAATGTCATATAAGTCTTACGTCGTGCTTATAGGTAGGACATGGGCGGATCCTCTTCAAACTCTTGTGTCAAAATACAAATTAAATTTATATCACTGCGGTATAGAGAATCAGAAAAGTAAATCTGGACGTAAGGACCTCTGAACCGGGATTCGAACCCGGGACCTCTCGCTTACCGGGTGGTTGCTCTACCAACTGAGCTATCCAGTTCTCAACATGACCTGAGAATTTACGCTTGTGCTTTCCCATACCGCAACGATATGTATAGGTACTCACTTAGTAGTGAGCCTCTTGGCGCCTATAGGACGCTATAAGTGTATTTTTTTTTATAGTGTATTCAAGACAAGTCTAGGACTATTATTGCCCTACCGTCACCTGTTACAGCATCGGGTAGTTAAGAGTACACATTACTCGTATCGAAACTATGATAGAAATAAAGAACAAGCGTAAATTCGCAGGTCATGTTGAGAACTGGATAGCTCAGTTGGTAGAGCAACCGCCCGGTAAGCGAGAGGTCCCGGGTTCGAATCCCGGTCCAGAGCTCCTCACGTCTAGATTTACTTTTCTGATTTTCTATACCGTAATGATATAAATTTAATTTCTTATCTCCTTGCGATGCATAAATCGCCAAGTGTTTAATAATATAGAAATTTATTTCTATCATAGTTTCAAAGTAAAAGTCAAAAATTATTGTTTACTCACCGTAAGTAAACTGAAGTTCCAAAAACTATAGCATTTGAAACGGATAGTACATACTCATTTAAAATGACACAGCAAAAGAAGAATTTCAATAACAAATATAAATGTGTTATAAACGCCAGCACAAAGTGTAAAGTAAAAAAAGCAGTTGATCTCCCTTGTTTATCCCTAGTTGCAGTAAACATAATTGCAATTATGTTAGGCAATTTATACTACCAAAAATCATCAAAAGCCTTCAAAAAGAGTTGCAAAAATGGTATTTTAATAATAAAAATAATTATATGACAAAACTGAAAAAGTACATGGTGGAATGTAGTGACCTCAACTACATTTTGTAAATAAAATAAGCTAAATTAACCTATTTGTGTGTATAAAGTGTAATGTAGAACTCACTATCGGCAGATAAACCCTCGTGGCTTACGTCAGATAGTTCAATAATAATTGTTTTTAAGTGTAATGTGTATAAATTGTTCAATAAACTAATATAAATATATATACTAACGGAGGCAGAAAAATCCAACTACGGCGGGCGATACAAACAAGCCTCGTTTCTGCAAAGAATTCACAGTAAAAAGGTATTTTTCATTAAACGCTTGTTACCATGTAAAAGTATAACTATTTATATCGAAATTTCGTTGCTTTTCCTTTTTTATTACTTTGTTAGTGTTTTAAAAGGCGATGATCAAATTACTTCATAGGTATTTTGGGGTACTACGGGCATAATAATATTTTTAAATAATCATAATTTATTGCACTGTCTAGAAATTACAAGATATCCGAGAACAATAATATAAAGAACTTTTTTAAGGTGGTTAAACCGAATCCCGGTGCAAAATGCACATCATAATATTGTTTTCCTTACTTTTGAATAAAAGGTATGCAAAAATTGCGTTTTAGGGCAATTAGCGGAAATTGATTAGTAATAATTAGGGTCTTACATTCACATTCTATCATTTCAAGATTTAGATTTTGATTGCAATCGACAAACTTAAAAGCGTATTTAACGTTGTAATCGAATGTTATCAAAATGTAAGGCATAAAATAACATATTTTAATGCGAGAACTCAACTGTTAATAATCAGTTTTGCATACTTTTTATTCAAAAGTAAGGAAACTAATATCATGATGTGCATTTTGCACCGGGATTCGGTTTAACCACCTTAAGGGGTGTCCAGTTGGACTAAGGGCTGATTTCACCACTGTAACAAAGCTCACCCAAAAAAATTCGTTTACGCACTGAGTTTAGTAGAGCATTTCACCAACATGAACTGAACGCAGTTAATGTTAAAAGGAGTTTTAAATCTGAAAGCTCGATTTTGGATGTTAAACTTCGTAAGCTGGATTTAAAGAGCAGCTGTCACTTTATGATTTTGCGAATAATTCATATTATCCATTATTGATAAAAAAAAACACAATTAGAAGAACCCTGGTGGCTTTTGAAGATAGTGATTATGAGGACAAATTTGTTGTTCGTCTTCCGAGATAGATATGATGCAGATATGTGAGAGAGATCACTTTTAATGACAAATATTTTGTAACAAGATTTCGTCTCACGAAACCAACAATTCTGTTTGTATCGGAGACGATTGAAAATAAGTTCGAGGTACCAATCAATACATATGTTTTTTACAATGAACCGGTTTTCTTGCCTTCGGTAGAAAGTCCTGCTGGTGATTTGGGTTACCTGAGCGTCCAGAATTAGCCATTTCAACCATCAACATCAAACATCTGCACGAAAAATGTAGATAGTAGAGATCTGGTTGAACACTGAGATAGATCACCTGTGATCTTACAGCAGCACTGGTCCATTATAATATGTAATTAAAAGTGACTAAATAAAAAATAAAGAATCGGCAATACCACGGTTAATCCGACAAAACTTAGTTCTGTCGAACTGGTTTATCAAAGCGAACGTTGAAGTTGGTGCTAAGAAAGGATTTTTCAAAATTTAGCGGTATGAAATGGTTTGTAAAATTTTGAATTAAAAATGCTTTTTAGGGTTCCGTAGTCCAACAAGGAACCCTTATAGTTTCGCCATGTCCGTCTGTACGTCTGTCCACGGTTTAGCTCAGAGACTATATTAGTACTAGAAAGCGGTAATTTGGCATGGGTATAAATATTAATTACGCTGACAAAATGGTAAAATTTTTTAAGGGTACCTTCGTGCACGTAAACTTGGGATGATTTTTTTTTTCGTCTATCCCATAGTGTGGTGTATCGTTGGATAGGTCGTTCAAAAACATTGTGGGTGTGTGAAAACCATTTTTCGATTTAGGGATCCGTTGTCGAAATATTAAGCTTTAAAGTTATCATTTTAGTTAGAGTGGAGCGTACACCGTAGCGTAGGGGGGGGGGGCCTACCGGCTAAACGGTCGTTTATAGAAATGTGAAAAAATTCACAGAAGTAGTATATATAAGGAATTTAAACGGAAAACTATCACAGCTAAGTAGGCTTTACAGGTTTACGAGTACACCAGTTTCCGAAGAAAATCAGCCACCCTCTTAGCCGATTCATGAGCAAACTTAACTTTGTTAAAGTGACATGGAGGCTGGAAGTCGGACCAGGTGCCAGAGGGATATATAGAGAGTTCCGTGGAGAATAAGTGCAAGATTACAGATCGTATCACACAGACAATTAATTTAGTCCCCAATGAGCCTGGCCTTTCTACATCTAGCGATTGCATATTTAAATTAAGTTCACCCCGTGACTTCGGAGCCATCTCCATTACACAATATACCGTCTACATCGTCCCAAATTCAAACAAATATCGTGAATATGCCAGCAAAGATAATTACATTAAAACATACAAAATTAACAAAATTTTACTTTAAATTTTAATTAATTAAATATTTGCTAACAATATCACAGTTTCATTTCCTCGCAATCGAAGTGAAAAGCAGAGTGTTGAACTCGGCTACAAACGAGCCATATTACTTAGAACTATAGCTGCCTTTGCCAAGGCTCAGGCAGCTAAATAGCTAAGTAATATGGCTCCTTTTATGCACTCATATAATAACAATCTACTATTGTTCTATTCTCTCAAAATCAAAAGAGATCACATTTATATCTGAACCGACGGAGCTCATACAACGTGTCGTGTGCACGTAGCCAGAGAATACGTAACGTAGCCTACTATATTGATATGATTTCTAGGTTCTTTGTAATGTGATATAAGAAATCAATAGATGAGATTTTTTTCCCAAGCAGACTGAAAAAAAACTGCAACAACCGCTCTGAATCATTATCCTATTATCATTTTAAAAAGTACCAGGCATTCATCAAACCCTTAAATGCGAAAATGATTCCTTTCACGTTCAAAGTCGGCTCAGTATTGCGACGTGTGAATCGTATAAACAAACGCGTCTACCGCCTGAGAGCCGGAGTGCCTTGAAAGGAGCTAGCTTTTCACACGAGTGCCAACTCCTCTTAGAACTGGGAGCCTAGTACTAGTATGTGTAGGATAGATGCTGGAGAAATGTGTAGGGAATATTCAGTTCTGTAAAGAAGGCTGATGTAGGCTTAATAATTTTAAGGGTCCTGTGAAAAACGAAAACCTTTAAACTGAAGCTTCCGCGTCTGTCTTTCTATGAGTAGCATACATAACTAAAGAACTGCTAGAATCATTTCGTAAATTACATTGGGACTTCGGGAAAAATATAAACGTTTTTAAGCAAATCATATGTATGCATTACGTATAGTACAGAATTTTCAGGAAATGTTTAGGTCGAATAATTTTCCATACAATATTTATAACGTACATTATAGATTATGTTGTCAAATACCTCGATTTGGGAGCATTGTTTATTATTGTTTTGTATGGAGCATGTGACAGGAGTGGTATACATTTATTATGTCGAGAGGAAAGCTATTCAGGGCTTTCCATTTACTCCCCACTGAACAATATAATGAACATCTGAAAAAACCTGCCAAATTTGCGAAAAAAGACATTAAAACCTTTGTTAAACAATAAAAATTAAGTTACTCTTAATTGATTAATGCGAGTAACTTTCATCTTGAGCACAAACAAAAAGTCAGCTTTTTAAACATCAAAGCCTATAAACAGCCTCGCTATTGAGATTAAAAGTTGGTTTAATGGGACGTTTGTTTCAGTGCGATTGTACAAACGTACTTGAAATTTAAGTTACATTAAAATTCAAGTTTTGAACAACGAAAGATCGTGTAATATGTATGTACTTTAACATAGCGCGACGTAAATAGACACATTTCACTGACTGCAATGAGCAACTTTACAAGCATTAGTAAGTTGTTTAGCATTTAAGTTTCAAACAAATAGACCACAACTTCAGCAGGAAAAATATTAAATTTTGCATGCCAAAAACTTTAAAAGAGGTAAAGTGTATAACACGAGCAACAAACAAAGCTTTTTCTGTAAAAAATTGCACTATTACTTATTAACATCCGGTTTATTTAAGTAATGTTTGAGCCCCAGAAAATTCTCTATACAATTTCGAGGCACGTATGATTAGAAAACTGATTGTTGTTTAGTCATGTGTATTATTTATTACTTCATTACGTATATATATTTCAAAACCTTACATTTTCAAATTGCAACAAACTGGTGGTAGTACTGAATAACGTTTGTTTAAAAGCTTCGCGAATATCTTTCCCCTTACGTTATTTTTTGTTCAGTGTTCAGGAACAAACTTTAGCCACTAAGTAAAAGTACCCAGGAGATAACTTAAAAGTCAATTATATTATCACTAGTTTTACTTCTGTTCGGCGTTGCTTTACCACAATGATGTAGTGAACGTTGAATATAAACAACTGTTGGGCAAAACTGTGCGGGGGCCCAAAGACAAGTTTCAAAGCATACCAAGAAAAAAAATATTAATATGTGAAAATTTTTGGTGGTGACTCAAAGTGAATTAAATTTAGGCGTTAGATATAATCTAAGGAAGAACTTCAGTGAAAAAAGTTTATGCGTTAATAAGGAAGAAACATACGTGAATGAGAATAATGTAGTCAGATTTATTTCCAAGTTAACTGACCACTGCAAAAATGTATTACGACGCTGCGTACAGTGCGGAGGTGCTAGGGTTTTCCCGGCACGCACCATATCCTGGCAGGGTCGCCATGTAGTGAACGTTGAATATAAACAACTGTTTGGTTCGAAGGTGGTTTATTGAATGCTTCAAATATCGTAGTGACAGTCAATATGAAGGTGTTACTGTCGCACTCTGCCTTGAAGAGGCCTAGGGGATGAAATAAAGACAAATTATCTAACAATATGATAATGTATATTTATTACATATAATTATAAATAACGGGTTCGTTGCCCTACACTCTGGTTCAGTTCTGTGTTCTAAGATGTTACGGGTAGGTACTCCCCTACGTCCAGTGGGATCAGCAGGAGGCCCCAGTAGCGTGACCGTCTAGGAAGGCAGTCGATCCAGGAACCCGACTCTTCTGCCAGGAGCCGAAGAAATGGAGGCTGCTTCGTGGTGAAGCACCAAGATTGGGCGGACTTTATGGCCCGAACTTTGGACCCTGGAATCGATCGAAGATGATGATTAATATCTTAACTACTGATATTGATTTGTGCACTCGCCACGGAATCCGGAAAATACCTAACTAAAAGCTTGTCCATGGCGGCACGCAAAACAGAATCAGAACGGAGTTGTGAAATAAACTATTCATTAAGATATTATTATGTACATGTACTAAATACAGTATGATGAAAGTGCGTTAATGAGAAATGAGTTTACTAATATGCATAAAGCCAAAATATTGTACAAGGCATTAACAGAGGGCAATCAAATATATAATTTTACCTAATTTGAAACCAAAAAACAAACAGAATGTAGGTAGGTATCTAACGGTTAACGTTAGATCGGCTAGTATGGATGACGACGCATTTTTTGTTGACAACATAAGCGTAGCCATCAGCTAGTAAGCAAATATGAAATGAAATTACACAACTACATAAAACACAAGATTAATACTGGTATAAAAAGTCTACCAGTCTACTACCTACGGTTCTAAATTAAATAATACGTTTGCTCAACACTTACCCAAAACGGGGCAGGATACCACTATGTATAGTTATATTAAAATTGATATACTTATAGAAAGCTAATTATTGAGCCAAAATAAATTCATAAACCGTTACGGGTGACGTCAGTCTACTGGCGCAAGATAAAAGACGCGACTCTCTGTGACCGCGGTTATTTTTGGAATGAGTCAGAGCGAAGGAAATGAATGAACGCCGCAGAGCGGTTCGGTCAACGAAATAGTGTCGTGACATAGTCGATATCGATTTAAAATGAATCGATATGTTTACTTATTTCTTTGGATAAAGAAATAACGTTACATTACCCCGCTCGCCCCTTAAGAATTTTACTTATTTAAGTAAAAATTCGTATTATATATATAAATAAATACATATATATATAATTGATAATTGAAGAAGGATAAAAAAAAATATATATAACAAAAAAAAACTACATAGTTACAAAATGACTCATATAAAATGAAACTATCTCATATAATTGGTCAGTTTTAGGTCTTTTATATGCCAAATACCGAGATCTTTACCGTTCATATCTTCTAAATGATATATGAGCGGAGATTTCTTACCCACTACTCGACATTTTACAAATTTAGGTGCTAACTTTTTGCAAAAATATCGATCTTTGTCACTTTGGAAATATGTACGTTTCCAGACTATGTCACTGACTTCAAATTCAGCCTGTTTGCGCCTTGTATTATATCTAGCAGTATTTTTTACATGAGCGTGCCAAAGAGACGCCTGCACTTTATTGAATATAGCAGCTAGGTGGCCAACATTTTCTAAATAAATATCGCGCGGAAGAAAAATTACTTCATCTCCCAACTCAGAGTCCAAATAGTGGGACCCACAAGTGACAAGTTCCCTACCATGAACAAGGAATGCAGGGGTAAACCCTGTGGCCTCATTGACAGAGCTGTTCATAGCAAACTGGATTTTGGGCAAATTTACATCCCATGCCCTATGATCGTCGTCAATAAAACTTGATACGCATGTCATGGCTGTCTTATTATACCTTTCAACCGTGTTAACTTGTGGAGTATAACGTGGGGTAAAGAAAACATTTGGTATTTTATATTTCTTGAAAAATTTTTCGAGATCGTTACTTATAAATTGGCTACCATTATCCAAAAAAATGGTCTGGGGTACTCCGTGAACAAGGAACACTGAATTCTCAAGGTTTTTAATTACTCCTTCAGCAGTCGCTCTCCGGAGAGGGAACATCAGGCAGTATTTACTAAAACAGCAAACAACTACGAGTAAGTAAGTATTTTGTTTTCTACTTGAAGGAAGAGGGCCCACAAAATCTATCGAAATCATCTGAAAGGGACGAGAGCACTGTTTAGGTCTCCCCATTTCACCTAAAGTAGCATGATTCGGTGTTTTGTGAGAGAGACAGGTGGAACAGGCTGTAACAAACTTGACTACATCTCCGTGCATGCCAGGCCAAAAGTAGCGTAAGGTTAAGCGATGATAAGTTTTAAAAATTCCTAAATGACCAGCTATAGGTTCAGCGTGGTTTTCGGTTAAAATTTGTTCACGTAGTTCGGATGGAACAACCTCCTTCCATGCAAATTCTGAAGTAAGAAAACATTTGTTTCTAGAGAGCCTAAAAAGGGAGCCGTTTTTAATTTGATAATTTTTACAGGTGGTAGGGGAATTCAAGCAAGCGTCATATAGTTTTATATACCATTCATCATAAGTGGATGCAATGGAATTAGAAGTTGAGATTGCTGAAACTGGATAGGCGCGTGAGAGAGCATCAGGAATTACGTTATCAATCCCCTTCCGATGCTTTATATTGAAGTGAAATGTTGATAAGCGAACACCCCATCGAGCCAGCCTGCCTGTTGGATTTGTTAAAGTGAGAAACCAATTTAATGCCGAGTGGTCTGTGTAAACATCAAACTTCTGACCGTTTTCGAGGTAGCAGCGCCAGTGCTCGAGGGCAGTAAGAACTGCAAGTGTCTCGCGTTCGGTAATGCTGTAGTTTTTTTCTGCACCTGACAGCGTTTTGCTCATATATGCAACTGGCCTTTCTAGCCCATCTATCATTTGTGTCAGCATACCACCAATTCCGTAATTAGAAGCATCCGTGTGCACATCGAACGGTTGGCTGTAGTCTGGACAAGCTAAAACTGGTGCTGTAACTAAACATTCCTTTAGTTTGTTAAATGCTGCATCAGCCTCTTCAGACCAGGAAAAAGGTGGTGCTTTCTTACTGTTAGAAGTCAGTTTGTTAAGTGGGCCGGCGATTGTACTGAAGTTTGGAACAAAACGTCGGTACCATGTGGCTGTGCCTAGAAAACGTTTAAGTTCCTTTCGACATTTTGGAGTTGGGTAGTTAACAATTGCTTCAACCTTTTCAGGATCTGTTCGCAACCCGCAAGAATCAACAACATATCCCAGGTACTTCAATTGACTGCGAAAAAACTTGCATTTTTCGATATTTATGGTCAAGTTTGCGTGCTTCAACTTTTCTAAGACATTAAGGAGCAGCGCTACATGTTCTTCAAATGAACTGCTGACAATTATGATGTCATCAAGATATGCGAAGGTCTTTAATTCAAAATCTCCAAACAACGTATCAACTAGACGCTGCTGAGTAGCAGGAGCATTAGTGAGGCCAAAAGCTGTAGTTTTGAAACGAAGACAACCTCGACCTGGGACATAAAAAGCAGTTTTATCGCGATGCTCCTCTGCAATTGGAATTTGCCAGAAAGCCTTTGACAAATCAATGCTCGACAAAAACTTTGCATCGCGCAGATTGTCTAATATTTCCGATATATAAGGCAAGTTATATGCATCGCGCTTAGTGACGGAATTTAGTTTTCTACTATCAAGACAAAACCGTGGCTGTCCATTCTTTTTATAGACAATAAGAACCGGCGAAGACCAAGCACTTTCACATGGTTCTACCACATCTAATTTAAGCATTTCGTCTACTTCTTGGGTCAGAATTTGTTGTTTTTGTGGTGACATGCGATAATATCGTTGTCGAATGGGAGCAGCGTCACCGGTATCAATACGATGAGTAATAACGGAAGTTCTACCTAACCCCTTGGAGTCCATCGATATTTCACGAAATTGATCAACCAAATTGTCAACAATGGAGCGTTGGGTTACATCAAGATTTTCATATGGAGTAATATGAAAATCGCTTTTAGACAACAACGCTAGCGGAGCATCTGCTCTTGAAAATAACTCTATAGAACCTAGATATTTTGGACATAGCTGAAACTTTCTCCAAAAATCGATACCTAATATCAGTGGTGTTTCTATTTCCGGAACAACATAAGTTTGAATAATATGTGAATTACCTTCAAATGAAATTGGCAGATTAACATAGCCAACGCTCTTCAGAGTCTGACCACCAGCAGCAACTATACTTATACCATTATCGGTTTGAATTTTATAATCAAATGCTAATTCCTTATGGGTATTATTTCCAATGATTGACACTGCCGCCCCCGAATCAAGTAAACCACACGCATAGCGTTCATTAATTTTTACGTTAACATAAGGTCTAAGGTCATCTGAAGGATTTTTCTGCAGAATAGGAGCAATTTTGTAAATTTTAAAATAATTTTCTATAAATTTTAACCAGTCGGCCCAACCCTGGTTATCATTGCTACCATTCTGCCTTCTTAGTTTTTTGCGACAGATGCCTGGCAATCTGGACAATCATAATGCCTAAAATCAGGACGACCACAACGAAAACAAACTATCTTACGCTCTGCTTTGCAGTTCCGCAAACCATGACCATCCTTGCGACAACGGGGACAATACTGCTTTTTCTCAATCGCGTGCACAACCCTCTGATTGTTATTGGAAGAGACTGAGTTGTTGGGTTTAGCTAGATTTTCGTTTTGATTACGATCTCTGTTATTTGGGGAAAAAGGCTTGTCGATAACAGTTTCCTGACAGTATGCATAATCGGGGGCTAAAGTTTCATTAGAAAGTCTAGGTGGTTCACGAAATTGAGCCATGCGAGATTGATAGCTTTCAAAGCTTTTGCATAAGATGCGCAATGATTCTAGGTTTCGAACCTCAGACAATGTAGGTGCCAAAAACGCCACGTAACAAGGACGTAAGTTGTGCATAACAATCTCCATTTTTTCTTCCTCGGATAATTGTTTATTTAAAAGAGCAAACATACCAGACATAATGGATATATAAATTGTTATGTTTTCTTTGATACCTTGCGTACGTAATCTTATTTCAGAAAGAAGTCGGTAGTCATAATCGGAACTACTGAAATCTTCCTTAAGTTTAGAGCAAAGGTCCTCCCAAGAGGAAACGCTGTTTTTAACTAAACGAAACCAGTGAAGCGCGTCATGAGTAAAAATCTCGGTGGCAAAAGATATGATTTTTTGTTTTGGTATGTTTCTAGCCTCTACATACTCATTCACCCGTGTTATAAACGCTCTAGGGCAATTTTTTCCATCATATTTTATTGACGTCAGTTCCGTAAGTGCTTTATCGCAAACTAATACTTGAGTTGATCCCTTAAGAGCTACTGCATTTAAGCAAGTATCTTTACCAGTAGTTTCTTCGAGTATTTGTAGTTGAGAGCGAGTATCCAAATACATTTTCTCAATCCTTTTAAATTTCTCTACAAATGTAGGGGAGCTAATTAAATCTATCCTATTCAATCTGTGATAGATATGATTTGCCAGGTTAATACAACGGCCCAGGACAGTTTTATCTGGCTTTGTTTTTAAACATGAATCAAGCTTATTAAGGCTGTCCTCAACTGCGCTCAAATCAACATCGACCTCAAATGAAGATTCCATAATATCTTCTGTCGCAAACTGAATACAAGATTTGGCTATTTGTTTCCTCAAACCTTCAACATTTGAAGCCGGAGTGTCACCACGTATGGCCACCTCATAGGAAAGTTCCGCTTTTTTTAGGGACAAGAACTTGATATCAAGCGCCATTTTTCAGTTATTTATTTCAATGAGAGTTGCAAAAGAAAAAAAAAATTGCCGTTGTGGGTAGTGTGAGCAAAATAGACATAAATTGTAAATGAAAAAAAACTATTTAATCAAACTACTTCTCCGTTCTGTTACAAATCAGCAAATAACAGATGGATTTCTTTCGTTATTGCAAAATTAAGAATAATTTTTAATCTTAAAAAAATATTTTAGTAGTAAATGAATAAAAACCTGAAATAGCAACTGATGTTTAGTGTGGGACAGAATTTAAGTTTATACAATATAAAGAGTTTCAGTAAATACAATTTTTATCGATAACGATGAAAAAAAAATGTGTCCCCTCACTAAACCTCAGCTGACGCACAAGACAAAAAAGCGATAATAAAAGAATACGAATCTTCACATAAAAACATGCACACGGACAAACTACGTGACAAAGTAGAACCAAGAACTAAACTTTTTAACACGTTGAAGGCGCCAATGTCGCACTCTGCCTTGAAGAGGCCTAGGGGATGAAATAAAGACAAATTATCTAACAATATGATAATGTATATTTATTACATATAATTATAAATAACGGGTTCGTTGCCCTACACTCTGGTTCAGTTCTGTGTTCTAAGATGTTACGGGTAGGTACTCCCCTACGTCCAGTGGGATCAGCAGGAGGCCCCAGTAGCGTGACCGTCTAGGAAGGCAGTCGATCCAGGAACCCGACTCTTCTGCCAGGAGCCGAAGAAATGGAGGCTGCTTCGTGGTGAAGCACCAAGATTGGGCGGACTTTATGGCCCGAACTTTGGACCCTGGAATCGATCGAAGATGATGATTAATATCTTAACTACTGATATTGATTTGTGCACTCGCCACGGAATCCGGAAAATACCTAACTAAAAGCTTGTCCATGGCGGCACGCAAAACAGAATCAGAACGGAGTTGTGAAATAAACTATTCATTAAGATATTATTATGTACATGTACTAAATACAGTATGATGAAAGTGCGTTAATGAGAAATGAGTTTACTAATATGCATAAAGCCAAAATATTGTACAAGGCATTAACAGAGGGCAATCAAATATATAATTTTACCTAATTTGAAACCAAAAAACAAACAGAATGTAGGTAGGTATCTAACGGTTAACGTTAGATCGGCTAGTATGGATGACGACGCATTTTTTGTTGACAACATAAGCGTAGCCATCAGCTAGTAAGCAAATATGAAATGAAATTACACAACTACATAAAACACAAGATTAATACTGGTATAAAAAGTCTACCAGTCTACTACCTACGGTTCTAAATTAAATAATACGTTTGCTCAACACTTACCCAAAACGGGGCAGGATACCACTATGTATAGTTATATTAAAATTGATATACTTATAGAAAGCTAATTATTGAGCCAAAATAAATTCATAAACCGTTACGGGTGACGTCAGTCTACTGGCGCAAGATAAAAGACGCGACTCTCTGTCACCGCGGTTATTTTTGGAATGAGTCAGAGCGAAGGAAATGAATGAACGCCGCAGAGCGGTTCGGTCAACGAAATAGTGTCGTGACATAGTCGATATCGATTTAAAATGAATCGATATGTTTACTTATTTCTTTGGATAAAGAAATAACGTTACATTACACGCTACAATGATATATTTGTAATACACGATTTCATGTTATTATTACTCAGGAGCTGGTTTATCTTACAGAAGAGGAATAAACGGTGAAAACATTATGTATTTTTATAACACATTTAAATAAAACGAAATTTGTGTTCACTTCCTCTATGAGTCAGCCAATCAGGACTGGCTCAGTATCGCGTGACACACAGTACGAACCAGTCATGCCGTTTGACCTCTGGAGTGTCTGGAATAATTATTCTCGAATGATAATTTTCTAGAAACGTGAATCAGTTAAACATTTGATTTTTTAAGAAGAATGAAATTGAAATTGAAAAGAGTTTGAAATTGAAATGATAGTGACTTTCCAAATACTATGTCCTTCGGATAATATTTATTTTTAATTATTTATTTATTACACTTTTTGTACATATACATGCATGTTTAACCACACGTTTTAAAACAAAGAACAGATATTGTGTACAAAGGCGGCATTTTCGCTTATAGCGATATCTCCCAGGCAACATTTGGGTGGAAATAAAAAGATAAACAAAATTAAACATAAAAAGAATAGGTTTCAAAACAAAAGCAACTATAAATGTATCTTGTAACGATGACCGATGTCTGAACTTACTGATCTAAAAAAAGTAACGGAATAATAGATTCATTAAAGCTGATTCTGAAGGCTTTAATTTTAGTTTTAGTGCTGTCAAAACTTAAATTAATCCAAAGCAATATAGCTTCTGTTGTTTACACTAACTATTTAGGAGTGAAGAAAATTTTGTTTTGATAGCACTTAACTAAAATTAAAGCCTTCAGAATCGGCTTTATTGTTTGGTGCGAAAATAATGCGAAGGTATGTATTGTGAGAGCCGACTAACAATTAAATAACCAAAACAGAATTAATAATACAGCTATACTCAGTTTTTTGTGCTTTTTCGAACGTGTTGCCTTGGAAGCAGGTATTCTGACCAGATTGACAACGTACTAAGAAGGCCAATATCAAAATAACCCGAAATAGAAGAGCTTGAATGACTAGATTGATGGATGATAGAGGCGAAAGAGGTGTGTCAGGGTCGTAGCAGATGGATATCTGTAGTCTCTGTCTACTCTTCTGCGAGACAGGCGTGATTATATATACATACTGATACATACTGATTATATATATATGAAGCTTGAAACTTACAAAATCATTGTTACAAAAATTTTAAACGTGCAATCGGTCCTTGCTGTATACCCCGAAAATCCAACACGGCCAAAGATTCTTAGCTTTGCACAATGAGAACGAGAACTATCTCAATACAAAAACATTTATTTCAATTACAGCATTTGTAACGAACCCATAATAAACATTTATTTATTTATTTATTACACTTAATTTACATTTACAAAAGATACATAAAAACAAGACATAAAAAAAGAACATTTTGTACAAAGGCGGCACTTATTGCTAATAGCAATATCTACCAGGCAACCTTTGGGTGAGACAAGATGAGAAGGAAAAAGTATAGAGGGAAGCATGTAAATGTAAAGTAAAGTCAACTACAAATTAAAGAGCTATTAATAATTCTTAAAGCTACAATAAACGAATACAGGAACTTACACAAAAAATATAATATAATATATATAAAAATAGACTTACATAATTAAGTACATACACTTACACATATATAATAAATAACGAATAATATTATATGGAGTGCACATGAACAATAGTGGACAAGTTAAGAGTGAACATACTTTTATTAACGCCGTGTGGGCTTCGCTTTTGGAGCTTAACTTAAACATGGCCGAAAATACTGAAACACATCATCACGTATTCATGTCACAAAAATAAACACAAAAAGCTTCAGAAACCGCACGAGTACTCATCCACCATTCCGCAGACAAAACCTTATAAAAAGACAGAGAGAACAGCGCAAAAATTCCTAGACTAGAGAGTAATTATGACCGATTTTCCCAACTTCTGTCGAGTTCGGTCCCGCAAATTAGCGAGTCTGTATGAAAGCCGTCTAATGAATAAGAAGACTCATCAAAATGCTATTTGTCTGTTCAACTTTGAAAAAGAATTTGAAACTGAGATGATTATGGCTGATAAAAAATGTGTCAGAGGGACCGCATAAGTACTTGGAACTTTTCAGAAATTACAATTTTGAACAATTTCTTTGTCACATAAAAACCGGAAAGGGAGTCTCGCCCACCGAGAGTTCCGTTAAAGACTATATTTTTATGATTTAATTATGTTGATGTTTCTATACTTGTAGTACAAGACGGTATTACTTGGCAAATTTCGTAGTTCTAGGCCAACGGAAAATATCTACCCTATAAATTTTGATCCCCTTGAGAGTGTCGAAATATACGTTTTTTGCGGCAACTAAGAAATTTGATTTTGTTACAGCTTCAAGGGACTGTAAATCTGAGTACCTAATCGTTTTAATTTCAACTCGATACCTCCACGCGTTCTTGAAATAAAGGGTCTTAACAGACAGACGGACAGAATAACGGACGTTCCAACGGACGGCAGACGGACAACAAAGTGATCCTATAAGGGCTCCGTTTTTTCCTCGTGAGGTACGGAACCCTAAAAAGATGATACTAATTGGCAATGAAAAGTCTTACTTAGTTTATTTCCTCCTTTTAGAGACCGGTTTCGTTTAAAACATGCTTCTTGCAACTGATGTAAACATACGAAATGTATACATAAATAACTTCATCAATCCTGACCTAGTGCCTGAAGATGTTTTAAACGAAACCGGTCGCTAACAGGAGGAAATAAATACGGTATAACAAGTAGACTTTTCATTGCTATAATGGAGTTCCATCTAGAACCATTAATCAAATCTATTAATTATAATATGACACCAATTTTTCGGGAAAATATTTTTCCAAGAGGATCGCCAAGAGTGGTGAAATCTTGGAAAGGCCTAGCAGTGGACGAAACAGGCTAGATGGAATTTTTGCAATGCTAAATGAAAGGCAGGGACAAAATCTAGCTTTATTGTTACAATAATAACAGCACAACTTAGGCAGCGTATTTACGCTTGGTAAATACGTTTATATTATAAACTTATTCTACTAATCTAACTAAAGAACTTACATTCAATTACTTTTGAAGTAACCCGAAAAAAATAACACTTTTTTATACTTTTCTAGCCTTAGTCTGCTGCTCCATCCGGGTTCATACAATCTTTACGTTACTTTACGAACAGCCTTATAGCTTATAGTGTTGATTAGGGTCCCTACGATGATAATAAAAAACCGCATCCAAATCTGTTGAGTAGTTCTTGAGTTAAAAGGGCATACAGACAGATAAAAGGACAGACAGATAGAAACGTTAATAATGGTTGTTTTAGCCGTGACACAGTACAATACTAATAAACAACATCGCCTTTTATCTAGTGCATTGCTTTGTGTTTATAGTGTGATTATCAATCATTATCGTATAATCAAGTGACATTAGATTTATCAAAACAGACATTGTGAACCATCTGGCTGTGCTATTATTTACGAGACTGACGTATTAACGATCACGTGACATGTTACTCGGACCATCGGCATTCTAACACCCATACCCGAACCCGTCATCTTCGGTAACAGCCGTCAAAGGGCGACCGCTTCTTTCTTCATCCCCCAAAGTTGGTCGACCGCGCTTGAATTCGTTATAGCAACGATACACGGTTGCCTTAGAAGGGCCTTCATCTATGAATGCCATTTAAAGTCTATCGTACGATTCATTCGGTTTCAGGCGACATTTGAAATCGTAAAAAATCATAGCTCTAAAATGTTCCCGGCGCAGATCCATATTTCAGCGAGACACAATACTTTGAATTATCTCGCAAAAAATGTGGAGGGAAATTTTGAAATTAGAACATACTTATTTTTAATTATAAATAATCATATTTTCGAAAAACATTATAACCGGCCAGTCTCCCATGTATAAAAACTTTTTTTCGCATACTTTCTGAGGGGCCTGGTAGATGTACAAGATACTAATAAACCACAACATGTCGCGGCTTCTGACAAAGTTTTAACGATGATACATTGGGGTCTTAATACGTTTGTAACACAACTGTCTTTAGTCTCCCTAAGATAATTACAGCCTCCATTAATAATGTTCCATCAACAAATGAGGCACAAAATTAATTTGATGTCAAAGGTCGTCGTACCCAATAATAATTCGCGTCGATAAATTACTCGTTTCAGAATGTGACAACCGTTTTGGTGATACTTTATTTATGAGTAAACAAGCTTCAGCCACAATTTGCCCTACTGAGCATACTCAACAACTTTTTTCTACGACCTTTTCAATACATATCGTAAAAGAAATACACATATATGGCCATATACCTTTGCCAGTGGCTAGCTCATATATAAGGTCCTACAATAATAAGTGAAAATAATTCTAGGGTAGATCACGTATCGTTAACTGATCAAATTCCAGAAGAAAAAATCTTTTGCTCAAATATTTTTTTCACTTCCCAGTATAAAGTAGTTCAATCAGCTGACTAAATTTCTATGGAAAGGTAAAGAAAAAGTAAGAGCAAAAAAATTTTTTTTCGATGTAATGTTGTCTATTAGGGATATTCTACCATCTGTAAATTTTTTTCCACTTTGAATTATAGGACCTTATATGCTACTAAAGTAGTAAAAAGATCATGTCTGTACATTGAATATTTTCGCGAAATTTTAAATGAAATGGGTTATTATATTAGTATTGTACTAAGGCCAAATCCAAAATTGTTCGAGTTTTTGTCTGTCTGTCTGTATGTATGTTACGTTTTAACTCGGGAACCACTCAACGGATGTGGATGCAGTTTTTTATTATCATCACTATAGTAATTCTGGTCAACAAATAAGCTATAAGAGGTATTCATGAAATAACGCCCAAGCCGGAAACGAGGCAAAGATTGACTAAACGCTTTTATAATTCGAGATCCACTAAACGAATTTGGTTGCGGTTTTTTTATTATCATTGTACTTACACTGCTAACCACATAGACTACAAGGGGTGTTCATAAAATAACGCCCATGCCGAAAATGGTACAAAGATTGAATAAACACTTTTATAACTCGAGAACCACTCAACGGATTTGGATGCGTTTTTTTGTTATCATTGTAGTTACCCTGGTCTACACATATACTATAACCTTTGAGGTGTCTTAATGGGCGGGCGCTGTATGATACCACACATATTGTATACCTTTGTATTCCTAGATAAATTGTCTAAAATACAGCAGTATTTTCATTAAAACACATGGAACGTAATTGTAGTATGATCGAACGGAAGGCAGGTAAACAAAGAAAAAGGTTACCCGAATTTTGAAGGTTTCGTATTCAAAAGTACGGGTAAAGATCTTTAAAACACATTTTTAAATCGATTAAACACTTACTTATGCATGTTTTCCTCGTTTGTTGTGTGTATTTAAACACATATTTAATTTCTACACACGACACTGCACAACACTCAACACTTTATTTTCAGCCATCTTGCGACCCACGGCAAAGATCCATCCATCCATCCATCAGCCTCTTTCGTCCACTGCTGGACATAGGCCTTTCCAGGATTTCGCCACTCTTGGCGGTCCACCTGGAAGAAATGTCCATACTCACACACGCTGGGCAGGCGGGTTGGTGGGCGCGGTGCAGAAACCCTCGCACCAGTGACGCCGCTGCCCGTCACTGGTCTGTTTTATTGGCTCGGCAATTGGGGATGGATATCCCGCCATTCATCGGTCCCAGGCTATGGTGGGCTGCCTGGTTTTGCCTGAGAGCTGTTCTCTTACTCTCCCCCGAATAACTTCGGAGGGCTTTGCGAGTAAGATGGTGGTACCTCCACAGTCGAGCTCGGCATCAGCTCTACCACCTACCAAACGGCAAAGATAATTCGTTTTTTTTCTAAATTCCAGCCTATTTTCATTCAACCGACTGTTTTCGTTGCACATTTATAACCTGTGGGACCATTTAAAACAAACCACAGACCAATTCTAAAACGAGGACACACACCATAATATGACAAAAAAAGAAACAAAAAAAGCCATAATATGGCAAGTAACATTTTATGGCCACCAAAATTTTTCCATAATATGGCAAGTTGCAGGTCAGAGAAGGTTTATAAAATAACACCTAAGCCAAAAACAGGGCAAAGATTGTGTATGATATCCTCCGACCACAAACCGAATTGAACACCTCGGTGGTCATTACGGGCCCATGAGATAATTAAAAGGCGTCCGTCTGTAGTCGGATGACCAAGTAACTTGAAACTAGAATATAAATAACGAAGGCCCACCCTTGGAGTCGCAGAATGATGTAGTAACCTCACCGCTTGCACGCGTTCCACTGCAGTTGCTGCTCCGACGGGCTTCGGCGGTTGGCAGGCTGAGCAGGCCTCTCGATGAGATGCAGATTTCTTAAACACAATTCCTCTAACCGAAACTAGCTTTCCCAGACGAAATACATCAGGAACATCACTCTAAATAGCCTCAATTTCTCTGAGAATTACCACGATGTCTAACAAGGAAAACTTATCGTATCCGAACGAATAAACATTTAGTAGATCAATTTACTCGATTTTAAGTTGACATTTTAAGTTGTGGCAATATTTGTTTTTTTTTATATGTCACTGGCCGAAAGAGTGACTGGCTCTCTGAATTTTGGATTCTATTGCACATGGTCGCATTTCTTTGTAAAAATGTGGTAATAAACCAAATCAATTACATCCAAAAAATAAATTTGAAACCAAATTAATTCTTACCACATGCAGAACGGTGAAGAGAAACATCGTGAAGAAACCTGCATGCTCTAAAAAGCGTGTATTTGTGCCCGAAGAACGGCGATAGGGCTCACCACTCACCACCCATCACGTTGGAACGTAATAATTGTCGGTAAAACGCGGGTGTGCTGAGTGTGGACTGTGATTTGCATTTCACAGTTCAGACTCGGAACACTTCTGACACTCCCTTGGGGATTCATATCGTGACGATAAATTATATTTATATATTTTTAAATGAAACAGTCGTGACTTTCCCAGTTTAATTATTAAACTTTCCGAGTTCATAAAATAACCGTCAAGACGAAAACTGTCGAAAATAGTTTTTATCGTACGCACAAATAAAAGTTGATTGAAAGACACATCCATGCGAGCGAAGCCGTGGGCAACAGCTAGTTTAGAAATAAATTGGTTTCGCAATGTTTGGATCAAATTATTCATTTATTTTCTAATTAACCAATAATAGTTCCTTAATGTAATAATTTAGATTTAGCTCTCTTGTAAAAATACCAGAATTATTCTTCCAGAAATACATGAGATACGTGTACCTACTTATCAAGGGATAAGGTAAAATGTTTTGATGACGTCATTTTGACAAATCCTACGCCTAACTGTTGCTAATAAGAATAGTCTTAAAGCAGCTTCATACTTATTTCTGAAGGGACGTGAAGGTGAGATAAGCTCAAGACTAAGCCAATTGACGTCACACAACAGGTACTAAAGCCCGTTTAAACATAAAATTTCCATCGCATATCCCATATCCTTTCTTCCTCATAAATCCATCTTGCGACTAGACTACGCCATAACTCAGACATACGGACGGGCTATAAACAAGCCAGAGGGATGTGACGTCAGAATTGCAGGGGAGTGACGCAAAACACACGGCCCGTGACCGCTGTGTGACGTCATTAGTCAGTGTCACTCAACGCGACGTTGTAAATCACTAGGTTTGCCAAACTCCACGACTGATACTGCTGATTTAGATGATTCGGGACGATGATTGAAGGTTGATTAAAGGAGAACAAAGATATAAGACTTTTTTTCCCGAGGGGTTATCAGAAGTGTGTAAAATGTCACTAGGAAGAGTCAAAATTATTAATACCCGATGTTTCTTAAAGGTATTCGGAGAAATCTATCCTGCTCCAATACTTTAATTTTCACTTAAGGGTCTGTACCACCTAAAGGTGCCCCACCGTATTTCCGATGCATGACAGAAAATATTTGTTTAATGAGAAATAAATAATCACACAAGTTTTCAAAGAGTTGCATTACAACATGAATGATTTGATTTTTGCATAGAATTCATAGCAAGCTAGAAAAAAATCTAAAGTTGCTAAAAATCATCTAAAACTGTTCTTCGCTTATTTTCCATCGACGTTTTCCCGGATAATTTTGGAAACTGAAATTCCGTCACCCGTAAGTTAGTGTACAGAATGGTGTGATTGATTTATTTTTGCCAAACAAATATTGTTACTTGGTGTATGTATCCATCAAACATAACCAACTTTCGCGTGCGATTTCCCCATACAAATTAATATGGAAGGCGGCATCGAAACGTGATTCTTTAGAGCGTGCGATATTTCGGTTGTCGTAACAGCCACGGCTCAGAGTGCGCTGTTTTAATCAATAATGAAACGTCATAGAGTTCACATCTACCTGTTGCAAAATAAGGTGCTCAATGTCAGGGAGAAAGGGTCTTTCTCAGTCGAAGCGGACCGCTTTTTCTCGTACTCGCGACATCAAGGGGTTTTGGTTAATTTTCAATGTTTATTTTAACTTTTTTACAAATATTGTTTCCACGAAAAACTAGAAATACTAAATCCTTCCACTTGATATATTTTCCATCACGAAACAATACTTAACCAATAAATGGAACATTGTTTGCATAATCGAAGTTTTTTGCGCACTGTACATACGTTGTGACATCTTTATATCTAACCAAAAATATAAAAAAAAAATTAACCGTTTCTCTTTCTGAACTACTGTTGCTGATTAAAGGCGAATCTTTTTATAATTCCTGTCTTCATAGTTTCATTAACATTTTTACTGAGTAATACAAAGCAAATAATGTTGTTATCTCAACTTTCGAGAGATATTTAACTAAGAAATGTCCAATATCAAACAACATTTATAAGATGTACAAAACGATCTTCTGAAAGTGAGTAAGTAGACAATTAATAAATATATAATATTATGGCTTTTAGGTGATAGAGCTAATGCCGGGCTCGACTGTGGAGGTACCACCATCTTACTCGCAAATCCTCCCGAAGTTATTCGGGGAAGAGTAAGAGAACAGCTCTCAGACAAAACCAGGCGGCCCACCATTGCCTGGAACCGATGGATGGCGGTATATCCATCCCCAATTGCTGGGCCTTATAAAAAACAGACTGGTGACGGGCAACGGCGTCACTGGTGCAAGGGTTCCAGCACCGCGCTCACCAACCCGCCTGCCCAGCGTGTGTGAGTATGGGTATTTCTTCCAGGAGGACCGCCAAGAGTGGCAAAATCCTAGAAAGGCCTATGTCCAGCAGTGGACGAAACAGGTTGATGGATGGATGGATGGCTTTTAGATGTACTAAGTGTATATTCTCTAACTACATTTCAGAAATAAAGTATTCATTCTTATTCTTATTGGGTTTTTCAATGGTTGTCAAATTTCGTTTAAATCTATTGAAATCTAAGGGCAGTTACAGTGATATAATAGACTTTACTAAAATACCTATATAATTTATTTGGTGTTGTTTACGTCCACCCTGGAAAACATGTAGCAAACAAAGGACCATGGCTGGTGGCGGCCCACAATTTTCTTGTTTTAACGGCATGTTTAAGAAATTAAAGTACGTGCATTATACATAGTGCAAAATGTTTATCTTGTAAAAAAATTTGATTGTTTTGTAAAGTCCGCGTAAAAAAGTAATTTTTCGGAAAAATTATCATCAAAACGATTTTGAACGTACAAATGACTGCCATCTTACCATATTAGAACTGTCGACGGGCGTGAATAACCAATGAGCTGCCAAATAGTCTTTGCAAATTTCACGTTCCGGTTTGTGAATAACGTATTGTACATACAGCTATACATTTTTTTACAAGTTGATAGTAACTTTATACAAATTCATGCAGTAAGCATATCACATAAAAGCAAATATCTCGCTTTTTCATACTTATAGACATTTATGGTTTTGAAAAATCTTTTATTCAGACAGAAACCTTAACAATTTCTTTGATTTAATGAATTGCACATCACGGAATTCATGGAAATAACACTGGGTCAAGTTGCAGTACTAGACCTGTCTTTCTACTTTAGTATATCATGAAAACGTGCTGAAATGTTTCATTCGCAAAGTTGCATTTAAATATTTAGTCAATTTAATGTTACCTATAATTTACACCCAGTATATAAAGTCACAAGTTAATTCCTTAACTATTTTGTTGTTCTCTAAGAAAACCTCCCTTCATCAATCTTCGTACAGCAAACTCCTCACTCATAGCTTTATTAAATCTAGAACAGGAGACCGCCACACGTATCGGGGTGACGTCACACCGCCATTCTCTGACGTCAGAGAATTAATCTGAAGTCATGTCAAATTTAAATTTAATAACACGACGACATGTTAGCTGTCTTGACATTATAACGTGGTAGTTACATTACTGTCGTATATGCATAGTGGATTAATAAATCGGTATTACTTTAATAACGACAATTTGGTCCGGATTTAATTATATCTTCCTAATAAGGATCAATTAGGAAGGAAAGAAAAAACTGACTACTTCTCTTTCCCTCTTACAGCACCCTCTCCCTCTAAGAATGCTACTAATAAGCATCGTGTGTCTGTAGCTATAGTCTTTGGTGAGTACAGGTTGGATTGGACCAGTACTTAAAAGACGAATACACGCCAAGGACCTTGAAACCGTTTTACTTGCTGTTTTAAAGGTTTCTTGTGTCCCCTTTGTTTTTATTTTTTTCAATTTTTTTATTATTTGTCGTGGTAGACGCTTGTCCTGTGAAAATTTCAACCATTTACCTATTACTCCCGCCCGTTTGACACCCTTCGGGTACGGAACTCTAATAACATGGGCAGAGCCGCGGGCAAAGGCTAGTAAAATAATATGACAGTGTCTACCTGCAAAACCTAAGCTACATTTTCTACGGACCGTATATAAGGAAGTATTTATTTCAAGCAAGTTATTTCATAAATTCATTAAAAAACGTGGTTTTATTTTTATATCACGTCACTTACATATTTTTCATATGTTCTTGTGTGTTAAAACATAATATAACTAGCATTTATTGAAAACCATAACATACAGCAATGCAGATATTTACGTAAATTGAAACCTTGCATGCAACTTGAAGAAAGGGTAGTAATTTGAAACTAAATATGAAATATTTCAAAAAAGGCTATTCTAGCACTCATTGGCTTTTAGGAATTGACGGGAAAATGTAAATAACTTCCCACAAATGTAAATAACACCAGTGG
This sequence comes from Ypsolopha scabrella, assembly GCA_910592155.1. Classification (NCBI taxonomy): domain Eukaryota; kingdom Metazoa; phylum Arthropoda; class Insecta; order Lepidoptera; family Ypsolophidae; genus Ypsolopha; species Ypsolopha scabrella. The sequence goes on along the minus strand of OU342976.1, from coordinate 15,092,004 downwards.
AGAGAAACACTTTGATAAAACCTGCACGTCTTTTTTTTATTTGAGGTTTAAAACTCAAACCAAAACACAAATATGCAGCTTTTTCTCAAATAACGTTACTCAGAAAGTTTTCTCACGACTATCCCGATTCCACAAACTCTCTCAGTCTCTGAGATATTAAGTAGAGTTGAGGTACCTATGCAGATGGAAATTACGTGATAATATTACTATGCATAAATAGCACTTCGCTTTGAATTGACCTGAATACGTACGAGTAGATTACATTTATGTGTGCGCTATATTCGTAGATAATATTTAGTTTAAAAGTTATAAGAAGTATAGTTTTTTGATAGATAGAGGCCATAGTAAGACGAATTTTGTGAAAATTTTAATTGTTTAGCTGTGACAGACGAATAGACAGCGGAGGCTTAGTAATAAGGTCTGGAACCCTTGAACTAGTAACTAGCTCGCTTAATTATTGAAAAGTTTATACAATGCGTTCTTGAGGATAAACTGCCAGCCATGTGTAAAGTTGCCTGCCACAATTATCCCTATTTTCAAAGGATTTTAACGGATATGACGACGCAATAAAAACTGCTAATTGGTAGCCTATCATGCTGGCGTCTGTACATACGTAACAATATTATCATTAAAACACGATGCCTCAATGACGTCATAACTCAAGTCACTCTGTCAACTACATCCTGTTAGGACATTGATTTATCACATAGCCCATCACCCCTTTTTCATAGAATATTTTCAATCTCCTATGCCTTTGCAATAAAATCTCTTTTAGAATAGTCTATATACCCTTAAAGTAACCCATGCAGTTTTAATGAAGAAATTGCGTGCGATTTTTTTTCACGATGTCTTCAGTTTCTTCAACCCGTTGTATCAAGAGAGCATACTTCATTATTAAATATTATCTTATCTTTAATATTATATGAAGTTACTGGGTGTTTCTTTTTGTCCTGTTATTTCTTTACAAAGAATAACTAACTTTCAACCCGTGTGTTTTAATTGTATCAGTTCCTCGAGACACCTCGCTGTGCAGGGATTGGGTCCTGTAAATGAATTATAGAAAAATCTGCTAAAAAAGCGTTATATTCAGTAACCTACAATTAATTTTATATTTTATTGTATTACTCGTATAAACACAGCAATTAATAAAGTTCTATAATGACTTTTTATGCTTCATTGCTCCATTCAACTTAAAAGTCAACTTTTTTAGCGATTAGATGTACAGCAAAATCTCTTATGATTTAAGGAAGGTCATTTAACACTCAAAAAACATGAAATTTGGTGGTAACTTCGTTTTTTTCTTTTTTTTTTTAATTTTTAGTTTTAATAATTTTTCGTAATTTTTTTCTATCAAGCAAACTTAAACATTTTGCCTTTTTTGGAAGAGAAGTCTATTAGCCATTATAGTCTACTATCTATATTATTTTTACTATATCGATTAACCAAGTTAAACAAAGTGATATGCTCATTTGAAGTTCTTACGCTAAATTAGCAACTCGATTTGTGTCAGTACAAAAATCGACGGAAACGACATTGAAATTACATTCATATCAGCGCGTATTGCAAAGTGGCTATTACGACGATCGCTGCTTCTCAAGGAAGCGCAAAATAGGAGAAAATAATACTTTTCACATGGACGCGAAGAACGGAAAAAAAACTGAACAATCATAGGTAGATCTATAAATAGTCTTTAGTATAGTGAAAGAATCATTAAAATCGCTTGATGCATTCGGAAGGAGTAGGAAATTTTTTTCGTAAAACACAGGAAACTTCCTATAACTTTCGATTTGGTTTTTTCAAAAGGATATACTCTTTTTATTAAACACAGAATTTATTGTTGTTTATTTTATGACTAATAGGAGGAATAGGCCTTCAGAGATAGCTCTAAATTGCAGTTTGAGTATACATTCACCTCAACATCATTAAATGTCACGTCAAACCATTAGTCAGCTGACGTGTGTGACACCTGCAGCATAGATCAATCACACAACTGTTGGTCTCAGACTGGAATTACAACTATTAAGTAACGTTACGAAAAGCGAGCAGTATATTGAGTATCGACTATAGAAAAGTGGTACGTACGTACGTAGAGTACGTATTCATAATTTAATTTTTCACCAGCCTGTTTTATGGCTATCTTGAGAGAAGCCCTCTTTAGGAAGTCATCGCTCCGTTTTTAGGATTCCGTACCCAAACGGGACCCTATTACTAAGCTTCTGTTGTCTGTCTATCCGTCCATCTGTCACAGATCTACAGCTTTAGCCGTTAAGGTAGACCGTTGAAATTTTCACAGAATACGTGTTAGTATGGCCTCTATCACAGCAAAAATAGGAATAAAATGGTACCCAACGGGGTTAACCATACAATGACTCTCAAAAAAATTAAAATAAATTTACGTTATTTGTTTTAGCTCTTTAATAAATAGAAGTTTCAAATTTGTTCAGATTATTGATACATATTTGTTGTTTTGTAACAACAAAATAATAAAATTAGGGTACGTTCAAGAAGACGCGACGCGTCAGGCGGCACGGTGAGCGAAGCGGGCTGCGTGGCGTCAAGCGTTTTTCTCCGTTTATGGAGGGGCAGCGCGTGTCGCTGCCCGCCGCAGTTGACGCGTAAAAGCAAACATATAGTAACTAGTAGTTTCGTTTATGAAGGAGCGGAGCATACGGAGTAGCGGCGCACTCGGCGTCGTTCACTACGGCGCCCGCTGCTGCTACCGCAGCTTTCTTATTTATTGCATTCCTTGCCGCGTCTATCGCGGCGTCACCTGTCGCTTCATTTGCCGCGTCCTACGCGGTGTCCCCCGTCGCATGCGACGCTACAATTCAAACAAACGCGTGCAAAAACGCTTCTCCTTGAACGCTCCATATATCGGTGTATGTTTGTGTTTCCGGCGGCCCGCTTCGCGCACCGCGGCGCTTGACGCCCGGCCTCTCCTTGTTCGTACCTACTCAGAGGGTGCTGAATTGTTTGTCAGGCGTTACAATTTTAGCGCCTTGTTTTTAGTCTTTCATCTTTATTTCTGATATGTATATTTTTAGGGTTCCGTACTCGTATTATGTGGTGATATGGAACCTTTTGTGCTCGATTCTGACTCGGACTTGGCCAAATTATTTAGTTTCGTCGTTGTAAACTTCATATTATCTATACGACTTTGCCTTTTTCTACTTTGGTATGTTTTGTTCTGAAAAATTATTTACATGCTACTGTGCTACATAGAATTTTCGAACAAGCAGTTCCGTTCCGTCCAATCGTTCCGTCCACACACTCTCGTTGGACAACTGTACGGATTTTTAAACCGTGTGTACCAACTCCACCTATACGAGAATATCGCTGGCTGTTGATTTCTTCATATTGTTTCCATGTGGAATTTCAGTACATTACGGGGAAAAGCAATTAAAATTGCTATTAGTTTAACTTGAGTTTCCACTGATTACCTAATATGATAATATAATAAACCTATTATACAATTAATGAGCTACAAAAGCTCTTCATTATCATACGATGAAATTAGAACCAAAATAAAATTACCAAAAAAGAAAAGTCTACACTAGCAATATAAAGTAAAACCAAAATATAATTACAAAAAAATTTAAGTCTACACTAGCAATATAAAGTAGTAAAAGTCATATTCATATTCTTTGTTGCACATAATACAAATAGTACACAGTAATTTTAAAATTTAAGCAACTAGGCGAGCCTATCTCTAAAAGAGATTTCTACCAGCAAACCTAGGTGATAGGAGAAACAACAAGATACAGGTATGAATAAAACATATGTGCACAAATACAATAAAACACAAAAGGGCCTTAAATGACAAAAATGACGTGAATGTCACTATTCTATGTGTAATATAATAACTAAATACAATTCAAACTGATAATTTATGAATAAATAAGTATTGATAATAATAAAAGTCGTGTCTGTACTTTGAATATTTTTGCGTTTACATGAAATGGGTTATTATTGTACCAAGACAAAAACTAAAATTTTAAGGATTTTTTTTCTCTATCGGTCGGTCTGTATGTATGTTCCGTTTAAAGTCGAGAATTACTAAACGGATTTAGGATTACGGTTTCTTATATTATCATTGTAGTTTCCTTAGCCAACGTATAGGCTATAAGGGGTGTTTATAGAAACTTACTATGAGCAGTCACAGTGACATATACTTTCTGTGAATATATTTTTATTACTTAATTTATTTAAATTCAAATTAATTAATTTTTAATCACATTTAGCAGTTCTCATAAGTTTGACCTTTTTCTTGGCTTTCCTCTATAAAAACATAATACACTTACAAAAAATACCTCTGAAATAATCATACCTAAAATTTTTATCTGACTCAATACTCAATACTAACAAAATATCAGATGAGCCACCTAAAGTCCTTCCATTTTCAACACAAGAGCGCCAAATAGAAAAACAGGCGCAAAGCCCAAACGAATCGGGCTAAAAAAATGTCTTTCTCATTAAGAGAAGAGCGGCTGATGAACTACATAATCCAGAAAGAGTGTCCACCTCCGTCACTAGTAACGAAGACAAATTAAGCCTACCTTAAGAGAGAAGGGTATACAGATTATCTACAGAGGGTTTTGGAAAGAGATAGATAGTTTTCTTTCTGATGAAGTGATAATTACGCTTGGTTATGATTTCTTCGGTAGGGATCTTTTGTTATCTTACATAGAGTATGTATATTCGTAGTGTTTTTCTAACGGTTACTACTTAGTGGGATATAAGATTTTGTTTGGCGGGAAACACAAAATAAAGGATTTAAAATATAGTTTGAGAGATGTTTGAGGCAATTTAATGCAGTAACTTTTAACGCAATTTCAATTCCCAGCTCAAAACATTTTATTGCTATCCCGTATGTCTTGCATACCAAACCACAGCATTTTTTTTAATAATTATAAACTAACAAGGGCGTAATATGTTTTCAAATTAAAAAAAAAATGGTTAAAAATGTAACTTTTAACGCAATTTCAAGTCCTATCTCATAACGTTTTATTACTATCCTATATACCAAACCACAGCATTTTTAAATAATTATAAACTAACATGGGCGTAATATGTTTTCAAATTCAAAAAAAAAAAATGGTTAAAAATGTAACTTTTAACGCAATTTCAAGTCCTATCTCATAACGTTTTATTACTATCCTATATACCAAACCACAGCATTTTTTAAATAATTATAAACTATAATGGGCGTAATATATTTCAAATTCAAAAAAAAAATGGTTAAAAATGTAACTTTTAACGCAATTTCAAGTCCTATCTCATAACGTTTTATTACTATCCTATATACCAAACCACAGCATTTTTAAATAATTATAAACTAACACGGGCTTAACGAACGTGAAGACTGTCCTCTTATATGGGTGCAAAACTTGGAAGGTTACCAGTAAAATATGAAGAGAGAGAGACGGGCTTAAGAAAATAGGTCCCGATTGCATTGATCGCTGTTACTCCATGCGGAAAGACCCGCAGTGCGAGAGGGATGAATTCTGGAAAAAAAAAAATTATTATTTAAAAAAAACTTAAGTTTGTATAAAATATCTGTTCTTTTCAGAGTTTAATAAAGTTTAAACAGAATTTTAATTCATGAATAATAGAATATGATTTTGACAAATAAGGTTAAAACTCGACATGAAACCTTTTTTTGGAGTCATCTTTGCTATTTTATGATTTAATGTTGGAATGACGTCTGAAGATTCTGTTTCGATAAGAGTGTGCATTATATTATTGACAGAAGTCCAATTTTTTTTCAAATATCTAATATTGCTAGATTCTTTAAAGAAGGAAGAATAAATTATGGTTTTTCGGAACCTATCCTCTTAACATGTTTACCCGAAATTTTAAGACGAATTGGGTGATTGATAAAGTTCTTTTGATTTTTATTCAATTTTATGAATTAGCGTATAAATGAGATGACAAATCTTTTTGTATGGCATCAAAATCTGACTTAAGGTAGTTTTTTTTGGTCGATTGTAGTTTGTGGGGCCTGTGACCTTTTTATGATCGGTCAAACTTTGCCAAACTTCTCGTACTTCATTTATATATTATTTATATACAAATATATATAGTATTTTTTATATAAAAAAGCGGCGGTAGCTCAGGGGTAGAACGCTGGCCTCTCAATATTTGGGATCCAGGTTCGATCCCCGGCCAGGCATGCACCAATGAGTTTTTCGGAATTTATGTGCATAGTATTTAATACTTACTACTTGCTTAGCGGTGAAGGAAAACATCGCGACGAAACCTGCATGCCCTAAAAAGCGTGTATTTGTGCCCGAAGAACGGAGCTCACTGCCCATCACGTTGGGACGTAATAATCGTCGGCGAAGCGCGGGTGCATTTCACAGTTCACACTCGCGAACACCTCTGACAACCCTTGGGGATTCATGTTGTGACGATATATATATATTTTTTTTTTTTTTATAAAGTGATACAAAGTTACGCGTGACGTGCTAACAGTGAAATTGCACCAATGGCACAGGCTACTTATCGCTAAGCATAGCATGAGCAGTCCAATCGCTTGCTAGTACCTGCCTACTTGATGATAACATTAATATACCTATTATAAATTTTAAATTTTTCACTCTTTAAATATCACAGCCTGTTTGTCATTTCGCCGCAAGCTAAAGCTACCTCTACTGTAAGATTATTTTGTTGCCAAATGGTTGCCAAACAAAAAATTACCAAGAAAATTCCAAAGTAAAATTCTGAAGTTGAGCGCGACAACAATAATGTTATGTGTAAATGTTGCGTACATCCGGTTCGCTCTCCATGACTCGGCCGTCTTGTTACACATTTCCGGTTTTATAAAATAAAACATTTGTTTGTTTGCGAAATTCACCGACATCATCGTTTCCGCTCTAAGGGAGGTTGCTTCTTTTGTTAGGCTTTATGCTTAATTACTTATGCTTGTGGAAATGGGAAGATTTTCGAGGGTCGGACGTATTAAAATGAGTTTTGAGGATTATTCGCTCGCTTACGCTGAATCATTGTTGCTTATATGTATTAATGAAGGCTTGTTTTGTTCTAGGTAAGTGCTGTCTCACATTGTTTTGAGATCTGGGACTAAGAAGGTAAAATTTCAAGCACTTTTTCTATTTCTCTGCATACAATGTAACCTCCAAATACGCAAAACATCACTGTTCTCGTTCATTTATACACCATTTTCAAGCATCGCACGATAGTTATGGAGCTCCTAAGCCTTACGTGACGTTTGTGAATTCGACGATAATTTAGAAATATTTAAAATTCTACCCTTGTGGATGTAAAAATAGTCACACCTGTTTTTATGTTGAAAATAGATATAGGTACTTGGTTTCATTATGAAGTCAGTAATTATAAGACCTGTGTGTCAAAGCCAGATAAATTAACCTTAAAACTATACAACATAACCACACACAAGTAAAAGACGGCGCCATCTGTAACAAGCTGAAAATTGTTACCCGAGTTTTCATTGTAGTTTGTCACTTTTTCTCTAGGTGGCGCTGCTGCTACTCACCCCATTTCAAAGCTTACGCTCAGTAAGTGTTCTGTTGGTTCACCAACCCTTTCATAGATGGCGCTGTTTTATATCACTCTTTAAATTAAATTATTTTATTTTGTGAGGTTCTTGTCACGAGCTACAGATATCATACTTGGCAATATAGGAGCCTATACGTGATTTTTGATTTACCTTTTAAATGTATCATAACACTCCAAAAAAAAAACATTTGAATTGCAGTGATTTTATAACACTAAACAAATAGTTCAATACAGTTAAACAATGAAAAAATTGTAAATTTACTTTTCTGGCTAGATCGGGACTTCGGGAGCGGATCGGGGAGTAGAGAAATCCTTATAATGTGTTCGGACAGATTAATATATCTACAATTAACACTAAGCAGTGAAATCGTCTTGCTGGCGATAATGATTTAATGATAGTACTGTCAAAACTAAACCTGATGTCGATCAACTGGTTTAGAATTAGCTGTCGAAAAAATCGCATTAAATATGTTCTAATATCTTTTACATTTTAGTAACGATATTTTACTAAATTTAAGTCCTTAGTAAATTTAGTAACGATTCCATGTTACATTTTAGTAACACCAAAGATGTGATTTAATTTTCATGAAAAAAAAAATGTTTTGAAGTGAAGTTTTTTTGTTTTTTATTGAAGCAATGGAAAAAAATCGCGAGCTGTTTTTTTTTAAAATCGGGGGCACCAACATTTAACTTTGAGAAACTTTGGGCTAGATAGACATAGACGGCATTCTTTGCGGTAAAAACAAATGCCTTCCTAAAAAACAAGCAGTAAATGCAGCATAGCAATTATAATAACAAGCCTTGCTTACAAGAAATAAAACAATGTGAAGTGAGAGGTAGGGTTGTAGCTACTTCACGGGTTCTGTAAGTATATACTTAGAGAGTTATGTATCACAATTTCACAAAATCTTGTTATTGTATAGAATTTAATGATTTCCAAAGAGTGATTTGCTTGAAGATTGGACGAAAGTACCAAAGTATACATAAAATTTATAAAAGAAACATGGATTAAATTAAACCATACATGTAACATAAAATATTGATTTAATAAAATATTTTAATAAAAGATTCAAAGATTCAAAATGATTATTTGTAAAATAGATACATAAAGTAACAAGTTTTACATGTCAAATCTAATCTGTATAGAAATAATATTTTATGATGAAACAAATATGATACTTACGGGAAATACCTATATAAAATAAAGACTTATGGGAATAAGAATATTATTAAACATAATGCAATTAATAAACAAGTTGATAAATAAACGGAATAGACCATAAATTAATATAATGCCTAACCAAATAATATATTATACTAACAAGTAAAAATTGAAATATTGTGTATACCTACATAATGCAATGAATAAATAAGTTAATAGATAAATAAACTTTTAATAGATATAATACCTAAATCCACCCATTCGATTAATCTTGCTAAGAAGAAGGGCAAGAAATTAGATGAGAAAAAAAATATTGCCTTTTTGAAGCTCATTTCACGTTACGTAACACCTCGGGGATGCAAATCATAACGATATAATTTAAAAGTTACAATGTAAGGGTTTCGCTTTGAAATTTTCTGTTACGGATCCCAAAAAATGTTGTTATTTATTAGATAAGCCCAAATCACCGGGGTTGTCGCATTTCTTCCAAGAATTATACAATAACAAGATGGTCGCGTGTTTCCATTTATATTCCAGGAGGGTGTAATAATAATTCAGTTGCACAGTTATGCAAAGAAAAAGTAATTAATTTAGTTTAATATCTGTATAGTATCGCTATTTTTGTGTGTAAAAATTATAAATGAATAGTTAATTTCTTTTTTTTTTTAAATGCTGCAAACAACAATAAATTTACAATTTTGTCATTGATAAAAAGGCAGAATTGTTCCGTACTTGCTATTACTCAAAACATTCTTGATGATAATTTTATGTCTGTCCTAACTGGATTCTAATTTATAAAGATAGATACTATCAGTGATGACAAGATATTGACGCGGCTAAATCTAGATTTAGCACAAGTGGAAGATATAACTCTACCTAGCAGCCTTAGAATTAAATTGAGGAATGTTTAACACTAACTCTGTAATGGCCGTATAACAGCCTTATTTTGAGCTAAATAGTTATTACAGAGCCAGTCTGTTATTTGAAAAGGTCCAAATCAAACGCACCCGGATTAAAAGAGTGTTGCTTGGCTAGATAAATAATGACTATGTAAGAAGTGAAAGATGTTTTTCAGGGACACCATATAACGCATTTTTTTCCTCCTCTATGTAACAGACATGCAAATAATTTATATGTGTTCCAATTAATTATAATACATATATATATGTATCAGGATCGTAGCAGTTGGAAATCAGTCTCTGCTTACCTCCCTGGGAGACAGGTGTCAGTTTTATTCAAAAATCATAATAAATAGTAAGTATTCAACAGCTTGGCGAATGCTCAAAATAAAATAAGCTCCCAGTCTAATCCTATTTAGGTTTTTCCGCGGGTCATGGAGGTATTTTATCGTGCCCGCAGTGGAATTAAGCAATTACATGCAGTTCTTGGAAACCAAGTTAATGGATAATAACAAAACAAGCATGGTTAGCGTTTCATTTGCAAGGCAAAACAGTTTTTGTTAATCATAAAAGTTGCTATCGATTTGGTTGACGTTGAACGCTGAGGTGTAGGCACTTAAATTTATATTATTCGAGTGCATTAGGGGGGTAACTTTTTACCTCGGTACAAAATGCACATCATAATATTGTTTTCCTTAATTTTGAATAAAAAGTATGCAATAAATGTGTTTTAAAGCAACTTGCGGAAATAGTTTATTAATAATAAAGTCAGCACAAAAAATACGTATTTTAATGTATTATATTTTGTTTGCATTACATTTACAAACTTAAAAGCGTGTTTACAGTTGTAATGTAATGCAGCTAAAATGTAACGCACAAAATTGAATAATGTGCGAGAATTGCTATAAAACGCATTTATTGCAAACTTTTTATTTAAAAGTAAGGAAAACAATATTATGATGTGCATTTTGCACCGAGATCATAATATTTGTATCGATCATAAGATTCGTGGTTTAGATTTATATTGATACTCGTAGTCAACGGCTATTCACGATTTAATAATCAGTTTCACTGTATTCGTACAGTTTCTTCGGAGGCAAACATGGTTACACGGCGGTTCCCCGTTTGACATTATTAAATCGAAATCTGACTATTAAATTATCAGAAGCCGTTTACTATGAATATGTATGTATTACAAGATATATGTGTAGAGTTAACTTAGCAATGAATTTCACTACAAATCTCATAAACTTTTTTTATTTTCCTATTTAAATTGAAAATGAATTTTGCGCAAGGTTAACTATGTTACTCGTACAATAATCAAATAATAATGAAAAATATACAATAATATAGGTACATACTTATGTTTCTTAAAAATCCGTTTATTTTAATACAAGAAGAAATTGAAAGATTTTTCCAGAAAATAACACTTTTAGAAACTAATTAACTTTACACAAAGTGTTCCAAGAATCACAAAATCTCCATAGAATAACAAGAATCCTAGATACGGCAGCAAAGCTCTCGCAGTTTTGGAAGAGAGAGAGAGAGAATGCTCGGACGAATTGAAAGTGGAATTGCTAACAGAAATAGCTCCAGGAAACAATAGCACGGACTAATTGCAGTGTCCCCAATGCCTGAAACATGCATAGTCCTTAACACTAAAACAGATGTAAGATTGTTTTTGGATATATTTTCTATTGTTACAAGATGTTAAAGATTCAAGGATCTCATTACCAACTACAAAAAAAAAATATTTATTGGTTAGCACAAAAATATTGAAAAACACAGGTTTCACAGTTGCGAATTTCAAGTTAAACAGTGCTTAAGAAATACAGCGCTGTGATTGGCTGATTCGTCGCCTAAGTAACACAACGAGATTTTATTAAATCAGAAGCTGGCCATTAATTTATTTATTCTGCTTAATCTTTAAGAAGGATTAAAACCACGATCTAAACTGCAATCTATTTTTTTCGTGATACTGTGAATTTAGAGAGTTAAAGTTTATTCGTTATATAATCTAAGAACAAAGTAGTCAAAAGGTTGTGGGATGGTCTCAAGTCACAAATAATAAACTTCATTTTTCTTGAACTTGTTTCTTATATTGAATACTAGAATAAACGATAAATAACGAATTACACTTTTATAGAACTAAATATTTTTCCCTTCTGCTCCGTCTTTCATTTTTTACTGTCCAAACTCTAAGTCTATGGTTTTAACAATGGCAACTGCCAGTCCATACTTTTTGCTACAGGAAATAACTAATCACATATTAAATATCAAAATAGTTGAGAGCAATGGTCAGAATGGTAATTTCTGATAACAAAATAGTGGGGGCGCCACACTACCCCCCCGCCGAGAAAAAAGAAAAAAAAATTTATTAAAGATCAAAAGGTGTAGTGAAACGAACACGTCTTCCTGAACGGGTCGTGTATTTTGGTGTTTGCTCTCGAGTCGTCGTCGATTTTTGTTCAGGTACGTTGTTTTCCGAGGCATGATTTGATGGTGGCTTGGTTGCAGACACCAAGTTTTTTGATATGGAGTTGTCTTCGTTTGTGATGTAAGCCGGCTTTACTCTGTCTAAACTGACTTGTACGTTTTTATTACCGATTTTAATGGTAATCGTTTTATTATTTCTGGAAACCACCTCGTAGGGACCAGTGTATGGGGGTTTTAATGATGTCTTCAACGTGTCATCTCTGAGAAATATATGAGTTGCTGATTTTAGATCTTTAAACACGAAAGAATGGGGTCGACAGTGACGTGATCCTGGAGTCGGTCTGATTTTCATCATTTTATTGCGTAGTTGGGAAAGGAAATTGCTTACATCTTCAATCTGGTCCTTACCAGGGGTAGCAGGAGATATAAATTCACCTGGCAGTCGAAGGGGTTGCCCATATACTAGTTCTGCTGCTGATGTTTTTAAATCTTCTTTTAATGCTGATCGCATACCAAGAAGTACTACTGGTAGCGCTTTGAGCCATGAGTCCTCATGACACATTAATGATGCTTTTAATTGTCTATGTAGACGTTCTACCATGCCGTTGGCGCAAGGATGGTAGCTTGAGGTGCGGATACGTTTGGATCCGCAATATTGCAGAAGGCCTTGAAACAATTGTGATTCAAATTGTCTTCCTTGGTCTGTAGTTACGATGGCTGGCACACCGAATCGCGCGATCCATCCATAGTAAAAAGTTTCCGCTACTTCGTCAGCAGTGATCCCACTCATTGGCCAAACTTCAGGCCAACAAGTAAACCTGTCTATAGCTGTCAGACAATATTGGTAATTTTTGTTGCTGGGAAGCGGGCCAATGATGTCAATGTGAACATGGTGAAAACGCCCGGAAGAATTGCTGAAACTACCCAGTGGTGTGCTGACATGTCTTGATACTTTGCTACGTTGACAAGGAAGGCACGTACGAGTCCATGCGTGACAATCCTTATTCATGGATGGCCAAACAAAACGATCGGTGACTAAACGAGTTGTTGCTCTTGCACCTGGGTGGCTTAGGTTATGCAATTTGTTAAAATAGGGACGCCTGAACGGTGGAGTTAGGTATGGGCGTGGTTTTCCGGTAGACGTGTCACATATTAGGGTAATACCCGTTCCAGGAACAGGAATGTTTTCAAGTGCAAGAGAGGAGTTGTTGGGGTTAATCATAAGCTCTTTCAATTCTTCATCCAGTAATTGGGACTGGGCGAGTTCGGTGTAGTCATTGGTTAGCTCGATAGCATCGATTCTGGACATAGTATCAGCTACTATGTTGTCAGTACCACTGATGTGTATGATGTCTGTTGTGAATTGGGAGATGAACGATAATTGGTTTAATTGTGCCGGAGGTAGTTTTTCTCTTTGTTGATTAAAAGCGAAAGTTAACGGTTTGTGGTCTGTATATATGGTTACGTGTTGAGCTTCCAAAATATGTCGGAAGTGTTGAACACTGGCGTATATCGCAAGGAGTTCCCGGTAGTATGCAGGCCATTGGGACTGTTTATCTGTTAACTTCTTGCTGAAGAAAGCAATGGGCTGCCAATGACCGTCTACTGGTTGTTGTAGACATGCTCCTATTTGAGTTGAAGAAGCATCTGTAAAAAGTCCTAAAGGAGTATTACCGATGGGGTGAGCTAAGAGTGTTGTAGTTGAAAGGTGTTTCTTGCAATTTTCGAAAGCATTTTCGAGCTCAGGTGTCCATGGCATAGGTTTTCCACCTTTTAATCCAGTTTTAGCTAGCGCGTCGATTAAGGGAGCTTGGATTTCCGCTGCGTGTGGGAGAAAACGTCGGTAATAATTAATCATTCCGAGGAATCTTCTTAAACCTTGTGCGGTTTTTGGTAACGGGTAATCTTGTAGTGCTTGAACTCTTTCAGCAGGTGGGCAAGTGCCGTCTTTAGATATGTGGTAACCCAAAAATGTAACTTCATTTGCTCCTAGGGTACATTTGGAAGGATTTACTATGACGCCATATTCGGAGAGTCTTTGAAACAGTCTGCGCAGATGATCTGCGTGTTCTTCGTGGTTACGTGAGTAGACCAGTATGTCATCAACGTAGGCGAAACAAAAATCTAGGCCTTGTACTACTTCATCGATAAATCTTTGAAATGTTTGTCCGGCGTTTCTGAGTCCAAACGACATGAATGGAAATTCAAAAAGGCCGAAAGGCGTTATTATCGCTGTTTTGCAGATATCGCTGTCAAAAACCGGTATTTGCTGATATGCCTTTACCAAATCTATAGTGCTGAAAACATTTGAGCCGGAGAGATTATGATTGAAATCACCAATGTGGCGAATAGGATAGCGGTCAGGAATTGTTCTTGCGTTTAAGAGGCGGTAGTCTCCACAAGGTCGCCATGCAGAGTCGCGTTTTGGAGCCATGTGAAGAGGCGAGGACCAAGGACTCTTGGAGGGTCTCGCAGTTCCACATTGAATCATTGCTTCAAATTCCTTTTTGGCGGCAATGAGTTTTTCTGGAGCTAAGCGTCGCGGTCGGCAGGAAATTGGCGGTCCGTCGATTGTGGTGATGTGGTGTACAGTATTGTGTTTTAACTCCCTAGGTAATCCTGGGGGTCTTGTAATAGAAGGGAACTCTGAAAGAATCTTGCCGAATATTGAATTTGTTGAAAATATAGCTTTTATACTGACTTGTTCGATAGATGATATTTTTGCTTTTGTTCGTAGCCCTGTTGTTCCATCCAGTAGTTGACCGGTATAGCAGTCTGGAAGTAAATGGTAATATGATAAGAAATCTGACCCGATTATTGCTGTTTTTACATCTGCGATTGTAAAAATCCACTTGAAATCTCTGCGGAGTCCAAGGTTTAAGTTGAGTGTAATCGAGCCATATGTTTTTATATCACTACCATTTGCAGCGGATAAAGAAAACTCTGTGGCTGGTAGTCTGCCAGGTATTTTATGTCTTGGGAAGCAGCATATGTCCGAACCAGTGTCAATTAAAAAACAATTTTTAGTTACCTTATCTACTACAAAAAGACGGCGGCTAGTACTAGTTGGTAGACAGTCAGCGATAGCCGCTACTGATGACTGCCCAGTTCGTTTTCCTTATTGTGTTGCTGTATCCACTTACATGGGGCTGAGCATTTATATGCTTTTTCTCCGAATTTCCGATGATACCAACATATTTCTTGAAATGGGAATGGAGAGCGAGAGCTTCGTCCTCTAGAAATCGACCTGGAACGTCCTCGATTGCCTGCAGCTATGTTCTCTACTCTTAGGGAGAGGGCTTCAAGCTTATCGGTGATTTTGTTTAAAACGTCTGTTGTATTTGGCTGTCTTTGGACGGCAAATGAACTTGGTGGTGTGACTTCAATCATTTTGTCTGCTAATTCAGCGAGCTTTGTTAATGGTAGATCTTGGGCTGTCAGGATGGTTTGGATGTGGTGAGGAAGGCGTTGCAACCACAATTCTTGAAGAATACCATCCTCAGTTAAAGTGTCCCCAGCTAATGACTTCAAATGTCGGAGAAACTGCGAGGGTTTTCTATCTCCAAGTTCCTCATGGCTGACTAGTTGTCGAACTCTCTTTGTTCGTGATGAAGAGAGTTGTCTGATAATTACTTCTTTTAACTTTTGGTAACGGTTTTCCTGAGGCGGGTTTAGTATCATTTCTTCAACTTCTCCGGCAATCTTCGAATCCAATTGGGTGATAATGTGGTCAAATTTAGTGTTTTCTGAAGTTATGCCTGACAATTTGAATTGGGCTTCGGCTTGCGCAAACCAAAGAGCTGGTTTCTCGTTCCAAAATGTGGGAAGTTTTAGAGCCACTTTAAATATGGCTGGGGATGGTGGTGTGTCTGAAGAACATAGACTACTTTGTATTGATTGCAATTGTGCCATAAGGGCAGCATTCTGCTTTTGCAATTCTTTGACCTTTGCTTCCAACTCTTCCATAATGGGTCGCTTTTGCGTTTTATTAGAATATTACTTACTCGGGTATATACCGAGTAACTCTTAAACTCTTTTTAGACTACAGTAGATATGATGTTAATAGCTAATAATACAAAATCTTTTCGAATGTTTAAACTTAATCGCAACAATTAATAACCTAGTAATAAGTACAAATAGAATTTTACTTTTAGTGAAAAATTGATGATGAAATTGCAAATATTCTGATGTTGAGGTGCTTTAAGGCTATTGCTTATTATTTTATAATATACAGGCTCGTTGTAGTATTGTAACTACCAATGATTCACATGAAGTTTAGAAATCCAGCCGGTTTTAAAGTAAAAAGAAAAGTTCTTACCAGTTTTTGATGGCTAGTACCCCACTAAGCACTTATTCAACTTAATATTTACGATAATTTACAGAAATTTTCTCGCAAGAATGAAAAGAAAACACATAAGGACTTAAGATCACAAATTCTGACACGAAATAATAAAAACAAACAAACACCATGCGAGTTTGACGTCGTTGACACAGATCATGGAACAAGTTTCGGTTCGAATTGCGTTGCGTTTGGTCATCAAATGAAGTATGGTTAGAAGTTGATGAGTATTCTTAGCCGGACAATTGGATCCTTGCTTGGAAGTTGGATATCAGTGCTAGCGGTAATGCTGCTGAGTTGAAACGTTTCTTGAAAAAAACTTTGTTTGGTGGTGTTGCAAGAATACGGATGTCCCTCTTAATCTGAATTGTTTTCAATCCCTGGTTGTAATGTGGTGTCGAACGTTCAGTACTGAAGCTATTTGCAGAACGCTGTTTAGACACAGACGTGACAAAAAACATCCGTGTGTTCAGGTTGCGTTGAATTTTTGTCGAAGTCGATGGTCACCAGTTGTGGGATGGTCTCAAGTCACAAATAATAAACTTCATTTTTCTTGAACTTGTTTCTTATATTGAATACTAGAATAAACGATAAATAACGAATTACACTTTTATAGAACTAAATATTTTTCCCTTCTGCTCCGTCTTTCATTTTTTACTGTCCAAACTCTAAGTCTATGGTTTTAACAATGGCAACTGCCAGTCCATACTTTTTGCTACAGGAAATAACTAATCACATATTAAATATCAAAATAGTTGAGAGCAATGGTCAGAATGGTAATTTCTGATAACAAAATAGTGGGGGCGCCACAAGGTAAAATCTCCTGTTTCAAATATTTCAAAACACTTCAATACAAGTTTTATTTTGTTATATCCAAGTGTACGGACAACAAAAAAGGCAGATGTGCAATAAAGAGGAAAACCAGCGAAGTAGAAAACTGAGCACTCACTTTAAAGAGCCAATAACAATATGAATTTAAGAAGTTTGCGAGTATTTCATTTTTCTTATATAAGAACTGAAGGGTACTATCGATTATAAAAGTATTTTTGTTACTCGAAAAATTTCAAGATGGTTTTTGCAAATACTTTATTTAAACGAGACTATTCCTTGTGACCATTTACTCTCTGAAACACAATCCTTCAAGCACATAGGATATATAATTTTTACAACTAATAGCTATTTCGTAGGTTTTTAATATTTTATATAATAAACAAATGTTGTGTAGTATAATGTCGTTGGCAGATCGTAAAGTATGAAACCGAAAATCTTTCACCAAAAGTGAAAACGAGTGACGACGAGCGAAGCAAAGTGGAGCGAGGAGAACTGTGTAAGGTTGCTTGTGATTATAAATTTGGAGAGCCAAGCGAAGCGGAGCGGAGCGAGGCGACACCCCTAGTTTTAATAGAAATACGATGTGCTCAATTCTACGATCTGCCGACGACATATATGTATATAAGGTGACCTTTATTTATACAGCCAAACTCATACTGAATGTTTGGTAAGTGATCAGTAATACGGATCGGTAACACTTTTCGCTAATTTCGCAAAATAATATCTTTACGCCCCATAGTAATTGACTCGGAGCTGAGCTTGCGTTTGTAAGGAACACGAAAAGATTAATTTACGAATTTCACAAAAAGGGTCATCGAACCTTGTTACTGGGCACTTACGAGACTCGTATAAACCCAGTCTTCAGTAAGAATTTGGCTGCATAAATGAAAGTCATCTTATATATGGATTGCATTTAAGTTTTTACACATGTAAATATGTTACTTTTGGGGAAAAAACAGTTTCCTTCTTTTGTCTACAATAGATGTACTTGTGGTAGATTTTAAGTTGATCTCAACCTGAATTGAACAATTAGCCAGCTGCTGCAAAACATGTTTCGTGAATACATGTAGGTACAAACATATCAATGTGCTACAATTAAACACAAAAATGGTTCTTTCCCCTGCAGAGTTGTACAACCTACATAAACATAGATTAGGTAGAGTCAACATCAAAAGTTGAATTCAAAATAAAAATTCATAAATGGCCACAACACACATGAAACAATACAAATTTAATTATGTAAACAGAACGTTTAATAAAATTATGCTAATAAACACCAGTACATAGTGTAACGTCAAGTGTCATTACAATAAAAAGGCTACGTGTGTTACAGTAACATCCCGGAACGCTATTATTCTGCAAAGGCCTGCAGTTGATATACGAACACAAAAACATTTTCATTTGATTTTGAACTTGCTACCATTAAAACGATCATTTGCGTTAACATTTTTCTATAATTTAATCTTACTACATGTTGTATAGGTGATAGAGCTGATGCCGGGCTCGACTGTGGAGGTACCACCATCTTACTCGCAAATCCTCCCAAAGTTATTCGGGAGAGAGTAAGAGAACAGCTTTTAGGCAAAACCAGGTGGGCCACCATTGCCTGGGACCGATGGATGGCAGTTTATCCATCCCCAAATACCGGGCCTTTGAAAACAGGCTGGTGACGGGCAGCGGCGTCACTGGTGCAAGGGTTTCGGCACCGCGCTCACCAACCCGCCTGCACAGCGTGTGTGAGTATGGGCATTTCTTCCAGGAGGACCGCCAAGAGTGGCGAAATCCTGGAAAGGCCTATGTCCAGCAATGGACGAAACAAGCTTATGGATGGATGGAGATGTTGTACTTGTATTATAATGTGTCGAAATTGCCTGTTATTAACTTATTACATGTTAATTTAACACAAAATCTTTATTAATAAAACACTTTTGCTGTTACCTGTACAGAGAATCGATAAAGCCTTTTCCACACCATTGATTCGTACGCTCAGTCGGGACCTTCCTTTGAACGTTGATAATCGCTACGTACGTACGTTCACAGAGCTACAACGTCAGTGGGAACTTGACTGTAATTCTCTAAACTCATTGTACTAGTAACTACTTGCAACTTCGTAAGGAATGCCTCGAAACTCAAGTAATAATACGTTTGTGGTAGGGTTAAAATAATCGTAGGTATTGGGTTTGCAGTAATAAAAGGGTTTAACCATTTTATCACCATCAAAACCTGATTAGAGCATGGGATACGTGGGACGCACTATAAGTTTCCGGAATGAATATGAAAAAATACTATTAAAGGTACAAAATTAATTTATTGCTTTTCAAAATAATCTCCCTTGGCGTCTATGCACTTTTTCATTCGATCAAACCAGTTTTGAAAACTTTTGTGCCACTCCCCTGTGGTGACCTCTGAAACGTGTTTTTCATACTCCTCGACAGCCTCTTCTGGTGATGAAAATCGTTGACCGCGTAATTGGTTCTTAATTTTTGGGAACAGAAAAAAGTCACAAGGTGCCAGGTCGGGACTGTATGCAGGATGACTCATGAGTTCTACATTTTTCGTCTTCAAAAAGTCGTTTGTCTGTCTGGCCGTGTGAGAACTAGCATTGTCGTGGTGCAGGATGATACGGCGTTTACGGTTATTTTTACGGAGTTCGTCAATAACTTCCGGCAAACAAATGGTCGTGTACCAGTCACTATTCACGGTACGACGATTCTCTAAAGCAACAGTAGCCACGTGTCCAGTTTTATTAAAAAAAGAAGCAATCATCCGCTTAGATGCACTTTTCACGCGCGCCACTTTGGTTGGTTTCGGCTCATCTTGAAAGACCCATACGCTCGATTGCTGCTTTGTTTTGGGATCGTAGCAATAAATCCATGTTTCGTCACCTGTTACTATGTCCCACACCAAATTTGACGCACCTTCGTTGAATCCGGTAAGCATGGCACTGCACCAAGTGACGCGGTCCGTTTTTTGAGCCTCGGTCAAGTTGTGTGGGATCCACCGCGAGCACAGCTTTCTCACACCCAAATGTTTGTGTAGGATTGATTGTATTTGACTCATGCCTATTTCTAAGGATGCGCGAATTTCATGGTAGGTCACATGCCTGTCTGTTTCAATCATACGGCGCACAGCATCGATGTTTTTGTTGGTCACAGCGGTGGACGGCCGACCATCGCGAGATTCGTCACTGAGATTGATACGACCACGCTTGAATTCTGCAAACCAGCTATAAACAGTCGTCTTGCATGGTGCTTCATTGTCAAAAGCTGTTTCAAGCCGAGCAATGCTCTGTTGAGCTGTCAAATTACACTTAAAATCGTAGAAAATCATACTACGAAAATTTTCCCGAGTAAAATCCATGTTGATGCAGACACACAATTTTTTAAATGGCGCCACAAGGTAAAAACAAAAGACAGTCAGATGAAACAAACTGCATTCTACAGCCAAAGAGTTCTATTTTCAAATGTTGCAATAAATTTTTAAATATTGTTTATGTAAGGGGCCAGTTCCGGAAACTTTTAGTGTTACCTATGTATTATATTATTCTTATACCGTTTTTCTATTTTTGATATTAGCTGTCAGAAAGAAATTATTCTTCTTATTTGAAAAACTTCTTCTGTGATAAAATTGTATACCGATATTATATAACAGGTCGGGGAAAAGGTTTCTTCGTATTTTATATGAAAATTCCAGACACATTTTTTCAAAGTTTATTTACATTTAATTATTTTAAATATGTACCATTTTCTTCAATAACTTGTTGCCATCTTGTAGGTAGTGACATAATCCGGTTGCTATAGAAATTTTGGGACTTCTGATCAAAAAAATGCGACAAGTAGTTTTGACAGTCCTCTCTTGATGTTAACCTTACACTACCTAAAGAATTCTGAAGAGAGCGAAATAGATGAAAATCTGAGGGTGCAAGGTCAGGGTTATATGGTGGATGCATTAACATTTCCCAACCCAGTTCTCTCAATTTTTACTGCGTGGCCAAAAATGTTTGTGGTCCGGCGTTATCATGATAAAAGACCACACCCTTTCTGTTGATCAATACCGGTCGTTTTTTCTCAATTTATTGCTTGAGTCTCATCAGCTGTTGGTAGTAGAGATCCTAATCGATGGTTTTGGCCGGCGTTAAAAGCTTATAATGAACTATGCCCTTCTAATCCTACCATACACACAGCATCACCTTATTGCCTAATTGTTAATCTGGGTTTTGCCATAATCTGTGGAGCTTGAACGCCCTTTGACCATGACCTGACCTTTTTTTCGCACGTTCTTGTCGTAGGTGATCCACTTTTCATCAACAGTATCAATCTCTTCAAAAATGTCAAATACAAACAGTACGACCAAAGAAACTTTATTACAACTTGATGCATAGAAAATACGAAATAACTTTTTCCCCGACCTATTATATACTTATAAAATTAAGCAGGATTCAAAATGGGCCTCGTTCTATTATTAGTTAAGTACACTCGCAAAAAAGCGTGAAAAAAATAATTGTTTTGGTCACAGTTTTATATTTCTTTATATATTCCCCGTAATATATTTGTTTCTTCATGTTCTTTTGTATTTATACAGATTAGATTTGACTTGTAAAAAGTATACTTAATGTACCTATATATACCTATATTTTACTAAATAAATGATTTGAATTTGCTTACAAAGTACATTATGAATTGGGGTTTTCAGTATTAGTTGCTTAAATACATTATAATAATTATACTGCTGGCAAAATACTTTCTTACATTCTAGAAAACAAGAAAGAATAATTATGCGTCATAACTGACATAATTCATACTTAAGCGGGCCACAAAGTATATGAATGAAAATCTATTGTTAACGCGCTGAGCGGGCAGATTTTTATTTTTATAAATGTCCATGATGTGATAATATCATATAGTTTTTCAATGGAAGTGCTCGAAAGACCCATTTTAAATGCATCAAAACTGTTGGCAAAGTCATTTTTACCGCACGAGTGCTTTATTTAGTTTATTTAGAGATAGTTGGCAGTTCTTTCTTGTGTACCAGACTTGACGAAAATAAACTGCGTTGAGTTTGATGCGTTCGTAGGCTGCGTTCATTTTCATCGTTGGACGACACCCGCCTACCATTTACAACAGGATCGTATCGAGGCATGTGAGGTGGTGTCCCCCGTTGATCAAACTAAACGCAGACTACGAACGCATCAAACTGATCGCAGTTTATTTCCATCAAGTTGGCAAATTGCATGCAAAGAAAAAGAATGCCCGCCTAAAGTTCATTTTAAGTATTTATTGTTTGTTTGTTTCTTTAATTACGTTTTAATTATTTACTCACATTATGCATTAAAAAAACGTAGTATGATAAACGTGGATAAACGTGTTTTAAATTGTCTTGGTAAGCTATTAAAGCCGATTTTGAAGGCTTTCGTTTTAGTTTGACATACATAAAATTATACTTCAGGATGGTTAAAACGAAGAGCCATTTTCAAGTCAATATTTTATAAACGTCAAACTAAAATTTTAGTTTGACAGCCATAATTTACTCAACTTATAGGCTGTCCGAGATATCATGATATGGGTGACAGTTCGTAATTTTCCGTTTCACCTATACTACTCACACCATTTTTCTATAGTCTTCTGCCATGTATGGGCAAACCAGCCTTATTGTATCGACTAGGAGTCAGTTCTCACTCATACTCATAAATAACACAGCAGCAGATTCCGTAATCCATTAACAATTTTTTCACTCAGAACCACATCTGCCAAGCCATTTAAGACACCTTGATTGAATCTTGCATTGATTGATTGAATCTTGCATCATCCTGGCTTGAACCAGTGGCTGCAGATCCATGCGCTGGACTGAAAATAAATACATCAAGTTTAATTGTGTAAACATTTCCAATAAACTATTTTGGAGCCAACTACACATAGTGCGTTCTGCGTTTGAAACAATCAGGGCGCTCATTCTCCTTAACTTCTGCAGTCTGTGTAAAGATTCAACCCATTGCATACAATACCGTCTCCACAGAACACCGCTCTGGGCGTTCTACTTGTTGGGAACTAAATCTGATTTCAGATTAATGAGGGATGTAATCAGAGATAAGCTAAAATGGTCTTGCTCAGCTCATCGACATGATAGTACCTATACATTCTGCATGAAATCCCATTAAATATGGTGGAAATAAGATCAAAATTGATTGGATGGCGATTGGATAATTATATTTTAACCGCTATGTACAAATACTAGCAAAACTCCTAAGTGATCGGGACAGTGTTCAAAATCGAACTAGTATATAGAAATAGCTCCTAAGTTAATGAATAGAGCACATTGTAATGGTTTTGTTTTGCTACCACTATCTACTAAGCAGGAAGAAATTTTTATCAGGTGGTATTCATACATAGCCGTCAATATACCTTAAAAATCTTGCTACAAACAGGTATTCTTGTCTTAGAGTATAAATATAAAATGTTAAGTGATGTCAGTTAGTTTTAGGCTGTGAAAGATAAAAAAACACATCTCGAAATTTAAAGGATTTGCCCCGTTTCCTTGAAAAGGAGCTGTTAGCATCCAGTCCATTGGAGGTTTGTACGCATAACGCATAGCATTTTACTGAGAATTGTTTCCAAATTTTCCAAGAAAAGGCTACTGATTTCAACCAAATCCAAACTTACCTTAGCACACAATAAAATCATATAATATGAACATGTAGATTCTCCAAAATGAGATCTGTCTATCTCTTGTTGGACCTTAATCTGCATATAATTGAAAAAACTAGAAAAAGATTAAATAATAATCGATTTCCAAGGATTGTCAATATTGTTAGTGCTGCCAGCATAGACACATTGAAAATAACCTACAACTTTGAATTGACAGAAAAAATTATGTAAAATTTTGATATTAATCTATTTTAGTAATTTTTCTTGAGCAATTCTATCACGAAGTTTTCCAAAAACATTGTTCCAGTGTGTGAAACCACGGAAAAAGGCTAAGATATTGAAATAAAATAATTTACAAGAAACTCATAATTCTACCAAGAAGTAAAAATTTAAAAGCTTTCCATACTGACCGAATGAAATCCGGTAAAATCCGGTAAATGTTGCATTCGAATCTGTGGTCTATTAACCTGCGAATTCAATTTAAGAACGTCAAAAAGACTTGCTAATTTTAGTTTGTGTGCCCTTCAGAATAGCAAAATATAGTGCTGTCACTTAAAATTACGTTTTTTAGTTAGTTTCTTAGCTTAAAACATTGACATAACAAACCATGGAGCTCGGGTCTAGTATAAAATTTACCAAAAAATTGTCCTTAGTGAAGTGTCAAAATACTAAGAAACAAAACATTTTAATTTGAATCGTATGTCATTGCTGCACGGTTTCATTTTAATTGACGTGTGATTGCCACCCTGTTTTAATTTTCAATGGTTTTGACTCTCTTTTGGTTCGGACACTTTTGAGCACAGACCCGATGTCCTTGGTAGTACGTCAATGGCTTAAAATTAAAACCTTCAAAATCGGCTTTATTGCCTCCTTACCGCACTTGTAGCACCTGTACGTATATTATGTCCAAGTTTGCAAAATTATACTAGCTATTTGCTTTTTGTGTTAATTATTTACAAAAGGGAAAATCGAGTGTAAGTCGCTTTCTTTTGCTTTATTATCTGGATTTTAAATTTGTAATATTCTACTCATAATATTGTCTAATAAAAAGCAGTATGCATCACCTGGGTTATAGTGCGATTCTTAACTCGTATGTATTAAACTACAATCGGCCCCTTTTTTCTCTCGGTGAACAATGAACTATTGTTTTTACTCAACTCAATAACAACATATCAAATATCAAAAATTTTCTTCATATTTAGTTTAGTCTACCGAATGGTTATTTAAATAAATTATATGACTTTCAAAATGATCAATTTTCGGGATGTTTTTGCAAATGACCCGTTGTAGGTAGATTTATTTCTCTGCCCTCTCATAACGCATACTAAAACCATAGACATGTTCATCCATGTTACAAAGTTACATTTTAAGTAGAAGGTACCGCAAAGGAATAAAGTAGGACTATCTTCAAAAGGAAATGAGATGCCATCAACAACAAAACTTGTAAAAAAACCAAGTCTCGCAACTTAGTTCTTCTACCGTAAAAAGTTGTGAGATCCATGTAAATCCAAGTCAGTTAATCTATTCAGTCCCTACTTAAGGGAACTTCTGTCTTAAGTTATTACATAATTAGCTAACTTAACAACATCTTATAGTGACTATATAAATATTAAAAATCTTTTATGTTTTAAATGTTAAATGACTTGGCAATCGCACTAAATAATCTAATTTAATATAATATACTTGTGAGATACATTGTGTTTTCATGCGATGGCCGGGTCAATTATTTAAAACATAAAAGATTTTTAATATCGATATGGTCACTATAAGATGTTGTTAGGTTAGCTAATTATGTAATAACTTAAGACAGAAGGTCCCTTAAGTAGGGACTGAATAAATTAACCGACTTGGATTTACATGGATCTCACAAATTTTTACGGTAGAAGAACTAAGTTGCGAGACTTGGTTTTTTTTACAAGTTTTCTTTTTGATGGCATCACATTTACAGATTAATACAGAACGCTGAACGCAGCTCTGTGTGGTCAGCCCCTTAGAAGAAACACTTTTGTAACACTAGTTTTTACGATAAGAGTAAACACGTGGATGTATATTTTTCTAGGTGATAATAAATAAGTAAATAGATAAATAAATACATATCTCGAAGTCCCCCTACTTGGTCTTACTGACAAATGGACATATAAATGGCATGTCAAAACGTAAACACATATTTTCATGCGCGATCCTTATCAGAAAATTGCCTACATTTCGTGTAGCTACGACACCAGTGTCGTGATCGTAATAAAAAAACCTTCAATACAATTGTATGGTTGCTTATCAAGATATCACGACTGGAAGGTATCAATAACAAACCTGATAAATCGCTGTTTGTGCCTCCAGCCATAAATCATTAAACGGTAACAAAGAAAAATAATGTTAGTGATTCTAGAAACTGGGAATTAAATTAACGAAAGCGTTTGTGATATTTTAGTTTTTATTTCGTTCACTGAAAACGTTAAAATGAAATCATTGAACACACAGCTAAGAACAAAGAAGCCTACATACAATAATATTTATCTGTTAATTACACAGCTCTCGTCGCTCATTTCCATAAAATTTACACAAAATAACCATTATACAAAACATTTTACCGTCAAATTTCGCTGCTAAATCATACGAAAGAGTGTGTTTATGCTATTTACAGCGCAAAACAGAGTTATCAGTGACGCAGCGTATTATAATGCGAAACGGGTTTGTTTCATTTCGCCATACAGTATGTGGGGATGTTGAAAGGAGTAAGCATGACGAAATAGGTTTCTAGATGATGAATACTATACGTTGATGTAGGTACTCTTTTCATTTTTTATTGTCTGTTGATACAGCATAGATCCATGAAAGCAAGTTAGTATCTTCATTTAAATTTCATTAATATACTACAATAAATAAATAAATTTTTAAATAAAAACTGTTTTAAATGTACCTACATCGTTTGTTTGTACCTATGAAGTGTTAATATATGTTGTAACACCGCAGATCTACGCAGTGATTGGCCCAATTTATTATCACACCGCTGAGATAACCAATAAGCGACTAATATTTCTTGTTTGCTTTGGGCTAGGCAAAGATATCTTTGCCATGCAGCCTGGAATGCTCCATGAAAAATCTTCAGTAAGTTTATTACTGAATATCAGGCTGAACAAAGATCCCTGCCTAAGCTTGCAGGATCAAATAAAAAAGAATCCCTCGTTGTTAATTTTTCATGAAATTGTCAAATGAAAAGATTATAAATAATGCCACGCGAAGACGATATATGGTCGTAGATAAAGTATTGTGTCCAACTGGACTTCACTTCGTTCGTTTCATTAACAAGCACTCGTGTCCCAATGGCTCTCATTATGTCACAGTTACACAAAATTTTACTGCACTAGTTCCATAAATTTATTTTACAATTTTATCCTAACCTTTGTAGAATTTAAAGAAACTTGAGGATAATTCATGATGTAAGCAAACGGCTCACCTCAATAAATAATTTTACCGGGATAGCCGATCAGTTTCAGCAGATTCGGCCTACCTTCTTCAGGGTGTGTGCATTCGTTTACATAACAACGTCACGCCTTATAGTGCGAGTCGGCTATCCCAATCATAGTATTTATTGAGGTTAGCCGTTTGTTTACATCCTTATCCTAACCGGTTTCCGATTGTGCACCATTTTTAAGAATTATGTTGATATAACAAGCGATGAACGATGTGAATAATAGTCATGTCGACATGCTTACAAGGTTCCATTAAATGTGACAATCACAAGTATTCTTACGTCATACACAAACCTATTGTCACGGCTTATTATTAAGATATGTTTCTGAATGTGGACTGTTAATGAACAATCAAAAATAATATGAAATCGAAATGACCAAATACACCAAAACGCTAGAAACCATGTCGCATAATAAATAACAAGCTATAAGCAGATTAGCATAAACCGGCACTGGGTAGCGGCAGCCTAGAATCTGTTAACAAATGATGGCTTTGCATAATTTAATGAATCGACCGCCACTTGCCATATGGCGACGTGAAAAATATGTCCAGCAGAGTGATAATGGAATTAGTAATATTATGATGACCTATAAGACATAATAGGTAATGGCCGGATCTAGACCTTGATTTGGGGGGGTGGCAACACACAGGCAAGCAGGCAAATTCAATTCTCGCCAATGTTGTTGTAACATCAGCACAAATAAAATGGTAAGTTTAATAGACATTGGTATTTATTTTGTAGAACTTTATTTCTATAATAACCTAGTTAACAATATAAAAAAATATATTTATATGCATTAACATTTCACGAAACAACAAGACATACAGTCTCTAAGGCTGAGATTCAGAGTGCATTTTGAGTCCGAACTTAATCTTACAAACGTCAAAAAGCGACGTGATCCCATACTAGAGTGACGTTTGTAAGATTGAGTTCCTCTCGAGTTCGGACTCAAAATGCACTCTGAATCTCAGCCTAAGAAAAGTTCGTCAGAAAGTGTCCGAACGTGCGACGTGCATAGTAGCAAAAATCTTCAATCAAATTAAGATGTTATGTCGTTAACATAAGATGAAATGTCAAGTGTACGAAATCTTCATTCGATCATAGCGGTGACAAAATTCATCGCGGACACTTTATGAGCGAGATTTGAGTCTAGTTGTTTATGAGAGGACAATGTTCCTATGACATAACAATCAAATATCTCGACCAATCGCGAAACTCAGCTACAATTTAAGCTGTTGAAAATAACCACATTAAATTGAACTCTAAAAGTATTTTTCGTGTTCGTATTTAGGGTAGTTTTGCATTGCCTTCATATATGAATTTATCCTGGTTTGCTTGCTCGTACGAATATTTAATTAAAAGCCCCATAACTGACGTGATTGCGTTTCCTGCGAGTGACACAGAGTTTATTATTTTGCCAATTGGAAATCGTTATTAAATCCTTAGAGGTGAAACTTGGCGCGAAACGTTGGAAACGTGACAAGCAATCACATATTGCACTTCGAAGTTATTTTCTTCATTAGAAAAGAAATAATCCAATCCAGTTACGTTCTAAACAAACTGAGAACTCAAATTGATTGTACACTAATGTTTTAAGGACTCCACAATACGAGGTAATATGAAGTCACTGTGTATATTTTTTGAATTCTTTTTTTAATACTTAGCGCAATTAATTGCATGAAACATTTCTTTCAGATATATTTCGGCAATTTATCAGTCGAATACAGGTTGTCAATTTAGTCCACAACTTGCGTCTCATGAACATTAATGTACTACATGAGCAAAGCAGGGATCGCGACGAACTCCACCTTCCCTTCACTGGACCAGTTTTTGTATCAGCATGCTGAAGCTGTTCGGCTCTACTTCAAAGAGCTCTCCTGGCTGAGCTAACTGACCGAGGGGAAGTGCACAATACTCACGATCACGGAGAGTCAGTGCAGGACTCATCGCCCCCGCTACGAATTTAGAATTTAGAATTTAGATGCTCATTCCAAAAAAACAGTATACCTATACAAAAAAATACCCATTGAAGAAGAAGATGTGCCCTTTTTTAAGGTTTCGTACCTGGAGGGCAACATGGAGCCCTGTTATTGTCACTCTGCTGTCACGGGTCTCTAGCTTGCAGGCGGAATTAGTGACAGATCAGAAATTTGTATGTGTTATATAAAATGTTAACCCAAATCAATTAATTTCAAGGGGGATCCTGTGCATGAAATTTTTTTTTTTGCCCCGGCTTGTGTGTTGTCATAAAAGAAACAGGGGACATCAAAGTTGTCAGTTTTAGACAATTTTGTTACGGCATCTATATGTATCTCAAAAACTAAATAAGTAAATGTCCATTCTAAATTTCAATCAAATCCGTTCAGCCGTTTCAGCGTGAAAGAGTAACAAACATACACACACACACACACAAACTTTCGCATTTATACTATTAGTGTGATTATTCTTATACATTTTTTTTTGTAATATGAATAGTTTTGGTGCGTCTGTACTACTGCCCCAGAGAATACTCTGTACTGCAGCCATGAGTGTGCGCATGCACATGCATAGTACATACTTTTCGTTGTGTTTATATCTGTTGTTTTTTGTGTTCATTTAGATAGTTTATATGGTATTTTATTTCTATGGTTTTTCCAGTTAAGGTTTGTATTGATGTCAATTCCTAGTAATGAGTATGTACTGACACTTTATATTTCGATATTATTGTATGTGTATTTTATTTTTAATGGAGATTTTTGATATGGTCGGAACCGTTTTAATCATAGCACTATCTGAGAAGACTTGTTTGACAGCTTTTATCAAGGTTCATTGATCAGATGATAGGGGGCACTAAGAAAAGCTTGACAACCTTTTTGCACCGAGGTTCATTCGTAAGATGTGATTTTGAGGTTGCGTACCTGTAATATGCGGTGGTACGGAACCATTTGTGCTCGAGTCCGACTCGCACTTGGCCAAATTATTTCAGAAGCTCATTATTTTCTGTGAGTTTATGACTCTAAGTAACAACAAAGGTTTGTTTTTGGTGAAGCTGCAGTCAAAATGAGTTTCAATTAACGTGTTTTTCAGTAAATTTATTATGAAGAAGCAACGAGACAATAAAGAATTACCATAACGATCAAAGTCTAGCTAGAAAAATCGTGATTCGCATAAGAATCACCTTCTTTATCTTTAATATAAAAATGAAATTAGTTACGATTTCTTCTCAAACTTTGCGTTTGAAGAGTTTATAATAAAGTTTTATACCTGTCAAAAAGAACAAATCGTAAGCTTATATGAATTGAAATTTAAGTAAGTTTGTGTTGCTACTAGATATGTAGGTTAAAAATATATTGAATGCTTCTGCTGTATAAGTTTAATAAAGTAGTAGAACCCTTGAAATAAATATATAGATACTCATATAGTACATCGTTTAAAATTCTTTCTTTTTAATATTTATGATAATGGAATCCATGAAAAATGTTATTAAAATACAGGTTGTCAATTTAGTCCACAACTTGCGTCTCATGAACATTAATGTACTACATGAGCAAAGCAGGGATCGCGACGAACTCCACCTTCCCTTCACTGGACCAGTTTTTGTATCAGCATGCTGAAGCTGTTCGGCTCTACTTCAAAGAGCTCTCCTGGCTGAGCTAACTGACCGAGGGGAAGTGCACAATACTCACGATCACGGAGAGTCAGTGCAGGACTTATCGCCCCCGCTACGAATTTAGAATTTAGAATTTAGATGCTCATTCCAAAAAAACAGTATACCTATACAAAAAAATACCCATTGAAGAAGAAGATGTGCCCTTTTTTAAGGTTTCGTACCTGGAGGGCAACATGGAGCCCTGTTATTGTCACTCTGCTGTCACGGGTCTCTAGCTTGCAGGCGGAATTAGTGACAGATCAGAAATTTGTATGTGTTATATAAAATGTTAACCCAAATCAATTAATTTCAAGGGGGATCCTGTGCATGAAATTTTTTTTTTTGCCCCGGCTTGTGTGTTGTCATAAAAGAAACAGGGGACATCAAAGTTGTCAGTTTTAGACAATTTTGTAACGGCATCTATATGTATCTCAAAAACTAAATAAGTTGGGAATTTGAAACTTTCTGTATATTATGTGGCTTATACCGTTTTAACAACAAATACGAAAAATTTATTGTACAGATTTAAGGTTATGTACACGAATAGTCAACCACCTTAATTTTGCAGTTTTGTTTTGTACATTTTGTAGGTACTAATAAGTTTCTAATTTTTATTCAAACGCTTTTACTCTTTTAACTTGTTTGAATGGTACGGAACCTTCAGAGCACGAGTCTTATTCGCACTTAACCAGTTTTTTTAATTACTTATTTACCCCAAAACTCTTTTTATAAATGTTCACTGCGGCGCGAAACGCTTAGTACCCATTTACTTGGGTGCCCCACCACACGCCCCTCCATCGATCGTGGTGAATCAATTTCATCATGTCTGTCACATACTAGGCATTTTATGTCGCCCCCAAAATATCGTTGATTAAAAAGGTTTTTATTTTTCATTTTATTCAGTAATAAGTATCGTCAATATAAACTACCCTTTGACGGAAGTTGCTAACCAAATCAACAATCTGTATTTTAATAACATTTTTCATGGATTCCATTATCATAAATATTAAAAAGAAAGAATTTTAAACGATGTACTATATGAGTATCTATATATTTATTTCAAGGGTTCTACTACTTTATTAACCTTATACAGCAGAAGTATTCAATATATTTTAACCTACATATCTAGTAGCAACACAAACTTACTTAAATTTCAATTCATATAAGCTTACGATTTGTTCTTTTTGACAGGTATAAAACTTTATTATAAACTCTTCAAACGCAAAGTTTGAGAAGAAATCGTAACTAATTTCATTTTTATATTAAAGATAAAGAAGGTGATTCTTATGCGAATCACGATTTTTCTAGCTAGACTTTGATCGTTATGGTAATTCTTTATTGTCTCGTTGCTTCTTCATAATAAATTTACTGAAAAACACGTTAATTGAAACTCATTTTGACCGCAGCTTCACCAAAAACAAACCTTTGTTATTACTTAGAGTCATAAACTCACAGAAAATAATGAGCTTCTGAAATAATTTGGCCAAGTGCGAGTCGGACTCGAGCACAAATGGTTCCGTACCACCGCATATTACAGGTACGCAACCTCAAAATCACATCTTACGAATGAACCTCGGTGCAAAAAGGTTGTCAAGCTTTTCTTAGTGCCACCTATCATCTGATCAATGAACCTTGATAAAAGCTGTCAAACAAGTCTTCTCAGATAGTGCTATGATTAAAACGGTTCCGACCATATCAAAAATCTCCATTAAAAATAAAATACACATACAATAATATCGAAATATAAAGTGTCAGTACATACTCATTACTAGGAATTGACATCAATACAAACCCTAACTGGAAAAGCCATAGAAATAAAATACCATCTAAACTATCTAAATGAACACAAAAAACAACAGATATAAACACAACGAAAAGTATGTACTATGCATGTGCATGCGCACACTCATGGCTGCAGTACAGAGTATTCTCTGGGGCAGTAGTACAGACGCACCAAAACTATTCATATTACAAAAAAAAATGTATAAGAATAATCACACTAATAGTATAAATGCGAAAGTTTGTGTGTGTGTGTGTGTATGTTGTTACTCTTTCACGCTGAATCGGCTGAACGGATTTGATTGAAATTTAGAATGGACTTACTTAACTCATAGGCTACTTTTTATTCCGAAAAAAGCATGTCGTTAAACCAAATAACACGCGGGTGGAGCTGTAGACCATACTTCAAATACGGAATCCTCACACTAACATCACTATACATTTATCAAATCTGCTTATTTGTTCAAAAAAATATCCACCAATTTCCTATATATAGGTATGTATATTCAAGACCACAAAACCTAAGAAAACGAAACAAACTAGCAATACCTTCTTCTCGCCTAAAAATCGTCCACTCGAGTCCTTTTGCCATGTGTGTAAAAGTTTATAACAGTTTACCAGAAAATTTAAGAGAAAATAATAATTTCAAGCATTAAAAAAAAAAACTTAAAAGACTTTCTCTTAAACAATTGTTTTAATACATTACAAGAGTTTTTAGAATTAAATACTTGATTATTTCATTTTCGTAGTTAACTTAGTTATAAGTAAATACCTACTAATAATTATAATAATAATTGTAATTGTTTATTAACCTAACTGAAATTAGTTATAGGATAACTGTTAATATGTTGTAATATTATTTATTTAATTATTTTAATTTGCTATGCCCTTACAAGGTTCATGTTTGATACTACTTTTATTATAACACCCTACTACACTGTGCAACATGGTTGCAATAAAATACTTGATATTTGAATGGTATGGAACGCTCAGGGCGCAAGTCCTACGCGCACTTGAAGATTATGCCTTAAAAACGGGACTTCCTGTAAAATACAGGACAGTAATTGGTCACTCTATGCATGCCCGTTTGTCAGGATTTTAAGACAGCGGCCCTATTAGTGTAACTTAGTGTCGGTTGCCATCTGGTGCTGAAACTGACTTTTAAAATTCTCCTCAGTGTATTTGAACTGTTCACAATTTGTGATATCACTTTAAGCACGAACGTATCCTTAGAAAATCGGAATTCAATAGTATATCTTTTTTACTTAAGTAGGTATAAGAAAATTGTATGGAATAAGATTATGTAACAAAAATTATTGAAAAAAGGATGTGTCTGCTTAGTTTCTTGACCTTCTTCTTAGCAAGACTAATCGACGTTTATCGATTTATATTAGAAATATAGGACTAAAAATGTTATATAACATAATGTTATTTAACATTTTTAGTCCTATATTTCTTTATTTTATGCAGGTGTATAATTTTAATACATTTTAGTAGGCCAACCTAAATATTTTTTGTATGTATTTCCTGCATAATTATTTTTTTTAATCATATTCTATTGTTTTTGTAAAGATTAACTTTGACCTGTAAAAAGTATACTTTTAAATATTTTGAATTTGTGAATTTTGACAACCGACTCGGAACATACATAATCTTGAGTTGAGACTGTGGTTTTCTTCCTACGGAGTTAACGCAGCTTTTTGAAGCTTTCTTCAATTTGTGCATCCAAATAATTGCGTTAAGTGCAGATTCTTAAACAAACTCTTTTCAACTGGAAAATGTTTTGTCGGAACAACATTCGTAAGTATAATTGTTTCCAGCACAAAGTTATCATTTTGAAATCGTGTGCTAGACAAATTGGTGTTTTCTGAGATACGAATCGTTTGAAGACTACTTTGTATTGATATTTCTTTGTATTTTATGTTTACAGTTTTGGCCCGAATAATTTGTGTGCTAAAGTGTAGCAGACTGTAAACAAAAAAGATGAAGCCACTAAAAATAAGTAAAATTATATTTAATCCAATTTCTAAAGTCCGATTTCTAGAAATCAAGGTTTCATGTAACAAATATTTTAGGTTTATTTTTTTTTGCATTCAGTTAAATAAATGACGGCCTAGGCCGGGTATGCGGGTTTTAGAATGATAACTACCGAAATGGACTGACATTTTATAGTACATAATATCTGAGTGGTGAAAAGAAAGGTATTTATTGCCTGACGAGACAGTTAGCAAGTTAGTTTTACGTATTTCACAGGGTCACTGAAGTCTCCAGTATCAGTTTGGCTTTGTAAACGAAATTCACCTTAAATAATACTGCCGTGATATTTTTACATATCCAAAGAAAACCGTTTAGCTGACAGGTGGGACGTGACTCTAAAAAAACAAAAATTAGCACTTTAAAGGTTAATTTTTCGTAAAAGGATCCCTGAATCGAAAATTGGTTTTCACACAGCCGCAATACCTTTGAACGACCTATCCAACGACACAACACACTATGGGACAGACGAGAAAAAAAGTTCATTCTCACTTTGCGTTCACCCTTGCTAAGTAATATTATTATTTTTTTTATTTTGTTGTACCTCTTTATTGGAGTGGTTAATATGTATACCCATATCAAATTACTATTTTTTTTGATTACGGAACCCTAGAAAGACGAGTAATTTTGAACTAATAAGTTGCAAAAAGTAGGAGATAGTATGAGTTTAACTTATTAATAAAATACATAACTTAATATGCACTTACAGCCAAAAAAAATATGACTTAGTGCTTAAAAATATATGGAAAAAAAGCCTCTTCGAAAAACACATTTTAAACATTAAAACAATCAATTTGAATAAACATACATAAAGTTTTCATGATATTTTTATTTCATTGATTAACACACAACACGACAAATAAACAATGAATCACGGTTAATAAAAAGCGTTATAAATCAAGGAATGTTTCAAAAATGTTAAACTGTCATTTAGAAATCCAATTTTCTTTTTTATTTTGTGATATTTTGAATGCAAAATGATGTGCATACGTCTCAAAAACATCGTAGGGTAGTCAAAAAATATGTGGTAGATTTACTTAGTAAAATCATTGTTTCCGTCAGTTTTTGATGAAAAGGAGTATGTGTTAAAACAACGAGGGTCACCTCGCTCTGCTCCTCTTTGCTCGGCTTAGATTTTTTTAGGGCTTAGATCTTTATATTTACCATATTTGTTAATACATACCCATTTAAAAGGTTGAAGTAATAAATATATTGATCGGTAATTAATTATTTATAATATCATAATTAAATTACTAGTCTCACTGGTTTTATTTAACAATTTATAATTCAATCCCAACCGGTTTCGTTAAATACACCATTCTCAAGTGATAAAGGAATTTTGTGCATCTTTAATGGCTCGTCATATCCCGAATTCCTGAACTCCTTGAGAACGGTGTTTTAACCGAAACCGATCGGGTTTAAATTGTAAATTGTCAAATAAAACCAGTGAATTAAGTACACTAGTGACTTTAATTATGATGTTTTCCAAGTTTCACCAAGTGCCAACAATATCAAGTATAAATTTATTACTAAAAGATTTGTGGTTTAGATTCATAATGCTATTGAAACGGCTACTCATGATATAATAGCATTATACATTTATTTATAATTTTCACATACCGGTGGTAAAATAATAAATTTCCAATCGAAGTTAGTTTAGTTTCCAATTGGGCTAGTAAACGGTGTGATTATAGAAAACAACACGAATTGTTTTCAGGAGATAGGTATTTTATTATTTTACTATGTCACGACCCGGTTTCAGTTAAATTATAAAAAGTGGCATATAGTGGTGGGTGCTTTTAGTGCAAAAGACAGACGTCAGACATTGAGACTTTGCTAAGATTTCTATTTTTGCAGAACCCTAAAATTATAATCAAACAATTATTTCACCCTAACTTGGAATGGTGACATTAGGGTACCGTGGCACTGTTGTCGGGGTCCGTCGTCCAAGTTTAAACATTTCCACGTTTATGGCCCATCTGCTGTCATTACAGCACTGCTCTACTTCCGTTCGGAAAATGTTTTTCCTTTACAGTCGTTAGCTGGAATTCAGTTTTATGATAGCTTAGTGATTTTTCTTTTTCTGTGAGTTTGTGTTTCAAAATGTAAACATACATTTTTCTCGGGTTTTTGTTGCTCTGCATGATTGTTACGCTTCCAATTTCTTTTTCACACATCTTTGCACAAATCAGTCATTTCGTGATAGTGCAGTAGATAGTAGTCTAATTTCAAGTGAAGTATACCCCGCACATTCAGATCCTAGGTCGCAACAATTCAAACCATGCTAATGCTTTATGGGTTCAATTCCCATCAGAAAGTGTCAAAAACTTGGGCAGTTTTGGCCTCTTTTAAATATTTTTATTCGAATAAACTAGATATACAAAAACAAAGTAGTTTCATTTTATATTTTCTTATTTTATAACTTCTTCCCGTTAGACAACCCTTATTAGCGTATAAATAAACAAAACATAAAAAAACAAAGGAAACTTAAATTATCAAGTAAACTGGTTGCAAGATTTAAACCCGCGAAGCAAGTATATAGAACGAGAATATCATCCGAGCCACTAACGCCTCGGGCGTTCTCTCTTTTTTTAAAGTTATCAAAAATTCTCAATCCATTCTGGGCTGAGTTCAGTTTGATCGCCGCTACGACGATGATCCCCGGCAATCATGACATCTCTTTTGCACGAGTTGAATTTGTATATGCTATCCCGCTGTTGCAGCTGGTTAAATACGAAAACCAAATTTGTTTGTTCAGTGTTTGTTATTTTTATTATTTCAAAGTTTATATACTTAGTTTATAATTATTTAGTATTACTTTATGATGCGAGCTATTGCGAACTCAAAATGTGAAAATCAAAATCAAAATCAAAATATTTATTTTGTAAAATAGATACATGACGTATACTTTCTACAAGTCAAAGTTAATCTTTACAATAAATATCTTTAGAATAAAAAAAATAATATGTATATACTAATAGGGGAAATACATACAAAAAATACTTAGGTTGGGCTACAAAAATGTAATTATACACCTACATAAAATAGAGAAATCTAGGAATAAAAATAAAATGTTAATGTCAGATGTTATTTCACCGTAGATACCACACTTGGTCGACAGACTGTACTATAAAAACAAAGTACATTTGTCAGTTGGGCTTTTATAGCAAAGTTAAAAAAAAATACATTATTTTGTAAATGATCCTGCACAGCACAATAATTATAAACACGCTTTGAAGTTATTGTCCAGGATCATTTATAAAGTAATGCATTAATAAAACAATTTTGTTAAAAAACCCTAACTTACATCAAACCGATGTGCCGTTGCGCCATAAACCACATTTATTTCATACTTTGTATTCAAAAATAATAAAAACAATCATCAGTGGTGCGTTTACGAACGCGACTATTACAAACCACCTTAAGGATCTCGGTGCAAAATTCACATCATAAATAATGTTGTTTTCCTTACTTTTGAGTAAAAACTATGCAATAAATGAGCTTTATAGCAATTCGCGCAAACTGTTTGTTAACAGTTTGGTAAACACAATGAAAATTATTTCATTTTATGCATACATTTTGACTGCATTACATTACAACTGTAAACACGCTTTTAAGTTTCTTAATGCAATGCAAGCAAAATGTAATACATTAAATTACATATTTTTTGTGATGACTTATTATTAATAAACTAGTTCCGCAAATTGCTTTAAAATGCATTTATTGCATACTATTTATTCAAAAGTAAACAATATTAAGATGTGCATTTTGCACCGATGTAAAAAGATACCCCCTTAATGTAAAAAAAAACCTAGCTTGCTTAAGAAATCCATTCTAATTCCATTCAGATTCGCTCATTCAATTATTTCAAAAATTAACTCTGTCGCCCTCTGATCCCTCAGACTAAAATATTTTCTTATGAATACTAAGCTAGAGTAATCTTATTATACTGCAAATTATATTTAGGTTGAGAGCACGGTGTCGTCCGTACCCCGGAGTACACTAATTGCATTTAAAGCGATAGAAGCGAAGCGGAGTGAGCGAAGCGAGCGAACCAAGCGATGTTAATGGATGGTATTAATTAATGCGGGTGCCTCTTCGAATTTCAAAGATGGAAAATCTATTTCTGGGACGAATCAAGCAAAGTCTTACTAAAATTGTGAGAAACTTTCGGGTGATGAGTTTTTTGAAAAAAATCTACATACGTGCATATTATAACTGAAACAGACGTGGCACTTAGAACAAATCTGATATTATAGGTGTAATATCTTCATTAATTTTCATAACTACCTAAAAAGTTTTAAATTAATTTCTTCATGTTTTTAATGAAGTCGTACGAAATAGACGTAGAAATCAACTTACTCTCAGCTTAAAACAATGTTATTATATTTATAAATAACTAGCGGATGCCCGCAGCGTTGCTCAAGTAGATCCCGGTTCTTCTGGTCCCGTAGAAATTTCCTGAATTTTTTCTGGTTGTCGAGTAAAAACGAAACAATACATGCATACAGACAGACAGACAGACAGATGGGCAGACAGAGAAATTGTAGTTTGGCAACATATACATCAATCTTATTTTACTTTTTATTTTTTACAATTTTTGTAAATTCACATACACAATTAACATCTTAAGGCGAGGTCATTCAGAAACATCCGTGCTGCTTAATTTTTCACTCGTCTTTCCTGCTTTGCTGAAGTGGGCCACTTAGAAACGTCGCAATTTTAAGGTGTATTTATTTATTGTTTTGGAATGAGAAGGATGGGTTTTTTAATATGACCGTTGTTTTAATATATATTACATTTTTTATGGCGTTTATTCTAGTATAACTTTTGTCCAAAACCTAATATAACTGAAATCAAACTATAATTAGACCAAATTGTAAGCTTATCTTTGCGAATTTATTAGATGTAAGAAAATGTAAGTAATTGTGTATCGAACGGCCGAAATATGACGCCTATTTTTTTCATAATTTAAATCCTTGTCATTTACAAATAAAACACAAAAGAATACGACGTCTATCTCGGCAAATCCGAGAAACCTTGCCGTAATTTCAAACAGTAAGAGCTTGTTAGATTCCTAATAAGTATATTGAAAATCTGTGAAGCATATCCGAGTTTAAAGAGGGTTGCTTGCCTGCAGTAGCGTTCGTGATTTGCGCTAAATTTGACACAGTGCCTCGAAGTTTTTATTCTGATCATTACCTGGGTACATGTTTAAATTAATTAAATATTATTCGCATAGTAACGAACTTTTTTTACAGTTACACTGTTCGGTATTATATGTTACAATCTAACAGTTACATAGAGATGCGAAAAAGCTGGTGTCTAGTGTATGTTTTATTAAAAAATGTTGTCTTTTATTCCATTGACCTAAAAAGCATTTAGTTCATTTTCATTGCAAGTTAAATATTTACCTGTTTAGTTGGTATGTCTGGGCACGTACGGGTCAAATTTTGCAATTTAATTTTAAACCACCGATTGGGCTTAAATTTTGCACACACTTTTGGTTTTGGTGACAATGCTCGAAAACCTAATTCTTATCATTCCAATATGATGGATGTGTGAATGGCGATTATTAACAAAGAAAAAAGATTTGACGGGAAAAATACGATAAGCTAAGTGATTATATTCTAAATCCAATATGGTGGACGCTCCACGATGGCAGAGTAATATATAATGTAGAATCCTTACAATGCATAAAAGCGACGGTTTTAAATTACCGAATAAAGGAAAAAAAAAATACAAGGACACTACTGTCTTCAAATTTAACGTGGTGGATACCCGTGATCGGTTTAGACAGCAGACTGAATGTCCCGAACTTCCCTTCTGGCCAGTGAACCGAAGGAAGGTCTAATGCCATTTGCGCTGGCTGCGAACTTGCTCAAGGCAGCTTGGGACAGCCTTAAATGATCCTATTAGTGAACCTAATTGTTCATGATCACTACCATACTGTTCGATACAAGCTTGGTAAGAACGTGAACATTGTGAATCGTAATGGAAAGTGTTAAAACCGATTTTGCAGTGTCGTTAAGGATGTATATGTGTAGTGCGACTAGTATTGTTGAAAGGCGATGGGTGGTTGGGTTTCTATGGTTGTTGTATCAAACATTGCTTACAGAATAGGTATTGTTTACAACAGTGCCGGCTCATGATTCGGAAGAATTTGATGATTCAGTATTCAAATGGTAAATAATCCAACACAGGACTGTTGCAGTTTGAGAGTGTGGTAACGGAACGCAACCGCTGCCCTGCCTCCCTCTCTTCCGCCATATGTGTGTATCACGGTATTTGTGGGTGGCTAATAAAGCCTGTGAATTAATTAATTTCATTGAGTGTTTCATTATTAAACCATCACAAAAGTATTCCTTGGATCACAGTGCATCACCACAAGTGTTTGCTGGGTTCTGTAATGACTATCAGTTACTACAAATTGGCGACGAAAAGTAGAACCGGCGTGTGTGAAAGGCAGCCATATTTTATTTTGTTTCGCGTGCGTGGTTGCAGCAGCAAGCAGCCAACATTGTAAAGTTTATGGAACCTAGCGCCACCTGGTGTTCATGTTGAGTACTAATCTTGACAACAGCTG
Organism: Ypsolopha scabrella; assembly: GCA_910592155.1. NCBI lineage: Eukaryota > Metazoa > Arthropoda > Insecta > Lepidoptera > Ypsolophidae > Ypsolopha > Ypsolopha scabrella. Next base: position 15,050,661 of record OU342976.1, on the reverse strand, counting down.
TCAGTGTCATTGTGATTTTAAGTTTACAAAATAAATTAAACAGCTAATGGAAGAGCTTATAGAGAAAATTAACTCTGGAAAAACCGCATGGATTCAAGAAGTACCTAAGGAATTGTTATTAAAGTTAGCAAAACAATTTAACTTTATATCGGAAGAAGACAATCCTACGATTGACGAGCTTCGAAGATTGTTACGAAATCATATAAAAACGAAAGACATTTCGGACGTACCTGAAAAAGTATCCACGACAATTATGTTGCCATCAAGCCTCGATAACTTTAACGGGGGCAAGTGGAATAGTTATGTGGAACAATTAAATTGTTACATGTTGTTGCATGATATACCTGAAGAAAAAAAAGTCCCACTTCTGTTGACTAAACTGAGTAGTGGGGTCTATGAAAACCTGTCAGGATTGTGTTCGCCTACTTCACCAGTGAAACTATCATATGATGAGCTTTGTCAAAAGTTAGAGAACTTTTATCATCCAAAAACAAATGTGGCAATGCATAGAGCAAAATTTAGAGACAGAAAACAAGAAGGAACGGAAACTATTAAAGATTATCTGTTAGCCTTGCGGAAAATTACAAAGGACTGTGACTTCAAGGATGTTGATGAACAGCTTAAAGAAAGATTACTGAATGGTGTACACAACGAAACGATTCGATACGAGTTACTGAAAATTGCAGAAAAATCTTTGAATGAGTTGACAACTACTGCAGAAACTGCAGAAATGGCCTTCAATATGTCACACAAGAATAGCACCAGGACGGTGGATATGTTTGCTCTGAAAACTTCTAGATCAACACCATCCAAGTTTTCATCGAAAACTCAAGGTTCAGGCAGAAGTAAGCAGCAGTTAATGTCCTCGCAAATAAAGTGCTTTTGTTGTGGTAAGATGGGGCATATGCGAAATGAATGTACATTGAAGAACAAATTTTGTAGCGAGTGTGGACAGCAGGGACATGTGTTTAAAACGTGTATGAAGAAAAATATAAAAACTGTATCAGTGGAAAGTGAAGACAATGGCAAAGAAGAGGAAAATTATCCTCTACAGAGCTACAGTGATGATGACAATTTTCAGGTTTTAAGTGTACAGAGTGCTACTTTAAAAAAGGTACCATCCCATTATTTAAAATTAAACATTAATGGTGTTTCGCTTGATTTTGAAGTTGACACTGGTTCTGATATAACTACTATAAACATAAGTGACAAAAATAAATATTTTCCAAATTTAAACCTGTCTCAGTCTGGTGTAACATTGATAAATTTTAATCAAACAGCTTCAAAACCAATTGGAACCTTGAAAAATTTAAATGTTGTTTATGAAAAAGTTTCATGTAACAATCTGAGTTTGGTGGTGGTGCCAGATGGTCCACCTAGGATTCTCGGTAAAGATTGGTTATTTTACTTGAAAATGTGGCCACTGGATCTAACCCAAAATGTTAATGTGTGCTCTTCTATGATGACTGTTGATCAATGTGTTAAGCAAATTAAAAAGGATTATCCTATTATTTTTGAACCAGGTTGGGGAAATTTCAAAAAGGCGTCTGTTTCTCTTAAAATAAAACCAAATACAGCTCCAAAATTCCTTCCTGCTAGAAGTGTGCCATTTTCTCTTAAATCAAAAGTGGAAGCTGAAATTAATCGCTTATTAGAGAATGGTCGCATAGCTCCAATTGAGTTCAGTGAATGGGGTACACCTGTTGTACCAGTTCTCAAAAATGATGGTTCTGTGAGATTATGTGGAGACTACAAAATTACTCTCAATCCTTATCTGGAGTTTGACCATTTCCCACTTCCAACTATCACTCAAATACTATCAAATTTTGAAGGTAATGCTTTCTATTGTGAGCTAGATTTGAAAGAGGCATACCTACAGGCACCTCTGGATGAAGCATCACAGAAATTGACAACAATTATAACAGAGAAAGGAATATTTAAATATTTATACTTGCCATATGGGGTGAGTACGGGGCCGGGTTCTTTCCAGCGATTAATTGTACAGCTCCTATCTGGGTTGGAAGGAGTTGTGGTTTTTATTGACAATATTTACATAGCAGGAAAAACCATAGAAGAAACCAATTTACGGTTAAGGTTGGTGTTAGCGCGTTTTGCAGAAGCTGAATTAAAATTAAAACTTAATAAATGTAAATTTTTTCAGCAACATCTGACTGTTTTTGGATACCATGTGTCAAAAGAAGGTATCAGAGTAATTAAAGAAAATATAGAGCCTCTTTTGAAGTCACCACAACCTGAAAATATTAAAATGCTACGTTCGTTTTTAGGCAAAGTTAATTATTATAACAGGTTTTTGAAAAATTGTGCCACTATATTACAACCTTTATATAATTGTTTAAAGAATAAGCATTTCATTTGGACACCAGAGTGTGATATTGCATTTAAAAAGATTAAAACAGCATTAATGAATACAACAATGCTGGCTCATTATAATAATGACTTGCCTGTAATTCTAACCTGTGATGCATCTGATGGTGGTGTCGCTGCTGTGTTATCAATCAAAACAGAGGATGGTGTGGTTAAACCTGTGGCTTATGCCAGTAAAAAATTAACAGATACTCAATTAAAGTACCCCACCATAGAAAAGGAGGCCTATGCAATTATATTTGGAATCACAAAATTCTATGAGTATCTTTTTGCTCGTTCATTTGAACTTGAAACAGATAATTCAGCACTGGTGAGGATTTTTGGTTCCAAAAAGGGGATCCCTAAAATGGCCTGTAAAAGATTACAGCATTGGGCTATTTTCTTATCTGCATTTAACTACACAATCCGCCATATAAATTCAGATAAAAATCCTGCTGATTATTTATCTCGGAACCCAATTGATGATAAAAGTACATTTAGGCATTCATTGTTAGATAGCAGTGAAGTTTGTATTCTAAATTATTTGTCATTATCAAATTTTGAAAATATTAATTGGAAAGATATTACAAAAGAAACACAAAAAAGTTTGTTGTTATCCACAGTAATGAGATACTGTGTAGATGGTTGGCCAGACAAAAATAATTTAAAGGAAAATTTTAAACCCTACTCTGATAGAAGAAATGAATTAAGTATAGATCAAGGATGTTTGTTATGGGGATTTCGTGTCATAGTTCCTGAAAATTTACAAAACATAGTCATGAATGAGCTACATGCCAGTCACTTAGGTACAAATAGGATGAAACAGATAGCGCGCTCTTATTTTTGGTGGCCAACAATCGATATGGACATTACTGATATAACAAGCTCATGTATAGTATGCTTACAAAAACGAAATGACCCTGAAAAAGTACCTCTGTCTACTTGGCCACCTGCACATTCTGTTTGGGAAAGATTACATGCTGACTTTTTGGGGCCAGTTGGTGGGAAAATGTTTCTTGTCATAGTGGACAGCTATTCCAAGTGGTCAGAGGCCTTTATAATGCCAAATATTACTGCTAATAAAACAATAACAGTTTTTAAAAATTTGTTCTCTAGATTTGGTTTTCCTCTCCATCTGGTGGTGGATAATGGGACGACATGGACCAGCAAAGAGTTCCGGGACTTTTGTAATTTAACCGGGGTTAGAATAAGTTACTCACCCTCCTATTATCCGGCTACCAATGGAGCGGCTGAACGATTTGTCCAGACTTTTAAGAGTCACATTAAGAGAATTGTAGAAAGTGGACATACTTTAGAGTATGCTATAAACTTATTCTTATTTGATTATAGAACAAGTGTTCATCGTGCTACTGGTGTAAGTCCTGCAAAATTAATTTTTGGAAGGGAGTTAAGAACTAGGTTTTCGCTTTTGAGACCACAACCTGTAAGTTCGAGATTAGAGATTAATGCCGAAAATTTAAAAAAATTTAGTAAAGGGGATAGAGTTGTAAATTTTTGTATTGGGGAAAAGGTAATGGCAAGGGATTATAGGAACAATAAAAATAAATGGATTTTGGGGGAGGTGAAAGAGTGTCTAACACCAGGCGTGACATATACAGTTGAAATTGAGGGACGATGCATAAAGCGTCATGCCAACCAATTGATAAAATGTACACTGCCAGATTAAAGAATATTTATCCACTGTTTAGATATATTATGTTGTAGTTTAAGTTCTTACTATTTTGTCTTTTAGTTTAGTTCTTTTTGTAGTGGAGGAGAGTGTGGTAACGGAACGCAACCGCTGCCCTGCCTCCCTCTCTTCCGCCATATGTGTGTATCACGGTATTTGTGGGTGGCTAATAAAGCCTGTGAATTAATTAATTTCATTGAGTGTTTCATTATTAAACCATCACAAAAGTATTCCTTGGATCACAGTGCATCACCACAAGTGTTTGCTGGGTTCTGTAATGACTATCAGTTACTACAGAGAGCATAATGATTTTCATTGACTATAGTAAAAACCAGCTTTAAATACACACACACACATAACATGATTTGAAAGTATAGCTAGTTTTATTTTTTATAAGCTATGTTTTTTTTTAAATTCATTTTCTTAAACACCAACCATTGAATTTACCTTTACATAATGCTATCACACTTTTATAATCAGTTTTGTATTTTTCGCTAATAAGTCAGTGAATTTAGAATAAGGCTAAAATAAACTATCCTTAAACAAAGCATTCAAAAGAAATAAAAAATAAAAATATAAAACTCTCATCCCAAAAATTGCACGTAATGAAAACAATTTTTTCGCTTACGGGAATAACGTCACAAATTCTGCCATAAAAATTAACGTCACGAGACTTCAATTTCCTATGCAAATGTCAACATTAAACAACTTTATTGTCGCACTAAACTTAAATCGATTGGAAGAAACGACGCAGCACGAGCGACGCTCACTCAAATCACGGATTGAGGGAGAATTTTTCAAGCCAACTGCAGGCGCAAGATAAGCGCCTACGAAAATGTGACCGAATTTCAATCAAATTTATGAGTTATAATAATGATTATAGGTACCTATTTTATCCGGGAGGCGCATAAAATTCGCAATTTGCCTGAAAAGGTGAACTCTTGTGTAACAAATTCGTCGGCAATCGTAAAGACCTGATAACGATTCGGAAAATTAATCTCGGAAAAAACGTTCCGTGCTTCAAAGAGGGTCGGCGATGATGTCAAAATGAAAAAGAATCGTAACAGCTACAAATTACAAGATATTTGTCTTCGGAATTCTGTTTATTAGCCCTACTCAATTCTATCGAGTCTTTTTTAAATAAATATTAAATATTTTACAAACGTTTTAGTTGGTAATAAAAGTATTAACGACCAATATATTATTATACCACATTGAAGTATAAACAAAATATCAGCAATAAAAAAGAGCTGATAAAAATAAATTCACAAAACTAACCACAACATGGTTAGGCTTTTGCATGAATAAACACAATAAATTACCAAAAATAAAACACGAAAAACATTTTCGCAAAATACAACTTTGCTTCGTAAATCAAACGCAGACATGAATTAGTTGCTGCAGATGTTTTCACTTCAAAGGTTCAAAGAAGTTATTTTTATTATTTTCAATGAACTTCATTAGGGGTTTTCGACCAAAGGCGATAAGTTTATGACACCTTCTAAGTAAAAGTCAAAGAACACTGCTTTGTTCATAGTCACCCCTCGGAAAGAAATGTTGGACCGCTTGCAGCGATCGAAATTTAAAATATTGTACCCTTTCCCATTATGCTGGCTTGTTCACCCTTGAAATATCTCCAGGGGGGGTCAGGTACCGCGATTGGGGAAAATATTTTACACTTGTTACTAAGGATTTTGCTTTTAAGTCTGCCATTACACTTTCACCCTCAAAGGTGACTTCAAACTTTATCTTCTAATACATAGAGTTGATATTTTATTGGGTAGTTAATGGAATATTTATGAAAGCACTTAATTAGTGTGTCGGGAATGAAAAATTGTTATTGAAACCGAGTTGATTGAACAGGCAATTCATAACTATGTCATTTTGGATGCGGCCTTATGAAAATCCAATTAATCACGGAATGCATTCTCGTCAACGCTTTTAACGTGAATGGTGTGCGATGATTCTGCAGTTTATTTTGTGAGGGACACGTTTTGTTATTGCCCTTTAATCTATAAATGGGATAATAACTATCAGTGCTTTTAAAATTAAAGCCGATTTATCGCGTCTGGTATCAAAACTCGAATTACGAGTGGTCTTTTTACAATTTTTTAAACGTAGTTCCCACAATTCAATACCTATATCATCCTCACTGCCCCGATTCTAACATCCCTCCAACTATCAGTATAGCTAGCATTGATGACACGAACAGAGAAATTTTGTCTCTCGGAAAAACGTTTGACCAATGGACACGCAGGTCGAAACGATTTAGCGAGGCGATGATCACGTGATAAAGCTTACCTGCGTTTCCATTGGTCAGATGTTGCTTCGCGAGACAAAACTTCTCTATTATTTTCATCCATGTTAGCTATGCTGGTCGCACTTATCACTTCTCAGTTTCAAAAAGTATTGCAGGGATTGGCTGCTGCAATTACAAGTTAAATAGAGCAATGTAGTCGTGGTCAGGAAAAGAAAGAGATAATAAAAAATCCACAAAAGTCTGCATAAACCTAAACATATGTAAAATTGTGTATTTTTAATAAGGAAATAGGAATCCTAACCGTAACTAGCCAACTTATATATGAAAACATCTTGTATGCTAGAAAAAACACCAATGTGCTTCCACAGATCGGTGCAAGCCCCACTATAGGTACCAGAAATAAACATAAACTTGCTGCTGCTCCAGAATTGATCTTCCGATCTTGTTTACAAGAAATTTATACCGCAGCACTCAGTACTGTACTAGCTGACCACAGAATGATTGTAGTTGTATTTGCAGGAATTCCAAGTATACAGGGTGTTGCAAGTTACATAACTAGATATAAAAGGAATGTGCTTCATTCGGAACTGATGAATATAAGCTGGGACAAGCTAGAAAATTTTCATGAACCTGATAAGATATATTCTATTATAAAATCTAAAATCACAGAATGCTATGAAAAATCGAAATACACAAAAAAAGTTACACAATCTAAAAGAAATAAAAAGGAATGGATCAATGATAGAATAGTGAGAGCATGCGCCTATAGGGACGAACTGTATTCACAATGTAAAAAAGATATTAATAACAAAATTATGTGGGTAAAATATAAGAAGGAAAGAAATAAAATTCATAACTTAATCGAAAATACTCGTAATAATTATTACAAAAACAAAATTAATATCAATAAGAATCAGCCAAAAAAACTCTGGGATATACTTAACAGTCTGACGGGAAAGCAAAAGAATTCGTTAGATGACACAGTGTTAACAGCATTTAAAGATAGTGCTAAGAACATTGCTGACCAATTTGCAAAGCAATTTCAATCCGGTGTAAAAGAAATTATTCCTGAGTGTAAGAAAACTCTATTAAATGTAGCCCAGTATGAGACTAAGAATGACAAATCAATGCTATTTAAAAAAGCAACACATGCTAGGATCCATAAAATAATAAAATCTCTTCAATCTAATAAAGCGCCAGGGGTCGACGGCATAAGAATGTCAGAAATTAAATTAATATGTCATAAAATAACACAGGCTATTGTGAAACTCATTAATGAATGCGTATACCAAGGTTTATATCCTAGTGAACTCAAAAGTGGTATTGTCAGACCAATTTATAAGAAGGGAAAAAAGAATGATACAGGAAACTATAGACAAGTTACACTACTATCTAGCATTGATAAGATTATGGAGAAGTATATAGGTAGCGAAATTCAATCTTTCTATAAGGAATATAAAGTACTGTCGACAAATCAATTCGGATTCCAACAAAACAAAAGTACAACACAGCTACTTTCTAGATTTACAGATGATATTAATACGCAACTAAATAACAAAAAGCACGTTCTTCTTGTTTTCATTGATTATAGCAAGGCTTTCGATACTCTTCGTCATGACACACTTGTTCACAAATTAGACAATAGTGGAATCAGAGGTCCGTTGCTTGAATGTTGTAGGAATTACCTTGAGAATAGATCATATACTGTAAAAGTAGGAAATGCATTTAGCGAAAGGGTTAAAATCACTGAGGGTACAGCTCAGGGTTCGGTCCTTGGACCACTTCATTATCTGGTTTACGTTAATGATCTAAACGAAGTGATAAATCATTGTACGGTATACCAATATGCCGATGATACTTGCCTTGTGTCTGCTAACGAGGATGTCAATATAGCTATGGAAAAATTACAAGAAGACTTTGACATGGTTTGTAAGTGGTCACACGATGCTGGTCTTGTACTGAACGCCTCCAAAACTAAGCTTATACACGTACATTCCGGTCGACTTACGTTCCATGACAGACCACGTATTATTGCTCATGAACATGTATGTCTCCATACTGAGCAGACTAGTTGCAAATGTAAACCAATCGAACAAGTATCAAGTCACCTTTACCTAGGACTTTTAATTGATGAAAGGCTTAACTGGGAACCGCACATTGAAAAGGTGTGTGCTAAGATTAGGGCTATATTAGCAAAATTTTACCTTCTTAGATATAAAATTCCTTACTTTGTTCTTATAACTATGTACAAAGCTCTGGCTGAAAGTTTAATCTCATATGGGCTGAGTAGCTACGGAAGAACGTTCAAAACATATATAGATCCAATTAAAAACTTGCAAAAACGTATGCTAAAAACTATAGTCCCACCTAAAGAGTATATCAAACTGAAAGATGAGGGTAGGTCAGTATTCAACTATTGTAAGATAGTGCCAATTCATGATAAATTTTGTATGAATCTGTTAATGGAACAATTTTTCCGCAAGGAAATTCTACATCTTGTTGAACACCCCATTGCTACGAGAAATGTCACAAGTAAAAAATTGGTCACAAGTGCTTATAATAATTATTACGGAAAAAGAACATCACAGTACCTAATACCACGCCTTATAAACAATCTACCAATTACCATCAAAAGTAAAATTCAGGACAAAACTATAAAAGAGGTTTTAAAAGAATACTTTATTGAAAAGTTGTAATCTAAAAAACTAAAATCAAATACTGTATAGTAGTTATGAAAAAGTTAAAGTGAGCGATATCATCACGGTTTCTGTGGTAAGTATATTGTAGCATAATTGACTGATTGCGTTTTATTCATTTATTTATTTTTCTCTGTGTGTGCTCGCTATGCGCCACAATGATTATTTTGTTGCCACGGAAGGAAGACCAATATTGGCTACTTTGGTTACACAAAGACAGAAAAACCTTCTGTTACACAGAGAGAGAAAAAGCCTGCGTGATTTCGTCTGTCAAACGCTGAGTACCTAGTAGCGCTGATTCGTGGTTATACCTATTTTAATGCTCTTGATCTTTATTGCGTAAGGTGGTTTATTTAGGTAAATTAAATAAGTGTTAAAGTTTTTGTACCTTAGTTAGCGCACTGGATATTGGCTAAATTCTTTGTATAATTTATTGCTTAAGTTGGTTTATTTGAGTGACAAGTGCTTAAGTTTTTAGTACCTTAGTTAGCACACTAGTTATTGGCTAAATTCTTTGTATACTAATTTATTGCATAGGTTGGTTTATTTGAGTAAATTAAATAAATGTAAAGATTTTGTACCTTAGTTTGCACAATTTTGTGGTTATTGTATAATTTTATTGCTTATGTTGGTTTATTTGAGTAAATTAAATAGGTGTTAAAGTTTTTGTACTTTAGTTAGCACACTGGTTATTGGCTAATTTCTCTGTATAACGTATTGTGATGCTGGGATAGATCACATGTGATCTTACAGCATCACTGGTCCATTTAAATATTTAATGTAAAGTTAATAAATTAAAAAAAAAAAAAAAAAAAAATTGAGACTCCACAAAACAAGTACTTCCTTTGTTGGTTATCCATCCATCAGCCTGTTGCGTCCACTGCTGGACATAGGCCTTTCCAGGATTTCGCCACTCTTGGTGGTCCTCCTGGAAGAAATGCCCATACTCACACACGCTGGGCAGGCGGGTTGGTGAGCGCGGTGCCGTAACCCTCGCACTAGTGACGCCGCTGCCCGTCACCAGTCTGATTTATATAAGGCCCGGCAATTGGGGATGGATATACCGCCATCCATCGGTCCCAGGCAATGGTGGGCCGTCTGGTTTTTTTGCCTGAGAGCTGTCCTCTTACTCTCCCCCGAATAACTTCAGGAGGATTACCGAGTAAGATGGTGGTACCTCCAAAGTCGAGCTCGGCATTAGCTCTACCACCTACTTGTTTTTTATAGTTTTCGTTCTTATAACAAAATACCAAAGGAAATACTTGATCTTTCAGAAAATAAATTTTAAAAACATGTTAAGGAAGCTTACTATAGTATAAGTGAATATTTGGAAGATAAAAATGCATGGTGTTAATTCATCTCAAACCTTTTATTGTATGTAGGTACTTAAATTATTTCAAGGCTAAGGGTTGTAGCAATACAAAAATTCACATATATTGTTTTCAATATGATATTTTATAGATAAATGTATAAAATTTATTCTGACTGTAAAAAAGATGATAGGACTGATAGAACAGGAGGATAAAGAGATGATCTAATAATTTAATTTTTTTTTTTTTTTATATTAAGTTACTCAATTTTTGGCCTGATTATCCGACTTTCTCTTGTCCTGTACTTTCTATCTCTTTACTAAAACAATGTTTTATTATTAATATAATAATGATGATCGAAAAAAAAGACATGATCTTGCTAAGTTTCTTGCCCTTCTTCTTAGCAAGACTAATCGAATGGGCGGAGTTAGGCATATATTTATATATGTAACGTATTAGCATTTACTATATGGTTAGCTATCATTATCATATAGTAGGTATATGTCGGGTGAAATATAATATATAGGTGAAATTGAATCGGCCGACCGAATTCATGCTGGGGGCTCGGTTGGTGGTCGGGAACTGGGTTCGGTTATCTTTTTGGCCGATTTCGGAAAATATTTTTTTTCACTCTCTTGCTGGTTGGACTAGTTTAAGTACAATTCCTAGTGCAGGCAATTCGGGGCAAAAAAAAGATTTTTTTGGAATTTCGCCTGGAGGGTCATTGGGCCTTGTTTCTGATGACTGGCCGAGTCTCCTGTGTGGGTTTGGTCGGTTGATTTAATTTCACCTAGTATGATTGTATACATTAAAAAAGAGCTGATAGCATTAAGGGCTTGACTCTATATGTGATCTGCTAACTTTTTAACCCTGAAAGTAATAAGAGCCTTCTATATATAGGTATATTTCAAAATTCAATGTATTACGGTTGTGTCGTTTAATTTGCGTAAGATTAATATTCAATTTTAGAAATTAGCTTAGTTTTTAGGCGATGGCAGAATAACAGTATTTACATGCTTCTGTAGCTTGTGGGACACAATCTGAGACATCGGCCTTTTTAACTTATCTATACCTTTTCTCAATATTTTATGTCATATCTGTATGATTTAATAAATAAAACTCTTTTTATTTTATACAACGCGTCCTTAAGAACAACTTTTACTATGAAGCCAACCCTGAAATAGTGTAAAAAAACAGCCGTACCATACATTTGGTTCGAGTAGGTATTTGACTTTTCTATTGAACACATGATATTTTTTTCATTATTTCAGGGTTGGCTCCATAGTAAAAGTTATTCATATGGACGAGTATTATCACTATCGTTTACAAAATGACTCAAATTTCACGTAGTTTATATTATTATTTACTTTTAAGAGCTTATCTATATTTTTTGGTTTCCAAGAACAACAAGCGGTATGAAATCAACTACGAACACCAAACCTATTACCTCGTTATTTTTACCTTAGGCTTGTTATCCCTTTACATAGGGTGGCTTTAATATTAAAAACAAGTACCTTTACCTTAATCTGATCCCTTGAAGATTCAATATTAGCCGGTGTCCAGCCTTTTTCCGCTTCTACGCGGATAAGCAGAACTAATTCTACTGAATTCATATTGCGGATGCATTTGTTTTGTTCAGATATATTTTATCAAGTAAACGTTGGCCTTCTGCCCACTGGTTCGGAATTAATTCTCAGTTATGCGGGTAGAGACTATGTAGTTGCTACGAGCTGCTACGGCGTAGCCAGTGCTACGGCGTAGAGCTCTCGTAGCAGCATTCGTTTGATGTAGTCTAATGAGTGGGTTTAATAAAATTACTGAGTCGTAGTAATACTCGTAGCTTGTTTAAATTGGATTCGAAAAATACCCTTTTACGAGTGAGTGCATTTGTGTTTTTCTTTGTTGTTCTTTTGATACAAAAGGACATTAACTTGGATTAAACCGTACTAAAACTTTATAATAGTACTTACTTACTGATTAGATTCTGTACCAATTTTGTATATAGTTTCAAATAGAACCCTTCTGTGGTATTATTTACTGAGCTTAATAGAATCTTTTATTCAATCTGACACATGTTGCTTGTTGGCACGTTTTCACATCAGATATGAGCGTAGTAACTGAGCCAAAACCACACACAGACAAATTTAGTTCACTTATGTAAAAAGGAAAAATTTAAAACATAAAATTGGAAATGTATAGTGTGCGAAGTATTCAATACTTACCTTTGGCCTGTGACCACGTCCCTGCTGAATGATTAACAAACTGAAACGACCTGTATCATAGTGTTATAATAGAAAAACAACAAAAATCTTTTCTGGGCGCGCCTACAACAAATGCAGAGTCTACTTGCAAAATTTCATGTAAGTAGGCTCCACAGTTTTTGAAAATTTGCAATAGTTAATTGAGTTGATGTCATATATAGGATGACATTTAATTATTCTGCCATATTTTTACTGAATAGTCGATGATCATTTTCGGGAAATTCGAAAATTATTATTTTCCTTTTACCCACAAACGCAAGCCCAGCCCCGAGTCAACTACTATGGGAGATCAATATTGTATTTTGCGAAGTTTGCAAAAAGTGATTTCGAACCGTCATTCTCATCACTTATCAAGCCTACACTATGAATATGGCTTTATAAATAAATGTCACCTTATCAATAGATATAATAAAACAGTAGAAACCGCTGTACCTATACATTGAAGAAAGTAATAGAATTAGAAAAGGGATGATTAAAGAAGAGTAAAAGAACACACACCAACGATTTTTAGAATTCTTTTGTCTGTATGTCTGTCTGTTTGTTTGTTCACGCACATCTCTTAAACCACTGAACGGATTTTCATGTAGTTTCCACAGCTGTACAGAGCTTAATTTGGAATAGAAGGTAGGTTTTATTTCATTAAAAACGGATCTCAGAAAAAAAAGTTATCATCATTTAAAGATTTTTGGAATTTACTTTTCTACTAGTAGTAATTAGAAGTTATAGTACGGGATCTCCTCAAGGGATACAGCAGACCCTTCGAGTTTGGGCATATTTGATTGATTTTTATTAGCACTTTGGTAAAACATGGTGACCAGGGTCTGCTGACGGGACTGGAAGGTGGGTACGGGATCTCCCAAACGGACAACAGCAGACCCTTCGAGTCTGGGCTTATTTGATTAGTATTTATTAGCACTTTGGTGAAACATGGTGACCAGGGTCTGCTGATGAGACTGCAATATGGGTACGGGATCTACTCAACGGATAACAGCAGACCCTTCGAGTTTGGGCTTATTTTATTGGTATTAAGTTCTTACCAAGGTGACCGTTGCATATCGTCGTTAAAAAAATCATATTTGTTTTTCTTATTTCCACGAAAAAGTGTCCATCCATCCATCAGCCCGTGTTCGTCCACTGCTGGACATAGGCCTTTCCCAAATAAAAGCTAGTATATATTATAAATGTTAACTTTTGCGTACGGCTCCGCCTGTGCTGAATAAATAACAAACTTGAACAAATTGTATGAAGAATGAGTGAAATTTGCTGTTATATACATTATTAAAATATAACACCTTGACCCTCTGACTGCCCAAACTATCAACGCTCAGATTCTTTATATGCCATAGACATAAGCTAAGAAGGGATTTTAGGAAATTCTTATGGGATGAGTAAAAACGGAATCCACGCGAACAATGCCACGGGCGTCCGCTAGTATTGTAAATGTATAGGCTAGGGTTTGCAAAGAAATATGTCTTGCTCCAACGCTTTCATTTCATATCTTACCTATTCACTCAGTGAAGCGAGCCGCTCGAAAAATCTCGGGTTTCGGGATGTTTTAATAAGTTTTCTATGTTTATTTTAACTATTTTACAAATACTAGGTCCTATTCTGAAGGCTTTAATTTGAGTTTTAGTACTATCAAAACTTGAAATTTTCCAAAGTTATATAGCTTTCGTTTGTAACACTAAAGAAAATTTAGTTTTTACAGCACGAAAACTAAAATTAAAGCCTTCAGAATAGAACCTATTGTGTCTTTAAAAACTAGACAATAATAAATAATTTCACTATATATAGGTATATATTACAATCAAAACAATACTTAAACAATACATAAAACTCTATTTTAGCCGAAAATTATCAAGATCTTTCAAAATTATTTCAATGCGAGAAAGTGGAATAAAATGTATAAAAATTCCTATAATAATTTTAATAAAGACATGAAGAAGCACATCCCATCAATAACATTTCATGTGAACTAGGTCGCCAAGACTCAGAAGCTCATAACGCTTTCACGGTTAAAAAGTTATCGGATCTCATTTAGAGCCAAGCCCTTAACTCTACAAGCCCTAACTCTACAAACCCTACATTGTGGTCAAAAAGTATGGTTTGGCCGTTCCGCGGCTGTCAAACAGAGACTCTTATGGACTTAAAATATGGATGTCATGCAATAGTTCCATTAAACGGCCAACCCGTACTTATTGATCAAGATGTTGGGTTTGTAGAGTTAGGGCTTTTAGAGTTAGGCCTTGTAGAGGTAAGGGTTTGACTCTAAATTAGAGCTGATAACTTTTTAACCGTGAAAACGTTATGAGCTTCTGAGTCTTGGCGACCTAGTTTACATGAAATGTTTTTGATGGGTTTATTTCTTTTTGTAAGATGCTCTCCTTTTTTATTTTTTCAGGCTGCATTTCTCGGGCCTCAGTTATGACTTTTTTTACCAAATTTCAGCTTTCTAGTACTTTTGAAATACAGAACCGAACCCCTTTTAAGAGGGTTTGGAGGATGAAAGTTACAGATTTCTTAATTTATTTGCTGTTTGTGTGCTAATTTTAGCCTGCATACCAAATTTCAGCTTTCTAGGACTTTTGGAAGTTGGGAATATTTTTTTTTAATAATATAGAACCGGACCCCCTTCTAGAGGGTTTAGGGGGAGAAAGACACAAATTCATTATTTTTTTTGTTGTTTATGCACTAATCGTAGCTTGTATCCCAAATTTCAGCTTTCTTGGACTTTTGGATGTTGGAAATATTTTTTTTTAATAATACCTAACCCCCCTTAAGTGGGTTTGGAGGGTAAAAGTTACAGACTTCTTAAGTTATCTGTTGTTTTGTGTGCTAATTCTAGCCTGCATACCAAATTTCAGCTTTCTAGGACTTCAGGAAGTATCCTAGAGGTTTTTATGATCATCAGTGAGTGAAGAAATCGACGTATTTTAGACATTAATAAAATTCAAAGTATAAAAGCTAGACAAATGAAACTTATTGTGTTTAATAAGACTGCTTACTAAATCTTATATTGAGAATTTGGTATCTCTAGTATTATCCAGACTTCGGACATGTGAGTGTTCGAAAATATGACGAAACGCTTGGAGAAAAGGTACGTAGTGTCCCGCTTCGTTTGGCTCGTCTTGGTGGGGGGCGCTGCGGTGCCCCCAGATATATTATTTTGAAATTTTCAATATATGTTTTAATGTCCCAGAAATTTATTTACAAATAAGCATTTTAGGGTAAAAAACTAATTCCCCCGCCTCAAGATGATGTTTCGGAAGCTGAAGACTGGCGATACCGCGATATTACCCGTCCATACGAACAAATTTTATTATGGAGTCAACAACCAAATCGAGCAAAAAAACGGTTGTTCCATATAAGTAAGAGAGGATGAATGGAGGTACAGTGACGAAAAAAATGTATGCTGCACAAGTGGAAGGTAAAGTTCGACCGGGCCGCCCTAGAAGGACGTATGCCGACCGTGCATAAAAAGTATCCGGAATAGAAGAGCTTGTATGACTAGATTGATGGATGTAGAAGAAGACAAAGAGGTGTGTCAGGATCATAGCAGATGGAGATCTGTAGTCTCTGCCTACCCCTCTGGGAGACAGGCGTGAGTATATATGTATGTATGTACCTAATCGACTAAAATGTATGAAACCAAGAGACTTTTCACGATTTCTCGATATTTATTTTAAAGAAAAGTGTTCGTTTGTACGTGTACTGTTTCCGGTTTCCGCAACATTATCTTAACACCTGTACATATTGATGCTGTATGAGTTTTTTTTTAATGCAGATGGGTTCTGCCTGAAAATACGCTTCATTCGACCGCAAATAAATTAACCAAATATTTTCTAACTGTTACGTCATCAAATATTTATCGTTTATTGCAATGCCTTTCCTACAATATCAAGTTTAAGCTCGACCAGCTTAGCTGATCTTTGTTTATACATACATCGGATAGCCGGACAATCAGACGAACGGACACCAAAGTTAGGTTTACTAGGTTTCATAGGAATAAAGTAGAGTTAATTGGTACCAGCTGCAGTAGAATTTACTCTAGAAGATTTGCAGGTGTACAAGGTTATTTATGTAGCCAAATTTACACCGAATACTCGGTAAGTAGTCCGCATCATGGTTCGATGTTTATTTTTGTGATTTTTTTTTTTTCTATTCCCTACAAGCCTAGCCCAAAAAAATATTGATCCGGGATACTGATCACTTCCAAAGCCTCCAGTACAAATTTGGCTGCATAAATAAATGTCACTTGTATAAGGTTACTTTCGTTTATATAGCCATATTTAGTATATAATAATAATAATAAAGAACTGTTTATTTCAGAAAAAAATACAAATGTTTACTAATAGGGGTTAAATCTTACAATTTTAAGATTATATTCTTGATGGTTACCTTATCTCACAGGCTTACAAATAATACTTAGTGTTTTAAGTTTGGATGTACGTACATCCTCCTCATTGATATATTTGTCATGAGTATAATATCTCTTTAAGATATACAGAATCTGCTTATGTTGTGTGACTTTGATTTTTTCAATTAGAGTTTATGGTAGTTGATTTAGTATGAATTTGGCTATACAATCTAAAGTCACCTTGTGTCTGTGATATGATATGATCAGAACTTAAATAACATGCTTACACTGATCGTAATGAACAAAATTTATTTCACAACTTTTGAAAGTGCTATGTTTATGAATATCATTTTTATTTGGGTATTTTGCCAAAACGTAACAGAACAGACGTTTCAAAGTTCCAAGTAGAGGGAATGAAATAATAGCAGATTACTCAAATATTCAGTATCTTCTAAAAAAGTCATGTTACCTAAAAAAACATGCATCCATGTTAAAACATACCACACATGTACTACATGTATTATATGCCCGTCCATGCATACCTGTGGAAACATAACTGTGCTATACCTAATATACCTATATTTCTTTAAGCAAAATAATGAACCAATATTTACACGGACGAAGCCATGTGTTGTAATACTGTAATGCTATCATATAAGTATGAACAGAACGCATTCCCACTTTACATTAAATACTCAGTGTATTAATAAGTGGGTTGCTGCAGAAATTCTCCTCGCTCCCGCACTAGCACGAAGCTTGTAAATTAAAATTTAATCTTTGGCTCCATGTTTGCTCGGTACACTATTATCTTACCGTTATATTCCATATGAAAATATTTTGTTAATGTTATTTTTTTAAATGTCAGTCCCTTATTTGATTTTGCTACGAATTATGTATTTTCTGTCTCATTTCTGCAATATTTTTCGTTTTTAATTAAATTAGATATGTAAAAATTTATGCTTCAGTGTGTTTGAGTACTTGTTCTTTATTTTAAATAATAACAATAATTATCATATTTACATATTTGATTGCGACATATTTGTATGTTTTTACCTTGCTTTTTTCCTTTGACTGATTATTTCATTTTGAATTTGACTCACACAGAAGCCCCGGAAAAAATACGTAAAATATTCGATGAGAACAGTTTGCGAAACTTTCTCTTTATTGACGGCAGCTGGTCATTGTATAAGACGTATAATTTTCAACACTTCACAGTTATTACTACGACCGCATAAAGTTGATTATCGTATAAAAAGGTAAACCGTACGAGGGGCCACGTGTAAAATTTCTTTTAATCAGAATATTTTTTGTATTCACCAGACAACAAAATTAAATGAAATAGGTATATTTATGTATGCAACGTTGGTACATTATATACACTTATTATAATGTCAATAATAATGTAAAAACAAAAACCAGACAAGTGCGAGTCGGACTCGCCCACCGAGGGCTCCGGTAAAGACTATATTTTAATTATTTAATTACAAATATATAGTTTTCAGATTTTTCTCTATACTTGTTGGTGTAAGATGGTATAACTTGCCAAATTTCATAATTATAGGTCAACCCTACGAATTTTGATTCCCTTGAGAGTGTCGAAATGTACGTTTTTTGTGGCGTAGACGGTCGTATCTTCTTTTGACGTCAACTTAGAAGGTTGATATTTTCACAGCTTCAAAGGAGCGTCAACTTAAGTATATAGTTTAAATTTCAACTCGATATCTCCGCGTGTTCCCAATATGAAGGGTCTTGACAGACAGACAGACGGACGGAGAGACGGACACCAAAGTGATCCTATAAGGGTTCCGTTTTTTTCTATTGAGGTACGGCCTAAAAACGAGGAATTTTTTAAAAAGAAATCTTCTTTTTTTGTTTTCCCGAGGACGAGCTACTTAAATTCAATAATTGGCTGACTTAAATTTAATAAAATTATATCCTTTCATAAATAAAAAATATAGGAAAACATAATAAATATATATATCAGTCTTCATTGCATAACCAAAAACTAAGTTAATTAGCTAGTTAACTTATAAATAATATATAAAAATGAATATATGCCTAGCTCCACCCATTCGATTTGTCTCGCTCAGAAGACTTGCGGCAACATAACGCACGTGGACCACGCAAAAATAATACTCTAACGGTAGGTACTTTAAAATAAAAGTGTCAAGCGTAGAGAAGGCTAGGGTAACCATTCGTTAGTGTAACTCTTTGCTAAAACGACCGACCCTCCGCTAAGCCGACTGCAATGCTAACATTCTTTTCAATAATGACGAAAAGGGGTCTTTTGAGTACCCCATGTCTTGTTTATTGGATTTTTTGTTGCAATCTACATATGAATGGAAACTGCAATCTGTTGTAAGTTCGGGGCTATTGAGTAGCGTGTTTTTGTTAATCATTGTTTAACGTTTTAATTTTTTCATGTGAACCATAAATATGTTAGTCTTGGTAAATATTTACGTTAAAACATTAACTACAATATAAAGTTCCTTTCAATTCTAAGATAATTAATGTGATTCAGTTATGTTGCGAGTTAGATACAAATCTCGCATAAATAAATGCTTTAAGGTCTCAAAATAGTTTCAGGTTGGTCGTATTAATATTAATGAACTAGGTCTAGACTAACTTGCAAAGATTAGTTCGTAATATACTCATCTTAATTAATCCTAAGAAAGCTTTGCCTGAATTTTCTTGTTTTATAAGCTGCATGTAATTTTGAAGATTCATTAAATGAAATGAGATTTCCGAGAGGATCTCTGATATTCCGAAGTTTCCGTTTTTATTAAGATCCCACCTTTTAGTTTTAATATATATAGTAAAGCATTATACCAAAAATTTTACAATTAGTTAATTGGCCATGAGGACTTTGCACAAAGTATGCTGAGTCAAAAACTGTTAAGAGCTAAACCTATTTTTTAACCATTCCCTGCCATTTTCTTGAAGGTTTGAATAATTGATTTCATCACTGAAGTTATTTTAAGGCTGAACATTCGATAAATAACAACAATGTTGGGTATGGTTTTATTATGACAAAACGTTTTTTTCGCAAGCATAAATAATTGGTTCTTCTTGAGACTCGCTGATAAAGTCCTAAATTAATAAATATAACATTAAAAAAAAGGATTATTGACTATTTCTTTTTTGTTAATAATTTTTTAAGACTAAATTCTTGGGATAAATAATAAAAACATACATCTTAACATATTAATATTAAAGCCTATTAATTAATATTTGACTTTCCGCATGATATACATATAGGTTTTTTTTAAACAACTTTCCCAACAAGCCAAACATAGCGTTCTAGTATTAAGCACCAACACCATCAATGTAATGATTGTTATCTATGTTTACAAATAATTAAATGATTGATTGATTGATATGTTGTATTATGTGATATCGAAGGTTCTAAAATGCTAAGTTTATTTCTTCAAAAGTAAACCAACACACGATGTTATTTACAGAAAAAATTCAGTAAAACTGACATCAATCAGTAACTCGAAATATTTTACAATTATTAAGAGAATAGGTTCCGATTTCAATTATTGCTGTAACTCCATGCGGAAAGACCCGCAGTGCGAGAGGGACAAATTCTTGAAAAAAATAAAAATTACGACATTTATCATGAATTTTATCATTAAAAGAAATAAAGTTCGTATCAAATATCTATTCGTCCAAAGATTAATAAAGTTTATATAATATTATTTTGCTCAATCAATGTTAAAACTCGACATGAAAACTTTTTTTGGAGTCATCTTTGTTTTTTTATGATTTAATGTAAAAATTACGTCTGAAGATTTTGTTTCGATAGGAGTGTGCATTATATTCTTGACAGAATTCAAATTGTTTTTTTCAAATATCTAGTATTGCTAGATTCTTCAAATACGGAAGAATAAATTATGGTTTTTCGGAGCCTATCGTCTTAACACTAATCAGCAACACAAAATATTTTCTCACTATAAATTACCTCTAAATGGCGAATTTTAGCTCTATCGAGTATTCTTAAATTACTGCGTAAAGACAGATGGACAGAGACCGTAACTTTGCTATAAAGCTTTCCGTGTTTTGACGAATTCCTAAAAATATACTTAATTCCTACTCCAAGTATTCTCAAACCAGTTTAAAGCGTGTCCTGAAGCAACAACACCGGTGTAGGTCGCTTTAATAAGGCCCTCGCATGATAAATAGGATCAAGTGTGGATTTTGTATCCCTTTCTTTAGTAACACTAGACTGTGGAGTGCAGAAGAGGATTATGAGGTGGATTTACACTGCGCGAGCAGAGTTATTACGAGTTCACTACTAGGTAATTTATCTGTGACTACATTTTTTAAGGACTTTTCGCATTGAAGAAAGTAAAATTTTAACAACACAAAAACTGTAACTAAGCCTTCAAAATTTACTGTAATGACAGTGACTATACTCGAACTTTATATTGATAGTAAATAATGCATTCATAAAAACGATCGCCCAGTAAAAATGCGCCTCTAAAACAACCATGAACTAGAAAATTAAATGAAAGTGAGAAAACTGTAGGTAGGAGCATCATTATCAGGGGCTTACTCTCAGATAAAAAGCTTTGGCTACATAACTTCCGACCAAGGTAATCAGACAACTTTGCTTGTGAAAATGGCCTTTATACTGAGTCTGATAAGACGTTATAATATCTTGGTCTTTTATAAAAGCTTATGGCTTAAGGATTGGTGAAGTTTTGGCACTAAATATTGTTAAAATTCCTGTGTAACTGAGGTAATCATAGTTTAATACATGTTTTTAGGGTTCCATAATCAGCTTTAGTGTTTCGTCAGTGTTCGTCTGTAGTTGACAAGGCTAATGCCAGACATATTGACAGTGGGTCCCGGAAGAAAATAGACAATAGAGTTATGAATTACAAGCTATCAAACGTTGCATCTCTCAAAGTAAAATTAACCACATTGATAAATCTTGTACAAAGTTTATTTTTACGGTTCCGTACCCGAAGGGTGCTAAGCAGGACTATTACTTAGCCTCCGCTGTCTGTCTGTCTGTCCGTTTGTCAAAGGGGTCTACAGCTTCAATCTTAACCGTAATATGTAAAAAGTTGAAATTTTTACATAATACTCTACCTCTATAAACTTTATATGTTACTTTATAGCCTCTACCACGGCAAATAAAAACATTTAAGGGGTTCCCGTACAAGAAACCTTGAAAATTACATTATTTAAACGTCATTGGTTTTGGCTCTTTACTCTGCTTAAAGCAATACATACAAGTTTTGAATTTAGTCAGTTTGCAGGACAAAATGTTTTTTTGTTTAATGTAAACTAAAAAAATTAAAAAAAGTAGGGTTCCGTAAGCACAAGGCCCAAATTTTTTGTCAGGCGCTACCATTTTAGTGGCTTATTTATGTTGCTTTGCCATGTATGTTGTTGTAATTTACTATAATGTTTTTAGGGTTCCGCACTCGTATTATGGGAAGGTACGGATCCCTTTGTGTGCGAGTCCGACTCGCACTGGGTCGAATTATTTTAATACCAGCTTTTCCCCGCGGCTCCACCCACGTGTTATTCGTTTTGACGACATGCTTTTTTCCGGGATAACCAAATAACAAACATACACACACACACACACACAAACATTCGCATTCATAATATTATTAATATAATATAATATTTTTTTTGTTTCGTTCCAGGTACCTAAATCAAGATGCAACTCCTAAGAAAAGGGTTATAAAACACCAATAGTTGTATCGGTTTCAATTCACATTAAAACATCCCTTTGAACAAACCACTTTTAATTAAGTTTAACCCTCAAACGCGTTTGTTTTCCGTGACATACCGAAACACACGGTCACGTAGTCACGCATGACGCACGTGGTATGTAATATGTTGTAAAGGGTTAGACCAATTGGTGGATCCATTTTAAAATATAGAATAAAAAATAAACGTATATTTCAGTAAATTGAAGTTGAATTAACTGAGTCCACGAATTGTATTCTTGTTCTAGTGTACTAACTAAAATAGTACATTATGATACAAGTGAGTGTAATGTCTCACGCGTTTCATACTACGTTTTTCAACACACTTGCGAGGAAAAATAATAAAATTCCACTGTCTTTTTTTACACATTATCGAAAACACAGATAAGAATTAACAATTTTCTTTGAAAAATGGCGGCGGAGATTTTGTTTTTTGCGCAGATGGAAATAGAGGCACAGGCGCATAAAGCCAAACAGCCAAATATGAAATATTAACAAACTGAATATTTTTGTATTTCAACAAAAAATAGGGTTAATTTGTTGATAAAAATAAATAATTTGGTGAAATTAAATGATTATTTATTATATTTCAACTGTGTCTCAGTTGAAATATAATAAATAATCATTTAATTCAATTTATTCGCAAAAAATTTACTATTTCAGTAAAGTAAAAAGCACGCGTGTTTATTATGCTGCATTATGACCCTAAGGACGCTGCAATAAGGGCCACTTTATAAGCAAGTGTGTTTAAAAAACGTTTTATGTGAAAAATTAAATGGAAAGTTTGACTATATTTTACGAACGTTTCTTGCCGATACATTACAAACGCTTTGAGAAATTGTTCTTAGTTCCTTAAACAATTTTTTATGTAATTATTTCCTTTTGTTAGTATAAGTATGCATTCATAATTATTTTGTATCGTAGTAATATTATTCTTTTTGTTTATATTATGTAAGTAGTTATATTACTGTGTAGGTATTTCTTTATTTTATGTGATATATATTCCAATTAATTTATTTAGACTGTAGTATTTAAGTAAGTCGCTTCTATCACCAAGAGTATGCTGTTAGAAATCTATTTCAGAGATAATCTCGCCTTTGACGTATAATGTAAGGCTCCTGTTACTTGTAATACAAATGGTTTTTTGTTTTCAATAAAAATATCTCAATTGAATTGAAATGTTGAAAAACTTTACTTTTATGCAAAAGAACTTTATGAAAAAGCTCATAAAAGCAAATATTTTCAAACCGTGTCCGCAACACCCCGCAAAATAACAATTCGTGCGGAACGCACGTGGTGATGCCACACCAAAGAATGGGAAACTGCATTTTGAACCTTACACATTTGTAATAACATGCTTAGTGGTTAAACGAAGTATTTCACATGATAAAAAGTAGTCAAGCATTAGTTTTATTTAAGCTTAGGGCTCCGTGCAGTACATCGAAACAATATTTACAGGTCTCCACCTAAAGATATTTCAATACCTCAATGAAAATAATCAAACCACTTAAGCATCTTGATGAAAAACACTTGTACACTGTTTACAAGTGTTTTTCATGAAGATGCTTTCCATGTTTCAGAAGTGCCAACAATCAAAAGTATAAATTAAACCACTTAAGGTTTACATGAAAGTCTTCTGAATACCATTTTAATTCTAAGACATTTACTTTTGATATAAACATTACAAGATATAAGGCATTTAATAAAATAAATTGACTGCATTAATATGTTGGCCACAAATTTAGATAAGCTTCGAAAATTCGCTACCGGTATTTTTGTACCTATAAGGGTATAAAAGTTAAGAAGCTGTCACATACAGATGGACAGAGAAACGGGCAAACGGACGTATGTTTTCACCCTTTGGGTAAATAAAAATTAAATAAGTAAAAATTGCCTTTATTGCTGAATATATTATGTAACAGTTGTTGTTATTATTATGTTTTCATTTAAAGTTAATAGCTTAGAGTAACTTGTATTTCTATATGAGTGCTGTTTAATAACATTTCTATAATACATATAAATGAGCTTTTCATTTTGTATAATATGATATAGATATAATTTGACTTTGAATGTATATGAATAAAAGAATTCTCTCATAACATTTAATTACTTTAATAATTATTATTTCATGCACCTTAAATAGTTATCTACTATTAAATTCATTACAATTCATAATTATTTATAAATTGTCAGCTGCTTATTTTTGAGCAAAGGCCCCCCTGTGGCTTCTATTCTTTTAGGGTTCCGTACTTCAAGAGGAAAAAACGGAGCCCTTATCGGATCACTTTGTTGTCCGTCTGCTTGTCCGTCCATCCGTCCGTTCACCCGTCCGTGCGTTTGTCCGTCCGTCCGTTCGTCCGTCCGTCTGTCTTTCCGTCCGTCCGTCTGTCTGTCTGTAATGACCCTTTATATCGGGAATGCGTGGAGGTATCGAGTTGAAATTAATACCATATACTTATGTTTACAGTCTCTTGAAGCTGTGAAAAAATCAAACTTCTAAATAAACGTAAAAAAAGATACGGCTGTTTATGCCGCAAAAAACGTATATTTTTGACACTCTCAAGAGCATCAAAATTTATGGTATTTTCCGTTGAACCAGAACTATGAAATTTGGCAGGTAATACCGTAATACAAGGAGGTATAGGGAAAAATCTGAAAACTATACATTTGTCATTAAATGATAAAAAATATAGTCTATAACGGAACCCTCGGTGGGCGAGTCCGACTTGCACCTGACCGGTTTTATATTCTTATGTTTGCCTATGTCAGGTTGATTCGGCTTCCTTCACGATATCTCTCCATCTCATTATTTGCTTTTCCGTATCATCTTCCGTCTCTCGGATAACATTCGGTTGTCTCTTTGTCCACCTGTCCTGTCAAACCCTTTGGGTATGGAACCCTAGAAACGGTTCATAGAACAAGTCGTGGGCTTTTCGAATCAGTTACGCACACATGGAGTTTTTTAATGATTTGGGGTGAAATAAATTTGTCATCATTTTCATTTGCAAGTTAATGAACAATGGCAAGAAACGTAACGTTTACATTTATCTTAAATTACAGTAGTATAAAAAATGGTTTTTTTGTATTTATAGTGATTGTTTATTTAAACAATCTTAATGATGCATCTTATCAGTTTTTGTATTTGTTCAGTAAAAATTCAAAAAAAAAATTTTGCCTATCTCTAAGCATATTTATTCTAATTAAATATCCTTGATCACATTTTTTCTGTAGTTTTTACTGAATATTTGTTAGTATATTTTTTTATAGTTTTATTTTATTAGTTTCTGAGATAAGGGGGACAAATTACTTAATATTTTATTTAACATAAATAAAAAATATAATATAATTTTTTTTTTATAATCAGCTCCTTAATTACTGCCATGTGATATCCAATTGGCATTCATAAAAAATTAAATTTCCCTCTGTTAGTTGAAGTAACATTTTAAATTTATATTATTTATTGCCGCATACAAATACACAGTATCAATACATTTAGAATGAAATTTACCCTGAATTACCCTGAACTGAGACATTGCCCCGACTCTCAGGGTAGGGGTCCACATAATACAATCGGATTAAAATTGAAATACCTTGATAGGATTTTCATTCAAACAGTTAATTAATTTATTAATTTGCATTTAACAAATAAATATTTGTTTTACCCTTGATGTGGACAATCTTTTTTCACAAATTTCAAATCTCTAGCTTTTTAATCAAAACCTATGTATAAAGTACTGACATAGTCGGACAGAATAATTTCATCAAAATGGTTCCTTTTGTGTCCTTTCGGTGCGAAGCCCTATGAATTTATTTTTGTTTATGGTACTTTAACTGTACATAATTACCGCCAAAACCCGATTTTAGAACAAACTAGTTTTAAACTTAGTATAAAAATTACTAAGTTTAAAACTAGTTTGTTCTAAAAACTCGACTGTGGAGGTACCACTATCTTACTCGCAAATCCTCCCGAAGTTATTCGGGGGAGAGTAAGAAAACAGCTCTCAAGCAAAACCAGGCGGCCCACCATTGCCTGGGACCGATAGATGGCGGTATATCCATCCCCAATTGCCGGGCCTTATATAAAACAGACTAGTGACGGGCAGCGGCGTCACTGGTGCAAGGGTTTCGGCACCGCGCTCACCAACCCGCCTGCCCAGCGTGTGTGAGTATTGGCATTTCTTCCAGGAGGACCCCCAAGAGTGGCGAAATCCTGGAAAGGTCTATGTCCAGCAGTGAAACAGGCTGATGGATGGATAAAAATTATGGTTTGACTTTTATCATTCTTCTTTTGTTACGATGTATACTTTATGTTTCCATGATCTATCAAAAATAGACTTAGCCTGCACTGCTATAAGAGTTGTTTTCCACAATGTAAATCGCAATTCTACAGTCTCACCTTCTGCACTGTAAACAAGATAAGACTGGCAACTGTTTTCGATAAATTAAAAAAATAAAACACACCTCAGACATGGCTGTATGAGCTTAGTTCCATTTGCTTTCCCACTATGAGGGGAAAAAAAGCAAAAAAAAAATGAAACATGCGTACAGTAAACCTTAGGAGCATTTGCATTGAAAAATAAAATATAAACTTAGAAACGGGCTAAATACAAACGATAAGAGAACAAGAGTAACATTTCACAGTCTGAATACCCAGCCGACGGATACAAAACGAGCTCATCAATATAACTAAGTTTAGTTCCAATGAACTACGACTGGGTACGTTCAAGGAGAGGCGTCGCGTCAGGCGGCACGGTGCGCGAAGCGGGCTGCGTGGCTTCAAGCGTTTTCTCCGTTTATGGAGAGGCAGCGCGTGTCGCTGCCCGCCGCAGTTGACGCGTGAAAACAAACATAATGGTAACTAGTAGTTTCGATTATGAACGAGCGGGGCGTACGGAGTAGCGATTTACGCCGCTGCATCCGCCGCGAATTCCGCAGCGGCGCACTTGGCGTTGTTCACTGCGGCGCCCGCTGCGGCTACCGCAGCTTTCTTATTTCTTGCATTCTACCAGTCGTGTTCGAATAGTAACAACGGGCAAACGTGTGTATTTATGTTTGTAATCATGGGTGACTTTATCGACATACCTATTGCTCGAAGATAATTATTACTTAAAAAGTATCTTATTCACCGCTAGATCAGAACTCGTTACTTCACCCGCTGCTTCTATCAAGGCGTCGCCCGTCGCTTCGTCCGCCGCGTCCTACGCGGCGTCCCCCGTCGCATGTGACGCTACAAATCAAAAAAACTCGTGCAAAAACGCTTCTTCTTGAACGCTCCATACATCGGTGTATGTTTGTGTTTCCGGCGGCCCGCTTCGCGCGTCGCGCCGCTTGACGCCCCGCGTCTCCTTGTTCGTCGCCTTATTGATCCACATCTGCGACTTTTCATGCGGATATTTTTTGGGGAGTTCACAAAAAGGGGAAAATATGTCATTGCAGTACGTTTAAAGTGGTAAAATTGTAAGTAAAACTTGCTTTCAAATAAATACATTTTCGCGAAGGTTTGTTCATTTCTGTTCACTCGTAATATCTTTTTCAACACCAAGACCG
This sequence comes from Ypsolopha scabrella, assembly GCA_910592155.1. Lineage (NCBI taxonomy): Eukaryota > Metazoa > Arthropoda > Insecta > Lepidoptera > Ypsolophidae > Ypsolopha > Ypsolopha scabrella. Next base: position 15,022,444 of record OU342976.1, on the reverse strand, counting down.
ATTTTAAAAATAACGTTTGCACTTTGTTTTGTTGTGGTTCTGTAATAAAATGAAAACTCTCTTTGAAAAGTTTTGTCGTCTATCCGTCATTTCGCGGCTTAACTCAAGAACGGGTAAGCCGTACCAATTACGGTTTAAGGTGCATTGAAAGAATCATTATTAGTATCACTAAAACGTGATTAGAAATGTAAGAACTTATGGTGTTATAGTGAAATTAAATTAAATTTCTTGTAAAAAATAAGAAACTGAATGTCTTTAAGCAGCAACTTTTATACAAATGAACAGTATCATCTATGTAAGATCTATTTAAAAGAAGCTTTAGGGTGGTGTGAAATCATTTAAAAAAAATAGAAGTATGTGGGCATTGCATAATTGCTATTACAAAAACTTTGTAAATTTTGTAAATTCCTCCTTAATATTAGTTCTCTTTGAACTGTGCTGTGCATGAACATGGAGACATCACTGTAACATGAAGGAAAATGTGGTTAGTCGGCTGGTAAGCTATCAACGTCTACCTAACCTACGTCACCTATCACTCACAAACCGTGTTGATTTAACTGATGTGAACACACCTTAATTTTAAGTGAATGTATAATTTGATAATATGGTAAATAAATTAATATATAATCTAAAACTTAAATAACAATTCATATCTAATAAACTAAACTAAATAAGAATTAAAATCACCTAATAATTTGAAAATTATTCAATAAGTGGAAAAAAAAGTGTGAAATTACTGTATATATGTATTGTACGATTGTAAGGCAGATTGAGCACCTCCTTTTGCATCAATCAGAAATGAACTCTATGAAGTTTCATTTTAGTTTGAAAAAGTACGTAAAGGCTTCGAGCCGTGCTTAGCTCAGACGAAGAGTTTCCCCATGGCTTTTACGACAACCGAAAAATCTGTGATCACAAAAACTGAGTTTATATTAAATAACTCTTGAAATATTGTTATGTTCATAAAATCGGTTCTTGGGGCTCGTGTTTATGTGAACGTTATATTATTTACAAAATTTTTGGTTTAACTAGTAGTTTGCACCATACTTAGTACCTAAAAATAGAAATTTGGTCAAAAATAGAGAATACTTCCTGATTTTATTACATGATGCATTTTTGTTATATTTTTACGTTTTAGACCCTTTTTGAGCTCTTGGAATCATAATTATAATAAATTCGTACACATTTTTTTACAATTTTGTACTTAATTTAGTAGTAATTTGAAATCAAAATTTAGAATTGTTGTTATTGTCATCTGTTGCACATAATATTATGTTATGAAAAAACATAATACGTTTATATAATATAAATTAAAATTTGATATGGAAACCTTGAGAATGCTGAACAGCGAAACCAGTTGGGCATAATAAAAAAAATCTTATGTAATTTTATGTGGATAATTTTAGTGTTTTCGTTAAACATACTTAATGTGTAATAAATTTCACCAAGTGCTAACAAACACAAGCTTTAACTTATTTTTCTCAAATTTCACCAAGTGCTAACAAACACAAGGTTTAACTTATTTTTCTCAAAAATACACTGTAATATTACAATTACATACTGTAAAGACCTACCAGAAAATACTTCATCCTGGCGAGCTATTAAAAGTGTCCAGGAAATCTGAATAACTGTCCAGGAAATTCGTATGAAAATCCATTACACACCATATGTTCACAGAGTATATTTCACATGTTTTCTTTTTAAAACTATCCGTTTCTATGTTTATAAGATACTAAGGAGGTTTTTCTCGTTGTTTTTTTTTTTCGTACTTAGCGTTCCTCTAGACGGCGTTGTCCATGAAGGCTAGAAGGCTGCATGGCGGTAAATACCTTTGCCCAGCTGGCAATAATAAAAAAAAGTTGCATAAAGCGGGAATTTATGTTGCTATAAATTTTAGCTGAAAGTATTTTGTGCAAATAAATTACAAAATGAGTTCAGAAGCGGGCTCTGATATACATTGTACTCCACTAATGCTTTGCTGAAGAAATCAATAACAATAAACATGACTAATTCCCCAAATATGAGCAAGTAAGTAACTTTTAATATTTCCTAGTCAGTTTATTATATTTGATGTAACTCATTATCATGAAAAACATGAAAAAAAAATTGAGAAAATCACTACCTATACTTTTACCATGAATTAGCAATCCTGGCCTCGTATATAAAACTCCTCGCCCTACGGGCTCGGACTTTTAACTTACTCGCCCAGGATTGCTTATTTCCTGGTCTTAGCAGTAATGTACTATTAAACTTTATTTTTATCTTTATGCACCTTCTTAACCCTTTTAATTTGTAAGACAGATCAGAGCCATCTGGATTGTGATCTTTTATTTTAATATTTTCTTAGTGATAAAGATTAAGACATTAAAATGAAACTCCATTTATTAATTCCACCATTCCACATAGAAATTCGCTTCCGCTTCCGCAGTTATCTACTTACAAGTATTTCTTACAGAAATGTATAAACGGCCACACAACGGGGTATATCTTTTTGTACGATCGTCACGTTTATGCAGACGTAGTCAGAATTACCAGAAATTGCCAGAATTACCTTGATAGGCTCAAGATTCTACCTTCAATTTTTTATACTTGAGGCTACGTGAATACTACTTTAAAGAACAAGTATCGTACACAATTGATATAAAGAACAATCTTTTGGGTCAGCGGGCCTATTATGTAACTATGTTCGGTTACCATCTGGTTGCTAAACACTAAAAAAATAAATAAAAACTTTTAAAATTGCCTTCAGTGTATATTGATCTATTCACGAACTGTGACGTTTTACTTGCAAAAAAATCTACGGAAGTCGATAACGGACATATTAAATATGACTGATGCAACGCCACTGCCTGTAACTACAGTGCAGAAGGTGAGACTGTAGAATTGCGATTATGTGCGTGCACACCATTGACATTGTGGAAAACAACGCTTATAGCAGTCCAGGCAAGGTCTGTTTTCAAAAAAATATGGTTTGCTTTTATCTTATTCTTCTTTTGTTACGATGTATACTTTATGTTTCCATGATTTTTCAAAAATAGACCTTGCCTGCTTTGCTGTAAGAGTTGTTTTGTTTTCCACAATGTCAATGGTGTGCACGCACACAATCGCAATTCTACAGTCTCACCTTCTGCACTGTACTACTCTCTCGGTACAAATATTATGACGTCTTGCTAGAACACGATGAGTGGTGACAAGCTACGGCCGAAGCCTATGATGTCTCTGCAGATGGGACCAAGATCCGATGACTTTATGACCCTAAATACTACAGAGTTAGATTTTTATAATTCCTTACCCCTTGGCCACGACTCAAGCTTTGCGCGGCGCTTTTTGCGGAGCTTCTCGCTTTGGCGCAAGAGAGAGCGAGAGAGCGCTAAGCGCTAAGTCTTGGGCGAGGGGTTAGTCGCCTTTACGATATTCATGAGACCATATTGTTTTTAAATGACGTTGCCACGCGCCAAAAACAAAAATTATATACATAATTGTACCTACCCTATTAATGGTTTCTTAACTTTTGTATCCAATACAGAAAATTACTGCCTATATCTATTTGATCCTACGGTTATTTATCATCTGTTGAGCTGTCTGTCTTTGCGTGGAATAATTATAAGGGCCATGGTCACTCGTACATCAATCAAGCCAATGACAGTTCTAATTATTTGAATTAAACAAGAACCTTGAATTGCCGGCGACTATACTGTAGTCAAAGATAAACTCCGGTAATACTTATTAATACTTATTATACATTATATTTAGAAAATTCATGTAATGGGTGGTAGTGCTAATGCCGGGCTCGACTGTGGAGGTACCACCATCTCACTCGCAAATCCTCTCGAAGTTATTCGGGGGAGAGTAAGAGAACAGCTCTCAGGCAAAACCAGGCGGCCCACCATTGCTTGGGTCCGATTGATCCCTAATTGCCGGGCCTTAAATAAAACTGACTGGTAACGGGCAGCGGCGTCACAGGTGCAAGGATTTCGGCACCGCGCTCACCAACCCGCATTCCCAGCGTATGTGAGTATGGGCATTTTTTCCAGGAGTATCGCCAAGAGTGGCGAAATCCTGGAAAGGCCTATGTCCAGCAGTTGACAAAACAGGTTGATGGATGGATGGATGGAAACTTATTACGATACATTATACTAAGAAAATTAATGTTGTCTATCAAATAAAGTGCATTTCAAAACCAGAACCTGTTGGTGTTATAAATAAAAATTAAACCGTTAATAACGAAAACAAAAGGAATTAAATTATTCGTACCGCAGCGTTTGAAAACGTTTCCAGTGCTAATGAACCGTAAAGGCCGACACGCGTTGCTTTGAACCCATCCAAACGGACAATTTTCATACAGTCACGAATGAGTGGGCACTGCGTATTGTTCCACAAAAAGTATTTACCTATTCGTGAATTGAATTGCATTTGAACTCGTATTTTAAAGTTCGTCTAAAAATGTAAAATATGGATAAACTGGTTAGTCGCTGGCCTTCGATGAGCAGAGATGGGTTTGAACCTCGTCTGAGATTTATACTTGTCAGAGAATTAATTTTTAATAAATTTGTCTATATTTTAATGCACTCTTATATTTTTTTAATATTGTTGATATTATCATCCATCGATTGGAAAACAATCTGGATGTTTATATTAAAGAAATTGAAGTTTTTACAGAAATCACATCAAAACCTTCAGAATCTGCTACAATCTGAAATTTCGTCACCAATCGTGACAAAAAATCGAACCATATGTATCATTTTAACATTAATCTTATGTTATTTTTACCTTCAATGCACACGTAAATTTTTTATGAACATCCGTTCATTTGAAATTTACCAAAACCTATGCACAGAAATAAAAAAAAATATGTTAGACGGATTTTAACTCGAATCGATTGAGAATCTAGCTTACTTACTCGTATCTATAAAAAAGAGTAAAAAGTTGCTGTATTTTTTTAAGGCAGCTCTTAACCGATTTACGTGTAAAATGAAGCATTCGTCTAATCAACACATATATCCCACGTTGTGTAAACTCTCATAAGTACAGGATTAATGTACAAAAACCCTTTGTATATGCTATTTTAGGACTGGAATATATTAACACCCAAGCCGTTAAACCTAAAATAATATTCTTATTTAAGACTTAACGTATTGATTAATGACGCCTTGCTGTTATTTCGAAGAGCAAACTTCAAACTAATTTCATTATTTCATTGATATTTTCAATAATATTAAAATTGAACAAAACATATTCTATATTATCCCATTTTTAAAACTGTTCACGCTTAACCTTCAATAAACCGTTATAGCAATTCATTGTCTAAAATTAAGACCATTGAGCTGGAAAATTAGAGTATAAAATAAATTATTATGATCAGAGTTTAGAAGTTTTTCTTTCAACTGGGGCATAGTTCTTACCAACATATCTTTACCGTTTTCGCAACGCAAAATGGATTCTATTCTAACGGCATAAAGATATTAAACTGATAGGTCTGTATTACGAGTCTTCTTAAGCGTTTCTTGTTATCTACGATCACTAACCTAATTAGTGGAGACTTGGGGAGGAGTATTTTTTAAATAAAAACTCGCTTATTAAAGCAATAGACCGTTTTACTATCAAATAAAATGTAATTCTTTTAAGTAAGAAAACAGACGTACATATTTTTATAAATAATAAAATATCATATAATTATTAATATTTTAATCTTACATGATTGAAGATATTGGACACAGGTATTTACTGTACTCGTACTGCGATATATGTATATGTGGTGGCAATATAGTAGAATTGATAATTTCATAATCTGATCAAAAATATCGTTATGTGTGAAATAAGACGATAGACTTCCAAAAAAATCCGCTCGTCACCGCGTGTAGGTTGCTTGTGATCATAAATATGGGAGCCGAGCGAAGCGGAGCGGAGCGAGACAACCCCTTAAATTTTTACAAATTCCGTGAATTTGAGCAGATTGTGAACTGATCAATGAAACTTATGGCCACGACATATAAACAAGGAATCAAATAAATCATTGCGGCATAGAAATGCAGAAGATAAGTAAGACACAAGACACACGGAATTGTTGCGGTCTGAAAGAATATCTAGTGACCAGAATAGAAAAAAGCAATGCCTCTGTGGTTTGGGCATATAGAAAGGATGAAATAAAGTGGAGTGGCAAAAGAAGTTTATGGTCCGCAAGTTAAAGATAAAACACGACTGGACCCCTTAGGAGGACGTATGCTGATCAAATTTGCGACACACTGAAGAAGGGCAATGTCAAAAGTACACAGAATAGAAGAGTTTATATGAATAGATCGATGGATGTGGAAGAGGTGAAAGAGATGTGGCAGGATCGTAGCAGATGGACATCTGTAGTCCCTGTCTACCCCTTTAGAGAGACAGACGTGAGGATGTATGTATGTAAATGTATCTGGGTATAAAGATCTTTGAACCGGGACTTGAACAAGAAACTGACTCGACCACTATTGAGAGGCTCAAATCCCGTAGGAGCACTTTTATGTTAGGTCTGCGCGCTTCAGATGGGACTGTTACTAGTATGTCCATATTTGTGCCCAAAATACGGCCACAGGGATAGGGCTAGCACTGGCAGCCATCGCGCTGCGATGAAATAATCGACAGTGAAATGTGGGTGCACGAGTGTGAGCTGTCACTTGAACTTCATACTCCATATACTCTGAATTAACTCTGACATTCCTATTTAATAATATAAGTCACTATATTGTTTTTTAATATACAAATATTTTGTTAAATAAATTAATGTATATCTCTACTTCCTATATTAAACTTTTATACCAACTCTAAAATCCAGTCCGGTGAATGAATAACACATCCCCGGACAAACTTTCTCACGAATCAAAGAAACTCCTTTCCCATTTATTAATATAATTAGCGCTGGATATATCGAAACTTTGTGCTTAAGGCTTGCTTAAAAATTTAGCGGGCGTCTTCCCGGGGCAAGTTGGTAGCCCCACGCCTTCACTCTTAATTATTACTTTGGGAAATTAAGGCTGTCGTTTAGCTCTGAGTGCCCACCCGCCTGTACGGCTCCTCTCCATTTATCTAAATGTACTTTATCTTACTAGGGGCGCTAGCGGAACAAAATGCGCGGAGTTGCGCTCAGTTTTCGGGTCTGAATTATTTAAGAAATAGAGTGAAATTGTGTAACAGTTTTGGTTAAAGTAGCCGATCGATATTTTCTACGGCGCGGCGTAGATGGAAAATAAGTCGCTACGCTTCGCAGTAGCAGTTAATGAGAAGTATCATGGTCCTAGATCGTGGCATTGGAGATATGGACATACGTTTAGATGTACTGTATGATGAGTTCTAATAGATACTAAAATTGATTTCATTTCAGATATTATTATGACATGATTTGAATCGGAGATTGCTGACTTATATTTCCAGGTACTATATTATCTAACAGATAATAAACGAGTTTGTATATTTAATATGTTATACAAATTTACTTAATTTGTTTAATTTTGTTATATACTGTGAATACAATTTAAATTTTAAAACAACTCAATCGTAGGTACGAGCATCTTTATATTACTGCAATAAATTTTATTCTCACACAAGTTATAAAACTGCACATTGTCTCTTTTAATTGGGTTGTTTACCTTTAAAACGTAAGAACTAAATTGTATGCAGTAATTTTCTCACCAAATTAAACCAGCTCCATGGTTTTACTGTTCTTTTGATGTGAGAATAACGTCGCATACAAGGCAGAGCCGGCGCTAAGTACATTACCTATTGTGAGTGTACTTAAAGGAACAGTGTGACGTGCCTACTCTAATTACTACCCTGGATGAGGTGGCTATGATCCTTACAGGGTTTATTTAGGTACACAGTTGTACCTCAGTTAGACCAGTATCATAAGCATAAATCAATGGTGTAGTTAAAAAAATATGATAAGCGGGGTTTGTTTGATTATTATAATAATGTACGTTCATAGACGTCCGGAATTCTTAAAGAACATTTTCGGATTATTTTTGGATTTGCTTGAAAATTACTAAGTTAAATTAATGGTAATTACTATAATTAGCACAAAAAAAATAATGATTATATGAACAGGTGGTAGAGCTGATGCCGGGCTCGACTGTGGAGGTACCACCATCTTACTTGCAAATCCTCCCGAAGTTATTCGGGGGAGAGTAAGAGAACAGCTCTCAGGCAAAACCAGGCGGCCCACCATTGCCTGGGACCGATGAATGGCGCTTTATCAATCCCCAATTGCCGAGTTTCAATAAAACAGACTGGTTACGGGCAGCGGCGTCACTGGTGCAAGGGTTTCGGCACCGCACTCACCAACCCGCCTGCCCAGCGTGTGTGAGTATGGGCATTTCTTCCAAGAGGACCGCCAAGAGTGGCAAAATCCTGGAAAGGCCTATGTCCAGCAGTGGACGAAACAGGCTGATGGATAGATGGACATAGTTATATAGTATAATATATATTTTATTTAATATATTTATTATGTTTATTTATAACTCAAATACTTATCCACAATATACTTGTATTAAATATTATACCCAACCGGTTTCGCCATTCAGCATTCTCAAGGGCTTAACTACAATATTTATTTAATTAAATTTTCAGAATCTACAAATAAAATACGTGCAATAAAATATGCGTACATGTGTTATAAATAAACATAATGTGTATTAATTTCCACCAAGTGCCAACAATCACAAGCATCGACTATGTTAATATATTTAGATAATTATTTTACAAAAGTGCGGAATCTCTGCGAAGATTAAGCCTATTAAAACTATTTTGTCCTGAAATCAGGTTTCGTCGGCAACATATTTATCTTGTGATACTAGATCTATTAATTTTTATTGTAAACTAGCTTTTGTCTGCGGTTCTACCCGCGTTTTTTCAATCTCTGCCCCGTTTTTAGATTGGGCGTTATTTTATCGACACGTCTTAACCTATCTGTTGACTATGGTCACTAAAATGATAATAAAGAAAACCCTATCAAATTCTGTTGCATCTAGACGTGAACCAATGTTGACTGTCCGGGATATTGAATCAAGGCTACAAAATGCGGACGGTAAGTACCTACTGTTGCTTGGGACCAAAGTGTGAGAAACAAAATGCATGAGTATATTATGGTCTACACTACACTACATGCACGTCGTTCAATTAATGTTCGTCAATGGTGCAGACCACGCATACTATGACTGCAAGAGCGCTGGGAACAAATTTTGTTCTTCTATGAATTTCGATTCGGTTTCAGGATTGATACGAGAAGGGAGTTCGTCTTCGAAGAAGGTTTCGTCACCCAGGAAATACTTACATGTCTTAGATGTATCCAGGAAGTCCACCCATATAACATCTTGAAAGTAATGGTTTGGGTAACCTGAACGATGATAATTACGTGAAACATGGTCTGACAATGCTCGTCCACACACAGCGAGGTGAAATTGGGAACGGTTACAAAGAGAAACATCCGTGTTTTACCATTGCCAGCTAAGTCGCCTGACTTTAATCCCATTCATTCCTTTTTTAGTTTTCATTTAAACAGTACACAATCAATATTTTATAAATAAAAACTACAAAAGTTAAATTAAAATATTCAAAAATCAATAGGTGTTTCTTGGATTTTTTGATGTCTATATTTAGTAAAAATATAGTAAAAATAGAGTAAATAAAATAAAAACACTTTAGAAACTAGAAGAAATTCTGCTTATGTATTATTTACGTAATAACCTTATCTGAAAAAACGATTTCGTTTTAATTCACCTAGCTACTCTGACATACACTTTTCTAAATACATGATAGGTATTTTGAAATCCTGTACAATACAACCCATTGTGCCTTAAGACATGCCTCATTAACAAATCTCAGTATTTCACACGAAAATACGTCTTTAATTGTTGTAAGCTCTCTGGTTGTAAGAGAGGAGCCGATTATCTCTAAAGCACGTTCGAAACGCCTCGAGCGCTTACACACACATATGTATTCGAAAGGGTTAATATCTAACGAATTTCGGTTTCGTTCAGATAGAGAATCGGATCTGAGGTACTTTCAGGAGTTAAGAGGGTGGGTTTATACGTATGTGGTTAGTTGCTAAGTAGTAATTTCTTGACTATTCGAATGTGACCTTATTATTATTATTTTTAAAAGGATGTTTCCTTGACTTTACATATTTTAAGTAACGGGAGCTACTTTGTTTAACAAGAAATGTTGAGTATCTTTTATATATAAACTCATATACGCAGATAGTGAAAAAAGTTGCTAAGCGCTTTTGAGCCATATTCAGTGGATATAAAAACGAAAATATTTATTGTTGCCCGTATTTTCGTGCCACATATATTTCATACAAACACTACGTCACGTATGCAAAAAATATTACCCGCTTCGGTGAATGGAACAAACATTTCAGAAGAATATTTCCTGAAGTGTGAAATGGGGAAGGCAATGCAAGCCACCATTCTGTAATCCGCGAGAAAATGTTATCCATTTTGCGCCATAAAATGATGACGATTCTGTCAGAAGGGGATAAGAATGGGAAAAATGGAAATGTTCGTGTGTTTTAATAAATAACTTCCAAAATGTTATGGTTATAGCAGCGGTAACTCAGTTGGTCTACCGACTCTCAATACTGAAACACAAGTTCGAATCCCGCTGCACGCAGTAATGAGTTTCTTGGAATTGATGTGCCCAGTGTCTGTATGCTTGACTGTTCCAATGCTAGCTCTCACTCCGTAACACCTCTGAGCCCCTTTCGGTAGGTATTATAAGGTGACTTTCGTTTAAAATTCATACTGGAAACTCGGTAAGCGTTCAGGAACAAGGTTCAATTACGCTTTCTGTGAAATACGCAAAATAAAATTTCGAAATATTTTAATAATTCAATTTCATGAACAAGCATATGGGCACTTTTTTTTGTATTTGGCTACCTTGGTCCTATCTACTTATCAAATCTCCAGTATGAATGTGGTCATATAAACAATAATAACCCCATTTAAGTTGTGAAGATGTTTTGTTTACGTGTTTATAAGGCTGACGATTATTAGCAATCATAATAAAATATGTTGGAAATGAGTTTTCACAGTTGTACCTACTTCGGGTGAATTCAAAGATGTAACTTTAAGAATGTTATGTAAAGTTAGCATGTAAGTTATTGTTATGAACAAATAGGTAAAAGTTTGTTCTGAAATTATTTATTTTATGTTTTATTGTTTTTGTGTTAATTGTACAACGATTTAGTCAGCTGTAATGCTATGCGATATAAAAAATAAAAAATAATGATATTTGAAAAGCCGATGAATTCTTTAAGGGGGTTGTCCTGATATTGTTAATTCATTTTAAACTGTGAAATTGTAATAATAACTCGTACATTTGAAAAAGAAAAAATATGTTATAAATAAACCACTCTTTCAACTTAATAATATTTCGGTCGTTCGATAAAATATTACTTGAATTTTACTACACTCAATAAAATAGCAAAGACAGGTCTAAATTATTATACCAATACCATTTCATTGGAGTTTTATTAGGTTTTAGACAATTATAAATATACTAAAATAAAAGTCGTAAGAAATGTGATATAAAACGGCCATCATTATTAAAAATACATCCTCTTAATCCCAAAATACTAAATAAAAACACCTCGAAATTGCAACTTTTCTGAGCGGCTCGCTCCCACTAAGCAGGATAGAAAAGTATAAAATGAGAGCGTTGGAGCAAGACAGATTTCTCTGGATAACCTTAATTTTAATAACCAGATTTTTTTTTGGGACTATGGACTACCTCCGGCGGTTCCTAAAACATTTTAAAGAACACACACACAGTCCAGAAAGTGTTCCTATAAGTTTTTTTTTCTTTGTTAGGGTAAATGTTTACGTTTATTTAGTTGGGGTATTTTTCTCTTGGGTATTCGTGCATTGTTTCAACATAAGGGGCGTGTCAAGGGGTTGCCAAGAATTGTGAAGTAAAGCCACAATTCACACTCGTACACACACATTTCACCGACAGTTATTATGTCTCAGTGTGATGGGTGGTGAATTGAGCCCTATTGTCACACATTGGACACAAATATGGAAGTACAGCTTAGAGGGCGATTTCGAATTACTAAAATAAGTCAAAAATTAAAAATGTGTATGGATAGGGCATTACAGTGCGACAAAGCTTTTTTGGTTTCAGTACTCTGTACAATACGAACAAAATTTGAACTTCACAAAATCCTTTCAGAACGGGTGTTTGTGTGGGGAAGAATTCTGTCAAATTTCAAGTTTGTAGATTTTATATTGTGAAAAACGTGAGCAAACAAAATTTGAATCCATATACCAAAAGGTCCTTCTCGAACTGTATAAATCTAAGGGCTCAAAATATTCCAAACGTACAGTGGACACAATTTTCAACATTTTCAGTATAAGCTGACCTCTCATTGTTATAGGCTTCCCGTACAATGAGAGGTCAGCTTATACTCAATGTGTATAGCTTGATGTGGGCTCCACTGTACAAGATCGAATTGCCTCGATAAAAAAACCAAGAAGTTATCTCTAGCTTTGACCGAGTTTCTATTTTTACTATGGTGCAAACAACGAAACTACTACATTCATATAAATACTAATATTATAAATGCGAAGTTTGTTTGTGTGTGTGTGTCTATGTTTGTTATTCTTTCACGCTGAAACGGCTGGACGGAATTGGATAAAATTTAGAATATATATAGCTTATTCCCTAACTTAACACATAGGCTACTTTTTAACCCGGATAAAAACATGTCGTTAAACCGAAAAACATGCGGGCGGAGCCGCGGGCAAAAGCTAGTTTTAAATAATAATGAAACGTCATAGAGTTCAGTTCTTCTGATTGATGGAAAATGAGGTTCTAATTTGACATCAACCGGGGTTATCCCGATTTTGTCCCTTTTCAAATTCATTTAAAACCGTGGTATAATTTATTTACAGTCAGTGACACAAGAGCGTACGGGGTGAAAATAAAGAATGGTGGACCAGGGGAAAGGGGGGATGCTACTAATGTATACAGCGGAGCAACGACTCTGATGCACAGTGCATGGTCTCGGGAAAAATATGATTGTTGAGTTCTATCTAGGTTTTGCTATGTAAAAGTGAGACCTAGTCTCAAGCCTAACCTTAGGTCTCTGTGAATATGAGCGCAAAAACTCTTTACTGTTAACCTGTAAGTGCACCTTGTTGTAGCATTGGTTGTAGGTAGCAACATCCATATCAGTAAATTGTTACAGCATTAGAACGGCCACCCGCGACGGCGATAACGCTCTTATCGCTGAACTTAAATGGTATTTATATTAATTTCCTCTCATTCAATTAAATATGTTATCGGGCTTAATTAACCGATCTCATCCTGTCCGTGGGGTTTATTGAAATATTAATAGTTCGGAAAAATGAAACAATACACCATTGTTCGATAAGGTTTGACGTCATACCTACGGTAAGGCATACCTACGGTAAGGTGTACAGGTACACCTGCGGAGGTAATTAAGTGTTCATCATCTAACGATGGTGTGCATGGACGATTCAACAAAAACCCAAGTCTCTCGGGTTCGCTTGGTAAACTGCTTTGCGGACATGAGTGCACGCTGCAACGCTGTAGTGGAATAGCTTGTCGGAGCCGAACATCCGAAGAACATACAACATAGTCGAGTAAGACTGCAGGTCACGTAGCAAGACTGCGTGCATACTCAGCATGCCGGGGTGCTTGCAGTTAGAGTTGAAACAATCGTTGGTTGCATTTGTACCGTAACGAGCACGTACTGAAGCTTACCTATACTTTTTTCCATACGGAGCATGATTGTGCTAGCTAACAGAAGTTAACACAGTGTATGATATGACTCCCGTAATAAAATGTAAAACTGTATGCATTATCCTTATCAATTTTTTCCTTTTCAGCTGAAAATAACTGGGTATTGCCGATATATGCATGTATTACCCGTTGACATCATCGATATTGCGCCATTTTACCACAAAATACGTTTCTCTACCTAATTTGCTTATCAATTCTGTCGTTACTGCGGTACACCATGATGTCACGGTATTTGAATTATCCCTCATGAACGAGCTTATTCAAGTGGGAAAAAATTCGCGATAATTATGGAACAACGAGTCCTTATTAGGTAGGTTTCGGGTTAGTATAAATGGAGGAAAGTACATATACAATCAATCATTAGCACATATACACTCGCCATAATCACAAGGCTGTGTACAATCGATCAGTCTTAACAAAATCACCATGTCATCATTCACAAAATCATCATCCACCATGAGCGGAAACTCTGGAGAAGCCGTTCATCGCGACAACGGGGAAAAATCTCGGAAGGAGCAAGAGCGCGCGGAAGAAGAAGAAGAAAAGCGCAGACAAGACTTGGAGCGTGAGGAGAGAAAACGTCAGAAGGCAGAGCAGCGGCGACTGGACAGGCACTTGATGCAGTATGCACTAGCTTTGCGTGAGCAGGCATCGTGGCGTGGAACTCTCAACCGGCCGAAATAGTGCTAGTCATAGATATGATCATTTGTTTATATAATAAGTTTTAGGTATTTGTGTACATCAGTATTAAGTATATTGTGTGTGTGAGTGTTTGTTTTTGAAAATAAAAAAAAAAAACTTGTTCCCGATACATAGTTATTTCATTTCAAAATGCATGCCGACTTACAAATGTCACGACGTACCAGTTTCCTTCATGATACTAGATATTTAGGTAGTTAGTTTAATAATGATAATAATATATTGTACTAGTTCTATCCACTAAGATGTTGTACAATCTACATAGATAACCGTGGTCACTACACTTTGTAACACGATAGAGGGGCACCGCGACATGCTATGCAGCGATAGGTAGGTACGGTGCAGTGTTTAGGTAAGGTATCTGTCATACCATAGTCCTAACATTACAGGAATCATGAAAAGTATACATATTTAGAATGATGTTTTGTACATCATTATAGTCTAACCAAACCTGTAACACCTATACAATGACAAATCTTAAGTATAAGTGAGGTGTATACATGTATGAAGCACACGTGTATGTCCCGGTAATTTTCTATGGTCACTTATCAGTTTTGATTTCGTTTTGAAATACACGCCGCCAGTTGGATACAGATCATAAAATGAATATAGCACGGGTTTTCCCGAATATTTCAAGACAGTGCCAACTAAACGTGGGTTGCCGTAATACGCTCGAGCTACTTACGTTCGGCCAGCAGCCTGTAATAATATTTCGATGAAGGTCCCGTCGTCTTATCATATTTACCTATCTTTTGAGTAGTGACACATAGTTTGTTCCATATTTAAACGATAGCGTGCCATGTGGTCATACGTATTATCGGTCCATAAGGAGTTACAGATGTAACGCCAATTGCCGCCGGTCTTTGTCATAATACTGTTTGCGGCTTACATGCAGTTATTCATAGATATAAAGTTAAGAAAAACCTTATTTAGACGTCTCATATTCCTGTAATGAATTGGCGAATGCACACTCAGGCCTTGCTCAAGACATATGATAAGCATATGCCAAGCATAGTTTGTGATAACGGAGCTTTGCATCCCATGTGCACATAACGCTAATCATCACGCCTTGCAACTTATCTGCGTTAGTGATGTGACGTGCTATGCAGCGGCTAGTAGCACGTTACCTAGACGTTACATTTGGTGCAGTCTAAGCTTGACTTGATTGTATCTAACATAGAGTGGTCACGAGAGAAACTAAATTTCAACTTGAAGCAACGTCAGAGGGAATGATCTCAGTACCTTACCTGCACAACTCTCCATCATCCTACACTCATAGGGGTACAAGAAAAAAAAAGTAAACATATTATAAACACAAATATTTATTTTAATAAGCGAACTACACATGCTGCTGCACTATTTAGCACTATTATCACTGATGTTGCGAGCCGAGTGCAGCAACATTTCTGTGTCCGTCCGGTCACCCGTCGAATAGTATTCGAGGATTTGCGGATCACCTTCATGCACTTTCTGGATGACCTCTCTAAAGATTTCTTGGGATTCTTTCAGCAGAATCGCCGGGACCATGTACTTGGTTATCCACGCAGAGACGTGCGCCGTGCAGAAATGATGAAAGTGCTGTGGGATCCTGCACTCACGTCCCGGTGGTACCACTACATTAGGCCTCTTGCCGCAGGAACAGGTGTCCCCGGTGACCGCCTTGCACTTCGAAAAGCGAATCTTCTTTTCAACAAACTCCAGTATAGTGGGCACCCTCACGAGATCCCTCTCACCTGGCGGCGGCCCCCAAAATAAGGGCATGAGCCAGTCCCAGTTCACCATCAGACGATCTTCTTCTGGCCTCGTCGGATCAAAGTTGTAGCGGACGGGGCATGGCTTCCCGTTAAGGAAAGTCAGGTCGTCCAGCTGTCGTTCCGCCTGAAGAAACTGTTTGTATGCTTTGTTGAATTGCAGAATTTCGCCGGGGCTGAAAGGGGCCTCTTCGGGTATAGAAGGCCCGCGCCTCGTGAAGGTGTCCACCGGGAAACTGAGTATTCTGTCTTGGGACTGCATCTTGAGTTCTGGATGGATGTCACGGGACAATAATAATTGGATCATTCCTAAAATAAACGAGTGAATATTAAAATATTCTTGGACCACGTCAGTCAAACTTTCATCCTTATGAAAATAGACGATTTACAATTCATCCTGCGCTCCCATACTGGGGCCCCGGGAGTCACTCACGTGTTCACATAGTCACTATAGATCGTATCACATACCTACGATAAAAATTACGCTACCAATTTGGGACATCGATAACAACGTTTAATTGCTGTGCTCGATGCATTGTCTTAGCTCGCAACACCATAATATAAATGCCAGGCATTCACAAGGAAAACCAGTTCGAAAGTTTGTACCTTTAGTATACAGGTAAAACATACCTATTAAGCACATACGGCATTGTGTGCGCGATAAGAGCGTGTCTTAACAACGACAATGATGCAGATCGGATGCAGTTTTAGTAGGGTGAAACAACTAATATGTGACTCTTGATCGAATACTGATAACACAGAAGATATAAACAAAATAGACTGGGTTTCTCCAAAACGAGAAACTGTTAGGTTATCGGGCGACTTAGTGATAAGGTATTTAACTCGTGTAAAAGCAATGCTGAGACCACGTCAGCCGATATTTAGATACACGTCGCACTTAGGTATCATCCCACTTTAGTACTCCTGTTTGAAAAAGAACTACAATTATAGCACTAGTGGATCTTGTGAGTGCCCGCTATGAATTCTGCGCTGCACTCCAGCGTCATGCTCACATTATGCAAAAGTGGAAAAGCAGTGCATGGCCTATGAGAGGCGGGTGACCGCTGCATGGCAACAAAGCAGATAATTCTACAAGAAGTATTTTTATTCTAGGCGTTCTAGGTATCTTTCCGTGAGAACGTGAGCTGTAGGTTTCTGGCAATTCGGCCCCAGCTTGGATGCTGATGCTGCGGCCCCAGCAATTCACGTTACCTGCTGCTTTGACCCATACTCATATCACTTTAGAGGCGGCACATACGAAAAAAGTCAAAATTTTCGGAAATGCATCTGACCCCTATGCACTATAGAATCTTCATCACTGAATACGAAAATAGTACCCTTGCCTTACCTAGATGTTTAATTTTGAAGTTATAGACCGTACGCTACCGTGTCATTGACTGTAAGACCGTGGTATAGCTATAATAAGATATTGAAAAAAATATTTTAATATTTCGGCCGTTCAATACACGATTACTTGCATTTTCCTTCATCTAGCGTTGCCATCTCTAAAAACCAGGAAGCCGGACTTTGCCGCAAAAAAAAGTCGGATTTTCGAATCCCAAAGCCGGATGCCAATCAAAGGATTTTTCACGAAAAAATATGTAATAAAACCAAGTTTTTAATCAGTCTTATTATTTACATATTTTTCTTTGTCAGAAACCTGCTCAGTTTCATAATTTATAAAAATTTTACACGATTAATGTCTTCGATTTAATAGACATTACGATACGAGAGCGATGAAACGTTTTCTGACGAGTGTGAGTTTGCGGCACGAGCCGAAGGTGAGTGCTGCAATCACACGAGTCGAGAAAAAATTTCTCGCACGAGTATCGTATAATATTTTATAGCAAAAGTGCGGAAAATGCCGACTTTACGCAAGCGCAGCGTGCGTAAAGTGGTCATTTTACGCACGGTGTGCTATAAAATATATTATGTAACCTATTTATTATGGGCCAGCAATTGTTTAAAATTGAAATCCTCTTGTTTCTCTTTCAAAAATTTTTCAGTTTTTGCTACTGGTCGAAACATTTGTCATCAATTTTATTTGACGAATATTTATTGTTTCGGAAACTTCACTCTATTCTGGACGATTGTTTTAAAGTCATCCAGCCAAAATGTTTGGTGTCTTTTGTCTTTGTATTAGTGCGGGGCCGTTGAGACTCACGGTTATGTTGCGTGAAAAGTAATAAAATGAAAAAGCCTAACAAAAGCCAGACGGGCCGGACACAGTCAAATTTGGACGGACAACAGGTCAAAAAACCTAACACTGTCCGGCTTAATCCGGATGGATAGCAACGTTACTGCATCCAATCTAAACTATAAAGAGGAGAGATTTGTTTGTTTGTTTGCTAGTTTGTATGTTTGAGGTAATCTTTGGAACTACTGAACCGACGCTAAAAATATTTTTTTGTAAAAAGCTACACTATTGTTGAATGACAAAGGCTATATTTAATTTTAATAAAAATAAGTTCTCATTATGAAAATTCAATATTTGTGAATCAAGTCGGGAGAAAAAGCGCTACTTAGCCGTTTTATCGGCGTGCGTTGACCAAATGATAAATTGTACGTGATAAAACCGGTCGTTTCTCCATACGGGAAAACTGTATCAGTTTAATCTGACTAAAGATTTCCATGTACTGCGGTCCTGACACACCTCTTGCTAATATTAAGCTTGAAAATGTCACTACAGCCAGGTTTAAGCATAGACACATTAATACTATGATTTAAGTAATGATTTTCCCCGTACGGGAAAACTATGTTTAATCGTGGTTTAATCAGACTACAGATCATGGATGAACACTACAGATTTACATTTACAATGATCCGGACACACCTCTTGCTAATATTTAGCTTGAAAAAGTGATTATAGCCAGGTTTAAGTTATGATTTTTTCCCATACGAGAAAACTGTATCAGTTTAATCTGACTATAGATTTCCATCTTCAACGATCCTGACACACCTCTTGCAAATTTTTACCGACTTCAAAAAAGAGAAGGTTTTCAATTTAACTGTATTTTCTAAGTTTTATTTTTGGGTATTTTACTCCATCGTTCCGTAATTTCTTATTTTTAATATTCTTTTCCGTATTTCGAGCACAAATGGGCCAACAGCTTATTGTTACTTTCAAAGCACGCAGACCGTACACAAATTAATGTGCACCATGGGGATAGAGTGGTAGAGCTGATGCCGGGCTCGACTGTGGAGTTACCGCCATCTTACTCGTATATCCTCCTGAAGTTATTCGGGGGAGAGTAAGAGAACAGCTCTCAGGCAAAACCAGGCGGCCCACCATTGCCTGGGACCGATGGATGGCGGTATATCCATCCCCAATTGCCGGGCCTTATATTAAACAGACTGGTGACGGGCAGCGGCGTCACTGGTGCAAGGGCTTCGGTACCGCACTCATCAACCCGCCTGCCCAGCGTGTGTGAGTATGGGCATTTCTTCCAGGAGGACCGCCAAGAGTGGCGAAATTCTGGAAAGGCTATGTCCAGCAGTGGATGAAACAGGCTGATGGATGGGACTTCCGGGTGAGCAGGCGAGCGCTCTACCACTCGGCTATAGGGGCGGTCACGTATAAAATAATTTCCATGAAAACCAAAATTCAAAGGCAAATACGTATCTCTCTATACCAATAATAAAGTAGTAAAAAGTCGTGTCTGTAAATCAAACATATTTTTGATATTTTAAAGCAAATGTGTTGCTGGTATTGTACTGAAGCAAAAACCACAGCTTATTTAAATTTTGTCTGTACGTCTTTCTCTGTCTGTATGCCGTTTTTGCCGTGAGGAAAGGCTAGTCCTTAATAATCAGTTAGAATATTAATAGCTTAGGTTTTATAAAATAGGTCTTATATTTATTTTATTTGATAAGTGCTATTATATCATACTCAACTGATGCCGGGTCCAGATCGGACTCGAAATATGTCTTGCGTTTATCATAATGTATGCGTACCTATTTATTTTAATTATATACATTTTATATTCCTAAAATAAAACAAAGAAGCTCTGAAAAGTCACTATGTTTTTATTCCGTATTCATTATTTACTCTTCCAAAGATTATTTAATACCTGTGATATTTATTTAAAATACCAAGCACTCAACTGAACTGTCACGTTTGGGAGTTATTGTCTAAACTAAACAAAAGAACATTAAGGCATATTATGCTTTAAGAACCGAAAGTTAAATAAAAGGTATCATCAAACAAGAACCGAAGTTATCAGCAGACTTGGAGCTGATAAAGAGACAAGTAGCGTCATGGTGGATGATTCTACTTGAAACTGTTCATGCAGTCACTCAAAGGTATGCAGAATTAGAAACCTTGGCCCTACTTTTCTTTTTATCAGCTCCAAGTCAGCTGATATCTTCGGTTCTTGTTTGATAAGGCTGGTCGATCATGTGTTTGGGGTTGTTGCTTCGATATATCAATCTATACCGTGATGTAGAGTACAACCAGCGCCATCTACTTTCATATCATAGAACTAAATTAAAAACTTTTCAAACCTCTTAGTTATAAATTGAAACCCTTTTAAATTGAACGTAGACGTTGACTTTGACGGATAATGATTTAAAACACTATTAAAAGTCTCCGTGTACAAGCATCAACTACTTTTAACCTTTTAAAGATGTCTTCTAATCACAGAACAAGAATTAAATAACTTTTCTTTCTTTTAATATAAAATTTACAGTTATGAATTTATTTACTGTTAGAATTATTAATCAGTGGTGTCGTAACTCTAAGCGTCAATATATTGCCGAGCAACTAGAACTCTCATCGCCAGCCGGTGTTTGGAAGTTCTTAAAGTCTCTTGGTGTGGGTAAACGCGCAAAGCAAAACCAACAAGTTGCTTTAAATATTGATGACCTTAATACTCATTTTACATCGTTACCCTCACTTAGTCCTTTTGCTAAAGCACAAGCTCTACTTTTAATTAAAAATTCATCTGCCCCTGATACTGAGTCTTTTAAATTTGCACCAGCTAGCGGGGAGGAGATAAAAAAAAAAAATTTATCCTTAAAGTCCAAAGCTGTTGGCTGTGACGACATAGGTCGTATCATGATAACTTCACTACTTGACATCCTTATTCCTGCCATCACACATATTGTTAACTCTTCCCTTACTTCAGGACAATTCCCCGACATGTGGCGCATGGCACATGTCATTCCCCTCCCTAAAGTATCAGATCCTACACTCCCAAACCACTATCGTCCTATTTCAATTCTTCCCTTCTTATCCAAGGTTATAGAGTCCCTAGTACACAAACAACTAACTAACCATTTAATTACTAACAAACTTTTGAACCCCTTCCAGTCTGGTTTTAGGACCGGTCACAGTACAGCCACAGCACTACTAAAAATCACTGAAGACATAAGATTGGGCATGGAGAATGTTATGGTGACAGTTCCCGTACTCGTGGACTTCAGTAATGCATTTAATGCCGTTGATCATGACTTGCTCCTCGCATCTATGGATCACCTTAATATATCCTCCCCTGCTAGGAAATGGTTTTCTTCGTACCTTCGTGGCCGCCGTCAGGCGATTTGCAGTAGTCAGGCGATGTCTGATTGGTGTGATTTATCTGTCGGTGTACCAAAAGGTAGCATTCTATCCCCTTTATTATTCTCTATTTTTATAAATTTAGTCACTCCTTACTTTAAATCTTCTTACCACCTTTACGCTGATGATCTGCAGCTTTATAAGCAGACCAAAGTTGATGATCTTAACAATTGTATAAACGAGATAAATAGGGATCTACAGAGTCTTCAGTCTTGGTCCGAACGCTTTGGAATTGCTGTAAACCCAAGCAAGTGTCAGGCTATTATTGTTGGTAGCACACGACAGATTATTAAGATTGATCCTGATCTCTTGGGAAAGGTAAGCTATAACGGGTGTAATATTGCCTTTACTGACTCTGTTACTAACCTTGGCCTTGCCATTGACGAAAACCTTGATTGGAACGTTCATATCGCGAATGTTTCCCGCAATTTTTATGCTTCATTGCATTCTCTTCTATGTCTTAAAAACGTTCTTCCTATTTCAACAAAAATTTCTCTTGCTAACTCTCTTCTTATTCCTTTAATTGATTACGCTGACGTTTGTTACTTGGACCTTAAAGAGGAACTTCTTAACAAGCTTGATCGTTTGCTCAATACATGTATTCGCTTCATTTTCGGTCTTCGCAAATACGATCACGTGTCTGAGTTCCGTTCCAGGTTACACTGGCTTCCAGTTCGTGAGCGAAGGAATGTTAGAATTCTGTGTCTTCTTTTCTCTATTATTAATGACCCGTGTACTCCCACTTACCTCAAATCTTTGTTTCATCTTTTAGATAATACCCACTGTAAACTCCTCAGGTCCTCTAACAACCTTCTCTTGTCTTTTCCTTCTCACCGTTCTGGTTTTATGTCCGATTCTTTTGCCGTCACGGCTGTCCGTTTGTGGAACGATCTACCCGTTAAAATTAGAAATGCCCCGTCTCGTCATGCGTTTAAACAGTCCTTGCGCAGACATTATCTTAGTAAAATACAGTAAATCTGGTGTCAACATAGCAATCTGAAATTATCACGACTAGTAGTCTATTCTTGTATATTCTTGTATTTATTATCGTATTATATATATTTATATAATATTATATAATCGTATTTATGTAGTAATTATTGTTATTTGTTTAAAATATATTTATGTATTTTTATTAATTTATGTATTTAGTATTTACCTACAAATCTACTTATCTATTTTATTTATTAGTACATTCATGTCTTTTTTTTTCTCACTTATTTTTTTTATGTCTTAAAGCCTTTCTGCACGCCTGCCTCTGTTCATTTCTTGTACTTTCTGTCGGGTTGACTGGGAGAAAATGCTTTTAGCATTAAGTCCGCCTGTTGTACATGTAACTTTTGTTTTGTCAAATAAAGTATTTAGAAAGAAAGAAAGAATTATAAGAAGAATTAAAGGGTTTGTAATAATAATAACACAATCTATACAAATAATAAATTAGTAAACAAGTCGTGTTGAATATCTTTTAGAAATTTCAAATTAATTGGCTTATTAGTATTTTACTGAAGCCAAAACTACCATTTTTTGAATTTTTGTGTGTTTGTCTGGCTGTCTGTCTCTATGTATGTACGTTCTGTTTCAACTCCAGAACCACTAATCGGATTTAGATGCAGTTTTCTTTAATTATCATCGTAGTGACCCTGATCTAAAACGGAGCAGAGATTGAACAAACGCGGGCGGAGCCGCGGGCAAAGGCTAGTAGAATCATAAAGATAGGCCTAAACCAAGAACTAAATAAAATTACATTAAAGTTCTGGACATTCAAATTTATACCAAAACGTTCTAAAACTGTGATATAAAACGGCCGTAATACTAAAAGCTCAACTCTCTACTTACAAAATATTAAATAAAAATACCTTGAAATCTTGAGTTTTCTGAGCGGCCCCTTTCCACTGATAAGGATGGACAAGTGTAAAATTAAAGCGATGAAGCAGGACAGATTTCTCTGAAAATCCTCGTCTTAAAGGTGGTAACTTGCTATCCAAAGCACGCATAGTCGCATACCGAACACAAAAGCAACCCTACGGGATTTGTATCAGTAAACTTCGAATTAGTAGAGACGATTGAACAGCTACACTGCAAAGTAACAAGAGCAAATTTATGCAAAATCATGTTTTCATATCAACTTTTGAAAGATGTTTGACTAAGAAACTAAGATCGTGATTACGCTGATGTGCTATCTAGACCTAGCTGGGAAGCTACTGAGCAAACTCGAGCGTATCGATAATTTGTGCATTCACCTTATCCTTGGATCATATGATCACGTCTCAGAATCACGTGCTCCCAATTCTCCTACCAAGGAATATACTCATAGCTCAAGTCTCCTTTACAAAATTCTAAGCGATTCCTTTGCTTGCAAATATCTTGGCGTTAAATTCAATTGCGGCAACTCCTTACGCTGCAAGGAATATTACTTGCTTATGTAATGTCTTGCAGTTCACCAAATAACTCAGTTGCATCAATATCCTTACTCTAGCATCCTAACGCCCAGAAGTTTTATTCAAAAACATACTCCTAACGCCTAAGATCCCATAAAATAAAAACCTTCGTTCGAATTGAGGTGAACGCACAAAGCATTTTTTTTGAAATAGTGATTTTTTTGTTTCCTACAACCTTCGTAAGTACTAAATATGCCGTTAACTCGTAAGGACCTTGGGTGATGTGTAGCTGTCAAACAGTTTGTTGTTCAGAATAAAGCGTTCGCCTCTCATGCGTCACTCGCTGGATTCTGTAACAATTATGCTTTGTGTATATTTCAATCATTCATCGTGTTAAAGAAAACATTCTTTGTTTTTTTTTTAATCCTTGTGATAATAGATGAATATCTTAAGAAATATAATTTTAAAGTATGGTCAATAACTCGTTAGAGTATTGCTTCCATCCATACATACAACCATCATCTTGGTTCATTCACTGTTGGACATAGGTCTTGCAATATTTCACCACTCTTGGCGGCCCTTCTGAAATAAATTCCCATACTTACAAGTACTGCTTACCAAGAGCAAACAAATGCTTCAAAACGTTATCCACAGGGGCACGACTTTTAAAATTACATGAAAAATTTTCCATTTCGTTAAATTTCAGAGTTACTTAAAACCAAACGTGGTTGAATACAATTATTTGTAAACTAACAAATCCCAGATATGACAATAAAATTCAATTAAATTTTCTGAAAGGTATCACACAAATAAATGGTAGGCCAATTTGGCGAGAGATTTCATTTGCCACGCGTAAATTGTGGCGAGGTCTCATTTTAATTACTGTTGTGAATAACAAAATTTTAATCTGATGGTTTCAGAGGATTACGTCTAAACGAGGCGGTATGAAACAAGTACTGTTTTCGTTGCGAAAGTACCCTGATTTTTTTCTTTATCAGATTATCTTTCTTATTCTTTTGGGCTATTTTAGACTTTTTAAAATACAGTTTCCTTATCTTTAGAACACAATAAAAACTACGTATCTCTGGATACTTAAAATTGTTGTAGACCTATTACAAGTCATATTAACAAAGAAAGATACTTAAAACAAACTTAAACTTAAAATTCTTAAACCCCGAAATTTTAATTCAGCAAATATTCTGCAAAAGACTGCAAATTGTACACTTAATTCTTAGTCGCATTTGTTGCAAGCTGATGACACGGTGGTTTCCTATCCGCACTCAAATAATAATATTTAATATAAACTAGTCTTTGCCTGCGGCTCCACCCACTTTTATTCAATCTTTGCCCCGGTTTTGACTTGGGCCTTATTTTATCAACACCCCTTATAGCCTATAATATGTTGACTACGGTCACTATGATGATAATAAAGAAAACCGCATCCAAATCCGTCGAGTTATTCCCAAGTTAAAACGGAACATACAGACAGAGAGAATTGGAAAATGCAAGAAAATGCATGGAGGGCGTGGGGTCCCAGTATCGGGGCTGTGGCCCCCTGACTGAGGTCTGTACCGCTGCCCAGGTCAGTAGCGGAGGTGCCTGGTGTGGCGCTCGGTGGTATGCTGAAATGTTTTTTGTTGTATATTATTTTATTTTTATTTATCAAATCCACTTACTACTATCATTACAGGTAATTTACCTAATGCGACAGCGAAGTTACAAAAGAGATACTAACTTAATACTATTCAGCTTAATTATTTAAAACATAATACATAAAGAGTTGCCTCCGTGAATATGTTATCCCCTTAGGTGTTACTTTCTTGAATCTTTGCCTTGAAACCGTTCACGTATGATGTTTTTTAGGTTTCCATACACAATTCAGCCATAATAGGTAGCCAGTTGATTTTTTTAAGAAAACGTGTTTCTATGTTCTATGGTCCGTTGTGTTACTATAGTAACCACGGAAAATTATTTGAAAATCAAGAAATTTAAAACGCCTAAAAAGAAATGCATTTTTTCAATGTCATTTCTTTCGGCTTCGTCTTAAAAACGGTAAGTACGGTTTAAATAAGAAATGGTTTCAAATGTAGTTAGATTGTAGTAGTAAAACAACAAATAATAAAATTAAGGGTTTCATACTCAGGGGGTCCGAAATTATTTGTCAATAGTATTACGACCTTAAGAACCACGGACCCTAGAAACACGTATTTGTCAGGCGCTACCATTTTGGCGCCTTATTTTTTTTCTTGTTGTTGTTTTGGTATAGATCTGGCACTGTGGCATGTGGTTCGGTGCTTAGTTAGGTACCTACCAACTCGCACTTGGCTGATTTTTTTTATTTGATTAATTGAACGGTATGGAAGAAGTCCCGGGTCATTAGTAGTACTTCATTATTATTAATATTTTTTTGTTTCTAAATTGTAAAAGTATATTAGATTTCTTAGAGCCTCCTTAGACAAGCCATAATTAAAAAAATATATTAATTATTTTTATCTGTCTAGCTTTCTGTTTGCTCGCGAATTACGTAAGGAATACTAAATATACATGGATTGGGTTTTCACTGTCATATAATGAAATGTCTTGGGTGGGAGTAGCTTATGTACTCACATATAAAAATATTTGTGAAAAACTTCAAGAAAATTTACGTGTTAGTATAGCTATTTCTTTCTCCTCTAAATGGTGCAACGGTATCTTCATCATGATACCTTTTACAATTTGTGTTAAATGGTTAACTTTGTAGTCAAGTTTTAGGAAATCGCAGCCAAAACCTAGTATTGTATAAAAACGTTGATAGTATTCATTCCGTAAAACATTCAGGCTGCACGACGACGCTCTCTTTCTAAACTCGCCCGTATGTCGGTGCGTTGGGTTCACGCATTTTTGTTTGGAACTCAATTATTTCCTAAACTAAGGATGTCCGCGGGTATGATTCTTGGGAAAAGTGGTTCAGTAGGGTCGGTTGAATATGTGCTTTCATTTAATGGTAGTAGTCTATTTACACCCGGTCTACATACAGACAGACAGAGAGAAAAATAAAATTCAAAAAATTTTAGTTATGGTCTCCCTCGGTACATATTAACCCATTTCATTTAAAATTTCGCGAAAATATTTAATGTACAGACACGACTTTTTAAACTATTTTATTATTGGTATAGATTTTCTATAGTAAAGCTAGCAAAGGGAACCAACCGCTGTCACTCGCTTGTACGGCTCGAAGTCTTTGCCTCCGCGAGCATATTTCAGCCTGCAACCGCCGAGATATAAATATTTATGAAAACACTGTCCGAATTAAATCCAGTTGTAAAATGTACGACGGGTGTATTGTTCGCTTTTCCTCGGACGTCCACAATGCATTCTGTCGCATCACTGGCTTACTCGTTGCTGTTAACTTGGCATTGACTATGAGTACAGCTTTTTTACGGGTGTTTTCTTTGTAGGGCGATAGAAATAGCGTAGGAGTTCAGTTGGTTATGTTGCTGTACCGTAAGGCTTGTAATATTTAATCGAATAACAAAAATCAAAATAAATAAAAGGCGTCAACTCTAAATGTCGCATATTTATAAGTTAGATCGTTGATAAAATTATGAAATAATGGAATTTTCTGAAAGCTTTTAAAGTGTTTAAATGACAGAGAAACTACGAAGAAGAGGTTGACCACATCACACTAAACTTGGTAATTAATCACCAACTTATAGGTATACAGTATAGAAACATAGATGCATAGGAGGACTCCAGTGGCCTAGCAGTTAAAGAGACAAATCATAGTGGCATATCTTTATAAACACATATCGTACATTTTACAATTCAAATCAATTGTGTCTATTCTCTCTGTTCTTGATGGCGTCATTATTAGAAGGTGACTTCCGTTTTGTATAGTCAAATTCATACTGGTGACTTGGTAAGGACGGGTTAGGAACGGCTAGGACCAGGGTTCAATGACCCTTTTTGCGAAATACGCAACATACTTTTTTGTCTCTATACTTTTTTGTCTCTATACTTTTTCAAGAACAACGTTCACTCGATTAGTATTAGGAAGTCTAAATTTTATTTTGCGTATTTCACAGAAAGGGTCTTTGAACCTTGTTCCTGTCTAGTCTCCAGTATGTCTCAAAGTCACCTTATATATAGTTACTTAAGGCGCACACATGCCCTAAATTAGCAACACGGGTGTATAGGTACAAATATCGATGGACACGACACGACATTTATATAACGTTTATCGCGTATTGCTAAATAGCCCGGCGGAAATACTAATGAAAACAATAAAAAAATCATTAGATTTCCGAGTCAAGTTTTTTTTTTGTTAAATGTGTTCTCTTTTGTGGATTTTTACTTATTGTACACTTTTCTAACTAATGTTGGTCGAGGAGTCAATATTTGTAACTGGCATGAATATCTTAGAGGGAAAAAAAGACAAATCACTTAATTCAATTGTTTATTGTATGCAATTGTTTAAAGACGGTAGTAAAGCTTGCTTTATGATGTTATAACAATTTTAACAATGAAATAATTTTTAAACACTTTTTGCAAAGGTTAAACCAAATTTTCGTATTTTAATAAAATTTATATACATTGTTGAAATTGTTACAAAATGATAACACATTTTTTACCGTATTTGAACAAATCAACGTTTGCTAAAGTGACTCGACATTTTTATTCCCTTTTTGTTATTCACATCGCATACAAAATACTTGAAAAAATGTAATAGATCTTTAAATGATGTTCATTATAGTAAATAAATCATTAAAATCGCTTCAGGCATTCGGAAGAGACTTTTGGCGAACATGATAGGAAACTTTTAAAAACTTTGTTTTCCGAAAAGTAAAGACAGAAAAAGTAAATTAAGACAGGGTTATCAAGAAAAATATATCCTGCTCCAACGCTTTCATTTTACACTTTTCTATCCTGCTAAGTGGTCGTTCAGAAAACTCGTGATTTCGAGGTGTTTTTATTCATTATTTTGGAATTTATAGGATGGATTTTTTATATGACGGCTGTTTTATATCACATTTCTTACGATGTTCATTTAGATATAAGTTGTATTGTCTAAAACCTAATATAACTCAAATTAATTTATATCAAAGTTTAGACCTATCATTACGATTTTATTGGATGCAATAAAATGCAAGTATTTTTATATCAAATGACCGAAAAATCAAGTTCAGAGAGTGAGTTATGATATATAGTTTTTTCAAATGTAATTATAAAATTTCACGGTTTAAAATGTATTTGCAAAGAGACAATACCGGGATTATCCCCCCTTAAACTTGGAATATATTTTTGACCATGTTGTTATGTCTATCCATCCATCCATCCATCATCCTGTTTCGTCCACTGCTGGACATAGGCCTTTCCAGGATTTCGCCTCTCTTGGCGGTCCTCCTGGAAGAAATGCCCATACTTACACACGCTGGGCAAGCGGGTTGGTGAGCGCGGTGCTGAAACCCTTGCACCAGTTACGGCGCTGCCCGTCACCAGTTTGGTTTATATAAAGCTCGGCAATTGGGAATGGATAAACCGCCATCCATCGGTCCCAGGCAATGGTGGGCCGCCTGGTTTTGCCTGAGAGCTGTTCTCTTACTCTCCCCCGAATAACTTCGGGAGGATTTGCGAGTAAGATGGTGGTACCTCCACAGTCGAGCTCGGCATCAGCTCTACCACCTAGACCTACACCTAGCCTAACATATATTATTTTTTTATTATTTGGACCACCCCTACAATACAGGTCTAATATTGCAGTTGGGGTATGTTTTTACCTTAATTTGAAGAAATATTACCTCCTGTAAGATATTAAAAGAAATGTACTGCAAATATTGCGTGGTCTATTATAGTCATAGTGGTACGTCCAACCGACACCCGACGTCTAGGAGTAGTGAGACTCAATGCAAAAGGACCTTGCCCATAAACCGACCATAAAGGAAACTGAACAAAGAATGCAAAGTGAGCTATACCGTAAACTCACTGCCCCAAACTGGTGTGCTACCCGTTCGACTCAGTTTGCTTTGGTCCCTTTAGTCTGTTGTATAGATATATTATCATTGTAAAGAATTATTGGTAAATTGACCTATTCCAGATAGGAAGTAGACGTAATAAAAAAATATTTAAACATAAACTACCTAACGCAGAAATAAATAATTGTATTAATAAAAATATTAAATTTTAATGTTTAATAAATATAAGTATTTTTTGATTTTTGTCTAGACGTGTGGTATAGGACCTAACTGTGAATGGAATTTTAAGTTTCTCAGTGAACTGTAAGTATCCTGTAGGTTTTAACAGTGAACCAATTTTTATGAAATCGTTTACTCATAGGGCAATAGCTTCTTTTCCTGTTGAATTACGAGTCAAAGCCTGATTATTTCATAGCACTACGCGGCCGTAGGGCCTGAAAAAAGTGACCTTGACAGACGGACAGACATACAGACAGGGGAATAACAAAGTGATCCTATAAGGGTTCCGTTTTTTCCATTTTGAACTATGGAACCCTCAAAAGGTAGATCGATATGTATTATACACAATAATGCAATAAAATTAATGAGGTCTATATGTAAATACCGATTCTAATATAACTGACCTAAATCTCCAACAATTAGATCTTTTGGATTGTGAAAAATTATTTGCTCCTGCAACTATCAGCCACAAATTCACGTATCTTGCCTGTTTTACCGAAAAGCAAGATTTCGTTTTCTTAATTTGTATTGAATTTGACTGCTTTGCAAATAAATCCGATCGAGGTGACAGTAGTGCCATCTGCAATCAGCCTCGTGTTTTACGTATCATGTAATGCCATCTGTAATACTCGGCACAGACCTTTCAAAAGGATGGGTCCAAAGATGAAGTCCAACCTATTCACTGCCTTTGTGGGTGTCCTTTACGATAGATTTATATTCATGATAGTATCTCTGGCGCGTAAAATTTCGGGCAACGATGGCGATCGAGAACTGGCATATGTAATTTTGTTTGAATAAGTAAAGGACAAAGGCTATTTGATCTCCTTTTCTGTTTATGAGAAAAATAAATACGAGACAGACGTTTTATGATAATGTAGCGCGTAAATGGGTTTTGAAGGATGTGTTATAAGATTATTGAACCTCGTCGTAATATATTTACATATTTTCGTATTTTTCTTCGTTTACTTTTTTTACTTACGAATATAATAATATAGTTGTCGAAGTGGTTGGTCGGAAGGATGTGAAATTTATACTTTTTTAACCCTATCCAATTGCATTTTAAGGGTTTGTTTTAGAAAGCAATTTTAGCCGTCATGAAATACAATGAAATTTACCTTACGCAACTTTTGCAAAAGATGTTTGTAAGGAATTACAAAAGCTTTTTTCTTCCACTTTTACAGAAACAATCGTTTAATCATTCAATGTCAGAAGTATGGCGTTTTGTTCTACGTACGAGTATGAGTATAAATCCGAATTGTCAAAAAGTTACACTGATGTGAGGATTTTACTGTCTGTTTTTTCGTTTTCAAAGTCATGAAAGTTTGAGAAACAATAAACGGAAACGAAAATTCTAAACCGAGTAAATATCAAAAACTGTTGTTTGAAAATTTGTATACGTGGACAAAATCATAAAAAAACCAACCAAAATTAGAAACAGTATGGAAAAGCAGTAAGAACAAAATTAAAATTCAAATAACCTGGTAAAGGATTGTCTTTTTTTTTAATACTTCTTATAAAACCCTTACAGAAGGCTCCAGCAACTGTTTATGACACGTGCTTTGGCTTCAAAGTAAGCGGTGTAAAACAATTTACCAAGAAAGGAGGAAAGGCAGCTTAATCGTTTACGCACCCATTAATTCCCGGTATCTTAACACCGCTTGGGGGTAGTTAACCCGAAATCTGATAGCCTACACGAGTATTATTTTTTGGTTATTTGAAATAGGTATCAATGTATATTTGTAGGTATTTAAATTTACTTTAAAATATAATTTATTATTTTTGTCCTGTATAGTGCCTCCTCTACACGTAGACAGATGCATCAGCAGACTGCCGACGTGTAGATGGGGGTATAGGCTCGTCTGTGATAGGTATTCAACGTCTGAAGATGCGTCTGCCATCAATCCGTTTGTTGTCAGTTTTTGGGGCATGGATCAAAGGATTTCAGTGGGAGCGCAAGTTGTCCGTCCACACGTCTGCGGACGCATCAGTATTGTTCGGATCGTGAACGAGAGTGAACGCATGTTTTTGCTCGTTATTTAAATATATATAATGTATTAAATACGTTTTTATGGTTAAAATATGTATTCCCTATATGCTACCAACCAAGATAATTAAATGACCTGTGGAAGTTCACCATGAACGTCTAACTTAAAGTTGTAGTTGACTAATCTAGGAATCTATTTAGTACTTTGTTCTGTTTCTATGTATATGGCTATGTATTTATTATTATATGGCATCCCCCACTTTCTTTTTTAACATTTATTTTATAAGTGCTAAATAAATAAATAGCGGGGGCCATTACAGTCTCAACATCTATTTTTTGAAGCGTCTTGTCAAGCGTCGTCACAAACGAACGTGTGGACGGCTTGCGAATTTATCCGCGGATACATCTGCTGATCCATCTGTCTACGTGTAGAGGAGGCATTATACGAGTCAAGGTGATTCATTAAATATTAAGATATTTAGGATATGACATCAAAAATGAACAATCTCGTTCATATTTCATTTTGTCAACAACCGGAAAATTTGTGTTTTTCATGTTTCTGTCTGTGCCGATATCGAAAAAGTTAACTGAAATAAATTTATCCCTAAAATTACGAAAGATAGAAATCATTCTTTTCACGATTATTATGAAAAAGGTAAAGGGTATAAAACAAGAAGGTATCAAATGTTGTGTCGATTTATGTCGTTCTTTCTTTTATATAAGCTCTCTTTAAATCTGTCAGCACTATAGAAAATTGGCTCCATATCAAAAGTTCTGTAAAAAAACATTACTCGCGTGATTCCAATTTGTGCTCATCTTTTTCACAAAGAAATACAACCTTCGCTTTAATCTGCACCTACTTATGAGTTCAATCTCAAGAGGATATTTAGCGCCTGCAGCGATCTCTGTTAACTATTAATCCCATTTTCTTTCGTTTCGAGATAACGAAACTCATTTAAGATATCTCTTGAACGTTCCTTTCAAGCGTTTTGGGGTGCAGGCGTTAAACTGAATAGGGAAATATATGGAGTGGAATTGTGTTTTCACTTTGCGTTTGGAACATCGCTTCTCTTGTGGGATAAATATACTTATAAGGTAAAGCGAGCATTTTACGTCTTATATAATGTCTGAACTTAGTTTTAAACGTTTAAATACTCGTAAAAGCTTGTTTTAGTTCATACTTATTTTTTTTCCAAATGTCTAATGAAGTACGGCGTGTCACTTACATGTCACAAACGTCATAAATTTTTTTCACAAACTCATTTAATAGCGCCATCTACTAAATTTTTTAAGGAACTATGCGTTTTATATTAAAATTTGGATCACAATCGCTAGCCATATCTCTAACTTGCCTTTAATTATTTATCATGTTAACAAATTATTGTATTTAGAAAACCATTGTCACCGTTTTGCAACGCACCCTAGACTCTGCCTTGTTTTGACATTTAAACATTTATTTTTTGACTCGTACACCTCGCACAACGTCTGCTTGTGACTCGTGTTAATTTTAAAGAGGTGCAATCTATGTTACTTACACCATTTGTGAATTCAGAAGATTTATGCTTGATCAGTGCAGCATGTTCATGTTGTGTTTCATTTAAACATTTTGTCTTTATGAATAATATATTCCCAAATATTTTAACGATATTATAAAAATAAAACTACGTTTCTACAAATTCGGGGATTATTGGTAAAAAGAAGTCTTTGAGTGGCCCTGATCTTAATCGTTTTCTATCAAACATGTTGTAAATTTCTTCTCCATAGTTTTTCTATCCCTTAATACGTATTTCGTCTTTAGAGACCAAAGGTTTCTCTTTATGTCTAATAAAGTTTTCTTCAAAGTATCCTTAATTGAAAATTCAAATTTATGCATAAGCTCTGATTGTAGGAAAGATTCCAAGAGGGGGTCAAAGAACTGCGTATTTTCAAAGCCTTTTTTGGTACAACTTTTTACAATTATCCTTTAATTATGAGAGCTTTCTTGAAAATTGCTTTTAAACCGAACCAATCCGCAAATTCCAAATTTAAAATACAATTAAATATATATAGAGTAATAAGATAATAGTATATACTAGAGTGTTTCTGAAGAATGTTTTATTTCGTAATTGAATAGATTTCTATGGCACAAAATACGTTATTATATTTTTTTTAAATATCCATACTCACAATAAACACTTAATACAAAATCTTTGACGGTACCAAAATATATTAACTTTAGAAAGCGCGGTTTAACCGAGTTCTAGCCGCAAAAAATTCAGAGTAGCGTTTGTCAGAACGCCTTAGAGACCAAGCCTTTCTGCTACGTTGCTTTGAGAATTATACTAATAAGAATTGTATTAGGATCTTATAAGAATGAGAAGGATTAATTCTCTGGTGTCCATGCTAAGATAAGATGAATCACATTTTCTTTTGAGTCGAGTTAAAATTATTTGAGCCACAGTAATATAAAAGCTACTATTATGGAATAGTTAGTTGATTATAATCTCTTCTCGTTAACTTTTTTGGTAGTCCACCAAAATATTAAAAACTTGTAATGTTCGTTCTTTGTGTCTTTGCTGTACGAATTAAAGTTTGTTTTGAGTAGGATCTCATGTGAAACAATTAAAAAATATTGCATACCCCTTATAAAAACATTTTATACATAATTAAATAATAAATATTGCTTAACATAAATCCTCTGAGTGGCTCCGAACCGCGATTGTGCCGGTAATCGATAAAAAAGAAATATCGAATATCAATAAGTCTACCGGATAGGTTACGAAATCCGTAATTGCGTACTAATAATTTCTGCTCCATTTTCGGCGTGTGTGTTATTTTATGAACATAATATAGCCTAATAATAAAATCGGCATCTAAATCCGTTGAGTGGTTGTCGAGTTAAAACAGAACATACATACAGACACACAGATAGACAAAATAAAAATGAAAACATAGTTTTGGTTTCAATACAATACTAATAATAACCCACTTCATTTAAAATTCTGAAAACATATTTATTGTACAGACACGAAGTTTTTACTACTTTATTATATTAGTAAAGATGGACTGTTTTATTTTTATACCTTCAAAAATCATTCCGAATAACATTTAAAAAAATGTCATCAAAAAGCGATAAGAATGTCCTTCAAGTGTGTACTTTTAGCTTCTTTTATCTGTTTTTTTAATTATTATTTGAAATGGAGTGAAGCAAATCTAGTCCTAAATAACACAGGATAATAGAGCTGTGCAATATCGCACATATAGTTATGCGTTTATCGTAATCTGTACAAAACACAGCTGCGGTCAGTGCTTCAGACGTGTAGTCTACCCACACCATAGAGGCAGGATAATTATGTAGAGATATACGGAGTATGTGTTACCAAAAGAGCGGACAAAATGCGTTTTATATAATCCTTGAACGACAATTTTATTAATTAAACAATGAATAAACTCAAGATAGAATAGGCTCCTCTGGGCCCGGCATCAGATGAGAAGAATGATAAATAATAAGTGTGATATAATAATAAATTACTTTCTTATAAGAAATAGGTTTCTTAATCCTAGCACCATCTACGTTATCAGCTGCAATTTGTGCTTTGTCCCAGTGTTCCCTGTAAAACTGAAAACAATCACGGAGCTAGTGAGGGGCGCAGGATTTGTTCAGAATATTAAACAGCTTACTGTGCAAGCGCGAACACGTGTCAGATTTTAAAGGCTGAAATGATGTAGTGTCACTTCTATTCTATAAAGAAAAAAATTACACACGCTAGCCTTAGCTAGCCTTCAGCCTTTAAAATCTGACACGTGGTCGCGCTTGCGCAAACTGAATATTACCTATAATACTTGAGTTTTGAAGCTTTTTAGCTTACTCACTAGCTCGGTAGAAGAGTACTATATTCTTTGCACTAGCTCCTCAGTGGCATCCAAGAAACAGACATCGGCATAATCAGAAAGAACTAATAGCAAAGTTCGCAAGCATCACCATCGTTGTAAGTGGAAATAAGTTTTGAAGCCTTTTCCGTGAATGAAACGAAAGGGAATACGCCTGCAAATTTCATTGACCTGAGCTTGGCAAGACAAGATAACATGCTTAAGATTCATGCGTTCTCAACCATAATATAGTTTATGATAGACAACTCCTGAATAGCAGCGTCAGTATGAATAATATCTCGTTCCCCAACAGCAAGTCTCGTTCACCATCTTTATGATTAGTTGGATTAGTAACAGCGTCAAAGTGTCTGTAAATCTGAAGATCATTACCGTAAAGATGAAAATATAAAGAAGGATTGAAAAACAAGCGAGAAAGAACTTCCCTTGAGGCACACTGTTACAGTACAGCTCTAAACTGTTACCGGTCGGAGGATATTTCATCAGTACAGCCAGATCAAGACCACGTAAGTAGGAAAGAACTAAATCATTTAACTTGATTTATTATGTTGTGGGAGCAAATAATGCCAAGTAAACTATCAGTCAACGGAGTTGAACGCACTTCTAAAGTCAAGTCCAAGAGTCAGTTGTTTATGGCCCATAATAAATCTGATATCATCAGTGACTTTTAGCAGAGCACTGTACTTTGGAAAGGACGAAAACCAGATTGAAAACTACTAAAAATGTGCTTTCCTGAGAAATAAGTAAATCTGTTTACGTCCTTCATGTTCAAGGATTTTAGACAAGGGAAGAAAGAAAGGTTTATTATAAAAAAGAAACAACAAATTTACACAAAAAAAGATTTGGAGTATTGGATAAAATCTGTGTTGTGGCTACCGCATAATCAGAATAACAGCAGTTTTGTATTGCTTATTAAAGAACATTAGAGCTTACAAAGACTTAATGTAATATTTTCATCTTATCTTAAAATTAGGAAATAAAACTATGCTTAACACTTTCTAAAGTTAGTCTAATGACACCTAAGAATAGAGATTGGTCATGCATACAAATAACCATACATTATTTGACACGTTATTGAACTCATAAAGTTAATATAAACTCAATTTCATCAAGTCATCCTAGGTCAGGCTTTTCATTGAACATTAGCACCACCATTTTGTATGCCTATGTTACTCTAGTACTAAATTATAAACAGTTATCTCTATGATCTTGCCCATGCTGTTTTGTTACTCAGACCTCAGGCTAGAATACGTTACGACCGATACACACTGCACCCCGTTTAGAGCAATTTAATTACTGGATATAGATACACAACTAGCATTTACTGATTCTAAGGTAATAAAAAAATTATCTCTTAGAAACATGATATGTAAAACACGTGGTTTTAACAACAGCTTCCGTATTTAGGTAGCTTGGAATTTTTAAAGGGAAAATAGATTGCCCTCTTTCACCCCCTCACCTTAAGGACAAGTTGGTCTTCGCCCACGACACTACAGGGGCGCGGGGCTGGACTTATATGTTGCATTGAGAGAGTGTGCGAGAGAGAGTGAGAGATACACTTTCTTTCTCACAAGCCTGCCGCCCGCTCCCCACATTCCTTTTGTCGTCTTCCCCCTCGTCCCTGTAACGACGCGGGCGAAGACTACCTTATCCAAATGATTCGTCAAAACTTCTTTATAGTGTACGTCAAGCACAATAAGTAATACGTGTCAACGTAAAGCCATTAAAAGATGACGCTAAGACAAAAGGGAGCAGCGCAATGAGAATTTTAGTGAGACATATGGAAGGTTCGCTGCCGTAGCATAGTCGATCGTCGCGGGTTCAAACCCCGACTGGAAAAATTTGTTTTCACTTTTTATTTTTTATTCTTTTATTTTATTTTCAGAAAAAATATTATAGCTGAAATTATATTTCCTGACTGAGCAAAGAACAATAACTAAAATATTTTAATTTTTGAAGTGCTTAGAAAACGCCATCTCTGGGAAGCTATCCTGGATAACAGCTCAGTAAGCTGGCGTTGAAATTGTTTGTAAGCTGGCGTTGAAATTGTTTTTATTTTAATACACTAGATGGCGCTGCATGTTTCAAAATATCGAATTTTACGCAGTCTGGTTCAAATCAACTCACGTTAAAGTTTGTCTACACTATTATATAAAGAAGAAAGATTTGTTTGTTTGTTTGCATATAATGGGTAATATCTAGAACTACTGAACTGACTTTAAAAATTCTTTAAGCACTCAATAAGATTTTTAGTTAATCGTGTGGTAAGAGTATGTACGCCTTGCGTAGTCTCATCGTTGGGGTTTCAATCATCCACTGGTAAATGTTTTTTTTAGGAGACCTCTCAAGTTTAAGTTTATTTGATCGTTATTGATGAGTATTTTTGTAGAACATGGTGACCAGGATCTGATGACGGGACTGGGAGGTGGGTACGGGATCTCCTCAACGGATAACAGCAGACCCATCGAGTTTGGGCTTATTTTATTGGTCTTTATTAGCACTTTCGTAAAACATAGTGACCAGGATCTGATGATGGGACTGGAAGGTAGGTACTGGATCTCCTCAACGGACAATAGCAGACACTTCGAGTTTGGACTTATTCGATTGGTATTTATTAGCACTTTGGTTAAACATGGAGACCAGGGTCTGATGATGGGTCTAGAAGGTGGGTACGGGATCTCCTCAACGGACAATAGCAGACCCTTCGAGTTTAGGCTTATTTAGTTGGTCTTCATTAGCACTTTGGTAAAACGTGGTGACCATGGTCTGATGATGGGACTGGAAGGTGGGTAAAGGATCTCCTCAACGGACAACAGCATACCCTTCGAGTTTGGGCTTATTCGATTGGTCTTCATTAGTGCGTCAGAAATGTTCGCCCAAGCACGTCTCCCATGTGCTGCTGCGGTTATTAGGCACCGTGTCGCTGGATTTAGGCAAGCGATTTTGTCTTCTCGTAATGTGATTGTTAAGACTGTTTTCGAATACTGTAAAAGCTCTCAATTTTGGTCTGATCTTCTAAATCCGGCAAAGTGTAACGTCTCTTAAGGATAAATGATTTTAGATTAAAGTTAAATTTTAAATAGACATATTTAATTTTAATGCTGAATGTAATTTGTAATTTCATATGGACTCTTGGTCTGAAATAAAGGAATTATTATTATTATTTATTTATTTATGAAATATCACCTTAATGGGAGTTTCGGTATTGTGGGCTTTTCGGGCAACACAATACCCATCTATGGTAGGTTCAGGTGACGTCTAACAATGGTTGTTGTGCGGAGTATAACAGCTCTCTGCATTTTATTCCGCAGAGTCACCGGAAGGTCCAGCTTAGGCAGGCCCTCCAACAGACTCGTCGGGATAACGCCTGTGCTGGAGAGAATGAGAGACACCACAATAACCTCCTTCTGCTGCCAGATCCGTCGGATCTCTTCGGCAAGCTGTTCATATTTCGTCCCAGTACAGCTGGTGCGCGCCATTGTCAAGTACTGACTTCGGTAGGTACTGCCAGTACGGTATCTCGGCTTCGGTGAGCACACCGTGCTTGAGAGCCAAGGTTTTATGAACGATCTTGGCTACGTCGTTGTGTCGCTCTGTATACTCCCTGCTTGCGAGGGCTCGGCACGCACCCGTGATATGCTGTATTGTTTCCGTGACCTCGTGGCAGCGCAGGCACCTATCATCCTCCACTTCCGCCTTGATAATGTATTTTAAGTAGTTCCTCGTGGGGACTACCTGGTCTTGGATCGCGAGCATAAACCCCTCTGTTTCGGCAAATATGTTTCCTCGACTGAACCAGCTGTTAGATGCTTCTCGATGTTGACTCAGTTCATGGGCAAAACGTCCATGGAGGGGTTTTGATGTCCACTCGTTTAATTTGGCCTTAATATAAACGGCGTCCGTATCCGCAGGTGTGCTGTCATCGAAGTGAAGGAGATCAAGTGGCGTTAATTGATTGTCTGCGCTCACAACGGCTTTTTGTAGGGGAGACGACTCCTGGGCACAGAAATATTCTTGAAGACCCCTAATTTGCTTAGCGTACAGCCTGCTTATATTTACCATGCCCCTGCCACCGACTGCTCTCGGTAGGGTTACTCGCTCAACTGCTGACTTTGGGTGGTGAGCCCTGTGCTTGGTCAGCATCACACGGGTCGCCCTTTCAACGCTCTTCATCTCGGTCTTAGGCTACTTGACTACCCCAAAGATATAAGTCAGGACCGGTATAGCAAAGGTATTAACTTCTTTAAAGAGATTTTTTCCATTTAGGCCAGTTTTGAGTACAGCACCGAGCCGTCGTCGATATTCTTTGGTCACTCGGGTTCTGATGTCTTTGTGATCAGTCCTAAGCGACTGGAGCAGACCAAGATATTTGTAGGTGTCACCCTCAAGCATGGTGTCGATCTCCCCCTAAGAACGGAGATTATATCCCTCCGACGGTATGATCTTACCTCTCCCAACGCTTAGGGTCTTGCATTCCTCAAGCCCAAATGACATTTTGATGTCATCAGAGAATTGCTCAGTGCAATTGAGTAACCCTAGGAGCTCTCGAGCATTGGCCGCGTAGATCTTTATGTCATCCATGTAAAACAGATGGGAATGCTTGCACTGCGTGGAGCCCTTTATTAGAAATCCGTATCCTGTCTCATTTAAGAGTGAGGACAGTGGGTTAAGAGCTAGGCAAAACCAAAGAGGACTTAGGCTGTCAAATTGGAATATACCTCTGCGAATCGGGATTCGCCTAGTTTTGATACTATTACCAAACGACAATTCAGTTTCCCATGACGACATTAGATGTTGGAGCAGGGCGACCATCTCACGGTTGACTTTATAAAGTTCTAGTACCTTAACCAGGAAGGAATGTGGTACAGAATCAAATGCCCTGCGGTAGTCGATGTAGGCCATATGGATGTTTCTGGTTCTATGATACGCCTGTTCTGTTGCAACAACATCTATGACTAATTGTTCTTTACAACCCTGTGACCGTTTGATACATCCCTTTTGTTCTTGCGCTAATAAAGAGTTACTTTGGAGATGCGTGTAGATCTTGTCAGCAAGACATGATGTTAGTAGCTTGTAAACGGTGCAAAGACAAGTGTGTGGATCATCGTCGTCAGCGGCGATCAAACTGAACTCAGCTCAGAATGGATTGAAAATTTTTGATAACTTTATAAAGAGAGAGAACGCCAGAGGCGTTAGTGGTTCACATGATAGATTCTCGTTCTACACTTGCAGCAGTCAACTCGTTAATTTAAGTAGCCTTTTATTTTTTATTTTTTGTTTATTTCTACGCTGATAAGAGTCCTCTTAATCTAACGGGAAGAAATTATAAAATAACAAAATATTAAATAAAACTACCTTTTTATATACATAGGTAACACTAAAAGTTTCCGGAACTAGCCACTTACATAAACAATACTTAAAAATTTATTGCAACATTTGAAAATAGAACTCTTTGGCTGTAGAATGCAGTTTGTTTCATCTGACTGTCTTTTGTTTTTACCTTGTGGCGCCATTTAAAAAATTGTGTGTCTGCATCAACATGGATTTAACTCGGGAAAATTTTCGTAGTATGATTTTCTACGATTTTAAGTGTAATTTGACAGCTCAACAGAGCATCGCTCGGCTTGAAACAGCTTTTGGCAATGAAGCACCATGCAAGATGACTGTTTATAGCTGGTTTGCAGAATTCAAGCGTGGTCGTATCAATCTCAGTGACGAATCTCGCGATGGTCGGCCGTCCACCGCTGTGACCAACAAAAACATCGATGCTGTGCGCCGTATGATTGAAACAGACAGGCATGTGACCTACCATAAAATTCGCGCATCCTTAGAAATAGGCATGAGTCAAATACAATCAATCCTACACAAACATTTGGGTGTGAGAAAGCTGTGCTCGCGGTGAATCCCACACAACTTGACCGAGGCTCAAAAAACGGACCGCGTCACTTGGTGCAGTGCCATGCTTACCAGATTCAACGAAGGTGCGTCAAATTTGGTGTGGGACATACTGTAGTAACAGGTGACGAAACATGGATTTATTGCTACGATCCCAAAACAAAGCAGCAATCGAGCGTATGGGTCTTTCAAGATGAGCCGAAACCAACCAAAGTGGCGCGCGTGAAAAGTGCATCTAAGCGGATGATTGCTTCTTTTTTTGCCGGAAGTTATTGACGAACTCCGTAAAAATAACCGTAAACGCCGTATCATCCTGCACCACGACAATGCTAGTTCTCACACGGCCAGACAGACAAACGACTTTTTGAAGACGAAAAATGTAGAACTCATGAGTCATCCTGCATACAGTCCCGACCTGGCACCTTGTGACTTTTTTCTGTTCCCAAAAATTAAGAACCAATTACGCGGTCAACGATTTTCATCACCAGAAGAGGCTGTCGAGGAGTATGAAAAACACGTTTCAGAGGTCACCACAGGGGAGTGGCACAAAAGTTTTCAAAACTGGTTTGATCGAATAAAAAAGTGCATAGACGCCAAGGGAGATTATTTTGAAAAACAATAAATTAATTTTGTACCTTTAATAGTATTTTTTCATATTCATTCCGGAAACTTATAGTGCGTCCACGTATCAAGTTTATTTACTGAGTATTATAGCAAAAATAAAAAGGGTGATTTATGACAAAACCATTTATGAGCATTTATTATCTATACCACAAAAAGCTTTCTCTAACAACAGATAAATAATTTGCAGAAATAACATATAAAATAATACTGAGTTTGAATCTAATACGTAAATAAACATGCAAATCTCTATCGCAGTAACATTGCATTTTTAAATTTTGAACTCAGTATTTCTGTATTGACAATGGAAGGATTTTTAGACTATTTTAAGAAGGTGAAATTTGTGTAATAGTATGTATAACAGTATAAGGTGACGTTATAAAACTCATTCTAAAATGTTATGGACGGAGAGCTAGCGACCAAATCGGTCATGTAGCTTCAGCTGTATTGAAACTCCGTTAGCTACTTCCCTGAACAACCTTTTCCCATAATCTCCGTGCTGGCAGGCCGCGGGCGGTGGGTGCGGGTGTAGTGGGGTGGGGAAAAAAAAGAAAAAAAATGTGGGCTCAGCGGCTTTAATTTTTTTTTCAAACAGTTGCTCTGTACTCCCTGTGCACCCAAAAAAAAATTTAAATCGATCGGGTGGTGGGAAGGGGTTGCCAGCGTTAATTTAAAGTACCAAAATAATAATAATTTTCATGTGGGCTCGGCTGTATTGGCTTTTTTTCTGACGCGAGATCATTTTTTTGGGGCTCACATATTAAAATTTATCTGGCGTCAGAAAAAAAGCCAATACAGCTGAGCCCACATGAAAATTATTATTATTTTGGTACTTTAAATTAACGCTGGCAACCCCTTCCCACCACCCGATCGATTTAAAATTTTTTTTGGGTGCACAGGGAGTACAGAGCAACTGTTTGAAAAAAAAATTAAAGCTGCTGAGCCCACATTTTTTTTCTTTTTTTTCCCCACCCCACTACACCCGCACCCACCGCCCGCGGCCTGCCAGCACGGAGATTATGGGAAAAGGTTGTTCAGGGAAGTAGCTAACGGAGTTTTAATACAGCTGAAGCCACATGACCGATTTGGTCGCTAGATCTTAGACTATTAAGTATTACTTAATTGCAAAAGCACAATTATATAGGTAATAAATGAAAATAAATCACTCGATAATCTTTGAAAACGCTTCCAATATAATAACAATAAAATAGAAAACATAAGGTATCGGGCCACCATCACCTTGAATGACAGTTCTATTCTAACATAGGTCGCGACCACGCTGAGAGCTGAATTTTTTTTCTGCTTTTTATGTTTTTATTCCAGCAGCATACAAATGTTCACGGACAGTCACTAAATGTGTATTTATTGTAGTTGTAGATCTCGTGGTCGTATCGTTGAAGGATCTTGCGAATGCTTCTGGATAATTGGCCGGCAACGACCTATAGATACTTATAGACTTGTAACCACCATACTAGCTGGCTTTTCAATATGACACCAAACATGTATTGTCATTTGTGTGTCTTGCATGGTGTAACTATTTATATTTGTGTGAGTCACGGTATTTAAAATACGTCCTATCACGGCCATAGAAAGCCTATTTGACAACGATTATACAACAACGACATATTACAAAAAACCGGCCAAGTGCG
Organism: Ypsolopha scabrella; assembly: GCA_910592155.1. Taxonomy (NCBI): domain Eukaryota; kingdom Metazoa; phylum Arthropoda; class Insecta; order Lepidoptera; family Ypsolophidae; genus Ypsolopha; species Ypsolopha scabrella. The sequence goes on along the minus strand of OU342976.1, from coordinate 14,978,076 downwards.
TATCGGGCCACGCGCAATATAGGGTTCCGTAGTTGCCTGGTACATATATTATGTTGGTCTACTAATACAGACCGCGCCAAACTTCTGGTCCCATACATTATAGGGGGCCAAAAGTTTGGCGCGACCTGTACTCGTAAACCTGTAAAGTCTACTTAGCAGTGATAGTTTTCCTTTTAAATTCATTATATACTACTTCTGTGAATTTTTTCACATTTCTATAAACAACCGTTTAGCCAGCAGGGGGGACGCTCCACTCTAACTAAAATTTTCACTTTAAAGCTTAATATTTCACTAACGGATCCCTAAATCGAAAAATGATTTTCCCACACCCACAATGTTTTTGAACGGCCTATCCAACGATACCCCACACTATAGGATAAACGAGAAAAAAAAATCATCCCCACTTTACTTGTATGAGAGGTACCCTTAAAAAATTTTTTTTTCAACATTTTATTTTACCATTTTATCGGCGTGATTAATATTTATATCCATGCTAAATTACAGCTTTCTAATACTAATAGTCTCTGCGCTAAGCCGCGGACAGACGGACAGACGGACACACGGACATGGCGAAACTATAAGGGTTCCTTGTCGGACTACGGAACCCTAAAAAGTCGCGTAACTGTGTGATTCAAAAGTACAGTCACGGTATGCACAATCAGGGTTCTTATCCAAGCCTACATATTTTTTCAAATATCTCAACGTAATTTGTTTTTAGGTGAAACAGACCCAAGAAATCGTTTTTTACTCGATCACTAAAATACGAGTGGCCGACTTAGCAGTAAAAATACCGAGAACTATGTAGTCTTTTTCTCTATACATATAAAATACAACTGTCTGTCTGTCTGTCTGTTCGTTCGCTTATAACTTGAGAACCAATCAATGGATTTTGATGCAGTTTTCACTGAAATATAAAGAATTTCTTCGGGAAGGTTTATTAAAGCTATGTATCATCACGCTATGACAAAAGGGAGCAGCGCAATGAGAATTTTAGTGAGACATATGGAAGGTTCGCCGCCGTAGCATTGTCGATCATCGCGGGTTCAAACCCCGACTGGTAAAATTTGTTTTCACTTTTTATTTTTTATTCTTTTATTTTATTTTCAGTAAAAATATTTATTTTTGTAAAAGAGCAGAGACCAATAACTAAAATTTTTTTTTTTCACGTGCTTAGAAAACGCCATCTCTGGGAAGCTATTCTGGATAACGGCTCAGTAAGCTGGCGTTGAAATTGTTTGTAAGCTGGCGTTGAAATTGTTTGTAAGCTGGCGTTGAAATTGTTTTTATTTTAATACACTAGACGGCGCTGCATGTTTCAAAATATCGAATTTGACGCAGTCTGGCTCAAATCAACTCACATTTAAGTTTGTCTACACTATTATATAAAGAAGAAAGATTTAGACTGAAATATATTGACTTAGATAGAATTTCTATTTTTTATAAGTGGAACTAGCACTTTACACCTACTCTACAATAAAAAATACGAGATAACCAGTTTGCCTCAGACAACATTCAACATAACCATTACTTTAATTTTATAATCGTATTTTGTTTGTTTGATCAAAAGCATGAATACGTTGCATGCTGACTCAGAAGTATGACGAAACAATGACAGATGTCGCTACGATCGACAAGGTTCAAAATATTTCAAATCATAGTGAATTATTCTTTATAGAATTTTAAAATTTATTTAAACCATACCATACTAGAAACATGAATTTACTACACCAATAAAAATATTTAAAAGAGCCCAAAACTGCCCAAGTTTTTGACATGTTCTGATGGGAATCGAACCCTTAAAGCATTAGCATGGTTGGAATTGTTGTTAGGATATGATATGAATGTGCGGGGGTATACCTCACTTGAAATTAGACTATTAAAGATATTTTTTTGACCTTCTTTATGCAATGAACCTGCTTCGCCTTAATATACAGAAAAACAAATGTGCAGATATACAAATTAACACCAAAGGCTTTCGATCTTTGGTTCTTGAAAATAGGTAGATTTAAATTTCCACTTTCCATGAATTCTAAAATTAAAATGCTTCTTAGAACGCTGAAATATCGTAAAATAAACATCGAAAATTCGTGAAAACCAATAAACCATCACAAAATTAGTACCAGCCCCCGGCTTGAGGCATGAATCATACAAATCGCTGTTAAGTGATAATATAGCACGAGTTTTGTACGAAATATTCATTTCAGGAGGGTGTGACAACCGGAGAGATATCTCGGGCCCCCTCTCTCTTCCTTCCCCCCTTTTCCGCCGATAAATTATCGTAGCATTATTTCATAAAGACGGAAGTGAGATAGGCTTCGACTGAAAAGCTTAGTGGTGTTTCCTTACGGCCTGTTTACTCGACTAAGTTATGAAGCACAGCTGACGGGGCCGTTGGAAGTTTGCCGGGTTACAATTATGGATAAGCGAAATCTCTCTGAAAATACTGACTCGATTTTTTATGTTTTTGTACTAGAAAGTGTATTTTCACGTTGTAATCAAACAAAATAATCCATCCATCCATCCATCAGCCTGTGTTTTCCCACTGCTGGACATAAGCCTTCCTAAATTTCGCCACTCTTGGTGGTCCTCCGTCCTCCTGATCCAGCCGTAATATAATACTTGTTACTAATTTTGAGGTACTCTCAGGCGCATTTAATGGCTATCTCACATATTTGTCTCTTCACCTAAATAAATAAATGGATGGCATGATTTCATAAAAGCGTTATATCTTTCTCGGGTCACGTAAGAGGTTCGGGGAGCAAAATTACATTTTGTTTGCCACGTCCGACCGCGACATGGGACAACTCAGTTAGCCAACGTTCGCAATTCTTCGGTAATTCTTTCATATCTCGACGATATCTTTTCTTGTTGCTGCGTTATCTCATTTTAGGATCAATCATTTGATGAGATATCTTTGTGATTTTTCTCGAAAATCTCATTTCAAGCCTTAGAGTAAATCAGGAGCGTGGGAAAACAATACTTGGATAAAGAAAAAATATGAAATTGGAAACAATTCGCTCATCAGCCTAAAGGTCAGCTAGTAAAGTGTCTTTGTCGTAAAATTAACCATGTATTAATTTTGTTATTGAGTAACATACATACATATACCCACGCCTGTCTCCCAGAAGAGTAGGCAGAGACTACCGATTTCCATTTGCTACGATCCTGTCACACCTCTTTTGCTTCTTCTGCATCCATCATATTGAGTAAATAAAATTAAAATGTTGGTTGATTTAAGAACTTCGTGGTAATTTAGTTCTTATTATCTTACGCTCCGAAAATGTGACTCTTACTTTTTTATTGTAAAGAAATAAATTTTTATTTCAAAATTTTTTATTGTCAATATAATATTTATCTAATTATTTATAAAGAGGTAAACTTGACAGTCATTCGTCTTCAGACCGCACGCGCAGTGAGATTCTTCAATTGAAACCAAATACAGTTCTGATCATACTGAACAACTTTTCTAAATAAACTTACGTGCGTAAATTAAAAAAAGTTCTTGTCTCCATACTAACTCTAAATAAGTACTGTATTTTTTTTATTGGCTAACAAGACCATATTTTATTTCCACATGCACATATATACGTATATCTAAATATACTAAAGTCATTCAGTTTGTTCAGTAAAGTATGTGGCTTTATTTCACTTCCGCAGTCTATATACATCCGGTAAAGTACAACATTGTGTTCACAATTTGAATACTTTTTACGTTTAGCTACCTACAGTTTAAAAATTACATATATCCTGTTTGTACATTTTATTCTGTGGTACAGTGCATTCTTTTGTTGGATGCTTCAATCATCAATATTGGAAATATGAAACTTTTATCGTTTATTTCGCCCATCAGTACGAGAAATATCAATTATACCAAATACAAGTCTACAACCCCATAGTCCTGGAGTACAAATTAAAGTCGAAGCATTATAAAAAAAAACATACTTATTTCTATAACTCTAAAAACATTACTCAGCAGAAACTCCAATGTGTACAAAATGAGAATTACGCCTACATACACCCGCTTAACGCCTGTACATGTTTTGAGGGCTCCGTACCAGTGGAACGAGTAACATTATTTCAACATTACCAAACTTCGGACAACTGCTGTGTCCAACTTTTGCACCCTCTCGATCCGCCGGAGTATAAAAACACCTACAACAATCGCGGTACAAATTATAATTTTTTGCCCCTTTTTTCGCAATCACGGGATTTTGAAAGGGTGATTTAACTTGTGCCATTTTTATAATCACTGACAAGGGATGCTGTCTCATCCAGGGTCTGTATTAAAATTATGTCTGAAATTACCTTTGCTTCCTTACTTTTAGGGGGAAATTCATAGAGGTTATGCCACATCAGCATAATACCTCAGCAGCGAATATTTTGTCCTTTTTGTACCGCCAAATTTTTGAGTAAGTTCCGGAAAAAAATATAGGTTCCAGAAAACAATATTCTACGCTGCTTTTTCTTTACAAAGGGACGAATTTGTCTCACGTAACATAGACTCCTATTCAAGTATTCATGTATACAGTGACTTTTGTTTATGTGACCAAATTCATCCTAGAGACTCGGTAAGTGGTCAGGACCAAGGTTCAATAACCCTTTCTGTGAAATACGCAACAAAAATTATACTTCCCATACTAATTGAGTCATGGTTTTTCTTGAACAAGTATAGATGCACAAAAAGTATTTCGCAAACAGAATCATTGAACCTTGGTCCTTGCCACTTACCGAGTCTCCAGTATGAATTTGGTCATGTAAACAAAAGTCACCTTATATTTAATTTCGCTTGTGTAGTGTAAATCGCAGTTCATCGCAGGTATATTCAAAAAAACCGGACAAGTGCGAGTCCGACTCGCCCACCGAGTGCTCTGTTAAAGGCTATATTTTTTATAATTTAATAAAAAATGTATTGTTTTCAGATTTTTCCCTATACTTGTAATATTAGACGGTATTACACGCCAAATTTCATAGTTCTAGGTCAACGGGAAATACCCTATGAATTTTGATTCCCTTGAGAGTGTCGAAATGTACGTTTTTTGCGGCATAAATGGCCGTATGTTTTTTTCACGTTAACTTAGAAGTTTTAATTTAATTGTAACTCGATACCTCCACGCGTTTCTGAGATAACGGTTTTGACAGACAGATGGACGGACAGACGGACAACAAAGTGATCCTATAAGGGCTCCGTTTTTTTCTATTGAGGTACGGAGCCCTAAAAAAGATAATGCAACAAAGTAATCATGTGAGAAAACAGAATCCGTGAAAAAAAGAGTTATCAAATTCTCTCAATTCACTGAATAAGAAAATGCATCTACTAGTGCAATTGAATTCTGCGCTTCGTCTAACTGTAATTTTAAGCGGTCACTTTGCTAATTGCTCTCGGACTGTTAGCGTTGAATTAATTTGATTTGATTTGTGTACATTGAGCTACTGTCTAGACACAATTTTATGGAATACTAGCTTTTATACTGCTTCGTCTGTGTAATAAGTCGGGCATGTAAACAGAAAAATAAAATTCTAATCTACATTTTTTTTGCTTTCAGTCCTTCTGTATGCAGTTTTTCGCAACAACTGCTAGATATTTCATTTGATATACATTTTAATTATAAATAAAAAACGGTCAAGTGCGTGTCGGGCGACGCGCAGTGTAGGGTTCCGTAGTTGCCCAGTACATTTTATAAGTTGGTCTACTAATACAGATCGCGCCAAACTTCTAGTCTGCTCGGAAGTTGCTCTCCCGAAGAAGGGCCCATACATTGTCGTGTTTAGAGGGGACTAAAAGTTTGGCGCGACCGGTAATCGTAAACCTGTAAAGCCTACTGAGCTGTAATAGTTTTTCTTTTAACTTCATTATATACCACTTCTGTGAATTTTTCCACATATTCATAAACAACCGTTTAGCCGGCAGGGAAGCAGGGGGCCACTTGACTCAAAAAATAATTAGCACTTTAAAGCATAATATTTCGCCAACGGATCCCTAAATCGAAAAAATGTTTTCACATGCACATAATGTTTTTGAACGACCTGTCCAACGATACCCCACACTATGGGACAGACGAGAAAAAAAATCATCCCCAATTTACGTGTATGGGAAAAAAAACGAGATTTTTTTACCGTTTGGTCGGCGTGATATTCGTATGTTCGTATTCAATCGTTTATTGTATTCATTATGTACAGTCGCAGTTCTTAAAATGATTTACAGGTCACATATGACGCTACAGCAATATTTTATATAGTTACCAAATTACAGCTTTCTGTACTAATAGGTAGTATCTGACCTAAGCCGTGGACAGATGGACGGACATACGGACGGACAGACGGGACCGACATGTCGAAACTATAAGGGTTCCTTGTCGGACTACGGAACCCTAAAAACGCGTTTTCTTTATGTAGACTACATGCGAAAGGTGGAACACGAGTAAATGATACTTGTAATTTATCACATTTCATATTTGAGTAAATAAAACGACCACAGAGCGAGAGAAAACACCAAATAAACTCTTTTGTTGTGGTCCCAAACTCAGAACAGTTTTCGTTATTGTGGCTTTGGGCATTCTTTCACAAAATGTGTAAAGGGCATGCGGTTTGTTACCAACCATTGTTTCTATTTTAAACTGATAGACAGAAAAGATAAATGGGTTTCATTCATTTCTGTAAAGTTTTTGAATGTGGAATGTTTTTGAAGCAGTAAAATTGGGGCTGAGTTTTGTAACTGCGACATTATATTATGTTTCGGGCGTAACATAGTAAAAAAAACATAGAAGTCTGATTACCACTGGGAAATGTCCCTACGAAAACTGTTTTGAACACAGTTTAGTTAGTATGGCGACGGCTCCAATAACTTTAACTGCCTGTATGACCCTGTGTCGCACAATAGATAGTACGAACCAATTACGAACGTTTTTCCCTTTGAGTGTCTGGTACCATTTTCAAATGACACTTTGTTAGAAATGCTAAATCTCTGGAAAGATGCCCAAATAATTCCTTTACCTAAAAAAACTAACCCTTCATGATTCTCAGATTACCGTCCTATTTCTATCCTCTCATTCCTGTCTAAGATCCTTGAACGTCTTGTCCATCAGCAGTTAAGTCATTTCTTGACCCAAAACCGACTCCTAAATACTTTCCAGTCCGGCTTCCGTCCTGGTCACAGCACAGTTACGGCTTTAACTAAAATAACGGATGACATTCGTTTGGGAATGGACCATGGAAAGCTTACGGTATTGACCCTTTTGGACTTCAGTAATGCTTTCAACACCATTGACTTTGATGTTCTTTTGGGATTACTTTGTTCTCTTAACATATCTCCAACAGTAATTAACTGGTTTCGCAGCTATCTGCAAGGACGCTGGCAGCGCATTCGTATAGACGAATCTCTCTCCGACTGGTGCGATATTTCTGCCGGTGTTCCTCAAGGTGGCGTCTTATCACCTCTCCTTTTCGCATTATTTATCAATAATATTTCTCAGCATATTTCATGTTCCTACCACCTTTACGCTGATGATCTTCAAATCTATAGTCAGGCCAAACTTGATGAACTCCAGTATGCTATCGCAATGACAAATAAAGATTTAACACAAATATCTACCTGGAGTAAACAACATGGACTTCAAGTTAATCCAAGTAAGACACAAGCTGTCGTAGTTGGTAGCCCTTACTTCATTTCTAGGATTGATTGGCATTTACTACCGCAGATAAATTTTGATGGTACCCATGTTCCCTATAGCAGTAAAGTGAAAAATCTTGAAATATTTATGGATAATAATCTTTCCTGGGGTCCACAACTTAACGTAAAATGTTTGCCTCTGCCTTCTCTCTAAAAATACTCCGAAACTTCCTGCCAACTGCTCCCAAAGTTGCGCTTGCACAATCCCTCCTACTTCCAATTCTAGATTATGCAGACTGTTGTTACCTAAATCTTACCGAGGAGCAACTTAATAAACTCGAGCGTCTTCAAAATTTTTCTATTAGGTTCATATTTGGATTACGCAAATATGACCATATCTCCCAATTTCGTTCTCAGCTTGAGTGGCTCCCAATCCGTCTTCGTCGCAAGTCTCATATTCTTTTCCTTCTCTATTCTGTTTTATTTAATCCTGTATATCCTTCTCATTTAAAAGATCGCTTTGTGTTTCGTCTTAAAAAGAACGACCTAAATCTGAGGTCATCTGGAAATCTTCGCCTATCATATAATTTATTTATAAATATATATAAAATTATTTATTGTTTATGTATATTATATATTTACATTTTAATCAAAATGCTTTATTTTATTTTAAAAACTGTTATTCTGTGCACCGCCTATACACCTTTTCATTTTTAAAGTTCTTCCATCCAAAGGTTGTCTGGAAGAGATCGCTTTTAGTGATAAGACCGCCAATTGTACCCTGTTAACTTATATTTTAAAATTTATTGTTTTTTATTTCTCTTTTGGTGTGCAATAAAGAATATTGTATTGTATTGTATTGTATGCTTCTTATTTGTTTTTTTATTTCGCCCGTATGACCATGTCGAAAATCCTGATTGATTTTTAGTTCTAAAAATATGTTCTACAATATCTACCACGTCAAGGAATACCATTGACGGTCTTTAAACTGTCGATAAAAGGTGAAAAATTCGTTGTTCTGCGTAATTTATTAATTGTATTTTATATCGTATTTTGTATATAGGGTGAAATTAAATCAACCGACCAAATTCATACTCAAGACTCGGTTAGTGATCAGGAATTGGGTTCAATAATCCTCTTGGCCAAAATCAAAAAACATTTTTTTTGCTCCCTTACTGGTTGGACTAGATTAAGTACAATTCCTAGCCCAGTAAGTAAGGAAGCAAAAAAATATATTTATCGAATTTCACCAAAATGGTTATTGAAGCTTGTTCCTGATCACTAACCGAGTCTCCAGTATGAATTTGGTCAGTTGATTTTATAGATTTATGGGTAGTGTCTGGAATAAAAACGATCTGGATAAGGATTTCAAACTAGAACTGTATATTATCCTTTTTAAATTCACTTGGAAGGTTATAGCTCCGACACCTAGCACAGATCAACAAGAAGACAGAAAACAAGATGGCGTATCTACCCGGTAATAAAACGGATATTACATTATCAAATAAAGATTGATTTTTGTGAACACAAATTAAATAAATTCAACAGATTTAATTTCACTAAGTATTTATGGAAAATATTGTCATAAGCATTCGTGTTAAGGAAAGAGCACTCGTGATACAATCGGCAAGGACGAATCTATTGACTGTGATAGCCCGCCCAAATGAGCAAAAAGCCTGTTACAGGACTACCAAAATTTCAACTGCAAATTTTAGTGACTAAACGGTCAAAGACAGTAAGAGATATATTGGACTGAAAAACACAATTTAAATGGCTAAAAACTATTGAATGCGATAACAGCATCATGCAAACTAAGTAAGTTATTTGATCAAAATTGTTAAAAAGTGGTAAATAGAGACTTTTATTTTGGTAACTTATTTCAAGTGTTTATTTAGTTGAAGTTTTTGATAAAAAAACAAGCCACTCATTTCAGATTTTCTATAGTGTATTTTGTTTCTTACATGAAATCTGAATAATTAAAGCGAACCTTATAAGTGGCCTTTCAAGGTCGTTAGCAGCCATAGGCGCCTTAAGTGAGAAGGTTCTAAAAACATTTTTACTGTAAGCTGTGTTTATAAGAGGGGAAAAGTAATCTCTTATAATATCTCGGTTTAATTTAGGGCCGTAAATAATAATTTGGTCAATTCTCCCCATACAATTTCGGTTGCGTGTTCAAGTTTTCATTACAATTTTATTGTTATTTAGCCTTGTTTGTTCTTTGTTTCAGATTAAATCGGAAGTTTTAAAGGAGGCCGCTAATGTGAGTTTCCGAATTTCCTTTTATTTACGGTACAGAAATGTAATTGAATTTCTCCCTTTTCTCGTATACCGAGTATCTCAGTTAACAAATTACGTGCCCGCCCCCTTATCACAAAAAAGCGTAAACATAAGATGAACTGCGCAAAAGGTGAACACTTCGAAAACTGCTCAGTGCAGTTTGCGTAATGACAAAATCCCAGAGAAAGCGTAATGGGAAATAGAGGTAGTGTTTTGGTCGGGAAAGTTTCCGGGAAACTCGTTCGTAAAGGTAGCCCCAAAACTATGAGCGTTAAGAAACTTTTATGAGGGGCCGGGCCATTTAACCGGGAGTCAAGAGCTAATCCTTGGACGGTCCAGAACTATGCACCTGAGACTACGCTTTTTATTTTATTTTTTCGTTCTTCTGCGCATTTCCACCTAATTTTCAGGTACCGCAAAACAGCGAAGGTGGGCTGAACTTTGTCGGAGCGTCATAAATTTATTTAACGGCCCAAAGGCAATAAGAGGCGGGGTGTAAAAAGAAAAATACGATACCAACGTGCCTAGCCGTTATTGCAATTAAACAGAGGAAGTAAATCTTTCAATACGAGCGTTCGCCTCGGGTTTTGTCTTTAATTTATCGCTTTGTTTTGCTAAGTGGCGCGTCAAGCTGACGGATTGCGATGCGTTTGATTAAAAACACGATCTAAACTTTTTCAACCCTTTTTTAGAACTGATATATACATATATTGGTTTTTAGCACGGCTTATATTATTTAAAAAATGTCTAAAAATGGTTTGGCTTAGGAAACTTTAAATGCATAATTCTTCAGGAGAACTTATAAGCTAAAAAGTGCTTGTATGAGATTTTCGTTGTCATAACTCTAAAGCTAAAAACAAAGAAACCGGTCAAGTCCAAGTAGGACTCGTGCTCTGATAGTTCATACTTCCTTTGCAGTTATGGATGTCAAATTTAACTTGACACTTACGACCTCATTATGCGTGCGATTGTTGGCACTTGGTGAAACATCATCAACATTTTAATAAGCACTGTTTCAGTGATAATAGCTTTATTTTAGCTCCAACCGGTTTCATCTTAAAGCATGATCAAGGAAACAATAATTAATAAATCCATCATTATTTAGTATTTGAAATAAAAACTATCAATTATAAATATATACCGGGTGTAAAAGCAAAGTCAAGAATCCTTCAAGGGTGTGTTAGCATGATCGGTAAAGATATTATTTTAAATACTAAGATCTCTAAATAAAGTACCAGTACCTCTTAATAAGATGATTTTCTTTACTCAAAATACACTAATCGCGTGGACACCCTCACGGTCGCTGGGCACTCGGATGAGGGGTGCGGGTTGCGGGATGCAATTAGGTGTGTGGGCAGGCCGGTGAGCTGCGTAGCCATAGCTTAGAAAAATTATGGAATTTTTGGTGAAAATTCAAGGTATATATTTTTTCTCGTAATGACATCAGAATCGTGTATACTTTCATACCCTAAAGGGATTCTTGACTTTGCATTTACATCTTGACTGTATATATTTATTTTTTTCTTATGTTTACACTGTCTGCGATCAGTCCGGGGTCTATAAGCAGATCATTTTGAGTGATGTAGGGCACTTAAAGGCGATTGTTTAGTAACATTGGCAAACTTTTTATGAAATGTCTTGTTTTATATTTATTTACTTTTTTTGCTAAATGGATTTGTTAAACCTAATACTGTGTATCTTTTTAGGCGCTTAGAGGTGTTATCTGTACTAAGAGCCACCGCCAGCTTGTTGACATGCTCGCTGAGCCTGTTGCTGTAAATTTTACCAGCTTTCACTATTTCTTCCTTTACCGTGGGCATGTTCAGGTATTCATGCACTTCACTGGTTTTGGTGAACCATGGCGCTTTTGTGATCATTTTCAGTTCACTGTTTTGAAATCTTTGCAAGATTTCAATATTTGAGTTGCTGGCTGTACCCCATAGTTGAATACCGTAAGTCCAAATTGTTTTTATGACAGTCTTGTACAAGTAAGTTTATTTTCAAGTGACAATCTTGATTCACGGTTGAGCAGAAAATCCAGCGACCTTACACGCATGCGCATTTCAGTTCGTTTTTGTTCTATGTGCAACTTCCAGTTTTGTTTTCTATCCAGGTGCATGCCCAAGTATCGTACACTTTCCTTGTGTGGGAGGCTGTCATTCCCAAGTTTTACTTCCGGACAGTCCGACTTATTCAATGTGAATGTGACGTGTGTGGATTTTGCAGCACTTGCCTTTATTCTCCATTTTCTAGCCATTCTTCTGTTTTATCAAGGTAGTTTTGTAGTTTGTTTGAAGCCTTTTGAGAGTTTTTGTCACTTGCCAAGGCAGCAGAGTCATCCGCAAAAGTAGCTGATAACACACCAGGTGTCTCGGGAATATCTGCCGTGTAAAATGTATACAATACTGGTCCTAGGACGGAACCCTGAGGGACTCCTGCTAGTATTTCATGGAATTGGGAGTAGTCTTCACAAACCCCTACCTGAAATATTCCGTGTTGTAGGTAAGACTGCAAGAATGAGTACATGTTATGTGGAAGCATGTTCTTGAACTTAAAAAGTAGGCCTTTATGCCAAACTTTGTCGAATGCTTGTTGTATGTCAATAAAGGCAGCCGAACAGAATTCTTTTTGTTCTAGTGTTCTTCTGATTTTTTCGACTATCCTGTGGACTTGCTCGATAGTAGAGTGAGCTTTACTAAACCTAAACTGGTGGTCAAGTACCAAGTTTCCAACATCAATCAGCAGTTGTAGTCGGTTAAGAAATATTTTTTCCATTTCTTTGGACAGTATTGGTAGGAGACTAATAGGACGATATCTATCTCTCTGGTTTAGGTATCATAATTATTTGTGAAACTTTCCAGAGTATTGGAAAGTAAGACATCCCGAGGATACTATTGCATAGTACCGTAATATAAACAATGGCCTTGTTTGGAAGTTATTTTAGTACAGCTGGTGTATTAAGGTCAAACCCTGGTGCTTTTTAAAGGTTGGATCTGTCTTATTGTACTTCTGATTTCCTTAGATGTTGTTGGTTTTATGGGAAGGTCAAGTTGATTTGGGCTTTCAAGATAAGAGTCCAATGTTGCTTTCCATTCGTTACTGCCTTCTAATGAGATATTTGGTATGAATACATTTTTTAGAAAATTCCCAAAAGTTTCTGCTTTATCTTTATCAGTGCGAGCCCATTTTCCATGACCAAGATTAAGAGGAGTTGAAGTCTTCTGAGGATTTCTTGTGTTTTTTACACTTCTCCACAGAGAATTCTTATTTTTATTTGTTGTACTTAGTTTTTTCAAGGGTTTGCTAGGTAGTTTCGTGGTCTATGTCTGTCAACAGGTTGCGTAGTTCTATAGAAAATTTGTTTAGGGCAGCCTTATCTGATGGTCGTCTACTAGTGTGCCATACTCTTCTAAGTCTTTGTTTTTCTAAGACTTTTTCTCTTATTTCAGCTGGGTAATTCCGACCGGCTTGGGGTCTTTTAGTCATAGTTGGTGTAGAGTACCAAGCCGCACTCTGAATAAGGTTAGTGATGTACATAGTGGCAGCATCAATTTCATCTTCAGTTTTCAGTGACATATTTAGTTTAATATTGTCATCTAAATACTTTCTAAGAAGTCCCAGTCTGTCTTGTGATTTGTCAGTTGAACTGTAGGTGGTTTTCGATAACCCTGGTACTTATTGTGACAATATATACTCCTGTTATGGTCAGATGAACTGTCGAAGCAGCTTTCAATAGAGAAGTATAGTTTCGATATTCCTTTGCAGATAAATAAATCAAGAAGGTCAGGTGTTTTGTTTGGGTCTGTAGGCCAGTAGGTTGGTTGTCCAGTTGACAAGAAAGTCAACGATGAGCTCTGCTCCAGCCTGCAGGTGGTTTGTACGATATTCGGGAAGCAAATGATGCTTAATTGATGATTTAATTATAACAGCTGTCCCTGCATGCGCCGTTCCATCAGCAAGTAAAGTAACTATTGAAACCTGGTATTGATATTGAGTCATTTTTCTTTAGATGTGATCCGCTTAGTAATAAAATATCTAAGTTTTGAATTATGATAAATGCGAGGGCATTTCTGACATGTATTGGGTAGATTGTTGGTTCAGTTGTGGCTCAGTGCTGAATTGTGATAATAGTATTTGAACGGACATTTGTTTGTTGTTGTCTTTTCTTGATAAGTTTGCGTTTAAGTATTTCTTGGTATACTTGGCAGCCTTTATAATTAGCAGCATGCTCACCAAGACAGAGTGCGCACTTTGCTGGGCTACTTGTATCGTTTTTGGGGCAGTCAGCAGTATTTTGGTTTTGTGCACATTTTACACAGCGATACGGTCTCATGCAGTGGTATCTTGTATGGCCATATTGTTGGCAGCGCTTGCATTGCACAATTGTGTTTTTTTTCTTTGTGTCTTCTATTTGTACACTGGTGTGAAAAATATACTTTATGTTTCTTACCTCAGAGTTGTTCAGTCCCGGCTCAATGTTGACGATGAAAGTTGACATTGGAATCTCCTCTGGTCCGAAGCGAGCATTTATAATTTCACCTCTTACCTTATTACCAGTATTTTCAATTACTTCTTGAATCGCATCTAGGGGAGTACTAGGGTGAAGATTCTTTATAACAATTCGAAAAGGCCTTGTATCTTTTTGTGCAAATGTATAGCCAACAAGTTTCTTTTCACGTAACAACTCCATTAGCTTTTTGTAGGACTCAATAGTGCTGCAACTAACGCGCGTCTGTTTTTTTGGTGACAATTTTGAAAGAATATTTGTCTTTATCTAGTACAGTTTCAATGAGTTCAGTTAATTTATGCACATCTTCAATGCCATAGAGCATTATCGGTGGTGGTTGTGGGGGTTTGGGCGTTCCCACTACAGAGCTAGATTGTGGCTGTTCATCGAGGCTCAATGCACTGTATTCATTGTTAAGAAGTTTGTACTTTATTAGAAGCTGGCGGTGATGGTGAAAGTCTTGGTCTTTTATTAGGTTTTATAAGAATAAGCATAGTTTGCAATTCACAATCTGGGTTTTTTGGCCGGTTAAAAAGACCTGGGTGAAAAACTTGTTGCACCAACTTTTTGCCTATCTTTGAGGTGTTTGTGGTTTCCCCGTTATTTTTAGGTGATTGATTTCCATCCATAATTGTATTTAGGTTTGTTTTTAATCGATTTCAGCTTAGTTTTACATTTTGATAAAAGTTACTTTTATGAAGGTAGTTTTATTTTAGTTCACACACACTGGAATTTAGAAGTTTTGCCCATAAAAACACTTCTTTTTACCTAGATAACACTCTCACTGCATTTTCAAGATTTTAGAAGGGGTTTTATCGAAAAACTATATCAATATTCTAATTAAAAGTATTTTTTAAGTTCAAGAAAGCACAAGGCCAAGTTGACAATCTCAGTGTTCCAATCAACAAAATTATAAATATGATAGTTTCGCTAAATAACCTTCATTATTTACCATCTGCATTGAAAACTATCACATTAGCATCATATTTATTATTTTTTCTATGATAGCTTTTATTGCAAATGGTAAATAACCATATTATTATTTAGCATCTTCAATGAAAACTATCACTATTTATAGTAACCGTCGTTATTTATTAGTTATAAAATAGTATTCCTTGATGATGCCGTAAGGAAAAACCGGTTGGAGCTTAAAATAAAGCCAATATCAGTGAAATTGTACAAGTATGAATTTCTTAAACACTTTGTATGCAAGGGATCTTTAATCTATCCTTGAATAATTAGATATTGGTAATTATTATAATATTAGATATTTACATTTACTTGTAGCAAAAAAAAAGGGAATTTACCCTCATATTTTCATTTTGTTTAGTGTCGTTATTGGCATAGGCAAATTTTTATCAAAAACATGTATATATCTAATCTATGCTATTGGACTAATAAACTTATTAAATACATAAATTAATAACATTTCGATTTTTTCTTGTACGTGTGCTTTAAGGCCTGACTTTTAATGGAATTTCAAGTTTCTACGTCAAATAGAAGTACCATATACCTTTTCAGGCAGCCGGTTTGTATGAATTTAATTACGTAATGGGCAATAACTTGTTTTCGCGTTGAGTAAGAAGCCAAATTTTTTATGGAGCCATAGTTTCCTGTAAGAGATATTAGTTCCAACTCGATATCTTTCACGAGGTCTGAAAAAACGGTCTTGTCAGACGGACAGACAGACGGACAACAAAAATATACCATAAGGAATGAATGAATGAATAAGGGTTCCTTTTCATTTTGAGGTACGGAACCCTAAAAACCTTGCTTAGAAGATACCCCAGCTATGATTATACATAATATGTAAGGTGACTTTTGTTTATATGACCGTATTTATATTGGAGACTCGGTAAGTGGTGATGACCAATGTTCAATGACCCTGTTAGCGAAATAAGAAAAATATTTCTTCTTCCTCTTTACTTGTTCAAGAACAACCTTGACTCAATTAGTATAGGAAGTTTAAATTTTATTTTGCGTATTTTACAGGAAGGCTCATTGAACTCTGATCCTGACCACTTACCGAGTCTCCAGTATGAATTTGGTCATATAATGTAAAGGCACCTTATACGTCATGACGTGCTCATTAAATTAAACCACATGCTCTACTGATCATCCTGAACAACTTCTATAGAAAAAAAAATGTTAAAACGCGAAAAAAAAAACCTGTAGAAAATGACAAGTACGTATCAAAATTTTGAATGGGAAAGTGAACTTTTATTTCGTGTTTTTCAAAATATTTTATATAGAAATAGTTCAGGATGATCAGTGGAGCATGTGGTTTAATCCAATGAGCAAATCATGATTACACCCTGTATACGGAGTCTCCGGTATGAATTTGGAAAAGTCCAATGTCAATGTTGGGTAGCTTGAAATTTAATAGTTTGCGTTATTTATTCAGGTCAGGATACACTTGAACAACTTAAAAATTAAAGTCTGAAATTTGTAGCTTGTAGAAGCTAAAAAAAAAATACCGCGTAGGGATGCCAGCATTACAGGCTACTTATTGGCAGTTCTTAATGCCGCGTCATAGCTGTTAAAAAAGTTTACATACATATAAAGAACATAAGGCGGGCTTGTTCGAATTAAACTGCCCAGTTAACGAAAACCACTTCTTAACGTATACTATTAGAGCCGATTTCGTTTAGTTAAGCTAGGGCGCTTGTAATAAATATGACGAAATTTTACATGTTATTTCTACTTATTACGGAAAACTAAGGCTTAAATAAGAAAAGTACTCGATTATCCATTTAATACAACAGTACCGCTATATGGTTTCCGAAAAAAAAGCTAATTGTCGCCCAATATTCTAACATATCTGCGAAGAAAGATACTTTGAAGGAGTTGTTTGCATATAGTTTGCAATTAATTTTTACATATACTATTTATGTTCGAATAATCATAATTTTATGAGTTATCAGTAATGCCGAGAATATTTTTTCCAGGAACCCTAAATTTTTGGTCGAAAAATCCAGTTTTAGGCTTATCAGGGAAATACCTGGCCTTAAACTGCCGGAGTGTGTGTAGTGATTACTTTAAAGCAAAATGCATAGTTTGGTATGGTGATAGTTAATAACTTTTCGAAAGAAAATGCAAAGAAAAAAAAACGTTCTCCTATCCATGCAAACTTTAAGTACGCTTCTGTAAACTGTAAACGGGCAAGGGCAGTATTTTTTGAAAGGGATACTCCTTTGTTCCCTTCTCAGAACTTGTACGTCATATCCGGAACGACACTCAGTGGGTTAACAAAGGATAATTTGAGGCGCTAAGCGCAATCGTGGTCTAACCCTTTCATCTTTTTAAGATTTTTGATCATAAATGTATATTTAGAACCTCAAGAACTTAAATGTGACTTAAATCACTAGTGCCCTCAACAGCACACACACACACACACAAGCGCAAATGTGGTGTGTGTAACCCGCATTTATTATTTTGAGATTTTAATAATCAATTTATACACAGGACTTAAAAAGGCTAAATGTGTGTTACACTACTTTTTCCCTCAGCGCCTCATTTGATTTCCGATTTTAGATTATTAATTACGCTTTTTAGTCTTTCATTACTTTTAATTTGTTGTTATTCATGACAAGTTAATACGCTTCTTCTATCGAAACTGAAGACGTCTAAATTGAAAAATGCGCACTGAGTATTTATACATAAAAGTCTTAAAACGAAACTTTTTTTTATGACCTAGCACCTTAATGCGCAGCGCAGCCATTACTGACATATCAATATGTTTTTCTATGGCCGCTATTGATTCTTACCTCTGTGATTGTGTAAAGAGGCGACATATGAAGTATCCAATTAAATTACCTTACGGTTGTATCTCCAAAACTTTTTTCATTATTGGATATTTTTCTTCAGGTAAGCTGTTCAGTATCATCAGTGGAGTATGTAGTATATTTATATTTTATATTTATATTTTATATTTATATTATGTCAGAACACAAAACGGCTGAACATAATGTGTAATAAGCAAAAGATTTCTAAAAATAAAATGAAACAGCGACACGCCAAAAACTCGAACGATTGAATTCAGAATAAAAATTTCGAGATAATCGCGGGAATTATTGACTTCACACGTAACGTATTCGAGCTGAAAAGATCCCTTTACGGGCTACGTTCGTGTTTTTTCCTGATTTATTTTATTTTACTCGGAGAAGGCTCGATAAAAAACGAAGGTTTGACTCACATCTGCCGATAGCTCAATCACTCCACACACGTATTTAATTTTGCTCTGTGTTGATTTATTCCACTTCGATTACTCCATCTCTCTTTGAAGTAGATGCTCGATAAACGATTTTCGCCTTTTCCACTACTGGGTTCTGTAAAGCGAATTCATCGCGATGAAATTGTATAGAACCTTGAAGGAGATTGGGTAGGTACAGACTCGTTTGAGTAAATTCCTTAAGAATTTTAAGAAAAATCACCTTCACATTCAGGGTTTTGGAAACAGATTTTTATTTTGTCTGTGCATTCCTCTAATATTATAAAAGTAGTACCCTAAAAATATATTTTAAAGTAACAAAACAGTTTTTAAAAGTACAAACCATCTAAAAACGGACACCCTACTCATAAAAGCGAACCATTGGATCCTCTCCGTCTCGTATCATTATGTCCGTGGGTCTATTCGTAAAGTATGGTCACCATGTCAACTTTTATTTATTTATTTATATTTACATGTTTGGCCCAAATCTGTGCGTCAATTTCAGTTAGTTTGAAGAGTTTCATCATTATATTAATACGACGGACACAAGTAGTATTTTTGTGTCCCACCCCACGTTCTGGATGGTGCCCGTGAGTAGATTGTACGTCACAGAACAAGTTAGAATAAGAACGCTTATTCTGGAAGAACATTTTGTTGAGTGTAATTTAGTCTTTTCTAGAAGTTCTTGAGACATCTATTTTAATGTATGGGCTCGGAATAATTGTTGGAATTTAGTTGTTCTAGCGTTAATAACTGCTTCAAGGGGTCTTGTGAGCAAGTTACTCGCGCAATTTCAGCGGTAATAGGAAAATGAAGGGACGAGAGTGTTAAATTCAAAATTGCTTAATGGCTCGGAAGCAGGCGTTTCATTTTCCATACGAATTGTTGCGTAATTTAGTACTGCGTGGAACGAACCGTAATTTTTAGAGTTTTTTTTGTCAATTTCGAGGCTGTTATTTGCTAGTCAAAAATGCGTGGATTAAAATACTAGCCTCTGTTTAATGTGAAAATGGCATTTATTTGTACACGTGGCTGATGAAAGTTGTACATTTTTACTAAGAAAACTTACCAGTATAAAAAAAGCGTTTCCACACCACATTTGGTCCCAAGTTTTTATCATAACTATGTCGTTGTTTTTTTTAACTCTAAAAGGCAAAAATACTCGTATGTCGTTTTATTTAAAACTTGTCTTTAATGCTTAGATGGAGCAAGCCGCTAAAAGAACTTGTAAATTTGATACTATTAAATAAAATAATTCGCAAATTCGAGGTGTTTATAGTTTTTTTTATTTTTTATTTATTATTTCTGGAATAAAACTACTCAAAAGTATGTAAATTCTTTCACTTCATTTATTTTTTTATTGCAAACTGTGTTTTGTTAGCTAAAATATGTTTAAGCTCAGAATTAACTAGTCGATGGAGTAACCGCCATTCTTCTCTTTTTTTTGCTAATGATTTGACCTCTTGATGCGACAACATTAACTTTCCCCTTGACCTTGCCTTCTACGATTTTTTTCAAGAAACTGTGTTAACTATCTGAGGAGAAAAGAAAGAATAAGGGAGAGAGAGAAAACAATATTATTATTTCAATAAAAAATAATTATATTATTTTGGTAATTTTTGTCTTATTTTAATGGTCTAGCATTTTCAACTAAAACACAAAGACCTACGCTCTATAATTACGGTTACTTTGGCAGATTTCTGTACATTTAAAAATGAAGTGCAAGCCGCATTTTGTCCACTATAAAATAATAATCGTAGATAATCAAAATAACTATTCATGAACAGAATAATTTCAATTACCTGCCAACTTGTCAACCAATCATTGTAAAACCACCTTTAACAAAAGACTTTAAGATCTATATTCATTTGTGAAAATAATGGTCTCGCCGTCCAAGTGTATGGGCAGCGCAAAAGTGTTCAAATATTCATAGAAACGCGACGCTATCGATTGTTTCACGTTGTCGAGAATCAAGTTTTGGTCCCATTACATCCACATTTGGTCCAAAACTGAAAAACAAACTCTATTTTAAAATATCTTAAAAATACACTTTGTAATGTTGAATTGTATGTTATATGTAATATTGTATCGGCACCCAGCTGGACAGAGTAACTTTTACTCTGATCAACAGACTGCGGCTCGGTGCCAGGACTAACGAGCCACATCGCTGCCGGTGTGGCACTAACGTCAATCAGCTCGGACACCACGTCCTATCTTGCCAACGAAGTGCTGGCCGATTGTCACGGCATGCCAGCCTAAAAAATGTCATACGAAGGGCCTTTGCCAGAGTTAGTGTGCCGGCTATCTTCTATTGTTATTTAAAATAAATATCATATTATATGTTATATTGTAATTGTTGATGATGTTTCACCAAGTGCCGACAGTCGCAAGTATTAATCTATTTTAAAAGGTCTGTAAAATGTGCGTCAGCGCATATGTGATCTGCGTAAACATATGCTTTTGTGAATATTTCTAAGAATTGATGAAATTTTTACTTTTAACGCAACTTCATTTTAATTGACACCTGATACATGACTTACTGCCGATTTCATAGTCCTTACCTTTTAAATGTAGCGCTGTGATTGGTAGTTCGTCGCCTATATTATTCGCTTAGCAAAGTTTTCTTAATTCAGAAACTGGCCCTAAGTACTAAGTACAATACAATACAATACAATACAATATAACTTTATTTGCACACCACGGAACAAAAATAATATAAATTACAATAGCCAAATAACGTAGGTACAATCAGGCGGCCTTATCGCTTATAGCGATCTCTTCCAGACAACCTTTGGGTAGAATCTGGTTTAAAAGGAGATTGATGAATAGGCGGTGCACTAATTTTAAAATAATATTTAAATATACTATACAAAATCTACATTAATAAATTAAAAGAAAAATAATAATGTATTATAGATAAATAACATGAATTAATAAATATATACATACATACATATATTACATGAATAATAAATAAACTTTAAGAGGAATGTAGATAGTTCAGTGGTCAGAGTGAGAGGTAGTGTTCTTTTACCAGTCTCTTAAAGACTGGTAGGGAAGGTGCTCTTCTTATAGATAGAGGAAGATCATTCCACAAACGGACGGCTTGTACTGAAAAGGAATTGTAATAGAAGGACGATGAATGCATTGGGGTAGCCAGGAGTAGATTTTGAGAGGAGAGAGATTTTTAAGTATATTGCGCTAATCATTCATTCACCTCAAATACCAGGACATTTAGCTCTATAACAGTGAAAACCCCATCTAAATACGTTTTGTAGATTTTTCGTACATAAGGACTGATATTTTAAATTATTTATATGCTTGGGGGGGTTTTCATTGCTTTTGGTTCCACCTTTAAGAACAAAACTCTTTTTTATATTTGTTTATAATTAAATTATCTTTATGATATGTAAAGTTATAGATAACATCTTTGATTTTTCGTAAATGCATAAGGCTATCTAAAAAAGTGTAAGTATCATTATGAAACATGTTGCATAGGCACTAAAGAACGCACGTCCGTAGCATTGATGCTACGAAGCTCCTACGCCCTGTAGCAGTAGCCTACGAGCCAAAATAAATGCGTATAACACGTCGGAAATATCTTGGCACTTCTAAAGAATGCGGTTCACCCGCCCCCGAGTCGCACTTCACCCCGGTCTCGCCCCGTTAGTTCTGAGACCAGAGTAAAGTGCAACGCGGGTATATTATACTTTCGACGTGTTTATACGCATCTTTTCAATGTTATATTTATAGTTGTGCGTTTTGTTCGTGAGAAACGTGTGAATTATTTGAGTTATTTTAGAAATCAGCAAAATTTACGACAAATCTTTGGTGTCCATCTCTGTGTCCGCAACATAACTAAAAATTTTATCTTGAACTCCGGGAAATATGCAAAAAACATTTCTTAAAGGCAATATAAAAAAATATCTACAAAAATAGTTTCAAAGATAAAATTTACGTTAGAACCTGTTCCTTGTGTTCACTTAACATAAAATAAAAAAAATAAAAAACACATTTAATGCCAAAAAACACAGAAAAAAGGAATGACACAGTACATACATCACCGCTTAATTATACAAAAAATAGTTTAATAGTAAGTACATACACAACACATAAATTATAAAGATGGCTTTTAGGCAAACGGAGATTATTCAGCGTTAATGCTGGACCGTTAGACGGTTCACAGCGCTGTTTTCCAATAAACCCCGGCTCTTTAGTTGCTGTGCAGAGCATGAGTTACGAGTGGGTAGGTGCTTTTTAAGCTACAATTGTTGAAAATTTATACAAAAAAAAAATAAAGAAAAATCATGTACATAATTCATTACATAAGTTGCAAGGGTGAGTGAGTTAAAAACCTATGAGGGTTTGTGTTTGTGTTTGTGTATTTGTGTGAGAAAGAGGGAGGTGGTGTGGGAGGGTGTGTGTGTGTGTGAGAGAGAGAGAGAGAGAGATTAATTATGTAATGAGGATTGCTCATTTGTGTATTAATAAAATACAACTTCATTCATTTGGTACACAATTTTGTGAGGATGCTTCAAATTTTTGCTCTGCTTTTGCCGTTGCAGAAGTGTTTTTGTATAGTTAATTTTAAAGGTAAATAGACTTATTTTGTGCGTAGTGGAGGTGGTAGGTTATTCCAAATTTTAGAAGCGGCGTATTTGAAACATCCTTCATAGCCCTTGGTCGAATGTTTGGAGATGAAATTCACTTCAGATTTTGTGCTTTTGATCGCGTATTACTATTAAGTTTATCGTTTCGCCACCCTAGTTTCTCAAATAAATATTCAGGATTTTTTCCCCAGAGAATCTTTTTCGTGATACATGCCATACTTTTTTTTGTGCATGGGTTCAAGTCTGAAGGGCCTACGCGAACATTCGGATTCCCTATGAGCCATGAATACGCCCTACGAAGATGTTATCGGAGCCCGCACCTTTATGACTGCAGCTACGATGAAACCGCGCGTATCATATCCGTATCTGCCGTGGATTGGGTAGGGCATTCCATGTTTTGAATAGTTTTGTACTATCGTGATTTAGATTTCAAATTCATGCATAATTTACATTACGTCGTTTTTGTATGTTGATATCTGTAGTAAAGAAAAAGAACAAAAATAAAGTTACCTTAGAGATAAAGTAAGAAAAGTTTAGTTAAGTTCCTTTTATTATGACATCCGCTGGACCAATACATTGCAAATGATTTAATGTTTTATTTCAGAAAACTACTGACTTGAACAGATTTCTTAGAAAGTGAATATTTTATTCGTGCCTTCGGGACGAAGTAAACAAACAAATACTTCAAAGAATCGTTATAGCAATTCATTTAGACCTTTAAAGAGGAGTAGTAGTTAAACAATATTTATACTATACCCAACTTGTTTGATAGTCGTAACATTCAGAATATTAAACGCATTCCACTGTACAAAAAAAACTGGAATATAAATAATCATACAACTTTTTGACTTATTTCATAGACAAATCTTATAAAATTCTACACAATATGTATTCGTAACGAAATACGTTTGTAATTTTTTTCAATTAATACACCATTACATTACCAAATAATCTATTAAAAGTCATATCCGATCTCAGCTATTTTATTCATTGTTTACACCTACATTTTTATCGGGTGCATCGAGCAATCATATCATTACGGAATTGAATATCACCCTTGCATACCAGACGAATGACACATCTACGTACCGTTTTAAATTTTAATCCAAACCATTCTAATTTGATTTCAATTACGTCCAGAAAAGAGTCAAAATTGCTTGGAGTTTCTATGGAAATTAAATAGTAGTTTTTCGTAGCTAATAATTTCATTGTCACGAATGCCACGAAAGGTATCAATTTCAATGCGGTATTAGCAAACACGCCTTTTGTTTACACGTACTTTTGAGGAAATGGTCTTGGAAAAGTTGTAGACGATGACTGTACGGTGAAAATAGGAATAATGGGATACTTTATGTTGTCTATAGAATATGCACAACAGATACAAAGTCAAAATATGACATCAGTAGATAAAAGACGACGTCTCTTTTAAAAATCACACGCAGATTTCTTAGTTTAAAATTTTGTAAATCGCAAAATGTAATAAATTAGGGTGGAAACATATAGGGTGACTCTGGTTAATATATCTAAATTCATAGTGGAGACTCGGTGAGTGGTACTACATATCTTTACTACATGACTTTTTAATAAGATCCCTGACAACATCAAGGATAACTTACAAAAGAATAAAAACACACTCAAAAAGTGGATTAACAGTCTTGGGCTGGAAGAGTCCGAAAACTTGCTTAAGCTCATTATTACATAATAAAACTGATTTTAATGTGAATAAACATAATTTATTTGTATATTTATATATATATATATATACATGTAGGTATACTTTAATATTTCCTGTTTATGTATAGTATATTTTTTCTACTTATACGTATGTATATTAAATTATATTATACTTTTATAACTCCCCTTATTCCAAATTCCAAAACTTTGACGATTTTGCAGTTTTTGTTGCTAAGTTATTAAATAACTAATTATTAAAAAATAACGGTACGGAACCTGCTCATTTCTGCGCGGGCCTGCCTTAAGAAATGTGCAGACACATAAATTACGTGGTAGAATTGAACAACGTCTTACGATAAATATTTAGGTTGGGCTACTAAAATGTAATTATACACCAGCACCTGACTATCATTATATATACCTGGGTGCGTGATTGTGCACAACGGTTTGAAAGATTTCGGTAGTACTCGTATTGAAACATTCGATGAGATTTTGGAGCCATGATATTTTTCCATGGCCATATTCTGTAGCCATAAGATTTTAGAAAATAAACGAGGTAGTAAAACTTTCAAGGGGTAGTTTGCAATTTATTTTTACTGATTCTAAAAAGCTTGTAAGATTTCCTGTCGTTAATCTTATAATTAGTGTTCTCGGCTATGTATTTTAACTTTAAGACTGATAAGTCTTTTCAGCAACCTTATCAACATCAAAACTTTAATTTTAGATTAATCGTGATTGCACCTTCATTTTTCACGGTAAAAATTTGCTTTCTTCTATATTTTCTATATCGATACTAGCCCTTTTGAGAAATTGCTATTCTGCGAACAAAAGTAAAAAAGTCGTGTCTGTACATTTAATGGTATTGCAAAATTTTAAAGGAAATGGGTTATTATTAGTGTACCAAGGCCAAAGCCACAAATTTTTGTCTACATGTCTGTCTGTATCTCTGTCTGTATGTATGTTCCGTTTTAACTCGAGAACTACTCTACGGATTTGGATGCAGTTTTTTATTTTCATTAATGATCCAAGTCAACACATAGGTTATAAGGGGTAGCTATAAAATAACGCCAAAGCCGAAAACAGGGCAAAGACGGAGCCGCGGGCAAAGGCTATATTATTTTTTTGTATTAAAAAAAACATGCGTTTTTATGTCTACGATATACTTAGTTACAATGACTTAATCATAGTCCTTAGTAAGGATTTATAGACGCGCAAATCTTGACCATAACCAGCGTGTTCGAAACTGAATCCAGCCACAGCTGTGCCCTTAGATAGCATTAAGCAATACCGTACAGACACAATCACCCAGCCGTGTGTATTACCGTAATTCGGTGACGATATCAGGATAATATTGGGTCAATTACACTGACACGAAGCCATTACCCAGTGATATAAAGCTTGATGCGAAAAGGTTACAGTGAAACGATATCGTACAAATGTGACAACTTATATTCCTGTTGTCTTAAGAACTCTTTTCTTATCCTTGTAATTAATTCAAATTCAAATTTGAATTACAATTATTTATTTTCTATAATAGGTACATAAAGTACACGTTCTACACGTCAGAATTAATGTTAAAATTAAAAACCGGACAATTGCGAGTCGGACTCGTCCACCAAGGGTTCCGTACAAATCAGTAAAAGTTAAAAAAAATATATTCAGATTCATATTCACCATAAATATAAGAGCGGTCGTTACATTGGTAGGTCAAATTACAATCTAAGACACAAATGGTTAAACTAATTAAGATTCATTTTACAAGTTTATAACATATAGTATGATCACTAATTAAATCTTATAAATATCAGTACATATCAATGCGATACCGTCAATTTATATGATAATATAAGAAAAAGAAAAAAATCTCAAGTCCTATTTGTCATAGTAATAATAAATGCAAACCAAAATAAATGTCATAATTAAATTAAAAAATTAAGAATACAAATGTCATATATTTTAATAAAAAAAAGTTCAAAACTACAACTAAAAAATAAGATGATAATATCCACAGATAATGTTAAAAATAAGTATATAAAATGCACTGTTGGTTTTAATTTTATTGCTTTGAAAGAGTAAATGTGTTTACAGTCAATCGCTTTTGCATGAATTCTCCTACACAATAAAATGGATTGCAGGAGAAGTATTCCTTCAACTTGATTTTAAAGTCAGCTACAGAGAGTCTGGTAATTTCTAGGGGAAGTCTATTATACATAGCAAGTTAAAAAATTGGTCCTTGCTTTTTGTTTTAGCCAGTCTTGCCTTAGGTACGAATATTTTTTCTTTATTTCTAGTATTAAATTTATTAATATATACAATAAGATTTGGTCACCAGTACAATTATGATCGTACATACGTTGCTTAATCTCGGTGATTTAATTACAAATGTATAGTTTTGAGTTTTTTTATACTTGTAGTATTAGACGGTATTATTTGCCAAATTTCAAAGTTTTAGGTCCCTATAAATTTTGATTCCCTTGAGAGTGTCGAAATACACGTTTTTTGCAGCATAAACGGCCGTATCTTTTTTTTACGTTAACTTAGAAGTTTTAAGCTTAGTAACAGGGTCCCGTTTAGAACCCTTTTTGTACGGATCTCTTAAAATGAGGTACACTGTTACTGCTTTATTACAGCCACTAAGTGATCTTCTTCTCTTATTGGATACCATCTAACGCTGAATGATAAATTTACCAGAGTTCATTGCATGCAAAGATTGTAAGTCCTGATCTAAATCTATTGGATGGCCAGTTGTGGAAAGTCTTAGAGGAGACAGCTTGCTGTGAGCCTTACTGAAATATTGACAGTTTGAAGGCTGACTTAGTGAAAGCAGCAGCCGGTTGTTATCGAAACAGTGAGAGCGGCCTGGCCAAAGCAAAATGGGGACACCTAATAGATTTTTTATAGAAATTAGTTCAATTCAATTCAATATCAGTTCACATTCAATTCAAATTCAATTCAATTCAAGTTATTTATTTTGTAAAATAGATAGATCAAGTATACGTTTTACAGGTCAAAGTTAATCTTTACCAATATATGCCTTATTGTAACTAAACTACGTGCGTGTATTTGAAATATGCTTGGTTAAACAAATTTAAAATATTTTATGTTGGACAAAATTTATGGCAAGACTGTAAGAAAAAATATTTCCCGCAATTGTTTGTGCTTTTATCATAAATCCTATACTGAAACCAGGCCTTTTGAAAAATTAATGCATATCGACTCGTAGAGTGCTTTGGTCTGCTTCAGAGCCATTAACTAACCGTCAACGTTGACATATTTAATTTCAAATTGACTGTTATTACGCGTTTATCCTCTAACCATGGATTTATCGACCTGTGAGAATGTACTTCATGTATTTATATATACATCCATGTATAGGTATATAACCATATGGAACAGACGATTGTAGGCATTGAAGCGAGCAAAGGAAAGAAAAATGTCGCTAAAACGTGGGTACAGAAGTGTTGACTGTCAGAGTGACAGTTCAAATTGCCATAATTTAAGCTGGCGATTATGGCGATTTATTCAGCACTTTAAAATAAATACATATATTTTTTAAGATTTCCTAAGTTACTAGAAAGAAACCCTTCAAATAAAGCTGTCTCTGGGCGTGACAAACCCAAAAAGGCTCGACCGATTAAGACAAAATTCGGCACATACCTAGGTGAAAAGTTACACTTAGGAAAGTAATAAAAAATATTTTATCTACTTCGGTTTCGTTACATTCGAATTACAAAATTGACAGCGATTTCATTATGAGACCCATAACGAGATCGGGTTGCATTATGCGAATCGTTATAAATTCTAAAACATAAGCAAAGACATTCTGAACATACAGCCTGGTACCTTTAATATTACTTCGGAATCGATATAATGTAAATGATGTTTTTAAAAATGGAACAAATTTAGAACAAAAGAATCGTATACTGTTTGGCTGTTGCGGCTACAAGATCATTGCCTTATACCTAATAAAGACGAAATAAAAAAAAATAAAAAAGTGGACGCGGGAAAAATTATCTGAGTGAAATTTTATTCCAAATTTTATTCAAAATGTCTTCAACATCAAGTGATATTGAAAATACTCCACCAGATATAACAAATAGAGCAGTTGCGGCTACAAATAATTTACTACCAGAAAAATCAAGTCATGTATATGAGAAATGTTATGAAGATTTCGTGATATGGCGGGAACGTAACAATATTCCAAGCACATCATTTTCTGAAAACGTCTTGTTGGTACATTTTGAGGAAATCTTAAAATACATTAAACGAAGTTAACATTAATGTACCGCAATGCATGTTTCCGGGCCCATCTACAAGTTCAGCCTGTAATTCTGCAATTCCTGTTTATTTTAATAATTGTACAATACAAAATCTACATATAAATAAAAAATAGTCAATGTGTAGTTCAGTTTCTATTAAAAATACTTATTTGTCTATATATGTGTTTTATTCCTTCCTTCGTAGATAAAATCTTGTATGCAACTGTACGTTATTGGTCTTTTAATAACTCGTGCCCACCTATTTCGGTACGCGCTACGCTTGTACCGAATAATGGCGACGCCACGAAATTTTGGCGACTATGGATCTCCATTTTTCTCAGCAATAAAAAAACATATGTAATTACCAATTTATGTACTAGATTAAGCATTTCATTGACATTATTTTGCCCGAAGATTTAGTTGATAGATTAATTTTCATAGCAGAGAAAAAAATATTTAGAAAACCTCTTTTAAAATAGAGATTTCTATTTTACTAACATAAATTACTTATAGTTGTCATTTTAAATGAAAAATACTGTTTTGCCGCATACGACCTTACGGCATAAGCTAGTTCGTAAGCGCATATTTGTATGCAGTAAGACCCCCTCACTCCATTCCCCTAAGGCGCCGATTTGAAATTAATAGTTTATCAATGCCTCGCCTTAAAAGACCGTCCATAACGTAACAGTTTCATAAATAGCTAAAATTACGTCATGTCCTAACTTCTTTAAGCGAGCCAAAGGCCAAGTAGAAAAAAAACCTTTAATATTATCAACCCTAATTTATAGAATATCTTTTTGGAAAATACATGGGAACAAACAGATATAACGACGAATTAAGTACCTCCTTTAGTTGAAGTCAGTTAAAAACCAGCTAGTTATTGCACTCCAATAATCCCATATTATGCACCTTGCATTCTACGAGCTCAGGTGTTTGCTGTTTATCCCACTGATTTAATAACATAGTGCGCTGCAAGCGAAATCAGACTGTATTGGATGCGGAATATCAATGTTCCATCACGCATTAGTCAGATAGACAAATAAGGCAGGGACACATTAAGGATATATTATAATCAATGGGCTGATATGAAAACCGGGCAAGTGTGAATATCACTCGCACCCTGAGAGTTACGTACCATTCAAATAAGTTAATAGACTTAAATGATTTGAATAAACATTAGAAACTTACCATTACCTAGAAAATGTATAAAACAATACTGCAAAATTAAGTTGCTCGATTATTACTCGTTAGCTTGTAAAGCCTATTTAGCTGTGATAGTTTTCCTTTAACGTCGTTATATATGTTACAGTCAAAATAAATAATCAAGATACCTCGTATTACTTACTAACTAGCATTTATATATAAAATCTATTCAATTTGGACAAAGAATGATAAAAGAATTATTAAAATGAAAGGTAGAAGAGAATTGCATATAGCAGGTTTGGTATATAAGGTGGTTCACTTGAAAAGACCGCAATATCTACATGAGAAGATCTGATGGCTTGGTGAATCACATAACGTACATACACGTAACAAAATTGTCCACAAAATGTCTATACCAAAGCATCGAACAGCAAATTTTAGAGGCAGTTTTAAGATCGCAGCATCCAAAATCTGGAATGATCTACCACCACCGCTACAATTACATTTGTCTTACTTAACATTTA
Organism: Ypsolopha scabrella; assembly: GCA_910592155.1. Lineage (NCBI taxonomy): Eukaryota > Metazoa > Arthropoda > Insecta > Lepidoptera > Ypsolophidae > Ypsolopha > Ypsolopha scabrella. The sequence continues at coordinate 14,947,266 of OU342976.1, read as the reverse complement.
AAAATGAACTTAAAACAATCCTAATAGATAAACAAGTAACTGCAGCAAATAACATGTATATTTTAAAAAAGTCAAAAAGAGTAAATTGAACAGGTGTTTTTCATTCAGACCCCCGTTTTTAATTTAACCCAAATCCTCCTTTAAAATAAGATTTTAGAGTTAATTAATTTATGTGGTTTATCTTATAGGTATATCTAATTAATTACATACACAAGTAAATATACATTAATTACATATTTATTAACACCAAATTAAAACGGATAAATATACAAATTATAAGCAATTATTGCATTGTACATATTTTAATTATTATTCAGGGAAATAGTATTGCATAGCAGATAAAGTAATAGACTCCTACTCCTACGCGCCACTATGTCTACTACTTTAGATATGATGTATATGGAACATGCTGAAAAACAGCGCCGTTCAGATGAAAATTGTGTCTTTTTATCTGACAGCAAATGCTGAGCATGCCACCATTTGCCAGAACTTCATAAAAAAGAATAATACTTTAGGAAAAGCATGTAGGTACAATATAAAACTTTATTCATAAGATTTAATTTTAACTATTTATTTTTATTTTGTTGTACTAATCTTACACTATAATGATGTCTTTTTTGTTATTTATAGGTATAAGTTTAAATAGGTACTTTTATGTTACTGTGTATCGCGTATTTTGTTTCTTTTTTTTTAATTAATTTCCGTAAAATTTTTACTCATTTTCTTTCTTTCTTTCAAAGTGATTATTGGGGCAGAATTAATTTAATAATCTGGCTATTTTACAAAATATCTATTAAGACTTGGTTAAAGTAATAAAACACAATAAATATAAGTTTAAACGTAAAGCTGTTTGGATATAATGTTATATAGAGAGCTCCCATCGCAAGTAAGATGTTTGTGAACCAAATTCATAGAGTTGCAGCAATAATAAAGTGATTTTTAATAATAACTTAACTAGCAAGAGGTGGTATGGGCTCATAGAACTATTTGGTCTAAAAATAAATCGAAAGAAAGATACGAAATCTTTCAGGTCTATTTATTTAAATTTTTAAGTTCTACAATTTTCGATATGTCATCTAAATTGTAGTTGTTGTATATATCGAATTAATAATTATGTGTTAGTTACCTAGCTTGTGTGAATTTAAGACTTTTATGTTTACATTTATAGACACTGAAACTTGTATTTAGCCTTTGGTAAACTAATTTAATTTCCTATTCTGTAACCAGTGCTGTAAGTTTTCCTAAAATTGAATAAATAAATAAATTATTGCAGCAGATACATTTTCTGTACGATTTAGTTCCTGGAATGTAAGTTATCATCAGTGATCGGATTTTGGCGTGCAATCACTGGGATTTAACGACGTTATCTGAATATTGATAACCCATATAATCCCAGTATCCCAAATTTTCCAATATACCGATTATACTAAAATGTAACAACGACTGACATAATTACTATTGCACGCCAAAATCCGATCACTGTTTATTAACTCATTTATCATACAAGTATTTTACTTTTCAACAACAAATAAATTCTTCTCCATTATTCAAAGTCCCAAGTACCTCCCTGCATTGAAACAGCGTCAAAACTGATAAGGGTAAAGTGAATGGACGAATGCGTCCAGGTACTTGGGATCACGAGGCGGTGAAGTAGGGTCCGCGGGGGAACGGAAGGAGGGGCAGTGATGAAGCCTTCATTCGGATCTGGAATACCAACGTGATTAATGGAATCCGAGCGCAAAGATAATGATAATGAACCTCGATGTTTGCGACTGCATCATCAGATAGCTCCATTCATGACGGTTCGACATGATTATTTTAACTGATAACTTTGTCGTCTGTTTGAGAAGTTTTAATAAGTCATTGTGTATTTAGGTGGTAGAGCTAATGCTGGGCTCGACTGTGGAGGTACCAGCATCTTACTCGAAAATCCTCCCGAGATTATTCGGGGGAGAGTAAGAGAACAGCTCTCAGGCAAAAAAACCAGGCGGCCCACCATTGCCTGGGACCGATGGATGGCGGTAATCCATTCCCAATTGCCGGGCCTTATATAAATTAGACTGGTGACGGGCAGCGGCGTCAGTGGTGCAAGGGTTTCGGCACCGCGCTCACCAACCCGCCTGCCCAGCGTGTGTGAGTATGGGCATTTCTTCCAGGAGGACCGCCAAGAGTGGCGAAATACTGGAAAGGCCTATGTACAGCAGTGGATGAAACAGGCTGATGGATGGATGGATTGTGTATATTTTAATAAATTTTAAATGTAATACTGACTCAAAATGCAATGGTATCTGGTATAAGTAATTAAGATTTTAATAGATAAAATTCAATGGTAGTGTTTTTGCAGAGATTTGCTTTTGTATAATCAAGGAAAACTTTGCTTAGCTACAATGGACCTTATATATTTGGGAAAAGGTTTAAATACAATTCAGTCTGCAAAGATACATTGGGAGTAGTTGTATTGGTTCTTTTGATCTCAAATTACTAAAGGGTTGAATGATTTGAAAATCAGTTTGAGTAAATTGAGTGCGGAACTTAAACGTAAAGCTGTTTAATTTGACCATGTACGTAATTAAAATTTAAAAAATCTTCAAAAAGCTTTATAAAAATAATCTTAAATAGAGTCCATCCATCCATCAGCCTGTTTCGTCCACTGCTGGACATAGGCCTTTCCAGGATTTCGCCACTCTTGGCGGTTCTCCTGGAGGAAATGCCCATACTAACACACGCTGGGCAGGCGGGTTGGTGAGCGCGGTGCCAAATCCCTTGGACCAGTGATGCCGCTGCTCGTCACCAGTCTGATTTATATAAGGCCCGGCAATAGGGGATGGATAAACTGCCATCCATCGGTCCCAGGCAATGGTGAGCCGCCTGGTTTTGCCTAAGAGCTGTTCTTTTACTCTCCCCCGAATAACTTTGGGAGGATTTGTGAGTAAGATGGTGATACCTCCACAGTCGAGCCAGGCATCAGCTCTACCACCTAAATAAATAACCTAAATACAGTACATTACTTAAGTCTATGTAAACCAGCTGCAGCAATACGGGTATAAGATATCAAAGTTTGCATATTTTAACTTAAATGCAAAGCCGTTTTGTAAAATTGAAAACATGAAATCTTTCGCTTTTTATTTGCTTGTCATTCCAGAAAATTAAACCTTCAAGCTGATTTTTTTTATCAACTAAGATACGAAATAGCATAAAAAATACTACGAAGGGTATCGCCCATTGATTCTCAATTCGTATAAATGCAGTTTCAATGTCACTTTTTCCCAATCCGCAGATCGCAACGCACGGTCCATTATCGTCCCTCGCCCGAGTGCGTCCCTGTCACAAGCAAAATAAACCCTAATGCACAAAATCATCCCGTATTGGTACGGTTCGATGCACACACGTTGTGCTCACAGTGTGCTTGGGGTTTACATTCATTAGGTATGGAAATGTGTCGGAGAAGGTATTGCCTATCGACATAAATTGATCCGCGAGAAGGGCGAGCGGGGGATTTTGACCAGTAAAACCAGCGATCAAAAGTTTACAGTATTCCCTGAACTTTGGTCGCTATACCAAGTTCATGCGCGTAATTGTAGTACAGAGTAAGCTGTATTAAACCTATAGCGGAGCATAAATCACGTCAACGGTTACCAAGTATGAACAACATGCTTTCGACTTGAGATCGATTCGGTAAACAAAAATAAACTTTGAACATAAAAATAATAAATAACCGACTTCAAATTTTATATTTTTATTTCACTTATTTAAAATAATTACATACTGACCGACGGTACCAAAATAACACTTTTGCTGACCTTTTTTTTATTTTTTTTTTATTCAATATTGTAAGGATATGTATTGTTTTTTTTTTTATTGAAAACTTATAATGAGCATTCCTTATATTTTATAGTTTTTACTTGATGTGGTTTAGTCACTCTAATTTTCATCGCATGGCGTTATTTACACTTTAAACAAATATCTAATGACTCATACTGCGAATGCGCAATAATGCTGGAATAGCCGCCCTGTAACTCATTCTGTTTGCAAGTTAGAGACCCGTGACATACTCGGACGGACAGACGGATAAGCAGCAGAGCGACATAATGGGGCTCCGTATTGCCCTTCGGGTACGGAACCCTAAAAAACCAAACAAAATTTCGTTTATATTTGCGGGTAGGTACAATTTAATTTTATAGATAATTCAGAGTGATTAATCTGAAGTAAATCGCATGCATAAAAATCATATTTCATAGCAGTCATTGCGACAATGTCAATCCCCTTTCACGATTGGATGAAATAATCGTCGGTGAAAGAAGGGGATACTAGTGTTCGACTCGACTGGTTAGTTGACACCTAAAACATATATTATTTATGTCAACATGACATCGTAAAATCCGATAGCTTATCATTTCACTGGGTTTGGTTAGGTTAAACATAACCGTAAAAAGAACATACCGTAAAATTACAATCTCACTACTGAAATTAGAAACTGTCTGATACTGATTATATAGATACACTTACGGTGTCGTTTAATTGCTTAACGAACTTAAAAGATATATATGACGAGTAACTACAAAGCAATTAAAATATAAACAAATTAGATAAACTTAAATTTGCAAGTTGTCATCTTAGGACTTCTGCGACTATCACTTTGCAAACAAATCCCTGCCTTGAGCCTGTTTTATTTGTTGTAAAGTCGGCAAAATTTGTTAATTTTGCCACTTGAGAACTTGTTCTAAGCTTTCTTACTAAAGCTTTTATTTCATCTGAAGAAATATCACTCTTAATTTTCCCGTGTACTTGTTACTCGTTTATTTGCTAGTCTAGACATCAAATGAATCTTTTACTTTCGTACAATTTTAATTTCGTACTAAAATTTCATTTTGCTTGCAGCAAAATACCTAAAACGAAACTGAATACAGCAAACTTTTAGTATACCTGCGTATAATGGAAAGAAACTACTTTTTACGCAAAGCTGTTTGCACACCAAGAGAAAACGGCGACCAATGGCCATTACGACCAAAACCCACGCTTCATAATTCACTGGTAGGTGGGATAAGCCGTAAGTAAATCACGTTGCGATGAATACAGCACGCTCTGTTGCCCTGATAACGATTAAATATGGTGCGACCGCTCATATTGTGTGCACTTAGCGACGGGCGCGACGAAATTCTGATATTTATGCCCCTGGTGTGCCACTATTAGTGAGAAAAATTGTTTTTCAGGGCTAATAATGTGCTTCGTATAATACCAGTTACTCGTAAACACCAAGCTTCTGTGGTGTGATATATGCTTTTTGTGTGGATAAAATAGTCTGTAGAGGATTATTGGTGTGCGCCGTTTATAAAAAGATATACGAACTAAATCATATTCGAACTGAAACTAATGTCTTATTTTCGACAATGTGATAGGGAACCTTAAAAATTTTCTCATTTCTGTGCATATCTAAAGAGAAAAAATTTTTTTTTCTTTCTTTTTAAGCAAGTGCTCATTAAGACCCATTGTATATGCATCAAAACTGGTGGCAGAGTTTTTTTTTTTAATTTATGAAACGTCTTCTCTTGTGTACCATAGATAGACTTGACGGAAAGCGTTTGATGCGTTCGTCTTGTGCGTTGAGTTTTTTCGTCGGATGACATCCGCCTACCACTGACTGACTGACACCACTGACAGCAGTACAGTACCAAGGCATGTGTGGTGACTGATAGCAGCCTACATCCAAATCCGTTGCATCAAACTGAAAGCAGTTTATTTTCGTCAAGTAGGCAACTTGCGTGCAAATAAAAAGAAAAAACAATGCCCGCCTAAAGTCCTCCTGGAGTATTTACTGTTTGTTTGTTTATTTAATAATGTTTCATTTATTTACTCACACTATGCATTAAAAACGTAGTCTGATACACGTGGGTAAGGGCAATAACTTACTCTTAACGTTTAAAACACTTATTGGACACCGTTCCGTTCAAAATGTTTAATTTCATAACTGCAATATTATAATAATTTTTATAGCACACCGTGCGTAAAATGACCACTTTACGCACGCTGCGCTTGCGTAAAGTCGGCATTTTCCGCACTTTTGCTATAAAATATTATACGATACTCGTGCGAGAAACTTTTCATCGCTCTCGTATCGTACTGTACTATTGTTTAATTTTTCTACGGCTTCAAAATAGTTTTACCTTATGCGAACAAACTTTTTAAAGCTGTGTATTTAGGCACACTGAGCTCTAAAAAGGTCTTCTGTTTTATGAAAACCAGAAAATAAAATGAATTATCTGTGCCTGTCTTAACTTGAAGAAAGGTGCAGAAAAGGCTTGCATGCTAAAGGGCCATAAGCATAGCCACTGCCCTAATACAAGTTTGAAAACTCGGGACGACAGGTTGCCATCACAGAAGTAGGGTTCGTTCAAATCAACATTAACCTAAAAACACGAATCTCTTTTGTACAGTTTGCAAAATAATAAAGATTGCATAAATTGGTTGTTTTTGATAGCACTTCACCTAAACCTCCAAAATCAGCGACATTATATGATTATTTTAATAAATACGTGTGTAATAATATTACTTTACTAAGGGATCAAATTATTATAATTATATTATATATAAATATATATTTTTTTAAACTAGATTATCTAAAGCAGTCGTTCAGAACTGCATCGAGTTAGGTGCAACCCTAGAATTTATAAAACAAAAACAAATAATCAAGGAAGGGTTCCCGCTGCTGTATAATGCGAAAACTTCAGCTTGTTAGGGTAATTTGAAACAAATTACTCCGACTATGCCGTGTTTTTGCACCGTTTTTGATATTTTGACACGAATATTTTATTTTTAGGTCTGGGTAATTGTGGGTTGCTTTTTATGTTCTAGAACATGATAAAATTTAGATAAGCAGTTAAGTGACTGATTTGTGTTAGTGAAGGTTGTTGTATTAATAATTGAAATTTTAATAATAATTTAAGTCGGATGAATTAATTATTTTTCCTGTATAGTTGTTGCCTGATACGACTGAACCAGAGGTTTTTAATTAAATCATTTAGTTGCAAGAAATCATTTGAATCTGGCTACTTCTGCCACATCTGAGTTACACAAATTAATAAATTGTGGGAGTATACATTTTAGCATATCGCTTACGGCTTCACCCTGGCCCAGGAGGAAAAAGGTTGAACACTCTGATCACATCAAAAACCTTTGTTAGTGGTTTTCTATGTGGTATTCGAAATCTACCAGCCGAATTTCAAATTTAAAGGATAATATAGTTTCGGAGGTTTTGATAAGTGAGTGCGGAAATGGAATTTCGCTTTTACTAACTACTTTTATGCCTAGGCGCGACTCTGTCCGCGATGAAGGAAATCTTTTTATGAAACTTTTATCCAATTTGTTGAATTTCGAAAGATGAATGAATATAGTTCGACAATTGTCGGCATCAGTGGAATAAAAATAAAAATAAATTAAAATATTATGTGATGAAATGTTCAAATGATGTAGATGATTGACAGATCAGAATTATCTAGGTACATCATTTGAACAATTTATCACATAATATTATAATTTACTTTTATTTTTATTCCACTGATGCCGACAATTGTCTTAATATATCTGGTCATTTAACGTGTTCTTTGTAAATATATAAAAATATAAAAGACTAAATAGGTCCATAAAAATATATGATATTTGAAACATGAATAAAGAGTGAGAAATATAGAGCAATTACTAGTCAACAAAGTTGATTACTAGTACTTATTTCCATAATTATGTATGTTTGTTTTAGGTTCTTTACAAATTGAATTGTTAAGTATTAACAAAAAAGGCATTGCGTGGCGCTGTGGCAAAGGCAGCCTAGTAAGCCTACACAAAGAATCTTAAATCAAAGAATATAAATATAGAATACTAAATAACTTTTGGTCTATCCTATAACATAGTCTCTCAAATTAGGATAGTAAGTAAATTATAGTTTGGAACAAATGAAAATGAAACAGCGTGAATCTAAACAAGTTTATTAGTACAACCAATGGGTAAACCACCTTAAAATCAAAAGCTCTATTACGAGTATTGATTAAAACAAGCCAATTATAAACTAAACATTTTGTTTACCGGTTAGGCTAAACACTGAAATTTAATCGAACAAACATTCTAATACAGCTTTAATTAAATCTAAATTAAAATCATAGCCAGGTCTAATGCCTGGAGGGAAGAGTAAATATAAAGCAGACCGAAATTCACCACGACTAATCAGAACATTTCTGCTTTGGATGTGATAATTGGACCCATAAAAATGAACTGCAAAAACAAGTTTAATTTGTACACAAGTTCTAGTTTTAGTTATAAATAGCATTAAGCACAAATTAAATATAAAAATCTACAATTTTTCAAATTCTAAGTAAGAAGGAACAGGTAGATAAATTTTTCCTTTTTTGGCATGTTTTACAAGATTCAAGATTCAAATTGTTTATTTGTAAAATAGATACATAAACTATACGGTTTACATGTCAAATCTAATCTGTATAAAAATAATATTTTATGATGAAACAAATATGTTAAGCGAAATATATAAAAAAACTATATTTAAGTTGGGCTACTAAAGTTATACACATGCATAAAATAAAGACTTATTGGAATAATAATATTATTATAACTCCACAATGCAATTAATAAATAAGTTGATAAATAAACTGAATAGACCCTGATATATAATAGTGGAATATACAAAATTATTAGGTGAATAAAACTGCGAACATTTACTTTCTTTTCCTTTTTGTTCATTCTGATTCTTTAAATAACTGACCAAGTTTTCTACGACGACAAGACTTACTGCCTGTCACGTTGGGTGAAAAATCCTCGGTGAAAGGAGTTGACAATACATCTCTTATTAGATATTAGATAACGACACTATTGTTACTTCTCAGTACTTACATAACGTATAATTATATTCACACATAATTATTGAACGTTAATTTAACGTTAACGTTAGTTAATCTGTATACTCTATGCAAAATTATTAAAAAAGGGTTTTATAACAGGTTATTTATATATTTTAGAAAAAACTGGCTACACCTTGGTGTAGAAATCTCAAAAAATTTAAACACCCGTATTCACATAATTTTTAGTTTGCCGATGAAAATTTATTCCCGAAGAAGGCTCACGTGCATTGTTACTAGGTTGAATTTGCTTCTTTGAAATTAGAAAGTGTTCATGTGGTGTTATTTTACTTGTAAAAACAATTCATTATATTCCCACACACATTATATTAAAAAGATAGCTAAAAGAAAAAAAAATTGAGCTTCTGACTTATTGATTTTATTTTAATAAAATAAATAAATCAATATAATTTATTTATGCCCTTTAGTATAGTCCAATTTCAGAACAACCCACTTCGGCGGTGTGCAAACAACAACTGAACGTAGTCATGTACAGTCGATAGTCGATAGTACTACTCAACCAAGATAACTAAGAGTCAATGCTCGTTAATATTCACCCTTATAGCAAGCTACATAAAATGTCGTCGGTTCTCTCAATGAATCGGTCAGAATTTAGGTTGAGAACACAATGCACATGTCGATAAATGAAATTGCTTCGGCTTTACAACTCGCCGTACGATATTTGTTAATAGGCAAATAATCTGATGCTAGAGGATACTAGTGCCGCCAGGTAAAATCCAGAAATGATGACGCGTTGGAGATGCCCCAGCCAAATTGTGCTCTAATGACATACATTTTTTGTCTTACTTACGACTCTTCAACTTAACGAAAGGCTCAAAATATGTGGTTTTAGTCGGATGGCCTTTGTCTTTATTAAAATGTATATACATATATTTGTCTTTGAAAAATAAACAATAAAAAAAAGATGTAGTAATAAAGTATATTAAGGTTTTAAGGTATGTTTTTATTCAACGTCATTAAGACCTGAGTACGCATACATACATAGATATACTCACGCCTATCTCCCAAAGGGATAGGCAGAGACTACAAGTTTCCATATACCACGATCCTGTCACTCTTTTACATCCATCAATCTAGTCATACATGCTTTTCTATTCCGGGTACTTTTTATTTTGCCCTTTTTCAGTATGTCACCTATTGGGTCGGCATACCTCCTTCTAGGATGGCCCGGTTGAGCTTTACCTTCCATTTGCGCAGTATACATTTCTTTATTCACTACACTTTCATTAATTCTCTCATATGCCCAAACCATCGAAGCATTCCTTTTTCTATTCTAGTCAATACATCTTCTTTCAGGCTGCAACCATTCCGTATGTCGATGTTTTTCTCTCTATCATTCAATTTCAAACCACACATACTCCATAGGGAACGCATTTCCACTGCATTCACTCTAGTTTAATATTCATAGTTTGTAAGAATCGCGAAAGTTTAAAGTTTGCTATAATAAGGTAATCGTTGATTTAATGTATTTATATTTAAATTTCACTATTCAACATGAAAAGCAATGAGTGGGCAACACTAAAGAAAACTATATACTAAATACAGGATACACTCGTATGTGTGTAAATGAGGGTGCGAGAGTGAATCGTGATTTAGGAGAAATGTTTGGGATGTAGCGATTATGGCAGATTATTGCACAAGGTAAATTGATTTTACCCTCTCTATAGAGGCTAAGCTGAAGTGTTACTCTTTATGTGTAAGCAATCACGGTACAAAATAAAGCTGTTTTGTGATAAGGAAATCTTATATCAAACTTTAAGTATTGTCTCTCTACAATTTTTACAATAATTAGGTCTGGCTAATAGGTGGTAGAGCTGATGCTGGGCTCGACTGTGGAGGTACCACCATCTTACTCGCAAATCCTCCCGAAGTTTTTCGGGGGAGAGTAAGAGAACAGATCTTGGGAAAAACCAGGCGGCCCACCATTGCCTGGGACCGATGGATGGCGGTTTATCCATCCCCAATTGCCGGGCCTTATATAAAACAGACTAGTGACGGGCAGCGCGTCACTGGTGCAAGGGTTTCGGCACCGCGCTCACCAACCCGCCTGCCCAGCGTATGTGAGTATGGGCATTTCTTCCAGGAGGACAGCCAGGAGAGGCAAAATCCTGGAAAGGCCCATGTCCAGCAGTGGACGAAACAGGCTGATGGATGGGTGGATGGTCTGGCTTAGTTTTGAACATGCTTTTCATCCCACGGAAACGTATTTTTTTAATCATCAATTGTCGTTCGACTATTAACTACACATACGTAGATACATACATAAACCAGTTTATAATCTGGATCTTACCCGTACTCACCGATCGTGGCGATATATATATATATATCGTTTGGCGATAGAATTATCATGCAGTTGCAAAGCGTAACAAGTTTTCAATTCATCGGATTTATTACTAAATCGTAAGAAGCACATAGATATCATAGTTAAAACGTTACAATGCCAAAAGAACATTTGCTGAAAATAATATAAATATGTAAATAAAAATAGTTCATTGCTTCTATAAAACATTTTTTTGTTTCCAGAATCATAAATGAAAAAAATATTCTGTTTTTTATTGGACAGTTACTCGTAATACAGATTATATTGGTTTATGTTTAGTAAAAAAGTATTAAATAATTTGGCCAAGTGTGAGTTGTGTTCACGCACAAAGGATTCCGTAGCACCCCACAACACGAGTTCGGAACTCTAAAAACAGTATCGTAAACAACAACAATATACGTCCCAAAGCAACATAGAGGCTACAAAACAAGTCGCTAAAATGGTAGCGCCTGACATAAAATTTGGCACCGTCTGTGTACGGAACCCTACTTTTTATTATTATTTGTTTTACTTTAGAGTATATCCTACATTCTGACAACTTGTGTGTGTGACCGTCTTTAAGTAAGAGCGAAAACCAATAACGTTTATATAATGCACCTTTTTTGAGGTTTCTTGAATGGGACACCCCTATTTTTTTTTAATTATTTGTTCTGGTAGAGGCTAAAGTAACACGTATTCAGTGAAAGTTTCCACTTTCTACCTATTATGACTGAAGCTGTAAATCCCTGTGACAGAAGGACAGACAGACAGTGAAGGCTTAGTAATAGGGTCCCGTTTGGTACCCTTCGGGTAGAGAACCCTAAAAATGGCCTATTTAGAGCCATTTCATCTAGATCTAGCCTAGTCAGGAACAACGCGCTGGCTACAAACGACTTTAGGAAAAGAATTACCGTTTCCAATTAAAACCACCAAAATCAGACCACAAACAATCTGCCCTCTACTTCACATAAGCAGCACCAGTACAAAAGAAAACGACCGCTTGTTATGTCAGCGTTCAAATAACAGAAAAGCGCAAACTCCCTTAAGTAAATCAACGTGCAACATCGACAAACATTTCTGCAGTCTCGCATCGATTGATGTTGGTTCGGGAGTCAGTGGTGGACTTTATTTTTAAATTTTACGTAGAAACTTAACTACGGCCAAAATTGTGAACACAGGATTTTTATTATTTGGATAAGTAACTGTTAGCTGTCCTTAATATCTTTAAATTGTGCCTGAATTGGTCGCATCGCAACATACGTATTATGTAGAAACGGGGACTACGGCCAAAATTGTGACCACAGGATTTTTATTAGTTAGATAAGTAACTGTTAGCTGTCCTTAATATCTTTAAATTGTGCCTGAATTGGTCGCATCGCAACATACGTATTATGTAGAAACGGGGACTACGGCCAAAATTGTAACCACAGGATTTTTATTAGTTAGATAAGTAACTGTTAGCTGTCCTTAATATCTTTAAATTGTGCCTAAATTGGTCGCATCGCAACATACGTATTATGTAGAAACGGGGACTACGGCCAAAATTGTGACCACAGGATTTTTATTAGTTAGATAAGTAACTGTTAACTGTCCTTAATATTTTTAAATTGTGCGTGAATTGGTCGCATCGCAACATAAGTTTACGTAGAAACGAGGACTACGGCCAAAATTGTGACCACAGGATTTTTATTAGTTAGATAAGTAACTGTTAACTGTCCTTAATATTTTTAAATTGTGCGTGAATTGGTCGCATCACAACATAAGTTTACGTAGAAACGGGGACTACGACCAAAATTGTGACTACAGGATTTTTATTAGTTATATAAGTAACTGTTAACTGTCCTTAATATTTTTAAATTGTGCGTGAATTGGTCGCATCGCAACATAAGTTTACGTAGAAACGAGGACTACGGCCAAAATTGTGACCACAGGATTTTTATTAGTTAGATAAGTAACTGTTAACTGTCCTTAATATCTTTAAATTGTGCGTGAATTGGTCGCATCGCAACATAAGTTTACGTAGAAACGAGGACTACGGCCAAAATTGTGACCACAGGATTTTTATTACTTAGATAAGTAACTGTTAACTGTCCTTAATATTTTTAAATTGTGCGTGAATTGGTCGCATCGCAACATAAGTTTACGTAGAAACGAGGACTACGGCCAAAATTGTGACCACAGGATTTTTATTAGTTAGATAAGTAACTGTTAACTGTCCTTAATATCTTTAAATTGTGCGTAAATTGGTCGCATCGCAACATAAGTTTACGTAGAAACGGGGACTACGGCCAAAATTGTGACCACAGGATTTTTATTAGTTAGATAAGTAACTGTTAACTGTCCTTAATATCTTTAAATTGTGCGTGAATTGGTCGCATCGCAACATAAGTTTACGTAGAAACGGGGACTACGGCCAAAATTGTGACCACAGGATTTTTATTAGTTAGATAAGTAACTGTTAACTGTCCTTAATATTTTTAAATTGTGCGTGAATTGGTCGCATCGCAACATAAGTTTACGTAGAAACGAGGACTACGGCCAAAATTGTGACCACAGGATTTTTATTAGTTAGATAAGTAACTGTTAACTGTCCTTAATATTTTTAAATTGTGCGTGAATTGGTAGCAATATAAGATTTAAGAAATATAATGAACAGAAGTGTCATTGATTCTACTCATGTAAAAGTTATAATTTAGATTTATATAATTCCTTTGAAAATGCCATAAAGGCGAAACCGGTCAGGAAATTAATATTTAATAAATTTGTGGAATACATAGTACAAGTGATTTTCTGTTCATTATGTTTTCCAAGTTCCACCAAGAGCCAACAATCAGTAGTACCAATCAAGATTTAAAAAAATTACTTTGTTGTATTTATTGGTTTCCTTCCAAAATCGTGATCCTTAGAACCATTTTAAGCCCAACACTTTTGGGATATATTTACTGCGTTTGGATAGATAAACAAAATTGCGGGGTTGAGTTAATACGTTATTAATATTAATTATTTAGGTACTAATGAAATCCTGCTCCCGTTTCAAGAGAGCATTTGCTGCTTCGTAACCTAAAAATCTAGCTATTCCATTTTCAAATCTCGTATAATTTTCATCATACTCATTTTATACAAAATGAATTGAGATACAAATTCTGATTGGTGCAGCGCACAAAAGCTCGTTAACCTAGCACAATTGCAAACTCCAGACTCCCGCTCCACGAGTAGGGACGTGCCCTTATCTCAGCCCTGCGCACGTGTGAACCCCGCTCAATTTTAATTTCATGCTCAAACAATGACGCTATCGAGCTGCCTATTATTTTGTATCGCCGAGAGGGTTGAGTTCATCCAAATCCACCGATAAGCCCGACGGCCCGATCTCTTTGTCACCGCCCCGAGATGGCTAATTCGGGACACTTTTAATCGTCGGAATATCGGATTGTTGTTATCTTGTTTCGTTACTAGCGTTTGCACGTGTTTTAATTAAACCTAGAAGGTATATAATAAAATATAATGAACTAGCAGACGCATGCAGCGTTGCTCGCATGGCTCGCGTTTTATTTCTCTCAATCCCGTTAGGTAAAGACACCATTGCTCGACCGTGCACTAATAGTTTTCGAAAATTACTTTTTAATAGAAAATACAAAAACCTACAGTAGAGTCCAAATTTTATATTCCTAGACCAACCGTTTGGTTTAGGCGTTGATCAGTCAGGGTATTCTGTTATATAAAGTGTCTTAAGATTTTAACTTTTTTATTTAAAACGGGGTTCTATCCATTAATCCTGAAATTGCAAAAAATATTTACTGTTTTATACATTTTGATTGAGTAGATATTAAACTTTTCTATGAAACAGCAGATTTTTTGCGATTTCAGGTTCAGCCTTTTGAAAAAGTTGGTAATGTGATAGAATGCCCCGTTTCAAGGAAAAATGGTTATTATCTTAACAGCCTGTATTTAGATAGATATACAGAGTTTCGAAGACCTGAACTTAAAGTTTTCTTCAAGTTTTATCGCAGCTGAGAAATAATGGTAAATTATGGAATTACTTCAAATAAACCTTACCTAATAATTATGTACCGTATATATTTATTTTCTAAATATTTTAAAATATATATATCGTTTGAAGTGCAAGTCACAGTCCAAACTTGTACACCCATATTTCACTGATGATTATTACGTCCCAGTTTAATGGACGGTGAGCTCAATTGCCGTACTTCAGGCGTAAATATAGGTATAGACCAACGGCTTAATTTTTAAATTGAAAAACCGTAAATTAAAATGCAATGCAGAAAGATTCGCAAGTCATTTGTCTAAATAAAATAAAATACTTAAATTTAACTACTTGAATTCTTATTCCCATCCCGGATTCAGAGAAAATCGTTTACACCATAATAAACTAACCTGGTAGGTTAACTGCTTCGTTTTTATTAGATTACGAACAAATTCGGGACATTTATCGTGAATATTTTTGTTAACTATAAATTTTCAATCTGAATTATTTAACTGATGCAAATACCTAGGCTAATCCACTTTTCACCCACACTGCGTGTTTTTTAAATGAGCAACAATAACCCGTAGCTTTTTTTTTAAATGAAGGAGATCATTGAATGTCTTTCGAATCAAATAATGCTTTATAATTATTGTAATTTTCTTTAAAACTACGGGATAAATCACTATAGACGACACCGTTTTTCGTTAGTAACTCCGGGACAAACGTGTCTACGGAGTAACCATAATAAAAAAAATACAAAGTTTTTTTTTCATATACTTTTATTCCGAAATGTTACTAAATGGTCTAGTAAGCGAACAAAATAGTTTTTGAAAAGAAAAGAGCTAAATTATGAATTTTGTGGTTAAGTACTGGCAATTATCCAAAAAGTAGTGTGGGTGAAGAAGTTGATTGACTCAATTACGAATGTAATAGTAGATCTACAAATTAAACATGGGAAGCTGAACCGTGCTACCTTAACCTACCGTAATACGCTCTAAAACTGTAGCTAGAATGCGTCTCAATCATTGTAACTGAATTATTATCGGTTTCCCAAATAAATGTTCCATTTAAATCGATGTTTGACGGAATCGTGTTGCGGTGTCTTTTACAATCATCAGTCCAATCAAATCATCAATACTATCCCACAGGCAAATCATTAAACCCTCGCAATCCGAATCAGGGCATGAATCTCCCGCCTGCAATGATTCACCAAATTCCCATCGCATCATCGCTTAACCCCCTCGGTGTCTGTGTTTATCAAACCACTTAACGATTTAATATGTTCGGTGAGCTATGTGCTCCCTTCGGACTATGCTATGCGAAATGTGCCATTTATATTAGAGTGAATTATCGGTGTAGAATGCAGGCTGGGACGTGATAAGGCATGTCAGAAATCTTGACGCTGCAATGTTGCCATTGCTATGTGCCATGAATAGTTTCCGATGTAGAGGAGACTCGCTGCTTGAAGCTCCTATGGTAAATTTACTATATCTGTCAAAATAACGACGGGGTAAATCTAGAAAGCGGGAAAAGTATGGAGTCGTAGCGATTGCTACAACGTAGCGACTGCTACGCCGTAGCAAACAATAAGTGACTATCCATGCTCAGTAAGTTTCTTAATAAATTCAAAACTGTCCCATAAATTATAAATAATGGAGGCAGTCAATCGTTTCAATTAATCGGCTCACCGTAAAAACCTGTAAGGTACTTCCAGTTGACTTAGCAACTTGAAATTCCCTTCAAAATTATGTCTGATAACACGCGTCTAGGAAAAGCGTTGAAAATTACCAGTAGGTATATAATTATTTTATACAAAAATAGTACTATATTATATATCTAAAGTAATAGGCATGCCACCGTTTTGATACAAAATTTGATAACCCGTTTCTCTGTTGTTTTTTGTTACTGACTAAAGTTTCAGATCAACCTGTAGTTTAATACAGGCATTTACAAAGTCACTATTTTGCTGAAATATAAAATTTTGATATAGTTACAAATTTTAAGTTCATATTATCTCCACATTTTTATTTTTTATATCACGTGTTTCTTTATGTGTGCACATTTGATCACGCACTTTTAGTTAATATTTCCTTAGCACCTAGGTTTTTCTGGCAGAAATCTCTTTCAGAGATAAGCTCGCCTATAGCACATTTAATTTAATACTGCTTGTACGTATAACTTTTTGGTGCAATAAAGAATATGAATATGAACACCCTATACATTTTGATTCCCTTGAGAGTGTCGAAATATACGTTTTTTTACGTATAATATTTTAGAATTAATTACATATATCTTTTTTTTACGTTAACTTAGAAATTGTGTTTACCTCTACGCATTCCCGAGATAAAGGTTCTTGACAGACAGGCATACAACAAAGTGATCCAATAAGGGCTCCGTTTTTTCCTCTTGAGGTACGGAACCCTAAAAATGACCAAATCTTAGGTCTCAATCGATCCAGAAGCTTTATTAAATAGCAAAGATGAGCAGATAGACTAACAAATGAATTAACTTTAACAAAAAGGTCTTATTTTATTTAAATATAAGATTTCTGTAGTTAGGTTATATTATTTTTATTTTAGTGTAATTTTTAAATGTTATATTGAAACTTAAGTTTTATTTATAAAAACATTTTAATTTTTAATATATTTTCTTATTATTTCGATTGCTTGAAAAATATATACTATCGTATGGTAAAGTATTTTCAGTTCGTATGGTAAAGTATTTTTCTGCGTTAACTTACTCATACAGTTTTAAGTAAATTTTATAAAAGTGTATTATGTGCCGGGAAACTTTGTAAAATCGCAGCTTATCTTCTCTTATCGTAATTAGCTTTTTCCCGAATTTTCCGTTTGATTTGAGATTAGCCACCTGTAGCTTAGTTGTAATAGGAGAACTTGTAATAAGAAAACTTGTAATAGTGTTACAAAGTCCAGTCTCATGTTATCACAAATGAGGTAAAGCTACTTTAAGGGAATGGCGGTGTTACGACGGCAACTTCGGATTCAGACCCCACCGTTTGAGGTGCACGTTTCTATTATCATGGAGAAAGTTTCGATAGTTTGTCCCTCCCCTAAATCTTTGGGTTTTTACTCAACAAATGCGTCTTTAACATAGATATATAGTAGAATATATAGGTATGTAGGATATAATTACTAACGTAGTAATTAAAAAAAAATTGGTCTAGATAATTTCAATGGACTTAGCCCAGAATATGAGAAAAATATTCCTTAGATTATAAATAGAAGAGGCCGAAATATATTGAAAATTCTGTTTTTATTTTATTAAATTTTAGTACTAATTTTTAAAGAAAATAGATTGTAAATATAATATATAAATATTTTATAGGTGGTAGAGCTGATGTCGGGCACGACTGTGGAGGTGCCACCATCTTACTTGCAAATCCTCCCGAAGTTATTCGGGGGAGAGTAAGAGAACAGCTCTCAGGCAAAACCAGGCGGCCCATCATTGCCTGGGACCGATGGATGGCGGTATATCCATCCCCAATTGCCGGGGCTTATGAAAAACAGATTGGTGACGGCCAGCGGCGTCACTGGTGCAAGGATTTCGGCACCGCGCTCACCAACCCACCTACCCAGCGAGTGTGAGTATGGGCATTTCTTCCAGAAGAACCGCCAAACGTGGCGAAATTCTGGAAAGGCCTATATCCACCAGTGGACGAAACCGGCTGATGGAGGGATGGATGGATGGATTCCATAGACACCTTTTGTTTTTGCGTTTGTTTGGTGGTTTGCGCGCGGTTTCTGCTCATAATCGGCGATTCCATTATCTGATTTATTGGAATCATAACTGGATAGGATTGGACTAAGGACAGTGTAATCGCGTTAAAGACGGTCTGTTCCCTCACGCGTCTTAATTAGGATTCTAGCTAGTATTCCGATAAATTGGATAATGTAATTGCGACTATAAAGATGATTCCAAAATAATAAATAAAAACACCTCAAAACCGCGAGTTTTCTGAGCGGCCCGCTTCCACTGAGCAGGATAAACATGTGTAAAATGAAAACGTTGGAGCAGGACAGATTTCTCTGGATAACCTCGCCTTAACCAGGATTTGGCATAAACATTGTTACTAATGTGTAGATATAACTCCGCACACTACACTAGCTTTATTCAAAACAAAGAAATATATTCAAATATCAATTTTAAAAGGTAATATTTTAGACTCGTTTATACGGCGAGGTCCTATAGTAACAGGCAGAAAACTGCACAAAAAAACGTAATAATTGGTATGAAACTACGCAAGTTTAATCATACACTGGCAGGCGCATGGTGCTTGTTTGTTACAAATACAGACGGAAATTCATTGTTTACATTATCTCAATTAAGATTCCACTTTATTCGCTATTTCATAGTGAACAGCGTAGCATTTTGAGAATTTTCAGGGGGAGGAAGCCTGCCCCCTCCAATTCCGCAATTCTCTCTTTGTAATGTGTAGCTTTTAATTAAGGGCGCGCCGTTCGCAAAACCCAATATAGTTTTGTTATGTTACATTTGAAATACGTGTTGTAACTTTTCACTTTCTGCCCAAGCCCCTGAGAGGTTTACCTTAATAAATTCGCAGGGAAACCATACCATTGGCCAAATTAACTTTGAGCTAGAACATTGAGCTTGCTTTGGGGATTTGGTTAAATTAGATTTCCACCCACGTTTTAACCGAGCAATTTTCGTGAAACAATTCGCATATCCCTACAATTTCTCGAGTTGATGAGACGTCAAAAAAGGTCGTGATTTTGAACATCGAAAGGAAAATTTCATTTTGCGACACTTCATTTGGAGTGCGTTAAGTGCGCTCGGTGTCGTCACGTCGTCGTGCGCGCTCGGCGCTCAAAGTGTTAATTGAATTCAAACAGAAATACAGAACGACCAACTTGTCTGCGTACCAGACAAACCAAAAGTAGTCTTTATTGCCTTGATAAAAGATTCACAACTAACTCAATATAACTTGGTTAAAGTATAACCCCGTGATTGCAGTAGATGATTCCGCAAAGGCCGTTCTCTAGCAAAGCCTTTTCCATTTTAAAAACGATAGGAGACATATTATTTTTGCCAGACATTGGATAATTGAGTTTCTATAGATACGGGAAGTGTCAGTTCCATATCCTCGTTTCAATATTTTTATTATATCCAGGTTGAAGAACCTGCAATTAAATAAAACAGTTTTATTCGGTTCTTTAGAGATGCTTTGAAAATTTGATGAAACTCCATACCCAAAGGAATACTTTTCCAAAAAGCACTTATTCATTTAAAATTATTATGTCCCCATAATTCTCACAGAAAGAATTTACTTTTTGTTGAAAAAAGTTGGACAACTCATCTCTGAACTGCTGGAAACTGCACAATGTGGTTCCTAACATTCCAATCACGTCTCAACTGACCGAAATGACTTATGGAGTTCAGCCTATCAATATTTACCTCTACGGCTTGGAAATAAGACTGTAACAAATCACCGTATTACCATAGTCAGCCGACCATTTCAATATGGAGTTGTTAACTCTTTTAGTGCAGAGCACATAAATATGGATATAGCATGAAGTTCTACATTTTATTGTGGTCCTTAAATTCGAGTAATAAATATATGAAGCTACGAAAAAACATCTCGACATTCTCTTTACAGTTAAATAGTATTGTGCGTGGTCTGGGCGGCGAGACGCTTGACGCAAGCCACCGAGCACAAATGATTATAATAGTTACTACGTAACAGATACAATACTCTATTATAAAACGAAAACATCTACTCTTATAATCACCTACGGTCAGAACATACATGCAAAATCTGACGTTGTTCTTACACCGTACAGCACGCGATGTACCAGCTCGTGCTCTACATGGCATGCAGTAACAATAAGGATGGCTTTTTGCATCAAAAAATAGATTAGATAAAGAACCTAACTAGTTATCCGTAAACTAAAATTTAGTTAGATTTAGTTATTATTCGATTATGATAATTGCAGTATCTCGGTCCGTTACGGTGCAAACAAATTAAACGAATAAATTCATAATGTAATTTAATTTTCAATAATAAGTCACTAAGTAGGTAGGTAAATTTAAATAAATTAGCTTAATCCAAGATAATATGTAATATCCATGCCGTACCTAAGGACCCGAAAACGAAATGTCCATACAACAGGCGTACTAATTTGTGTTTACGATTTAAAAATAAGTAGATAAAATTCAAAATTATGTAGGCTTAAAATTTAGTAGGTGGTAGAGCTAATGCCGAGCTCGACTGTGGAGGAACCACCATCTTACTCGGAAATCCTCCCGAAGTTATTCGGGGGAGAGTAAGAGAACAGCTGTCTCAGGCAAAACCAGGCGGCCCACCATTGCCTGGGACCGATGGATGGCGGTATATCCATCCCCAATTGCCGGGCCTTATATAAATCAGACTGGTGACGGGCAGCGGCGTCACTGGTGCAAGGGTTTCGGCACCGCGCTCACCAACCCGCCTGCTTAGCGTGTGTGAGTATGGGCATTTACAGGAGGACCGCCAAGAGTGGTGAAATCCTGGAAAGGTCTATGTCCAGCAGTGGACGCAACAGGCTGATGGATGGATGGATGGAGATAAAATTCAGGTGACAGAAACGCTGCGTGCGCGTGTGAACGACGGCAATTCACTGGCACGAGTGCCTCCAAAATGCCCGAAAGCACTCAAAAATGTAGGTAAATCGCGGTAGGTACAGTCGAGTAACGCGATAACGGGCTCCTGCACCGAACTACATACAATTTTCGAACAATCAGTTCGGAGCCTTGCCCCGCAAGCCCCACACAACTGCTCCCTTTGAACGCCATCGTTTGATAACTGTATATATTTTTAAACTGTGTAAACATTACCTACATCATAGGAAATCGACACTGTTGTACACTTTTATCAATATTTTCGTACATTTTTGGGGCTTAGTATAAAACCATGCCAATTTAAAAGAGCCAGTAAAGTTTCTTAAATTCAAAAAAATAGTAGTTTGTAATAAGCAGATATAGCCACATGAAAAAATTACATTATTAAAATTAAAAATTACCGCATAAAATGTTTTAAGGCGTTTTGATTGATACGTTCTATTTTTAATAACGTTATCATCAAGTATTAAACTAAATTCAAACATATAATGTCAATCTCAAAACATCTTTCTTTTATTATTTAATATATATAATTATCACTGTACAATAAAGATAATATGTATATAAATAATTATACACAAGATATATTTCGGCTCTGATCTGGACCCGGCATCAGTTGCGTATAAACACAAATAGACATTTGTCATGTTTACATGACATGATATAATAGACATTCGTGACCGTGTTTTTCTTTTTAAAAAATCTTTAACTATTTACAATATGTCTTATTTTTTAATGATGATGATGATGATGATGATGATGGTGATGATGACGATGACGATTATGATGATGGTGATGATGATGATGATGATGATGATGATGATGATGATGATCATTAAATAATAAAAGAAACAAACTGTCAGCAGTTATTATATTTTATATCATTTTAATCTCAAAACATGAAATTTGGACTGTAGGTTCCTTTTGTAATGTAGACGGACATCCGTGACCAGGAATTTTAGGAAATTTTCATGGAACCCGAAGAAACGGGATCCGCGCGAGCAACTCTCTGTAAGGCGTCTGCTAGTATCAATATAAATAAGGTTTTACTGCGAAAACGTTTTGTAATCTATGTATAACCTTACAGATGTCATCATCAATATGTAACATTTTAAATTTATAACGCTATTTCAATGTCTGGTAATAAGCAGCTAAAAACCGGCCCAGTGCGTGTCGGGCCACGCGCAGTGTAGGGTTCCGTAGTTTCCCAGTACATTTTACAAGTTGGTCTACTAATACAGATCGCGCCAAACTTCTAGTCCACTCGGAAGTTGCTCTCCCGAAGAACGGCCCATACACTGTCGTGTTTAGAGGGGACTAAAATTTGGCGCGACCTTTACTCGTAAACGTATGAAGCCTACTTAGCTATGATAGTTTGCCTTTTAACTTCATTATATATACTACTTCTGTGTATTTTTCCACACATTCTGTTTTTTCTCCTATCAAATAAATAAATAAATAAAAATACCAAATTACAGCTTTCTTAATAGTCTCTGAAGCCGCGGACAGACAAACGGACGGACAGACGGACATGGCGAAACTATAAAGGTTCCTTGTCGGACTACGGAACCCTAAAAAGATTTATCTACATAGGTACCGAATTGAATTTCAAACACAAGACTATTCCAAACATCCCGGTAACGTAAAGGATATAGCAACCTATAGAAATTGAAACATAAAATGTATGGAATGCCCAATAATGCCCATTACTAACGGGCCAATTGCAACCGAGCCTTGGCTAGCGTGTCAATGTATTGAATTTCAGATATGATTAATGGATAACTGAATTCTTGATGCCTATTTCGGTAACTCATACCACAGCTAAAATTATTTTCAGGTATTATATTAAGATGCCTTATTCTTATTGAACTCACGACCTGTAGGCCTACCAAGAGTTTCGCTTACTATACACGATACCGTCTGCGTAAAATATTTTGTATGAGAAATGCTGGTTCCTGTAGTAAGCCGCTAGGGGCGCTGCACAATTTCTTATATAAATATTTTACGCAGACGTTAACGTGTATAGTAAGCAAAACTCATGGTAGGCCTACGGAGGTCGTCGACGAACGCTCTACCATTCGGCCCTAGAGGTTTCTATGTTCATATTCCCTGAATAAGATAGATGTGTCAAAAGAGAATGATTGCATATTTCGAGATTTATTAAATAATTCCCAAGACTAGCTTCTTATTTCACACCTCATGCACATGTGATCTTGTACTAGTCTTGAAAAAAATATTTCTGCACCTTATTTTTATCAGAAATATATTTTTGTTCGATGGCTACATAGGTAAATTATGACTGAAAATACCCTTTTTGGGCTTTCAACAAAGCGTATACTCATGAATGCTAAGAAACTCGTGTAAATACGAGAAAGCATTTTATTGTTTTGTTGTAGCTAAAAAGCTTTTCTGACTATTTATTCTTTATTTAAATATGAGGGTAAAGCCCAATCTTACACCGTTTTTAAAAAAAGAACTTACAAATATATACACTCATTTTACGCAAACTCCATTTTGTAATACATTACTTACAACCCCGTTTTAACACTGATTTAAGCTGACTGAGAGGCTGAAGTGTAAAAGCATGTAAGGGATATAATAGAAAGGGGAAAATGGGGAAAGTTTTCCATGTGACAGGTATTGCCGCGGGTTATGCAACATTCACCATGAAAAAAATCAGTTATATTTTGGTCCATACCAATAAAAACCGGAAACTGAAGGAGTTGTGTAGAATAATTCAAACAACAGTTCTGACACGGCCAAATATTCAGGATAACCAGTCGATGTGTATAATCAAATTCATTAGAGATATCAAAGCGTGGCGCCAAATCAAGCAAATTTGAAGAAAGGGGATTCGGTTTTGATGCAAAATGCACAACGATTGCTTTTTTCATTCTTTAATTTTAAAAAAAGAAAAAATGTTTATGTTTATGGCATTTTGGAACCATAGTTTTATGTCAAGTAAGCTTTTCCAGCAAAGTTGTATTATTTTAATATTTGTGTTAAATTAATGCCCTCAACAACTTTAAACACACTTTAAACATGCCACTTTATTTACGCAAAGTGTAATCCACAAAATGACGCAATTTTGCTAAAAACACTCGTTATTAATAAATAATGGTCGCTAAATAACAAAATGCGCATTTAATTGAAACTTTTTTTATGAAAAAAATAATTATTAGTTGTGCATTTTTGACCAAGACTGTAATGACCTTAGACCATTTAACATGGTACCTGGCAAAGCGCAACTCTTAATACTGAAATTATTCTGCCATTTTCCACGGGAGGGGAGGTAAACGCGCACAGCACACATTTACTCATTCACGCACACTCCTGCAAGAAATTGATATTTCACACTAAATCAAAAGCTGCAACACAAACACAAAACGCACACACAAGCAAACTTACATGAACACATTGTGCATTTACTTCGGCATAGGGTGACAAGTGCGCTTGCTTAGTCCCGTGTTATATGGTCTAAGGTAACGACCCCCCTTAAATCATGAATTCTCTATAGAGGTTTGGTTTTTCAAGAGGGCGTGGATTGCCAAATTCTAAACTATAGGGAATTACAAAAAAATGCTCAAAGGAGTCTTGGGCCGATTTTGAGGACAACCAAAACTCAATCATTAGATTTATGAAAAAATCTATATCCCTAGCCAAGAAAAGAAACCGTAGAATTAAAAAAAAACCCACGCTATATACATTATTTCACCATCCGATGGCGACGCATATAAAGTATAAAATTCTGGGAAGTAATAACAAACGGCAAACTAAAGAAAACCTCTGGGCGCAGAACCAGAAAGGCTTCAAAATAAAATCCTCAATTTTCTTTCAATTAAAGAGGGAATATTAATCTGGTAGAGTATACAGGATAACAAACAAGCTGTCTTTAGTCAATTAATAATGATTATATATTATTACTAGCCTTTGCCCTCGGCTCTGCTCGCGTATTCAATCTCCCCGCTTGGGCGTTAATTTAAGAACACTCCTTATTGCCTAATGTTAACCAAGGTCACTACGATGATAATAAAAAAACCGCAACCAAATCCATTGAGTGATTCTCGAGTTAAAACGAAACATACATACATACTGACAGAGAAGTAGATAAACATACAGGTAGACAAAAATTCTAAAATTTGTGTTTTTTTTGCCTAAGTGCAAAGTATAAACCCATTTTATTTAAAATTTCGCAAAAATATTCGATATAAAGACACGACTTTTTACTACTTTGTTATACGTATATAAGGTCCTACAATAATAATTGAAAATAATTTTAGGGTAGATTGTGTATCGTTAACAGAGAACAAACAAGAAGAAAAAAAAATTTTATATCAAAATATTTTTTCACTTCCCATTACAAAGTGGTTCAATCAGCTGGCTAAATTTCTATGGAAAGCTAAAAAAAAAATTGTGTTTTTTTTTCTTTTGGATCGTGGTCTTTAGGGATACCCTATCATTTCTTACATTTTTTTCACTCTGAATTGTAAGACCTTATACAATAATACAATAACTCTATATTGAAATAAGTATAAATACAGTAGTAGTTGAGGCTCTGACTTCCAAAACTTTATTAGCTGTATGTTAGAAGTCAGTGTCTTCCCCAATTTATGTTTAACAGTTGACACTATAACAATACAGAGGAAATTCTAGCTTATAATACATTGACGCTAATAAATCTATATATTTAACAGAGTATGGGTAAGTGTGGAGAGAATGAGTGAGGATGTGTATATATAAGGGTGAGAAAGGGGGTGTCTGGTGTGTATATGAGGGTGAGTAAATAGTGTATACTTATAACTAGGTATTAAAAGTGTGTATTATTCCTGAGTGTAAGCCCTAGCCCTACGACCGTGGTCTTGGGATCAGTGTTTGTGGGCAATGAACCAAGTGTGTGAGAGGAAGAGAGATTAAGAGGCGGTACTTAGGGAGGGAGTACATGAAATTGAGATTTTAAATGAATAGTAAACTTTAAATGAATAGGTTGTGAGATTACATATCCTAACTTGTACTTTTCCGAAACATATGTGATAGATAATTATTAGGATTTCTTGTTTTATATCATCATTTTTTCGCAATACCTTAAGGTCATCTAACACGCGTAGACCTCCATACAAACGCAAACAGAAAATCGTGAAGCGTTTATTAAATGTTTTTATTTTATTAAGCTGAGTCCATTTACAGTATCTAGATCTATGCCAAATTAGAACAAATATTTGGGAAATTTAAATCATATCTTTATTAATTTGGACAAAATGTAATCAAGATTCATTTTAACTAATAATATGCAACGAGTTATTGTATCTTTATGTCGATGATAATATGTTTGAAAACCTTCACAGTATTACCAATATTTTGTTTCTCCTGACTGACACACGTTTTGATTATTTGCTCGCGATAAAATCGTTGCTATGTTACCTTCGCACATCTCACGCCCACAACTGAGTTGCTGTGCTCATGACGTCCGTTCTTAACCCGCTCCGGGCTACAAACTACGTGTGGCGGGTTTTAGTTTTTAGTTTAATTTTAGTAGTTTTTATGGAAAGTAGGAGGGGCTTGTCTGTACAATGCATATTATGACATTTGTAAAAAGTACAAATAAAGGGGACTTCTAATTATATGGCCAAATTCACACTGAAGGAACGAGGTTCAATGACCCTTTCTGTGAAAAACGTAAAGTAAAATATTGGCTTACTATACTAATTGACTCGGAGTTGTTCGTAAATTAGTTCAAGGGCACAAATTTTATTTTACGTTTTTCACAAAAAGGGTCATTAAACCTTGTTCCTGACCACTTACCGAGTCTCCAGTATGACTTTGGCTGGATAAATAACTAAGGAAATTCATCACGTGCGCTCAACCTTACGAGTATGTAGCACTGTCAAGAGTAAACGGATTACACTAATAGATGTAGACTACGGCAGTATTAAGGCTTTTCCCTACGACAATGACCGTGAACTAAGGAATTTCGTAACTATTTAAAACGGTAACTTTCATCCATCCATCAGCCTGTGTTCGTCTACTGCTGGACATAAGCCTCTAACGGTAACTACAGCATTTTTTATAAAATAATAATACATAACGTAACTTATAAACTACAATGTAGATCATGTAGATTCTACATGATACGAAGATTGATGCTGTATTACCTGAATATTATTCCAAAATTCCAGAAGTAAAGAAAAAAATCTCATTTATTCCCCTTTTTGTCCATTTGTAACTGTATTTACTGCTTCCGTTTTTATCAAAACAGTATAAGAATGTATAAACTTACAGAAAAAATAAAATGAAATGATATGGTTTTTCTCAACTTTTTGTAATTCATTTTATTATATTAAAAATATATTTAAATCACATTATTTTCGCAGTCGTCAGCCACAGCGACTGACGTAACGAGCCGTTGCAGTGCAAGCTGATAGGAACTTTATTTTAATAAGGTGTTGTTCGAAATTTCAACCACTTCGAATCGATTTTCTAATTTTTTCACGGACTCACCTCAATACTCAAGAATCTGCTATAGCTAAGTACAATAGACTAAGATGCACTTACCGTCTATTATAAAACGTCAAATAAAAACAAACAAACATAAATACTGCGAAATGAAATCGACTCGCAAAAGGTACTTACCTATATTGAAAATAAACTTATTTATATTTCGACGAGTAAAAGCTACTGTTGTTTTTGAACAATTATGTGTTCGTCCTAAAGTCCTTCCAGAACAGACTACCTTGCTATGTCGTAGTATGACTCTCGCTGAATGTCAGACATAGTTGTAAAATTTCCCCGTGAAGAACGCGGCAGTTCCTTCATAAATAGGTGGACGTATAGATTTTAGACCCATTTGGCCCTAAATTTGTGATAACCCAACAAAATAAATGTTTGTCTTAACGATTGTATAAACTTTCTGGTTTTTTGCCCACGGGCCTTCTCGCACCGATTTTGTCACCAACTGAACAATCTGTATCACAACTTGATAATTTTCATTTCAAAAAATCCTTTCTTAGCGGTTGCCTGCGTGGTATAATAAAGGAGCGTACATGCCAAATTGCAAGTATGAAGGTTCCATAGTTCCAGAAATTTTGTGATTCCTACGAAAATTTTATGCATCCTTTTTATTTGATAGACTTCGTGCCCATTTCATCGTTTTTTGCGTAGTAAATTGAATTAAGCCTTATTTTACATTATTTTGTTTGGCCAACGGGTTCATTTCATTTTGGATCCCGGAATTAATGAAAATTACAAATTTTAAGTACAAAAAAAACAATATTATTATAAATAAGTAAAAAATAATATGTAAGTACGGAAATGCTTAAATTTAACACTTTATTCTGATAAAACAAAAATACAATTGAAGAGGTTATAGTTCAAAGGTGTTTTCCGTTGTTTTTTAAATTAACGTTTGAAATTAAATTTCAACACATTTTTAGAAGAAAATAAGTAAATACATAGATAATCGGGTTGACTTAACACGGAAAACAGATAAAAGCCACAATCTTGCCTGTCATCTATTGTTTTAGCATAACGAAAACTCACTCAACATATTAATCAATTTGAGACAAACAAAATAGAAGCGTGAAATTCAATGTTATCAAAAATGTAACATTAATTAAACCTAACTTAGTTTCATTACATTTAACAAAGTGTTGCCCATCTCACTAAAACCGATACCTGAAGGGGACCAATCCAAAAGGCTTTCCGGGTTCAAGTTCGCCTAAGCCAGTGCCGTGCCGGTCCGTAGAACTCCATATTTCATAGTTGGACAGAGTATGTCTGGCACGGCACGGCTGCACGGTGAATATTGGTCAGTGCCTGGTATTCCTGACTGGTCTCATTATTATTTTATGCCAGTACGGCGCTGGTGGAATTGAACTTGGATATGGCATTTCAGTTTAAGCCACACGGAAGGTTGGACAGGATAAGGCGTAACCGTATAACCTTTAGCTGAATACTTGTATATTAGTACGTTTGGGTAATTAATTATGAGATGGTTCGGTTTTGATTTTGAATTGAACGTTGGTCCGGTTTGGCAATTATTTCAATTAAAAAAAAAAAAGGAAGAACCCATATCTGATCATATATAAACGTGTTCTCGGAAACAGATGTAAAAACAGGCTTCAAATTACTTATTTTGTACTTACTGACCAACGCGTTTTAAGAGACCCATATGATCATTCCGATATCCCTTGAAATCTTTGAATTAGCCACAAAAGTACATCTTAAATTAAAGCGTTAATAAAGAGAAAAGTCTGACCACTAATTTCGAACTCTGTGGATTTATTACAAGTAAAACTTACTTTAATTTAAGGGTTTGTAACTAATTTTATACAGGTTCTTAAGATGATACAATACAATGCAACAAATACTAAAATACAAAAAAACTACGGCAGATGTCGGGTGATTTTAAGAGGGATTTTATAAAGATTTTTAGTAATTTATTAAATTTGAAAACCTACTCCTGTAGAGATGTTCCTGACTTCTTTATATTTCATGGTCTTTGTCCTTCCAGTTTACTACATCGCATGGCATTTATCATACTGTAAACAAAAGTCAAACTATGTTGACTGATATTGCAAGTGAAAAATAATACTAGAATAGCTGTCGATGACGGCTATTACGGTACTATTTTTACTCGCAATATCAGTCCGTCAACTTTTGCTTACAGTATTATAAACTGACATTTAATTCTAAATAAATAAATATAGTTACCAAATAAAGTAAATAAACGGGATTTTATACGGTTACGGTGTAGAATTTTTGATTAAAAACCTAAAGTAAGCGTTCCTTATATTCCATAGCTTTTATTCACATCTTAAGATATTTATCATACTGTAAACAAAAATCGAACGACTGATATTTCGAGTGAAAATAGTGCCAAAATAGCCATCTTGGACAGCTATTCTAGCATTCACTTGCTATAACAGTCGACATCAGTTTGATTTATGTATACAGTATGATAAATGCCATGCGATGTAGTAAACTGGAAGGACAAAGACCATGGAATATAAAGAATGCTCCGGTATGTTTTCAAATGAAATAAATTAATAAAAATCTTTATATACCCCTTTTAAAATCACCCGACATCTGCCTTAGCAATGTTCTCGCACGTTCAGAAACTCGTCTGGGTCACTAAAGTAGCAAAAAGGTTATAAAAATAATAATCTTCTTTGTTGTGTCAACTTCTGTTGCAAAACAAAAAGAAACTACAATGAGTAACGATTACAACTCTTTTATATTATTTTTAGTTTCTTAGATTAAAAAGCTCGACATGACCATCTCTGAACCAAAACAAGGTATTTAAAAACATTAGCTTCGACTTCAAATTTTTTTCTCATAACAAACTTGTTTTAACATAAAAACTTTAATCGTAACGCGATACCACAACACTCACAAACGCCAGCGTCTATTGAGAAGTCTTTTCATAAAAAGTGTGAAAAAGGTAACGCTCTGTTGTTCCGAGGTGCGAACCGACTCTCATATTACCAATAGACAAAACGATCCAGCAGCGAAAACTACTCCATGCCCAAACAACATCCACCTTTCAACATGCTCCTCAAAACGGAACCTTATTTGCATACAATAAAGAATTCGAATAGATTAAACTCCTAGCTTCAATTGAGTCTTTTTGCCTTCGCGAGCTATACTTATCCTTCGAAACCCAAGAATAGACAGAAGTCACCCCACGCGAGCTGCCAGCTCATTCTATTTTGGACTCTGACTCAAAGAATAAAGAAATGGATTTACTTGTTCTTTTTAATTTAGCTTTCTGTCGGAAAATGTCATCGTGACAGGACGCTGTAAGCGAACGCGTCAAAGTGTAAAATGAGGGGTTTTGCGCCGTGTCAGTGAAAGTCATTAGGAACGGAATGGATGAAAATTGCGTGCATATTTACCTCTCCAACTTGATATGAACATTATGATGAAATGAAAAATGTCCCATTGCTTTTAGCATTTAAATAAATATTCAGATTAGAAGGTTTTGGGACTTGGTTCGCAGTTCATAACAACATTAGGACTTGTAAAAAGCTCAAGCTATTTTATTTAAATTTTATTTATTACCAAATAGGGTGAAATAAACATTAACTGAATAAAACTTTGCGAGCAAAATAAACTCGGAGATTCTGCCTTAAAAAAGACCTAACATTCTTTTCATCCATCTCAAAGACGAGGTCAAAGGTCTGACCTCATAGAGGCAGTGTCAAAGCGTAAGTCAGGACTCATTTTGCACATGTGAATTCTGTGCTTATTCAAGACGACCCCACTGTTATCACAGCCTTTAATGCATTTAAATAAGGATGAAAACACCTTGAGTCATGGGGCTACATATGTAGCTCGGTGTCTAAATCAAAAGCAACAATGGTGGCTCAGATTGTCTGCAGCCGGCGAGCACTTTGCGCCACTTTCGCTACTTTGTGGATTGTGGCGGAGAGACGGAACGCCAAATTAGACACTACTGACTGCAAAAACGGGTAAAAATAAAAAGTTGTTTCTTAAGAATACAAATCTATTAGAGTTTCATCAACATGCAAAAGTCCTACAAAAATACCTAGTCATTTGGTCAAATCATCCCAAATTAAACCCCACACTTAGTATGTAAACTTTACAAGCTTTTTAATACTGAACTACTTGTCTCAATACTAGTAACAAGTTTGATGATCAGTTTATTTATAAAAATTTAAACATATCTTTTCTATTAAACAAACATAAAAACAGCTTGTTTACAATGTTCAAAAGTCGACAAAGTTTCAAAATCATTTGAAACCCCACAGAAAACCAATTTATTTATTTTCCAAAATGACTCTTGAAAATTCAAATAGATTAACAACAATAACAAAGTTCATACAGTTAGGAACCCCTTTAGAACGCACGGAAATGGTTTTTATGTTGACAGTACTTGCTAACCAGACCATTAAAAGCGAGGGTGTGAAAATTCGCTGCTTATTTTCCCATAACTACACGTACACTAATCTATGGATACATCTCACACAGACTTGTATATATTTTCATTTTCCTGAAAGAGTTCATGAAATCTGGTACCTCGTAATTAGTGCACTTGGAATGAACTTTTTCTTTATATACACGAAACCTTTTTTTTTCAGTTTATAATATTATTCACGAATCGTAGTGTCAGGAAAAACTCATCTGAGTTTATGGACACTATTAATTTAGCAAAAATATTATATTACAAATAAATTAATGAAAAGAAAGAAAAAGCTGTTGAAATTACTTATAAATAGAGTGCTTAAGGCGAGGCATTGATAAACTTTTAATTTCAAATCGGCGCCTTAGGGGAGTAGAGTGAGGGGGACTTACTCCATACAAATATGCGCTCACGAACTAGGTTATGCCGTAAGGTCGTATACGCCAAAACAGTATTTCTTATTTAAAATTACAACTATAAGTAATTTAATAAATCCAATCGGCCATATTTAAGTGTATTTGTAGACTAATTTAAATAAAAAACTTAGAGGCTTCATTCGCTCCCGTTTGTCAGTAAAATAGAAATCTCTGTTTTAAAATAGGTTTTCTAAATATTTTTTTCTCTGCTACTAAATCTTCGAGCAAAATGATCTCAATGAAATGCTTAATCTAGTATATAAATTGGTAATTACATATGTTTTTTTATTGCTGATTAGGTGGTAGAGCTAATGCTCGACTGTGGAGGTACCACCATCTTACTCGGAAATCCTCCCGAGATTATTCGGGGGAGAGTAAGAGGACAGCTCTCAGGCAAAAAAACCAGGCGGTCCACCATTGCCTGGGACCGATGGATGGCGGTATATCCATCGCAAATTGCCGGGCCTTATTATAAAACAGACTGGTGACGGGCAGCGGCGTCACTGGTGCAAGGGTTTCGGCACCGCGCTCACCAACCCGCCTGCCCAGCGTGTGTGAGTATGGGCATTTCTTCCAGGAGGACCGCCAAGAGTGGCGAAATCCTGGAAAGGCCTATGTCCAGCAGTGGACGAAACAGGCTGATGGATGGATGGATTGCTGAGAAAAATGGAGATCCATGTCGCCAAAATTTCGTGGCGTCGCCATAAACTACTAGCGTCTGTATAACAGCAACTATTCTTTGAAAATGGATTTCTTCTATGTGGTTTCCGAAAAAGAAAATGCTAGTTGCGCCCGAGTTTAGTATGCAAACATAAACTCATAATGTTAGGTTGTATGTATTTTCATGTCATACTTGTTATTAACTAAAACTCATGACATTAGTCATAAGGTTGTATATAATTAATGTCATACTTATAATTGTCATTCATTCGACTGATGCCGGCCCCTAAGTGGGCCGAAGTATATTTCGAAAGCCTAAATCTTTTATTAATATTTTATTTTATTTACTTAAACGTTATTAATAAAACAATAGATAGCAGATAAGATCGTGGTTCGAATTCATTTTACTCGGTATTTATTCATTCAGTATTTGTAAATATCCAGACATTCAATGCAACATCCAGACAGGCTGTGTATGTAAGCGAAGACTCACATGGCTTGCTGCTCCGACGTGGTGACGTCATGACATAACCCTACCTGATCAGGCACACGGGATGCTGAACTATGAATAAATTTCAGTGCATTGATTTATTTGTCTTAGATTTAGCAATCACGATTTTAAATTGTGCTCGAAATATAAGTTTTGTACATTGTAAACATGAAAAAGTAAACTATTGTAAATATAGAATTTCTAGGTGCTACCTATTGTTAAAGAAGTTTGAAACAGGCCTGTATATTTATGGGGTTTTAGTATTCAAGACTTGGCTTCTGGCTTCTTCAGAAAAAATATAAGAATATCGAAGAAAAGTAAAACAATTGACTTTAATTATTAAATGGTCAACACTAACTATTAGGTCATAAATTAAAAGAATTACCCTTTTAAATATTAACTTTTACATGTTCAAGTTTAAACGGCTACTAAATAGTAAAATGTTCCTTTCTGTATAATATGCTCCTTTATGAAGTGAGCACACAAGGCGGGCGGGCGGCGGCGTTGCAGGGCGAGCGGCCAACGACAGTGTAAAGCTTTGATATCGTCGCAATCGGCCTCCTGCAGCCACGACCTTCTACAAGGCAGAACAGTTACTTGCAGCTCAATAATTGCGAATATAAAAATAGATGCCTGATACATGATATACCTCTGTGAAAGGGACCCTAAAGTTTTACTGTTTTATGTTACCAGTAATAAAAACAAACTTATAAAACTGGACCGCTTGAAGCTTTATAACGGAATAGATAACTTTGGCCTTTATTTTTCTTGTTGTCTATATAATTATTGTCTAGGACAAGGGTTTTACATTTATATCAATAAATTTATGACTGAAACATAGTAATTTTTCATTTCATTCCAGATAGATCTGATTTTGATGTTTTCTATAAAGTAGCAATACTGTACGTTACTATCCCAAGTATTGTCTATGCTGAACACATGGTAGTATATTTAACCGCTGCTGTAAACCGCTCGCCTTCGCTGCATGTTGCTAGTAACTGGATACTGACTTCTAGAGGGTACAAGAGTAAGAATAATTATTTACTTACTATACAAGGTGTCCTTAGTGCATTATTGTTTAAAATAGTTTAAATAGGTCAGTAGTAAAATGCAAGACCAAGTTTTGTACCTAAATAAAATAGACTAAGAGTTGACAGTTTTCATGAAGAAACAATACAAAAAACGGTCAGATTTCTTGTTGCTCTTGCAAAAAATCCTGGGTCTGTCCGAGGGCAGTTCCAATTTTTTTTTTCTATTGACTTCAGATAACTTGAAAGTAGTATCACAGTATAAAAATCAAACCTAGACAATTCTCATATTGCTAAGGTTGTCACAGTTAATAATAATAAAAATAAAACCAAATCGTAAATATTTATTATGTATCTTTTATACAATTTAAATATTTTATGTGAGTAAATACATATATTGAATTTTTACATAAGTAAAAATCTTATATGTAACTTAAGATACATGTGCTTATGCAAAATATTTTACATTTCTTTATATGTTATATTTCAAATATATGTTACTAACTCTAAAGTTATTTAAATATGTATAAGTTTGCACTATAATATATTCACAATTTTCCTTAATAATTCAGAAAATTTGCGCGTGTCGGTTCCCAGAGACGACAACCGAGCTGCCTTCTGGTTCGAAAAATGTACGTGGCTCGGGTGCATACGCTCAGACGCTTTCGTTGGATAATTTTGGTAGTAAACTATATAGTAGTTTGACAAAAAGAGCCATCCCAATTTGTCGGTTTTCTGTACTATCAAGGAAAATTCTGCAGATGTACTTTCCACCAGTATTACAATGAAGATAAGAGGGTAAAGTAGGTCCTGCCATCTAGATAAATTAAAAAAATCGTTCTTTAACTAGCACTGCTTTCAGGGCACAAAGGCTCTGAAGGTTTTACTGAATTCACATGAAGGTAATTTTTTAAAATTTCGGCAATAATCAAATTAGAAACTAAATCAGAAAGTATATAAATATCATAAAATAAAATTGTTGGTAGTAAAATACCGAAACGATTGATTTCTTAAAAAATGTATCACCAAAAAAATACTTTTTGATTTTTAAGCAATAACAAAAATGACAAATTAAAAGAATAAGGTAAAGCTTACGAGAGCTTAAGTTTCACTGAATACTCGTATTATTGGTTATATCGCCGAAGTCAGAACATAAAGTGTTATCTATATGTGTATATTAGGTATATGTTAACGATAATAGTTTTTACTGCAAAGGAAATTACTTTCTTTTACTCTCAGTTTGAACAATAAAAAGATTGCACTGATATTTTTTAATACAGTTGCTCAAAAAGTGACGTAATGCAGGGACGTATAGCGTTCGGGATGTGGGCTATTACAAACTCGAGCTTTTTCTTTACCTTTTCCGAACTCGTGCGTTCTCTTTCCCAACTGTCAAAATAATGTCTATTAAAAAGAAAAAACCAAACATGAAGTTTTTACTAAAAAAATCATAGAAGTTATTATGATTTATGCAAATATTTCTAAAAAGAAGCTAATAATTTGTTTCAATATCAGATTTAATGATTTGATTCAATGAGTTAGGTTAGGTTTCATTTCATTTCATCTCATTAAATTTAATTTTCATTTCATATCAATAAAAAAATTCTACTGAAGACTTGGCTGTATGGACATAGTTCCCTTTGCCTACCCAGAATGGGAGAAGAAAAAAAAATCTCTGCTTATATTCTTTACGGTTGGCGCCATTTTCCAAAAATGTTCTTTGCGAGTTTAGTTGTTTGTTGCACCAAATGAGTAATTTCGACGATATTTTATTTGAATTAACACCACCGGAACTCAGTATAATTGCACACAATGCTTCGGAGAACATTTTACCGGAAAAGTCAAAAAGTCGCTACATATCTACAAACGACGAATTTATTGCGTGGAGAGAAGAGAAAAAAGCAAATAGTTTTTCAGAAAATGTTATGTTGGCATACTTCTCCGAACTCTCAGCAAAATTAAAACCTTCTACGTTATGGTCGAGGTTTTCGATGATAAAAAGTATAAGGAACAACGTGCATATAAGTGAATACCCAAAACTAAATGCTTTCTTAAAACGACAATCAGACGGTTTTACAAATAAAAAGACGAAAATATTAACATCGAATGAAGTGGAAAGGTTTTTGAACGAAGCTCCCGATGATCGTTATTTAGCCACAAAGGTAATTTATTATTAAATACTTGTATTTTTCTTTAGTATTCAGTTTACGAAATCGCAAAATACAGTCAATATTTTATTTTAAAAAATATTAATCAAATCTCTTTTTTTGTAGTTTGCGCTGATTTTTGGCGTTGTTGGAGCTTACCGCAGAGAGGAGTTAGCCAATATTACTTTAAAAGATATTAAAGCCCATTAAAAATGCTACTAATTAAGATTCCGAATACCAAAAATAAGATAAGCTTTGTTGTTGAAGGAGATTTTCTTAGAATAGTGCAAAAATATATGAATCAGCGGTCCTAAAAAGCAAAAACAGACCGTTTTTTCCAAAACTATCAAAAGGGGAAGTGATCGAGAATTCGAAAGAAGCAAAACAAATTTGGTAATATGCCAACTGAAATAGCTACGTTTCTTGGTCTGCCGGAAGCTGAGTATTATACTGGACACAGCTTCAGGATGACCTCTGCTACATTATTGGCAGATTCAGGAGCCAATTTGACGTCCATAAAGCGACTAGGAGGTTGGAAGTCAGACAAAGTTGCAGAAGGCTATATTGCTGATTCATTAAACAACAAACTAGAAACTGGGAAAAAAATCACACAATCCATTAATTTAAAGTCCAGTCCGTCTCCTTCACATGACAATACTGAAGAGAACGTTCGTCCATCTACCTTCGTTGATAATAATAATTCATCAGATCCAATTCCATTAACTAGCAAACGCCATTGTATAACACCTTTGACAAATATACATGAACAATCATATGAAATTAATAATAGTTTGTCTCAAACAGTGAATATGCAACCTAAAACTTCCCCAGTTTGTATAAAAAACTGTACCAATTTCAATGTATATGTGAATTATAACTTTTATAAGAAATAAATGATTAGTTAGTTGAGTTTATTGTGTTTTTATTATTTTATTAAATTGCTTCATTTTTTCGCAACTGTATTAAAAATAGTTGTTCAGTACACGTGCGGAAACGTCATTGCAACTTGTTCCGACTGTCAACCCTCAACTTCGGCTGCGCCTCGGCTCGGGTAGGCATTTGTCGGAACTCTTTGCAATGACAGGGTTTCCGCACTTGTAATGAAATATACTATTTTATTTGCAGTACAAACTATTATAGTAAGTAGGTATATATAATTATTATTTTTAATGTTTTCTTTTATTTTTTTTATAAAATTTTAAGATATATTTCTGGTCCGATCTGGACCCGGGATCAGTTGAGTTTATATGAGTACATATTGAAAATATTGACATCTTTTGACATGTTATATTTATTTTATTTTCAATCTTTTCGTTACATTTAAGAGTACGTATCTCGGTCTACTTTTTCATATACGGAAACTAGTTTAGAACGAGCATTATGATATTTCAAAATTGTGATAGGTACCTAACCTACTCGTATTTGGCTTGGCATTTATAATATTGATATAAAATTGATTAGGTAAAACTCCTGTTTGTTTCTGTATCACAAATATAATTTTCAAAAATGCCCTAGTTATTAGGTCAGTAAAACGTTATAAGCCCCATACCATTAGACAACGATGGCAAAACCATATTAAAGTTACAAAGTTGTACGCACGTATTCAAGCCTTAAAAACAAAAGATATACGGGTGCAGTTATTCAATTGTTTATTTTCGATTGCGGGGAAAACAAAGGACTACAATAGTGGATGTTCAGTTACTGAATGAATTTGACTCGAGAACACAAAACTTTAAAAAAAGAATATGGAAATTTTTAAACGTTAGTTCGAATAACTGCTAGCGTGTTTCGGACATGGGTCTTTGAACAGAGAACTCATGTCAGACTTGTGGGGAGCTAGTGACGGTAAGAGAGCAGAGCAAAAAACCGGTCAAGTGTGAGTAGGACTCACGCCCTGAGGGTTCCGCACCAAAATCAAAAAGAAAATAGAAATATTTATTTCGTAAAATAGATACATAAAGTATATTTTCTACAATTCCTTGTTAATATTTACAATATATATCTTTAGAACATAAAAAAATATTTAGGTTGGGCTACTAAAATGTAAATAAACACCTGCATGAAATGGAGAAATCTAGGAATAAAAATATTATATATAATTAATGATGCAATGAACAAATAAGATGATAGATAAATACGGGAAATACTTACAAAAAATATTAAGGTTGGGCTACTAAAATGCAATAAAGTTATACACCTGCATAAAACAGAGAAATATAGGAATAAAAGTATTATATATACATAATGTCTAACCATTTGCACCATTCGATTAGTATTGCTAAGAAGAAGGGCAAAAAACTTAGCAACATGCCTTTTTTAAAAAAATATGTGGTTTAAAACCATATTACAAATATACATTTTTTTTATACCTACTTTAGTAAAGGCATTAAAAATATAAGACTGCAGGAATTATGTCACGAGAAAAAATGTATCTTAGTCAACCCGTCTCATATTGTCTATTACCTTTGACAACAAAGTTAGTTTATATATTAATTAATTTTAAGCCTTTAGAGGAATCATACAGTATTCAAATATGCTAATTATGAATTACAATTTTTATTAAGATTATTATTATTTATTACACCATGCATCATTATCGTCCAAATAATCATTGATTTTATGATAAGCTTTCTTAAGTAGTCCCTGCTTAATACATAGTTTAAAATTATTTTCAGGCAAACTAAGGACCTCCTCTGGAAGCTTATTGTAAAATCTTATAACATGTCCCCTGAAAAAATTTTGGTTTCAACAGAGTGGTGCATACCAAGCCTTGGGAAATTATCAATATTTTTTCTGACATATCTAATAACTTGATAAATAAATTCATATGGACCGTAAATATATTAATTTCTTTAAACTTTTCTCTTAATGAATCTCGGTACTTCATGTTATAAATATACCGAATTGCTCTATTTTTCAAGACAAAGACTGCTTCTTTATCCGCGGCTCTACCCCACAACATTATGCCATACGACAAAATGCTGTGGAAATAACTAAAATATACTAATCTAACAGTATCTTCATCAGTAATCTGCCTTATGCTTCTAACAGCGTATGCGGCTGAACTAAGTCTACCACAGAGAGCTTCTATGTGGGGACCCCACTGAAGACTGATTCTATAGTAATACCCAAAACTTAGTTTCGTTAACTAAATCCAGCTTGGACCCATGCAAAAATAAACTGACATCTACTTGAATTACATTTGGTAAAGTAAACTATATACATTTCTTCTTTTTTGCATTTAGAACGAAATTATTTGCAGTGAACCAATCAAGAATCAGAGAGAGAGAATTGAATTCGCGTCATCAAGAACATCTTCATGTTGGTTTACTTTAAAAATATGCGACGTGTCATCTGCAAATAGAACTATCTCAGATAAGTCCTTAATTAAGTAAGGAAGGTCATTTATGTATATTAAAAACAATAGCGGCCCCAATATGGAGCCCTGAGGGACACCCATTTTTAATAATGCTCCAGATGACTGTACTTCATTAATATCTACCTTTTGAATCCAGTCACTAAGGTATGACTTAAATAACGCCAAAGATTTACCCTTAACTCCATAGTGATCTAATTTACATAAAAGTGTTTCATTATTAACGCAATCAAAAGCTTTTGAGAGGTCACAAAATACACCGAACGCATCCTGCTTTGTTACCCAAGCGTCAAATATGTGTTTGACTAAAGCAACTCCTGCATCAGTGGTTGACCTCCCTTTAGTGAATCCATATTGTTCACTGTGAAGCAACTTATTTAAATTATAACGAGATAACAATTGATTAAAAACATTTTTTTCGAAAATCTTACTAAATAGGTACTGGCAAAACTGAGACCGGCCTTTAGTTGGAAGGGTCTTCGCTGTCGCCTGATTTAAAAAGAGGGATCAATTTACTCAACTTCATTAAATCAGGAAAGACACCATCATCTACACATTTATTAAAGATCAAAGCTAAATATGGAGCTATTAAATCAATAACACAGCTTACAGATAGGCCCCATAAGTCCTCGGTTTTTCTTTTTAATTGCTTTAATGAGAGTTGGTGAATTGATATGCTAAAAAGCAAATACAAAATGGCACTGAGGCACGTGATAACTTAAAAGATCCTGTGCAAGTCTTGGACTTGAATTTCAGCCTTTAGTTATCACGCATTCGTCAGTAAAGAATTGTTCAAAGGCCTTCGCAACTTTTTTATCTCCTGTAAAAACTTCATTGTTAATATTCAACTTTAGTCCATTATTCTGTTTGATACTCTTCCCATTTTCAGTATTTATGATATTCCCTAAAAACGTAGAGAGACCTACGCTATACGCCATACGGGATTCTACTCTTCGTAGTAGCGCTCCCAGGGTGTTTTTATAGTATATGTAGTTGATGCTCGTGATTGTTGGCACTTGGTGGAACTTTTGAAACATTTTTTGTTTGATAAACACTTGTACTTGTCCACTTATTTATATTAATTTCCCTTACCGGTTTCGCTGTTAAAGCATTATCAAAGGTTTGTTTGGTTGTTTACGTACAATCTGTACGTAAACTGTACGTAAACAACCAAACAAACCTTTGATAATGCTTTAACAGCGAAACCGGTAAGGGAAATTAATATAAATAAGTGGACAAGTACAAGTGTTTATCAAACAAAAAATATAGTATATGTATTAAACAAATTACGTTCTCCTATAGATGTAAAATATTCAAAAAGTGACAGATGTCAGAAGTATCAAATGTTAAAGTGATAGCTGTGAAAGTTAAGATTACAACCATAACGCCACGAAAAAGCAAAGATCTGAAGAGAGATGCAGCAAAGTTTGTAAAAATAAGGCTGCAAAAAATGTTATGCAATAAAGAAAAAACCAGGCAAGTGCGCATAGGAATCGCCCACCGAGTTGTTTAACCTCGATGATTTTTTTATGATTTAATTACGAATGCATTATAGTTTTTAAATTTTTTCCGATACTTGTAGTTCATAGTTATAGGTCAACGGGAAACACCCTATAAATTTTGATTCCCTTGAGAGCGTCGAAATATACGTTTTTTGCGGCATAAACGGCCGTAACTTTTTTTACGTTAATTTAGAAGTTTGATTTTTTTATAGCTTCAAGGGACTATAGACTTGAGTAATGGTTTTAATTTCAACTTAATACCTTTACGCGTTCCCGAGATAAAAGGTCTTGACAGACAAACGGACGGACAAACGGACGGACAGACGGACAGACGGGCAGACGGACAGAGTGACTGATGGACAGACGGACAAAAAAGTGATCCTATAAGGGTTCCGTTTTTTTTCTTTTGTGGTACGGAACCCTAAAAACCAGTCAAGTTGGTTCTTGGGGGTTTATAGGGGTCGTGGCTTAACTCTTTTTATGGCTCTGGCCACCAAATTGGACACCAAATTTTCGCCCACTGTGGAAAAAAATCAATAAAAAAATTATTTGTAAATTGTCATCTTTATTTCAAAGTCGTTGGAAAAGTCAGATACATAAAAAAACTGAAGACCAATAATAGAAAATAAACTCAAAATAAATTAAAAAACAAAAAAAAAATTATTTTTGTGTTTTTTTTAATATTGTTATATTTTATATTATAATCCAAGTGTTTTTTTTACAAACATAACCCCGTTTTCTCTGCCCTATAAAGGGTTAAGGGTTCCGAACATACCACAAACTTTTTCCACGTTCTATTATGGGCAATCAACGCACCTTAACACTTACGATCTATTAAATTATATGTATATGAACTAATCTGAAGGGTCTAATTAAATTGGTAATATATTATTTCCTGAATAGTAAAATAAAATTGAAACTTTTTCCCACATGTGTTATACGAATAATACGAATTGTGAATGGAATCTCAAGTTTTTAAGTACTATAGTATTTAATGGTGATCCTATTTTTTAAGAAATTTATTACGTAAAGGACAATAACTTTTCTTAGCGTTGGGCTGTATTTTCGATGGCGTTGGATTATTGAGCCTATTTTTGTAATAGCTCTATGGGGCTGAAGACTTCTGTTAGAGGTTATAATTTCAACTTGTCATCTCTCACGGGCTCAAGAAAAAGTGTCTTGACCAACGACTTTTAAAACTTTATGTCGTTGGTCTTCACAGAAGGACCATAAAGTGATCCTTTAAGGTTTTGCTTTTCATTTTGAGGTACGGAACCTAGAACATATCACAAAAATTTAAAAGTGGTCTTTTAGTAATTTAAAAGTGGTCTTTCTCAAGGTACATATTACAAAAATATGCTTTACAAAACCTCAAAATTATTTCGGAGACCTTTCCATAACAACGTAAAGATACTTAACATCCTAAGCCATGACTCGATAAGACACGTCGAAAAAATTCCAAAATCATATTTCCTCGCCTAACTTGAAAATATTATTTATCAATATTTTACCACCAAATAAAACTATGCCTACAGTTTGAATTCTAAGTGTGTAACAGACAGACAACAAGAACAGAAAAACAGAGTATCATGTAAAGGTGAAACTAATATCAAAACAAACCTTTAGCTCAACAACCAATAAAATACCATATCTTCAACAAATTGAAGCATTTCTACGATGCAATACACCCGAGAATATCCCAAGAAAGACATTAAAACAAGACATAGCCAAGTAAGACAGGCATTGTCTTACCTTCCCGTCCGTCGGTAATTTTGATAATAGGCTAGAAAATATTCCTTTGTCTGAAACTGACTATCAGGGTTGATAAACCGTCCTTCGATTATTCCCGAAGAGATGACTAGCGAGATTCAAAACTCGGTAAGAAAAGGAATGATAGTAAAGCCTACAATTATATTGTTGATTAAAGCAAAAAATCATAACTTGGGTATTATGAAAAAAATAGCTTGGTTATTTATTGTAAAAAGGCGAGTTTAATACTACACGTAACAATAGTATTTTCTACCAGCAGCATGAATAACCTATTTTGAACATTCATGCATGCGCTACTTTTACTTCCAGTTAGGCCTCTTTGATAGGTACTATGTAAAATAATATGGATTCTTTGTTTCTGTTTATTTCATAAATTTCACAGAAAATTTTAATTTTGATTTAGCGTGCACCGTTGCCTCGTTGTTGCCATAAAGCGTGCGCGTGGTTGACTTACGTCGGTGCCGGTGATTTTGCTATCCTCTAATAATTTTTTTTTTCATCACTAGTGCTTTGAAAGTAAAAC
The DNA here is from genome assembly GCA_910592155.1 of Ypsolopha scabrella. NCBI lineage: Eukaryota > Metazoa > Arthropoda > Insecta > Lepidoptera > Ypsolophidae > Ypsolopha > Ypsolopha scabrella. Next base: position 14,902,601 of record OU342976.1, on the reverse strand, counting down.
GTATTTAACTCGAAATGCGGGAGGTAAATTCAATTTACAAACCTAGGGAGGTAAGTTAATTTGAAAATCGAACGAGGCTCCCTTACAGTCACTTACTAGTAGTCACTCGTCTAGCTAAATGACAATGAAAAATATCTTTTCCGCTTAATCTCATTTTATTGTGTTATTCTCTATTTAATTTACTATAATATTATGGATATTGCAGCTCGACTGTGGAGGTACCACCATCTTACTTGCAAATCCTCCTGAAGTTATTCGGGGGAGAGTAAGAGAACAGCTCTCAGGTAAAACCAGGCGGCCCACCATTGCCTGGGACCGATGGATGGCGGTATATCCATCCCCAATTGCCGGGGCTTATATAAAACAGACTGGTGACGGGCAGCGGCGTCACTGGTGCAAGGGTTTCGGCACCGCGCTCACACAACCCGCCTGCCCAGCGTGTGTGAGTGTGGGCATTTCTTCCAGGAGGACCGCCAAGGGTGGCGAAGTTCTGGAAAGGCCTATGTCTAGCAGTGGATGAAACTGGCTGTTGGATGGATGGATAGAATATTATGGAAAAGTGTGACTTTCATACATTAGGTAAATATGCTAAATGAAATGTGAAAAAGATGCTTAAGAGTTTACACAATGACTAAATTGGTATTATTTTTTAAACTATCACACTGACCAATAAGACATGATTGCATAATCAAACAAAAAAAAACAAAAAGTTAGAAGAAAAATAAAAACAATGGTAATAAAATTTTCTTGTTGAAAACGTGTTTTCAAATATATTTTTCTACGTTTTTTTTCCTCGCATGAGTGATGAAAGGTAGAGTGTTCTACACGGGTGTAAGTGATAAATTTCACCCTCGAACTATAAGCACCCTGGCTCGCTTCGCTCGTTCGTACGGCTAAATATTTCAGATGCAATTAATTGATCGCTTACTCCGATTGTATAACTATCTGCCATTATTACTCGTGTTTTAGGATATGAATACTTTTAAAAGCAAATACTCGTAAAGTATTTTTTATTTTTATTTGCTTATTATTCTTTTTAATAGATATCTCATGAAATTCTCCACTAGAAACGTTGTAATATAGAAATATATCTACATATATTTTTGCAGTAAAGATACATTGTATGTTCATATGACAAGTCATTACAGAACAGATAAGATGGTGGCTCTATACTAGGTTTTTAATTAGAATAACCCAAAAGATGGCGCTGTCGCCGCCTCGGCGCCTATCGTTCTCGTTCTACTTTTATAGCGTCACTAAGTTGACAAAGGAACTTGGAATATTGCGTTTAATGGTATACCATGGAGCTGATTATCTTTCCAATACAACAACCGGCCTTTGTTTGAAGAAAATCAAGTAGATCGTTCTGTAAATAGAGAAATCCTCCCAGAGTAAGGATACTTTGGCAATTGATAACTGATAGGGCTTTGTTTTTATGACCAGAGGAAATAGTTTAAATGTTCTCATAAAAAACGATTAAATGATTAGATGTGGATTCTCAACCGATATAACTTTGGCAATTCATAATTCACTTCAATCGCAAAACCTAACTCGTATAATTTGCATAATGACGGTGGAAGTAAAGTGGGAAATATCGGGATTAAAGTGGGTTTGATAGACAGCAAGACAGATGGACGCCCACATGACGTAAAGGTTCCTATTTCTCTTTTTTAGATTACAAAAACTTAAAAACTTGGCCACGCATTATGCTCGCGCGCCTGTCTTTTCTCGGTCGCCGACAGCTGTCGTCTGGCAGCCACTCAGTTGCAATTTTTACTCACAAGTTATAATTCAAAAAATAAAACGACTGTTTTCTAGCAATTCCATAACGAAGTTGATTTTTCTTCTTGGTTAAAAAAGCAGCCTAAAGTCAAAGAAAAACAAAACGGAGATAAAATTTTTATAATCTTTCCTTTTTAGAAACGAACCTACAAGTTTCAGAACACAAAAACTCAGTACTGTACGTAAATAATTATAAAAGTGCTATTATAGCACTGCTGCGTTCGTGTAACTTTTAAGGTTGGTGCTCTCAGCACTCCTAAACAATTGTTAATGACGTACCGAGGGCATAATTACAAGAACTCTTTAATTTTTTTCTTTTGCTCTCGAGAAACAGCAATTTTACTAATTTTGTGGGATGAGATTTCTTATTATTAAATAGAGATCATTTCATTACTGTACTTGTTCGTTTTAATATTTTTCAGATAGTTTGCGGCGCTGGATGGCTATTCTGGCATTATTTTTCACTCGCAATATCAGTCGTTCGACTTTTGTCTACAGCATAATAAATACACCGCGATGTTAATTAGAGTGACTAAATCTCATCAAATAAAAAACCCATCTACGGCGAGAAGGACTCGCGCCCTAAGGATTCCGTACCATTTAAATAAATTAATAAACTTAAATGATTTGAATAAAATTACGAACTTACAGGATGTATAAAACAAAACTGCAAAATTAAGATAGTCGACTATTACTCGTTAACTTGTAAAGCCTACTTAGCTGTGATGGTTTTCCTTCTAATTTAATTTTATATATACTACTGCCATGAATTTTTTCACATATCCAAAAACATCTAGTTGGTAGGGGTAGGCACTAAGATTCTCAGAGACAGAGAGACAAACGGACGGACATGGCGAAACTATAAGGGTTTTATTGACTTCGGAACCCTAAAAATTAAATAATGTAAGGAACGCCTTTACACGTTCTAAGTCAAGAAATTACAAGAGTGCATACGAATATATAGTATACAAATTTTATTTCTTTCGAACTCGTATTTTTTTTTTTACTAGTGATACTTAACTTCTCATTGCTTTTCCTGCAAAAAGTTCTGGGTACAACACTGCCTGGTAGCTTAGGTGATAGAATGCCAGACTCTCAATATTGAGATGTATGCAACAATGTGATCTTCTAAATTAATTAGCATAGTATTTTGTAATGTTGACCGTTTGCTAACAGTGAAATAAAACACTGAAATGAAAACTGTACCCCATAAAAAACACTTTTTGCTCAAAGTCCGGCAAAAATTTACAAAAATACCAAACATTGCCGTGAGAGGCATGTATAACTTTTTTTTCGGATGTCGCACACTGTCACAAGTGTACGTATTTTAATTCAAATATCGCAGCGCAAATTTTGATAAAATTCCATCTTCCTCGAGTCAAATAATTTGTCAGTTCGATTCGCAGCAGGCGTTTCAATGAAACAGTCCATATTAAAACGTATATTAATTAATGCTTGTCAACATCTTTCAGCAATACAAAAATAAAGCGTGTATCAAATTCGATTCACCTTTCATTAACGTCCGCAAAACAAATACATATTAAAAACATGATTATAAACTCTAAAAGTAAAATAAAAACCATTTGGAATATTGTAAATCAGCAAACAGGTAACTCTAAAAATAAACGGAAAGCTAATAGTAAAGATTGGGAAATAAATAATAATCAGGGCCAAACTGTCACTAATGCAAAGGAAATAAGTAATTTATTTAATAATTTTTTTATAGACGTAGGTAAAACAGACATAAATAATAATAAAAATTATAAAACTTATCTCAAAAACATTAATGTTAATAACTCTAAATCCATGTTCCTTAAACCAACTGATGAAATAGAAATTATAAAACTAACAAATACATTAAAAAACAGCAACTCCTGTGGACCCGATGAACTTAGCACTAAAATTATTAAATCAAATATTGACTTACTTGCCATACCCATCTGCCACATTTTTAATAACTGCATTGAACAAGAAACTTTTCCTAACAAACTTAAGCAAGCTAAAGTTATCCCTATTCATAAGAAAGGAGATACAAAAGACGTCTCCAAATACCGACCAATATCCCTACTATCAGTCTTGGCCAAGTTACTTGAAAAAATTATAGCAGCTAGAATTGAAAAATTCTTTGAAAACAACGGATATCTTAGTACGCAGCAATATGGATTTAGGAAAGCTTCAAACACGATAGCGGCAATAAGTGATTTAGTTGAAGAAATATCAGATATATTAAATGGTAAGGACAAATGTATTGGAATATTTTGTGATTTAAGTAAGCCTTTTGATTGTGTCAGTCATGAAATTCTGTCCGACAAATTAGAATACTACGGCATAAGAGGTTCCGCTCATAATTTTATTTTATCATATATGACAAATCGTACACAATTTGTTCAACTTACTTTAAATGACGATCATGATGAAACGAGTAAAATAAGTTCAGATAAAAAAGTAATTAAATACGGTGTTCCACAAGGATCGGTGCTAGGACCATTATTATTCAACATTTTTATAAATGACCTGGCCTGTAATATAGCTGGTGCAACAACTTATTTATATGCTGACGACACCAGTTTAATAATCAGTGAAAACAATATCAACAAGCTTACAACGACAGCTTTAGCAGCATGGAATGATTTGTGTAGATGGTTTAAGGCTAACGGTCTCTCAATGAACTGCAGTAAAAGCAATTATATTGTTTTTAAGCGTCACACGAACAGCGCAGACTACACTATAAATTTACCCATCGACAAGATCAATTGTGTACGTTTCTTAGGTATTGAGCTTGATGATCAATTGAGATGGGGACAGCAAATTGCCAATGTTAAAAAGAAATTAGCTAGCGCTTGTTTTTCCTTAAAGAGTATGAGTAAAATTGTGGGCTCAGATACTCTTAAAATAATGTATTTCTCCTATTTTGAGAGTATTATTAGATATGGACTAGTAGTATGGGGAAACTCAAAACAAATTAAAGATATTTTAATCTTGCAAAAAAAAGCTGTGCGTATTATAGATAGTGCTAAATTCCGAGAACATTGTAAACCTTTATTTAAAAAACATAAAATACTAACAGTTATAAATTTGTATATATATCTAGTAGCAATTAAAATTTTTAAATCTTTAAATGAATACAAAAGAGTTTGTGACACTCAAACACATGTATTAAGAAATTGTAATAATTTAGCTTTACCTTATCCAAATTATGGCGTATTTCAACAAAATATTAATTACTCGGGTCTGAAAATTTTCAATAAACTTGATAATAATATAAAACAGTGTAATAATGTCAATGAATTTTCAAAAAAACTTAAAATGTATTTAATGGATAAACCATTTTATAATATCTCTGAATATTTTAAATGTAAGAAATAGGAAATTATTTAAGTAAATAATGTAGGAATACTTTTGTCACTTTATTTTGATCTCATTAAGTTTAATGTAAATGTCTTTTTTTTTTCTTGAATTATTTTCAAATAATCTCATAGTATTATTTCTTAGTCATTTAGTTTTTTATTTTTTATTTTTATTGTACCAATGTTTTTTGCATGCCTTAGTACATTATTTTTGTATGGCTTTACTGCAAATGAATGATCTTATGTCTTAACCAACAAATAAGCAAGTCAAAAAATCGAACCTCTCATTGTCATATTAAACAACGAACATGGGGCTGAAATAACGAACCGTTTGATAAAAAGTCAAACACCTGACTACCCTGCCCCTGTCTCTATCACATTGCGACGAAAAATCATCATTCAAACAAAAGCGATATTACGTGTGTCGAGCTTAGAATATAAGGTGACTTTAATTTATGCAGCCAAACTCATACTGGGGGCTTGGTAAGTGATCAGTAACGCGGATCGATAACACTTTTTGCTAATTTCGCAAAAATAAATCTTGATGTCCCATATTAATTGACTCGGGGCTGGGCTTGCGTTTATAAGGAACACGAAAAGGATAATTTACGAATTTCACAAAAAGGGTCATCGAACCTTGTTACTGAGCACTTACCGAGTCTTCGGTAAGAATTTGGCTGCATAAATTAAAATAACCTTATATACTCGTAAATTTGTCTAAGGTGTCGAGTGTTAAAGTCTCTACTCCGAAATATTTCTACTACCCACTCGCAAATATATAATTTCTTATAGGTTTTCTTATTGGCTAACTTGTTATAAACTTTTGCTTGATAATAATTTATGAAATGGATTAAAAACTTAATGTCACGAAAAGATCTTTATTCTGAAACTTATTTCATAACTCAGATTTTCTTCGAATTTCGTCAACTGCTTTATGCTCTTGTCTCAATTACGCAATCTAAAAATTGAATTCGAGGCGTTTCATTAAAATTTCGCTTCAAAGGCTTGTCGCATTATTATAAAGGATTGGAAGAGGTGCCTTGTTGAGAGAGAAGATGGCAGTCCCGGGCTGTGAACAACGAACAATTTTCAAAGAATTGTTCATTTAGGTAATAACAGTGTAACTTTCATGTGTATTGTTAGAGCTACGCAACGTGCGACCTATAGGAATTCAGTTGCGACGTTCGTCGTTTTTTTATCGTTATGGCTAAAAATCTATCGGCGAAATTACAAGACGTCATTTTTTGCCGTAGGACGACGGAATTTTTATTGAAATTCACATGTATCCTCCGAAAATAATATCACCGATCACCGCCCATTTTGCATATGCGTGGCGGAAATCTGATGATAGAATGTTTTTTTTTAAACGTGTTTCTTAGGGTTCCGTTGAAAACTATATAGTATGACTTGTGTGAAGTTGTGTGTCAGTCCGTCTGTGTGTATATTATGTCTGTCACAGCCGCTTTTCTTTAAGCTGGATAAAGCTACACACTTGTCTGCCTATTTAAGGGGTTATGTATGTCTCCAAAACCTTTTTCTTTTCTATTTAAATTCGAGTAAATTATTATTTCGGGTGGCCGAAGTATATAAGGAAGTAATGAAATCATTTGAAAGGGTGTCACTTAAATTATAATCTGTTTAGTTCTTATTGAATCCGTCTTGAGTCAAATCTGTCTTACGGGTGAAGGATTATAAATATATTTTTATTATAATTTTTTTTTCGAATTTTTTTCACAAGGCAATAAGGTCTTGCCTAAATAAAAAACTATAAATATATATTTTGTTTAAATAGATAAAGAAAATTACATTACTTTTGTGAGAGGGTGGTGTCTTTAGATAATGACGATAGGATGAGTGTAGTCGAAAATCGGTAAAAATCGATGACGGTTGAAAGCCCTATAGGACTACATTAAAATTAAATATCATTTAGATATTTAATATCCCACTTTTATGCTTAAATGTCATTGTATACTGACAATAAATAAAACTAACTACACAAAGAAAAACAAAACTAAGTCTTCAATTATTTATTACGTTACGTAGCAGTTTTTTATGTGACATTGTGAGACTTTGTAATCTTTTTAGTTTTTTGACGTTTCATTTTACCACGATATTTAATGTTAAAAATGTTATCAAAATGTTCTTTATCGCTTGTCATTAAATATAAAGGATATGTTGTTCCAATTTTGGTAGCTCTTTAAAATTTGTCCCTAAAACAAGTTAATAAGAGTTACCCAATGAAACATCAAGAAACTGATAAGATCCCGGCCCAAATATAATTGTTATAATCATTTAATAGCGGCTTTTTCGTGAAAAAGCAGTTAATGCCATTTTACGGCGACATAGAAATGTTCGTTTAATAGTATTGGAATTTTTTCAACGCCAAACGAAATTGGAAATAACATAAATTATAATTATTATTATTATTTAAGGATAAGCTAAAAGTATTAATACTTTTGGCCTATCCTTAAATAAAAATCCAGTATGAAATATTAAAAGGAACAAATTACTTTTCTAGTAAATATTTTTTCTTTTCCAAGAAAAAATACTTTTTTCAGAGCATGATTAGACACTACGTTTTATCTTGGCAAAATATTTCTTAAGCTCATCAAAAGCAAAGGTATTTTTTCACGTCCAGCCTCATTAAGACTATGATGGCACAAATAACGAGTCTCTTTTTCACCTTTTCAAATATAAGTTTGTCGCAATAAGGCCGCACGGCAAAGATCAAATTATTACGGACTGGCTTTGGGAGGAATCTTTGATGGCTTAATCAGGTGTCGACCCGGACGGTCGGCACGCCCATCGTCGTAATTAGAAACCAGCCTTGTATAGATTGCACCTTTAACATGCGAATGAACAATATTCGTATGCTTAGAACTTCAATGGATGAAGTTTCGATCGATAAATTCATTGGTATTCAATTAAAAAGCAGACGGGGCGTTTGAGTAGACTATTTACTTGTGTTTATTTATTCACGTCCAAGTATTAAAGTATCTCCGTTGTTGGAGTATTACAAATACTGCACAAAAAATCAACTACACTAAAACTTTATTTATTCACGTACTTCTTTCATATACAGACGTATTTAATAATAGATCTGGAGCCCAGAACGAAGTAGGGGCTAAACATATATTAACGCTGAATTAATTATAGCTCGAAAGAGCATATCTTGACCTTTATTACTTTGGAAATGTGATCAGTATACCAGGCGAGAGAAATATATTTCCTAGAAACAAGCTATACATTAAACAACTCGAAACAGCTACTCTCGTGCTCTAATGCACGTTGCAATTACTGCAGTTTACTAGAGCACAATTGCAAACAATCGTCTATTATTACGACGTTAGGTACCATGGAACAAATTCCTGCTGTCCCACTCTTCGCTTTTATTTATAATAAAATACGGGTGAAGAGAGAACTTGCAATTTTCGCTCTTGCACTCAAGGAGATAATAAGTTTGTTGACGCTCGTTTTTTTTTTCGTTTTTACTTTCTTTGATCTTGGCCATTACCACGCCTAATGGAAAGCATCGATAAGACCTAGGATGAAGGGCGCTCCCCCAAAAACCGGGATAAAGTCGCGTTAATCAGTGTTTCTAGGGCCAAAAATCGACGGAAAGGTAAGGTATCGGTAAGCCTGTAATCACACCGCGGCTACTCATGACGTCATTCCAAAACCCGACGAGTCACTTGGCGGCGTAGTTTGGTCATTAGAGGGAGACAAGTCGCGGCCAAAGCTTAATAGGTGCCTACTTCGTTTCTGCACATGGGGCCAAGGTCCGATGACCTTCAGACCCTTGATGAATATTTTCACTTCTAGGTGTGGATTCAGCCGAATTTACATAAATTCATTCAATAGTATGGTTTCAGTCATTTGACAGCTAATTTTTGAATCAATTATCCATTTCAATGACAATTTTTATTATTTAAATATCATGTAGATCACTAAAGGAATTTCATATAAATAAATACACGTAAAAAAACTCCCAAGGCAACAAACGAAAACAAACAGGAATGATATATTTTCCTTTTGATAAAAAACTCATTTTGTAGAGATTATATTCGCACAATATTTCACGAAACTGAAATTATTTAAATAATCCGATAGAATTGAGAGACAGTCTTAATCCACCTTGGAAACTTTCCCGCGCAAGGAATAAACACCGAAAGGAGATAGGGAAATAAAAACGAAAAATCTCTTTCCTTTCTTCGAGTTATCTCCAATTCTACAATATTCAGATGAAGATGGGTTCGCGAGTTTAACTTTTTCCCGGTTATTATTCATAAATGCAAAGACTTAGGTATTTGAAGAACGCACGGAGTTTCAAAGGTTCGAGTCTCCATATCTTGTCAATAAAAAGTTTTTAGGGTTCCAACCTAATGTGACGCCTGTATGTAGAACCTAATAATTATGTATTTGCCTACTCGTATATGTTAACGATTTGCAGCAAAACCTCCAACCTGATAGGTAAAAGTGAAAAAAGACATAGTTATCTATACTTACTATACATTTCATACGATACAGATGGCTGAATCATTCGTAATTCGTTATCATGCCACATTATCAAGAGCCAAAGTAATTGCTTGGATGAGAGTTTCAGCCCATATTTATCAAGATTCACAAAAATTTAAGCCTAAATTGGTGTTTAGCAAATTAGCTTAAACAAAGTGGTGGGCATAAACTAGTAATAATAACTACTCGTAGAATGAAAGCAAACGGTTTCCACCTCCATTTTGTATGGGTTCGTTTTAAATAGAACAGAAAGATAAAGAGATAATCTATTAATTTTGTTCTGTTGTAAACATTATTTTATCTAACTATCGTAAATTTCTCATTACGAACTCAAAAATACTAGCATGATGAAAAATATTTTTCATGAACGTCTCTAAAACACAAAATAAATTAAATTATAGTATAGGTCTCCGAACAACATAATGCTTTAAAAAAACTTTTTCTAGGAACTAGGAAGGCAAAGGGTCTTAGCCCAAACAGCCATGTCTGAGGTTTAATATGAAATACCAATGAGGTATATAATATTCTCTAACACGTACTAAATAATATTGTGGCGTGACAAAGGAGGTCACAATTTTATTTTATTTTCAGCCTGCATTGTCAATGGCTGCCAGCGCGCGCAAAGTTATTATTCTGTGGCGCGCAACGCGTAGTACACATGCGTGGTGGACTGTTGGATTTTGGCGCCATAGCTTACGTGGAAATTATTATTTACTGTGGTTTTATGGGTCAAACCAAAAGTATTATTTTGCCCTAAAATTACTAACAGTAGTGATGGTGATGATAATTTGACTCCACCTGACATTCTGGATATAACGACGGAAATTACGAACACTTTTAGAACTAGCTTTAAGAAAAATCAAAAACGGCAAACGACAAATTTTATCAAGATTATTATGAAAACAGGTTGTTAGGCATAAGTTTAGATAATGTAGTGTATGAAACTACACATAACTAGGTATTAAATCACTCGTGTTCTATTAAAAAACTCGCCTTCTGCTCGTTTTATAAACTGACACTCATGTTTCAATAACCTTTTTATGTACCAGTTTCTTAAGGCGCCTAGGCACGCCACCGTTTTAGTACAAAATTTAATAATCCGTTTCTCAGTTGTTTTTCGTAATAGACCAAACTATGTGACCTTTATCAGCTGGTGCTGGTATTTTAAAAGGCACCATTTTGCCAAAATTTTGAATATTAATTTTGTTTTAAAGATATCAAGCTGGACAGATTTACATACAAAGTTGTTTTCTTGCCTCAGATTGTACCTATATCAAAATTTAACATTTCAGCCACATAGCGACTTTGTAAATGTCTGTATTTAACTATAGAGGTCTATACCTTTAGTCTATAACGAAAAACAACAGAGAAACGGGTTATCAAATTTTGTACTAAAACAGTGGCGTGCCTATGCGCCTTAATAGTAGTTTATGAAACTGATACATAAAAAGTTTATAAAAAAATGTAATACCTAGTTATGTAACTAACCCTGTTAGTTAAAAGTTTTATTCTGGCCAAAAAGTCTAACAAAGCTGGAGTGAACACAGCAACGAAAATTATTAACAATTTCATACCAGCAAAATCAAGAAAAGTTTACGAGGTTTATACGGATTGAAAAATAAATTTGATAACTATTGTTTGAGTTTAGATAAAGTAGTGTAATGTATGAAACTGTACATAACTACGTTCTTTTAATTTATATACGTGTATAAATCATTTTATTTTAATATGTGCTTAAAATGAACAGGTATCTTTAAATTAAATCACACAATATACAGAAGAACTTTCTGAAAGTAGGTAACAAATCCACACAAATAAAAATAAATTGTTCTTCTGTCCAACTTTAGAAAGTTACTTTCAAGTAAAATTTTATTTTCATTTCCGCGGGTATATTTCTTTGGAAAAGTTGTTCAATATGATCAGTAGAGCTTGCGATGTCTTTTAAAGATAGCAGTCTGTTTACCTATACCCAGTATACCTGTTTGTTTTTAAAATTCTTATTTGCAACAACGAAATTTATTTTCTTGCATAATGATTCCAACTGAATCAACAGAACCCTTTTACTGAATCCAACATAATTTAACAAGCTATTTTCTTCTGTTTCAGATGAAAAAGGATGCTGAATAAGTAGGCAAACGAAATGGACGAAATGCGAGGGCCTGTGAGAGGTCCGTTGCCTCTAGTGTGGTTATTTACGGCTATCATTGCCGTAAATGCTGTCAAAATCGTCATAGAGCCTCTACCAAAAGGTAAGTGCTTACGAATGCCTGTTTTAATAAAAAGGCCTGCCCGTCTCGGCGAAAATATTTCTTAGCTTTTTTGGGTAAAAAGTTTCAGACGCCCGTGACTAACGGCAGTGAAATAGAAAAGCGAACGGAAACAAAAGAGCTTTTTTAACCTGTCGCTCTCAGCGCTAGTCGCACAGCAAAGAGTAAACAGAATCGGGGGTCGAAGTTTTTTTTTAAGACCGGCGGGTACTCCCCCAAACTTTGGACCCAGATGCCGCACGACCGACTCCGCTTTAGTTTCGTTTAATTTCCTATCTCTCTTGTCGTGACGTTTATTACAGAGTCACTCACCCATACCAACCTCCCTTTGTTCACGGCCACTAATAACCATTTGGAATTAATTTTTATTCGCCTCTTTTCGTCTCGTCGCCTATTTTCGGACCTCCATCCAGACGCTTTATTATTTTCGCATTAATTTAGAGTCCACAGCTGCGGGTAACGCGGATTTCTAAGGAGTTTTTATCCAGTATTCTTTTCTTTTGAGAATGAGAGGTCCTATTAATATTAATTAAAAGTTTGAATAATTGAATGGATTCGGGATTGTTTCCCGGTGTTGGGTTTCTTTGGAGAAGCGTCCTGGCAATAATTAAAACTTCAAGGAAAGGCACAGTTCGAGTCAATTATTTAAGTTCTGTAAATGACAGCTCACGCTCATCGCGGTGAAATATATGCTAATTAAGTTTTGGTAAAATAGCGCCTTTTGTTTGATTCTGAATTGTATTGAGACGTTTGATGGACTGAATCATATAAAGGAATACAAAAATAAACGTTTAGCTGGGTAGTTCCCATTGATTTTCCAGTCTCTGCTCTAAATATTCTACGTTATAAGAACTGGTTGAACAAAGTTTCAAGTCACGAACGAAGCACAATTAAGAGGTTCTAGTTGGCACATAAAGCACGAAGACGCATTCTTTCGCTGTACAATTTTGCTTTGACGTGAAAAAAATATTCGCAAATACATTTTGTACTTTGTTACTCGGGCGTACACGTCAACTGGTAGAAGTTTTGAGGTAAAGTAATAATTAACATATAGTCGCCGTCAATAGAAATTGTGGACTATGTAAACAAACCGTTTTCTCAATTTTTCTCAAGGTTCTGTCACGGAGTCTCACTGAACATTATTCCAAATCATGAAGCATCAAGTCTTACCTGCCATTCACTGTATTTCATCATGAAATATTCAATAATCACCAGTTAATTACGAATTACGGTCAAATCTGTACTGCAACGAGATTGCTGTCATATTTTTTTCTCATCGAATCTGTATTGTCTTTGAAAATTAGTGATGTACGAATCTATTTGAATATAAACCTATTTTATTCGTGATGCAATTTTATTCCGTCTTTTTTTGATAGCGTTACTTCATAATCTTTGACATAACGTGTGTGTGATTCTATCGAGAGCTGTGTGATCTTCCAGCGTTGCTCTAAAATCTTTTGTGTTTTCGGTATTCTAACGAATTGCCTTCCCTTTATTAACTTTGTATTGGGGTCTTACTCGCGATAACTAATAACATACCTTAATAAATATGTGCTTGACGTTTCGACGCCTCTGTAGGCTTCTCTTACTGATCTTTCTTTGTGATTTGGATAGTGTTTTACCTTGAAACAACGACAATTGGTTCCGTCATAGTAATGGACAATGCCCTATATCATTCGCGTCAAATCGAAAAGGCGCCCAACATGAGTTGGCGGAAGGAGGCTATCCAAAGCTGGTTGCGCGAAAAAGAAATCAAATTTCAAGAAACCGAAATCAAAGCGAATCTCATAGCTAAAGTAGACAAGCAAAAATATAAAAAAATGTATGTAGATGAGTTGGCGGCATCGAAAAATGTGACAGTTTTGCGCCTTCCACCATATCATTGCCAGCTTAACCCGATAGAGTTGAGTGTTAGAAGGTTACGTTGGAAGGAACAACAAAACATTCAAAATGGATGGTGTGAAGATTTTGTTGCTCCAAGGTTTGGCGCGGATCGGGCCAGAACAGTGGGCGAAATGTGTAGCTCATGTCCTAAAAGTAGAAGAAAAAATTAAAGAACTGGATGGGATAATAGATACGGCCACCGACGCTGTGACGGAACCATTTGTAATTAACGTGGGCGATTTGACTAGCGATTCATCAGAATATTTTAGCGATGAATCAAATAAAGAAAATTAATTAAGCACCTAACATATTTTAATCACATACTTACCCATCTCTAGATAGTTCACCTATTCATAGACAAAGACAACATGGCGCTTTGTTTACATAGTCCACAATTTCTATTGACGGCGACTGTAAAATTAAATGGTCTCTTTTCCGTTTGTCCATGCTTGATATTTATATTCTGCCAGTAGTTATTTAAATTTTGATATTATCAGGAAGTGAGTCTTTTTGCGTTATTTAAAGTTCATTGTGATCGCAGAAGATATAGCACATCACAGATATATACTAAAACTAACGTAATTAATTTTCTTTAAGATAGTATATTTAAAGTTCTAGTATGGCATTATCCGTGACGAAAGCAATGTAGGAAGCAAAACAAGCATAAGAAAGCGGTATCAATAAAAAAAAGAAGGAAGTTTAGAACGAAAATTGTGAGAAGTTCGAACCAGTAGTTATACCAGAGGCCGCTTTTCAAAGTCCATCCATCCACCAATCAGCCTGTTTCTTCCACTGCTGAACATAGGCCTTTCCAAGATTTCGCCACTCTTGGCGGTCCTCCTGGAAGAAATGCCCATACTCACACACGCTGGGCAGGTGGTTTGGTAAACGCGGTGCCGAAACCCTTGCACTTTTGACGCCGCTGCCCGTCACTAGTCTGATTTATATAAGGCCTGGCAATAGGGATGGGATATTTTTTCAAAGTATTAACTGAAAATTAACACAATAAACATGTACTACATGCTTCTAAAAGGAGTGGAATGAAATTTTACGAAAAAAAAAACAAAATTATTGGATAAAGAGAGGAATGTATTGGTGACTGAATGTAAGATTTAGATTGGAGACAAGGAATCAGAACAGGTTGATGTAAATGGGTTTTCTATTTAAGCACGATGGAAAGTTAGAAAGTGACATTGAAAGAAGTATGAATACGTGAATAAAAAGAACATGGAGATTTTAAATCTCTGCCACGATGCGAGCGGCGCGCGATAGTGGCGAGCGAGTGGTCTAAAACAAAAGTAATGGAGTGTTCTAGAACGCCATGTAGGCGTGCGACCGGCTACAGTTTTAGCCATTTACGGTGTAGATTAACAGTGTAAAAATATGGATTTTTAAACTGTGGTAGCACAGCTGTAAGGGGGAGTCAAAGTTTGACTGCAAGGTTGGCCAAATGCTGACATAATAAATGGTCAATAAAGTCAAAACACCCGGAATAGAAATTGGTAGAGATGTATCAGGATCGTGGTAGGTGAAGATCCGTGGTCTCTGCCTTCCCTTGTCAGAGACGGTGTGGTATATATCCCCAAATATATAAAAACATAAAAGTTATATTATCTTCTCAAAGAATTTTCTCTATAAACCATAATAACTACTTCGACTCAATCCGTACGATTCAGCAAGTTGCAGATTCCCAGTTTTCAAAGAGAATAAACTAATTTCACTCAGTTTCTGCGGCGGCACAATGGTTTCCTCTGCATATTGTAATAAACGATCTCTCTGACTGCCCGGAACAAAACGAATCAAATACGACCAATTTCAGACAGAGAGCCGCAATCTACGGACTTGGTTTATGTTATGAGCTGACAGCGACAAACATCTTGGGTTCTTCTTTTTCACGGTCTTTTTGACGGAACCCAAATTTTTATTATTCGTTGTTTTACTTTAGAGTACCAATGTACAACAAACAACAATATATGAAAAGGGAGCCGCGAAAAATGTTTTTGTCTAGGCCCAGCATGTGGGTTGTTATTGGTCTTGCTCGTTAAGTAGAGTAGAAAATTATATTATGTTTTATAATCTCCTAATATAAAGACATGAGGTGCCATCGAAGTTTTCAGGTTTATAAAATTTTGTTACGGGGTCTATCTCATAAACTAAACTATCTAATTATCGTATTCATTCATTTAATTAATCTATAATTTTCTGTTTATTATATGCCCTATACTGTAGCTTTAAACAACAAATACTGAAAACATCGATTTTAAATACAGGTCTTGGGTTACGTACCCGATTACTTAACCTACCTGATTTTGCAGTTTTGTTTTATACTACATTTTCTAGGTACTGAGAAGTTTGTTACTTTTATTCAAATCGTTCATGTCTATTAACTTATGTAAATGGTACGAAACCCTCAAGGGGTGAGTCCTACTCGCACTTCACCTTTTTTTCGTTGGTATTTATCATTTCTAATTGGTGCTATTGATTATTTTAAATCCTAAAATTGCCGAATTTCTTTGATTATATTTATATCTCCATTCTAAATAATATTAAGTAAATAAAAAAATTACTTGTATCGCCGAGTATCGTTATAAAATATTTAATAATTACATTAGGACTAGAAATACAAAGAGCAGAACCACCCCCTTAACAATGCCGTTTTGTCTATTTGTCAAACACTTCATATAAAATGTGTTCAACTCCTAAACGCATAGGTTTATTTTAATATGAATAAAGATGATATATTATACTCTTTTTATTACTATTTTATTTTGAATCCATCCATCCAAAACCCTCGCACCAGTGACGCCGCTGCCCGTCACCAGTGTGTTTTTTTTTTATAAGGCCTGGCAATTTGGGATAGTTTTACAGCCAATAATCGCTCCCAGGCAATTGTCAGCCACCTGGTTGTGCCTGTCTGCGATCTATCCGCCAAATAACTTCGGGAGGATTTGCGAGTAAGATGGGGTACCCCCACAGACGAGCCCGGCACCAGCTCTACCACCTGGATAATTTTAAATACTCGTCAATAATTATAAAAAATGTATTTCTATTATAGTTATTAACTAAATATAGCACTCACCTGTGGTTGCGTAAATAACCAACACTGAATAAACTTTCCATTATTTCTACCTATACGAGAATATTGGCCTTATTTGAGCCAATGTGGCCAAAAGGGATCGCAATTCCGGAGGCTATAGAGCAATAACCATTGTAGTCGAAACCGCACAGAACTTGTACCAATCGCGGACATGTCTGATGCCTGCAGGGCAGTAGATCTACAGCGACCAATTAAAAGTATCGATGGTGGTGTGTCGACGACGAATGGCGGTCCTCATACGCCGGTCATTGTCAGCCGTTTTATGCTCTGTGACCGGATACAGGATGACCGAAAATCTATAAATTGGTTTGTAACTTTTCACTATTCGTGTCTAAACGCTAGCGTACCTTTTAAAAGATATTACGTATTGACAAATTATCCTATTAACAAACAAGGAAGAAATAAACATATAGATCTGTCGTTTTCTTTTTAATTCTTTTTTTCTTCTTTTTGGCTAATGGCTTGCTTTCTGTCACCATTTTCTGCCAATATCAGGTAGTCAACAAATCACGAAAAAAAAACAACGAAAGAAATCACGGAAGAAAACGAAAAAAAAAGCTGAATATACCTGAAACAAACACAGTACAGATAAGACAGCACATTTATAACCTAATGTCATTTAATTCTATGAATTTTGCCAGGATGAAAATGGCTTTTTTATTTTTGAATGACAACACGAAATTCATCACATCATTATTATCATTGGGAAGGGAAATATTGCATGCCCTAAGTACCTCAACCAATGTTCTCCATTTATTGTTAACATGACAATGCTCTCCTGTCAATGGTGCACCTAAAATCCTTTTTTTATTTTTAAGGCCTGAAGTAAATCTAAATAACTTTCTAATTTTATTTATGTTATCCTACATATTTACATGATTAATGTCCGTTACAAAAGTGATTTCTGTAACATACTTCATACCGTATCAATTGAAACTCTTGCTGGAACTTATCATAAAGTACATTATTGTTGTGGAGAAAATACTTGAATTTCAGCTAATTTTGTATCTACAATATTTTTACTAAGACTTTTGTTTAAGTAGTACAGTTTCTTAGGAGCATTCACTTTAAATTTTACTTTTACGATGAATCTCGTCGTGTTTAACGTTCAACTTTAATTACGTCTGTACCGCTCATGGTAATTTCGTGCTACGCCTTAACATTTTGGTTACAATGTTCAAGATTATTAGGGCTTAAAGCTGAAAATACTCCCTGCTTAAACTTAAAAAACCAATTTGCCACAACTGGGGCATGAAAATTACTTTTGCACTCTAGGTGTAACATGCAACAATTTTGTTAAAAGCATCATTATAAGGAGAAAGAAGAAATAGTTTTTCTAGGAGATTATCTCAAAAAGCTCACGTGAAGCTGTATTGAAACCTCTTTTTTTGTCTTTTATTTTTTGTAACCTTGTTTGTTTGTCTTTACGAAAACTCAATCATGCTTTTATTTCTATCTCTGAATAAAATTACTTAGCTTTTTAAATGGAGACTGTTGCCAGTTTGTTTTGAAATAAAGGTAACATTTTCCAAGAGTTCTAATATTATATTTCTTTTTTTGAAAGCTCGTTTGTTTAGAAACACTCTGTGTATTTACTGAGGGTTGCCCGGAGCGGCTTGGGGACGATTTGTGACTCTAAACAAATGACGCGCTACATTCGCTTGATCGACGACAAAAACAGACGAAATAGTGCAGCAGTTGAACAAAATATACATACACCCCCGTAGTTGTTGCGACTGTGGCATTTTAAAAAACTTTTACCGTTTTGTGACTTTTTTTGCCATTCATTGATTTTCGATATAGATATAGACCTTATTATAATAAAATGTGGTTTTAATTTATGCAGCCAAACTCACACTAGAGGCTTGGTAAGTGATCAGTTACACGGATCGATAACACTTTTTGCTGATTTCGCAAAATAAAATCTTGACGTCCCAATAGTAATTAACTCGGGGCTGGGCTTGCGTTGGTAAGGAACACGGAAAGAATAATTTATGAATTTCACAAAAAGGGTCATGTAACCTGGTTACTGAGCAGTTACTGCTGCCGGTGTTCCTCAAGGTGGCGTCCCATCTCCTCTTCTCTTCGCTATATTTATTAATAAGAAATCTCAGTTTATTTCTTCGTCCTACCACCTTTACGCAGATGATCTCCAAATTTACACTCAGGCCAAATTAGAAGATCTTCCAGAAGCCATAGCTACGACAAATGCCGATCTATCAAAAATATCTGTCTGGAGCAACGAAAATGGTTTAAAATCAATCCCTCCAAGACGCAAGTCATTATCATCGGAAGTCCTTGGTTCACCGATAGGATTGACTGGCAAACAGTTTCTACTATTGTATTTGATGGGACTAATCACATACGGCAACAAAGTAAAAAATTTAGGTCTCCTATTAGATAGTTGCCTGTCATGGGACCCCCAAATAAATGAAGTTAGCAGAAAACTTTTTGCGGCTGCAGGAGCTCTGAGAAGGCTTCGAAATTTCCTTCCGACTGCTACTAAAATTGCGCTTGCACATTCCTTATTACTACCGATTCTCGATTAAGCAGATATTTGTTACCTCGATCTTACGCAGGTCCAACTTGATAAACTCGAACGTCTTTAGAATTTCTGTATTAGGTTCATTTTTGGTATTCGTCAATTCGATCACATTTCTGAATTTCGTTCGCGTCTTAATTGGCTTCCTATTCGTCGTCGTCGTAATTCTCATATTCTGTCTCTTTTGTTTTCTGTATTAAATAATCCTACTACCCCATCATACCTTAAAGCTCGCTTTCAGTTTCTTCATGGTACTCATGACCGTATCTTAGTGTTCTCTGAAAATCTACTCCTGGCTACCCCAATGCATTCATCGTCCTTCTATGACAATTCCTTTTCAGTACAAGCCGTCGGTTTGTGGAATGATCTTACTCTATCTATAAGAAGAGCACCTTCTCTCCCAGTCTTTAAGAGACTGGTAAAAGAACACTACCTCTCACTCTGACCACTGAACAATCTACATTCCTCTTGAAGTTTATTTATTATTTATTTAATATATGTATGTACGTATATATTTATTAATTCATGTTATTTATCTATAATACATTATTATTTTTCTTTTAATTAATTAATGTAGATTTTGTATAGTATATTTAAATATTATTTTAAAATTAGTGCATCGCCTATTCATCAATCTGCTTTGAAACCAGATTCTACCCAAAGGTTGTCTGGAAGAGATCGCTATAAGCGATAAGGCCGCCTGATTGTACCTACGTTATTTGGCTATTGTAATTTATATAAATTTTTTTCCTTCTGTGTGCTGTGCAAATAAAGTTATATTGTATTGTATTGTATTGTATTGTTACTAAGTCTTCAGTAAGAATTTGGCTGCATAAATTGAAGTCACCTAATACATAGACGTCGTATACCTAAAGATGCCTAGGTGGTAGAGCTGATGCCAGGCTCGACTGTGGAGGTACCACCATCTTACTCGCAAATACTCCCTAAGTTATTTGGGGGAGAGTAAGAGAACAGCTCTTAGGCAAAACCAGGCGGCCCACCATTGCCTGGGACCGATGGATGGCGGTATATCCATCCCTAATTGCCGGGCCTTATATAAAACAGACTGGTGACGGGCAGCGGCGTCACTAGTGCAAGGGTTTCGGCACCGCACTCACCAACCCACCTGCCCAGCGTGTGTGAGTATGGGCATTTCTTCCAGGAGAACCGCTAAAAGTGGTGAAATCCTGGAAAGGCCTATGTCCAGCAGTGGACGAAACAGGCTGATGGATGGATGCATACCTAAAGATGAAAGATTTCACTGAAGAAGGTTTTTAGAGCATAGCAGACGAAATTTCTGCCAGTGTGTTCTCAAGGTACGACGATATGCTCAAAAAATTATTGGTAAAACGTGGGTTCACGTGTGTTAACCGTTGAAGGGACGGTATACAATCGGACATCATAAAACAAATGCGGTCATCAATCTTTGAAATCGAATTCATTAAATTGTGACAATCACACTTCAATTTGTCGCATTTAGGCTTCAACAGAAGTTGTTGTTTTATATCTCTCAGTTTTTATAAAATCGTTTCTATCTGCATTTGACATCAACCTGTAGGTGTGACAAATATAGGGTAATAAACCTTGAAAGTTAATATTGGAAAACGTGACCCGAAATGTTTCGTTCGATACCTCTTCTGTTGGAAAAATTTACAATATCCAGCTGTGCTATTACTTTATCATAAGGATCTGCGGCAAAACATGGTTTAAATCGTAAATGAAAGTCCTATAACAAAATGCCAAATGTTTGATACAGGAAATTAAAATGATTATTCCTGCATTAACGAGTATAACAAGAAACAAATTCACGTCCATTCTTTATTTAAGAAATCATTTTAACAAAACGATACCATATTGTAGGTATCATCAGGAGAAGTTTGGCTGACCCAGTTTTCATCCTACGCACCATCAATATAGAGAAAATTAATAAAAATTTAACAAAAAAGTAATATTTCCCATCTGCATTATCAAATAGTGGTCAAGCAAGATATTTTTGCATATCTGATAAAAGTCTAGGCTATTAAAATTTACCCTCGTTTTTCAACAATGAATATCTTGCTAAACCTGTTAATTTCTATCCAATTAATTTAAAATTTGGTTTCTGTGAGAAAAAAAAAATACTGTTTTAAAATGTATTATTTGTGGTTTTAGAGGCCATAGTAGGACGTATTCTGGGAAAATTTCTTCTGTCTACCTACCTACTACGGTTAAAGCTGTAGACCCCTGTGACAGACAAACAGACAGATAGACAGACGGCGGAGGCTTAGTAATAGGGTCCCGTTTGGTACGGAACCCTAAAAACGCTTTCTTTCAATGGATTATTATGATGTGTCCGAGCCATGATCTGGACAGCAGTTTTATTGTTTTATTAGTTATAATGAGAATTAAAGGGTTAAAGACACACAAAGTATACAATAAAAAAAAAGATTTTTCACCTTTGGAAAATAAAAGTCTCATTAACGCAAAATCCAGATA
Organism: Ypsolopha scabrella; assembly: GCA_910592155.1. NCBI lineage: Eukaryota > Metazoa > Arthropoda > Insecta > Lepidoptera > Ypsolophidae > Ypsolopha > Ypsolopha scabrella. The sequence continues at coordinate 14,880,692 of OU342976.1, read as the reverse complement.
AAGATCGGGCCGTTTCGCACCGATCTCGAACGCAACAAATCTTCGAGGTGTTTATTTTTTAATTTCGTCGCCATCTTTAGGTGAAATGTATTCGCCTGATACCGTTTTCCTTGAAGAGTCGGAAACATAAATGTCCTGGAGGAAATGAAGGAAAAATCCTCTTTCAGGATCCCCGTCGTTGGCTCCCCCGAGACGTCAACGCCGCAAATGATTAACGCACTAACGCGAACAAAAATGACTGTTTCGTCACAAAAAAATGTGGGAGAGCGTTGATTTCGCTGTTTGTATGTAGAGATTATAAGGTTTTGTGTTTTGAAGATAATATAAGTCATTTTCGCATAAATGTGACCTATTAGGTGTAAATAGTAGACTCAGTTATCTTTAAATTAAGCCACATAAAGAAACTATCGCAGTGAACAACTTTCCCAAGGAAATGTTACTATACAAATAAAACATATTTGGACCTTACTATATAAAATTCATAGCTGCATTTTTATTTTTATTTTTTTATTATTTCATGATAAGTCATTCAGTATGGCCAGCGTGGTTTTATTTACAACATTTACAACCGGTATTTACACATATTTCGATTTTTGTCATATCGAATACTTTATTCCCCGATAACCAACTGTTATAAAAATTCCGAAAAATACGTTTATCTTAGATGCGACTTTACTTTTCTCCTGAAAGATCAATCAAACATTAATGTGAACGATAAATAACTTGATTAGTAATTTTTACAGAATCAAAATGAGAACGAAACCACAAGAGGAAGAAGTATATAGAAACACCTAGTAAAAGGTAACCTTTGGTTACGGAATTGAAACTCAAAAAGAAATCGTTCATAAAAATAGAATACAAAAAAATACAGGTATTATTTTTGAAACTTTATACCGCAATAAAAGAATTAGCGAGAAAAAGAGATTCGATCAACCCGAAATCGGGAAAAAACACAGAAATTTGCTCTTGGCCATCAAAGGAGTGAAAATAACAGGCCGAAACAATATCAAAAGATCTCATTTCGACCTCAAATACTTTTCCGATATTCAATAAAATGACGCAAAACGGGATCGCATAAAAATCCTATAGATATTCCTCGTACATAAAAGGTTTAATATTGAAATGCAAACAGGTTTTCGTAAGCAAGTGTCGAGACGAAGTCGATTTGCTTCAGCCTATTTGTATTATCCTTTCGCAATTTATAAACATCGATGTTCAAAACATGAAGGAAACAAAATAAACATGCTATTAGGGTAAATCCTTTTGGGGCTTTGATGAAAAACACATTGAAGTAGGTTCTTGAGATTTTAATGTGTTTTTTTAAAGTCGCAGTCTCGAAAAGTTTATAAAATTGTATTTTACTACTATTATAACTATTTACATAATTAATACATAGTGTACCTATAAAGGCAGCTCGGCACTTTTACTAACAGCAATATCTTCCAGACAACCTTTGGGTGAATCAGAATATACCAAAAGTCACAACTCTACTTTGCCAAACAGAGGCATTCAGTACTTGTTGACAAACTATCAGAGTTTATTACAATATATTTATCTACCTATATGTAATAATAACAAAGTGTAAAAAGGTGTGTCTGTAAAATGAATATTTTTTCAAAATTTCAATTTGAATGATTGGGTGAGTTGATTGAGTTATTAGTATTGTACTGAAGCAAAAACTACCATTTTTATATTTTTATGTGTCTGTTTGTCTGTCTGTCTATTTGTGTGTATGTATGTTCCGTTTTAACTCGAGAACCACTCAACAGATTTGGATGCGGTTATTTTTATTATCATCTTAGTGACCCAAGTCAACATATTGGCTTCATAAAATAACGCTCAAGCTGAAAATATATATATTGAATACACGCGGGCGGAGCCCGGACAAAGGCTAGTTAGCTGATATGAGTGTAATTTGATGTTGTTTGTTATTCCGGTGTTTTCTTCAAAATACCTGATAAGTTTTTTGAAGAACTCATAAAATATTCTTTCCAAGGCTATCAAATTCATGTTTGGTATTTCAAGTTGTATAGATATCTAATTACAATTCCAAGGAAATTTTCATGAACATGTAGAATTCGCTGAATGGAAATTTTTACTTTATCGTAGTTTAAGGTGGTAACAGAGGATCTCGGTGCTGTAATTTTTTTATTTTTCCTTTGTTTTTTATTTTTGAATGATGTTTAACGTTAGGCTGTAATGGAATATCCGTTTGCCTAATGAAATTTTGTGCTCTCTCATAATGGCTGCTGCGTAGTACAGAAGATTTTATTTATTTTTTCTATGGATTCCTTATGTGAGGAAGGAGGTATCGAGATAAGGTAATGTCTTGTCTTACTCAAACTGGGGTACCTAGTGTCGTTAAGGTCGTGTTGTAAATTTCGGTTGTTTCTAATTTCTATAGATTGAAAGGGCAACACAGCTTCCAACCTTCTGCCGATTTGAACTTCTTTTGGAACTTCCTCAGCGTTGGGCCGTGTACAATACCTCGATACTATTGTGCAGGTAAATACCTTTATTCACTTTTTTTGTTTGATAAACTAGTTTTTATTTTATAGCCAATTTTGTTTGTGACAAAATTTATGCACCGACTAGGTATATTACGTACATTTAATAAAAGACAGAGGGTCAGATTAGAGATGACATTGGTCATGGTCAATTGTGACGAAATTATTGGAGTAAAACAAAACAAATTGAATATCACTAGTTTTAGAAAAGGTATGCACTGCTTTATAAAAGGCATTAAGGACAAACTATTACCTACTGAAACAGTTACCCTCATATATTGGTTATGAATACAGGTGAATATAGGTTGATGCTCGTGATTGTTGGCACTTGGTGGAACTTTTGAAACATTTTTTGTTTGATAAACACTTGTACTTGTCCACTTATTTATATTAATTTCCCTTACCGGTTTCGCTGTTAAAGCCAAGCGATTCATATATTGTACGTAAACAACCAAACAAACCTTTGATAATGCTTTAACAGCGAAACCGGTAAGGGAAATTAATATAAATAAGTGGACAAGTACAAGTGTTTATCAAACAAAAAATGTTTCAAAAGTTCCACCAAGTGCCAACAATCACGAGCATCAACCTATATTCACCTGTATTCATAACTGATACGGAGCAGAAAGTAAGCGTAGTGGAAGGTAAAGTAAAATGAAGTTAAATTAATGGAACTATTGTATTTTTAGTTTGATAAAAATATAATGTAGACAGATCACGAGAAAAAAATATTTTGATAGACAGAAGTCTTTACAAGTGACACATTATAAAAAGATGCGTAGCAGCCAGTTTACACTTGATGTTATACGATCTATGTATACGATCTCTTTCACTCCTCCTTAACATCCAGTGTTAACGTCCAGTCTAACTCAGTTAACTCACAGCTGAACTCATCGTGTCACTAGCATAGACTCTCCATACTCTTAACACTCTCAACAGGACTCATTCCCATACCCTTAACACAGAACTCATGTTTTCCTTTCACCAAAGGTTTCGTCATCACATCTGCTATCTGTAACTCAGTAGATAGGTACTTCAACGCTATGACGTTGTTCTGTAGAGCTTCTCTAACGAAGTGCACCTTCAAATCAATGTGCTTCGTTTGTTTGTGGTGTGAACAGTTTTTAGCTATCGCCATAGCTGACTGACTGTCACAGCTCAGTACAATGGTCTTCTCAAGACCAGTAAGCTCCTCAAACAATCTCTTCAAGAAAGTCGCTTCTCGTGCAGCGTTGGACAGGCTTACGTATTCAGCTTCGGCGCTGGACAATGCTACAATAATTTGTTTCTTGCTCTCCCAGTTTACAGGCGCAGAACCAAACTTGAACACAAATCCTGAGTAGGACTTTCTATCGGTTAGATCACCTCCGTGATCAGCATCAACGAATGCTTCCATGTCTTTTGTACATCCCTTGAATTTTAATCCGAGATTCTGTGTACCTTTAAGATACCGCAGTACTCTCTTAGCTGCTTGCCAATGCTCTTCTCCATAACAACTATTGAATTGACTCAAGTAGCTGGTAGCATAGGCGATGTCGGGTCTCGTACACACGGCGAGGTACATCATGGATCCGATCAACTCACGGTAAGGAATGTTCTTAGGTGACTCATAGTTAACATCTTCCGGCTTAGTCAATCTCTGACCTGGAACCAGTGGGGTAGCCACAGGTTTGTAGCATTCCATGTTGAACTTGGTCAACATTTTCTCTAAATAATTCTCTTGGTCCAGTGATATCCAATCCTCTGATTGCTGAAGACGCATTCCTAAGAACAACTCCGCTTTTCCAAGATCTCTCATCTTGAAAGTTTCCATTAACTCCTTTTTAATCTGCAACATTTCACTCTTGTTGTTCCAGAATATCAGAATGTCATCAACATAAACGGCTAGGATGATAAACCTGTGCTGACTTTTTCTCACGTAGACACATGGCTCGTTTCCAAGTTGTTGGAATTTCATCTGTTTCAATGCTGAATCCAATCTCTCGTTCCAAGCCCGTGGGGCTTGTTTCAATCCGTAAAGGGATCTCTTCAGAAGACAAACATAATCTTCTTTTCCCTTCTCCTCGAACCCTTTTGGTTGCTTCATGAATACGGTCTCACTTATGTATCCATTCAGGAATGCGGTTTTCACATCCATTTGGTCAATGTGCAGTTTATTTTCTGCGGCTAGGGCGAGTAGTAACCGCAGTGAGCTGTGCCTTATTACCGGGGAATAAGTTTCAAAATAGTCGACTCCTTCTCTCTGCTTGAATCCTCGAACAACAAGCCTTGCCTTGTACCTCTGTTTATTGCCAGCTTCAGACTTGATTTTAAAAATCCATTTAGAGTCGATCACATTTTGTCCAGCTTCCCTTTTGACTAGCTCCCAAGTTTTATTCTTCTTGAGGGCATCCAGCTCCTCCTTAATGGCCTTCTGCCAATGCACTTTATCTGCACCAGTTAGTGCCTCTTTCATTGTGATGGAACCATCCAGGTTATTATCAGGCTCGTTGACAGCTTGATAAAGGATTGCTCCTGGAATGTTCCTCGGCGTCCGTTCTCTCTGTGGATACCTCCGATCAGCCGTTTCCTCAGTTACTCTAACTGTATTCTCCTCCGAAACGGTTGCATCGGAAATTTCTTCAGGGATATCCTCCACCCTGATGTCCTCTGACTGTATGAAGGCATCTCCTCCTTGACGTGACTGGTCTGCTTCTACCGTAGGACTTGCAGTTTCTGAGCCCTCATTATTTTCGACGTCCTCTAGTCGTACTACAACTCTTTTAGGTTGCGATTTATGCTCTTCTTCCTTGCGGTGGCCAGCGGGACTATTCTCAAATAGTATGACGTCACGTGCTTTGTGTACATTGTAGGTAACGGGTTCAATCAGTCGATACGCCTTCGAATTCTCACTGTATCCAACATGAATAAGTTCTTTACTCTTTGGATCCCACTTCTTACGCTTTTGATCGGGTACTTGCATGTACGCCTTACAGCCAAACACTTTTATGTTGCTCAGGTCTGTTTTTCGTCCGGTCCAAGCTTCCTCAGGTGTCATGTTCTTGACAGCTATCGTTGGGGATCGGTTTTTCAGATATACCGCATGTCTTATGGCCTCTGCCCACAGAATTTCATCCAATCCTGCATCTTGCAACATACTCCTGGCTTTCTCTGTAAGCGTTCGGTTCGCTCGCTCGGCGACACCATTCTGCTGTGGCGTGTAGTCGACTGTTAGTTGATGGATGATACCATTTTCCCTGGTAAACTGTTCCATCTCTCTATTAACGTACTCCTTCCCGTTATCTGTACGAATAACCTTCAGTTTCTTGTCGGTTTGCTTTTCTACAAGAATTTTGAACTCTTTCAACTTCTCTACGGCTTCACTCTTTCTCTTGAGTAGGTACACAAAAGTTTTCCTGGTCTTGTCGTCGATAAGTGTCATGAAGTATCTGTAACCTCGAACAGAATTAACACTCATAGGCCCACAAATATCTGAGTGTACTAACTCTAGTACCTCCTTAGCTCTAGTAGCCTTATTCTTTGGGAAAGGCTGTCTCGTTTGTTTGCCCATCAGACAAGGCACACATTCTAAGTTAGGATTAGAATCAGGAAAAATCACCCCATCCGCCATTTTATCTCGTAGTAATTTAAGATTGCGTACTCCCAGGTGGCCCATCCTCCGATGCCACAGCTCCAGTGAATCATCATTCTCTTTGTGTAAGTCGGTTGACAGTGCTGCCTCTGTACACTGTGGATAATGTTTTAGTTTATAAACACCTCTCTCTTCTTTACACGTAACAATCACTGTGCCTTTCACATCGCAATCATTCTCATCATAAATCTCGCATCCGGCCTTTGAAAATACTACTACTCTACCTCTCCTGACCAATGTCCTTACACTCAGCAAGTTTTCTGATAGGCCAGGCACATACATAGCACCTTCCACGCAAACATCCTTCCCATCCTTACTCACCACATCTCCTGTACCTACACCATATACTTTACCGCCATTTGCGCATAAAACATCTCTATTTTCATGCTTTACAAAGTTTCTCATCCAATCTCTATTATTAGTCATATGTAGCGTCGCTCCCGAGTCAACAATCCACTCGTAGTTGTTAGCAGAGAAGGTCACCAAGGCGGTGTGTGTGCACCACTGCGCCGTATGCGCCGCTGGCTTCTTGCTTGGGTTGTTTGGGCAATCACGGGCTTTATGCGGCCCGTCACATATGAAACATTTCAAACTTTGTGATAGTGGTGGTCCGCTCTTTCTCTGAGACTTCTTCCATGGCTTTCTCTTTGTAGTAAGGAGTGCTGCTCTTCTTGGTCCTGACGTCGCTTTGTAGTCAGTTAATTGTAGCAGCTTAGTCTTCACATAGTCGGTGGTAAGTGTAATGTTTGTATTTTCTAGTGCTATTTTCATGGGCATATATTCCTCCGTTAAGCCCTGCAGCATCAAAGTTGCCAGTAACTCATCATCAATTTCCTTACCAAGGTCGCTAAGTTGTTGGGAGATCTTCATGACCTCTGTCACGTAATCAGCCACAGTATTAAACTTCTCTAGCTTTATACTCACAAGGCGAGACAACAATCTACATCTATTGTTTAAACCTTTGTCCTCATAGGCTGTCCTCAGGGCCTCCCAAGCCTGTTTTGCTGTTTTAGCACTTCTCACGTGTACCTTGCAGGAATTGCTTATCATAAGGCTTATTTTCGCTCGCGCCTTCTGATCTCTCTTGACGGCATTTGCATCTTTCTCATCTGGTTCGCTCGTGATGTAAGTCCATAGATCATCATGGATTAATACACATTCCATATCAAATTTCCAGGTGGAATAGTTTGAGGCACCTTCAAGTTTCTCTATTGACGGCATACCTCCCGAACTAGACTGATGCGCGCTGTCGCCTGAAGCCATTGTAGATACGATAGGTTCTACTGCTTCCTCATTACTCGCGTCTATCCACTGAATTCCTCCGAATTCCTTGTCATCTGACAGTTCCAAATATTTCTCATAGAAACTTCATAATATTTACACTTTCGCTGGCGCACATAACCTGATACGGAGCAGAAAGTAAGCGTAGTGGAAGGTAAAGTAAAATGAAGTTAAATTAATGGAACTATTGTATTTTTAGTTTGATAAAAATATAATGTAGACAGATCACGAGAAAAAAATATTTTGATAGACAGAAGTCTTTACAAGTGACACATTATAAAAAGATGCGTAGCAGCCAGTTTACACTTGATGTTATACGATCTATGTATACGATCTCTTTCAATAACCAATATATGAGGGTAACTGTTTCAGTAGGTAATAGTTTGTCCTTAATGCCTTTTATAAAGCAGTGCATACCTTTTCTAAAACTAGTGATATTCAATTTGTTTTGTTTTACTCCAATAATTTCGTCACATTTGACCATGACCAATGTCATCTCTAATCTGACCCTCTGTCTTTTATTAAATGTACGTAATATACCTATTCGGTGCATAAATTTTGTCACAAACAAAATTGGCTATAAAATAAAAACTAGTCATGATAATAAAAAATTTTTTTTTTTTTTAATATTACATAGAACACAAAATTTATTCAATATGATTGCCACCATTTTCACACAAGCCTTCAATCTTCGCGGCCAATCATCAATAGCAGCACGGACCATATTCATGTCGATATCGGCCACTGCTTTAATCAATGATGACTTTAGGCTGCTCTAATTTTTGTGAGGTTTAGAACAGACCTTCTCCCCCAATTCCTGCCAAATTTTGTAATCCAGTGGATTGAGGTCAGGGCTAGATGAGGGCCAATCTTGATGCCTTATTAGCTCGATATTCTGGCGCTCGAACCACTCCTGAGTTGTTTTGGCCTTATGAGCAGGTGCGGAGTCCTGTTGAAACACAAATGGCCGTCCTCCAAAGAGTGCCTGGGGCAGATCTTTTACTATGCGATCTAAAACCGTGTCTTGGTACACTTTTGCACTGGTTTTGACACCTTTTTCACAAAAATGCACTTCAGTAGGGCGACGGTAGGACACTCCCAACCAAATCATGACTGATGATGGTTGATGGCCGTGCTTCACTCTGGGAATGGCATTTCCAGCGGCCGCAGAGCTGGTATCGTACACCCTGTCATTTTGTTTGTTGTACTTCTCTTCGATGATAAAAATTTTCTCGTCTGTAAACAGGATATCGCGGTGTCTGTTTCTTGCGTACCGCTTTAGCAAAACTTTGCATTTTTTGGCTCTCATAGCTATCAGACGTGCGTTCAGAAGATGTCCACTCTTTTTTCGGTAAGCTCGTAGTCCCAGGTCTTCATTGAGTACTTTTTTATGGTACTTCTGGTTAATCCCATCTCCAAAGCCATCAGTTTCTGCTTGCGGACGGGATTTCTTGCAATACGCGCCTTGATTGCTTTGATGACCCCTGGAGTCCTAACGGAACGAGGTCTGCCAGTTCTTTTCTCGTCATCGACACTAGAGGTTTCATTGTACCTCTTGATGGTACGGTACACGAACCTCTTCGTGATTTTTAATTTTTGAAGCAAGTTGAATATCGTCTTCCGTGGATGGCCGCAACGATGCAATGCAATTACTGCTACTCGGTCCCCTTTGCGAGTCCACTCCATCGTAAAAAATGAATGAATGTAATTGTGATTTGGCAGATTATTAATCAAAAAATATTTTAAATCAAACACCATTTCATTTTTTTTCTAGGTGTTCTATTTTTTAAATAAATGGCCAGTGACAGTATTTAAGAACCGACTAGGTATACAAGCCAACCCTCCAATATAGTGTGTATCCTTTCAGTTTTATCATCCGGGGGACACCCTTCGTGAAGCCATTCGAGAATTTCCCCGTGATGGCCTTCCACTTTTGAACTATCCTTCTACTACCTGCGGCACCTACCAGTATGTGTTAGTAGTTGACGGCAAGGCCAGCGAGCAATTACTCCATTGGGCTGTAGATTGTGACTGCACCATCTTTCTTTCTTTCTTTCTTTCTTTCTAAATACTTTATTGCACAAAACGAAAGTTACATGTACAACAGGCAGACTTAATGCTAAAAGCATTTTCTCCCAGTCAACCCGACAGAAAGTACAAGAAATGGACATCTCTGTCCAGCAGGCAAATTGCACCATTTACTACTTACTATCTACATTTATTCTGGTGTGCCCTTTACAAGGCCGGGTGACTGTAATCCCGTAGAACTCAGAAGCATTACCTTCTTTGGGGCTAGTGTTTCTTTGGGAAACCTCACCTTCCATATAGGCGAGGCGTTATTAACCTTTTATTGACTTGTTGCTTATTGTGTACCTTGTCTTGTTTGATAAATCTATGGGTAACCAACTTTAAAATGTTTGTGATGAAAATTTAAAGCAAGTTCATAAGTAAAAAATTTGAATCCACCTCTTTTGGATCTTTTAAATTTCGTTTGGGCACCTTTTTATTATCTACTTTGTTACGATTTTTTCTTTGTTGAGGGGAATGTTTCACATTGTAACAAAATGAAAATAGATAAAGGATGGATTATAGTGCAAAATGCACATCATAACATGGTTTTCCTTACTTTTGAATAAAAAGTATGCACTAAGTACGTTTTATGTGTATTCGCGAAATTTGCTTGGTAATAATTATGTTTTCATTTTCGCGAAGGTCATTGCCTGATCAGTAAAATGCCAAAAGTGGTCAAAAGCCAGGAAAATACTCTCCCCGCCCCACCCGCTTTAAATCTGAATATTTCAGGTTCTATTGATCTGATCTTCAATTTCTCTTTTTAATTTTAAAATTAAATATTTTGCTTCTTTTTCGATATACCCAACTGTAAATCCAATAAACGGCAAAATGTAAGCTTCAGAAAATGTAATTTCATGCTTGTTTTAGTTTTGATCGATAAATACCGTTTTTTTCGGCCAATATATCAGAAAGTAAAATGTAGCCAGTAAAATTAAATACATTTTAAAAATACAATACATTACCTACATTTTGAATAAAACTAAATTCATATTCATATATTTTATTGCATTCCATAATGTATTTAAACAGGTGAAAAACATTAATATTATTAGATCATTATGGACTTTGTCCAGGCACAGCAATATAAGAGAGGACGGCATTTTATTATTATAGATTTATTATTTGTGAAGATCCTACTATAAGCAACTTATTACGAGGGGTGGCTGAAAAGTAATCTACCTGACTATGAAAAAAAATACATGGATTAATGATTTATTTTTTATTTTTCAATATAGTCCCCTGCAACTGAAATGCACTTACGACATTTGTCAATAAGTGACATCATACCAATAAAATAATAATTATTATTTTGATCGTCAAAATAGTCATTCACAGCGTCCTTCATCTCTTCGTCTGTTGAAAATCTGCGCCCTCTCAAATTTTTCTTTAAATTTTTAAATAAGAAGTAGTCAGAGGGAGCCAGGTCTGGACTATAGGGTGGGTGGTTGATCTCTGTAAAGCCGTTTTTTGTCAGAGATGACCGCGCCTTAAAGGTCGTGTGCGCGGGTGCATTATCATGCAAAATCAAAACGCCTTTGCTAAGTTTGCCCCTCCTGTCTTCTTTTATTTTTTTGCATAGCTGGTCAAGTAAGTTCGCATAGTATTCAGCATTCATCGTGGTGTTTTTTGGCAGGTAATATATCATAAGAATCCCCTCAACATCCCAAAAAATGGTTGCCATTAGTTTGCCCGCTGACAGCCGGACCTTAAACTTCCTTGGTGGTTTTTCCCCTTTAAATTTCCATTGCATGATTCTTGTTTGCTTTCGGGATCCCACTGACGAATCCAAGTTTCATCACAGGTCACTATTCGCAAGATAATTTCTTCCTCTTTATCCTTTACCAAGTCTAAAAATGACTGACAACATTCCACACGCTTTTGCTAATCAAACGGGATCAACATTTTAGGCACCCAACGCGCGCTCACCTTGGACATTCCCAAATGTTCATGAATTATTTCATGAACTCGTTCCTTGCTAATGCCAACATCTCTAGCTATTTCCCACTGCTTAATTAGCCGATCGGCAAGGATCAGTTTCTTCACTTTTTCCACATTATCTGCGGTAACTGCAGAAATGGGCCTTCCACTACGGGGATCGTCTTCTAAGCTCACACGGTTTTGTTTAAACTGCTTTGACAAAAACTTTATTACAAATTCGGAAGGACATGAATCTCCGAACACCTTAAACACGCGCTCTCGGACCTGCGTCGGCGTATTCCCTTCTTTACCGAGGAATTTAATCACAGCGCGATACTCAATTTTATCCATTTTTAATTTTATTGCAACTTGATGAAAACGAAGACGCGACAAAAAAAAATGAACTCGTAGAAACAAATAAGTGTCATAATTTTTAAAAAAGGAATAAACAAAGAATACGAGAATATAGTGGCCAGTAACATTTTTTAAACTTTCTTTAACAAAGGAGATTTTATATCAGCCACCCCTCGTATGCTACATAAAAATATTTAAAATTGTTGCAAATTAATAGCTACTTACCTGTATATGGAAGAGCAAGGTATCTTAGTATGTAAGTTTTGCGCAATAAAGAAATTTATTTGTATCATTATTATTATTATGTATTATTAATTAATTATTATTATTATCATTATCATTGTTATTATTAAAGATTGATTATTAAGTTACTATAATTCCCAGTTTTATTCAACATTGGTATACCCAGTCTCGAGATAATAGAATCCACAATTCCGCCAACCCGAATACTGTCGAGAGTAGTTTTAAAGGATACATTGATTAAGAGACAATTCCATGCGTGCGAAGTTTGGTAAAAACCATACAAAAAATTGATCCTTGAAACTTTTTACCAACCAAAATACTTATTTAGTTGTCCGGCACTGCTTATTACTCCAATATCACTCAAGAACCGTCAACGTGGAAAAAAGTACTCGATTACCCTTGTTTACGAAGGAAATAAAGTTTTCTTCTCATTGGCTTGAAGATAAAGTGGGGCACAGATTAAATTCGGGCCGTGTTTGCACGAAGCCTGCACCCCATGTAAACGAACCCTAGGTAAGATCGGGCACTTCTAAACTCAACAATTTTTGCTTTTTCAGAACTTCATCAAAAACTCTTTTAGCTTGTTTTCTTAATGTGTATAGGCATGCCACCATATTAGAACAAAATTTTATAACGCGATCCTCTGTTGTATTTTTTTTATACGAGTAGACTAAAGTTTGTCTCCTCTATAGTTTAATACAGGCATTTACAAAGTAACTATTTGGGTGAAATATAAAATTTTATATATATTATAGGCAAGAAAACATTTTTCTATGTAAATCTGTCCAGCTGGGTATCTTTAAAACAAAATCAATATTTAAAATTTTGGAAAAATGGTGCCTTTTAAAATATCAGTACCAGATGATAGAGGTCATATACTTTTGTCTATAACGAAAAACAACTGAGAAAAGGGTTATCGAATTTTGTACCAAAACGGTGGCTTACTTATGCGCCTTAATACTGAAGATAATAAAATATCATAACCAGACAATATTTTCGACGCTCATGTCAAATTGAATTAAATAAGATAGGTCAAATACTTAGTTGCGCTGGAGAAGAACCGCGCTTGATTTTACAAATATTGCGTGAGGCTGAGATACTTTATACATATTGCATTGGTACTTGAAAATTGCCATAAACTCATTGATCTTCGATACTGGCCTCATAACCATAAAACTCCTCAACGGATGACAACATAATAATTTAGGATTACGGCAATCAGTTTGTGTTAGGGTGCTGATTGCAGGGTATTATTTGAAAATTGTCATTATACCCACCTGTCCTTCGACCCCGAAACTAATCAATGAATGACAGTACACGACTCGCGAAGAATTATTATCTATAAGATTCCCCAGGATATAACACAAAAACCAATGAGTAGATAAACGCAACTTAATTACAGTATTGTTCGAGAAAAAGTGACAAAGATTCTGACTTGAGGAAATCTCGTAAAGCGACAAATTGGCCAATCACAAAGCTTCATTCCTTAATTAAGATTTCCTTTTAAAATTCGGAGACACTTAGTTTGGAGAGCAAGAGAAAAACTCAGGTATTAATTATTTTATCGGAAATGTTCAAATAAAGTCACCATTATTTCCATTAATTTAGTTTATTTGTTTATGTATCTTTAGATATTTTTTGTGTCTTCAAGATACGATAAAATTCGTTTATTCATTTTCATAAATATATAATTCGCTTTAATTGAGCTTTCAGTTTTTAAGAGCATATAATATAGATACAATATAACTTTAAACATATATAAATGAAAGAATACTGAAAACTTGAAATGTATTTTAAGTTTCTAGTACTCTGTTTACTATATTCAATATACATCATACATATTTTTAGTTTTATTATATCTACAGCTTATTCATATTGTTACAATTTCTAAGAATTTTGTAATTGCAACCAACATTCCAATTAAATTTTGAGAGACTCGCTTAGGATGAACCCACGAGAAGACAAAATATCATTTGGCATAGCTTAATAGCTGCAACAGAAAGGTAACTTTACGACTTCTTATTTGGTCTCTTGTAATGAGTTTTGTTATAAGAGGGTTCTTAAAGACGGCCCCCAGTTTCAGATAAATCTGAAAAGTTCTACGTAAATGTATAAAGATACAGTATCGGTGCAACATTGTCGATGTAAAACTGTTACAGACTGTAATTTGTGTTTAAGCGTCAAAGTAATACCATGTTGCACGACAAAGGAATCAAATAGTTACACGAAGACTTTTTAGGAAAAATTTACAATGTTTCTAAGCAAGTGCACCAAAAAAAACCGGTCAAGTACAGACTCGCATACCCAGGGTTCCGTAATTCGACAGTTTTGGGAATAGGAAGAAGTTATCTTGCACATAACATGATAACTAAAAAAAGAACTGATTGTACCACAAAAGAGAGATTTTTTATACCGTACTCGGAGTAACACTCATCGATGAAAAATTTAATTTTGTCATTTTATGATCGTGAATTTCTCACCCGCTATATTTTTCCTGTAATCTTTACGTCATCCTAAATTACTATCATATTTTTCATATTTTTTAATAAGGGGATTTGTGGTTTTTCAAAGTTTTCTCGAAATCGGTACCAGTAAATATAGTAAATGTTCATATTTTTATAATCAGCTCTTTAATGTCTAGAATTTAAAACCCATATTATATTTTTATAAAATATTTATTTATTTATTTTACATTTTATTATGTTTCTCACTTGTTATGAACTTTTTTTTAATCACTAAGTATAGTTTTCCTGTAACTGGCCAGTTATGGGGTATAATCTTTTTTTTTTTTTTTCTTTCCACTTGTTTCGGAGATAAGGGGGGACATGCATAATTGTGGTTTTTCAAAGATTTCTCGAAATCGGTGACAGTAAATAGAGTAAAATTGAATATTTTATAATCAACGCTTTAATATCTACAATTTGATACACATATTATATTTTTAGAATCTATTTTTTATTTTACTCTATTCTGTATTGGAAGTATTTTTAAATAATTTCAAATATATTTTTTTACACCCTTTTATATATGCAAGTGAATGCTATTTTTGCAAATTTCAAGACTTTATCTTTAACGGTGCTAAAGTTATGAGGCTGTGACATACTGACGAACGTACGGACGGACGGACAACGGAGTCTCACCATAAAGGTTCCCTTTACCTTTCAGGTACTACGGATCTCAAAAAACGAAGCTTTTGCAAAGTACCAAGTTGACTTGGTTAAAAATAACTCTACTTCATGAAACCAAGACTATTTTAAAACGTGCAAAATAGCTGTGTTTATATAAAACGTACCTACAGCAAAGCGTAGTGTAGACTTTATGTCGACCTCGTGCCCGCTGGACCGACGACCTGAAGAACGTTGTGGGTGGCGGTTGGATGAGGAGGACCGACATGAGTGGCGAAATTTGGGAAAGGCCTATGTCCAGCAGTGGACGAACACGGGCTGATGGATGGATGGATGGATATAAAACAACCACTGCTAAATGTTGTTGGTTATTATTAAGTACACATTTATTTTCCAAATAAGCGTGTCAGTAAGTGTGCTCCTTACCGAGTTCGGTTAAAAATAGACAAATTTACACTGTTATTAACTTACAAGTATGTTATTTTTACATTGAAAATTTAGATTAAAACAATAACGTAATTATCGCTGGTGACATAAATATCAATATACGGTCTAAATTTCCGGAGACAACTACTGAATACAATAATAAAACTATTTAAAACTAAAATTACTCGAAATAAGAGACACTCCACTATTGCTCTTAAAAATAATCTCTCAAACAGTAGACAAAAAGTTAAACTGGGTGATTCTACCAGCGAGGATGTCCAAGTTTCATACGGTGTCCTACAAGGAAGCGTTCTAGGGCCTACATTATTTTTGATTTACATAAACGATCTCTTTAATACGAAATTATGCAATGCAAAAATATTTTCTTACGCTGATGATACTGCTGTGGTCTTCATTGGTGAATCTTGAGACAAAATTAAAATCGATGCTGAAAGTGGCTGGAAGCGGGTGGGTCAATGGTTAACAAATAATTTCCTTACACTAAACCCCTCCAAATGTAAATACCCCTGCTTTAGCATAAATAATAGACGTCAACCAAACAGCGACTTTAATATTAAGATACACAATTGTGTTTATGTATCAAATGGAAACTGTAACTGTCCCAAATTGGAGAAAATGTCACAAATAAAATACCTTGGAGTAATTTTAGATGACAGATTATCATGATATCCTCACCTAGATCAAGTTGCAAACAGAATAAGAAATCTCAGCTGGATATTCGCAGCGCTGAGACACATTTCACCACCCAAATCACCAGAAAATAAAAATAAAGACTTACTAAGCACAATATATTTGGCTTTGGTGCAGTTTAGTTTACTGTATTCCAGTCTGGGGATGTGCAAGAAAGACCAAATTCTTGGATCTAGAAAGAGCCCAGCGTGGACTTTTGAAGATAATTGCATTAAAAAAAGAAGATTCCCAACTAGTCCATCCATCCATCCATCAGCCTGTTTCGTCCACTGCTGGACATAGGCCTTTCCAGGATTTCGCTACTCTTGGCGGTCCTCCTGGAAGAAATGCCCATACTCACACACGCTGGGCAGGCGGGTTGGTGAGCGCGGTACCGAAACCCTTGCACCAGTGACGCCGCTGCCCGTCACCAGTCTGATTTATATAAGGCCCGGCAAATGGGGATGGATATACCGCCATCCATCGGTCCCAGGCAATGGTGGGCCGCCTGGTTTTTTGCCTGAGAGCTGTCCTCTTACTATCCCCCGAATAACTTTGGGAGGATTTACGAGTAAGATGGTGGTACCTCCACAGTCGAGCCCGGCATTAGCTCTACCACCTAATAACCAACTAGTAGCCTTTACGAATTATGCAACTGTGTATCTGTGAGGAAATTGTATGTACTTCAAACCGTTTAAAAAGCACAAGGATATTGATTATGATGCAAAAGTAATTATGAAGAAAAAAAATACAATGTAGCTAAAATTCCAGCATCTAAAACCGAATTTGCAAGCAAACAGTACTCAAAACGATCAGCAAACCTGTACACTAAATTGTAAAATGAATTAGACATTTATTACGAATGTAAGAAGGCAATTACTAATTGGTTACAACCACTAAACTACGAGCAAACAGAATGTTTGTTGACCTGCATACAATAACATAATACTCAACATACACATAAATATATTAATAATTTACCTCCTTGTTGAAATAATATAAAATAAAAATAGAATCTTCTTTCTTTTGTAATATTAAACTACTCATTATATATTAACTAAACAAATATTACATAAATATTTAAAAAACCTCCTAATATATACTTCTCACACACATATATACCTTAAATATACAACAACAGTTACCTTTATTAAACTTCTTTTTAAAAAGTCTTGTTTTTACAATCAGTGAATTATGTGAAGATATAGAAGAGCGGAGTCACCTGGCACAGGCATTGTATGCTTAAAAGGTGATTCCAACAACTGGATTATGTTAACTACTTATGTTTTACCAATAAAGATATTTTTGTATTTTTTTTTGTATTTGTATTTAATTTTTACACTAATAATACTCGGCTAAAATTAGATAAGTTGATATGAAGCAAAAAAGATACAAGCGCAGCTCGGCTATTAACAACTGAGTGAGCTTTTACATAAGCAAGTAATTTATTTAAAAATTGATGAGAGCTTGTTTAATTCTAAGCAAGTAAATTACCGGTTTAATTTCAATATATTTCCTCATTTCAATTCTATTTAAATTAAAAGCTCTGCTCTTGTCGGTGGAGTCTTCTCCGTTCATTCACTTCTGGACTCCGCCTTTTCTTTAACTTCTTGATGCGACACGACATTAACTTTCTCTTTCACCTGATCCATGAAGTTCTCTTGAGCTTTCCTATCCTTCTTTGCTCATTTAAAGCAAGAAAAAAAATATATATATAAATAATTAAGGATTATTTATGAGTCAGTGAGAGCTTTTTTTACTTCAAATAAATTAATCATCCGTTTAGTTTTAACAAATTGCTTGTTTATCACTAACCAACCGAGAATACTACTCATCAAATGAAAACCGAGGCAGTCATTTAAGGTTAACTGAACAAAACTGAAGTTCTTCTCTTGCTCACTAGATGGCAATGAAGTCAAAAGATTTTGAAAACTCTTTATGTGTATGGATTTCTTCATCGCACTAACAATTAGCTGCTGAGCTGTCGGGCGAACAACATCAGTTGCTGCGGAGCGGCTGGGCGAGCAACACATCAGTTGCTGCGGAGAAGCCGGGCTAGCAACACATCCCGAGGATGCCTCGTTCAGAGGCGAAACACGTGTCGATAAGTTTTCTTGCTTGTTGTTTAAGATTGCTTTGCTTGTATCGCTTGCTTGTTGCATGTTTTTATGCGGGCGGGCGGGCGGTGCACGAGTCTGCATTTTGAATAGCACGACAAGAATTGTTTAGCGGAATATTGCAAATTATATTCATATATCCTTTACTTAATTATTTTCTGCTTGGTTTGTGGTTTGGCCCCACTGTTTCTCTTTTCCAATACACAATACTAACGTTGGCACAATACAGAGAAGACGATAA
Source organism: Ypsolopha scabrella (assembly GCA_910592155.1). Lineage (NCBI taxonomy): Eukaryota > Metazoa > Arthropoda > Insecta > Lepidoptera > Ypsolophidae > Ypsolopha > Ypsolopha scabrella. The sequence goes on along the minus strand of OU342976.1, from coordinate 14,862,087 downwards.
TAATTAAGCTTTTAAAAAAGTCTCATTAACCTAATTTAACGGTTAATATTATTTCACATTAGCTTTAAGATTTATTTTGTTATATTTAAGATTAATATTTATTTGTAGGTAATTAGTTTATTTATGTAAGTTTTATTCTAAGATGAATACAAAGATTAAATTCTTATACAATATCGTATGATCGGATATAAATTCAAATCAGATTCTTTTCCGTTTGCGTTTATTTAATCTTTGCCCCGTTTTTAGCTTGGGCGTTATTTTATGAACAACCTTTATAGCCTTTGTGTTGACCGGGTCACTACGATGATAATAAAAATACCGCATCCAAATGCGTTCAATGGTTCTCGAGTTAAAACGGAACAGACAGACAGACAGAAAAAATTCTAACAATTGTTGTTTGGGCCTCAGTACAGTACTAATAGGCGGTAGAGCTGATGCCGGGCTCGACTGTGGAGGTACCACCATCTTACTCGCAAATACACCCTAAGTTATTCGGGGGAGAGTAAGAGAACAGCTCTCAGGCAAAACCAGGCGGCCCACCATTGCCTGGGACCGATGGATGGCGGTATATCCATCCCCAATTGCCGGGCCTTATATAAAACAGACTGGTGATGGGCAGCGGCGTCACTGGTGCTAGGATTTCGGCACCGCGCTCACCAACCCGCCTGCCCAGCGTGTGTGAGTATAGGCATTTCTTCCAGGAGGACCGCCAAGAGTGGCTAAATCCTGGAAAGGCCTATGTCCAGCAGTGGACGAAACAGGCTGATGGATGGATGGACAGTACAAATAACCCGTTTCATTTAAAATTTCCCGAAAATATTCAATGTACAGACACGACCTTTTTACTACTTTATTATTAGTATAAGTATGTATATAGACAGATTAAAATTGATTTGTAGGTAATTTCTTTATTTATGTATGTTTTTATTCTAAGATGTATACAAAGATTAAATTCTTAAACAATATAAAATATATTTTTAGATGCCAAATTGACAAAATGGTTCGTTATTTTCAGAAATATCCTGTTTATTTTTATCGCTTACATTTTCCCGGAGTGGTAGCTCAGTCAGTAGTACGCCAGACTTGCAATCTTGAGACCTGGGTTTGAATACTGTCGGTCATGCAAGTACCAATGAGCTTTTCGGAGTTGAAGTGCATAGTATTTATATATTCACCCCTTTTTGAATGTTGAAGGAAACACTAAGGGAAACCAGCATCCCTAAAAAAGCGTGTTATGCTTGGAGTAAGGCGATAGAGATAACCCCACAGAAACGTGTTATTAACACTTTGGGACGTAAACAAACGTCGGTGAAAAAAGAATGTACGAATGTAGATAGATTCCGTGACAGTCCACACATGGAAACACCTTTGACACCTCTTCGGGGATACTCGTGTCGTGACGATGTGTAAGCGTGTTGTTTTGTTTTCCAAGCAATACATCGTCACGTGTTCCGGGTGTAAACTCTGAACTGCAAGTCACAGTCCACACTCGGCACACCCGCGTTTCACCGACGATTATTACGTCGCAACGTGATGGGTGTGAGCCCTATCGCCGATCTTCGGGCACAATACACGCTTCTTAGGGCAAGCAGGTTTCCTCACGACGTTTTTCTTCACCGTTCAGCATACTCTGCACATAAATTCCGAAAAACTCATTGGTGCATGCCCCGCCTGGATCTCAAAGATTGAGAGGCCAGCGTTCTACCCCTGAGCTACCGCCGCTATTTTCAAATCTATTTGAAATGAAAGCCTTTGTGTTTTAGATATTTATTTGTAGTTTTCGTGTTCCACGTAAAGCTTTTGTGCGACAACAAAGACTATAAAGTTTCTTATCATATCCTATCTTTCTACATTACCGCGAATATATTATGTACAATCTGTCTCGTCTTACAAGCTGAAACAAAAAACCAGGTACATTTTTATTTGACAAAGGTTTTCTCGGTGACTAAAGATAAATAGGTCGGCCCTAGGTAACCTAAACTAGGAGTAAGTAAATATTAGGAACCAGAAACACGTTGCTTTGTGGTAATGGAATACACAGAGTAACTAAACACAATGAAAATATCAGTTTTTGATATGTCCTAAAATACACATTTGGATCTTATATAAGGTGACTTTAATTTATGCAGCCAAATTCTTACTGAAGACTCGGTAAGTGCTCAGTAACAAGGTTTAATGACCCTCTTTGTAAATTCGTAAATTATTATTTTCGTGTTCCTTACAAACGCAGGCGCAGCCCCGAGTCAATTACTATGGGACGTCAAAAGTTTATTTTGCGAAATTAGCAAAAAGTGTAATCGATCCGTGTTACTGATCACTTACCTAGCCTCCAGTATGAGTTTAGCTGCATAAATTAAAGTCACCTTATATAAGGTGAATTTTGGTTATATAGCGAAATTCATACTGGAGAAATACATTCTGTGAAATACGCAAAATGAGTTTTAGACCTTCCATACTAATTAAGCCGAGGTTGTTCTTGAACAAGAATAGACGCAAAAAAATATTTTTCGTATTCGCAAACAGGGTCATTGACCCAAAGGAGTTATGAATTTGGTTATATATATAAACAAAAGCTGCCTTACATAAACGAAAGTCATCTTATACCGGGTGTAAATAGAGTGCGACCAGTAAATTAAACTTTTCCCAAGAGTCATACCCGCGGAACCCCTTAGTTTGGGAAATAATTGAGTTCCAAACAAAAACGCGCATTGACCTCAATCAGCTGCAGGTTTCACGACGCTCTCTCTAAACTCACCCGTATGTCGGTGCGTTAGGGTTCACGCATTTTTGTTTGGAACTCGATTATTTCCCAAACTAAGGGGTTCCGCGGGTATGACTCTTGGGAAAAGTGGTTCAGTAGGGTCGGTAGAATATGTGGTTTCATTTAATGGTCACACTCTATATACACCCGGTATAGTTTAGTATTAAAAAGTTTTGACGATAATTAAAATAAAAAATGTAACATACGAATATTATAACATGTTACTAATATAACTCGCCCCTAATAACAGAGACAGACTTCTATAACTTTCGAGTGTAGAGGACGAAAAATCACTAGTCCCTTACAATTATATAAATTAACATATTTCTATGAAGTTCAAACAAAGCTTCATTATAATTTATAAGAACATGCAGAAAGAAGGGGACGGAAGCTAAAGAACCTGGAAATTAAATTAAAACGTGCATATGACAAGAAAACAAAAAGTTTATTTTTCCTTTGTTATTTATATTTTATACAAAATTAAAATATTGATTTCACGTAAATGTTCTCAGTAGTTAGGTAACAAGCCAATGAGAGTTAAGCTACTCAGGATCAGACAAAAAGAAAATCTGTCTTTTACTGCATGTCATGTGCATACCCCACTGTATTAAATGCACTCTGTGGCGTGGTCATTGAAGCCGGATCCGAGATATGAACCTCCCTTGAGACGTAAACCCTAATTGAACGTGACCTACATACTGAATCGTCCACCATACTTCTTGTATACAATGTTCTTAAATGCTATCTTGTTTTTATGTTCAAAGAAATATCTATTATCTATTTACTATGTACTCAGTTTTAGTCAAAACTTACTTACTTAAAAAGCCTACATGTGTTGGCGCAAGTCAATGTCAATCGTTAAAAATTTCATAAATGAAACTCGTGGATGAAAAATTTGATTTTGTCACATTTTTGTCGTCAATTTCTAAACCGCTATATTATTTACTGCAATCTTTACGCTATCCCAAATTACCATGATTTTTTCATATTTTTCGGTTCATTTTTCAGTTTTCGAGATAAGGAGGGACGGGGAGACGCTTTTTTTGTGGTTTTTCAAATATTTATCGAAATACAAGTAGATGCAAGTAGGTACAGTCAAATTATATACTTTTACATATTGTAATTTTATGTATATTTTTTTTATTTATTTGAACTTTTTTCAAATGTTTCTTGTTTATTCTCATTTTTTTTAATTGCTATAATTTTCCTGTAATTGGCCAGTTATGGCCTATAATCTTCATTTTTTTTTCTTTTTTTTCGGTCTACCTGTTTAGGAAATAAGAGGGAGAGACATGCATTTTTGTGGTTTTTCATAGATTTCTCGAAATCGGTGCTAGTAAATATGAGAAAAGTATACATTTTGATAATCTGCTCTTCAATATCTACAATTTAATACCAATATTATACTTATATAATTAAATTTTTTATTTTTCTCACTTTTGTATTGAAAGTATTTTGAACAATTTCATTTTTTTACACCATATTATTTAAGCAAGTAAATGCTATTTTTGTAGCAAATTTCAAGTCTTATCTTTAACTGTGCTAAGTTATGAGGCTGTGACATACGGACGGACGGACAACGGAGTCTCATCATAAACTCACCTTTTAGATACTACGGAACCCTAAAAACAATGTATCAGATAAAATTCTAAATATAATACGATGAACTTACCTCTTTATAAGCTGTTTTTAGGGTTCCGTAGTCCGACAATGAACCCTTATAGTTTTGCCATGTTCGTATGTCCGTCCATCCGTGGCTTAGCTCAGAGAAAAAAGAAAGCTGTTATTTGGCATATTAATCACGCCGACAAATTTTTAATAAAATCATGAAAACATTTTTTCTTAGGGTTACCTCCCACGTACACGTAAATGGGGATGAATTTTTTTTCTCATGTATTTTCTCATATTAGTATAGTTGGATAGGTCGGTCAAAAACATTATGGAAGCGTGAAAACCATTTTTTGATTTAGGGATCCGTTGGCGAAATATTAAGCTTTAAAGTGCAAATTTTTGCTAGAATCAAGTATCTCTCCCCCTGCTGGCTAAACGGTTGTTTGTAGATATGTGAAAAAATTCACAGAAGTAGTATATAAAATGAATTTAAAAGGAAAACTATTACAGCTAAGTAGGCTTCATAGGTTTACGAGTACAGGTCGCGCCAAACTTTTGGCCCTCTCTAAACACGACAATGTATGGGCCGTTCTTCCAAATGTATGGGACTAGAAGTTTGGCGCGATCTGTATTAGTAGACCAACTTAGACGGAACCCTACACTGCGCATGGCCCGACACGAACTTGCCCGGTTTTTTTTCAGCGATAATCAGACTTCCATGTTTTTTTCGCTGACTGCTAGCTAGGGGTAAACTAGAAGTGTACGGTCCGTTTCCCAGTTTAAAACCCTCAAGAAAGTTCCCGGAACTATATTCCCAGCCATGGCAAGTTCAAACTACTCGTAGGTATAAAAATCTAGTAATTTTGTATTTCCATACTAACTGAATACTATTCAAAGTTGAGCCACCAACAGTCAACAGTCAATGAATCGATAGGCTTCAGTCGGTCTCAGTCTGACTCGATCTTAGACAGCTCTTGAGACGTGAGTGGACTATGCTTACTGGACTCGGAGTTGGCGTAGACGTGCTGCTTCCTATGAATAAATTGAGGAATAAACGAGTAAAAATCGATTTCGGCTGAAAAAACGAGTTTCGGTTTCGAAAAAATGTGCCAAACTGAGACTGAGACCAAAACCGAAGCTATGTAGTTCACATCAGAATTCTGCACAAGCTCAAATTAATCACAAAAATTACTGTCATATACGAGTAGGTACCTAACTAGAATTTAGTATCACAGTATTAACACTTGTTTTTTTCAAGTTGATTTAACTCTTATGGTGATTTATGGTCCAATAGGACCTTTATCCTTTATTTCTTTAGTATACATAACATTAATATAAATTAAACTAGCGCCCGCGGTTATGAGTTTTCCGTGGAAATAAACTAAACAAAGGAACATGATTTTTTGAAGAAGGCAGTTTTAGTATAACTGTATTATATTATATATTAGTTCAGCGCCTCTGTGTATACGAAATTATTTATTTTTTCATATGATGGCTGTCAGAACTGACTCGCGATATGGAGAAATACAGTTGACCATATGAAATTCATGGTAATTTCAATCTTGAAAGTAGGTAACGTGGATTGGGTGGTAAAAAAATATATTTTAAAATTCTGCTCCCAAATTACAATATTAAGGGTTCTTAAAAAAAAACTATAAAGAAGGCCTTTTCCAAGACGGTAGCACAGCCCAAAACATAATAGATAAAAATTAGCTGCATCGTAAAAAAGCAAAGTGAAGGCAATTTTTTGATTTCAAAACATTAGTTCGTCCAAACTTATAACGTATCTAAAAATAACAGTAATTTAATGATCGTTGCAAATTATATAAACCTATCTAAAACACACAGATGTTTTTTTTAAACGCTCTTGTGTGAATTTATATTTAATTTTATTTATAAAACAAACAGCATTATCCAACCTTTTCTTGATTCACCATACTACTCGGACGCGCGCACGTTTCAGATAATGTTTATCTCTTTCAGTGTACAATTAACCTATTGCGCCTTAATTTCTGTCTCTGCGCCAAAACAAAGTTGTACGGGAAATATAAGCCCCTTAAATGAGCCATCTTCCAGGCTAGATTCCATAAAAAATATACTTTATTACATTACTATATACTAATACGCATGGCGATATGAAATACCTGCAGCGGCATTTAGTGTCTAGCAGGAAAACGCAGCGCATCTAAAACGAAAGTTGCGCATATCTTCTGTTTCATGTTTTATTTTATTAAAGAGATACTACGACCGGGTTTACTGAAAGCATAATGTAAAATAAGTAATAGATAACCTCATAACACAGGTTACTTATTAATTTATGTATACAATATTAGCTATGCCATCTAGCGAGTCTTAGATGCATTTCCTTCTTATTCCTGTTGGGTATTGATTATAACAAATTTCGTTGTGTCTCGACATGCAAAATGATTGTTATTATTTTTTTGGTTAAAAATAGGTTTTACTAATTAGTCGTCGTAAAGTTATACAAATATTAATGTCATTTATATTTGTAATTTTTTCGACTGGTGACGGCCCAAAAGTGAGCCAAAATATATCTCAAAAATATTTAGTTAATTGTTCTTATTGTGGATTTAATTAAATGAAAATCTTACAAAAGCAAAATACGTACCTAGATTTATTTAATGTTAAAGTGAAAATCCTTTTGAAATCATAACTACAATCAGTGTAAAATAATAATTAAGATTTATTTAATTTTAATTATATTTAATTCTGCATGCTGCTAAGGCAAAACACAGCTGAACTATGAACATGTACTCTTTACAAGCTATCATGCCTAAACCTGTGTTTAGCAAATAAAGTTTGATTGATTGATTGATTGATTAAACTATCATACAGCCGATTTCGTAACTCCACTGATTTCAGCGCCAAGACAAATATTAACATTAATTATGTTAGCTTTAGAAAATATATTACATATATCTATAGGTTTAAATTTATAAATAAAACAAAAAAGAATTACTTAGTGTGGGATTTGAACCCACGACAAACAGATTACATTCGACTTTGCAACGGCGAACATTCCTCATAGTGTCACTAAAATTCTCATTGCGCTGCTCCCTTTTGTCATAGCATGATGATATATAACCTAAAACCTTCCCAAAGAAATGTTTTATCTCTCAGTGAAAATTACATCAAAATCCATTGAGTTATAAGCGAATGAACAGACAGACAGACGTTGTATTTTATATGTATAGATATTATAAACAAAATATACCCGGCGAGCTTATCTATACTAATAATAAAGTAGTAAAAAAGTTGGTGTCTGAACACTGAATATTTTTGAGAAATTTAAAATGAAATGATTTATTAGTATTGCGGCCTTTTTTACGTGTATGCGAAAGTCATAAAACAAAAGTTTTGTATATGATCACTAGAACATGTGGTGTAATTTTCTGAACACGTAATTTATACACTATATACACGTTTTGCGTTTTTTTTCTTTTTCTTTTACGCAGATATGAGTCAGTGGTTTGTCTTTAACGTATACCTTTATATAAAGCGATTACTACGAGTATAAGTAAGTATCTACATAAAGAAGCGAAATACCAAAGAGAAAAGAGTCAAAAGCCTCCAATCATCACTGCCATCCTTCACCAAAACACCTGCTCATGATCCATGTGACCGATTCATCCATCCATCCATCAGCCTGTTTCGTCCACTGCTGGACATAGGCCTTTCCAGGAGTTCACCACTCTTGGCGGTCCTCCTGGAAGAAATGCCCATACTCAATATATAATGCTGGGCAGGCGGGTTGGTGAGCGCGTTGCCGAAACCCTTGCACTAGTGACGCCGCTGCCCGTCACCAGTCTGATTTATATAAGGCCCGGCAATTGGGGATGGATATACCGCCATCCGTCGGTCCCATGCAATGGTGGGCCGCCTGGGTTTTTGCCTGAGAGCTGTCCTCTTACTCTCCCCCGAATAACTTCAGGAGGATTTCCGAGTAAGATGGTGGTAACTCCACAGTCGAGCCCGGCATTAGCTCTACCACCTAATAAGACCGATTGCTGATAAATAAATAATAATAAATTAAAAAAAAAACAACATTTTGTCCAGTATGTCCACACATGCACTTTAATTTAATGCTTTCACCAATTTCTCAATTGATTAAGTCTCTATATTTACACTCGGTATAAAAGGGGTCTTTAACACTCAAGTCAAGGTGACATACATAGGTAGTAAATAAACGAGAGTTTAAAACAGTAGTCCTCCCAAACTACAATAGATAGGGTTCTGAAAAAAAAAGTCATAAAGGAGGCCTTTTCCAAGTCTATACCATGTCCCAAAACGTGATAAAAAAATGCTGAGTGAAGGCTGTTTTTTTTTCAGTTTAAAACAGTACGGATAATAAAAAAATAATAAAGTAATAACAATAATGCCTGTTCTTTTTAAACTATCTCGTGTGAATTTATATAAAGTTACTTCATTAAAAAACAGTATTATCCAACTTTTTCTTGAAGCACCGCAATATTATTCATATTCATATTCATATTCTTTATTGCACACAGTTATTAATATTTACAAGTAGTCTTAAATTAAATGTGCTATAGGCGAGCTTATCTCTGAAAGAGATTTCTAACAGCAAAACCTAGGTGCTATGGACATGGTGGTAAAAAAGTGCATAGTCCTATGTGCACACATAAAGAAAAATACCCACATAAATGATTTAAAAAAGGAAAACAAATTTGGAAACAATATCGACTTAAAACTAGCCTTAACATACTCGCTAAATAAATAAGTATAATATTTATTACATAATAATAAAAGTAATATATACAAATCTATAATACACATACTTAAATAATGTGTATATAAATGGACATATACCTACATAAACGTACTTACATAATACATATTATGTTTTAAATAAGAACATACACATATTTACATAAAAATATTCATAAATAGTGCTCTTTGAGTTTCTTCTTAAATAAGCTGATCGTTTGACAATCGCGAATCGTGTGCGGTAGCGAGTTCCAGAGTTTGATGGATGTCACCGTAAACGAATTCCCAAAAGCACCCGTGTTGTGACATGGAGTTTTTAAAAGGGATACTGTGTGTGGTCTGTTCTGTTTGTCTTTGGAAAAAAGGGAGTCAAAGCATTCACGCAAATATGGAGGGGTAGAAGGACTCCAAAGGATGTTAAAGAGTCTGCACAGAATGTGGAAATTTCGTCGCTGACGAATAGAAAGCCATTTCAGCTTTTCCCTGTAATGAGACACGTGATCAAACTTACGCAATCCGTAGATAAACCGGATGCCCAGGTTTTGGAGACGTTCTAGTTTGTTAAGCAACTCTTCATTGGCATCTAGGAAACACACATCCGCATAATCAATTATTGGCAATAGAAGGGTTTGTGCAAGAGTGACCTTAGTCCTAAAGGGCAGAAATCGCTGGAGACGCTTGAGGGAGTAAAACGTAGCAAAAACTCTTCTACTAACTTCATTGACGTGAGCAGTCCAGGATAAGTTGGAGTCAAAAATAACACCAAGGTTTTTCACAGTTTCAGCGTATACAATAGAAGTATTGTCATAGGAAACTTGCATAATGGTAGGTTTGTTCAGGAGGTTAGTCATATGTCTGCTGCCGATTATAATTGCCTGAGATTTTGTAGGGTTCACTAAGAGCCCATAAGATTCGGCCCATCTCTGTACATGACCCATATCCTCATTTATTAGAGAAATTGCAGTATCAATTTCAGATACTACAAAGTGTCGATATAGCTGTAGATCGTCTGCATAAAGATGGTAGTTGCAAGAAAGTACTTCCGAGATAGAATTAATAAAAATTGAAAACAGGAGAGGGGAGAGGACGCCACCCTGAGGAACACCAGCAGATAGTTGGCTCCACTCCGAGGTAACCTCATCCGAGCGTATGCACTGCTGGCGACCCCTAAGATAAGAATCGAACCATTCTGTAACCAGTGGAGATACGTTAAGAGAGCTGAGTATACCTAGCAGGACATCGAAGTTAACACAGTTAAACGCACTGCTGAAATCTAGTAGCGTTAAAATAGTCAATTTCTTGTTGTCGATAGCTAGCCTGATATCATCAGTAACTTTTAAAAGAGCCGTTACTGTACTGTGACCAGGTCGAAAGCCAGATTGAAACTGATTTAGCAGATTGTTTCTTGTCAGATAGGAGGAAAGCTGGTTGTGCACGATGGTTTCTAGAACTTTGGAAAGGATAGGAAGAATGGAGATAGGACGGTAGTCGGAGAATGAGGTAGGGTTAGAGGGGTTATTATACTCGGGCACGCACATTTTCAGATATTTTTATCTCTTTCGTTGTGCAATGGACCTATTGCGTTGTTGGTATAGCCATAGCCAGTAATACAGCTAATTTCACAAAGGATTGACGGGCGGCACCGCTTTCGATGCATTTTCGCAGAGCTTTCGATCACCAAACCCTGTACTGTACTGCGCAGTCAGCATAGTGCAATTTAAGTTATACAGTAAATCTAGCTACGAGTATCTAGCTAAGGACGGCTACAGGCTGATTATGATTTTTTTGTTTTGGATTTCGTTACACTCAGGTTAAAAAAATAAAATAAAATAAAATTTCTTTATTTCAAGTAACACAAAGACTCATATAGGCAGAAAACACCAAAAGATAAATTATATACATACATAACACAAAAACATATTAACAAGAATTATCCGCCACGGCTGGCCACATGCCTGTCGCAACAATGGCGGATAAACGGACAATCAAGCCTGCTTTCAATAATTGCTAGGACGGCGTTGGGACTACTCCGCACCCTGTGTATCAGAGGCGCGCATCGCCTACGCATGGTCGCGTGGAAGGGGAAAAAAACGGGACCACGAATCGTCGAGAATTGTTCGACTTTTTTAATAATTTTTTTGATGTGTTTTTTACGGTTCGTGTCTCAAAATTTAAAAATGGAGCGATCTATTTGTCTGCCGTCTGATATATCAAGTGGATACTACATACAATAGCTTTTGCCCGCGGCTTCGCTCGCGTTGAATTAGTTTTTGTTTACTCCTATAAAATCTGTCAATATTTTTCAGCCCGTTAATTTTATAGTACCTATGACCGGACTATGTTTAAATAATTGTTTGATCCCTTAGGAGTAAGTAAAGTTTCTTCAGCGCGGCCAAAGGCCGAGCCACGTTTGCGTACAAAACTGTTTTATACTATACGAGAATGCAAGACGAAAGCTAATTTTCGTATGAAACTCAAGAGCCATCTAATTGAAAAACAAATAACGATGCCTTGATGTTCAGTAAGATTAATGCGTAAACTTATATAGTATTTTTATAAATTATGCATCTTGTTTAGATTATTTTACACTATTATTTGTATATTTATTTCATATTACTATTTATTTTTCATTATTTGTATGTATTTTACAGTATACGTTTTATTAAATTTATATTTAATTTAATTTAGATTTTAGTTATATTTAGATTAGTTATTAGTTTTATTTTAGTAGGATCCAGCAGAAAACCAGCGCTATGGCTTTGGCTGTGGCATTAAGCTGAGCTGGACTCCCTTTTCTTAACCATAGAATATGCCTAATTTGTTAATATTAATTATTATTTGTGATTACTACTGTAGTTTTATGAAATAAAGCTCTTTTCTTTCTTCTTTCTTTCTTTCTTTTGTTCTCTGAATTTATCCTCTCCTAAAATCTCTTTGGCGAGGCCAAAGGCCGAGCGTTTCCGAACGCTTTTTTATGGCAGTTTTGAACCATAACAGCTGACTATAGTAAAAATGGCTATGTCCCTAAGTAAAGCACATTGACGAGGCTGAAGGCCGAGCGGCGTTTCCTAACGAAACAATTTCTTGCTCTCCGAATTAATCCTCTAGCCGCTTTTCCGACCAAGTTTATTTTTAATCTCTTATTTGATCTACAGGCAAAGTGTCTTTGGCGAGGCCGAAGGCCAAGCTGCGTTTCCGAATATTTTTTTATAACTGTTTTGATCCTCTCGTTGCAATTTCTAACAAATTGATCCTCTAGTTGCGTTTCCACCCAAATTTGTTTTTGATATTTTATTTGATCTCCAGTCAAAGTGTCTTTGGTGAGGTCGAAGGCTGAGTTGCGTTTGCTGAGACGTGTTTTGGAATGTTTATTTTTTATAGCTTTTGCCCACGGCTTCTCCCGCGTTGAATTAGTTTTTGTGTACTCTTATAAAATTAGATAGTATTTTTCGTGCCGTTGATTTTATAGTACCATTTGACATAACGATTCCTTTATTATTGTTTTGTTCCCCTAGTAAAGTATCTTCGGCGAGGATGAACACGAGGCGCATTTTAGAACGAAATTATTAAGTTTTATCCGGCCGCAAGCAGTATAGGAATGGAAAGTACCGTTAGCACAATATTTTTAAAGAACGCTGAAACATGTAAATCTTAATTTCTAACCAAACGGCCTGATACAATTTTTCATGGTTTTAACTACAAATCGAATGAAATTCGTATACAAACTTTCATCCCCTATTTTACCCTTCAGGAAATGATTTTCCAAAAACCATGAAACACGTCATTCTTAATTTTTAACCAAAAGGCTCAGTATCAATTTTTTATGGTTTTAACTTCGAAACTAATGAATTTCCCGTGCAAACTTTAAACTCCTATTTTACCTCCTGAGGGGATAATTTTTCGGAAACGGTGAAGAATATTAGTCTTAATTTCTAACCGAAAAACTTATTACCAATGCTTATGGTTTTTATATGTAAAAAAATATCATACAAACATTCATTTCCTATTTTACCCTCCAGGTGATGATTTTCCAAAAACCCTGAAACATGTCGTTCTTTATTTTTAACCAAAAGGCTCAATGCCAAATTGCTCGGTTTCACCTCCGAATCTAACGAAATTCCTTTACAAACTTTCAACCCCTATTTAACCCTCTTCAGGGATGATTTTCCAAAAAACGATGAAACACGCAATTTTATTTTTAACCGAAAGGCTTAAACCAAATTTTAATGCTTCTTACTACAAAACTGATTAATTTCTTATTAATCTCTTTAGGGGTTGAATGTCGTAAAATTCTTTCTTTGTCTACGTCCGCATTATAAAAATAACTTACTGTCAAAATTTCATGTGCTGTTAAAAAATCATGCTTCGAACTCAACGTTAAAAAAAATTGTTTACGTAATCAATTTCATACAAATTGGCTCACCATGAAAACCTATCTAGGATACTTCCAGTCGACTTAAAAACTTGAAATTTCGTTCACAATTAGGACTGTGTAGCACATGTCTAAAAAAAATTTCAAAACTACCCATATTATATTATTCAAGAAGAAACTGTTGTCCAACAACCTAATAAGATCCTTCGGATACATAGATATGAATAAATCGTGTCAAGTTAAAATGTGTGAAATAAGTTTGCGTTTTAAACGATATGTACGGTACCCTCAGGGCACGAGTTCTACTCGCACTTGACCAGTTTTTTTTTATAATATTGATTTTGATGGTATTGATTTTGATGAAATTGATTTTGATGATATTGATTTTGATGACTCAGTTTGTTTAAAACTCGCGCCGTTTTAATACACATCCCACTGTTGTTTAGGAGAGTTTCCGTTTGTTACAGTTTCAGAATAAAAATGGCGGCGAAGCATTTGCAAGTCAGTAACCAAGAGCCAAGTAATCGATAGGTCTCAAGTCACTCTGGGTCTACGGACAGAGAGACAGGTCTTGGAACGTGATCTCACTACAAATCAATTGTTGTTGACCCTAGCTTCCAGTCATAGCATAATAGTACCTTTATCTAGAGATACATGACTGCATTTAAGTATGTTACGTAAATAAAAAAGTATGACAAATAAAATTATGATGCTGCGATTGCTTGTGTATGTTTATATGGTAGCATTCTTACCACGATTAGTATTATCATTTTTGATGCTCATATAATTTTAACGGTCAACAGTGTGCCAATACCTTATACGATTATATATTTTTAGCACGCAGCAGTTTGCTAGTACCTTAAACGATTATATATTTGCAACGGGCAGCAGTTTGCCAGTACCTTAACGATTATATATTTTTAGCACGCAGCAGTTTGCTAGTACCTTAAACGATTATATATTTTTAGCGCGCAGCAGTTTGCTAGTACCTTAAACGATTATATATTTTTAGCGCGCAGCAGTTTTCCAGTACCTTATACGATTATATATTTTTAACGGGCAGCAATTTGCCAGTACCTTATACGATTATTATATTTTTTCTCAAAAGTACATTGTAAATTACCATTACATACTGTAAAAACCTATCAGAAAATACTTCACCCTGGCGAGCTTAAAAGTGTCCAGGAAATCTGAATAACTGTCCAGGAAATTCGTATGAAAATCCTTGTTTTCTTTTTAAAACTATCCATTTTTAAAAGACTAAGGAGTTTGGCGATCCTAAGGTTTTATGGGGCCAAAAAATAAAAATAAAATGAATTACAATTTCAATGTAGAAATGTTTGCTATATTTTATAATTGCAATAACAATAACAAAAATATTTTTTTTTTATAGATTATAGGTATATTTTATTTATTTATTTATTTCACACCCTGATAGTTGTACAAATATTACAATAGTATACACCGCATATACATATTTAAAACCATTCAATACTTACTTAAAATTTAACCTCAATGAGCGTTTTTCTCACTGTTTTTTTTTTAGTTCTTAGCATTCCTCTAGATGGCGTTGTCCATGAAGAAGGCTGCATAGCGGGAAAACACCTTTCACCAGCTGGCAATAATAATAAAAACTTGCGTAAAAGCAGGAATTTATGTTGCAAATTACATAATTAGTTCAGAAGAGGGCTCTGATATAGATTGTACTCCACTAATGCTTTACTGAAGAAATCAATAATATAATAAATAAGTTTCGTCTAATATCATTTGCATTAGTTTTTCTTAAGCGTTTTCTCTCTTGTTCAGTTCTTACTGTGTCGGGCAGGTGATTAAATATCTTTATAGACATAATATAGGGGCCTGAGCTGTGTATATTAGTTTTGATTATGGCAGGATTAATTTATTTTATGCCTTTTTGAATGATTTATATGTTTTATAAAAGTCTATATATTTTCTTACAATACATTTGAGACAACGTTCGTTTTAAGCCAATAATATTTACAAATACTCCAATATCATACGGAGTCAAAGCTCAAAAGAAGCAGAAAACCTTTGTAAGTCTACACAGAGAGCTTTTGATTGTACCCACTGAAGCAAACTGTCTCGTATTTGTTCTGAACAGGTCCCTTGAAACTGTTAACACATTTAGTCAGAATCGCTTTGTGCCTAAATGCCGGCCTATGCTGTACTGTCTACCTACAAAATTTGGGTTGCTAGTTGCTAGCATGGAATGCCTTAAAATAAAATTACACGTTTTGTACCCCAAGGGGGTTTTAGAGGTGTTCCGAGTGTTAATTAGGCAACGTAACATGGAGAAAGCAAAAACTGCGGATTTTCATTGTTTTTCTGATGCATATAAATAAGCAAAGAATTTTCCGTTCCCTTAATTCTGGCACTCTATAGGATTTTTATGGAACGCAAGTTTCCCTCTTTTTTTCACCTTTTTAATAAATGAATATATACCTATATATGCTACGGTACAAAACCGATTTTAGGACAAACTGGTTTGGCCTACTTGGTTATTTTTTGTTACTTGGTTATTTTTGGTAATAGATTTACGGTTTGCTTCTTCAGAAGACCTTCAAGGGCACTCTAATAAAAATGTGGTAATTCTGCGTTTTTGAGTTTCGACATGTAAATTTTACACACACCTATTTCGCGATTAAACAACGTTGGGAATATGTTTTATTGAAATGTGTAAAAACAACATTTAAATATTATTAATAAATCATATCTAAAATAAATGCAACCAGATTTGATATTATAGCCGTGATTACACCATCCGATTTATCGGCATCCAACTAGGACAGGATTGAACTTAGGCCAGTGTGTCTGCTCCTTCGTGCGTACTTATTAGGATCCAAGTCAGGATCTCGATAAATTGGATTGTGTAATTGCGGCTTATCTTCAAATCCAGTCACTGATACCTTACAATGATACCCAATAGCGACTTCAAGAAAAGAGTGAAATAGCTCTCCTAGTTGCAACGTACGTAGAAAGCCATGCTAACAAAACAGTAATTTGAGCGCACACATTTATCCATAGTGACTAACAATGAATAAGCAATGCGAGTAGCAGGCAATTGTTCTAGGAATAGCACGTTCAACTTAAAACGAATCGTGTACAGGATTAACTGCTTTGCCGTCGGGGAACTTCGGAGTTGAGATCATTCCTCTCTAATATTCAATTTAACTTTGACACTTCTCTCATCCGAGAGCAAAACCAATGCTAACGCGCTGTCTTAAGAAATATTTATCTTCTAACATTCTGAAATAATTACTAATGGATTATGTGGTTGTGAAGTGATATGAAGCAGAGAACTTGCATCTGAAGAACGAAAAGTGAATGTTGTGTATTATTGCTATAATCTTAATATGGGTACATAAATAGTATATTATTGTCGAGTATACGAAGGCTGGGTTCCGAATGGCGCTGACAGCACTAAAAGTACCATCAAAGTACTAACGCCGCATTAGTAGTAAAAATTACAAATCCATGTCTTAATTTTGAGAGCATTTCTATAACTAACTAGCCTTTGCCCGCTGGCTCCACCCGCGTTAATGCAAGCTTTGTTCCGTTTACGGCTTGGGCGTTATTTCCTACACCCCTATTATGTTATCAAGGGTCCCTACAATAATAATGAAAAAAATCGGATCCCAATCCCTTGTGTGGTTCTCGAGTTGAAACGGACGGTCTGGGTTCGGTTCCTGCGTCGTCATTTTTCGTAAACAAGCTAGTTGGGTGCGCTTCGTGCGTTTTCACTAATGTAGAAAAAAAAAACATCACCGTTGAGTGCGGTTCAGGCGTTATTATTACTGATTTCAATGGGCCGGTACATGATTTTTTTTTACCGGGTTTTTGCTTTTTTCGTTTTATTTTTATGGGAGTGCTTCCGCTGCCGGCACCGGCACCAAAAAATAACGCCGTTGGGTACCGGCAGTAAGTGACTGCCGGCAGCCAAGATCAAAAACATCGGCTGCCGGTGCCGCCGGCTTCCATAATGGGCACCGGCGGCGCTGACGGTAGAAATTTCTTACGCGCAAAGGACGTTAAATTTCAAAGTGTGAGTATTGTGGTTTTTTATTTGGAAATCGTTGAAATAAGTGACTTAAAAATACAAATTTGAGTTACTGTCAAAACTAGGGACGTCGTCGCCTCGCTCCGCTTCGCTCGGCTCCTTATTTTATTTTACATGTCAACCTAACAGGCTCCTCCTTGCTTCGCTCGTCATCACATCTATTTTTTTTCTTCTGGTGAATGTTTTTTTTTTCTTTGACTATAAGGACCGAAAATTACTTCCTAGCCCTATGCTTAATATGCTAACCCCATTACCGCTTATTTTTCTAAAGTCAGTCCATCTATCCATCCATCAGCCTGTTTCGTCCACTGCTTGACATAGGCCTTTCCAGGGTTTCGCTACTCTTGGCGGTCCTCCTGGAAGACAGAACCATACTCACACACGCCGGGCAGGCGGGTTGGTGAGCGCGGTGCTGAAACCCTTGCACCAGTGACGCCGCTGCCCGTCACCAGTCTGTTTTATATAAGGCCCGGCAATTGGGGATGGATATACCGCTATCCACCGGTCCCAGGCAATGGTGGGCCGCCTGGTTTTGCCTGAGAGCTGTTCTCTTACTCTCCCCCGAATAACTTCGGAAGGATTTGCGAGTAAGATGGTGGTACCTCCACAGTCGAGGACGGCATCAGCTCTACCACCTAAAGTCAGTGCCGGCAGCCAATTCAGCAACCGGCGCCGGCAGCTGAGGCACTTCCTATTTTTATCGTCAAACTTGACTTTCTCGTAGCTTTTCCAGCAAAAAGTTCTTTGCACGCCACTGACAGAAGGCTTTCCTTGTTTTTATCTGAACCTATATTTATAGATATTAATTAAAATAAAAGGTTCAACAATACACAATTATAAGATTCCTTACTTGTATACATTCAAATTATTTTAGTTAAATGAAATATCGCAAAAATCTCCACCACGAATTATTTATTACAAGGAGTGCCTTCTCTACATGTTAAGAATTTAATTTCTGATGTGTACCTACCTATATATACTTACAAGGTTGTACAATAATAAGTGAAAATAATTCTACGGTAGAATATCTTTGATTATGTTTACTTCCCAGTACAAAATGGTTAAATTTACTGACAAAATTTCTATTGAAAAGTGAAAAAAAAATACGCATATTTTTTTTGTGGAATTGGTTTTATTGTCCATACTCTTTTATCTCTTAGCATCTCTTATTATGGTGCTGCATGATATAATTTTGAATATATTCAAACACAATTTCCAAAAGTTGAGCTGAGAGCCAAACTCGAGTTTATATAAGAATATCCAAGTAATGGCTATGTCTTCAGAATAATTTGAAATTATAAACTAGTTTGATTTTTTGCTGTTTATTGAAGACATAAGAATATCAATGGAAAATATATTTTTTGTTGCTATTCGCATATGGTACCAAGAGTACATTATTTTAAAATATTCTAAATCTCATTTTATCCTGTATAACTTAACAAAAGGCATCAAGAGGTTAAGAATAATTCACCATTTCTATTTCAAAAAATAAATATGCACGTAAATTATATTAACTTGTTTTATTCTTTATTTACTTTGGTTCAAAAGAAAATAATTTAGCACGCAGACCACGTAAGGTCTTGTAGAAAATCTTTAACGTACATTTTCTCTTAAAAGCTTAACCTATTTCTTTATCCTTTGACCACGTTGTAGTGCGTCTGGCACAGTTAATAAGAAAAAGAATCGTTTGTTTAAGCTCTGACAGGTAATTTTCTACATTATTTTATATTTTATACCCTTCTGTTGAGCCACCAGATCAGAGTCACTTATAATTTTCATTTAGCTTTGTGTGTTGTTTTTATTTTTTAAGCAATGAAATTGTAGGTTCTAAAACAATAAAATGGGTTGTAGTTTTATCATTGAAAATAAATTATTTGATCGATGCTGATAGGCGGTTTTCAGAGAAATGGTGAATCAGAAATTACTAAAAAGTTAAAAAATTATGATTATGCTCAAAGAGTCAAAATGCGTTAAATACAAGAGATACAAGATGGAACCATTTTTTCACCATACCTAATTTTATTACCTTTTCTAAAACAATCCTATATTATGTTCATAATTTAATGAACCTTGTTCGAGATAAATCGATATTTGTCATTTTATGAATATCATATGTGTCATTTTATCTGTCACGCCGCCTATTTCACTATAAAATTCATAATTTTCATGTTATATGAATATGGAATGAGGTTTCGTGATGTTTACTTACCGACAATTTGACTGTATAGAGGTTTTATTGAAGTCCAAAGAAGTTACTGGCTGCATACAAAAGAAGTAACGCAAAAAGCACGCGAAACATGATAAGAAAAATGTTTGAATATCCGCACATTGTTTGAGAAAAGTACTATAGACGTACAAGACTTGGGCGCAATTGGGCATTGATGAACTCAAGCACTAAATTCTACGTACCACGTTCGACCATCAATGCCTAACTTGTCGGCCGCTGCAGCAATCTACTATTATTACAATTCTAAAAACCCAACAATACTACACAAGTACATCAAAACGAATACAGAATTACAATGACTGAAAACATGTAGAATTGCACTCCAAAGTTGTAAAAAAACCAACATATGACCCTTCAAAAAGGGTGTACCCTCGTAACGGTAGGCAATGACGCAGCATTCTGAAAGAAAAGAGCGAGAGTACTGTCAAACAACGAATTGACCACCATCTCACTGAATCGAATCAATCATAATGGTTGCTACAAAAATGAAGAGATTCGTATCTATTAAAAGCAGACATTGTTGTTTGTCTTGTATTAGGATTATTTTTATTATATTATATTGTCTAGATATAATTATATATCATATTATAGGGAGGTGGTAGAGCTGATGCCGAGCTCGACTGTGGAGGTACCACCATCTTACTCGCAGATCCTCCCGAAGTTATTCGGGGGAGAGTAAGAGAACAGCTCTCAGGCAAAACCAGGTGGCCCACCATTGCCTGGGACCGATGGATGGCGGTATATCCATCCCTAATTGCCACGCCTTAAAACAGACTAGTGACGGGCAGCGGCGTCACTGGTGCAAGGGTTTCGGCACCGCGCTCACCAACCCGCCTGCCCAGCGTGTGTGAGTATGGGCATTTCTTCCAGGGGGACTACCAAGAGGGGTGAAATCCTGGAAAGGCCTATGTCCAGCAGTGGACGAAACAGGCTGATGGATGGATGGATGGATATTATATTATTATATTATATTATAATGTTTTGTCTATCTGAATGATTTACCTGTTTCATCTCTATAACTTAACTCACACCAGATTACATAAGAGCGTAGGCATTGGCAGGTTTTTTCTTTAGGGGAAGTTCGGTCCCAAATCTAAAGAAAACTCTATAGACAGAAAAAAAAACATAATATGATACATGATGTTATTGTCTTTATTTTGGAAGGGAGGGGGTAGAATTCTCAAAATACCCCCCCCCCCTCAGCCCTCACTACGCCTATGCATAAGAGTAACTAGCTATGAAGGATACAGAAATCCCGCATCGGGTTAGCACAAATTGCCCGACTAAACTGTAACCAAGCAAAAGAAATCTTCACGAAAAAATTGTTTAATTAACAAAAGCTTTTATCTTTAGAACTAGGTCAACTAAGATTAGACATGTCTAAGAGATTATCAAAGCCAGAGTCGATCGTACGGAACCCGACGCGGGAGACAGTTTTGGTTTCGTGATTTCATTGCTATTAGGGGCGGCCCGTTCCACGTTTATTGTCCAAGATACGAGTGGATTTGTGGAAGCAATTTCCTTTATACATTTTGTTTTGTCCTTTTTCCTGCAGTTTGATGGTCCACTTCGGGAGTTCTCTTCGATTTAGCGAAACTCTCTCAATCGATACTTTATACTCGTATGAGTTGGTGGGATTTGGGTTGTTATCGTGTCATCTCCGATTGTGATATGAAAACAAAAAACACCCAGGTGTTGTTTCATTTGGCGCTTTTTTATCATTAAATTTGTGTTTAAAAAGAAGAATCTTTTGATGCTATTCTCCTAGGTACAGGGATTAGAAATGTCTATTTTTTTGAAAACTAACAGGAATAGCAACATTTTTAATTTCATCTTATTTTCCTGTGTTTTCAATAAATATGACCCCAAAACCCCTGGATACCGAGTTTTATGCGAATCGGCTCACTTTTCACAAACGCCAAACTTTAACAGCTCTCAAATATCAAAAAATTACAAAAGTCGGATTATTTCCCCCAGTCATTATTAAATTCATAATATTTCATCCATAAATGTGGGTGATATATTTTGAAGACATAAGGCTCCTTTATGGAGAACAATAAGTGACTGTGTAGCTTCATATATTTTGTAATATAGTTTTTTTTAAGTATCAGTACACCATTTTGCACTCATTTTGAACAAATCTACCATAACATGAAATAAAAGAACACATCAAAAGCTTTCATATTTCATCACTATTTTTCGAATTTGGTACAAAATGACTCATGACATTTTTTAGGGTGAATTATGAATTATTATCCTTAAATTAATCATATAATCATTTAATTAAAGGATCACTTTGTTGTCCGTCTATAAATATGTCTGTCTGTCCGTCTATTATGACCTTTTTTTCTCGAGCCCCGTTAGAGATATCAAGTTGAAACTAATATCTCTTACAAAATTATATGGTCATGAATAGTCATGATATTGTGAAAAACCAAGCTGCTCACTCTACGTGAAAAAAATTATTGCCTTTAACGTAATCAATTTCATACGAATTGACTCACCATGAAAACTTAGAGGGCACTTGCGGTCGACTTAGAAACTTGAATAAACACGTATTGCAGGTCAGGTCTTAAAGTAAAAACAAACAAACAAGATAGTAATTTTAAGTGTCAAGGTAAGTTGATCCCTCATATATAGCTTTTCATGGAATAAGTTTATGTTTTAAACGGTATTAACGGACCCTTAGGGCTTTGTTGCTTGGACATATGAAGCAAAATAACAAATAATTAATAGGGTTTTGTGTTCTAATTGCAAGCGCGCAATCTGACTTATTCGCAACAGACTTTTTTTTTCTAAACAGATTTATAATAAAGACGAATAGTTATATAAGAATAATAATAACAGAAAGAAACTATATCTTCAATGGAGTAATTAGAAGCAACAGCTTTTTAAAGCGGTCCAGCCACGTTCACACATTGTAATAAACATAAATGAATTACAAAAAAAAAACTTAAAGCAAGAGAAAGTCAAGATTTCCAAAACCTTACATGAATTTTCCTGCAAGAAATGTCAGCATCCAATGTAATTTTGGTGAAATTTAACCTGCGATACAAATTTTCGCTCCAAGTATTCCCTTGTCCAAATATAGTTTATTTCGGGCTAAATTTAAAACTATTTACCCGAGTCATCCCATCTTGACGGTCTTAAAGATTCATGGTAGATAGGTTCGCTTCAATGTCACGTACTTTCTCTGTGTAAACATGCTTCTGTATTCTGTAGTGTGAAGGTACTCGTAAGAAAGTGTGCCTCCCTTTTTAAGCCAAATAAACATGTAATCGTCATTCAGGCGGGCGTCTTAAGGGGAATATGTATAGGGCGATTCATTCAGCTTCAGATTTATTTTTGAAACAATTTTAATCAAAATTTACATAATTTACCAAGTATAAAACGTGAGTCTCATAAATAATATCTAGCGACATTGCATTTTCCTCAAATTTAAATACCTATACAATTATTACGAAACTTCCCAACGGAATTGCATTGACAACTAGCAATAGCAATTTTGTCGTTGATTCGCCATAAGCAGAGTTCAAAATAGAGTAATTATTATAACTCAGTCACATTTAGATGCAATATTTTTCGAATGTTATGAAAGGTGTAAAGCACATGCCTCCAAACAAACCAATAAAATGGTAAAATACGTATATTTCAACCACTAGATGTGGTCCGCATCAGGTCTGGCTTTGTAATATTTACAAGCATAAAAAGGTAAAAATTTATCAGGATTTCTTTGGAAATAACAACTATGGAAAATGCAATTATTTTGAAGACCTACTAAAATAAAAGATAAAAATAGTTTTCGAAATCGGCCCCGAGACTCCTTTGAGTATTTTTCGCTATTCCATACAGTTTCGGATTTGACCATCGACGCCCACTTTAAAAACTAATCCTGTGCAGGTATATAGATGGCGTTACTCGTTAGCAACAAGCATATAATATTTTTTTCTCAGGTTCTTTGTTCCGTACCCAAAGGGTAAACAACGGGACCCTATTACTAAGACTCCGCTGTCCGTCCGTCCGTCCGTCTGTCACCAGGCTGTATCTCATGAACCGTGATAGTTAGACAGTTGAAATTTTCAAAAATAATTTAATTTCGGTTTTGTGTCAACATTCTACATTCAATATCAAAATTTCAGGTCTGTAACTCATTTCGTCTACGAGCTAGAGACTCGTGATATACGGAAGGACAGAAAGCAACATTTTGCCCTTTGGGTACGGAACCCTAAAATCAAATGTACGTATTTTTGTTTTGATGGGCCAAACAAACTGAATTTTCTTAATTACGAGTGTTTCGGCTCTTTGTCGAGCTACATATACAACGTGGATTTTAAGTCATTTTGTTAACGAAAACTGGTGATAGTACTCGTCCATATGAACAACTTTTACTATGGAGCCAACCCTGAAATCGTGAAAAAAATATCAGCTGTTCCATAGAAAAGTTAAATACCTACTCGACCCAAATGTATGAAACAACTGATATTTTTTTCACGATTTCAGGGTTGGCTTCATAGTAAAAGTTGTTCATATGGACGAGTACTATCACTAGTTTTCGTTAACAAAATGACTTAAATTTCACGTTGTATAATGCATCCCCTTAAAACGAGAGCTAGTGGACCATCGTAGCCGGGGTCGTCACCGCTCGACCTCCTCTATTGTCAGTGTCCCCGTTTTCTCCCTCGCCAATATTTGTGGAGAATGCCGTCGTTTGAAGTCGCACACTGACATTGAAATGTTCCTCATCCTATGGCTGACCGTTTAGCTTCAACCTTTATTTCAAGAAAAGGTTGCTTTGTAATAAAAGTAAAAATTTAATAACGGCTTGGAAATACTGGTATTTATTTTTGATTTCGGAAAGCGCCACTCCGCATCCGTCTAGCTCCTTAAGTCCAAGCGAAATGAATATCAACTGTATTCTGATTGAAAAACTTAACAAATATACGTACATCATAACCACATGAATTGTCGAGGGGGTGTCAGAGGTGTTTCCAAGTATGAAATGCAAGTCACAGTCCACACTCGTACTAGATAGGTGGTGAGTGAGCCTTATCGCCGTACTTGGGGCACAAACATGGACCTATAGCTTGACGTACCTCCCGAAGCAGACATATCGAACTCAAATGAGCCCCTACGAGATTCGAATACCCTTTCTGGGATTCTCACTTGCAAATATTTCTTAGCTATGGCATTGTAACGTAAAAACGTTTTTCATTGTTACAACACAATAAGGTCCTCACAAGTTGTCCTCAATAACAAATACAAGTCAACCCTACCGATGTATTGTATCAACAAAGGTGAAATCGATAGTCCCACAACTCCACATCTATTCGTATAAATAGCCGTAATTCGGGCCAGGAACGCGCTATCAGCTGAAGCTAACGTTGTATTGGCGGAAAAAATCGGTGAAGTCTACCGAACGACGCCATTTGAGAAATCAATCAAAGGCGTACGTTCGCGCAATCAGCCTGCGTGGGCCCGACGAACTAATCAAACTAATGGCTGCGGAGTGGACTGAAGCCAACGGAACAAATCACAACAATAACTGGAATGCCTTATTTATTACTGACCGATCCAATCGGTTATTATACCTGATTTGGTGGATTTTTCAAATGGATTTCTAACAAGTATGCTTTTTGAGGTAATATAATTTGTCTTTTACTATTAATTTGGGGCCCTTTAGAAACTTTTACAGATACGGAGGCATTTAAAACGTTACCTGGTTCGTGTAAAATAACATTTTGTTTGTTTTCTTAAAGTTTATACGTGGGACGCACTATAAGTTTCCGGAATGAATATGAAAAAATACTATTAAAGGTACAAAATTAATTTATTGTTTTTCAAAATAATCTCCCTTGGCGTCTATGCACTTTTTCATTCGATCAAACCAGTTTTGAAAACTTTTGTGCCACTCCCCTGTGGTGACCTCTGAAACGTGTTTTTCATACTCCTCGACAGCCTCTTCTGGTGATGAAAATCGTTGACCGCGTAATTGGTTCTTAATTTTTGGGAACAGAAAAAAGTCACAAGGTGCCAGGTCGGGACTGTATGCAGGATGACTCATGAGTTCTACATTTTTATTCTTCAAAAAGTCGTTTGTCTGTCTGGCCGTGTGAGAACTAGCATTGTCGTGGTGCAGGATGATACGGCGTTTACGGTTATTTTTACGGAGTTCGTCAATAACTTCCGGCAAACAAATGGTCGTGTACCAGTCACTATTCACGGTACGACGATTCTCTAAAGCAACAGTAGCCACGTGTCCAGTTTTATTAAAAAAAGAAGCAATCATCCGCTTAGATGCACTTTTCACGCGCGCCACTTTGGTTGGTTTCGGCTCACCTTGAAAGACCCATACGCTCGATTGCTGCTTTGCTTTGGGATCGTAGCAATAAATCCATGTTTCGTCACCTGTTACTATGTCCCACACCAAATTTGACGCACCTTCGTTGAATCTGGTAAGCATGGCACTGCACCAAGTGACGCGGTCCGTTTTTTGAGCCTCGGTCAAGTTGTGTGGGATCCACCGCGAGCACAGCTTTCTCACACCCAAATGTTTGTGTAGGATTGATTGTATTTGACTCATGCCTATTTCTAAGGATGCGCGAATTTCATGGTAGGTCACATGCCTGTCTGTTTCAATCATACGGCGCACAGCATCGATGTTTTTGTTGGTCACAGCGGTGGACGGCCGACCATCGCGAGATTCGTCACTGAGATTGATACGACCACGCTTGAATTCTGCAAACCAGCTATAAACAGTCGTCTTGCATGGTGCTTCATTGCCAAAAGCTGTTTCAAGCCGAGAGATGCTCTGTTGAGCTGTCAAATTACACTTTAAAATCGTGGAAAATCATACTACGAAAATTTTCCCCAGTTAAATCCATGTTGATGCAGACACACAATTTTTTAAATGGCGCCACAAGGTAAAAACAAAAGACAGTCAGATGAAACAAACTGCATTCTACAGCCAAAGAGTTCTATTTTCAAATGTTGCAATAAATTTTTAAATATTGTTTATGTAAGTGGCCAGTTCCGGAAACTTTTAGTGTTACCTATGTATATAATAATTTTGATGGAGTGTCTTTTAAAACTATGCAAAGATGTTACAGTTTATGCGAGGACATAAATAGGTTTTAGTGGGGGAAAGTATTGAAATAAGTCGCTAATACATCCACAGTAAACAAGGTATAAATACACAACCAACATTTTCAAATTCTAATTATGTCAGGTTTTTTTTGTAACTTATTCGTGATATATTAAGATGTATTTTATAATTTATAGTTTATTTCTAGAAAATAAATAACTTTTCATCACACTTGAATATTTATTTATTAATTTTTATTGTGGATACAAACAGTCACAGGTTTACATATCTTAATTTATATTATAGACTATCATAATCATAATAGAAAATGACACTAAAATTAACTAAATTTGGCTAAGGAAATTAACCAAATCCACATACTCGCTAAATTAAACCCACTCAAACTACTACCTTGTATGTCTAAATTGCTACCTTGTATGTCTAAATACGGCGAAACTTCTGTGAATAACCCAAAGCCGAATAGGTACTCTATCACCGGTTACTGATCGATACTTCCGAGGAATTTACCTTTACAGAGGATGTGATCGGAAGCAAGGATTGTCGTAAATTATGTCTAACAATATATTGATGTGGAAATTGCTGAATGATTAGTTACGATTACGACCTAGATTCTCCGTAGAATAACCGCTTTTAGAAATTAGAACACAAAACCCTATTGACTCTTTATTATCTTGCATGATATGCAAACAACAAAATGTTGCTTCGGTGGCTCCCGGAACGTTAGCATAATTTGTTATTTTTTTTAAATATACTTCTATCTTTTTCAGGTAAGTTCGAGTAGTGACTTTATTTTTTCCGGCAGGCACTTCAGACTCCAAGGTAAGTTGATCTTTTAAGTGAGCGGCTAAAACAAATTTTACTTTGGCCTAGGCCAAACTAGTTCTTCGGGAATCCTGCAGCGTGGAAGCGAATCAGCAGTTTAGGTTAGAAGGTTAGGTAGGTATAGTAAGTCGTGGAACGTAGTGGAACGACCGCCTTGTTTAACCTTCGTGTTTAAGGGTTCCGCACCCAAAGGGCAAGACGGAGCCCTATTAATGTCGCTCTGCTGTCTGTCCGTCTTCTGTCCGTCCATATGTCACAGATCTCTAGCTAGCATGGAATGACTTACAGATCGGAAATTTGGATATGTGGTGTAAAAAAAATGTTTGCCCAAAACGAAATAGTGAATAAAAAATTTAATAAATTTTTGAAAGTGGGTCCGATACACGTAAAAGGAGTAGAACAACAGTTTGTGGTGTGTCATTGACTATATATAACTTATTAACGATACAATAATTTTTCTCTAAATATAAAGAAGTAGTAAAAAGATAAATAAAATAAAAACACAATTTTCAATACCTATATATTTCGGCCTCTTCTATGATGACGGCCTCATAGAAGAGGCCGAAATATATTGAAAATTGTGTTTTTATTTTATTTATCTTTTTACTACCAACATTTTAAGAAAATAAAAGGCTAAACATGGCCATTATATCTTTAATTATAAAATAAAGAAGTGTGAGGCCATCAAAGTGTTAGGCCATTTTTGTTACGGGGTAAACCAAACTAGTTAGGAATTTGAAATTTTCTGTATATCTGTGCCATATACTGTATTCAAAGAACAAATACTGAAAACGCCTTTGCGAAAAACGAACTGTTTCGTCCACTGCTGGAAATAGGCCTTTCCAGGATTTCACCACTCTTTGCGGTCCTCCTGGAAGAAATGCCCATACTCACACACGCTGGGCAGATGGGTTGGTGAGCGCGGTGCCGAAAACCTTGCACAAGTGACGCCGCTGCCCGTCACCAGCCTGTTTTATATAAGCCCCGGCAATTGGGGGTGGGTATACCGCCATCCATCGGTCCCAGGCAATGGTGGGCCGCCTGGTTTTGCCTGAGACAGCTGTTCTCTTACTCTCCCCCGAACAACTTCGGGAGGATTTGCGAGTAAGATGGTGGTACCTCCACAGTCGAAAAGTGATATGATATACCTCCTCGGCATCTCTACTACCTAGATAAGTTAGTAATTTTTATAATAATTAAAGTCTACTAACTTATTTTAATGCTAGGAATCCTCAGTGCCCGAGTCCTACTCGCAGGGGACCAATTTTTTTCCTTGTAATGTGATTATATTTAACATATACACAGCACAGGTGTCCTTTTGTAACAGTGCCTCAAATAGACAAAGAAACAGAAATCGGTCTTTCTTCTCACGTCAGGTGAAGTAATCATTTTGGCGAGCGCATCTCCTGTCAAGCAAGCGTCGAGTTAACGTCAAAGCTTGGCCGCAGTTCCACGACTTGGCTAGCGGTGCGCTCTGCTTGGACATTTATTAAATACAGAATAAGTACGAGCTCAACAACATTTAGCCATGTCTGGGTTTTATTTATTTATTTAACGGAAAAGACACAGAAGTAAACTACACATAGATACAATAAATTATAAATAATTTGTTTAGTTGAATTTACATTATTTTGTAGGGAGTACAAAATTGGAGATTGGTATTTAATATTGGTATTGGTGACATTTCTGAACCATTTCTAATAATGTTACACAACAATGTTGTTCACAAAGCAATAAACGAGTAATTAATAAAAAACTAACCTAAGGGTTCATACACAAAGTTACACACAGTCATGCAATCTCACATATTATCATTCATGCACACGCACACATGCTTAATTTGATCTTATATTTAGTAAGTTACATAATTTGTAACTAAATAAATATGAGATCAAATTAAAAGTTGGGTTGTGTTAGATAATAGATTTATCCCACAGTAAATATTAAAGCACAAATTTATTTGTATTCTTTACGGCAATATCCCCAACTTTAGAATTGTTTATTGTCTTAAACTGTCACATAATAAGGTGACTTTATTGATATAGTCAAATTCACACTGGAGGCATAGTAAGTGGTCAGAATCAAGGTTCAACCTTCACCCAAGGTGATTAAGGCTTCTTATACTAATTGATTTGGGGCCCATGATACCTCAATTCGCAGTCCTGCTCTAAAGCTTCTGCTTTTTAACTGTCTATCCTACTCTAATCATACGCCGCGCACGCAAAAACATCAGTTATTTCAAAACCGCGGCTACACTGATGGTTTTTTCATTTTTATGTTACAGTTTGCAGCTGATTTATACTAATATCAGTTACATTATGCAAAGTTTCAGATCTAATTTCAAGTATTCATTGAATGCAATCGGTTTATTGTACGGTTTGGAGGTAAATTTGTAATTTTTTTCTATGAAAAAAATTTAATGGAATCACGTTTTCACCACAGCATTGACATAGCATTAGTCCTCAACTTTATCATATATTAATTTCAGAATGATTGTTACAGTGTTTGTTGGTATAAAGCAGGATCATACGAAGCGAAGTGAGGTATTATACACCCTTTTAAGCAAGTATGGGGGCGGGGCGCAAACAATATTATTCGTATTGTGCAAAAAGGGTCATTGAACCTTGGTCCTGACCAGCTACCAAGTGTCCATTATGAATTTGGCTGGATAAACGAAAGTCACCTTATAAACAATCGTCACTCGTCATAATCAGCCTTACCCTTCTACTTTGGGCACAAATACATGCTTTTTAGGGTATTTTACCCCTAAGTGTTTTCCCTCACCGTCAGCACCGTAATACTATATTTCCGAAAAACTGGTGCAAAATGGTCTCAAGATTGAGAGTCTATTGCATCCTACCCGTTGAACTAAAGCTACCCTAAGAAAATGTACTCGTACTACTAAAAATACTGTTCTTTTCTCCTTTTGTTACAGATGTAATAAGTTGCTTTTAGGGAAAAAGATATCACAGCTATGACCCATTTTTAATTATTACGAGCTTTTAACTTTTCGGTCAACTTATATGAGTGGCCTTCATTAGGTCCCACAAAGTGGGTCTTAGATTTACATTTCGTTAGAAATGGAAATTATTTATTTACATAATCTCAGTACATTTTGTTTTTCAATAGTTTTGTCCTACACAAAATTAACTTAGGGCATGTATTGAAATAATATATAAATAATTATTGAAATAATATATATAATAATTATTATATATTATAATAATAAGCATCTTTCCAATCCTACCTAACCCGCCACTCTAATAAACTCCATATACCTAAACATAAATTATCTAAATCCACAAAGTCCGTCTATATAGCAGGATCAAAAATATACAATGCGCTTCCTGATGCAATCAAATCTTGTAAAGAAACCACAACATTCCTAACTAAACTAAGAGCATGGCTAATTGAAAAATCGTTCTATAGTATTAAGGAATATTACACTTCAACAAATACAAAATAAACTAAAAATTAATTAAATTTGGGTTTCGGAGAATAATGTAAAATGTAAAATACTATAATCATAATGAATATAATTTGTTAAAGATTTAAATGTTAAGTATAATATTTTTAACGTTAAGTATAATTTATTGTAATAAAATAACGAATGTCATATCATATATCCTGACCTAACAATTGACCTGTAAATAATTTTATTTATTAATAAATTGAGTTTGAGTTTGAGTTTGAGTTTAATATTTACACTTTATACAATATCATACTATTTATAATGTCTACTATTTATGTAAAATTAAATTAGTGTTCAATAAATAATAACTTTTCATAGTGTAAAAAAATATATCGGCAGGTTTTGATGATACTTATCTTATCCCAATTTAAGTGATAATATGTAGTTGTTTTTATACATTTGAAAAAATTACAGGTTACACCAGCCAAGAAAGATCCATCAAATCGATCTACGAATTAAAAGAGTTCTCTAAATCACTTTTGGAGTCCCAACTCTTTACTTCCTCGTGTATGTTATAGTACTATATCTGTAAAACGAATATTCCATTTCCTCAACAAGAAATAAAGGTAGGTTCGCCATAACAATAGACAACGTTAGTATTCACCTGTCCACGTGAAATAATTCCATTGGGTCAGACGTGCTTGTCCAGTAGCCAGAATTTTGCGGATAGAACACAAAGGACTTCCTTTTTTTCCCTCGGCCTAACGTAAAATCCAAATCAATGGTTAGCTCGACTCACTTTTGTTATTGCTCCCATTATATGCTGGACATTCGTCGCTCTCCGGCTATTCGAGGCTTTTACGAAGCAGCCTAACAATTGCTCGTCGTGTTTTTCACATAAAAATTCATAAGAACGCTGTACAATTGTTTTACGTGTTGCCTTTTAGCGCGATTTTTGCCGCTTAGTTTTTGAAGATTGAATTTTAATATTTGAATGTGTGGAGTAATACAAAGAGATATTTTATAACAATGTAAGAGAACATCATAAAAGATAAGCCACCTAAGCGCTATGACGCAGAACACAAAGAAGTCTCGAGAATATTTTCAAGAAACGACAACGTCCGCATTTTGTGTGGCTAGTCTTAAGGACAGGTAACGTTACGTCATCTGGCGGGGGTACATCTTTCTCGGCTTCAACAAAATAAACCACGAGCAGCTGCGTATTGTATCACTGACAGCAAAGCCTTGGTACGCCATTGTCGAGCTCCTCCCAAGAAATATAATAGCGATTTACTCGAACCAAGAAGCCACAATACGTCCCGTCATTATTTTGCGCTTATGGAGCCCTCCTTTCAGTCTATTTCCTTGCACACTCCGCGTGACATGTAATGTCAAAACAATTATACTGAAGGCTTAGAGTACAGCAAAGTTTATTTATTTTTAAACTTCTTGAATACCTACTTAAAACTTCTCCATAGTGTCTTCTCTCTCTTGTTGAGGATTTAGATTCACGGAGAATTTAGGCGCAATTATTTTGCAATTTTTTTATATTCACATACTTTGTTATGTTATCTTGTTTATTATGTTGTCTTAAAAGATTTTTCATAGAAAGATAAAAAAGTACCTGTTTACATCCTGACGTGTGTGGAGCGTATGAGTGAAACACTTCTGAGAAACCGGAGCTCACTGGCTCTACTACCCTGCTGTGGTGATGCTAATGTGCTGCGACAGCGTATCACAATATACAACTTGTTTCGAGGTACGAGTCCAAAATTAGTATTGTATTATGTTCTGCCCACTTTTATACCCTTTTCATTCCTCTCGCGAAATTCGACCCGACAACACTTTGTTTTATTTCACGTCAAAATCTGCCTCTATATCTTGTGAGAACCTTTCAATCAGAATGTTTATGTCTTCAAAATGATTTCGTATGGGTTGTTGGCTCTCGTGAGTATAACGGGTACTGACGTCTCGATCATCTAAACCTGTAAATATGACATGTTTTTGACAGTTTGACATGGGTAAAGTGTTTACGCCACACTTGACTAACTTTTACTTTTTGCCTTTGAATAGCAAAAACCCATCTCCACAACAATCTTAATATACATAAAATGTACCCCAAAAATACAGTAGAAAAAATATATAGCGTTATTTGTCACGATAAGTGTACTTTAGACAACATACAATAAACTTTATAAAAGTTCAAAAATACAATATAATCAAAAACACGGCAAGTTATATATTACAAATACAAAATCAAATCATACAATCGCTTTGTCGCTTTACAAAAAATAAGCTCATCATGAACAGGTGTCAGAACGAAATAAATATGTAATCGAGTTGAAAATGAATGCTTCGCCGTCAATGATGGATCCTCAATTAGCTTTAATCTTGGAGTCACAAAAGAACTCTGGTATCGTTTCATCACAAGACATCTTCTTGTGCAGGTGCCTCGGCATAAAGGCAAATAGCCAAGTAGGGGAATAGCCCCGTGTGCATGTGGAGACTTATGTTGAGAGACTTCCGCTGTTGACAAACCAAAAGTAAAACTAAACCTTTCAAACTCGACAAATTGGTAAGTACATGGATTTATGCGGATTTATCTTTTTTTACTTCATTGTTCAACAAATGATAGCTGTTGATTACGATTATGATGACAATTAATATGACAAGAGATATAGATACACAATATCTTACAGACCTACCTTTGATTATATGTTTCCTTATGTATATAATATAAATACTTAAAAGACAAGAAGTCAATTATATTTTTATGATATTTTAAGTTCTTTTTGCATGCCCTTACGTCAAAAATCGAACCCAGTATTTTAAGCTCTGATTGAGTTTGACACCTATTTTGACTGCTATAACGACAAAAAAAATACATACAAAAGAAATAGTTGTCTTGGAAGTAACCGTTCAGTTTTTTACCAATTAAGATTAGAATCATTTTCTTTCAATCGTACACTATATTTCTCTTGGAGTTTTTGGGGATCATTCGTTATATCTTAACCAGTTTTTGCCTGCGGCTCCGCCCGCGTGTTATTCGGTTTAACGACATCCCTTTTTCCGGGATAAAAGGAAGCTTTTGTGTTAAGTTAGGGTATAAGCTAATTCCATTCTAAATTTCATCCAAATCCGTCCAGCCGTTTCAGCGTGAAAGAGTAACAAACACACACACACACACACAAACTTTCGCATTTATAATATTAGTGTGATGTGATAGTGTTAATCACACTATCACATCACACTAATATTAGTAAAAAATACAAATGAATATGCCAGTCTTGAAATATGGAAAATCTAAACTTATAGTGTCCCGCAACCTTTGTATTACCTTGTCTACAAGCCTAACAGGCAAAGCGTGCAAAAAACATGCGTCCAAAAATCAGTCTTTGCACTCCTCTACCTGCTACTTTACTTTGTACCGCCTTGACTTAGGGATGTCTGTGTTGTGTAGCTTCTTTAAATGATTTAGTAGTTTCTTATTTTACTGCTGTGTTCGTTTTGGGTGATACCATAAATCTTCCTAGACAACAAGAGAATCTTAATCTTTATTTGAGTACTTTCCTGAACGATATAAACGGTGATACTTTATTTTACCAGCCTTAGAAAATGCTATTTCCGTTGACACAAGATGACATCCCCTCGTCCTTTTCTAATTACGGATATTGTCTTATACTCATTACGATGACGATACGGTGACAACCCTAAAAAGGTTCATCTGCCACTCGAGCGATCGAAAGGTACGGCGCACCGGTATCAGGAAGGAATGCACAGTGGGTGACTTGAATCATTGCTCTCCCTGTCGCTCTTAGCCGGCTTGCCGTAAGCTAAATATACTCTTCTTCTCGCTCTCATACACCAACATTTTCAACACTTACCTGCCTGAAACGATATACATCTGTTGTGTTGTTGCCTCTCGCTTTCGCTAAGGTGCGAGGATAGATTGTTGATATAGTGTTCTCACTCTACCGTTCTCATGAACAAGGGGTAGACGATGTTCGTCTGCGAGTGTTGGTGTCGGTTTATTTAGTGAACTTGGAAAGATTGTGCTTGTGTTCGTGCAGAGGGTGTCGTGTGTGGTTGTATGCGTGTGCTGTAGAGGCGCGACATAGCTTTGCCGTCTCTGTGACTTAAAAAGTTTTGTATGAAATGGGCCCAACCAGAGCTAGTTCTGCGCCGGCCGGCTAGCGAGTCGGACGTGTGCTTTGCTCCCGTGTTAAACTATGTCGTACTTCGACAAACAGTACAAAAACTTAATTCAAATAAACATTTGATGAAAAGTGTTGTGTATTCCTCCACGTGACACTGGATACTTTAATGAAAAATTACGTGTTGCTTTAAGACTGTGTGTTGTTTGATTTTTTTGTGAAACAGCAACGTGTTTGGTTCAACGGACTACGGAGGAGGTTGGTCGTCCGTCAGACCATTTTGAATAGGCCTATATTGTGTGAAAGAATGAACCAAAGAAACAACTCCGACATATTTTGTATCATTGTCTCTCAAATTCTCAATGCACAACATGATAATTTTAATGCAATTCAATAATAAGATTAAGAAACTGTTTTGAAACTATAAATAATTGTAGCACATTTTAACAAAACGACGAATTATTTGAAAGGAACAAAATTATCTGCTCTTTAGTATCCGATCTTGGTGACTCGATTGGCTTAAATTATTTGAAATGGCTTTTACTACTAAAATACCAAACGCAATAAAAAAATGATTCAATTATTTCATAATTAGTAAAGTTCAATCTTATTGATAAAAGAAGTTAATCAACTTCTCACACAAAAAGCAATAATGTCAGCATGAAGACGTAAGCAGAGGAAAAAAAAGTTTATTTAATTTATTACAAAACAAACATTAATTAAAACAAACTGTTGGCAATCTTCTAAAAACATCCAAAACAAATTGTCATTTCATTGTCATTACCTACCATTATTGTTGATTATTTCAACAAAATAATCAGAGTTCGGCCAACGAATAGGGGAAAAACTCAATTTAGGTAAACATAGACAAAACGCCAAAATGGCCAAATTTATTGTACCTGCATTTTAATACAGCGAATAGACTCACCAGTTCTACTACGACTCGACTATAAGACTAAGTACAAAAAGAGACAAGACGTAAAAGAGGATGTTTAGAAAGTAGAAACACTAAACGAATTCGGCGTAGTGCACATTTATCCCACACTGCGAGTTGAACAACCTCGTTATAAATAGATACGCCGACGCTATGTAAGGCAAACCTACCTTAATGGCCTTCTCCCCTTACTAGTCATAAACTTGGAAATGGACTCTAGGATGATAAACATGAAGTCCCCTTGATTGAAGATATGAACTTGAGATGTAGATAATAGTACATTTTGTAATAAAAAGCTCATATCCATTATGTATGACTATTAAAATATAAATATTACATGACTATAAAAAACGTAGAGAAAGTAATTAATTTTATATCATTGCGGCATAGAAAAGCAGAAGAAAAGTAAATTTAGAGGCTCTGATCTCTCGCTCTACCAACTGAACTGTCCATTCTCAACACAATATGCGAATTTACCCATATGCTTTCCCATACCGCAATGATATGTATAGATAGATACTCAAT
Source organism: Ypsolopha scabrella (assembly GCA_910592155.1). Taxonomy (NCBI): domain Eukaryota; kingdom Metazoa; phylum Arthropoda; class Insecta; order Lepidoptera; family Ypsolophidae; genus Ypsolopha; species Ypsolopha scabrella. The sequence goes on along the minus strand of OU342976.1, from coordinate 14,825,343 downwards.
TATTTAATAATACTAATTTGCATCTCCTTGCGATGGATAAATCGCCAAATGTTTAACATACAGAAATTTATTTCTATCATAATAATATGGAAAGTATTTTTTTAGGGAAGGTTTCCAATACTTAGGTTAGTGAAAATTGTGCAATAACCATATCTTTTTGCAATATGCCAGATATTCATACATCACTACTATACAACAGAACTGTTGTAGGTTCCTTATTTATATCACATATTTCTTTTACCCTGAGTTTACTCGAAGAAATCTCATTATTGGGATAAGTAAGCCATTGTACATAGCTTTTAACATGTGTTTTGCTATTAAGTTTTCTTTGAAAATAAGAATAAATAAATATATTGTATACGAAACCACTTAACTAATTGAAATTGTTCAAATAGCAATCAAACAAAATCTTTCACTGTTGACCTGACTAAGAATAAACTTAATGAACATAAGCCAAACGAGGTGCATAATATAATAAATTACAGCCATGAATGAAAAACATGAGAAAGTTATCAAATTTTGAAAAAATACTTTAATACTCAAAACACGTTTCACAAAATAAGTAAAAATAGTACGCATCCCCAAGTAATTTCATATAAAAATTCGCTTTGTTTATTCGGTAGTGAAATGAGAATTACCTCTCCTTTAATCTTTTTTTTTCTTTTGCGTCCTAAACAAATATAATAAAGCAACGTAACGTTTCACAAAGGTCGTGAAATAACGTCGTTTTATTCTTAACAATATTTACCGTGAAAAATAAATCGTCATTTAGATACCCTGTTTGTTCTTTTGGAACGGTTTTTCCATTTTGTTAACAGCTGTATTCCTTTTGGGTGCCAGAAAAGTTTTATAAGCTTTGAAAATGGTTCTTACACAAAGGTAAAAAGTTAACTGCTAGTAACCTTGATATGTCCTAATATTTAATAAGTATTAATCATATTTTGTAGATATATCATATATAGACGTTTTTTTCAAATTTTGACAATCAATACTAATATGTGTTTGGTTCAGAATAGGTGCCAATTCCAATTCTGCCAGTCCATGTACTTTTGTTTAATGTACTCGTTTTCTTTTTATTTACGTAGATGTAGCAATTTATCGATGAGAAAATATGAAATAAAATATTAGTAATGTGTTTCGGCCCCCTTTATGTGACCCTAATCTGCCGATTTAAACTATTTACGTAATTAGAAGATGTGAGTGATCATATTATGTATCAAATGAATCTTATAAAAAAGTGCTTAAAATTTTAAGTAAATATAAAATTCCTATGACCTGAGCCTCCTATAAATATACCTAATACCAAACGCCTGTTTTAAAAATATTTTATAAACCGACATAAAGAAACTCATAATCTGTAACTAAATCACGAGAATTCTAAGGGCAAATACATCTATAGCCCCTTGTTGCTGAAAAGTATCTACACTGGATCAAATGGTCATAAACAAGAAAGGAAAAAATTTCATCGTCACGTTTGGGTTTTGCTCGTCCTAAACAATTGTTATCTCTATTTGTATCAATAATATGTATTATATAAAAGCAGACGGTTACGTGCATTTTGTACGTGCCTTGAATGTAGTGAGTATCGCAAACGTTGGGCTACCTCGGACACCACTTACATTGAAACTATTGATATTTGTACAGGGATTTTGTTTCCTTTTGCGGATAGAATCGGGGATTTATCTGTTTTTTGTTGTTTTTATTTTATCCAGTTCTATTAGTTACGCACAAACTTCAATTTCTTTTTATATTGTAAGAAATAAATTAACCCTAAAGTTGTTCAACGAAAAAAAAATTATTTCAATCACAAATACACTATTGGTAACATCTTAAAGTTATCAATAAAACAGTGAACAAGTACAAGTGAATTTAATTCAGAATGTATCACCAAGTTTCAACAATCACAAGCATCAACCCATTAAAGCAAGCACTAGTTTTATAACATTATTTTTGTGGGCCTCATAAATTATACACCTACACATTTCAATAGTGATCTAAACTCTACAACGGTTCTGGCGTATTTCTCTGTGGTTGCAAAGCAATTATTTTAGCTTTAGTTTGATTGATTTTATATAAGAGAAACTAATTAGACTTGCGGTTTACGCAACCGAGGAATATTAATAACTTATCGTGTACAAACCCTAGTTTGTCCCTACGCAATCTAGCGAGCAACCTCTTTGGTTATTAATTAATTAGTTAATTAACTATTAACGTTTCCTGTAAGACCTCTGTCTTATGTGCCACTATTGTAGAAATATAAATATTTAATTTGAAACCAAACGTTACATTTAAACATATCTTTATAGAAATCTAACTTTTTGTTTTCAAAACATGCAATATGCAATGTTTTTAGTTTTAAGTTGATGAATATTGATCAACTTAAAAATATGAGTGATCACAAACTGTAATTTGTACCCGCCGATAAACAAATTCCAAACTCTAAGAATTTATTTGTATTACTAAATTTACTATCAGTTTCCCAAATTCAATGTTGCCCTCTTTTTAAATTTCGGAAATAATCTGAAAAACGAAAACATTTAACGCAACGATAAATTCAATTAACTTTTAACTTGTCGAAAAGTGTATAAAACCTACCTCTATATTTATATAAAATTGGTCAATGATCGATGATCAAATGTCCATTTTCATAAAATATAAATAATTATTTAAGTATAACAAACTAATTAGATCAGAAACGTCAGGCAAGACCTATCTACATATGTATACGTTACATTAATCTGGAGAGGATGATAATTGCCACCAAGCGAATGCTAAATGATGGTTTTCAGTGGCGTGAATGTATGTATATGGCATCACAACAGTTTTTACTAAAATGTAATGAAATAGGCCGTTATGTGTAGTTTAAGGATTAGTTTTTAAGTGTCCCTAGCAAAAGCAGTAACAAAAAGTACAAATTACATAAAAAATAATAGTATTCTATTGGTAGCAGATTCACGCGTTTTAGAACGAACAGTTTTACACTAATTTGCAAATTTTAAATTAAAGCATGGCTACACGATCGGCTCTCCAATATTTATTCAGTTTCCCTTTCGCTAAGGAGCTTACGATTCGCTGCCATTTTGATTTTGTGTTAATTAATAATTCAAAGCAAATTTCTGAGGATCAAGAATTTCGTATCTCTTCTGGGCAGACCGTTTGTTTCTATAGATTGCTGGATATTTATGGATCATATATTATATGTAAGAATAAATATTGTGTTTTTAAATATTCATGATGTCAACTCAAAATGAATTCTAAAATGGGAGTTTTGGCTTAAGTATAATACTAAAAACACATTTCAATTAAAATATATTAAATATACAGACACGACTTTCCTAGTATTTTATTATTATCGGCATAGATTAGCTATTGATTAGCAAAGCATTGTAATATTTTTTTCCTAGTTTATTTTAATTCATTTTCAAATAGTGGGTAGAGTGGTCAGTCCATTAATGAATGCAATAAATATTTTACAATAACTCAATGCAGCAAAAAAATTGCAATCTTTTATTGCTGTAGAAATAAAATACATACATACATATACTCACGCCTGTCTCTCAGTGGGGTAGGCAGAGACTACAGATTTCCATCTGCTACGATCCTGACACACCTATTTTGCTTCTACATCCATCAACCTAGTCATACAGGCTCTTCTATTAGTAAATCAAAATAAATTTAACAGCTTGCCAAAATTTAATAAAATCTGTATGACGATTTGCTGCTCTATTACTTATATTGCTATGGATATTTAATTTACTATGACATCAATTTTAAGGCTGCCCAACATCACAATACTTGCTGATCAATTTAGTTATTTTCGCCGACCACTAGAAGCAGCTCAGTTCATTTTGTTTGCTGGCAAAATACATTTTAGAGCAGACCAAAACCTCTTTAACTAGCTGATCATTTAAATGACATCCATTGATAATGTCTTGAAGTTATATGATTGTATGTTAAGTATGGCTACTCGCGGAACGTAGTGTTAACTACCCGCTCGCTTCGGCGGTGAAGGATTTCTGAAATTTCCAAAGAACTATTTTGGCCTAGGCAAAATTAGTTTTTCATTAAATCGGTTTTAGCCGGTAGCACATTATAGCATGTTGGACGCTCAGAATATCAATTATAATACAGAATTGTACACAATCAATAAAAGCATAGTAAATGCTCAGTTTTAATTCAAAGCTATCGATATTAGCAAGGTACGAGTATAAGATGTAAAAAAATAATAAATATAAGAAATAATTGTAATTTACAAAATATTAAAAAGTAATTCACAATATGAAACGCCAATCAAAGCAAGATCCATTAAAATATAATAAACAAGCAAGTGTTAATTTGCTTAACGAAGATGTGTCGGCAGATATTTTTAAACGTTTTAATGACATGACATGGATACGGGTTGAGGAGGAAACATGAAGTATTGTGTTTCGAGCTCACCGTTCTTTGTGGGGGCAAAATTTCATTATACTCTTGTACCCCTATTCCACCTTCAGACCATTCAATCGGCACACCTTTATACAATTGGGATGGAAGAACCGCCTCAATAGCTTGTCTGATGAAATTTCTTAACATTCTTCCTTCATAATGAGCGAAGTCTCTCGTGAAATGGGCAGTAACGGTACAATCGTATTGCCAAATGAGATCAGATATTTAAGTGATATTAAAATCTTTGTAATTGATCACTGATTCCAGTTTGGTAGAATTCGGTTTATGATACGAATGAAAATTAATGACGGTTCTGCAATGTTATTTAAAGAGTAATCAGTTGAAGGTAGCTAATTAATATTTTAAATTGAAAATGAATGTAAAGATACAAAAGTCTTTCATAATATGAAAAACAAATATACATTTCCATTACATAGTTTGTAATTTGTAAAAAAATTGTGTGCTGTCTACAAAAAACATATCATTGAATGCAATATAATGTAGGAGATATTTGTATATTAACAGAAACCGGGCGCGATACTATACGGGTTAAACATGTTATTTGGAAATGTTATGTAAAATTGTAGAATATGATAAGAAAGTTCTTGATAACGGACGACTATTATCATTCATATAACGAAAATTAAATATAAACAAACGGAGAAGTTTGAAGTGGCTCTGTGAATTACCGAGTAATGAAGACATCATTATAAAACCGGTTTGGTCGACTATGCTTTGGCTTTGAAAGGTCTCTGACCAGATCTTACTGAGAATTCAGTAAGGTCAAACTACCTACTTCTTTACAATTTATTTAAACTATATTTATCTGTATATTCTTGTATTAAGTCCAAAAACTTGTGGCGAGTTCTTAACATATATAATCTTTGTAGTGTTGCAAAGACGACGAAAATCAAGAATATATGACGTACCTATGTACTTGTATGTATGGGTATATTGCATGAATATATTATATATCGTCACGACATGAATCGTGATTCGGGTGTCAGAGGTGTTTCCGAATGTGGACTGTGAAATGCAAGTCTCAGTCAACACTCGTACATCCACGTTTCATGACGATTATTAGAAGCATGAAGATCAAACAAAAAATGTGCCCCTACTGAATTTGAACACGTGATCTTAAGATTAGTCAAGTATTCGAACCACAGAGCCGGTCATCATATTCACATTTTCGGATGGTTCATACATAATTATTACAAAAAAAATACAGTACAAAGAGGCCCTTGTACATCTGTATATTGTTCATCTCATTATAATTAATCCTATTTTAGGATTCTTTGTCATTTTTTTCGTTGATTTTCTTTGCATACTTACTAGTATTTAAGCTGTCCTGCCTTGCTTGAAAATCTTTGCCTTAGTAAGTACATGGATCTTGCCTTTGAGATTAAACTTTAGTTTGAGAAAAAGAGTTTCTCAAGTAATCTCTCTAAGTCATTGTCTTAAGTCCTTAAGTCTAGATGTCAAGTCTTGCTGCTGCGCTCCAATCTTCTCTCTATAACCAAGCTTCGTAAAGTGATTCATCATGTTTATGAAGATATATCAAGTCTAGGATAAAATATTTTTATATTAAAACGCACTTCACTAAGATCCATCCAATCCTTGGGGATATAAACAAAATAAGAAGATGGATTTAATGTTGATGGCATCTATAATTTCAAAGGGGGACTCAAAAAACATACATTTAACCCGAAGGATCTACTGTCAATTGAACAAAAATCATTCATCGCTTAACCGATATCATTAATCATTTCAAATAAAATTTTGAAACCCTTCTTTTGATAACACGGTAAGCACCCGCTTTTCAAATATTCGAGAGAGGTCATGTGTCGTGTAATACGAATAAAATGTTGAGTAAAATATTGTATCTAATCGAAATCTTGAGCATTTGATGTTGAGTTTTAAAAGAGATGAAGACATATTTAAAGACGATTTAAATAAATAAGCTTATATTAACAGTGAGCCAAAACACTTTCATGAGTATCTTGAGGTATTCATCTGCAAGGTTCTCACTTATCATGCCAAAATCCACACGAAGGAAATTACTAACATTTTCAATAGTAACGTTTACGCCTTCCACATTGGAATTATATTTATTGGGATCCTTCTAACATTCCACATCTTTCACTTTCCCTTTCAGAACGTGTAATCTATTTAATTCATCTCTACTCTTTCATAGAGGTAGACCCTGACCGCATTCACTGAAAGATATCGGGCACATGACGAAGGAAGAGCTCACCCCGAAAGATTCGGGTTAAATTTACCAGAAGACATTTATTTATACAATGATGATATGGAATAGACAGGATAATCATCTTTTAGGGGATCGTGATAACGAAATAATATAATTTTAATTTATCTCTAAAGCTGAGTTTAGAGGCCTAAAGCTATACTAAAATTCTAAACATTGATAAAGCATGAATTGTAGTTTAATATCAAATAGGACAAAGAGTCGTCAACCTTTTGACTGTAGACAAACGAAAACCACTGAAATTGAATTCGCAGAAATTCCAACTGGCTGCATCAAACTGATAAGGAATTAAAAATAAAGGTTTCGCCGTGTTTCGTTCAAAACGGAAAATATGGCAATTAATTTTAACAACTTTTACATTATAGGCTGGTTGGGAAAAGGGTAACACTCACCCGCCTTGTTGCATATTGGTTTACATCGTTATAATGGGGGCACAAAATATTCATATCCATGACCATCTTTGTAATTATTAATGTGAAAATATACTTTATTGTTCAATCACGCATTTTATTTGCTTATATTTTGAAAAATGTAGGTACAATTATTGATACATGGTTATAAATATAAAATTCAACTACACGTACGGTTTCGTCCCCTAGGACAGCGATATGAGGTAACGTCCTCATAATAGTTTTCAAACGATGACTTTCATCACACTCTTTATTTTTCAAAAATTTCATTATTGACACCTACAAATCCTAAATAGTATGGCAACGTACCTAATGGCAGTTAAACCATAAAACAGTGTTAAAAATTTAAAATCTTTCGAAGATGAGGTTTAGAATAAATATACGTTATTTATTGCAGTCAAACGTGAATTAGTTGTGTAACCGTAAAACAATTTAGGTCGCCCGACCATAGCATCGCAGAATCAACTAGGTAACACTAGAATTTTACTACTCCTGGTGACCTTATAGAGCCGCAATAACGTTCTATTTAATTCAAGTATTATGTTAATAAAAAAATATGATACAATTGATAAACTAAAGAATATCTCGAATGAAATGGCTTAAGTTGTATTTTAAATTTTTGTCACGAACTTTAATAACTAAATACCAAAACAAGGTCCAAATTAAGACAATTTGAGACTAATATCCAATTAATTGATTAATTATGAAAGAAACATGTAAAATTAAAGATAATTTAACTACAAATGAGATCCGCTGTTTTTTTTTAAATATTTTTGGTTGGAATAATTTTACTCATTTGTTAAGGTAAATTTTAACGCGTTTGTTCAAACGACAGACAGAACAATATAAGACGTGTCGTGCGATAAAGTGAGACGTATGCACAAGGTCACCAGCAGTAATTTTTCCCTTAAATAGATGATTGGGAATTTTTGTGATGGTATATAGCTGTTATCTACTTACCTACATGCTACGAACTTTGAATACGAATTCATAGACATAATTACCAAGCCGTTAGTTTTGAAAAGTAATCCCATTCAAACTAATGAAGTTTTGTCTCCTTCGTGCTCCCTTAACAACGACTCAAATTATCGCCATGCGGATCCCATAACATGAGGTGTAGTTAACCGCCGCGGCTCCGTAATGGTCTTTGTAACCATTAACCCACCCCACAACACAGGTCTTTTAATGCAAACCCAGCAAACAAAAATTGATATTGCGAGTCTATGCAGCGTTTTTTTTTATTTTTCCCCGTAATTGGTTTTATTGCTGGTATTTGTATTCGATTCTGCGACATTTGGTCTCTGTTTGTTCTTTTTTATGCTACCTCTATTTTTATGAAAATAACGGTTAGCAAACAAAAATATATCATGCAAAGCTTCCTTTCATTTCAATAAAAAAAAATATTTTATACGTTTTAACGGTTCTCGATTTAAGCAAAGTGAACATATTTTTAGATATGTTTCTACCTCTATTTCAAAATTTTTTTGAATAAAAATTCACGCCCATGTTTCCGTACTGGTTCCATCTATCTAGACGAAACAACTCATAAACTAAAAAATATATTTATTTACTTAATATGACGTTAAAAGCTTTCCAAGGTCCCCATCTTATCCTACATTTACGAGCATATGACGTAAAACAATAGCCAAGCTGTAGAGACCAGTCCTTTATAATGGAATGTGAATTAAAATAACTTTTTGTTTTATTAATCTGTTTTAATTATTTTAAGGGAATTTAATTTAAACCATAAAAAACACATTTATTTTGACCTCTTCAAAAGGATCGTCATCAGGCGAATAGAAAACAGACGACAATTTTCTAATTTACAATTAGTATAGATTATTTTCCTATTTACCGGATGACGACCTTATTGAAATGGTAAAAATTTTATTGTGTATATTCATTAAAATACCTTAAAGTGAAAACAAATAACTGTTTTACTTACGACAGAAATAAATTTGTATATTTTGACACTGATTTTTCCATTACTCTACTAGGAGATGCTCGTTACTATTATCTACTGTGGTGTGTTACGCCATATTATATTTTATGGTGTGTGCCCTCGTTTTAGAATCGGTCTGTGGTTTGTTTGAAATGGCCCCAAAAACAGACAAAGCAGTCGTCGTCCTGCAGCACCCGCCCGATAGAGCAGGTCATTGGTTATATCATTGCGGTATAGAAACTTCAACGACCCGCACATCCAGATTAACTTTCTTTCAGCGTTTTTATACCGCACTAATATAATGTTAGTTAAATTTAATTATAAACATGTGGTACAATTTAACTTGTGCTTATTTATTAAAATGTCAACAGTTTGCGTGTCAAAACCTACTAGCCATACCTATCTCTGAAATTTGAATGTAGGCCTAGCTTTACATGACACGACTAATTTCGTAATTTGATTACAATGTTAGTACGAAAACGTTTTTTAAAACAAAACACGATACAGAATATGTCGGATGAAACAATTGGTACGATTAAAATAAAAATAAATTAAACATGCAAATGTTTCTTTACAGATACAAAAACTATGTCTCCAGACTTGTGGGACTGAACTGTTTTAGGTGTACTTTTAGTGCTAGTGTACTTTTTAAAGACTATGTATTCTCTAAGAACGATGGGTGGATTGACCCCAGTGGTTCGGTGGTGCATATTGCTGCTCACGGGTCTGGGGTGGCAGGCTCATTCTCAGGCTGTTCAACAGACTTCTGAAGTGGATAGTTCATATAACTTCTACTACGAGCAGCCATGTTGCAGTGGGACCACGGTCAAGAGTAAATACCATGTTCGACATAGAAAAGGTGAGTATCATGCATGTCACATGTGACTTTTAAATTAGATTTTAAACCATTAATAAATTCGGAATTACATACCTTACATATTTTTATCCAAAAACGAAAATGTCTGTGGGATTTACGAAGTAGCTTGCGTGACGACTTGATTTTCTTTTTATACCTTCCTTTTGACTACAAAAAAATATTCTAAAAGCGATGATTCCACGAAGACACCCAAGATTTAGGCCTCAAACATGCTCAAAACATGTTAACCACTCACACATGAATGAACAATCAAAATACAAACACGCACACACTCACATCTCAGACGCGCTCAGGGTCCCTGATGTGGAGTGAGACGGAAAGATCGTTATCAGCGTGAGAAAAAGGGATGGGGTGATTCTTTTGTTTCATTGCCCTCTTAGCAATGATGCTGCGAGTCAGGATTTTAATACAGTTGTAGTTACTTTGCCTGTATAAGACCCACCATCACGGACAGACCCGTTTGCCAGTCAAGAATAATTTCTATGCTTTTTGCATACGAGTGTTTCTGGTTTTGAACTTTTTGACAGCGTTACTTAGATATAATATGTATATATGTGTTTGTGAAGTACTTCTTTGAAGTGCCAGCAACAGAATTGTAAGTGGGTGATGTTGATCAAGTGTGTGTAAATGTCTGGATTGTATGCCAGAGCAATGACAAGAAAAGTCTTTAAAACGTACCTTGGTCCATTAAGAGGGTTCCGTCAATACTGTCGATGTGATCTGCTTGACATTACAATAGATTTTCACGTGAATTTCCAAAACATCCTATGTTTTAAATACCTTGTATCTTTAATTTGTATAAATTGATTGACCGAAGACCTCAAGTGGGTCGAAGTATATCGATAAATATTTTTCTTTATTTTTTAATAATGGTTGTCTCAAGACCTACTTGAATTTTAAATTTCGAACAATTTTCGTTGTGTCAAACATGGAACGCGGATATTTTGCAGTTGTCATCAGCAAATTTTGAGGTAAAGTCATGCAGCGTTTTTAGTCACGAACGCACATAAATTGTGAAAATTCACTACCGAAATGGTGAGAACTTTACACTGACTTTTCGTCGTCGCACCTATTTTTGACTTTTGGTTAAAGATTTTCGATTTCATACTTTAGTATCTGTCGCGTGAATTCAACGATTTGCCGACGACATCTGTAATGGTTTCGATTTTCGACAGGATACAAAAAAAATAGTAGTTCCCAATATTGTAATTTTTATGTATGACATTCCACATATACGCAAAATCCAAAATACTACAGGAAAATATAGTATCTTTATATATACGTTGATACATTATCATGATCTATTCTATTTAAAAACATCACATAGGCTGAATAATTAAAAAGTAAAAATAAGGTTTAGTTTTGTTATTAATATAATTACTATTATTATGTCATATTAATCTTTATTACATGGTCGTCGTAACTAATGTAACACGATTTATCCTAAATCTTGAGTTTTTCGCAGAATGTTTAGTTTTGGTTGTTATTTAATATATCTGGCATGTGTATGACTATCCAATAGTTCTACAAACTACATAACCTCTGTATACTGAAAGTTTAAACTAGTACGTCAAACCGGCGGTCATCTGTTGCCACGATATTAATGTGCAGAATACCGCATCCATTTAACATTTCAGTCCTCAACACCAGAGAGCTTAATGAATGTGGAAACTTGTATCATTAACCCACACACACTTAATGAAAATCCAGTAATTCGGACTTAATATGATTAACATTCAAAACCATTCGTGTTTGGACATTTATGCTATGAACGATTTTCAGTTGAAACAAGTTCACAAATTGACATTGTATGTTAAAGTTAGCGAATAACATACTTAATTCTCATTTTTTAAAACATAAATATCGATGCTGTGGATTGTTCGTACTCGGAGTATAATACGTAATGAATAGAAATCCCCGTTAGTTTTGTTATATTATAAATTTTTATACTAGTTAAAGCAAAAGAGCTGATATTTTTTTATTTACCAAAGAAATTGACACAAAAGTCTTCGTACAGGAAATCTACTCTATTAAAAAAATATACAAATTTCACTGCAGGAATTATTCTATATACTATATATAGTTTCGTCTATTTTGTTGGGCTAAAAGTTCCAAACACAAATAATTTATTTAGATCCTTCAATTCATTTTCAAAATAAATATGAGCATGATTGCCGAAACTGAACAATAGAAAACGATTGGGTTTAGGGCGTTTGGGCCAGCGTCATCCGAGGTGTCAATCACGGAGGTTTTCGAATAGCAAAACCGATTATCGGGGATATTAAGTCAGTTATTGTTACCGACAGCCCGGGTCCCGTCCACCCGAGCGTGAAGTAGATTAGGCACATCATAATATGCCATATTTTTAGCGTCAGCTGCAACCTTCGCAAACACACTTTAGATGCCGTATTTTTTATTCGAATTTTGAATTTTGTATGCAGCCAGCCCTATTCAACTTTGTCTATCTATATTATAGCAGTTACTTGAATTGTATTTTTTTGTATATCTACTAAATCTTTTTGACGTTAGCTAGTATCGGTTTCGTTTCAAAGTATTTAAGGAGTCTGTTACAAAAGTGTTTCATCTCTTTGTTTAAACTTTGATCTTTCAAAGTCTTTGAGTTTGCTTTGTCGATAGTTTAATCAAAGTTCTTAATTCCCTTTTCAATTGGAGCATCTTTGTGTTTAATTAGACGAAGCAATGTTTTTCAGGTCTACTGAACAGGAAGTACTTTTATTAAAAATTATTTATTTACGTTTATTTCAAAAATAAATTATCATCCCATACAGTCTCTCAATATGATAAACAAAGTATGAGTGTTAACAAGTGAAATATTTTTACTAGGACGGTCGTTATCATATAAAAATACTTATACCCTTTTTCGTTTATGAAGTCCCGGCTAACACTTCTCAGGACTGAGCTTTAGTGAAGAGACACATTTGAATCGACACTATACTCAATCGATTTTCGATTACTATTACAAACAGAGTAGAATCGAATGGAATCATATCGAATATTGGTAACTATCGAGATACGGAGATCAAAAATACTATCGAGTGTGACTCGGAACAAACGCAGCGTATATCTTAGAAAAAACATAATTTTGTGGCATTTGGCAACGTCATCAAAAAAAATATTGTCAGTACATATCTTCATAACAATTTCTTAAAGGACGATTAGGTGTTATAAAAACGTATGCCAACGTGTCTTTGTAGTATTGGGGGTCTCAAGGTCATCGGATCTTGGCCCCGTCAGAACAGGTGACGTAGGCACCTATTTAATTTACTTGGCACCATCCTCATGAGGAAATGATGTGACTTATCGTTTTCTCGCAGTAACCGCACCGAGGGAGTTGCGTTAATTCGTCTACCGGCTTCCGTTGATTTTTGCGCAAGTCCCTGGAAAGATTGATTGACACCTTGCCTGCCTTCACACTCCCTGTTTTTTTGACGCACAACAAACTCACGCGCTTGTCTATGTAGCACCCCATGTTTAGTGGTATCGACCATTTTAGTAACAAAATAAACACGATAAATAACCATTTAATTCAAATTATTTCAAAATACACGTTCGGCACACACCTCTCGTCCTATTTCAAAATTCAAGAGTAAGTAGATTAAAGTTCTTGACATGAAACAACTCCTGCAGATTAAGGCATTTTCGTATATAATAATTCATAAAATAGGTACTTTTATAGGGGACTTCTTTTGTGAACTCCGTTAGCTTGTAGAAATAATAAGACAGATATCAACACGGCATTCATACCTATGCACTTTCATCAAAGCATGTAGGCCGTCTATCTCATCTCATATAGATACTAAAAGCTGGGTAAATGTCTTAGTGATAGACGGACGGACCAACAGACAAAATATCGTAGGCTTAGTATAAGGGTTTCACCGGCTCAACAAAATATATAATCGTTCGCATGAGTCTCGTTGCGTCACTTTGTCAAAAACGTTCACTCGCCAATACTCGTCATATCGATTGATCGGCCGCTTACCGATTATTTGAACGATTCTTTATCTCGTCACTATGGAAAAATAGGCCTAGTGCATAACGGTGAACTTACGTTCAAATGATATGATGTATCAATATTTTCTTTAAAAACCCAATTATTAGTAAAGGAAATAAATTGATTATAATATAAAACAATTTTGAAATGTTGTGTAAGACTTTAAAAGTATAATTGGGAACTGAAAAACCATAGTTGTATAATGTTGCCAAATTACAATGAACGTACATCTTTAAGTGTGTCAGCCGGGACTTCTTACGTGAAAAAAACTAGTTTCCTGAAACTAAATGACCGTACCGAATTTGCAACTACAATTTTAATATCAATATAGCTAAGTACTAATGAATTATGTTAATATGTGGCAGGTAATAAACTTGAAAAATATACGGAGGCAACTATTTTTGTTATCTCTAAAAGACCCGTATTATCAAGCTTTTTGGAAAAAAATAATATAATATTTAATAATTTTCTTTTATGAAACCTGAATTCCTTAGTTGAACATTTATTAAACCTTGATATTGAGACAAATCTGCTCACATAATATAAAATGAGAGCTGAACTATAAATAAACAAACAACTTACAAAATCTTAAACTTCTTACGTAATGTATAATTACGGCTCCTTTCTAGGAAAGGGATAGATGGATAGCGGATACGTATTTCTAGAGGAGTTTGACAAATGAAACAAGTTTCGGTTGTAATTAAGGGGAAGATATTTAGCAAACTGCTCGCTGTATCCACCTTAGAGACGAATAATTTTGGTTGAAACTGTTGGTTTCGTTTGCAAGTTAAATGTGTTGGAGATCTTGTAGGTTAGGTAGCTATGTGCCCGAGGACCATTGTGTGGGTGGCCGAAAAGTTAAGATTTATGATATCACATATCTTTAGCCATTTAACAAAATGGTGTTTTACAGAGATGAGGTATATAATAGTCACTGATATGATAAATTATGGTGTCAAATAATCACGAGATACACAAATTCTTGTACTTTTTATTCCACAAATACACTGAGAAAAATGTCCTTTTGGCTTCATTATAAAATAGCATTACATAAGTTTAAAATACGGTGAATTGTTTTTAAATTTGGTGATAATTGGAAAATATTATGCTGTAATTAAAAAGTTTGAGGAAATAATCGAGTTTTTAAGGTAAGTAACGCAATATTATGATGACAGATCACCGTTAAATTTGTCACAGAAAATAAAACAAAAAATAACATATAAGTCATTTCAATATTTTTCTATTACAGAAAATAATATTATCATGTTGGTATTACATCATGCCTTCCCCATAAAAGAGGTCCGTCACACTACGGTATGCTTACTGTCACCATAAAAGCTGTGACGGAGCGCATAATTCTATCTGCTTCCTGCAAAGTCATAGTAACAGTGCGTCATATTATAACGCTAGCAGCAGCAATTAGGGTTGCCAACTCTCAAAGGAACCAATCCGGGAGATTTGAATAAATCGGTGGGGCGTTGAAGGGAAGTCGGTACATTAGTTGTTAATTTTTATTTTTTTTATTTATATTTCGATTGCTTACTAAATCATTTTTTTAATGGTCTTGTAGTCTTTGAATTCTTTCCCATCTAATCAGTTCTTTCAGTGATAAAATTATCACTGTTTGGTATTCGGGGTCTTCAAAATTATGCCACTTTTGTAAATAATTCAAACAGCATGTGAAAAACTTATTGACTTAGTTATACATATCATTTTTCGAGGTTCATCAAAATGCTTTAATAAATCCATTGGGGCAACTATTGCGCGCGCGATTTATTTAGTTTGATTTTTAGAAAGTCGGGAGAAATTAGTACATTCCGGGAGCTCGGGAGGCAGAACAATATTCCGGGAGTCTCCCGGGCATTCCGGGAGGGTTGGGAACCCTAGCAGCAATAGTAGTTTCATCATACTTTGTTGTGAAGTCCGTATGCGCCCTACTTTACGTGAATCATCATAATTTTAGCTGAATTCAACTTAAATTTCATATTACACATCATTGGGCCAACAAAATATTAATTATAATAACGATTTAATGTGCGAAAGTAAAACATCTCAATCAAGCAATCAACAAAGAAAACTTTTCACTTTATATTTGCCGTAACTTACCGGTAATGCTAGAAAAATGGGTAAAACTACGTTTACGGTAAACCTAGACCTACTTAACGCTGACTGGCTAAAGTTAGGTGTTTAGCTGAAAATTCGGATTATACCCAGACCCGGATTATTACCTAAAGTTTGTTAGGTTTTGAGGGGTCGCTCCGCTCCAGAATTTATTTATCATAGCAATCTAACATGTTTCTCCTCGCTTCGCTTGTAGTTGCACCCATTTTTGATTCATTTAGTTTTTTTATATCCATATTTATCTAACATTATCCAACCAGCATTGGGTAGACCTAGGTTAATCCGGGTAAACTTAAAATTTTCGGACTTTTCCCAAAGAGCCTAGGCAATTTTGTTTTTAACCAATTGTACCAATTTTTCTAAAGTGACCAAAATCACGCTATTTTTGGTGCTCAAATATACAATATTTTTTGGTTTGTTTTGTGTGCTGAATTCGAATGTGAACTCAGTTTTTTTCTAGTCATCACGTCGCAAAATTTCTATTGATGCATAAAAAAAATGATTTTTTACTACTTTCAGTGAGGCTCCACATTTAGAACAAATACTTTTCCAGGCTTAATCGTTAAACATATAACACAGTAATCGCTCTAAGATTCATGAGACAAAGCGTAAAACCATCGCACCCGCTTTTTCATAGAAATTTTTTGAAATGTATGGATTAGAACGAGCTCTTAAATTAAAAATATTATATTTTACTTGAAAATTAAGCTTCAGTCAAACATTCTGTTATTGTCACCATAATATATGTTGAATTTGGTGTTGTGGACCTAAAAAAAAACGAAGCCATTTAACAAAGCTTAAGAGTGCAAAATCTTTTCAAATGTAACAAATAACGAAAAAAAATGTAAATTTCTATTAAAATATAATTTAGGAGTAAATTTTACAAAAATTGGAACTTGTAAGGAAAAATCAGAGTTCACCATTTCTTATTGCAATAACAAAAAAATTACCCAGCAACAAAGAAATAAAATCAAACGTAGGCACCGAAAACCTTGTTGGTCTGTATTATATCAAGGTGAGATTCATTTATGCAGCAAAATTCATACTGGAGGCTTGGTTAATGATCAGTATCACGTATCAATAAGTTTTTTTTTATGCGTAATTTTAAAAGGAAAATTTTGGCTTTCCGTTTTACTGACTCAGGGCTGAGCTTGCGTTTGCAGGGAATTAACCTTGTTACTTACCGAATCTTCAGTATGAGTTTGGTTGTATAAATAAATGTCATATGTGTAATGTCTTATATGTAATGTATACATTTTAAGGCGGTAAAATTTGTTTCCATTTAGGGTGTAATCTCTGGAACTACTTGAACATAGGCTATAGTTTGTTCCTGGAGGCGGACAGTTCCCTAGGGACATAAATACATTCCCGCGGGTGAAACCGCGGGCAAAATGCTAGTATTGTCTAAAAGGGAATCAGTAACAGCCTTGACATGATTTAAGATCACATCGTCAAATATTAAATTGAAATAAATAAAGGCAAAGCCAAAGAGGAAAGGAACAAAAGTTACACATATTTGTGAAAGTACATAAGGAAACGTTGAAAATGGCCGTTTTGATGGAGGAAAGTCATTTATAAAATAGAAAGTGTTTCTCAAATACTCGTATTATACAGCAGAAAGGTTCAAAGAGACATCGTTAACGTGTGATAATTATAGAACAACAAAAACTGGAACCCTCATTAGTGCTTCGGGGAAAAAATGCTTTTTAAAAGGAAATTAATGTGTGCAGTTTACAGTAACACTAATTACTATAGAATTTCAGACATTACTAATCATTGAAATATCTTATTATGGTATCGTATTGGTATAAAGATATCATTGAAATACCAAAATGAAATTATGATTACATACCTTACTTACAAAAAATTATTCATTGTCATAGGATCATTGCTTGCCATAACTTTAACCTCACAGCGCCATGATGAAAAAAGTGAAATTGTAGATTTATTATTTTATCACCATATTATACCGGACAGTTCTTGACACGGCATTTTTCTTTATCGTAGGTTTTCAGTAAATTATACTTTCAGCTCGATTGGCCTAACCATTTTTAGGGTTCCGTACCCGAAGGGTGCCAAACGGGACCCTATTACTAAGCCTCCGCTGTCTACCTGTCTGCCCGTCTGTCACAGGGGTCTACAGCTTCATCTGTAATAAGTAGACAGTTGAAATTTTCACATTGTACGTGTAACTATGGCCAATACCACGACAAATAATAATAAAGAAAAAAAAATAAGGGGTTCCCACACATGAATTTTTTAACGTTATTTTTTTAGCTCTAACGGTAAATACAAGTTTCAAATTTGGTCACCTTGTTAAACAAAGTCTAAAGTAAAACAACCAAATAATAAAATTGGGGTTCCGTACTCAGAGGGTTCTGAATTGTTTGACAGGCGCTACCATTTTAGCGCCTTAACTTTTATCGCCTTAATGTTGCTATTACCATCTATATTGTTGATAATGTATCTTTTTAGGGTTCCGTACCAGTATTGTGTGCTGTGTGCGCGAGTCCACCTCGTATTTGGCCAAATTATTGGACGCCGCGGGCAAACAAACAGACATTGCTTTAAAGGTTTATGTTATAATGGAACTCTAAAAAACAAGAAATCGTTGCAAGCTTCAATCGTAGTCAAATGTCCAAGCTGTAGTGTAGTATACTACAGTACACTTACAGGGGCACAACAAACAAAGCTGGAGCTGGACTGAAAGAAAGAGGCCACTCCGCCGGCCGGCTAGAAGTGGAAAAGGTGAAAAAACTGAATAAGTAGACGCTTGACTTTACGACTGGAGGTTCTGTAACTTATCTACACGTGAGAAAAGGGTATTGCTGAAAACCAGCGCTGTGTTGTAAATCTTGCATTTCATTTCAAATGCTGGGCATATTTTCCTTTTCCGCCAGCAACTTTATTTAATGCATTGTAAAACAAATAACTCTCTTTTGAAGAAATGTAATAAGTAGCTGTTATATTTTAAGTTACTTTATCTTATTTCATATACCTATAAGTTGTTGACTACAATATAACTTTCATATTCTTATTCCTAAATGAAGACTGAATTGCAAATTTTAACAATATTTATATCGTGTCGCATTAAATACTGCTAATCAAATTTTATTTGACAAAAATGTTTTGACTGACTGATCGTTCATCGAAATTAAAAGGTTAAATGTTAAATTTTCTTGTTTGTGACGCAAAATAGAAGATTGTTGCATCGAGCAAAGAGTGACTTTTTATTGCACCGAGTGTTAAGCGAGTGCAATTAAAAGTCACTTTCTCGAGGTTCATACTCGTAATCTGCTTCAACTTCCAAATAAAGAACTGAAACCAAAATAATCCCAAAAAAATCGTTTAAAAAATTGAATAGTTACGTTCGTACAGTTTTAAACGTTATTCGATAGCTCACTACAGGCCAAAAATAAGCTCTCGGAAAATTATTTCACCCGTTTTTCGGGTTTCCAAGTGATGAAATTCCCATAGATTTTCAAATATTTATCATTGGATTTTGGAGGGAAAAGATTATTTATCTAAGTACTTATTACTTTCATTTGCCACATTTTTTACTTCTTCAGGTGTTGATTTCGCTACTAAAATCCATTTTCAAGAAACACAATCAAATTCTCACAAAATATTTATGATGTAAATTCGCGCCTATTGACCAAAAATTTTTTTTGGACATGGTTTTACGTCTAAATATTTAGCCAGTTTTCTTTATTTTAAATTGTTTGCAGGAATAAAAATAGCGCTGATTGTCCTCTGACTTATTATCGGCGCGCTAATTGGGTAGTTCAAAACTAGTTTTCTATACCTATCAATCAAATCGTTTGCTTATAAAACCACTCGAGAAGTAGTACTCGATTATGAAAAATACTGGCACGCTCGCTCAAGTTTTTTTTTTGTTTATGGTTTACGTTTTCATTCAGCCAGTTTTCTTTACTTTAAATTGTTTGCGAAAATAAAAATAGCGATGATTGGCCAATGGCTTATCATCTGCGCGCTGATAGGGTTATTTAAAACTAGTTTTATATGTACGGGTCACTTGGGATTTGCGGCTTTAAAGTCAGCACCAGCACTGAAGTCCTCTGGATTCAGGCATTTTGGTTCATATTCCAGAGACAATAAATACTGACGCGGGACTTCAGTGGCGGCGCGGCAGTAAAGTATGTATGTTAATCCATTATTGCATTGTTTTCAGGGCAATAATGAATTTTCATAAATACTTTTCTGCATTACATTGCTCTGGAGCAGAAAAGTGCCGCCTTATGCACACTATTTAGGTTAGTAATGCCCAAATTAAAGCAAAGTTGGAAAAAAAAGTTTTTATAAGATGATCTTTGAATTGAAATTCAAATTTTCTGATAAATAAATACTGCTGTCTTGCACGCCTTCGATATATTTTTCATTAATAAGCAATGGTAAAAATAAAGATTAACATTGTATCATTGCGATATAGAAACGCAAGAGAACATTTTATCTGGATACGATGTGCGAAACTTTGAACCGGGATGCGAACCCTGGACCTCCCGCTTACCGGGCCATTGCTCTACCAATCCCGATTCAAAGAATCCAGATTTCTTATATATTTCTACATCACAATGATATAATGCAAAGTTGTATATACTTGCGATGTATAAATCTCCAAGTGTTTAAAATATTGAAATTTACTAGTATTTCTATCATAGTTTTCCAAAAATACCGTCTTAACTATTAATATAGTTGAAAATTCTCAAAAATTGTCTGTTGTGATATTTTATACGATTAATATCAATTACAGATTTAATTTTACTATGGAACCCTAAGGAAGGAGGAAACTCACAGCAAACGAGAGAGGCGTGCCTGCGCCCGGCGACCTTAAGAAGTAAGGATTTCTTTGACCGCTCGGCCACGTCTTCAGCCAATGGCCTCTACATACAAATGTTTTTTTTTATCATTTGGCAGTTGTACATAAAAGGCTTTTACTGAAAAATTTTAGTGCTCCTTCTTATGTTTTAGGTAGTTTTAAACGTCATGAGTTAAAATTTTCATAATTACAGAAACCACAAAATAGGGCCGCTTTCTGAATGAATAAAATCTGCCTACGCTATACATGGACGGCCAATCAGCCAATCACAGCGGTGCATTAAAAGGCAGAGTATCTACTGTTTTGCTTTCAATTCTCGAATGTGAAATCGAGTACATTGTCACAGTTTCCATCAGGTCACGATATACTGTGAAAGTTTCTGCGCCCGCATAAAGGTAACGGAAAACTTTAATCATACAAAAAGTGTACTGCAGCTCAGGAGGATTATGTGTACTTGCAAAATACAAAAAAGTTGGATCTGTTTAATTGCACTAGTCCTGTCTTAGCAAATAAACTACGGCTCGGCCCGCGCTCGAAAGTAACAAGCTTGAACAACGTGTATATTAGAATTCGAATTTACGAAAATCCTTTCTTTGGTTGTCTGCATCGTATAAGAAATCTACTTGCCTTTCAAGTTTCTAGACTCCACAGTTTCAAAAATTTGTGAGCCAGTGAGTTAGTAGTATTTCGCTTTTATAACGCAGATTTTATAAGATAATGATTAGCAAATTTTATTTTATGTTGCGTCACTTATTTGACAGAACTAAACTTAATTTAAGTATTCTGTATCAAAAAGACAAGGACAGGGCGCTTAAAATAAGATTAGCCCTGTCAAATAAGTTAATTCGTGTTACACCAAATCGACACTGTTATAATATTTGACACTTCATAGTAAATTTTCAAACAATAACTTCCCATATTTTTCCCGTAGTCCCTGTACAATATTGCACATACACATCAGCCGGCCCCCAGAGTGGTTTACTAGTCGTGCCGCAGCAATTATCAGACAAACCAAAGGCTTTTTCTAAGCGGGCTTTCGTTTTCTAGAAAACGTTCTGTTAATAAACACACATACTCGTATATACTCATGCCGATCTCCCATACGGGTAGGTAGTGACCAAAAATATCCATTTGCTACGATTCTGACACACCTGTTTTTATATTTTACAATCCAAATGCGTTGAGTTTGGCCCTTCTCCAATACATCGACAATACTGTCACCAACTTTGTCGATAAGTCTTTCTACAGCGGCTCGGTCAACCCTATTTTCCTTACGCATTTATTACTTTCGTCACTACACTATTGTTTCACTCATATTCCGTTCAATCAGTAATAATTACATGTCTGTGGTTCAATCAGTGGCGTGCATAGAACTTTTTGCTGGAAAAGCAATGAAGTCAAGTTTGACGATAAAAACAACATAATTTTTTTTTTGTATTATATCACGTACTCTCGGTTAGGCAGCGCCTACCTTGGCGTGATACAAATAATGATTTTTCAAAGCGACATTTAATTTTTTATATTTTTTTAGTTGTCAAACTGGACCTTTTCATTGCATTTCCAGCAAAAAGTGTTGCACGCCACTGCGTCCAATAATATTGCTTACTGAAATATCCCAAAGATCTCTCTCATGGGATGGCAATACTTATCGTTGACTTACAGGGGCGCAAGTTAAAATTTGCTCACGTACCCATGATAGGGGTATCCCATTTCACATTTCTCAAAACCGTAGCGTTTGTCCATTGTGCCCTCAAGAGACAAAGGGTTTGGGACACTTGAAGGTGGTACCTTCGTCAAACTGCTTTTGGAACTTCGCTCTCTAGTGGTTCAGGTATTCAAGAAAGATCTATCTGATTTGATGACGAAGTGTTCTTTGTATACACGAGTGTGCTGTAACTTTGTATTTGTCGATGAATCCACTAATTCAATTTGTAATACTGAGCGACTTACAAAGCAAGGCGCTTTTAAATAATCAACTCATTTATACAAGCTGATATTTATTCATGCAGTCAAATTCATACTGGAGGCTTGGTGCCACAAATCAATAAAAAAATCGTAATTTCAAAGAGAAAATTATGACTTTCTATTCTATTGGATTGAGGCTGGGCTTGCGTTTGTAAGGAACAGGAAAAAAAACGGGCCATCGAACCCTGATACCAACTACTCCTGAGCCTCCAGTAGGAATTTAGCGATATAATAAATGTCAGCCTATATAAGGTGACTTTAATTTATACAGCCAAACTCATACTGGAGGCTTGGTAAGTGATCAGTACAGTATCACAGATCGATAACACTTTTTGATGATTTCGCAAAATAAAATCTTGACGTCCGAATTAATAATTAATTAATGTAATTGGCTCGGGGCTGGGCTTGCGTTTGTAAGGAAAACGAAAAGAATAATTTACGAATTTCACAAAAAGGTCATAGAACCTTGTTATTGAACACTTACTGAGTCTTCAGTAAGAATTTGGCTGCATACATTAATGTCACCTTACGTACGTATATAATTAAAATAATTATAGACCTAAATGTTGGGCATGAAATTACTCCTCATTCATTTATTACAATGAAACATTGCTTGTTTTAATCTTTGTAAATTGATCGTTAAAATGCTTTTAATAAAATTAAATATCTTTCAGAAATGTTGAAAAGTAAAAATATTACCAACTTCCATTTGGGTTGTTGCCATTAACTTAAGATTAATATGAGTAACTTGTCATTGTTCAGGTTATTTTAAAAATAACGTTGATAGAGCAGGTTTCAGCATTGTCATACTTATATGAAAATTTATATCTGCAATGTTCTGCTTTTAACATTATTTATACAGCATGTTCCAGATGAGTTTATGAAATAAATATGAATTTTATTTAAGCCACAATTTTATCTTTCTTTTTTAATGATGTGCTTTAAATAAAATATATTTGTGTCTGTTTTTCTGGCGCGTATAAGTATTTATCATAGTTTTATTGTACGCAAGAAAATGACATTACATTAATATTCAGTAAATAAGATTTTGTTATTTAATCAATTCAAATGTATCAATTTTTCAAATACAAAAAGTCGTTGTTTGGTTTTTGCTTTTGTTTGATACCGCTCGTGCTAAAAGAGGAGCTAAGACATATAATAGTCATGGTACAATTATATAGAAAGGCTAGCTTTCCTTCCTGTACAACGGTTTATTTTATATGCATAAATATTGTACTTAACAAATTATGGATGGCATTTAGGGCAAGTTTAAAAACTGTATAAACCATTTAAAAGCTCTTTTATTGGTCATTTTTGTTTGAAATCAGTACAACATTACTTTTGTTTTAAGTTATTTGACATAAATACTCCTTTGTAATATTGTACGATAATACCAAAACTCGATTTTTTTGTTGAAGAAACAACTTGTATCCAGGTATTCACTTGAGATGGTGTAAATATAGGAAAAATCTGATCTACGTTACCTAGAGATAGGAAAATATTGTCAAAGAACTTTCGTCATCGGAAAAATACATTACAAGCTTTTTTAAGGCCCTACTTTAATTCTTACGCAATTAATCAAAACTGTAAAAAAATATTGTTACTTACTAGGATTAATTCTTGCAAAGTAACATTATTATGCAAGATCAGAGGAAATTACTTATTTTCGTATTGCTTTGTGTTTTAAACCGCTGTCATTTTTCGTACCAAAATAATAAACGCTTTATTTTTCAACGTCTTATCTGTATGTCACGCAACCTCAAAAAATTTCAACTATTTTAATCAAGTGTATTGAAGTTTGGTACAAAAATAATATTAATATAACGAAAAGAATACATGGTCTTACAAAAAACAAAATAAAATAACTTTTCTAAATACGAGTAATTTATTAAAATTAGAATAATTTGACATCATAAATATTTTAAATACGAATTATTACATAGGCTGCGAATAAACCGAAAAGCAAGTCCTATCCGTATATTAAAATACATGTTTACGAGTATTCAGTCCTATCGATATATTACAAGCAGTCAAACAATTTGCAGTTGAAACATTGCGCCTCATAATCACCGAGCAAGACCTTGGTTTTAAGATAAAGACAAAGACAAAGACAAAGACAAAGAAATTTATTTGTAAAAACATGAGTAAAATATAAAAGATGTTAAATAAAGAGGTAAGATCTATCACGTTTTAACCTATTAATGGCATACAAATATCAGAGAGGTGGCATGTGCCCGTAGCAGACATTTAGTCGGACTAATAAAATTAAAACATAAAAACACTTAATAATCAATCAATAGTACCTACGAACTTAGTTCCTATTTCTACAGAGAATATCATGTCATTTTATGTACAAAAAAATGTTAAGTATAACAAAAAAAAATATGTATATAAATTCTAAAGTCAAGTGTAAAATATATATCAATGAAGTAATGTTATGTATAAAACTTATAAATATACTTTATGCGTACAGTATCAAATTAGTTTG